>OY756941.1:13551699-14837532 GCA_963580275.1 Crataegus laevigata | reverse complement strand
TTATTAAAACTAAAACTTTTCAAGCCCTTTTCATTAATTTTCCTTTAAACATAACGTACAAATAACTTGGTACATAATTAGTACATTATATAATCTTAATTAGTTTTGGTACGTATTAATATTTTGGCACATTACAAATTACTAATTTTGGTACGTTATGTGATTCTCGTTTTAGTATGTACCATGGTATTGGTACAATGTGTTAACCTTAATTTGGTATGTATATGGTATGTTATGACCCTTAAAAAAGAGAGAATCTTTCATATTAAAACTTAGTACTAAAAAATTAATTATATCAAATTCTTAACAATTAATAATTGAGATAATGACTAAATCAAAATTTTCAAACTTATTTTCTTTCCACGAATTTAGGGATTTTAGATTTGATTAGTTTCAATATAAATAACTCTTATTTTCATTTTTTTCTTGTTTTCTTTAAAATTTACTTAAAATGATGAATTGGAAATTAAAAAGCGTTTTAATAAAAAGTTGAAAACCCACAAATGTTTAATTAATAAGATGTAGAATTGGAGCGCTTTTGTCTAATTAATCCTTATTTAAAAGCAATAAAATTATTTAGACATACAAATCTGACATATTTAATAGTCTACTCTATAATATATTGTTGACCCTAAAAACTACCTAGCCTACGTGGCACGCAGGCTGAGTAAATAATGAGCTAACTACGTCCTTTAATTGTGTACGGGGCGTGCTAACTCATCGGTCGAGCTTGGCTGAGGAGTAAAATATGTTGATGTTGCATTGAGCGTGCGGCTGACTTCTACTTCTTGCAATTGCGGCCGAGGAAGGAACACGTTTCGGTCTTTGGATTCTAAAGCCTGAGGACAAGGCTACTATTTCTACAAAGTTCAATATCAAATTCGGCTTTCAATGTGCCGAATGTAGTAATCTGGTAACACCTCACTTCGCTGAGAAGGCTAATGAGATGACCTCTGCCAAAAAAGACTAGAAAATCCTTCTTGACCGAGACTTGGATAGATAACTAGTCGGCCTCGACGCAGTGCTGTTTATCCAAATTAAAGGTGCTTCAAGGTCGACTGATTCTACGACAACAGTGTTGTTTATCCAAACTTAAGATGTCACCGGTTGCCTTCACAGTGCTGTTTATCCAAACTGAAGATGTGTTGGCAAAAAAGAAAATAAAAATCCTAAGGTTGTTGAGAGGTTTCGCGTAGAGGGAGAGTTTACGCAGGGCAGATTTGTGTGTTGAAATGGAGGTCCCTTTGAATGGTGCACTGCCTCTGTATTTATAAGGACATATTTTGTGTTTGGCACGGCTTGGATAACAAATGGAGCAATTTTGATTGTACCTGAAGACTTTGTAATTGAATATTCGGAGGACAGTCATGATCACAGGCATATCTAGTCGACAAATGAGGACTATGAACGCTAATCCCATCCCAACCAAAAGACTCATTCTCCGCGTAATTCGTCTGAATACACTCAGCAACCTAATTGCAGATGGCAAATCAATTGAATTACCATCTCTGACAACCAACTGCAAAGAATAATAATTATCCCTCATCACTTCATTATCTTTACATCCCATGCATGCATAAAAAGGATATAAAAAATGGTTGGTAGTTTTGCATTATCTGCAAAACCACCCTGATCCCATCACATCACTTTATTTTGACTACTCCACACGGCATCTCAACGTGCTGATCATCCCATGACATCGTTGTGGAATTGTTCCATGCGGTTTTGTATGCAAGATAGAACTCTAATGCTGCACGGTATTTCACATAACCTCAATTAATTCGAACTCTGTTGTTGTTGCTTTCATTTGAGGTAATGAGAATCCCATTTATCCTGTCGTATAAGAAAGAAAAAAAGAATCATATTGAAAGATAATTATTATGATAAAAATCATAATATTATCCCTCATCAATAACAAAACCATCTTCACTCTTCGATCGATGGTGTAGAAACATGCTTACTCAACGGCTTTGATTACTCGGGCCGATGTTGTAAATTTAGGCCCAAACATATATATATATATATATATATATATATATATATATATATATATATATATATATCATTATAGGATTCACTTTTATCACAAAGTATATCAACAAGTGCACTAATTTTGTTTATACAAATAGCATTACTCCTTAATTAAATAATAGAAATTGAAAATTTCTTTGGGAATTTTTTTTTAAATGTCTACACATTTTTTAATTTTTCATATGAACTAAAATTTTAAGCAGTTTGTCATATCAATTTTCACAATGATTAATATTTTATCTCACATTAACTTCTTTAAGTTTTCATTCAAAATAAGTCTGCCTTGCACATGATTTGTGCTTAGGTTATTTCAGATATTTCAACTCCTCACTCCTCTTCTAACAAGTTGACTTCGAGGGCTTCTTAACAAACTCAAAAGGGAGTTTGATCTAAGAGTTTTTCATTCAAAAATGGTCCTAAATAACCCTAAACACGTTAACTGAAAATTAATGAAAAATCAGTTAAAATTTTAATTCACATGTGATACTAGAGGAATTTTGGTTCAATTTATGATTTTGAGAGTGGAGAAACCAGAAAAGGTAAGTAAAAGCCCGGGTAAGTGCAAGTTCATCCGTTCTGATATGGAAAAGGGCATGGAGAAGCTAGAGCAGTTACTATTCACACTGAATAATAATTGCCTTATCAACTGTTCACCCACGCAAGAATCTCCATGAAAATAATTATTTTTACTTTTAGATGCAAAATTAAAATATTCAATAATTATCGAACGGGTGAGACTAAATAGGTTGCTCAAAAATCACTATGTGTCTTTGGAAGACGCCTTGAGAGGTCTTAGTTTTGATTTTCGCCAAAGGTAAATTTGAAACACATTATTGCTAGCTCATTGTAAAGTCTAACCACTCTCATACCCCCTTAGTGTAGATAATATTGTTTGTTAATAAAAAAAAAGACTTTAAGTGCTAGTCGGGTTGCTAGCTGGGGCTTAGTGGCTAGGTGGACTAAGCAAAATTAATTAAATTTATAATATAACATATGAATAAGCCAGTACTTACAATCTAAAAAATAAAAACTAGCATTGAGAATTTGGGAAGGTTCAAAACTTAAAACTTAAGCCATTATAACATTGTCATCATCACAAACTAATGCAGCAAAAATAAGAAAACCCCAAAACTAAAAACCAAATTCGAAAATTCACTAATTCATAGTATGGGTTCTTTTTTTACTAGGTTATCCAGAAAATTCTTTAACTTAATTAAGAACATTAAAAACAATGGAACTGCCTAGCCTCCACCTATCCACCTAGACCACCTAACCCGCCTTGCCTCTACCTGATTTTTCTCCACGTTTGGCCTAAATCCCATCGGTCCTCCACAACCTAGGCCGATTTTTAGAATAGTGAGTAAAGTTACAACCCAACTCAAGAGAAAATACAATGAACATGCCCAAATATGAGAGCAGGAAGAAAGTCCTGGGAACTAGATTGTAACTCTCCTATTACATCGCAGAGAACTCCATTATCATCATAGTCAATCCACGTCCTATCGTAGTGTCTGGGAACCTGGCTTGCTTGGCTTACTAACGCTGCCCGTTCCCCTTTTTGAATCGAAAACGCAGGCGTGGAGAAGCAACTCTTTCCCGGATCAATGATCTAGCCGAGTTTCGTTCTTTGGACCAACCTATGATCTACAAAAAAAAAAAAAAAAAGAGTTTGTCACTCTTTTTCAAATACCACTTGATTCATCATACAGTAGTACAACATCGGACGTTGGAAACATGTTTTGCCTTTCTCATGGGACCTTGGCTTTAGGAGGTTCTTTGGAATGTTCTTGATTAGTACACACATTTCAAAATAATTATTCTATCTAGACCACATATTAGAACTCTCTAGGATTAATGACTATTTTAAAATTTGTTTTAAAAAATCAAAGGCATGCATATGGGGCTTTACCGCAATAGCAAAAAGCAATGCCTATGTACTTTGATGTAGATTTGATCCCCATTAATCCTTTTCTACCCTAACAACTAACTATTTTACCCACTAACATCGATCTACCAAAATTAAAAATAAAATCAATCAAATGCATTATTATAATTCAGTACGCTTTCATATCCACTTTCTCTCCCACTCCCTACTTTTTCTCTATCCTGCAATAACTTTCTCCTAAACACATACATAGCAGGTGCGGAGATTGCTAGTGTTTATGGAGACAGCTCCAATTTCATTCAATTTATCCCTATCCCTTTAAAATACCCATCACAAAGAATCAAATCACTATTTTCTACTCTTTTATCTTTCGTATTAGTAAAACATGATGGTATTGAAAGCTATTGAAAGTCCCTCAGTTAGTCCTTTGGGTAAACAGGTTGTTTAGCTTGTAGTTATCAAGGTGGATATCAGCTTATAGTTATCATGTGTATCATGTCTTTCTTGTCAAGATTTTTCTGTATGTCAACTCCTTGTTTTATGGAGCTGCACATAGTTAGGTTCCCTAAGCTCCTTTTAGGCGTGATTCAAGGGTGATTAGGAGGGTTGATCATGTCTCCCTATATATAGCTTGTAACCTTGGGGTGTTTTCCTTCTAATACAAACAGTCACTTTAAAAATCAACATGGTATATCAAAGCAGGAGAAATAACCTGGCTCTGTGATTCAACGTGTTCTTCTCAAATTGATCAACCATGGCTGAAGAAAACCCTAATGGGTCTGAGGCTGAAAGTTCGCCAAGCGCTTCCCTTCAAGTTCAACCTGAGATGGATGTAAATCCAAATCAAAGGTTGAGTTCTATGCTCTTAAATGAGTTCAACTACCTCCCATGGTCAAGGGTTGTCTCACTTGCACTCAGAAGGCGATCAAAGCTAGGGTTCATAAATGGGAGCATTGAGGTCCCTGATGTCTTTTCTCCCATGTATGAATCTTAGCTCAGCAAAGACCAACTGGTTATGTCTTGGCTTCTTAACTCGATGGAGCGGAAACTAGCTGAAATATTCAGCTACTCCGAGTCATCTTTCCAGCTATGGAAATCCGTACAAGAAATGTATGGGAACCAGAATAATGCAGCTCGCGTGTTCCAACTAAAAAGGAATATTGCAAGCATTCAACAAGATGGAAAACCATTTGTTCAACTTCTTGAAAGTCTGAAGAGTATGTGGAACGAGTTGGAAGTATATCATCCACGCACAACTGATGCAACTGTGCTTCTCAGAAGAGCTGAAGAAGATAAAATCTTCCGACTTCTATCCAGCTTGAGATCTGAATATGAGGATCTCCGCAGTCATATCTTCATGAATCCTGAACTTCCCACATTGGCAAGTGTTTGTCAACTATTCAAAGGGAAAAGGTGAGGAAAAAAGTTATGAATGCTGGTACCATGACAACCATCTCAGAAGCTAGGGTATACTTCTCCAGTGATAAGAAGTACAAGGGAAAAAATCCCCATCTCAAGTGCCAACACTGCGATGCCACTGGACATGTGAAAGATCGATGTTGGATCCTTCATCCCGAGCTCAAACCTGACTTCATGAAGAATGACAAGGGTTTTCAGAAGAAATCTCAGTTCTCTGGCTACAAAGCCAATCATGCTTTAACCTCCTCAACTAAAGACTCTAAGGCTTTTTCAAATTTCACGTCCAACCCCACTACTCTCATAAATGAGTTTGTTGCGTACTTACAACTGAAAAAGGAAGCATCTGATCGGGATGAAGCTTCCAAACTTGGAGATGGGAATCCAACTGCTTTGTTGGGAAAATTTGCAGGCTTTCTAGCCAACTCAAAGAATCTCACTCAGGATGACACTCAAGGTATCTTGACTGTTCTCAAAACTGCTTTAAAAATTAATCAATTGCATGATTTGTGGATTATAGATTCTGGTGCCACAGACCACATGACCAACCAAGTTTTCAAACTTCATGATTTTAAAAAACTCTCCACACAACCATATGTATCAGTTGCAAATGGTGAAGGAGCCAAAGTGTTTGGGGTAGGGAAAATAAACTTAGTTTCTGAAAAAGTAGAGTCTAAGGCGTTGTATGTTCCTTCATTCCCTTTCTAACCACTCTCTGTTGGAAATATCACACACACCTTAAACTGCTCGGTTGTTTTTTCTCCTCACAATGTCATTTTTCAGGATTGTGTCACCAGGGAGAAGATTGGTGAGGGTTTTTTCTTAGACGGCATCTACTACCTCTCAAAGAAGTCCCCCTTCCTCAAAGGATTTCAAGTCAAGTCTACCTTAGTTCACGATCAACCCTTGTGGCATCAAAGACTAGCTCACCCATCCAAGCCCATTTTGTCAAGACTGTTTTCGAATTCTTGTAAGGAAGTGATCCAATGTGAAACTTGTCACTTCTCTAAGTCCACTAGGTTACCTTTTGGTTCATCATCTAATAGGTCTAGTCAAGTCTTTGAGCTTGTTCATACTGATGTATGGGGGGCCGTTTTTTGAATCTTTTGATGGGTATAAGTACTTTGTAACTTTTATAGATGACTTCTCAAGAGTTACATGGTTATACCTTCTGAAATCAAAGAGTGAAGTTTTTGCAGTATTTCAAGATTTCCATAACCTTGTTAAAAACCATTTCATGTCCAAAATCCAAACCTTGAGGTCTGATAATGGCTCAGAATATGTGTCTCACATCATGCAACAATATTTGAGCATGCATGGAATCTTGCATCAAATCAGTTATGTGGGTACTCCATAACAAAATGGCACCGCCAAGAGGAAAAATCGTGACCTCTTTGAAAAAACTAGAGCCCTCATGTTGCATATGAAAGTTCCAAAATGTTTCTGGTCCCAAGGAGTTATGACTGCTACATATATCATAAATCGATTACCAAGTTGGGTCTTGGAGTTCAAGTCTCCAATGGAGGTGCTTAAAGGGAGGAATGTCAATTTATCTCATCTTAGGGTTTTTGGATGCACATGCTATGTGCACATTCAAACACAGCATAGGGATAAACTGGATCCTAGAGCTCACAAATACATGTTCCTCGGCTATTCATCTACTCAGAAGGGCTATAAGTGCTATAGTCTTGAGTTTAAAAGGATTATAGTATCAAAGGATGTACGATTTGATGAAACTAATTCCTTTTACAAGTTGTCTAATGATCAATCACAGGGGGAGCTGTTTCCTGAGCTCCTTCCCTTACCAAGGGCTGAAGAACCGTCTCCTAAGACACAACAATCCAGTATATCTCATTCTACTGATAATGTCTCATCCAGCGGACACAACACAGATCATCAAACACACCATGAAGAGTCCCACAGTGTGGAACCCAAAGAATTGACAGAAGAAGCTCCACAGGTTCAATACAAACGTAATCTTGTACGTGATAGGCATCCTCCTACAAGGCTCTAAGACTATGTCACTTACTCAGCAAGGCATCTCATCAATGGATTCATGTCATACGAAAATATTTCATCATCTCATGCTGCGTTTTTTAACACTATCACAAGTCACTGCGAGCCTCAAAACTTTCAAGAAGCCAGCTGTCAAGAAGTGTGGAAAAAGGCCATAGATGAATAGCTTCAAGCTTTTACCAACCACAAAACTTGGAGTGTTGTTAGACTCCCCCATGGAAAAAAGACAGTTAGTAGTAAGTGGATATACAAGATAAAATTCCACTCGGATGGATCAATTGAAAGGCATAAAGCTAGGTTGGTAGCTCAAGGATTTACTCAAACCTATGCCGTGGACTACAAGGAAATATTTGCCCCGGTTGCAAAGATGAACACCGTTAGGGTTTTGTTGTCCGTTGCTGTCAACAAGGGATGGTCATTATACCAAATGGACGTGAAGAACGCATTCTTGCACGGTGATCTTGGAGAGAAGGTTTACATGAAGTTACCACCGGGCCACCCTCAGAGCAGTGAACCTGGTTTGGTTTGTAAGCTGCACAAATCCATTTATGGATTGAAACAATCTCCCAGAGCTTGGTATGCCAAGCTTAGTTCAGTTCTTAAAAGAGCTGGATTCCAAAGAAGTAATGCAGACTCTTCCATGTTCATTCGAACCGATGTTGCTGGTAAACTTGTGGTTTTGATTTATGTCAATGACTTGATCATAACTGGTGACAGTGTTGATGAAATTGCAAATCTCAAGTCTTCACTTCAACATAAGTTTTCCATCAAAGATCTTGGCGTGCTCAAATATTTTCTTGGAATAGAAATGGCCTCATCAAAAAATGGGTTATTTCTAAACCAAAGGAAATACATTCTGGATCTTTTTCAGGAATCAAACATGCATGATGCAAAGCCAGTTCAAACAGCTCTCGATTGCAAGTTAAAACTTAACTTGGAATGCACGCCTTTGCCCAACGTTGGTTGCTATCAATGGCTTGTTGGTAAGTTAATTTATTTAACTATCACAAGACCGGATATTACATTTGCAGTAAGTCTAGCTAGCCAATTCATGCACTCGCCCACCATAGATCACTTCAATATTGTCAAGAGAATCCTTAGATATCTCAAATGATCAATTGGAAGAGGCATTCTCATGAGGAAGAATGATAACACACAAGTGATGGGTTATTGTGATGCAGACTGGGCAAGAAATGCAATCGATCAAAAATCCACTATAGGCCACTGTACGTTCGTTGGAGGTAACCTTGTAACTTGGAAGAGCAAGAAACAAAGCATCATCGTCAGATCCAGTCCTAAAGCTGAATACAGGTCTATGGTGTCCACGGCGTGTGAATTAATATGGCCTAAGGGTCTGTTGGGGGATTTAGGTCTTCAAACACAGCAATCCATGTCGTTGTTCTGCGACAATCAGGCTGCCATGCACATAGCTTCGAATCCGGTCTTCCACGAAAGGACGAAGCACATTGAGGTGGACTGCCACTATGTTCGAGCTCAGGTGCAAAATCAAGTAATCCAAACGATCTACACAAGGAGTGCGGACCAACTGGCAGATATTTTCACCAAACCTTTACCTACAACTCAGTTCCAACGCCTCCTATCCAAGCTTGGTTCCATCAATCTTCTGGACCCAGCTTGAGGGGGAGTATTGAAAGTTATTGAAAGTCCCTCGGTTAGTCCTTTGGGTAAACAGGTTGTTTAGCTTGTAGTTATCAAGGTGGATATTAGCTTGTAGTTATCATGTGTATCATGTCTTTCTTGTCAAGACTTTTTCTGTATGTCAACTCCTTGTTTTATGGAGCTGCACATAGTTAGGTTCCCTAAGCTCCTTTTAGGGGTGATTCAAGGGTGATTAGGAGGGTTGATCACATCTCCCTCTATATAGCTTGTAAACTTGGGGTGTTTCCCTTCTATGAAATATACAAACAGTCACTTTAAAAATCAACAGATGGGATAAGCTCTATCTATGGGTCATAGATTGTAAATACAAACTTGGTTGGACAAGTTGACTGAGAGCTCTTGGCGTTGGTGTGTCTTGAAAAATCGAGTTCCAGTAGCAAAGTTGAGGTAGTAGTAAAGTAGCAGCATGGCTTGCCTTTGCCACCAGTGCGACCTGCAAAAAAGTTAAAATTTTCATGAGTACGAACTAAAGAAAATCAGGTATATATACACACAGAAGAGTCATAAAAAATCATTGTGAAAATTCAATTTTTACGGAGTTCACTTACAGTGAGAAAAGCAAAGATTTTGCAAAGAAGGAACCCCATTAAAAAGGATGAAACAAGAAAACTCAGACTCGTATTGTAAACAAAAGCAGATTGGTTCGATTTTTAGAGAGGAAGTCGGAACTAAAGTGCCCAAGTTGTTGGGATTAGGTGCAAAACATGCTCTGACAAAAAAAAAAGTTGTAAAACATGCAGCCCCTTGCACATACCTTGTGTGAAGCGCCTCATCATTTTACTGGATTAATTATCCGTCACCAATAACCTACTGGAAGAAACAGAAAATGCAGAGATGCAGTGGCCTATAAAGAGTGTAAAAATATTTGTTAAAATGTTTGTTTCTTGATCTTAATCCTCTATAAACACAGAATTAATACAAAATACAATAAAACGATGTATCAATTAAAAACAGCTAATTAGAATCTAGAATATATCTTAAACCCTAATGCCTCCTTCGCCTTGTGATCCAAGTTCAATGAACATCTTGAAGCGGCAAATAGGGCAATTAAGGTTACTCTGTTTGAACCATCTCCATATGCAATTTTCATGAAACACATGTGTGCAAGGTATGGACGTTACATCCTCTGATCCCACAACAAACTCTTCCAGACAAATAGGGCAAACGTCACTTTCACGCACAACGGGGTGTCTTTTTCTTCCTCCACTACTCTCCTCCTCATTAACAACATCAGCATCGGCAACCACTCTAACCCTCTTTAGCATCTTCTTGATCAACGCATCCCTTTTGAGTTCTCTTTGTTTCGAACAATCCTCACAATGAATCTGGTTATGGTATATTTTTATGCCAACCCTCTGGCGCAGGACTTTAGGACCTTTCTTGGAATCCAAGTTTCTAATTCGGATACCCCCATCTATAAGTGTCTCCACTATATCACTGTGCACGTCCTCGTGGATTTTAAGAAAGAACAACACCCGAGAAAGATAGGGTCTGACGTATGCGTTTCTGGTTTCTAACCAGCACGCATCAACTATTTTGCTTTTGTAACTTCTCGCTTGTACTTCAGATTGGTGCACCAGGGTTAGGGTTCCATCTTCTGAGAGATCGCGGTCGAAGTAGCTGTAGTTTCTGGAGACTTCAAAGAAGATTTCCAGTGGAACACAAGGGGAATATTTCTCATGAGCGCCGGGGGGTTCTAATACTTGTGTGTCAAGGGGATCAACGTGCCAGTAAAAGCTCTGGCTCATCTCGTGATTGAAGTCTTCCATATCGTAAGTCACCCGACGATTAAAAAGAAAATAAAAAAAGCTAGCAGCAATAGTGAATATTAATAGACGCAACTACGCTAGCACACACAAATATTTATAGATTTTAAATCCTTAAGAATTTTGGAAACCGAATTCACTTCCGAAACTGCTTTCTTTTGGGTCATAGGAGTCCCCACCTTTTTTTTTCCTTTTCTTTTCTTTCTATTTAGTTAAAGAATATTGCAAAAATATAATGTGAAAGAAAGAATGGAGAGATGTTAAAAAAAATGTGGAGTTTTTATTTCGTCAATAATCTTTTGCCGACATGTTCGCATACATCTCCAAAATTATTCATGCAATAGTTTCGATCATGACATTATGCCAACACTCCTTTTAGGGTTTCTGAACCTCCACAGTTAAGTCAACAGAATAATCACCAATAGAACCTTCAGCCACATTCCCAATATTTGTTCCAAGTGAATCCTGGAAAACAATGATATATACTTGGAAATTAATTAACCAACACAATCTCAGCAAATACACCCTAGCTCTTCTCTGCCAATCTATTGCCTTGAGGTTGGCATGTTACCCTCAAGGTAATGGATTGGCAAAGGAGCTAGGGTGTAGAATCACTATTTATACTTCGATTTTAAGTTAAACATGGGCTAAATTTTACTTTTGGTCTTTGTAGTTTGTTCAAGATTCGCTTTTGGTGCCTGTGGTTTGAATTGTATCTGTTTTGCATGTGTGTTTAGTAATTAAGTTGTTGTAATTCAAGGACACCTTCCAATTTCAATTAAATTGGCGTTTGTAGTTTATAGTGTTCTTACAATCCGAAATAACATAAAAGGGGCACAGTTGGACCACTCCAAATTACAGATTCCAACAATAAACCTAAAAAAAACTACAGGGACCAAAAAACTTGGCGTAAAAAAAACTAAAGTGATGAAGCTGATGAACAAAACTATTTGACTTACGATTTTATCATTATCTTTTTTATTTTGTTGAGCGGGACTCCTGGAGCAAGAACAAGAAAATGATGTCAGTCTGATGAACGTTACCTGTATATATGACGACGATTAAAAAAAATGATGTTCATCCCTTCGATTAAAAAAATTCATGTTTATCCCTTCAGCTGTGACTTATGTATCTTCAGACGAAGGAGAAGGCATGCAAGAACTCAATTCTTGCCATATATATTCATTGTTCAACATTGTAAAGCAAAGGATATATATGGGGTCAGAAATTCCCACGCAACAATGATATCTACTGATATATGTGTGTGTGTGTGTGTGTGTGTGTGTGTGTGTGTGAGATATATGTGCAGCTTGTATATATGTATATATACACATATATCACCCAAAAAGACGTTAAGGGTACCTGCTGTTTGAATACTCAAGGCTTTCTTCAATGGCTTTAGCAAGTTGCTTACGATATTGTTCATCGTCGCACCCAGATTCATTCACTTTAAAAGTAACAAATTTTGCAATAGTTAATTTCATGAATTACTAAAAAAGAGATTAACTATTTCTAATTGTTAACTTGCTTTAATTAGATCATTAGGCTTAATCAGCCTCACCGATTTCAATATTTTGCCCCTTATCTTGTAAATCTAACAGAGAAAGTCGAGTGGCACATTCTATGTCATCAATTTCGTCTTGCCACAATGAATCCTGTATTTTGATAAAGAAAATAAGCTTAAAATTTTGACAACAATAATTATTTTTAAGGCGGATGAAATGGGTGAAATCACAAGAAGAAGAAATAGGGAGAAAGGAAAATGAAATAATATGAGAAAACGTAAGAGTAGTAGTCGAGCATTACCATTAGATGAGTTAGACAAACGGTCTGGCAAGATATTCCAAATTAAGAAAAACTCTTTTGAAATCGAGTAGTACAATAGGCTAAGTGAAGAATACTGGCAAAGGAAATATTTATAGGTACTTTATTTGGTACAAAGAAATATTTTTATAGGATAGATCATGATAAGAAGCATGTTGGATATATAAATGAAGAGTTATTAAGAGACCATACATAGAGAGCAAATCTAAATTCCATGCGCAAAACCTCTCACATTAATTAGTGTTTGCATGATAATTATTTTTAAAAACAATAAAACTTTTTTGACATGCAAATCTAACATATTTAGAGCTAGTTTGAAATTGTGGTGCTTAAAAAAAACAGCTTATTAAAAAATCTAGAACATCAATGGTAAAACAAAAAAAAAGTGTTTAAAAAAAAAATAAACTATTGTCAATGATAGTAGAAAAGAATAAAAAAAAAACAGAATCTACCATGCTTCTTAAAAAAATATTTTTTTTTCCAAAGTATAGTAATCAGTGCTTATTTAATGGAATTTTCAAATAGCAAGTATATTCCCACATATTTTACAAAATTACATTCTTTACTCCTAGATTATTTTCTTTGACAATTATTATCACAATAAATACCATACAATTTTTAGTCATCTAACATATTCACAACATTTTATATAAAAGTTTATCAAACACTTGGGCATTGTTTTTTTGTTAAAAGAACTTTTACAAAAAAGAGTTCACCAAACACTCAACAATATTTTAAAACCATTTATTCTCACAACACAGTAGAAACTGTTTATTTTATTTTATTTTATTTTATAATTAAAGCACAACAACACCAAACTAGCCTTTAATAATCTACTATCTAATGGAAATAGGTCATATCATTGTATATAGGATTCACCTACATTACAGAGTATATCAACAAATACGCTAATTTTGTGTATCCAAATAGCACTCACTCCTTAAATAATAGAAATTGAAAAATACTGTGGGAATTTTTTTAAAATGTTTACAATTTTTTTAATTTCTCATATAACCTAAAATGTAAAGAATTTTTTTGTATCAATTCTTCACAATCATTAATTTTTTATCTCATCTTTTTTATTTTTTTGAGCAAACGATATCATTTACACTAAGGGAGAGGGGTGGGCTTAACCTCACAATGTGCTAGCAATAATGTGGTTTAAATTTGCCTTTGGCAAGAATTGAACCAAAGACCTCTCACTTACAAGTGAAGAGGGATACCACTAGACCATAATACTAAGTGGCCTACCTCATCTTAACTCCTTTAAGTTTTCTATTCAAAATAAGTCATATACCTTGCACATGATTTGTGTTGTTCAGGTTATTTTGGACATTTCAACTCCTCACTCCTCTTCTAACAAATTGCTTCCCCTTCTAACAAGTTGCCTTTGAGAAAACAAAATTCTAGTACATCTTAATAAACAAAAAATGGGGTTGATTTATAGGATCTACTGATCTAAGTTTTTCATTCAAAAAAGGTCAAAAGCGGACTCGAAGCGTTGAAATTAGCCTAGGAGGGTTTCCAAAAAATTTCAAAAAAGTCAATTCAAGGAATGGGCCAAATCAGGTCTACGGCCCAAAGGCTTGGGCCGGGTTTAGGCTTAGGCCATTTTTTTAGTCAACCCGACCCGATCCCAATCATGGGTTTGGTTGCCATAATCTGGGCAGAGATTCCAGAGCTCCAATTGAGCTCAAAACTCAACCATTTTTAGCAATCTTTATCTCAAAATGAAGCTAAGGAAAAGGAGAACAAGGATTTACCAATTCGAGGACTAGCTGTGGTCGGAAGGTGGTTGGAAAAGCACCTACAACTCGTGGGTCCTTCGCCGAAAACTGGAGAATGTTTCCCCCAAGTAGTTTCTGCCTCCAAACCCTACAACAAAGGCCTAAAACCTTAAAATCTTTCACAACGACGAAAGGATGAAAGAGGGGGGGTTCCCGAGGCCTACCTTGGTCAGAAAATCGTGAAGTCTTGCCGAAAAAAATTGACATCGATGGTGGTCTCAGTGTTTCTGTGCCGTGAGCACAGAGAACCTGAAATGTTTGAGAAAGAGGGAGTTAAGAGAAGAAGGACTATGGTGGCGGCCTAGGGAGGCTCGTTGGAGAAGGCGGCAACGGTGTGGTGATGGTGGTGGTCTCAGTGTTGCAGAGGGAGGACGTGACGGATGAGAGAGGGAGAAAGATGAGAGCGAGAGAGTTAGAGAGAGAGAGACTAGGATTATGGTGGAGGAATTGCCACGTGGCAAGAAGAGAGTGGCGAGTTTGTGAAATATGGGCCCCACAGCCAAAAATAAATTACTAAAATAATTAAAAAATATCCAATAAAAATATTATAATAATAATATAATAATTATAAAAATATATAAAATATAAAATAGTAATTTTTTACAAAAGTATTTCTCAGATTCATAGTTCCGTAAAATCTTCGTCATAACTCCGAATTCGATTTTGCTTGCACCTACACATTTGTACCGTCGAGTATTTCGTGAATACAAGAATATAATAAAAGTCAACTATCTCGCCTCTAGGGGCATTTTTCGCCAATTCACTCCTTTAAAATTAATAAAATTGGAAAATTAGGGATGGATTGTACAATCTACCCACCTTAAAAAAATTTGTCCCCAAATTTTGAAATAAGTTGCTAAACATAAAATGCTCAAGTATAGAAAGAAAGTATATAAAGAAGAAATCAAGCTAGAGAGGTTGTGTAAAAGAGAATGACATTCTGTCGCGATCAGATTGCACTCCTCTTTCATGCATTCAAACTCAAACTTTCATTCTCCTTCACTACAATACTATACTTTAATACCTTCATAAAAAGCTAAGGTAAAAAATAGGTATATATAACATAACATCAAAACATATATAATAACGCAAATTAAAATATTTGTATCAAAATTAAAACCGACACAGAAAAATTTCACCCACGCATTCGTAGCGTCATGTACTTCGAGAATACGCGTGTAGTATCATTGGGTCAAGCCCAAACAACAACAAAAAAAAAAATACTTAGACAGGTCTAATTGTCTACTTGCTTAACGAATTCAACAAATAAGTTATCGATATTACAGCATGTAGCTTGCCATACCGACAACTCATTGTTGTCATCATAAGCAAGCAAAAGATTCTCGAGGGTGAAATATTACCATATGCCCCCATTGGGAAATACGCATAAATCAATCGAATGACACCTTGATTGCACTCACAAACTACCCTCTCGGGTGACAACGTCAACGTTACAGAATTTCATATATCGTACTCTCGATCATTTGAATACCTGTAATCAAAACTCTTCTGTCTAACATGTATTGGCATAGAATCTCTATAGAACGTCTCACACGGTGCCAAACCCAAAATCAAAATTGTAACTGTAGTTACATGCAACTTTAATAAAGATAAGAGTAATGTACAAAAAACTACCTCAAGTATTAGTGTCACGACACTTTCATACCTCATTTTTTAAAATTGACAATGTCATACCTCATCTTTAGAATTTGGTCCAATGTTATACCTTCCGTTACTTGGCCGTTTACTTTTCAGTTAAATGCTGACGTGGCTTGATTCGGGGTCCATTTTTATTAAAAAAATTAATAAAAAACTAAAAAAAATCATTTAATAATTTTTAAATATTAAAATAATAAAGAAAAGTTAAAAATTATAAAATAAAATAAAAAAACCCTATGTTCGTGTCGTGCACTTCACCCCCCCCCCCCCCCGGTCCTCCTCCCTCTTCTCTCCCTTCTCCCCCATCTTCTCCTTCTTCCCCTTCCAGCTCCCTTCCTGCAACCCAGAAAAAAGGAGGAAGAAGAAGATGGAAAAAAAGGGAATCTACAATCCAGAAGAAGAAACAGAGAAGAAAAAAAAACAAAAACCCGAAGAAATCTACAACAGAGAAGAAAACAAAAACAAAAACCCAAATCTGCAACAAAGAAGAAGAAGGAGAAGAACGAGGAAGAAGAAGGAGGAGGAGAAAGGACAAAAAGAAAAAAAAAGAAACTCGAATCTGGGTTGCTTCGCGGGGGGGGGGGGGGGTCGGAATCTGGGTTGTTTCGCGGCCCCGGGGGGGGGCGGTGGTGAGAGAACTGGGTTTGATTTGAAGAAGAAGAAATCTGCAACAGAGAAGAAAAAAAAAACAAAAACCCGAATCTCCAACAGAGAAGAAGAAGGAGGAAGAAGGAGGAGGAGGAGGAAGAAGAAAGGGAAAGAAAAAAAAACCCGAATCTGGGTTGTTCCACGGCGGCGTGGGGGGGGGGGGGGAGAGGGGGCGGGGAGAGAACTGGGTTTGATTTGGTTTCTTCTTCTTCTTCTTTTTCTTCTTCTTCCTCCTCTTCCTTCTTCTTCTTCTTCGGGGGTGGTGGGGTTACTGAGGGGTTTTTTTTGTTTTTTTGTTTTACTTTTTTTTTGTTATTTTAATATTTTAAAATTATTAAATGATTTTTTAAATTTTTTAATAATTTTTAATTAATTTTTTAATAAAAAGTGGGTCCCGAATCAAGGCACGTCAGCATTTAACTGAAAAGTAAACAGCCAAGTAACAGAAGGTATAACATTGGACCAAATTCTAAAGATGAGGTATGACATTGTCAATTTTAAAAGATAAGGTATGAAAGTGCGTGAAACCAATAGTTGAGGTAGTTTTTTGTACTTTACCCTAAAGATAAATGTCTGTTACAACCATACTAAGTCAGCAGAACAGACAAAACGCAACATGTACACCTAATGTCTGAATAGTTCGTTTAGACTGGCCGTTAGTCTGAGGGTGAAATGTGGTATTGGACAAAAACTTAGTACCCATGACTTTTAAGAAGACTTCCCAATACTTGGAAGTAAAATGCGCATCATGATGAGATACAATAGTGATAGGCTGACCATGCAACCTATCATTGTGATTCACACATGCCTTAGCATGTAGATTCATTATTAATTTCTCTCGGGTTTAGCAAAAAACTACGCTAAGAAGGCTAAAAGAACACTCAAGAATATGAAAGTCAAAACAAGTCTATCAGATCAAGAATACAAAGTAACTGGATTGAATGCATAACATCTCATTACAATGGTAGCTTTCAGGATATTCAATCACCAACGGTAAAGATTCGTTCAATAGAGTATTTGTTGGGTGATTGAGGAATTAATGGTCACAACTAAAATTTTAACGTCCAAGCGATTCTCCTAAACGGTTTGTCTGCTTAAAAGAAATAATACAAAGTGTGGTAGGGTAGACACGTACCCACGGTTGACTGAAATGCATTCTAGCACAAGACGATGATTATGGAATTGAAGGAAAATTTGTGAAAAACAAGTTCATTTGAGCAACATCAACAACATGCAATTAACATTTAAAGGCGGAATCATGTTTATATGCACTCAAAAACAAAACTTAACCCATGAAATTCAAAGCCTAGTAGATAGGTGAACCAAGACTCAACTCAAAATAAAGTGAGTTGAGAAATCTTATACCTTTGTTGATTCCTCTTTGCATAAGCAAAGGCTAATCACCCAAGGAAAGGGCCTTCATTCCTTGCTTCTTGGCTCCATGGATTTCTTGGAGGAGGATGGTAGAATGGATTCTCCAAGTTCCCAAGAAAGGGAACCTCTAAGTCTCCACACCAAGGAGAGCATTTAGAAGAGATGAGTAACCTTGGAGGAGGATTAGATGCTAGTTAATCCACTCCAAGGGGGGCCGGCCACTTAGAGAGAAAAGGGAGAGAAGTGTTCTCATATTTTCTCCAAAAGAAACCCTTATGAAGAAAAGGCTATAAAGTCATATTTATACCTACCTTCATTGGAGTGGCAAACTTGTAATAAGTCCAAAAACCCACTCCAATTCATCATGGCCGGCCTTAAGGGTTTATTGGGCTGTTTGTGCCCTTATGTTTTATTAGTCATTAAGTTGTCATACAACTTAAGTCAATGGGCTTGATGTTCGAAGCCCATTGGGCCTTCAGGCCCAAAACTAACCCGAGGTCTATAACGAACTTATTCGTTTGATTAATTAACATATTAATTAATCCTAGCCATAAATAATTAAACCATTTAATTATCCTTACTCATTTCCGTTGTTTCTTCAATCTCTACCTTACTCGGTGTACGATCCATTAGGTTCCTTTTAGCGAGACAGTGGGCGATTAGAACTCTTTCAAATCGATTGTGAATTGAAACTTACTTTCAATTCTCCCTTTAGTGATTACTCACTATTAGAGCTTCCACAAACCATGAGTGACACCTAGCAGTATGTCATGGCTACCCAAGCTAATCAAAAGAGGTGGAAAACCTATTCAGTTTAGGATTACAATGCAATACGGTCTTTCTCTAATACAACATTCTTGACCACATTGTTTGGTTTGATAGTTTATTCATGTCTACTATCCAATGTGATTCATTTACTTATATGATTACTTTGAATGTGATTCGGAACGACTTTCCAAATCTCATTCATACTTTGGCCAAAGATTCTGAATCATATCATAGAGTATTCTCCCTCAAACAATTTGAAGGTTAGAGATCCCTTGTTGCGCATTCACTTGCCTCCATGGCTAAGTGACTTAACCCCAACTACGCCATGGACACCTTCTGATAGAGTGACATTGACATAGTCAAAGATCAAGGACCTAACCACAAGACAACTATGATGCCTCAGGTCAAAGGACTACTTTGCATTATCCCAACCATGAGTTCTCATGTGACATGAGTATGAGAACTCCTCGTTGATCGTGTTCAGTGGACTCATTCTCTATTGAGCACCTACATGCTTGTCTTGGTGTCAATCACACTAATGACTCGAGACCAATCACTCTCCCTAAGAGAAGACATAACACATACTGATCTTAACGGACTGTCAATGCCCAATAGGCAATTCTATGATCAGGAACGTTTAGGATATGTATACGAAAGAGAATGGTGTCATGAATCTAACTTCTTTAGATTACATTCTCCTAATCACATATTCCTTGGACTTATCGTTTAAGCATATAACATTTATATGAGACAGCTTAAAACAATATCCTTTGCCCTTTATATTAAACTAGATTAGTTTAACATGTGAAATGTCCGCAAAGTATCATCATATGATTGGTTTTATGGCACATTTCCAACAATCTCCCACTTGCACTAGAGCCAATCAGCTTGGTCATCAGTGATGATACCTCTTATGTAGTCATTTCAAAAATGGCTGAGTAATAGGCCTAGGCAATGGATATCTATATGTTATCCATATAAGCAACCTTGGGAATAACGACGTCACCATTATACATGATTCTTTAATCATGTGGTTGAGTCTCTCATTTGAGTTCGGATCTTGATGAGACCTTGATTCCTTGGCTTGAGCTATCGCCCCGTTAGTGTCATAGTGTCGACACACTAAAGACACTTTCTGGTTGGAACCGAATGAAGAGTTCATAAATGAACTTTCCCATCCAAACAGCAATGTTGTAAGCTTCTATATGGCAATATATTTTGCATACATGATGGAACACATTAAAGTCATTACTTTTAATGTTTCCACCCAAATATCTCTTTAGTCATAATAAGGAGATATCCAATTATCACTTCATTCATAATGAAGGGACATTCAATGATCGATTAGATTCATAATCTAATACATTTACACTTCCAATACGTTACTCTAATTCTTCCTCATTCTTGAGGAATCCATCCTTAGTATTTCTTAAATACTTAAGGATTCACTTGACAGTTGCCATAGTTCTGATCCTGGGCTTGCATTGATATCGTCTTGTACTGATCTTAGTACAACTTATATCAACGTTTTCATACAATATGAAATACGTAAATACCTTTCCGCATATGCATAAAGGATTCCCTTTACGCATTATTTCTTTGGGAATCAAAAGGGTACGTTCCCTTTGTGAAGAGCAACTTCCTAGTCTCACTAGGATTGTCCCTTTTATTGAAGTTTATCATCACATGAGAAACTTCCTAGCATCTTTTGTCTATCACTAGGGATTGATATAATCCAATTATATCCTGAAATCTATCATTATAGATTTCCATCCCATGTATATAGACTATGTCTCCCATATACATTCTATCATTATAGAATGTTTAAAGTTATAACTTTAATGAAGAAGAATTCCTTTCATTTCCAAAATTAATATATATAGTGTATATATGTTCAATTTAGGAATATGAGTAACTCCCACTAATCTTTTGTAAACCTAGTAAACAAAAGATTCATTTACATCTTTATGCGAAATCAAACGATTTGATCCTTTTCTCATAAGATGTTTATAGCTCCCACTAGCTTGCTGAGATTCATGATGGATGGATCTTTACAACTTACATGTCTTGTAATTCTTAGTTTTAGACATATATTATCAAGACTATCTTGATAATGGTTTTGGAAACCCACATTATGTCCAAACATTGAATCACCCTTTAGTTGTAGCAAGCAATCTTCGAATTAATAGAAACCAAGACTATATCAAAGATGGTTTCTTCCAAGTCAACCAATCTCGTTGATTGTAGTCACCTTAAGCTACCAATTAGCTTTGAAGGTTTCATTATTTCGAATCAAATGGTTTTATACCATTTTCTTGAGTATATGTCATATATACACTCAATATAGTCATAAGGATATCCATTCTTATTTCTTTCGAATTAAGAGATGTAACTCTATGACATAGTCATAAAGTTCAAACCATTCAACTGAGACGGTTTGTGGATCCTTCTGGACTACCTTGGAGCCAGTGGTGTAGGAACTAGGTTGTTATATTTGTTGATTATCACCTTGTCTCTCAAAGAACCCATTCTTTGAGTTCCATCTCTCGTTCATTTGCTCTATTTTAGGCAAATCCTATTGTAGGATTATAATGAACGACCCAACAAACAACCTTTGTTAGTTGGTCCATAGATATGATATCCAAATCTTAATTTAAGGATATCCCACAAGATTATTCTCAAACAAATATTGCTTATTAGCACAAAACCCAAATCTTAACGTAATTAAGATTTGTCTTTCTTTCCAACTACATCCTATGGAGTTATGAAAATTTTGGAAGATATTCTAATTGACAATCATATTGTCTTAGAAGTATATATATCCTATAGATGGGTTATTTGATAATATCCAACAAACTAAATCTTATTCTTGTTCGTTTTTCTCCCAATGGAGAAATCCATTATCTTATGATGCTACTTTCCTTGATATCTTTCAAGGAAACTCTTCTAAAGTGTCCTTTTTCATTGGATCAAATCTAAGGAGGTGAATACCTTAGACGTCTTACTCATCAACTTATATTCTTGAATTCTTTGAAACCTTTTGCAAAGTATTCGGACTCGTGTTTATTCAAAATAAACGATAGTCCAACCGAGAGCGATCTTCGGTGAATGTCTTACAACATGAGTAGTATTATGTTGTGGACAAGTGCCACTAACATCTAAGTGATTTAACCTCAACATCTTTGTGATTCTTTGTTCTTTCCAAAAGAATAAAGATTCGAACATTTCGCCTCTATACAATTTTAACAGGAAGGCATTGGATCCGGATCTAACGATCCGAAGCATCCATCTATGACCAACTCATAATTTATGTTTTAGAGGTGTCACAACTCAGTGGGATTAGTCACTGCCTTGTAACCTTTTGGGTTTTAAGCATCGTCATATTCTAAAACAGTTAACACTACCACATTATCTCTACTATAGAGACAATCAATTAGATTACAATAATCCAACCATTTATTAATAAAGAACAATGTTTTGTCAAACAAAGCATTCATCCATCTCTTATAGTGATGGAATTAAGTTCCTTATTCAAATTGGGATGTAAAGACAATCTTTGTTTTACCAGTTTCTTTGGTAGTTCATATGAGGAAGCAAGCACCTTTTGCTTTCGCATAGATCTATATCTTATTCACGTTTCGAATGTGAAGTACTTTCTGTTCTCTCATTTATCTTCTACTTCTTATTAGCCACACTTTTACAACGATTGTAAAACATAGTTACTAATACAGAATCAAGCATTCAAGTAGAAGAACCAACTGTTTTGAATTATTCAAGAACAATTTACAACACCTTCGAAAGGTGCGTTCTTGACACTTGCAAGACATTTCTTGCAAATACCCCTTCCAATGTCCATCCTTTCATAAAGAAAGTTTGTTCCCTTGGAGTTATTTTGCCTTCTTCATTTGACTTCTCCATTGACTACAATAGTCATGGTCCCTATACTCCCACTATCTCTCTTGAAACTTATTTCAATTGTGTTATACACATCAAACGATTTGGAGAGTGTGCGGTTATTGTTCACTATATAGTTTACAATAAACTTAGTGAACCACATGGATAGGGACTCAAATGTGAAGTCATTGCCTAGTTTCCGTCTCTAGAAGTGGTTTAACACTTCTACACTCAATGATTCAAAATCATCATAAGTCCATGTTGATGGACTATTTTTGTCAACCAACCATTATGTTCTAAACATAATAACAAACTTTCAAGAGTTGTTCAAGGCAACTCTCATTTCTTCATACAACAATTTGTAAGTGAAGAATCATGGCACATAAAGTGTCCATGCCCTTGTGCTTTCTTCTCAAGTTCCCTGTTCGTGTAACAAGGAGACAAGCACTAGTGTTTGCTTTAATTAAGAGTTATTCAAAGCAACTCTTATTTCTTCATACAACAATTTGTAATGGAAGAATTATGACACTAAAAGTGTTCTTGTCTTTGTGCTAATTTCTCAAGTTCCTTTGTTCATACAACAAAGGAATAAGCACTAGTTGTTTGTGTTGTCCTCTTTATGATAGACTTATCTAACATGTTCTTCCATTGATACATTATCAATAGGAAGATTGTGAGGATGAGACTACTTAGGTACTTATACAATCCATTCAAGACAATCTATGGGATTGTTGTACCAAGTTCGGAAACTATAGCGTTCGGCTTTTCTTTGTCAAGTTTTGGATAGCATTTGCAAATATATCGGTAAACAAATACATAACGAATATAAATTAATTGATTTTAAGCTATTTGATCCGGGTCTTTAAATCAAATAGCACCACCCACTATTTTTAACAAATTCCATATCCCTCATTGGAATTCGAGAGTTTTGGAGGAAACTCTTAGTAGGGTATGGGAGACTCATTATTACCAAGCCCACCTCACAATGATATGATGTTGGCTAGCAAAAATAATAATGAGAGAGTACGCTTACTCATTTACATCTAATGTAAGAACCCATCTTATTTGGCCTCTAGAGAATGATGCCTCACAACGATATGATGTTGGCACCATTGCACTTAGTTAAGTCATTCCCACCATGCAAGTTCGGGTAGGGGTTCAAGAACAACCTCACAATGATATGATGTTGTTCATTCTCGTTGCCTACCTTCACAACATCATGTATGCATATAGAATTCCTCCTGAGTGTAAGCACATACTTTGTACTCCCCCATGATAGGGTGAAGTCGGTGTATGAGTCACAAACGATTGGAGACTACCATGGTGGAAGGCCACGAAAGAGTGTTCAAAGCACTCCCACGCTTGTCAACTTAATATTGATTTGGTTGAGGGTTTTAGGTCTCATCACATATTAGCATGCTTTCAATCACATTAAAACATTTTGGTCCTATTACAACTATTGGTCCATGTGATTGATTTAGTAGTATATAATACTCCGACTATGCTTTTAAAACGGTTTTTCAAGCAAGACTATATGGTACCAAGGTATAAAATATCGATGATATCGGAAATATCAGTAGTCCGGAAACACGGAAATATCGACGGAAATATCGGGATAATATCGATATCGATAAAAATCCAATGGAAACCACGGAAATTGTAAGAAAAAGTTGGAAATTTTTATTGAAACTTTGTAGGATGTTTATTTAGTCAATTATCTATTAGTTTATCACAAAAAATTGGAAGGAAATGCATTGCATGATGGATTTAACTGATTTAAGTTGATTATATAGCGAGTTGGCAAACATTGTGAGTGTAGAAAATATGTAGTAATTAATGAAGGAAGTTTAAACACACCATAATCATTTATATATAATGAATTAGTACAATATTTTACCCTCATTTAAGCAAGGGATTAAGCAATGTGAGCTGTTGCTCCGAACCAATAACAATTGCGCCGAACCAATTACAATCATTTATATATAATGAATTAGTAAATAATTATTGAATAATATGTTATTTCTTATAAAATAACATACATATGTGAATGTTTTATGTACATATCTAATATGCTTGCATAAAAAAAAAATCTAATAATTTATAATTATATAACATTTATAATTATAACTTAAAACAAAGAGAGAAATTGATGTTTATCCAAAACCCTAATCAATGTTTAACGCGCTTGAGTGAAACTTAGTAAGTCATGTTCATCATAATTGAAAAGAAAATTAAGTGATCCAAACATGAAAGGGAGAAAGAACCCAGAAAAGCAAACATGAAAGGGGCGGTGCTCGTCGGAAAACTGGGTTTGGGGCCGAAGGTTGCTTTGTAACTTCTTCGTTTCTTAACCAAATTGAGTGATTCAAAAGCTAAAATGTAGTTAGGAATGTGGAGAAGAGGATAATACCAAGTGAGGACCGAGTGGTGGCCGGTGTTGACCGGAAAATGACCTGAAAGATGGCCAAACGACCACGGTTTATGAGTTCGGCCGGAATTCTACCCTAACTTTGAACATCCATAACTTCTTCGTTACTCAACCAAATTAAGTGATCCAAACATGAAAGTTGTAGTACTCGACGATATGAAGAGATTGATACCCTGCACGCCGGCCCGGTCGCCGTGGTTTGGTCGGAAAATTCATCGAAAGGGGCGGTGCTGCCCAAAGGGCCGGAATTCTACCCTAACTTTGAACGTCCATAACTTCTTCGTTACTCAACCAAATTAAGTGATCCAAACATGAAAATTGTAGTACTCGACGAGACGAAGAGATTGATACCCTACACGCCAGCTAAATCGCCGTGGTTTGGCCGGAAAACGCCTCGAAAGGAGGGTTCTCGTCGGAAAATTGGGCAATAGAAGAGCATGCTAGAGTTTGCCAGTCCCACATCGCCTGTGGGTTGGCTGGGAGCCTGCTCGCCGGGCTATAAAACGTTCATTCCAAAACCTATTTGATAAACCTCTCAGCCTTTTGGCTAATGTGAGGTTAAGTATAAGTTTTTGTTAGTTTAATATCTAATATGTGGACTAATGGTTCACGTGATAGTAAATTAATATTTTAGTATTTTTAAGTATATTTGGGGTTTAATATCGCGATATTATTGATAATATCGCGATATTTTTCTTAAATAATATATTAAAATGCTGATATAGTGATAATTTCAGAAATATCGCGATATTATCAATAATATCGCGATATTTCAACGAAAATTATTTGGATATGAGTTAAAATATCGTTGAGTGAAAATAACGAAATTATCGGCGATATTTCGCCGATAATATCGACATTTTGTACTGTGTATGGTACTACTAACATAAGATTTGCATTCATTGATGGACTATATAGTTGCCTTAGTGCCTTAGGATGACTATGAACCTTTAATTCGATCCAACACAAGCCTAGTGTTGGATCTTGGTCTCGGGACGGTGATTGATTTTAGTTACGCGTTTAATCACATTAAGGCGTGTTTTCTTATTGGGCGTTGGACCCAACTACTCCAATTTCATGCATATCGAATAAAACAAGAAAGGAGTACTTCAAAGTAAAGAAGAGCTTATGCTCTTTTACAACAATTGATCAAATCACATTACTTTAAAGTAAAGAAAAGCTTATGCTCTTTTACAACAATTGATCATATCAAATTACAACCAAAATTTAATCTACACATTCTCATGGTTCAAACAAATTTGAGAGACGGCCTTTCACATAGCTCAATTATCGTAGGCTTAGGTTCATAATCACCCTTTCTTTAATTAATTAACGCTTTAACTAATTAAACTTGAATGCAACATTTTCATTTGGTTTTTGTATCCATAGAATTGATTTAAATAGAGCTAAATGAAATGAAAATCCAATTCTCATTTAAAGAGACAAAACTATTTTGTTCTCAACTAATTTGGGCCAAAAAGCAATAACCTCAACCATTGGGCTATATTGCAAAACATAAACTTTTGGGGTCACTTTGTAAGAACACAAAAGTCCACTACTTCATGTAATTACAACTAGAACCCAAAACTTTCAACAAATGCAAAAACTTCATTAAAGGAACAAAACATTTTGTCCTTTAGTGATTTTGGGCCTTTACGTAAAAACGTAAACTTTTGGGTCAAAGTGCAAATACACAAAAGTATCAAAACTTTATGTAATTGCATAAAAACCCCAAAAGTACCCTATTTTAATAGGGTGGCCGGTTGGTGAGATGGTTGAGGGTGTGTGTAAGTTGATGTGTAGGTTTGAAAAGGTGATGAAAATGTGTAAGTGATTGGTATGGTGTGAATAGTAAAATAAGTGTGGGTGTGTAAGAAAAGTACCAATCACTTATTTGAAAAACAATCATATCATCCATCACTAACAAAAAGAAATAACAACCAAACTCCTTTTTGAATCAAAATTCACAACCTTTTTGTTCTTGCCAAGAACATATCAAGAACAATGAAGAACATCCATGACAACCCATAAGAGCTCAATGAACATTTTTCACCCAAAACCATCCCAAAAACTCTCAAACTTAAGGGAAATAACATATTACCAAACTAGGGTACTTAGGGGTTCCTAATGTCACTTTAAAACACTTTTAACAAGACAAACATGAACCAAAAATCCACCCTTTGGATTTGGCCGAATTTCCCCAAAAACATGGCACCAAATTTTAGCTCCAAAATTCATGCTCATATGAACTATATCTACAACATTTGAGATGGTAAATTTTCTAACAAAATTTACATTCAAAAAAGCAAGAATAAAGCTTGTAACAATTACAACATTCAAATCACAAACTATGAACTACAAAACCCAAAAGGATTCACCAACTACTAGACCTAGGCTCTTGATACCACTTGAAGGAAAATTTGTGAAAAACAAGTTCATTTGAGCAACATGCAATTAACATTTAAAGGCAGAATCATGTTTATATGCACTCAAAAACAAAACTTAACCCATGAAATTCAAAGCCTAGTAGATAGGTGAACCAAGACTCAACTCAAAATAAAGTGAGTTGAGAAATCTTATACCTTTGTTGATTCCTCTTTGCATAAGCAAAGGCTAATCACCCAAGGAGAGGGCCTTCATTCCTTGCTTCTTGGCTCCATGGATTTCTTGGAGGAGGATGGTAGAATGGATTCTCCAAGTTCCCAAGAAAGGGAACCTCTAAGTCTCCACACCAAGGAGAGCATTTAGAAGAGATGAGTAACCTTGGAGGAGGATTAGATGCTAGTTAATCCCCTCCAAGGGGCGCCGGCCACTTAGAGAGAAAAGGGAGAGAAGTGTTCTCATCTTTTCTCCAAAAGAAACCCTTATGAAGAAAAGGCTATAAAGTCATATTTATACATACCTTCATTGGAGTGGCAAATTTGTAATAAGTCCAAAAACCCACTCCAATTCATCATGGCCGGCCTTAAGGGTTTATTGGGCTGTTTGTGCCCTTATGTTTTATTAGTCATTAAGTTGTCATACAACTTAAGTCAATGGGCTTGACATTCGAAGCCCATTGGGCCTTGAGGCCCAAAACTAACCCGAGGTCTATAACATACTTATTCGTTTGATTAATTAACATATTAATTAATCCTAGCCATAAATAATTAAACCATTTAATTATCCTTACTCATCTCCGTTGTTTCTTCAATCTCTACCTTACTCGGTGTACGATCCATTAGGTTCCTTTTAGCGAGGCAGTGGGCGATTAGAACTCTTTCAAATCGATTGTGAATTGAAACTTACTTTCAATTCTCCCTTTAGTGATTACTCACTATTAGAGCTTCCACAAACCATGAGTGACACCTAGCAGTATGTCATGGCTACCCAAGCTAATTAGAAGAGTTGGAGAACCTATTCAGTTTAGGATTACAATGCAATACGGTCTTTCTCTAATACAACACTTTTGACCACATTGTTTGGTTTGATAGTTTATTCATGTCTACTATCCAATGTGATTCATTTACTTATATGATTACTTTGAATGTGATTCGGAACGACTTTCCAAATCTCATTCATACTCTGGCCAGATATTCTAAATCATATCATAGAGTATTCTCCCTCAAACAGTTTGAAGGTTAGAGATCCCTTGTTGCGCATTCACTTGCCTCCATGGCTAAGTGACTTAACCCCAACTACGTCGTGGACACCCTCTGATAGAGTGACATTGACATAGTCAAAGATCAAGGACCTAACCACAAGACAACTATGATGCCTCAGGTCAAATGACTACTTTGCATTATCCCAACCATGAGTTCTCATGTGACATGAGTATGAGAACTCCTCGTTGATCGTGTTCAGTGGACTCATTCTCTATTGAGCACCTACATGCTTGTCTTGGTGTCAGTCACACCAATGACTCGAGACCAATCACTCTCCCTAAGAGAAGACATAACACATACTGATCTTAACGGACTGTCAATGCCCAATTGGCAATCCTATGATCAGGAACGTTTAGGATATGTATACGAAAGAGAATGGTGTCATGAATCTAACTTCTTTAGATTATATTCTCCTAATCACATATTCCTTGGACTTATCGTTTAAGCATATAACATTTATATGAGACAGCTTAAAACAATAACCTTTGCCCTTTATATTAAACTAGATTAGTTTAACATGTGAAATGTCTACAAAGTATCATCATATGATTGGTTTTGGGGCACATTTCCAACAGGAATCACAGGCAGAGTAAATATTGATCAAAATACCAGAAAATCTAATAAATTCAAGAATGAGAAATTTTTACTAAGTGGTAAAAAATGTAGTCCATTTGGACCAATGAAAAGTGAGCTGACTTATCAAGTTGGTTGATAACCACCGAAACATCATCATAATTTCCACATGTACAAAATACCTCGTACTAGGAGCTTATGGGAATTGATTATAACAAGTTGAATGGTTTCTTGATGATTTGTAACTAACGTCATATCAATACTCGAGAATTCCAACAAAAATGGAATAAGACAGGCTAAAGGTGTTCAAGGGTAGATATTCTTTTGCCATGGTAATCAGTAATTACGTTTACACAACCACGATAATGCAATCGTAGATGTTGATTTGGTTTTTCCACCGCCATTGTTAGAAATCTAGTTCCTTTCAAATTAAGATATATTTGAGAGGTCTAAGGTTGGTAAAGATTTTGGACACGTTTCTCCACAAAGAAGTGTCATCCGGTTTTCAAGTATGGATGGTAATTGTTGATTTTGGGTCATGAATAAAATGGTTCATTTCGTATGGTTCCAATCGTTGGGAAACATAAGCGATACCCCATCATGTTGCATCTACACAACCAAAACATCCAAAGAAACATCATCGTGATTATCGATGCCATCAAAATGTATAAGAATAAAGCTCGGAAAATAGACAAAACTTTAGTTTTCAGAAATTTTATTCATCTTCAACATCACAACTAAACTAACTTTCCTCGGTTGACATGTGAAGAAAAACGCCATAGTCGAAAAATTGGTAACAAACGGCCAATAAAATCGACAAAACTAATGATATCACGTATTTCACAACACTTTGTGAGGATTTCAACCATCTTCCATTAAAACCTTTTGGGGAAAAGAGAAGAATATGGTTTAATGAGATCATGTCTCCTAAGAAAAGTACCAATCTAAACAAAATTAACATTTGAAGACTTTTGTATAAAGTTGACTGTCGAGGTTTAGAAAATTTGATCTCGTTGCTGAAGTAGGTAGGAAAGTTGTCTGTAAGACTACCACAAATTCGTCAGGCTATGAAAGAAAACTCAAGTTCCAAAAGTTGGTCGGAGAGACCATCAACTTGAAGTAGGGGTTAACGATTTTTAATCGTCACCCGATTTTGTTGCTAAAATCTAGGTACGATTAAGGTTCGGTCTATTGTCTTCGTGACTAAGTTTGAGGTTCCTTAAGGTGAAATGTTGGGTTTGATAAGTCCCTAATTGATAAGCTTTTGTAACTAAGTTTCTCAATGATGTTAGAGTTGTTCAAGAGGATGTGAGAAATTAACTTGTGCTTCGATTCTAATGTTTGTCAATGGATGTGACCACAAGAATGACTGGTCAAATAGGTTTTGGTTATCTAAAAGGGTAATATGGTTAACACGACTACGAGTTTACTGTCCTAATACAAGGTTTGCTCTTAAGTTTCTTCAATTTAATTTCTTGGGCTCAGGTTGTCACTATTAATCAGTCTATTAGCTGCGCCGTTAATTAACGCATAAATGATATTTTGATATTGTTTGTTACCATGAAATTGTGAATCAGCTTTCTGACACAAAGGTATCACTCCCATATACTAGCATGTGTCTGGTATCAGGAATCATACTGCCTGAATACATTTTTCGTGCTCAATGAGGTGGCAAGATTCGACACTTAGGTTTAAGAACCAAGAATGTTTACATCACACGTGTGATGAACACAATACTACCCAAACTTACATTCTGATACCAAGCTGACGCACCCCGATTCGGAATGTCTACCTAGATTTTTAATCGAGTTTTGATGGCCGACACCAGAAAGGTGACAAAGTCATAAGGTGTATTGATATGGAAATGTGAGTAAATTAAAACCTAAAAGTGCCTAAATGTACAAGTGCGCTTGTGATTGAGAATGAACCCATTTCACACGTGATGTTAGAGCATAAGTAAAGTATAGTAAAACAAGAATAAGAACTATACCATTGGGAGTAGTCTTTGGTTATCAGTGTTTGCTAGAAATCCTCGTTGACACAAACACTGCCACTAAATCTTAGAGAGGCGAAAAACAAGGGTGAGTGGGCCTAAAAATAAAGCTTTGTAAAAACCTTTTCGAGAGCATTAATAACCCCTCACCGTAAAACAAATATGGTTTCTAAAATATACATACTACATGTAGTATGAAAATATTTACCGTAGCTTGCAATATCTCAAGAATTCAATATGTCACAATATTTCGTATATAAACACCTAACATTTAGTAATAACATAATCTTGTATAAACAAACAAATCATATTGAGTGCTCATCGAAATATGCTGATACACGAGTTCATGCAAAGATATTATGACATAAATATGACTAGGTGTAATAATGATTTATGTTGTAGTACTACAATCATGTGAAGACTGGCGCTATGCGCGTCATATACGAGTCCTAATTGCCTATAGCAATCTAGGACAGGATTGACACCTACAATGGATCAAAGTGAGTGTACAGTGTGATGTGAACATATATGTGAAATACTGGCCCTGACCCGGCCGAGTACTAACACCGGTCCAGCAATGATGAACAGATACTGTAATATAATCATGCCACAGTGATTCAATAGTTCTAGTCAACCTAATACTATTCATGGCTACAAATATAATTAAGACAACCCATAATGGTATGCATACATGTGCATCCTGCAATATTCAGAACAATTTCATAGTCCTCAATATTACGACCTTTTTTATAAATGTTAATTTAATTACGGTAATCACGTAGAAAATTCATTATTAAATATATATGTGAAAACTAACAAATGTATATATACTATTTAAAAGAAAAGACCCACTCACAGATAATTGCAAAGTCGTAGCAATTCGAACAAGAGAAGCTGAAGTCTTCGATAGTAATCACACCTAAGTATAATATTGGGACCCATTAGACTCAACTAAATAGATGTCAAAAACGGATTCAAAGTGTCGAAATTAGCCTAAGAGGGCTTTCGAGAAATTTCAAAAAAGTCAACGCAAGGAATATTCTAGGTCTATTTCATAAATGGACCAGATTAGGTCTATGGCCTAAAGGCTTGGCCGGGCTTGGATCAGGTTTTGGGCCGGGTTTAGGCTTAGGCCTTTTTTTGTAGTTGGGCTAACCCAGTCCCAGTCACGGGTCTAGTCGCTAGAACTTGGGTAGAGATTCTAGAGCTTCAATCGAGCTCAAAACTCAATCAGTTTCAGCAATCTTTATCTCAAAATGAAGCTAAGAAAATTGATAAAAAGGATTTACTAATTTGAGGGCTAGCGGTGTGGTCAGAAAAGCACCTACGTCTCGCGGGTCATTCGCCGAAAATTAGGGAAAGTTTCCCTCGAATAGTTTATGTTCCCAAACCCAACAACAAAGGCCTAAAACCTTAAAATCTTTCACAATGACAAAAAGGACAAAAGATGGGGGTTCCCGAGGCCTACCTTGATCGGAAAATCGTGAAGTCTCGCCAGAAAAATTGACGTCAGTGGTGTTCTCGGTGTTTATGTGCCGTGAGCATAGAGAACATAAAGTGTTTGGGAAATAGGGAGTTAAGAAAAGTAGAGCTAAGAAAGTGGAGAGTTTGTGAAATATAGGCCCAAGGCCAAAAACAAATTATTTAAATATTTAAAATATCTAATCAGAAAATATTAAAATAATAATTTTTTACAAAAGTATTTCTTGGATTCGTAGTTCCATAAAATCTTTGTTGTAACTCCGAATTTGATTTCGCGTGTGCCTACGCGTTTGTACCATCGAGTATTTCATCTCGTACGCATCACAAAATGACGATCAATGAAAGTCAACAATCTTGTCTCTGGGGGCATTTTCTCCAATTCACTCCTTTAAAATTAATAAAATTATAAAATTAGGGACGGATTGTTACATAGTGAATCAAAATTTCTGTACCTAAACATATTATACTAAACTAGTGTACCGATATGTCCGTACCTAAATATATTGTAGTGAATTCGTATTAAAATTTACAATATTTTTCATAAAACTATAAAATACAAATAAGAAGACATTGAATGTATATACTGACATTAAAAAGAGTCCAAGGACTAAAACCAATTTTTAATCTTGTATAAGACATTTTTCTAAACTTCATCTTATTTAAGGATTAAAATCTAGTTTTTTTTTTATATTTAATTTAGGATTTTGAGAGAGAATACTATTAAAATACAAACAAGCTAAGAGCAAGTCCATTTGTTCTGCCATGGTAATGGACATGGAGAAGCTAGAGTAGTTACTATTCACACTGAATAATAATTTCCTTATTATGCGTTCACCCATGCAAGAACCTCTATGATAATGATTATTCACTGTTATTATTATTATTATTTTTCTTTCGGATGCCTAATTAAATCATTTAATAATTCTTGGACAGGAGAGACTAATTTTAAATAGGTTGCTAAAAAATCACCATGTGTCGTTGGAAAACATCTTTCTTGGTTGCAAAATGTTTTGTGTGGGACCATGATTTTTCAGGGTTGGAGTAAGGCCGATCAGAATATAAATACATTAGAAATTGGTGGTCATGCACTAAACAGCTCCAACTAGGTTGAGCTGCACAAACGGACTAGCTGTGCCACAAGATCCTGTGTTTCGGGAAGGTAGCCAAAGTTTGCCAACTTCGTCGAGATTGACCATTCTCTTGTTATGCAAGATACGACAATCTGATCCGATTGGGGATTCTATAAGTTTCCTATATTCTTGGAAATTCCTACAATCTAGGTATTGGCGTGCACCGTTAGTAATTACACTCCTAAGAGGATGCAATATCTACTCTTAGATATCTTATGGGATTCTCTATGTTTATTACAGATTCTATATCCTAAAAGGACTCTCTATCGACTAGTATAAATAGACCTTTCAAGTGTTCATCACTAGTAACGCAATTATCGCATACTTTATTCTCTTGTCTATTGCTTGAGTATCATAAATTGTTTATTAAATTGACCGTCGGTGAGCCTTTTCCTCGTACCCCACTGGTGCCTAGGTAATCTTACAATCATTTACTCTTTTACAGATAAGCGAGTTTGTACATCTCCTTCACACATGATTCCAACAATTGGTACTCTCGTTGAGAATGAGCTCATATTCCCTAAACCAAATCGATGTGCCACAATCATTTATGCCGAAGAAAGTTCAGTTAACGCTAACGGTAACACCTCAATGGGAAACAATTTACTTATCAAAGCCTTTACCACCCTAGGTGTAAGCAATGAGGTCTCTGACCCTTCAACCGTCCCAAGGAATAAGGCCATCTCCAACTAACCTGGCCAAAAGGCCGTAGGGCTAAAAATAGCTTGAAATGTCACAAAAACCATCTCTAACTAAAGGCTAAGCCAAAGGGCTCGTAGGACCCACAGGGCCAAAAGGGAGAAATCGGGCTAATCGGCTGGTCCTCCCTAGCCAACCAGCTAGCCCTGGGTCGGCCCAAATTCAAACTCCAACAACTAGCTGACGTCAATAGCCATAGGATTTGAAATTTTTTTTTGTTGGGATAGTTTTTTTTTTCCGATAAATACCTAAGCCATTCCTACACCATTTCTCACATTCTTACCTCAAATTTTCACCATTCTTACGACAATTCTTCACATTTTCACCATAATTTTCTTTCAAATAATTTTTCCTCTTCCAATAATTTTCACCACTCTTACCTCTTCCAATAATTTTCAAATGGCCACATCTGCAATGAAAGGAAAGGCTTGGACTCGAAAAAAAGATGAAGCTCTTTGCTAGGCTTATAGATGGGTCTCAGAAGATTGTGTCAAGGAGAGTTCTCAAATAAGTGAAGGTGTTTGGACTCGTACGTCCAAAAAATACTATAGTTCTACAAATGCACCACTCCACTGAATCCCGAAACCACGAGAGTTGTTCTTCGAGATGGAAAAAACATCTTCAACCAAGTTTGAATAAATGGCATCAAGCAGTGCTTGCGACCGAAAGCAGACATGAAAGCAGAGCCAATTACTACGGCAAAGTGAGTGTTTTCATAAATTAATTTCACAAGTTAATATTAATTTCATGAATTAATTTCACAAGTTTATCTTAATTTCATAAATTAATTTCCTTTAATTTTTTAATTATATTTTCTACGTATGCCAAGCGGAGAAATTGTATATGGAGGAAATGAAAATACCCTTTAATCATCACGGTTGTTGGAAAATTTGTAAAGGGTGTGTGTTATTTTAAGATCCACCTCGAGAAAGATTTGATCCTCTTCACCAAGAAACTCCTATCATTCAAGAAATAAGGGATGAAACTCCATCTTCGGGTGAATCTTCCATCCCTAGGGTTATGGGACGAAACAAGGCCCGAAAATTGAAGAAAAAGGGCAAGGCAACATATGATTTAGCCTGTGAATAGGAAGTGACGTCCTCATTGCGATTATTGGCGGTGCAAAATGTCATTGCCGCGGAAGAAAAGAATCGTAGGCACGAAGAACGGGCAAAACAAATACAAGAAGAGATGGATGATAGGAACATGAAAAGGAACACTTCGGATTACACTTCTATAATAAGGCATATTTTGATAGGAAAAAAGAGGAAAATTATGGCCCGATGAGAGTTGTTTACATCCAACTATACTCCTACAATGGCAGATGAAGATGATGATTATAGTCTTTAAATTGATGTTGTTGTAGTCTTTAATATTTAAGTTGTAGTTTTTTAAATTTAAGTTGTTTTATTCTTTAATTTGAAGTTGAAGTCTTTAAATTGAAGTTGTAGTCTTTAAATTTAAGTTGTAGTTTTAAAATTTAAGTAGTTGCCTTTAAATTGAAGTTGTAGTCATTAAATTTAAGTTGTAACTTTTAAATTTAAGTTGTTGAATCTTTAAAATAATTAAAATAATTTGGTAGTTTAATTCAATTAAAATAATAAAATATGTTTGGCTTATGACATTTTGGCCTCTTCGGTTGGAGATGATTTTTTTTCAAATGACTATATTTGGCTTATGGCCCTTTGGTTCTCTCAGTTGGAGATGGTATGAAATATGATATAACACTGTTCATTAAAATATAACTTTTTAGAATGTTATAGGGCTAAAAGGAACCCTCTGACCCTCCTTCACTTGGAGATGGCCTAATGGGCAAGCAATGCAATCCTAGGTTGTAAGCGTGGAAATGTGACGTAAGCACATACAATTGTTTGGACCCGATTTTACACCATTGGCCCAAGCGATCAAGGCCGTTGAGTGAGTATGGTTCTCAACCGTCCGATGAGAAAGTAGAGATAATTTGGTTATTAAAGGATAATATTATGATTTTTTTATCATAATAATTATCTTTTAATGTGAATTATCTTGGTATCTTCTTAAATGAGATAAGTGGAATGCGATTCATATCCCAAATAAGCAGTACAGTTCATATTGATTTGGAATGTTTGACGGCACTTGGAAGTAAAATGAAATTAAAATTCATTTGATCAGAACGATGATGGCTATTGTTGATGAGGTGAGGATGAGATAGGAGACCTAAGGGGGATAAGTTATTTATGGATGTTGTAATTGATGATGGACATGACCTGCATGCCGTGTCAAAGGCTACCAGTTATATATATATATATATAGATATAATTGGCTGCCGTATAGGCTGCATACCTTTGGAAAGGCTCAAATTCATTGGAAAGGCGCAAACCAATTTATATATATATATGTATAATTGGTGGTTGTTTAGATGAACGTTATTTGTTCAAATCGAAGCGTGCATGGTATCTTGGGATTCGATGAGATAAGATGAGTTTTAATAGTTTGGGTGTCTTTATCAGCTTATCAACTAGTGCGCGCATATGTCCCTATAAATACAGAGAAAGTGACAACGGGAAAGGGACCTCCAACTCAACACACAAACTGCTCAATGCAAACCATCGCTCTACGCGAAACCTCTCAACACCCTTGAGATTTTTATTTTATTTTTTTTGCTTTCACATCTTCAGTTTGGATAAACAGCACTGTGAAGACAACTGGTGGTATCTTCAATTTGGATAAACAACACTACCGCCGTAGAATCAGCCGACCTCGGAGCACCTTCAGTTTGGATAAATAGCACTGCGTCGAGGCCGACTGATTATCTATCCAAGTCTCGGTCAAGAAGGATTTTTGAATCTTTTTTTGCAGAGGTCATCTCATTAGCCTTCTCGACGAAGTGAGGTGTTACCATGTTACTACATTCGGCACGTTGAAAGCCGAATTTGATATTGAACTTCGTAAAAATAGTAGCCTTGTCTTCAAGCTTTAGAATCCAAAGGCCGAAATGTATTCCTTCCTCGGCTGCAATCACAAGACGTAGAAGTCAGCAGTGCGCTCAACGCAACATCAACACATTTTATTCCTCGGCTGAGCCCGGCCGACGAGTTGGCACGCCCCGCACACATTTGAATGACGTAGTTAGCTTATTAATTACTCGGCTTGCGCGCCGTGTAGGCTATGTGATTTTTGTAGTCAACAACAATCCAATTTACAATAAGTGTTAGTGGAACTTTGGATTCCGTTCAATCTTATTAAATGAATCCACATGACTTAGGTAAATTGACGTGCTTGTATTCATGTAAAACAATTTAAAGAACACATTCATAAACTTAGATTAAGTTTAGAATTGCAACCTTTAGATTTCATGTGAGGATGAATTAGTTACTGAGGCTTCCTAGTGTTAGCCATCTACTAGTATCCACGAATGAATCTCCTATTGGTTAAACAAGAAGAATTGCCAAGTCCTTCTCCTCCAATAGGTGCGGCGGCAAGGGTGTGCTTCTGGTGTTTTTGATTTTCAATTTCTAATGTAGTAACTAGTAAGGTTTTTTTTAGCAGTTTGAAATTATTAAATTAATTTTTTTCTTAATGGGTTGTAACGGGTTATTTGCGTGTAAACTCATTAAGAACAGTTCTTAATGGGAGATCCGATAACTACTCAATTAGTTATTGTATTGACTTGAAACTAGTTATTTTCGTGTCGTGTTAGTGGATCATATAAGAAATTGTCAGATCTAGTTTTTACCTATCACACACCCATTTTAATTTCTAACTATCTAATTAAATGAATTAATAAAAAGAATTAACAAAAATGTTATTCATACCATGCTTTTATACCACTTTAGATGACATCTGATGTGAACAATCACATCATTTGAAAAACTTGCAAAACCCAAGGAAGGAGAAAGGCTCATCTTCTTGTATACCACAATCATAATTTAATTAACTAGTTTTTCTTAATTATTAGTTTATTAAATAATGAACTAAATTTAAAAATCTGATTAATTCAAATAATGTGACTGTCCACATTAAATGACACTTAAGATAGTATGAAAATGTTGTGCAAAAATATGGCATCACTCGACTCAAAAGGATGTTTGAATTGCATGACCCATTTCCATATAATTACTTCTACATCTTTCCTTTTCGTTTTCAAGACAAACCAACAAATTTTAGAGAAAAATTCAAAATCCACAAATTATTGTTGTTTAAAGGTAAGAGCCGTGTTTACAAATTTGTTGGTGCATTCCAAAAGCCACGTGTTCATAACCCAATTACGATTCACGCAACCTGCCCATTTCGGTAAATTTGATTCGTTAGGAATCTAAAATATTCATGGATCACAAGCACATCGCGCTCTAGATAAACCGAACACCACCACTGCCAAGTGCCAACTACCTCCACTCTCTCTCCACGCGCCTCTCTCTCTCTCTCTCTCTCTCTCTCTCTCTCTCTCTCTCTCTCTCTCCTCCATGGCGATTACTCTCAACCTCTGCCGAATTCCGTCGCGTACCGATCTTTTCTTCTCGGAGAGCCTCACCGGGAAGGTATCTTTCAGTTTCCGGAAACCTTTCTCCGTCCGATGCTCTGGCGACTCCTCTTCCTCCGCCGTCGAGTCCGACTTCGACGCCAAGGTCTTCCGCAAGAACCTCACTCGAAGCAAGAATTACAACCGCAGAGGCTTCGGCCACAAAGAGGCGACCGTCGAGCTCATGAACCGCGAGTACACAAGTGAGTAATCTATAATCAGCTGCAGCTACACCTCAGGATCAGTAATTAAGCAGCTAATGAGTCGATTAATTAAGTTTGATTGTTGAGTTTTGATGATTTAAGGCGATATTATTAAGACTTTGAAAGAGAACGGGTTTGAGTACACCTGGGGAAACGTGACGGTGAAGCTCGCCGAGGCGTACGGATTCTGTTGGGGCGTTGAGAGAGCCGTGCAGATTGCTTACGAGGCCAGAAAGCAGTTCCCCGATGATAAGATCTGGATCACCAACGAGATCATCCACAATCCAACGGTCAATAAGGTCGCTGTTAATTTTGGCAATTTAATTTGGTTTAATGTCTTACTAAGATTGAGTGGCATTCATTTTATTTGTAAAAATATATCGAATGTATTAAAAAAATGTTAGTTAATTATTTAATCAAATTTTTTTAGATGAAATAATAGATTTTGTTAAATTAAATATTAAATTACCGTCCTATAAGGACTCAACAGTTTTTCACAGTAAAGGGCCACTTGCTAATTATTTAAAAAAAACTTGATATAAGTCTAATTTTTTGAGCCAATAGAAAGAGTAGTCCAATTTATTAAAATAAGTCTAATTTGTTATATTTAATTATTTAATTATTAATAATTATTTGTTCAATGATAAAATTTATTATAAAAATCAAATTTATTTCCAATTATCTCTTTGCTTATTTCTTTTTATTTATCTTTTTGTTATTTCTCGTTCTTCCTCATGTTTTAAACCTCATTTATAGATTTTATTTTTAATTTTTATAATCAACCTATATCACAGGTTAACTATATTTATCTATCTATATATCAACCTATCACACATTAATGTGTCTTGCTTGTAGGTATGTTATGTATTTTTTTTACCTTTTAATTAGGTTTCATATCTCACGTATAGGTATAATATACATTCATATATTTGTTACTTGAGTTATGGTAGAATGTTTTGCAGATAAATTTATGTTAGTATATTAGTTTTTTTTTTTTTTTTGTTATAAGAGATTAAATATATTTTTTGGGGGTGGAAAATACATATTATTAGAAGATTTTAATTGATTTTAATATTTTTAGAAAATATAAAATGAGTATAAAAGAAATAAAAACATATAATTAGATAATTAGACTCATTCTTAAAAACACTCTATGTTTTTGGACCTGGATCTAAAAGCCCCATTGTTTAATTAATTGAGTTGAGATGAAATGGGCAGAGGTTGGAGGAGATGAAGGTGGAGAACATTCCAATAGAGGAAGAGCAGAAGCAGTTTGATGTGGTGAACAAGGGCGATGTGGTCATTTTGCCTGCTTTCGGAGCCGGAGTGGATGAAATGCTCAACTTGAGTAACAGGGAAGTTCAAATTGTTGACACTACTTGCCCCTGGGTTTCCAAGGTTGGCATTTTATTTTTAGTCCATTCGACATTTTCGGGGAAATTTAAATTGGGTCTGATATGTTATGACGGTGTTTTCGCGTGAAGGTTTGGAATACTGTGGAAAAGCACAAGAAAGGAGATTACACTTCGATCATTCATGGGAAATATTCTCATGAAGAGACTGTGGCCACGGCTTCTTTTGCCGGGAAATACGTTATAGTGAAAAACATGGATGAGGTATACAAGTGTTTCGTACTTTGTCGTAGGTTTGCTGGCGAAGTTTTTTAGCTACAGTTTATAGTGCTTCTGTTTGTCAAGCTAATGAGTTATTAATGCCAATTTTATTTCAGGCATTATACGTGTGTGACTATATTCTTGGTGGTGAACTTAATGGGTCTAGCTCGACTAAAGAGGCGTTTATGGAGGTGCTGTTTTGAGTTGCTTATATAGATTCAATTGGTTTTGTATAGTAGCATGCAGTGTTGAAGTGTTTTTGTCTTTGAATGCAGAAATTTAAAAAGGCACTTTCTCCGGGGTTTGATCCGGACAGAGACCTGGTAAAGGTAGGCATTGCAAATCAGACTACGATGCTTAAGGGGGAAACAGAAGAGATTGGTTAGTCTTTGAAGTTATGTTATGTTAGTCCATCATTTGGTGAACAGATTATTAGGGTAAATTATGGACTGCCTCTTTCAATCTAACAGGAAAATTAGTAGAGAGGACCATGATGCGTAAGCACGGAGTGGAAAATGTCAATGACCACTTTGTGAGCTTCAACACAATATGTGATGCAACTCAGGCAAGTTCTTTCTGTTGTTCATGGCTTTTCTGGTTAGATTCTTCTTAGATTTCTATTAGAACAATGTGTAACCAAGCCTTGTCTTTTATCCTCTCATAAGATTGTATTTATTTTAATACCCCACAGCAGCAGTTACATGCAAACCCTTGCAAAGCTTTTGCCATTTGGCTTGAAAGCAGGGTTACTTTAAAACACTTGCTTGATCATTCCGAGAGATTTAAAATGTGATCTGTGTTCCGTTTATAGGAGCGACAAGATGCAATGTACAAGCTTGTTGAGGAAAAGCTTGATCTTTTGTTAGTCATTGGTGGGTGGAACTCGAGCAACACCTCTCACCTACAAGAAATTGCAGAAGAACGTGGAATTCCCTCATATTGGATCGACAGTGAGAAGAGAATAGGCCCCGGAAACAGGATAGCTTATAAGCTCAATGTGAGTTTCTGAAGCCGTAGAACTGCAATTTAGTTTGTTCTGGTTTACAAAATTATGTTATTCTTCTTCCAAAACAATAACAGAAACAAAACTGCATTATTCCGTTATTTGTTGTCTTTCCTCTATGGCTTTGTACTTATCATACCTGTCTGTCGTGTTTCTTGAAAGCATGGCGAGTTGGTCGAGAAAGAGAACTGGCTGCCTGAAGGTCCCATCACCATTGGAGTGACATCTGGTGCCTCCACTCCAGATAAGGTAATTCTTATCTATGTGAATGTTAATTGAACCACTAAACCGCATTTGCTGAAACTTGAAAGCCACTTGAACGCCCTTTATCTGCCTAACTTTTTACTTCTTAGCTTAATAATTGATCAATTCAAATCCATTTGGGTTTCTCCCAGGTCGTCGAAGACACTCTTATCAGGGTGTTCGACCTCAAGCGCGACGAAGCCCTGCAACTAGCATAATCCAAGTTAGGCATCGTCGCTTGATAGTTATATAATCAAGAGGGAAGTATACTGTTATCTTATGTGCCCAAGAAACGTAATTGTTGAATCATGTATGATATTAGGTCAAGGTTCCATTGTTGTACCTTGTATGTGTCAATTACGATCTCCATGTTCCTCAATTACAATCTCCATGTACTCGAGACCTGTAAACTCAAATCCAAGTTCCTCAATTACAATCTCCATGTAACCGAAATTTTACGTATGAGATATCCCTTCCACAGGAGACACAATCTCCATGAAGGTATTTGCTTGGTAATTATTTCAAATTTTTAGTTTAAAAAAAAAAAAAAAAAAAGCGAAAACCGAAAGCACTTAAAAAACAAGTTTTCAGTTTTCAAAACATGAAAATTGAAAACTAAAAATGAAGGTTGCCAAGGAAACCTAAAAAGAGAAGAATCAAAAGCACAAGTGATCCAAATACGTTCACGCTTCATAAAAAATGGGATCCATTCACAACTTTGGAAAGGGAAGCAGATAGGCACAGATTCTGGTGAAAACTGCTAGATATATGACGTTGACAGTTACTGTAAAAAGTCTCTGTACATGATCAGCATCAGTGCATCGGCAAGGGAAAATCGAAAGGTTCCTCTTGCATGATCCGAAAAATTAATTTAGTATTATTCTCCGCTTGTAAGTGGAAGGTCTTACATTCGATCATCGTGAATAATGATGTTCATACACTTATTATTACGGATCAGTGTAATATGTCATAGCATCAAAAGAAAAAAAATGAAATAAGCAAATATGCTCAAGCTCCTCTCAGTAAGGCTGAAATGGAAAGATCTAAGCTAGATCACATTGGACAACTTCTTTCCAATCCTACAGAGTTCCACAAAGTGTGATTTGAACTTAATCGCCTATTCTGATGCAGCCAGGTGAGACAGGAAGGCATTTGCACCCAACCCGTCAAAGTACTCACCGTTAAAATTAGGAAAAGGGATCCTCTCGAGATCTTTTTCACCAAATCCAACTAATCACCCCATCTGGGTCTTTAAAATTTGATCAAACAGCTAAAGTTATTATAACTTTTAAAGAGGCCCTTATTTTTAGCTGTTGGATCAAATTTCAAAGAACCAGATGAATTGATTAGGAGGATTTGATGGAAGGGATCCGGATCCTAAAATTAATACAGTAAAACCTCTATAAAGTAATATTTACAATGAAATAACCTCTTCAAAGTCATAAAATACTTGACGCTCAAGGAATCCTATTTAGCAAATACAACATTCAGTAAGGAAAAATAAGTACTGTTGTAATGCGTTGAAACCTAAGGGTGCGTTTGGTACGCGGGACGGGACGGAACAGGGTGGGACGGACGCGTTCCGTCCCACGTTTGGCGCGCTAAAAAATGTGGAATCCCTTGTCCCGCGGAACAAAAATGGGTCAAATTTTGGTTCCCCGCCTCCCCCCTGGAACGGGTTGTTCCGTCCCGTGGAACACAAAACTTCATAAATTTTAAGACAAAAATAACCCTTAGCTTTTTCAATATTTACACCACTTATATCATCCAACAAACCCTAAAAACTATCTTTTCTCTTCTCTCTACCGCTGAACGTTCATCGCTGCTGCATCTCCCCTTCGCAACCTTCCTCCTGAAGCTCCTTCGTGTAGCCTCTCCGTGAAATTTCAGCTCTGCATCTCCATTCCAGGTTCGATCTGATTGTGATTGTGTAGCCTTTCGGTTTGTCTCTTTGTATTTTGTAGTGCTTCGATTTCTTTGTGCTTGTTTCGATTTCTTCGCAACCTTCCTCCTGAAGCTCCTCTTTGTTTTGATTTCTTTGTATTTTGATGTCATCTACAAGTTCCGGCACCTGTTCCTTTCCAACTGCATTCTTCCTTGCTCACATTTTAGAAATTGTAGATAAATCAAAATAAACAGAGTAAAATATAATGAAAACACAACCATTAGAAAAATGGTTTGGAGCATAGAAGCTGAAGGCCTGTTTGGCACTGCTTTTGGAATAGCTAAGAGAGCCAAATGTAATTTAGTGAGACTCAAGTGTTATTTACCCATTCATAGTAGATACCAATGATTCTGTGATACCCCTGAGATGTTCGTGTACCTTGTAAAAAACTACTGCATGTATAGAACATAAATCTAAGATTTTGTGATACCCCAAAGAATGCTCTTTAAGAGAAAAAAACAGTTGCTTTCCTAAATCTAAGATTCTAAAAAACTCCAAAGAACATGCATCTCAAAAACAGTTGTCTTCAATGGTCTTCTCTTACAACATTCATCTCAAAAACTCCAAAGAACATGCAATTTGTACAAATGAAAACTTCAAAGAACATGCAATTTGTACCTGCAACAAAAACGTTTGTTTGGCTTCCCGATCTCCATGCAGTAGACTGGACTGCTTTCTCACTGATCTCCATGCACTAGACTGAACCCACAACCCAGATTTCCCTTTTTTGCTTCACGAAAGAACACCTAATAAGGGAGAAAAGAGGGGAGGGAGACATTGGTATAGAGAAAATAAGGGAGAAAAGAGGCAGATGGGAGGGATGCAGGGGGCGGAGAGATAGAGAAAGAAGATGAGACGGAATGGGCAGAGAAAACAAAGGCAGATATGAGGAATTGCGATGGGCGGAGAAACCAAAGGCAGATAGAGGGATGCATTGGGCGGAGAAAACAAAGGCAGATAGAGGGATGTTTAATTTGGTATCCACGGATGGTTCTCGAATGAGAGAGGAAAACATATTAATTTATATAGATTACAAAACTAATAAAATATTAATTGATAAGATTAAGGTATAATATAAATATATATACACAAATGACAAACGTGATGAGTTGGTATAATTATATAAAGTATTTTGACAAAATAATGGTATTAGGAGGTGAATTCTTGTATTTTACTTGGGATAAAGCATTATTAAGAGGTGATTTATTTTGTCATTATGAACTATTGCTTTAATAAGATTTTTCTTCATTTGTAGTTAAATACCAAATTATTATTAACTCATAGGCCCCTTCCTAATATATATAATTGTCTCACCCTTCCCAATATATATAGTTGTCTCAAAAACACAATCTTGCATAGGTTCTACTAAGTTCAATTTTAGTTTAAAACTAGTAAAGATAGTGTCTAACTTGGATTTCATCACAAGACACCTCTCTTTGAATTGAGGTTGCCTCATTTATTTGTGCTTTAGGTGCGAGGTCCATATCCTTCAGTTGAGCATTTACTTTTGTGTGTAGATTTTGGGCCTTCACTTTTCTATTTAAGATATATATTTGTTACATGATTATTTATTTCTATATTCACTTATATGTATCTCTATTTTCCTAAAGTCCTTATGTCAACTCACGCTTTAAGCTCATTTTGCTCTAAATTCAGCTTAAACTAATGCAAGCCAACCTCATGCCTGAAACCAACATTCAAATCCCAACTTAGAGCCTAGTTAGTCAAGCTTGCTAAAACTCAACAAATTACGTTTGAGCACTATGATACTAGATTTAACTTGGCTATTTTACAACCCCACACCCGAACCGCAAACCAAGCATAACCTGAACTAAATAGACAATTAGCTGAGATGTGTAAGTCTAGTACACATGGCACACAGACAGCAAACATCAATGCAGGAAACCTAAAGCTTAAAACAATATCAAGATGAATAATCTTTGCCTAATCATGTTTAAGTTCTGGATATTTCATGTTTATTGCTTTAGCAAGATAATATGATTAAACTTATATATTTTTCAACCTTGCATGACAACCATTACATGGTTCTCAGTTCAGAGTTCTATGGGGTTGAATAAATTCTTAAGTTTTAAGATTCCACTGCAAGATTTTGGGTTGTATTGCTGATGGGTATTCTTGGTTTTACTTCATAGGTGCTTTGTGCTTCTCCATAAAGCGGTTCAATTTACGAACCCCAAAAACGTTTTATGAGTTTTTCTGCCAATTGTCACTAGCGCTTTTGGGTTGTTAGAAAACACTTAGCAAAGAAATCTCAAACATGCCACAAATCAACTTGCATGAATTAATGTTTTAAAAAGTAGGGTTTCTAGGGTTCTAAATTTATGATAATTTTTGTTTGCTAGATATGTCTGATCATGGAATTGAAGGCAGTGTTGTGGGTAGCAAAGATGGAATGGATGGTAGCAATGATGGAATGGATGGTTTCTATTCCATCAGATTCAGATACAATGGACAATGTTGAGGAGGGGGTTGATAAAGATGATGATGTGCAAAATTCTACTACAGAACTTGCAGTGTTTATGTACGTTGTAGGTCTTCTTCCATTTAAGGTGGTTGAAGATATCTACTATCAATGGATGTGTAAAATGCTAATTTCATATCATATTTGCTTTTATGTTCTTTTTATTTTATGCTCGATATATGAGAAATATTATTTTTATGCACTAATTAAATTAGATGCAAAAGTTTATATAATTAACTTGATCTCGTGATTATGCAAATTGATCTTTTCATCACGGCTAAGGTGCATCACGAAGTTTACCTTTTTAATGAGAATATTTAAGGTTCGTCAACCAAATCACGTGTGGAACACAACATATACCTATTAAAATTTGGACCAAAAAAACAAATAATGGATAATAGTGTTCAAATTTGAACAACTTAACAAAAAAAAGAAAAAAAAAAGTCTTGTCCCGTTCCACGCACAAAATTGTACCAAACAAGGGACGGAACATGGGTATTTTAGTCATTTTAAGCTTTTGGTTCCGTTCCGTCCATGCACTACCAAACGCAGAATGGAACAACTGTTCTGTTCCATCCTGCGCATACCAAACATAACACAGAACATCCGTCCCGTCCCGTCCCGTCTGCGTACCAAACGCACCCTAAAGGAACAAAACGAAAGAATGCATGAGAAGTCAGTCTAAAGAATAGTACCCTTTCCGAATCCTATGAGGTTCAACTGTAACAATGTGTATCGTAAGTTCGATAGTTGTAGGAGAAACGACTGTACAAACATAAACACATACAACTTAAGAGCTTCGACTTTGCACTGGCACTGGGAACCATATCACTGGTATAATGCTGGTATGTATACATATAAAGAGTCAACTGCTCGACCAATGTGTTGATTTCTGCTTCGAAAACAAAGTTTAGGTTGAAGAACGGCAGCTCAACTGCTCCTCCAATGTGTAGAATTATGATTCATAAGTTTGTAGTGAATTCTGTCTTTTTGTTTGAAGTGCTGTACAATCATTTTAAACTCGAGCGATTTCTGGATTTGACTTCAGTGGTCAGAGAGCAGCTATTCCATCTTAGACGCTTCAGAAACTAGCCAACAGTGCTATCTGATTGCCTTGAAAGAGATGAGTTAACTAGTTCTGGAACCCGATCAAGCAAATGGTTCATCTCCTCTGGAAATTCTCCCTTTGCTCGGTTAGTTTTTCCTCCTACGATCACTGCTGTTCCATCTTGTAAGGCCCAAATCTTTCATTTGTGCAGAAAAGAAAACAAAGAAACATAAGCATATATGAACAATGTGGGGGAACAGTTTCAATAATCGCAATAATATTATCTAAAAAACCGAAGAAAGAAATATCAACGTAACATAGGCACCCCATCTATGATATGGTGAACTACACATAATTCTGCATTAGAAAATTCAAGTGATCCTACAATACAAAGTTCCACTATGATAGAGACAGACTGCACAATTAATGACACCAATTACATGTAAGCCTGCTTGATGAAGACAAATATAAACCATTGGAACTACCATCGAACGTGGGGCACATGTTTACTGGTTTACAAACACATAACAGTGACCTGTACGACGTATAATTAAATTCTACCTGTGAATGAGAAAGAAAACTGATGCAAGTAGTAAGCATTAGAGCACCAAATCCAGCATATACAACAGGCACTCCTGGGTCAGTCTGATAAGGACAAGGTTTAGTTTCAAGGCTGAACGAATGCAGTTGAAGAAAAACGTATATTTTTATGTCTATAAGAACAATTAGTCTTCACCTTCAAGTCAAGACCGCTACTCCCAATTGCATCTATAATAACAATTTTGTTGCCATCAATTTCAATTGGAAGCTTGGAATTTGGTCGTCGGACTCCAGCAAATTTTCCTTCTTGATCATACAGGACAATTGATTGTAGATCACGAGCAAGCATTGATCTGAAATTAGAGAAAAGAATGCAGATAAGCAACAACCGGAAACAATAATCTGCCAGCGGAGATGTGGCCCCTGCCGCTCCTTTAAAAGGCGGAGGGGCAGGGAAAATAAAGCAACCTGTAAAAAAGCTTCAAAAGCTCTTCATCCCAATTCAGCCTTGGGTAATTGTTTGAAACACCAACAAGAACCCATTGGGAATTTAGCTTCCTTATTCATGTCTACTAAAGTACAAGAAAAGATATAGTTGTGCGTCACATACATTCCCTTGACATTAGGAGCATTAACATCGCCAATGGGTAAGAAGGACCCATAAAGCTTCTTGTCTCCATTTATCTTAAGAGGTGCCATAGCCAAATTGAAAGGTCCCTCGTTATCCTTGAGTACTTGTAGTGCTGAAATACTCCAATCTGTCTGGTAAATCGTGATCCCTCCATACCTTAAAGGGTTATTTACACTTATTGTTTTCCTTAGCACCTCCTTGCCGTCAAGGTCCAATAGTGAAAGATCAGTGTAAAACTGTGATACCTGAGACATAAACGAGGGGGTGTAAAGGTTAATCACCTAAGCACTTAGCATTACTGATTGAGCACAACTTGGGAGATGATTATGTCATAATAAAGTTTATGATTTAAAACATACGAGTCAAAAGGTAGCACAAAACAATAAAATAGAGCACATAAACATTCACCTCACCACTGTCATAGTAGTTCATGTAGAATTTGTTGACATGAACCTCTGTATTAAAAGACTCAGTTGGAGTAGAGAGAAAACCGATTGGGCGCATCACATCTCCTATAACAAAATTCAAACCTTGAGGAACCGTGACTGTTCCTTTGAAGCTCCCGCTTGCACTAAGAGTTCCACCTACCATTATTAGCAGCATTGCTAGATGTACTCCAATAGGGGCAAACCGACCAGCCAGCCCCTTGAAAGCATATAAAGAAGGCCCCTTCAAGAATACCTGAAAGGATCAAGAAAACCATGAGGAACACATAGCTATAACTATAAGGAGATAAAAAATTCAGGTTGAAGTATTAACACCTCATATCCAGCTCCCATAAGGACAACGCCCAAATCTTGAACTGATGCTCTTGGCAAAGAGTCCGAAAATTCCTGCTTGTGGATGGCCTCAGAAGATTGCATAAAGTTCCATCTGTTTTTCCAATTAAATCCATGGTTAATAGGGCAGTGGGCAATCCAATTTCAGTTAGGGATTATGATGTAAAAATGAAAAATGAAAGCAAACCTTCTCGCAACCTTGACCAGGGGTATTTGCGTTGTGTATGTGCAGGCCATTAGTGATGCACCGAGGAAAGCCAATAGTGAAAGGAAAATGGGGGAAGTGAACATGTGGTCAAACCCAAGGGTGAGAACCCATCTCCAAGTGAAAATTCCCAACACCGGATTACTTTCAGGGTATTTATCGAAATAGAAATCCGGGGCCTCACCTTGATCAATGAAAGTTCCTGCAGAAGCATTGCATCGACGTAAGGCCAACTTACAATTCTATATGAAGTTAAAAACAGCTCTCTTCACAATACCTCATGAAAAACCAAGGCATTGCTTACAATTAGGTGCATTACGAAAAGGGCATTTCGTATCAACTTTGTTTTCTCAAGAAAAAACATAATTATCCAAAATAATTAAATCAAATTTGATTTCCACCTCACAGTAATGAGCCAGGGAAACAAGCTACCTGGACTAAAAATTCAAAAAACCCAAATTTAAGCAACTACTGACAAGTATTAAGCACCAGCAAGTAACCCAATTAAGCAAACAATCAACCAACTAAAAAACCCCAAAAGAAAAAATCATTAAGCTGCTTATTCAAAGATAACAAAACCCAGAAACTCAACATACCCAGAGCCATAAGACCAGCAATGGCAAACATCTCTCCAATAGCCAAGGGCAGATAAGACAGAACCGAAAGAACCCTTCTAGGCAACCTTTTCACCAAACCCATCACCCCACTCCCACTCCCTGACTTCACAGGAGCTTCCTCGCCTCCGGCGGCGTCGCCACTCTTCTCCACCAGAGGCGGCGGCCCTCCTTCGGAGAGTATAATCTGCTTAGTTATGCTGTTGGTTTTGTTCTTGCTCTTCTTGCTGTCTTGAGGGGTCTTCAGCCCACAAGTGGTGGTAACTGAGAGGGAGAGAGGTGGTTGCCGGAAGGAACGTCTATGAATTTGGGAAGAGTGGGGAGAGAATGTGGTGAGTTTGAAGGGGCAGTGGAGGAGAGGGGCTTTGAGGAAATGGGTTCTGGATAGACATGATTTAGGGGCTGTGGTGGGGTTTAGAACCTTCATTGATGGAGCTTCGTGAGAGCTCTAGTGTTATCAGCTCCAGAGCAACTGTTTCCGTTGAGGGAGTGAGGTGTAACGACCAGTACTTCTGTTAGTTTATCCTGAAAGGAGATGTTTATATACAATTAAACAATTTTGGGCCTTTCTAACTAGACATGACATTTGTGTCGTTTGTATTGTGTTGTTTTTATAACATATTCGATCACGAATTGTGTTGTGTAACATTTATTAAAATAAATGAGTAATATAACTCTATTCAGAATTAACTTGTTAATATTAACAGATAATATAACTTGATTCGTTACCCATTAAATGATACTTTTTTAATCAGTAAATAATAAAATAAAAAACATAATAGTAAATTAGTATTTATATATCGCAAGTGACCCTTTACCACAAAGATCTTAAGTCTTTGCATGACAGCTTGAGTTCAAATCCCGTCGCTGACTAACCTAACATTTAATATAACATTTAGTATCTGCATATCCAAAATAAGACTCCAATGAAAAAAAAAACGTTAGTACATTAATTATAAAATATCAAATGTTCAAAGATATGCAAAATGAAGAGAGTTTTTATACTATTATTATTTTAAGGTTGTAGATCCTTTCTCAAAAGTCTGAATCTTGCCTATAAAATTCAAAGCTTGCACTTTTTTTTTACAATAACCCTTCAATTTTCATGAATTACCAAGAAAAATGGCATTAGAATTTTGTAATATTTTTCATAACAAAAAAATTAAATGTAAATAACCCGTTACATGCAAGTTATTGAGATATGCTATTAGCAAATTAATTATCTTCCGCTTGATCTTAATAATCAAGATCTAGCTATTATCTGCAAATCATGAATTGTAAAATTTGATAGTTCTGAGTGAACCAGGAGGGAAACCATGCGTTCTTGGTGTGCGCATAACAATTAATACAAGGACCGTTCGGAGAAAAAGCAAACATATACAGAGCAAAACAAAATTACATGGGCTTGTTTGATTATGCTTCTGAAAGAGTCAAAATCGCTTTCTAATGACTAAAAGCACTTCAATTTATAAAAATCGTCGGTTGACAAATATTTCAAAAGTGGTTTTAGTTGGAAATAGAAGCACTAAGAAGTCTTTTTTAAGAATCACATAGGAGGTGCTTCCTCTTAAAAGTGCTGCGTAAAGAAACCAAGAGAAGCACTTTACTCTTTTTTAAAGAAAAATTTTCAATTCCAAAATTATCTATATTTTTTAATTTAAAAGTCTAAAATGCCATTACACTTTAAAAAAACATCAAAATTACCATCACCTATTTTTTATTGGGTTGCATGTTATTTTGGAGGTTGGAGCATTCTACTTGGTCTCCATCTCTTCATCTTCGTCTTCCCCAAACCTACCTGCATCTTCATCACTTGAAATTTTTGTGGAGGCATGTATGCTATTTCTTATCTTAAATTTGTATGTAATCACACACAAATAATGTTGTTTGCTTCTCTCTTTACAGACTTACTCTTCTTATTTGTTAATATATATATATATATATATAGATATTGCATAGCAATTTCGATAAAAAAAAAAAATTGCCGCCGTTTGTTCATGATACCACTTCTCTATGAGATGTTTAATGATGAAACAACTACCAAAAATTATAACCATTGGAAACTTTCTTATAATCACAAAGAATTGAAATAATTGCTTTAAATATTTAAATTACTTGGAACTAGATGCTTTCCATACTACTGATAGTAAACCAGATGCTTCCATACAATTGACATATTTAAATTACTTTTGTGTTGTTAGCTAGGACATAAGTAGTGGTGTATGCTCTTATTTTGTGCTATGGTTTTTTTCCTTCTCTTCATAGATATGTCTAAAAATATAGTTAGAGATGTACAAGATGCACATGGGGAAGGTAACGGAAAAAAAAAAAGAAGCAAGGCAATGTGGGAAGATGCAAGTGTTAAGACATTTATAAGCATTTGTGTAGCTGAGACATTAGGTGGAAATTAAACAGGTGGTCATCTTAATAAGATTGGATGGAAAAATGTTATTAAAAAAATTTAATGACCTTACTCAAGGGTCTTATGTCCATAAACAACTCAAGAACAAATGGACTACACTTAAGAAAGAATGGCAATTGTGGACATCATTAGTTGGTAAAGAGACTGACTTAGGATGGGATCTTGTGAAGCAAACTATCATTGCAAGTGAGGAGTGGTGGGAGAAAAAAGTGACAGTGGGAAATTATTATCCCAAGTTAACACTACTACAAAAAATATTTTGCGTGACGAAATAAGATTAGTTGCGCAAAGTATGATTTTGTTGCTCAAAACTTTGCGAGACGAAATTTTTGTTGTGCAAAGCTCGTTACGATAGGGTTTGTGCAATGAAAATAAATATTCGTCATGCAATGTGCCGTTGCATGACTAAAAGATATTTTTATTTTATTTTATTATTTCTCTTATTTTAATTTAATTATAGTAATTGTTTGTGTGACGAAATATTTGGTAGCGCAAGATTCTTTATGTTTTTCATTACTTTAATTTAAATTGACATATTTAAAATAAAATTACATATGAAAAATAATGATTAAATTATCCATAATATATATTATAAAAATGTACACATAAATTAACTAAGTATAATAATAAAATCTTAATACAAGTTTAATGTGGTGGTAGTGGCAGGGGATATGGTCCGATAGCATCCTAATCCTTAATTTTCACTGTCAAAGTCTCGACGATTCCCTACAAACAAAACAAACATGGTCAAATAATAAAAAAATAACATAAAATAATACCAAAAAATCGGCAAAATCTCCCCTAAAATTGGCATACCCCAAACTCCACCCCACACCAAACCCAATTAATTAACTCCAAAAATACATATTAATGAATTTTTAAATTTTAAATTTGGTAAAAATACTGTGAACATGGAAAATTCCCGAATGAGAGACAACGGGGACAGAACGCGTCTACAAAATAATATTTGTATTTGATGATTTTGGGTTACAATCTCTATTTGTTCCTCTGATTCGATCTCCGTAAGACTTTGATTTGTGGGCTTGATCCAAGGGCCGTTGGGCTTGATCTTGAAGTTTGACGGATGAACGTTTCTTCAGGGGCCTTTTAGGCTTGATCTTGAAGTTGGGTGAGGTTTCTTCAAGGGGCGTTGGTGGCTTGATCTTGAAGTTGGATGAACGAAACTTCAGGGGCCGTTGGGGCTTGATCCTGAAGTTGGATGAACGTTGAATGATGAACGGATCTTCAAGGGCTTTTGGGCTTATTCTTGAAGGTGGATGAACGACGAACGATGAACCATGGATGAACTTCAAGGGGCTTTTGGGGCTTGATTCTTGAAGAACGGATGTGTAGATCCAAGGGCCGTCGGGGCTTGATCTTGGAAGATGGATGAACGTTGCTTCAAGGGCCTTTGGGGCTTGATCTTGAAGGTGGATGAACGAATGAACGATGAATGGATCTTCAAGGGCTTTTGGGCTTGATCTTGAAGAACAGTTGTGTTGATCCAAGGGCCGTCAGGACTTGATCTTAGATGAAGAATCGGCACGTGACCAAAGTGCTTGTTGATTCTTCAAAGATTTTGGCGAAGTTTCTTCAAGGGTCGTTGTGCTTGATCTCGAAGGTGGATGAGCGTTTCTTCAAAGGCCGTTGAGCCTTGATCTTGAAGAACGATGAACGAAGAACGAAGAACGAAGAACAAAGAACGAACTTCAAGAGAATTCTCTTCCAATTTGGGAGTAGAGAAATGTATTTGTGAATTGGTGGTGAAAATGAATGAAATGGCTTCCTATTTATAGAATTTCAAAACTTGATTTTTGGATTTAAATAATCAGATGAAATAAATCATTTCTGCCACGTGTTGACACATGTCATATTTGACAGCTTTTCTGACTCATTTCAATTTTCGTCGAGTCACACGCTACGTGTAAAATTTATGTAATACATGAGCGTTGAAACTTTGACTATCGGTCAACATTTATTTTACCAAAATTTCGATGTCTACAAATACCTTTTGGCAACATTGAGAGTGAGTGAGAATGAGAGAGATGAGTGAGTGTAAGAGAGTTAGAGGAGATAGTCGGAGAGATAAGAGAGTAAGTGAGAGTGAGAAATAGAGAAGAGAGAGTGGGTGAGAGTGAGAGATAGAGAAGAGAGATTAAGTGAGAGGAGTGAGTGTGAGAGAGGATCGGATTTGGGGAGAAAGAAAGAGAGGAAAGGTAAAAAATAGAGAAAGACATTGAGAAAATTGTGAAAGAGTTATTTTGGTTTTAAAAACCGTATTACTTTGCGCGATGAAGGATATGAGCTTGCATGACCAAATATTGGTTGAAAGTCTTTAAAAATAAAATTTCCTGCGTCTGTCGAAAATTTTAGGGTTTTGCGCGACGAAGTGTTGGTTGCGCAAAGTCTTAAAAAAAAAATTCCCGCGTCCCATTTTTGGCGCCGGCCCAAATTTAAGGATTTTAAGTGACGAAATATATGTTCGTCGCACAAAAATTTAAAAACTAATTTTTATAAATAATCAAAAAGAAAATAATTTTATTTTACAATTTAAAATATAAATAAATTAAAATAAATAAGGTTTAGGCAACCAAATGTTGACTCGTCGAGCAAAGAAAATAATTTAGTTTGATAATATAAAATATAAAATGAAATAAAAAAACAAGTGAATAGGGTTTAGGCGACGAAATATTGATATTCATCGTGCAAAGTTTTTAAAAAATAATTAAAACTTATGAAAAATAACTATATTTTAACATAATATAAAATTAAATAAAAAAAGAAAATAAATTGCTTTAAGTGGCGAAATATTTGGATTTTTTTGAACAAAGGTTTTTAAAAAAATATTTTTTTATTTTTGTAAAGACTTTGCGCGAGGAAGTTTAAAATTTCGTGGCGCAAAGTAACTTTGAGTGGTGACGTTTTTTTCGTCGTACAGAATTTGGTCACGCAAAGTAGTTATGCTGGACAATGTGTGTTTCGTCGCACAAGGAGTTTTTTTTACTAGTGTAATTGAGAATCTAAGTTCATATTTATGTTCTTTTATCACAATTTGTTAACTATAGTTGGTGATATTTTAAAAGAATCTTGAAGTTGCAAAATATCGAAATAGTGGACTAAAAAATGTTGACCAATTGGACATTTTGCTTAAAGGAGCTGTTACAGGTGTAGGTGCGTGGGCACCCTCACAAGGGTTGATGAGTAATAATGTTCAAAAAGCTCCGATAGGTGAACAAAATGCCGATCAAGATGATTTGGAGAATGATATAGATAATAATGATGGACATGACAATATAGCCAATGTTGAGGCACCTTATGATGATGATGAGGAGCTACTTCCGCTTGGACATGAGGAAGATCATAGAGATGAAAAGATTGTTGATGAAAATTTTACTCATAGGCGAGAGTTAGATGTTGGACGAGAAAGAATTGCTAATCTTCTTATATATAGTTAATAGTTATTTCACGTTTGATTGTCATGCAACTGTAATGTGTCCTTTTTTTTAAGAAATAAACATATATTTTCAATAAGTATGTATCATTTTGTCAAATTGAATTTTTATCAACAATTTTAATCAAGTTGTATGCTAATTATATACAAAAATTATTTATGCAAAAATTATTGAGAATTATTAATGAAAGCGCTTTTTCATTTGACAACCACACACTCTATTTAATATCAGAAGTGCTTCTGTACAATACAAAAGTTGCATGCCAAATAAAAAACTGCTTCCTCATAAAAGGGCTACAAACAAAAAACGCTAGTGAGTAAAAACGCTTTATAGAGTAACACATCCAAACGAGCCCATACACTTATTGTAATCGTAAAAGGGGCAAACATATACATAGCAAACATATAGAGTATTTTAATCACAAATACAAGTGATACTAAGAGCAAACATATAGAGTATTTAATCATAAACATAAGCGATTTGGAGAAAAGAGCATACAATCCCTATATCAACGTAAACCCTAATTTCAATCATACGATCCTTAATTCGTAAATACCTAATTTTATAAAGGGGTGTGATATCCACACACCCCTTTTTACTTCTCTCACAGCTTTTTGGATTTCGGCCGTCGGATCGGATGAATTGAAGAATATCTAACAGACATAAATTAACAGGGGTGCGTGAGAAGTAAAAATGGGTGTGTGGATAGCACACCCCTTTTATAAATCCTAATTTGAAATCATACAAATACCTAATTTTATAAAGTCTCTAGAAACTATATAACATTGACTCATATTTTAGTTAACCATAAATGTCGAAATGTGATATCAACGATCCGAACAATTCATTTTTTTGCATTCGCTAAATGATCATGTTTTAAAAAAATAAAATTTGAAAACTTTAAATCTGGTGAGAAGAATAGACTATAGACGACAATCGACGGTTAAATATATATCTAGAATTTATGGATTCTAGTGTTGGATTTCGGAGGTGAGCCCTTCACAAAGTTATAAAGCTTGTCATTATGAGTGAATATATATGTTTTTTTTTCTATATTTTTCACACTCCTACATTAATTATGATTTTTTAATTAATTTTGTACTCAAACACAATTCATGAAGTTTGGATGGTTTTAAAAATCTAAACGACGATGTAACTGTAAACACGAAAATTTCCTGAAGACACAAGAACACGTGTACAAAATATATTTGTATTTGATTGATTTTGGGTTACAATCTCTTTTTGTTCCTCTAATTCTATCTTCGTAAGACTTTGATTTGTGGGCTTGATCCAAGGGCCGTCGAGGCTTGATCTTGGATGAACAAGGGGAAGTTTCTTCAAGGGCCGTTGGGTTTGATCTTGAATTTTGGTGGATGAACGCTTCTTCAGGTGCCTTTTGGGCTTGATTTTTGAAGAACGGATGAACGGATGAACGATGAATGGATCTTCAAGGGCTTTTGGGCTTGTTCTTGAATATGGATGAACGACAAACGAAGAACTATGAACGATGAACGATGGATGAACTTCAAGGGGCTTTTGGGCTTGATTCTTGAAGAATGGATGTGTGGATTCAAGGGCCGTCGGGGCTTGATCTTGGAAAGTGGATGAATGTTGCTTCAAGGGCCGTCGGGGATTGATCTTGAAGAATGGATGTGTGGATTTAAGGGCCGTCAGGCGCTTGATCTTGAAGAACGAATGAACGGATGAACGATGAATGAATCTTCAAGGGCTTTTGGGCTTGTTCTTGAAGATGGATGAGCATTTCTTCAAGGGCTGTTGGGGCTTGATCTCGAAGAACGATGAACGAAGAACGAAGAACGAACTTCAAGAGAATTTTCTTCCAATTTGGGAGTAGAGAAAAAATGTGTGTGTGAATTCCCTTTAATTTGTATGAAATGGCCTCCTATTTATAGAATTTCCCAAGGCCTAATTTTGAATATAATATTCCAGATAAAATAAGTCGTCTCTGCCGGGTGTTGACACGTGTCCTGTTTGACGGCTTTTCTAACTCTTTTCAAATTTTCGTCGAATCACACACTACGTGTACAATTTATGTAATACATGAGTGTTGAAACTTTGACAATCGGTCAACATTTTATTTACCGAAATTTCACTGTCTACAAATGCCCCCACTTCAAAGTGCGTCGTATACATGTGCTTGTCACGTGTAGGAGATGCGTTTTGAAGTCCCTTAATGTAGACGTCAATCCAAGGGCATTCGAGGCTTGATCTTGGATTGGGCTGGGATCTCCTTCAAGTGCCGTTGAGGCTTGATCTTGAATTGGGTTGAGACTATATTCAACTTTACTGGGGTGAATCGGCACGTGTATTTGTTGTGCTTGTTGACTTTCAACAGACTTCATCTTGAACTGGTTTTGATTCAAGGGTGATGAACACCTGATCTTGAATCGGACTTGTGATTTCTCCAAGGGCCGTTGAGGCTTGATCTTGAAGGTTGATTCAAGGGTGGTGAACACTTGATCTTGAATTAGGCTTTTAATTTCTCCAAGGGCCATTGAGGCTTGATCTTGAAGCTTGATTCAAGGGTGGTGAACACTTGATCTTGAATCGGGCTTTTAATTTCTCCAAGGGCCGTTGGTGGCTTGATCTTGAAGGTTATCGGACCATGAGTGGCTTCACATGGCAAGTGAATATTTTTTTTTTTTTGGTTTAGTTGAGGATAAATTAGCACGTGCATTTGTACGGCCCATGCTGCATTCTTCTCGCCTTTTTTTTTTTTCTTTCTCTTGCATGGAAGGCAGGCACGAGGTAGAAGTGTTGGTCTGTTTCTCTATTCAATCTTTTCAAGTGCCAACTGATTGCTTTATTTCTCCTTTGTTTTGCAAGTAAGAGCAAGGGTAAAGGAAAATCGTGCCATAAGATACCTTTGCCTTCGACCCTGCTGATATGAGATACTCTTGCTTTCAAAGAAGTATTTTCCCACACGTTTATTCTTGAACTGGGTTAGGGAGCTTTTACTTGCAAGCGATCCTCAGCTTAGTTGAGGATGAATCAGCACGTTGTCTCTGCATGCTTCAAGTAATCAGGTCCCTATACAGGTGTGGCATCTTTTCTTGGATCAACTCGGACTCATTCTGTTCTTCGATGCAACTCAGACTCCTCCTGCTTCGTCTGTGAGATACTTTTGCTTTTGAAGAAGTATCTATCCACCGGTTTATTCTTGAGCTGCGTTAGGAGGGCTCGAAGATGAGTACTCAAGAGCAAGACTAGGTAAGCAATCAAGATCTCTCTTTCTCCCTGTTCTTCAGATGAAGGTGAGGAGAAAGCATGATATGAGATACTTTTGCTTTTGAAGAAGTAGCGGACAGCCCGGCACTTGTTTCGTCATGCTTATCTCTACATGCTTCAATGTATCATTTTCCTTGCTTTGCCTGTTCCCCTTGCAGAAGCGGCATTTTCCCTGGTTTTTTCCCACCCATGCGGCATCTTCTCTTGCAGTTTTTGCTATGCAGGAGTGAAATGCAAATGCTAGGTAAGCAATCAGGGAAGGTTTCCAGGCAGTCAGTTCCAGATCGGAAGTTTGATCTTAGGTTCTGACTGACTGTTCTCTTTTTTCTTACCCTGCAGGTGAGAACAAGGACAAAGACAAGGACAGGGAGAAAGCATGATATGAGATACTCTTGCTTTTGACCCTGATGATATGGGATACTCTTGCTTTGGTGTGGCTTGTTTTTGCAGAGGCATTCCAGGGGATGAGGAATACTGGGTATTTTGAGAGGCTTTGTTGGGAATGCATTCTCGAAGATAGGGAACAGCTTGGCATTTTTTTTTTCAGGTCTGTCTTACCGTAGAGGATGAGAGTCGACCTATATAAGGATTTCTTAATAGCTGGTAATGATATTGTTCGTTTACCCTTGTCAGCGACAGCGGGTAATTTTGATTGGAACAGTAAGATTCACGCGTTTTTAGACCTGTCCGTGACTTCTGCAAAGCTGAGACAACACGTGAAGTGTGGAGACAAACCTCGGTCTTTGAACGAGCAGCTTTTGAAATTTGGAGGATAGTGCCGAGCCCTTTTTTTTTTTTTTTTTTTTTTTTGGCCTGTGACTCCCTCAGAGCTGAGATCGCATGTGGAGAATGTTGGTAAGCTTTGATTCAGGGACTCTGTCTTTTGAAAAAGTTGGCGCCTCTTTGATCTTCGAATAAGCAACCCTTTGATCTTTGAACAAGCAGCCCGACTTTTGAGGTTTAGAGGATGGTGACAAGCCCCCCTCTGATTTTGTCCGCGACTTCGGCAAAGCTGAGATCATGGGTGAACAGTGCTGACAACTTGATCCAGAAAATTCGGCTTTTGAAAAAGTGGTGTCCCTTCGATTTTTGAACGAGCACCTCTTCGATTTCTGGGCAGGCGGCTCTTCGATTTCTGAGCAGGCGGCCTTGTTGCTTTTTTTTTATATTTTTTATAGAGGCATCGATTGCTTTCCAAAGCACGCTTGAGAATTGTTACTTGCAGAAGTTCCCCTCTTATACTTGATTTGTCAGACCTTTCCTTTTCTTCAAAACTTTCAAAAAATGTCTTGCCCATCTGACCGTCGCTTTGATTTAAATGTCGGGGAAGAGGCTGTTATGTCTTCTCCGGACAATATATGGCATCCATCCTTTTTATCCCCGAACGGTCTTCTTACGGTTGGGGATTCTGTGATGAAGAACGACATAACAGCTGCGGTGGTGGCTAGAAATCTTCTCACCCCTAGGGACAACAGGGTGCTTTCCAAACGGTCAGATGAGTTGGCTGTCCAGGACTCCTTGGCCTTTAGCATCCAGTGCGCAGGCTCTGTGTCGAACATGGGCCAACGCCTTCTTGTTCGTACTCGCCAGGTTGAATCCTTGATGGCTGAGGTGGCGAGCCTTAAGCAGGAGATTAGAGGGCTCAAGCATGAAAATAGGGAGTTGCACATGCTTACCAATAGCTACTCGACGAGCATGAAGAGGAAACTGGACCAACTGCATGAATCCGATAGCCGGATTCAAAGTGATCATCAGATGTTCATGGCTTTGTTCCAGAGGCATCTTTTGCCGTCGTCGTTTGGGGCTTCACCAAGTGTTGAGGCTCCGGATAATCAAACTCCAGCACCTCGTCTTCTTGCAGCTCCGCCGAGTAATGAGGCTCCTCGTGACCATCCTTGAAGAGTCTCTTCTGTAGATTTGATGATTTTTTTTTTTCGTGGCATGTAGAGTGCCAATTTGTGTAATTTTCCAGAGAAATAAATAAAATGGACTTTTATTTCTCTCAATGCTTTTTTTATTTTTTATACATATATATATATATATATATATGTACACACACGATATTATCATAATTTATTTTTTTATTTTTTAATTTTATTTTATTTTTATTTTAATTTTTTTTCGGTGGTATACACACAGCATCACAAAACCCCTTTTATTTATTTATTTATTATATCCTCTTATTTGCTTTCGGTGGTAGCCACCCAGATTCATTCATTCATTTTTTTAACGTGGTGCCAGATGCACCCATATTCCATTCTCTTTTTTTTTCGCGTGGTGCCAGCACCATTTCACCCCCACCATCCTCTTTTTTATTATATATATTTTTTTCTATATAAACCTTCAGTGATGGAGTGAAAAATTTGCAGGTGGAGGACGGAGAAGGTGAGCTGCAGAAGTCGACGGAGAAGGTGAGCTGCAGAAGTCGACGGAGAAGGTGAGCTGCAGAAGTCGACGGAGACGGAGCTTGGAGCCAGGAGCAGCAGGCCGAGCTGAAGCAGATTTGTAGAGGACCAGAGAGTACAAGAGGAGGATTCCATTCGAGGTTCTTTGGGCTTGCATTGCTGCTGGTTGAGCTGCCTTTTAAGCTACGGTGGTCTGGGAGGAGCGAAGGGGCTGCGGTTTGAATCGGGGTTGCTCCGGCTCTGGGCACTAGTGGATTCTCTTCATACTAAACATATGGTAGTCTATATCTAACATGTACTCGACAATCTCCCGCCTGAGCGGTGGCTCTAAACGGGCTAGCATCGTCGATACAATTTGCATTGCTTGGTGGCGGAGCCAATCAACGTACCTAACAGGTATAGGTTGGATATAGTGCATCTTTGGAAGCAATGGTCTTCCATATTGAGCTACCATGTTAACCCAAGCAGTGCAAGTGAACCTCACTACCAACTGAAGTTCCCCGTGCTTTTTTAAACCCGAGGGCGTGAGGATCAGCAGGGGATAGAAATGTGTATAAACTCGATCAGTTTCTAAAGTCGATAATCGGATTCTCACCTTCCCAATCCTCTGATCTCTTTCTTCTTCCCTGCTTCCATTGAAATGGCAATTGTCGAAAACACCAATGGTGATGACGGTATATGGATCATAAACGTCCCAAGTATACTGCTCATTCCAGCGAGGAGTCAGAGTGTCGAGAAGCGTTCTGGTTCGCACCCACTTGTTTCCGTACTTGGCCACGCAGTAGGCATCAGTAGTCCTACCTTCCTTTCCCTTCATAGGCGGCAAATTTTTTGGCACTCAGGATCCTAAGCTCAAGAATCCCAATGCTTGGTTTCCTCAGGAACTTGGACAACGGCTGGAGATCGCTGCTAAAGTGAGTGGACTCGTCAAGAACATGATAACCGGCCTCTAAACAGATTCGGAGCTGAATCTTACTTGAGAACTTCTCCTTCTTCTTTTCACTTTCTTCTTCAGCAGCTGCTGAATGCTTGCGGAGATTGTACCATTTAGGCTCGGAGAGCTTATGAGTGTGAATGTCAATTCTCTGCGGAACGTCCCTAACCAAAAGAAACAGGTTCCCTAATACCTCCTCCTTTCCAGGACCAACCCTATCATCGACTGATACAATTATGGATTCGTCGAAAGGCTCGAAGGCCACGAACATGAGCTCATCGTTCCAAATGGGAAGGCCTTGTGACTCTGAGCTGATTCCCAAGATGTACCTTGACATATGTATCCAAAGCGCGGTTTCTATCCCAAGGGACAAGATCCTGCGCCTGCAGAACTTGAACTTGAAAGTAATATAGCTTGGGGGAGAAGTAAACCTTTGAGCGAGTGGTGGCCAGATTAACGTGGCTAATGTCGTGCGCATCAGAATGCCAGGCGTCGGGAAAAGAATCGTCGGCCTGAGTCCCCATCCAAACAGCAAGCATAAGCTCTCCCCTCACCTTGTGCCCGTGCTTGTTCTCTAACCTGTACCACTAAGAAACCAAAGGGCTGTCAGGTGGCAGGCGAAGGGGGACTTCGGTGAGGTCGAAATGTAGTCTCCCCACAAAATCGTCCTTGGCAAAGTCCTTGTCTTTGACGGTGACGTCAAGCAAATTGGATTGCAGGCGCTTTTTCTAGAAGGCGAAAATCTGGTTCCACACGGGGTTCTGGTTCTTATCCAGATGCTTTGTCACCCCTTTGTAGTTGCCGATCGGCTAAGCAGTGGGCTTAGAGGGGAAGGTGATGACGCACGTGGCAGGTATGGCGTTATCCGATTGTTGTGACACGTGGTCGAATATGGATGGGTGCACGGGCTCGTGGTGCTACAGACGTGTAAGACTCACCTTCATCTATTCAGAGTTTTCAGGCGGTGGCCAATACCGAAGGAGAAAAGCTGTTGGGTGTCCATAGTAATTTCCCAGACCTATGTTGAGGAAGGTCTGGTGCTCGATTTCCCGCTACTCCGGTTTAATCCACCGCCACGGAGGAAGTCGTTGGAATTGGCTCTTGAAGATAGAGACTCGGGCTTTTCGAGAGCTCTCTCCAGCCGGACTTTCGAGACCTTTTCGCAAATGGCCTTGCAATTCCTAATCTCAGCGAATTCCTCTTTGCTCCCAGTTGCTTCATTTGGGCATCATCAATGGCTCCGACTTCACCTTCAGAGCTTGGGTCTGCTACGGAGATGAGGGCTTGTTTTTTTAGAGCTTATAGGGCCTTGAGGACCCGTGGGCCTTCCTCCTTTTGATGGAGCTTGGGCCATTCCAATTTGTTTGGGCCACTTATATATATATATAAAGATGTAAACAATTTTATTTTTTTTCACTTTCTTTAATAAAACATTTTTTTTAATACATAAAACTCATGTACATTTTTTCTTTCTTTTCTAAAGAAACATTTATTTTTCTTTATTTTGATGTGACTGGACTCGAAATTGAATATTCAAGCTGCCTACGTACCCTTCCAAAGAAAGAGATCAAGTCAAAACGTAGTTCAAAATGCATACATTTTTTTTGTATTTTCTTTTGGTGCCTCTTGCAATTTTAACTCGTGCGGGCAATGAGTATTTTGTTGTTGCCTTTTATGCTCTTGCAAGCCAGGAGCGTTAATGTTGCCTTTTATGCTCTTGCAAGCCAGGAGCCTTGTGCCATGCAGTTTGGGCTCGTGCCGGCGAAGAGCCTTCGTTCGTGCAGTTTAGGCTCGTGCGAACAAGGAGCATGGTGTCTTGCAGTTTCAGCTCATGTAGACAAAGAGCATCTGTTCATGCAGTTTAAGCTCGTGCAAATAAGGAGCTTTGTGTCTTGCAGTTTAGGCTCTTGCAGACAAGGAGCATCTGTTCATGCAGTTTAGGCTCGTGCGAACAAGGAGCATGGTGTCTTGCAGTTTTAGCTCATGCAGACAAGGAGCAACACACAGTTTTGTCAAGCCATTTTGGAGAAGCTTTCCTTGCAATCTTTGTAGCAAGGAGCTTTGACTGGGCATTTGAAGAAATCTTCCGGGAGGAAATCCTGCATCGTGATGGGGATAGGCGATCTTTGTGTCGAATTTCCATCATCTTCAACAATTTCCCGTTGCTTTGGAGATTGGTAAAAGCTGCTTTGCCCCATTTCCGGTTGGTGGACTTGTGGTGGAGGCGTAGGCTTCATGTGCCATTTCTTTGGAACAACATGAATCCGTCCTTCAGCTTTGTTTGGTTCGGAGCATTCCCCCAGCGGTGGCGATGAAGACTTCGATTCAAGTGTTCTGGAAGTGACGGTGGTATAATTTGACTTTACCACATCGTCAAGATCCAGCTCGATGATTCCTTGCTGAGCCAGCCTCATGATGAGATCTTTCAGCACAAAGCATTTTTCCGTTGGATGATTGATGAAGCGGTGGTACTTGCAGTACCTTGGGTTGTCGGTGCGATTTATTTCTTCCGGCCATCGGTATTCGGGTAAATCGATCACCTTCTTCTCCAACAATTCTTCCAGCATTGCTGCCACGTCGGAGTCCGAAAAAGGATACGTCTTCTGCTCTAGCTCCCTCAAGGTGTTTTTGTACTTGTCTTGGGTGCGAGAAGGCTCCCCTCTCTTTATCTCCCTCGTTTTGTATTTGGACGAGATTTTGACGGCGGCAGTGTTGACGGTAAAAGCTTATTTGGCAGGCTTCTTTCCAGTCTCGTCCACCTTCGGGGCAAACACTTTCTCTTTGAAGTTGGTGGTTGGCTCCTTTTTTCCATGGTTGGCGATGCTCAACTCCATGTCATGGGCGCGGGTTGCTAGCTCTTCGAAAGTCCGCGGTTTGATGCCTTGGAGAATGTAGTGCAATCCCCATTGCATGCCTTGGATGCACATCTCGATCGAAGAGCGCTCTAAGAGTCTATCTTTGCAGTCGAGGCTAAGGGTGCGCCACCGCCTGATGTAGTCCACAACTGGCTCATCCTTCCACTGCTTTGTGCTTGTCAGCTCTAGCATGCTGACTGTGCGGCGGGTGCTGTAGAAGCGGTTGAGGAATTTTCGCTCCAATTGCTCCCAGCTGTCAATAGATTCGGGCTCGAGATCGGTGTACCAATCGAAAGCGTTACTTTTCAGCGAGCGCACGAACTGCTTGGCAAAGTAGTCCCCTTCAGTGCCCGCATTGTTGTAAGTTTCAACGAAGTGGGCGATGTGCTGTTTCGGGTTCCCCATTCCATCGAACTGCATGAATTTGGGTGGTTGATATCCCCTTGGCATCTTTAGGGCATCAATCTTCTTAGAGTAAGGCTTAGAGTACAACCCAGTGGTATTTAAGCTCCCTTGATATTGTGTCTTGACTGTGTTGGCGATCATCTCTTGCAACTGCTTGATTGAGAGAGATCCCATGAGCGCCGCTGCTTAGTCTGGCTCCGACTTTTCTTCAGTTTTCTCCACCGAAGGCTCTTCTTCTTCGTTGCCACTTTTCTTGGAGCCAGAGTCGGATCCCTCATCATGCCGTGCCCCCAATTTGCTCACGAGCATAGCGATCTTCAAATCTTTTTCTTTGAGGGTCTTTGTCATCATTGCAAACATCTCCTTCATCTGAATCAGCTGTTCTTCGATGAAGGTGGCGCCGATGACTTGTTCCTTGTTTGAAGCCATTGTGCTTGAAGTGTGCTTTGGATTTCTTGAACGGAGAAAGAGATGAGAGGTAGAGATTGTCCCACTGGGCGTGCCAAATTTGTAAACACGAAAATTTCCTGAAGACACAAGAACACGTGTACAAAATATATTTGTATTTGATTGATTTTGGGTTACAATCTCTTTTTGTTCCTCTGATTCTATCTTTGTAAGACTTTGATTTGTGGGCTTGATCCAAGGGCCATCGAGGCTTGATCTTGGATGAACAAAAGGAAGTTTCTTCAAGGGCCGTTGGGCTTGATCTTGAATTTTAGCGGATGAACGCTTCTTCAGGTGCCTTTTGGGCTTGATTTTTGAAGAACGGATGTGTTGGAAATGTGCCCTAAAACCAATCATATGATGATACTTTATGGACATTTCACATGTTAAACTAATCTAGTTTAATATAAAGGGCAAAGATTATTGTTTGAGCGGTCTCATATAAATGTTATATGCTTAAACGATAAAGTCCAAGGAATATGTGATTGGGAGAATGCAATCTAAAAGAAGTTAGATTCATGAGACCATTCTTTCGTAGACACATCCTAAACGTTCATGATCATAGGATTGCCAATTGGGCATTGACAGTCCGTTAAGATCAGTACGTGCTATGTCTTCTCTCAGGGAGAGTGACTAGTCTCGAGTCATTGGTGTGAGTGACACCAAGACAAGTACATAGGTGCTCAATAGAGAATGAGTTCACTGAACATGATCAACGACGAGTTCTCATATTCATGTCACGTGAGAACTCATGGTTAGGATAATGCAAATTAGTCCTTTAACCTAAGGCATCATAGTTGTCTTGTGGTTAGGTCCTTGATCTTGGATTGTGTCAAAAGGCATTCCTTTGGAGTGTCCACGGCATGGTTGGGGTCAAGCTATCTTGTCATGGAGACAAGTGAATGCGCAACAAGGGATCTCTAACCTTCAAACCGTTGAGGGAGAATACTCTATGATATGATTTAGAATCTCTGGCCAGAGTATGAATGAGATGTTGGAATGCGTTCCAGATCACATTCAAGGTAATCATATAAGTGCAAGATACGCATTGGATAGTAGACATGAATAAACTATCAAACCAAACAATGTGGTCAAGAGTATTGTATTAGATAAGGACCGTATTGCATTTGTAATCCTAAACTGAATAGGTTCTTCACCTCTTCTGATTAGCTTGGGTAACCATGATATGCTGCTAGGTGTCACTCATGGTTTGTGGAAGCCCTAATCGTGTGTAAACACTAGAGGGAGAATTGAAAGTAAGTTTCAAATTCACAATCGATTTGAAAGAGTTTGAATCGCCCACTGCCTCGCTAAAATGAACCTAATGGATCGTACACCGTGTAAGGTAGAGATTGAAGATTCAACGGAGATGAGTAAGAATAATTAAATAGTTTAATTATTTATGGCAAGGATTAATTAATATGTTAATTAATCAAACGAATAAGTTCGTTAAAGACCTCGGGATAGTTTTGGACCTTAAGGCCCAATGGGCTTCGAACGTCAAGTCCATTAACTTAAGTTGTATGACAACTTAATGAATAATGATTTACAAAGGCCCAAATACTCCAATAAATATCCTAAGGCCGGCCACTTTGAAGGGGTAGTGAACTTGGACTTATTTACAAGTTTGCCACTCAAATGAATTAAGGTATAAATATGACTTTATAGCCAAAATTCATTTAGGGTTGTTTTTGGGGAAATTGGAGAGAACACAAGCTCTCCTTTCTCTCTAAAATGGCCGGCCACCTTGAGGAAAATATCTAGCAATTTTACTTCCTCAAGGTCATTCATTTCTTCTTCATCTAACCTTGGTGTGGAGACTTAGAGGTTCCCAATTTTGGGAACTTGGAGAAACCTCTTCATCCATCCAAATCCATAGATCTAAGATGCAAGGAATGAAGGCCCTCTCTTTGGGTGATTAGCCTTTGCTTATGCAAAGAGGAATCTACAAAGGTATAAATTTCAACTCACCTTGTTTTGAGTTGTTATTGGTTCACCAAACTACTAGGCTTTGAACATTCATGGTTGATGTTTTGTTTTTAAGTACATGCAAGCATGATTCCGCCTTTAATTTGTTAATTCCATGCTAATGATGTTGCTTAAATGAACATGTATTCTCAAAATAATCCTTCAGGATGAACGGATGAACGATGAATGGATCTTCAAGGGCCTTTGGGCTTGTTCTTGAAGATGGATGAACGACGAACGAAGAACGATGAACGATGAACGATGAACGATGGATGAACTTCAAGGGGCTTTTGGGCTTGATTCTTGAAGAATGGATGTGTGGATTCAAGGGCCGTCGGGGCTTGATCTTGGAAAGTGGATGAATGTTGCTTCAAGGGCCGTCGGGGCTTGATCTTGAAGAATAGATGTGTGGCCGTCAGGGGCTTGATCTTGAAGAACGGATGAACGGATGAACGATGAATGGATCTTCAAGGGCTTTTGGGCTTGTTCTTGAAGATGGATGAGCGTTTCTTCAAGGGCCGTTGGGGCTTGATCTCGAAGAACGATGAACGAAGAACGAAAAACGAAGAACGAACTTCAAGAGAATTCTCTTCCAATTTGGGAGTAGAGAAAAAATGTGTGTGTGAATTCCCTTTAATTTGTATGAAATGGCCTCCTATTTATAGAATTTCCCAAGGCCTAATTTTGAATATAATATTCCAGATAAAATAAGTCGTCTCTGCCGGGTGTTGACACGTGTCCTGTTTAACGGCTTTTCTAACTCTTTTCAAATTTTCGTCGAATCACACACTATGTGTACAATTTATGTAATACATGAGTGTTGAAACTTTGACCATCGGTCAACATTTTATTTACCAAAATTTCACTGTCTACAGTAACCAGTGTCGAAACATAGAGGATGCAATCACGAGCGTTTATATATTCTTTTTACATTTTTCACACCTGTAAATGAATTCAAAATAATTTTTATTATTGTGCTTTGGTATTTTTAATGTGCTTTGTATTTTTAATGTGCTTAGGGTTGTCTTACCGTGACTATTGTAGTAACTAGTTTTTCTTAAAGGGTTGAGATGGGTTATCCGCGTGTAAACCTGTTAAGCATCCATTATTAATTGGTTCTCAATGGGTGACCTGGTCACACGTTAAGAATCCAATTACTTATCGCGTTGACCCAAAAGTTGTTATTTTTATGTCGTGTTAAGAGGTTATGTAAGAAACTGCCAGGTCAGTTTCTAACCCCTTGCTCTTTGGCACAAAATTTGTTTAGGGTGATGCTATCCACACAACCATTTTTACTAGACACACATCATTTGTTGATTTTTGTTCTTTGGTTTTCTTCAATTCATTTGATCTGACGGCTGAAAATTATGAGGCGTGTATGGGAGATAAAAAGGGTGTGTGGGAGATAAAAAGGGTGTGTGCATAGCACCACCCTTTATTTATATATTATTTCATTCTTTATTAGGAAACTCATTTAACATTTATTTAAAAAAATGCTAAACCTTTTTATATCATTCCTAAAGCTTTCTGGTAGCCGACCTAAACTATGTTGTACGCTACTCACTTCTTTACAGAGTGTTAAGTGTCCCTTCAAATAACCATAGATAATTTTCTGGCTAAATATTATTTTTCAATTTTTAAAAGTAAATTAAACACAAAAATTAAACAAAAAACAAACATAAATTGAAACCCAATAGTCATTAACTTCCTCTGCCCATAATTCGGACCACCTCAACAGCAACTCCACCGCATCTGTTTTTAATCTTTTTGTGATGTTTTTGAGTTAAACTGTTTGCATTTTACCTTATTTTGTGTTAGTGTGCAGTTACATGTATTTTAGGATCCATTTGAAGGAAAAAGAAGTGAAAATATGATATTTCATATGAAAAGATATTTCTTATTGTTTTGAAGTCCAAATAAAGTTGTTGCCTGTTTTAAAGTCCAAGTAAAATTGTTGCCTATTTTGAAGTCCAAGTAAAATTGTTGCATGTTTTGAAGCCCAAATAAAGATTTAAAGGCAAATATGACTTGTTAGAAGACCAAGAACAGAATGGTAAATGAATTGGGATTGCTAGCCAGGTTTGGAATATCAAATAAAGCAATAACGTTCAAAAAATGGGCTTAATGGTTAAGATCACCTTGTGAATTGCTGCAGTCCCTTTTAGCATATAAATACTAGGGTTTCACATCATGTTTACACAAGCCCACTATTGGGGACAACCACGTTTATTTATTTTCCCTCTTTTGTTGGCCTTTCTTTCAGAAACAAAACTCTATTTCCATTCACCATATGTTGCCACAAAGGAAACCACGCATCAACACTGTACTTGAAGTACACAGTTAATGTGGAACTCTTTCAAGTACAGTGTTGCTGAGTGATTTCCTTGGTGGCAGCAGATGGTGGAAGCAAATATGATTTTGTTTTTGAAAGAAAGGCCAAAGAAAAAGAGAAAAAAAAATTGTGGTAGTCCCTGAAAGGGAGCTTGTTAAACATGAATGTGAAACCCTATTAATTATTTATATGCTAAAAGAGGCTGCAATAGATTGTAAGGTGGTTTCAACCATTAAGTCAAGATTTTGACCGTTTTTGTCTAATTTGATATCTCCAAATCAGGCTAGTAATACCAATTCCCTTTTTATTAAGTTCGTGGTCTTCTAGCAAGTCAGACTCGCCTTGTTATCCTTATTTGGCTTCAAAACATACAAGTTTACTTAGACTTCAAAATAGGCAGCAACTTTATTTGGACTCCAAAATAGGCAACAACTTTATTTGGACTTCAAAGCAGGTAACAAAACATTTTTCTATGTTTGAATCTTCAAATGGATTTTAAAATAATGTAACTACACACTAACACAAAATAGGGTAAAACGCAATTGGTTTAACTCCCAAAAAAAAAACACAAAGAGACTAAAAATGTTGGTATTAATGTGGAAAATATATGATTTTATTAGGTTGGTTTGGTATTTTTGTTTTTGGTTTATATTTAGTCTTTTTTTTTATTTTTTAAAAATTAGTAATCAATATTTAATTCAAAGTTAACTTGGAGTTAAGTAATGAGACACATGTCATATGAAGAGTAGTTGGGTAGTATACACTAAAAATACTCCATTTTACCACTAAACTACTTGATATGTCAGTTGAAGATATGGCATGACAATTGTAACATTCCACATCGCCCAGGTGAGAGGATCCTGTAAGCCTTATATATAAGTTCCCATCTCTACCTAGCACGAGGCCTTTTGGGAGCTCACTGGCTTCGAAGTTCGTCGAAACTCCAAAGTTAAGTGAGTTTCCATGAGAGCAATCCCAGGATGGGTGACCCCCCTGGAAAGTTGCTTGTGAGTTCCCAGATACAAAACCGTGAAGGCGTGGTCGGGGCCCAAAGAAGACAATATCATGCTACGGTAGAGTCGAGCTCGGGATGTGGTGGCGGCCTGGGCCAAGATGTGACAATTTGGTATCAGAGCCACGCCCTGGCTGGAAGTGTACTGACGAGGAAGTCGAGCCCCTAAGTAGGGTGGATTGTAACATCCCACATCGCCTAGGGGAAAGGATCATGCAAGCCTTATATGTATATTCCCATCTCTACCTAGCACGAGGCCTTTTGGGAGCTCACTGGCTTCGGAGTTCGTCAGAACTCCAAAGTTAACCGAGTTTGCATGAAAGCAATCCCAGGATGGGTGATCCCTTGGGAAGTTGCTTGTGAATTCCCAGAAACAAAACTGTGAGGGCGTGGTCGGGGCCCAAAACGGACAATAACGTGCTACAGTGGAGTCGAGCTTGGGATAGGGTGGCGGCCCGGGCCGGGATGTGACAACAGTTCAGTTTAATTTTCTTTAAATTGTTACTACAAACATTAGGTTAGTTGCTAGCTGAGTCGCTTGTTGCTAGCTCGACACGTGTCCCAGATAAAATAAGTTTCCTATTAAATATGTAATAAGATAGAAACAAATTATGCCAAGGACAAGGGGTTAATAAATAACATTATTTATTTCATAATTTTGGAGAGATTTCCCAAAGTATCGGGTATTTAAGTGGTACTCCACATGTCATAATACAAGTAGAGAAAATGATAGATATTTTTTGGTGTCTCTCTCTATTTAATGACATGTGGAGTACCTGCTTGAATACCTGCCACTTGTAAAGCTTTCTCATAATTGTGGTCGAAAAAAGATAGCCTCCCTATCATATTCCAAAAAGAAAATTTGATAAATACATGGGCTTTTATTTATGGATAATACTTGCATTTTTTGTTTTTCATTGAGGGATGAACTCATTCTTTTACTTGCAAATGGCATATTTTCACTATAGTTATTTTATAATTAGAAATGCTCAACTTCTCAATCATTATTTGAAAATCATACTTACAAAACATTAGTCAAATCGAAAATCGTTTAGTCATCTAAAATATATCAAATAAATTGATGGTGTATCATTGATATGTTATTTGGTATTTACATCATTGATTTATTTGGTACATGGGAAATAAGGAGTTAATTAATAATAGAATCCCTTGCTTTCGCCTATCATATGACATATGCACTATTAAGTGTAAGTCTCTAAATGGACATGTGTAATGATCTTGAGTGTACATGCGTCACAATCTTGTAGCTTGAGTTAGTTAGAAGATCGCTTAGTCATTAAGTTTGCCTAGCTTCTATAAATAGCTAGAAGATCAACAATTGTAAGAACTTTTACTGAAATGAAATCATCACTCTTTGAAATTCTTCGTTCTTCATTTTCTTAGTTCTTAAGTATCTACAATTTTGTTAATATGGTATCAAGAGCCCATGTTCTCCGTGAATCTTGAGCGTGGAGGAGAAGCTTGATCAAGGTTCGACGGTCGAGTTCGCCAATGATCGTGATCATCTGGTGATCATTGGAGATCATCTGTGGGCGGCGATTATCCGTGAAGAGTTTCTTTCTCTAAAGATTGTCGATAATCAGGTTTTGTGTTCCTTTCTTGAGATCTGAGTAGAGTTTTTTGAGACATGAAGTCGTTATGTGGTGATTACTTGAAGAATTTTTGTGGCACGAAGCCTTTATTTAGTGGATTGTTGATGAATATTAAAGAATTTTGGAATGTTGATGAATATGGAAGAATCTTAGAAATTACTACAATTGAATTTTGATTTGTGATAAATCTTGATGAATTGTGAAGTTTCTATACTGGAATGGAAGAATCTTGGAAATTACTACAATTGAATTGTGATCTGTGATAAATCTTGATGAATTGTGAAATTTTTGTATTGGAATTGTGAATTAGCTTGAATTTGTTGATTGTGAAAAGAAATTTGAGCACAAAGCTTGCATCTGTGGTCAAATTTTTGGAAAAATAACTGAAATTAGGGCAAAAAGCTCTCTTGTTTGTCGATTTGTTTAGGCATGAAGCTGTTTAATTATGAATTTTATGTGGCACGAAATTCTCGTCTATGATATTGTAATTGAGTTGGTACAATTGATAGCTATGGATTCTACATCAGTGAAGATTGATGGATTGCTCGGGATATTGACTATTGGATTACATGAGGATAACTTTGCAAAGTGGTCATATCAATTTCGGTCTATTCTGGAAGGTTATGATCTATTTGAATACTTTGATGGAACAAATGTTTGTCCACCTAAGTATGTAATTTCACTTGATACCGGTGTTACTAAAGAAATTACTAAGGCATATAAACAATGGATTAGAATTGATAAGGCTATACTTAGTCTCTTGTTTGCAACTCTGGGAAATTGAGTATTTTGTGGGGAGTAAAATTGCCTAGAAAATTTGGACACATCTTAATAATAGATATGCTATTATGTCTTGAACTCAAATCAATCATTTGAAGACAGAGCTTCACACAATTAAAAAGGGCACGAATACGATTGAGAAGTACCTTTTGAGGCTTAAACATCTCAAAGATCAATTGCTAGCTGCATGGGAGGTAGTTTATGGCAATGATTTGGCTGTGGTGGCTTTACCATCTGAGTACAATATGATTAGGACTGTAATTATGGCAAGAGAAACTCTGATTGCTCTTAAGGAATTTCATACATAACTGTTAAGTGCTGAAAGAACTGCTGAATACTCACCTAATTTTGTTTCATTCCTTATGTCTGGCATGTATTGTGAAGTAGAATCATCTACTACTGGAGTAACAAGGCTGGTCTATCAAGAAGACTTTTCAAGGAGTGGTGAAAATAAACAGATATATCTAGGAGAATCCTCGACTCATAATGGTAGTCATTACAATGGAAGTATGATGCGATGTAAACAACACTCAAATTAAACCCTCTTTTTGACAATTGTAGTAAAGATGTAAGTAGGGTATCGTTCTAGATCGGGGATTAGGAAGGATTGCTAATGCACCTAACTGACTTAAAAATATTAAACAAGACTCAAAAACACAAAACAAAACTCTAAAATAGAAAGCTAAACTATAATAACTTAAAACACACTAGAATAGTCAAAACAACACAAAACAATCAACTTGACCCAAATTAGACACTAGGGACTGATTTGGACGAAAATAAACTCAAAAGACTAACTAAACACAAATCTAAATAGATTCTAGCTAATTTAATATAACTTAAAGATAGGGGATTGGTTTTTGACGAAAATTAAAAGACAAAGTAAATAACTTGCAGATTCTAAACAAAGACATAAAACTAAGTGAATTGATGGATAGATGGACTAGCTAGAGGTTTCTTCTCCACACATGACACATGCATACGAACCAATTTTCAGTTGTTCTTTCAATAAACCATGAATCTCAACACCCCAGATTAATCGTGAACAACACTTTTTTAACCTTCAAGTTTTCCTTAAGTTATTGAATTGGACGGAAAAGCGCATACAACAATTCAAAACATTCTTCAAAAGTCCCCTACGTGAACAGCACAATAGATATACAATCAAAGATCATTAAGCTTTGTGAAAACTATAAGCATCGACGAGGCATTCGTAACTATGAACAGCATGATACTCTTGCCAAGAATTCACTTAATGCGATTGTGACTAGCAACCTCCACTACTTGTGAATATAAGTTCATAACGATTAGGTGAAACTCCCTTATATTCTAGCATCAAATTCATGCATGCAAACTAAGTATGCATCCTTAATCGACATACAAGAATAAGTTATAAATCAAGCAGTTAAGCAAATTGAATTCACAACTCATGAAATCATTACTGAAGGTAATCAATTCATATTACAAATATGTTCATGGCTTTGAATCAACCTCTAGCCAAAACGAATTTAGTTCCACATATTTGCAATTAAACAACTATAATTGAATTTAAACATGGTAAACAAAAGTAGAAAACACCTAGAATGCTCCAGCAATCCAACGTCTTGAATGGTTAGCACAACTCCAAATCCTCCTCATTTCTTGCAAACATGCGGCACCAAGGTGGGTGTGGTGTTTGGATGGTCTAGGGGATGTGGCAGAGATTAGATAGGTTGAGAGAGTATGGAAGGGTGGTAGGGGATGGATAGGAAAAGAGGTGGATGGAAATGGATGAAGGAAGAAGGAAACTTGCGGCAGAAATTGTGTTGTTTATGGAATGTGTTGTAGATGTGAATTGGTCTTGTGATGGAGAAGCCTATTTATAGATTTTGAAAATGAATCACCACCACAAAATTTCTTGGTGAAGTAAATGGATGTTGTAGGTGAAGTGGGTGTGGATGTTGTAGGTGAAGTGAGTGAATGTGGTGCGAAATATATAAGCACGCAAATTAAACCCTCTTTTTATCAATTGTAGTATAGATGTAAGTAGGGTATCGTTCTAGGCCGGGGATTAGGAGGGCTTGCTAAAACCTCTAAAATAATTTAAAAACGTAAAAACAAAGTTTAAAAACACTAAACTAAAATAAAAACATTTAACTAAAATAACTCAAAATAAAACTAACAAATAAACTAAAACAACTCAAAAGACTCAAAACGACTCAAGACTCTAGAAAATGCAAACTAAGCTAAAAACTCGAAACACACTTAAAATGACTCAAAATAATAAAAACAATTTAAAATAAAAACTAGGAATTAAAATGGACGGAAATTACATTAAAAGATTAAAACTAATAAAAATTAACTAAATAATATAATATAATAATGGGGGGATTGATTTTTGAAGAAACGTAAATTAAACTTAAATAAATTACAAAATTGACGAAAACATAAAATTAAAGTAAAATGATAGACGACGGATTGGCTAGAGGGTTTTTCTCCACACATGACACATAAGCAACCTAAATTGATTTTCAGTTGTTCTTTCAATAAATTATGAATTTTCAACGCCCCAAATTAACCGTGAATTGCACTAGTTAACTTTCAGATTTTCCTTAAGTTAATGGATTGGATGATTGCATACGACAACCCAAAACATTCCCCACAAGTTCCCTACATGAATTGCATAATAGAGATACAAGCGAGAATCATTAAGTTCTATGAAAATCATAAGTGTTGACAAGGCATTCGTAACTATGAACAGCATGATACGTTTGCCAGGAATTTACTTAACGCGATTGTGACTAGCAACCTTCACTACTCATGAATATAAGTTCATAACGATTAGGTGAAATTTACTTATATTCTAGCATCAAATTCATGCATGTAAATTAAGTTTGCATTCTTAATCGACAAACACAAATAAGTTATTAATCAAGCAGTTAAGCAAATTAAATCACAACTCAGAAATCACAACTGAATTTACCAATTCAAATTACAAATATAATCATGGTTTTGAATTATCCTCTAGCCAAAATAAACTAATTACACATTATTAAAACATAAATTAAAACAGAAATAAAAACATGAGTTGGAGGATTAAACCGAAAGAGTGTGTAAGGAATTATTTTGCAATTGCACCGTGTCTGTGCCCTCTGGTTGACTGCGTGCTGCCCTCTGGTTGGTCGCTGAACTGCTCCGTGCCACTGCACAGATGTTCTGATTTTTGCTCCGAGGTTCTCTGTGCTTCTGTTCCTCTCGAGCTTGGCAGCTCCCTCCCGAGGCTTATTCTCTGGTTTTATTAAATGCACGCTGCCAATTGGGCAACTCCCAGACTTTCCCTCCACGCCTTTGACTTCCTCTGCCTTCACTCCGAGGCTAGCCCCTGTTTTTCTTCGTTGCGCTGCCCAAAGGTAGCCTTGGTCTCTGATTGGCTGCTGCAAGGCAGCCTTCAATCTTTTTCGCCTCCCTGCCGCTGCCTTCCGAAACCTTTTTATAAAATGCTGCCCGCCTTCTTTGACTCTTCTCGTTCTCTCACTCAGCGCCCCACATGCACTTCAATCATTCTGTTTTTTATTCTTTTCTTCTTTTCCTTTGCCGAGTGCTCCCAGCTCTCCACCGAAGAGCTCTCTTCGTTTTTAGTCTTGGTGCTCCCCCTCGGATTCTTTTCTTAACCTTTTCTGTTTTCTTAGTGCTCCACCGAAAGCACAAGTTATATTATATATAAATATAAAAATATATATAAATAAATATAAATATATAAATAAATATAAATATATATATATTATTTTCTAAATGATAAGTATAATTCAACAGACAAGATAGTTTAGATGAAATTAATACTTAACACTTCACTTATTCTATTTTTATTTTCTTAGCGAGATAAATTTATAAAACATAAAATCAACATAAATAGCTCAAAATATAACGAACTAACTAAGAAAAGACGAGTGAATTTGATATAAAAATATATATAAATATGATCCGATCAAATACCCCCACACTTAGCTTTTGCTAGTCCTCGAGCAAAACAAAGAAACAAAAACAAAATTCAATCTAAACCTTCCAACATTTATCTCAGAGATTTCCAATGGACATGACAAATTAAAAATCATCACTTACACAGATTTTGGCAATCCATACCCTTAAGCACATACTTAATCACAGTCACCATTTATTAGTTCGCATTTAATCAATTAAAACAACATTTTGAATGTAGTAACATGCCTTAGAGAATTTACTCTATTCCTTACTAGATATGCACTCAATTTTTTTCGCTCAGATTTTCTGACTACACTCCCTACACTAGGTATATGTGAGAAGAATGATGTAAGCAAGGAAACGATCACTCACATATGTTATAGCAAAGAAAGCATTTTCTGGAGTTATTAACGTGCATATGAATATGATCTCATGAACGAAATGCTACTACTTAGATGCGAGAACCAGGGACACTATATGCTCATACCAATCCCAAACTCCACATATTGAACACACAACAACCAAGATAGAAGTCAAAGGGTTGTAACGGGGCTAAGGATATAGGCTTAACAAAGGAAGGCTATGGAAAAACAAATGTTCTTAAAGAAATAGTAAGCAAAGTAATAAGGTTAACGCATAGAATTCACTTTTGAATGAAAATTCAACTCTAAACCCGAGGGGAGGATTCACACATTTTATGGCCAAATTTCAAACTCTTTTTCTTCTTTCTTTTCTTTTCACGCGTTTTTCTCTTCTTTTTTTTTTTTTTTTTTTTTTTTTTTTTTTTTTTTTAAGAACAAAACGTACAATTGAGCTCGAAACAACCAATCCTTCCCCCACACTTGTTTTTCTGCATAGTGTAGAATAAAATGAATTCTTTTTAAGTCATGCTCACTATTCTTTAAGAACAAGGGTGCATACAGTTCTACAGTAGGTTTGGTGCGGTTTAATGAGGTTAACAACAAAAATAGGCTAATCAAGGCTCGAGATGGGTTAAGCCTACAAAACATAAGAAAGATGGAGGGTAAGGCTTTTTGGTTAAGGTGGTTTACTAAACAACTTCATCTTGATATGTGTTATGCAATTCAATGTCATGCTTTGAATGAAACAGATATGAGTTCTAGTATCTGGAACTAAGATGATAAAACGCCTTCTAAGTAGCAACCAAGCAAAGAATAATGAGATCATGCAACGACTTTAGAAAACAAAAACATCAAGATTAATAACTCTCCAAACAAGGTATAAGCTCAAGTCTCACAGGGATGTAGCATTAGTTTGAGTTCCTTCCTTCAAGCATGTTACAAAAACTAATTTTATCCTTTTGTGATCAAATTTAAATTCATAAACAACAACTACAACTAAGCATAAACCAAGAGCATATCAAACTTCCATCCATGTTTATAATTTTCTTTAACAGTCATGCAATTAAAAACCAAATCCTCATCATTGTGTTGGAAGGTACCTAAGACACAAACACACAAAAATAACTAAAAAAAAATTCTTTTTGGGTTTTTCAAAATATTTTTCAAATTTTTATGTCATTTTCGTAAGATTTCCTCAAAACACAATAAAACACACCAAAAAAAGCATAAAACACTAAGAAAACAAAAAGCAATAACACGGAAACAAATGAAACCAGTTCGAAGTCGAAGGTACAAAATTTTTCAATTTGGTCATTTTTTATCTTGATACCCCCACACTTAAACTAGACATTGTCCCCAATGTCAGAAAACAATAATAAGCAAATAAAAATAAAAGGAATAAATAAAACGAAACAAAATAAAGAAAAAGGACTGAAAACTTCTCTAATTTGCAGAAAACCAAGCGATGACCCCCAAGCGTAAATTTTGCAATCAACTTCAAGGGAGAAAATAACCAAACGTTCCTGCAAAGAAAAGAAATAAATCAGTTAAGCACGCAAGAAAATATAGAAAATGCAAACGAAAATTGAAAATGAAAATAAAAGATAACGAAAAGAACTAATAGGTGGTCATTGGTCATGACTGTTGATTTTCCACAGCTTTCATCTTGAACTGGATGGGCCTCCTTCTTGCAAGTGCTCCTCAGCTTAGTTGAGGATGAATCAGCACGTTGTCTCCACATGCTTCAAGTAGTCCGGTCTCCACGCAGGTGTGGCATCTTCTTGAACTCTTGGATCATCTCAGACTCTGCCTTCATCTGGATGCACCTCAGACTCCTCCTGCTTCGTCTGTGAGGTACTTTTGTTTTTGAAGAAGTACCTCAACACAGATTTATTTTTGAAGTGGGTTGGGAGGGGTCTGAGATGAGTACTCGAGAGCAAGACTAGGTAAGCAATCAGGATCTCACTTTCTCCATGTTCTTCAGATGAAAGTGAGGAGAAAGCGTAATATGAGATACTTTTGCTTTTAACCTTTTTAATATGAAATACTTTTGCTCTGGAAGGTTTGTTTTCTGGGGTGATCCAAGGGATGAAGAACACTGAATAACTCGAAAGCTTTCTTTGGGAAGACATTATCGGAGATGAAGAGAGGTTGAGAGGTTGAGAGGTTGAGAGGGTGTGAAGGTGTGCCTTTGATGTGGAAGGCGAAGGTCGACTTTATAGAAATTTTCCTTCACAACCGGAACTATTCCCGCACTATTTGTCGGCAGCCGGTGGATGGATGAACAGTGCCCGCTACGCGCTTTCTGACAACGCGTCCGTAATTTCCGCGAAGCTGACTGCGCATACGACGAGTGACGACAAATTGGAATGATGATCTTTTGAAAACCGGGGTTCAAAACCGGGTGCGGCTCGTGGTTTTCGCAACGCTCCACGCTGCACGTCATGAGTGACGACACAACCGGACAAACCGAGCCCTCGTGATGCCACGTGATTGCTGAGTCAAGCCCAGCTTTTGAGAAAGGAAACGGCTCTTTTGAGAAAGGAGCGTCGGCCTTCGATTTGCGCGATGACGCGTCTTCAACCTCAGAGGAGCGCCTCTCTTTGATTTGCTTCTTTTTATAGAGGCGCTAATTCTGATCCATCTCACACTTGAACTCCCTCAAACACTTCCTTCTGAAAATACTCCCTTCAAACACTTCCTTCTGAAAATACTCCCTTCTTGCACTTCTGCACTCTTACTCATTCCGCACTCTTCCTGCACTCTTAAACTTTCCGAACTCTTTTCTTCCTCAACCTCCTCTAAAAATGTCTTGCCCTTCCGACCGTCGCCTAAACTTGAATGTCGGAGAAGACGATGACTCGTCTGCTCCGAACAACATTTGGAATCCGTCCTTTATATCCCCCAATGGTCCTCTTACAGTCGGGGACACAATGATGAGAAACGATATAACCGCAACGGTGGTCGCTAGGAATTTGCTTACTCCTAGAGACAATAGGATGCTATCCATGCGGTCGGACGAGTTGGCCGTTCAGGACTCCCTTGCCCTCAGCGTCCAGAGTGCAGGCTCAGTTTCGAACATGGGCCAGCGCCTGCTTGCCCGATCTCGTCAGGTGGAGTCGCTGATGGCGGAGGTGGCCAGTCTTCGGCAGGAGGTCAGAGGACTCAGGCACGAGAACAAGGAGTTGCACATGCTTGCAACTAGTTACTCGACCAGCATGAAGAGGAAGCTGGATCAGCTGCAGGAGTCGGACGGTCGGATCCAGAGCGATCATGAAAGGTTCATGGCGCTACTCCCGAGGTTTATGTTGCCTTCGTCCTCTGGAGCAGCACCAAGTGTTCCGGCTCCGGAGATTCCAACTCTGGCTCTTCGTCTTCCCGGAGCTCCATCGACCTCTGGGGCACCACCTAACCAAAACCAATGATTGTAATTAGTTTTTCGTATTATTGTAAATTTTTTTAATTTTTTTTTTTTTTTTTTTTTTTTTAAGTTTATGTAAATATTTATATATATATATATATATATATATAAATATATATATATAAATATTATTATTATAATTTAAATAAACTTTTTTTTTTTTTAGGGTTAATTTAAGCAAATTAAAATAAGTAAAGTAAAATACGTAAATTGAAGTAACAAGACTTTGTTTATCCGCACTAAAAATAAACATTGCCCTTAATTTATTTAAACTCAAACTAAATAAAAATCAACCAAATAACAAAATAACAAAACAAAAATGAAAGCAGTAAATAGAAGGGTTTAGGAATGCAAATCTGATTGTGGGTGATTCCTAGGCTTCCCTTCTTTATTCAAGTGCATGGCTTTATCCTTGAACGGACAATGGTACTTGAAATGATCCGGCAATGGTCTGAATTCACGAGTGGGTGCCTGAATCATAAAAATCAGATTGTTAGTAAAAAACAAAATTAAAAATGGAGAAGATGGCTTACTTTCATTCTCCGACGCAAACTCAATAACAAAAATCACGTCTTTGAACGTTTCAGGGATTTTGAATTTGGCCAAATTGCAAGTGATGATTGTGGCCGTGTGATCCACTCCAATTTCCTCCTTGATGAATTCAAGATGGTCCTCAACCACTTTTTCCTCGTTTAGAAGTTGCGGCAAGGGTTGTTCTTCCCTTGCCGTGTCTTGTGCATCCTCCTCCTCTTCGAGCAGTAGTAATTCATCCACGGGCTTATCTTCAACCATTTGTTCTTGAATTTGTTCCATGCATTCTGCATTCTGCCCAAATTGATTGTTCCACTCAGCGAACTCCTTTGCTTGATAGAAATCCTCAATTGGTTGCCAAAATGCGTCTTGTTGAAATGGTTGAGCTTCCCTGCCCTGCTCCAAAGAATTTAGTTGCTGACTAACTTCCTTATAATAATTTGATCTATCTGAATTTGGATGTGAAGGTTGAGGGGGAGGCTGTGGTGGTTCATATGGCCATTGACAGAACTCCTCATACGGCTGCCAATATTCTCCTTGGTGAGTCTCCTTAGCTTGATCTTGTGAACCCTGCACCAAAGAGTTTAATTCATTAAGAATTTGATTATAATCTATTGACGAACCTGAGTTTGATTGAGAATATTGCATATGAGGTTGTGGTTGCATAGGTTTTGAATAAAACTCCTCATATGGCTGCCAATTTGCTTCATGTGGAACTTGTTGAGCTTCCCACCACATAGAATTGGAATGATCTTGCCCACCATATGTATGGATACTTTGCATTGTAAACTTTCCGGCATTCTGAGACAATTGAGAAGTAAGATTTGCTAATTGAGCGTGAATGCTAGCAAAATCCATGACTTACTTCTCTAGCACCTAAAATCAAATAAAGAAAACTAAATCAAATATCAAAAGTAAAAGACAAAAACACAAAAATAATAAAAATAAAATAAAATAAAATAAAATAAAATAAACACAAATAAAAAAAATAAAAAATAAAACACAAACAAAAACATAAACAAGGGATTAGCAAATTTGCTAATCCCCGGCAACGGCGCCAAAAATTTGGTGCAAAATATATAAGCACGCAAATTAAACCCTCTTTTTATCAATTGTAGTATAGATGTAAGTAGGGTATCGTTCTAGGCCGGGGATTAGGAGGGTTTGCTAAAACCTCTAAAATAATTTAAAAACGTAAAAACAAAGTTTAAAAACACTAAACTAAAATAAAAACATTTAACTAAAATAACTCAAAATAAAACTAACAAATAAACTAAAACAACTCAAAAGACTCAAAACGACTCAAGACTCTAGAAAATGCAAACTAAGCTAAAAACTCGAAACACACTTAAAATGACTCAAAATAATAAAAACAATTTAAAATAAAAACTAGGAATTAAAATGGACGGAAATTACATTAAAAGATTAAAACTAATAAAAATTAACTAAATAATATAATATAATAATGGGGGGATTGATTTTTGAAGAAACGTAAATTAAACTTAAATAAATTACAAAATTGACGAAAACATAAAATTAAAGTAAAATGATAGACGACGGATTGGCTAGAGGGTTTTTCTCCACACATGACACATAAGCAACCTAAATTGATTTTCAGTTGTTCTTTCAATAAATTATGAATTTTCAACGCCCCAAATTAACCGTGAATTGCACTAGTTAACTTTCAGATTTTCCTTAAGTTAATGGATTGGATGATTGCATACGACAACCCAAAACATTCCCCACAAGTTCCCTACATGAATTGCATAATAGAGATACAAGCGAGAATCATTAAGTTCTATGAAAATCATAAGTGTTGACAAGGCATTCGTAACTATGAACAGCATGATACGTTTGCCAGGAATTTACTTAACGCGATTGTGACTAGCAACCTTCACTACTCATGAATATAAGTTCATAACGATTAGGTGAAATTCACTTATATTCTAGCATCAAATTCATGCATGTAAATTAAGTTTGCATTCTTAATCGACAAACACAAATAAGTTATTAATCAAGCAGTTAAGCAAATTAAATCACAACTCAGAAATCACAACTGAATTTACCAATTCAAATTACAAATATAATCATGGTTTTGAATTATCCTCTAGCCAAAATAAACTAATTACACATTATTAAAACATAAATTAAAACAGAAATAAAAACATGAGTTGGAGGATTAAACCGAAAGAGTGTGTAAGGAATTATTTTGCAATTGCACCGTGTCTGTGCCCTCTGGTTGACTGCGTGCTGCCCTCTGGTTGGTCGCTGAACTGCTCCGTGCCACTGCACAGATGTTCTGATTTTTGCTCCGAGGTTCTCTGTGCTTCTGTTCCTCTCGAGCTTGGCAGCTCCCTCCCGAGGCTTATTCTCTGGTTTTATTAAATGCACGCTGCCAATTGGGCAACTCCCAGACTTTCCCTCCACGCCTTTGACTTCCTCTGCCTTCACTCCGAGGCTAGCCCCTGTTTTTCTTCGTTGCGCTGCCCAAAGGTAGCCTTGGTCTCTGATTGGCTGCTGCAAGGCAGCCTTCAATCTTTTTCGCCTCCCTGCCGCTGCCTTCCGAAGCCTTTTTATAAAATGCTGCCCGCCTTCTTTGACTCTTCTCGTTCTCTCACTCAGCGCCCCACATGCACTTCAATCATTCTGTTTTTTATTCTTTTCTTCTTTTCCTTTGCCGAGTGCTCCCAGCTCTCCACCGAAGAGTTCTCTTCGTTTTTAGTCTTGGTGCTCCCCCTCGGATTCTTTTCTTAACCTTTTCTGTTTTCTTAGTGCTCCACCGAAAGCACAAGTTATATTATATATAAATATAAAAATATATATAAATAAATATAAATATATATATATATTATTTTCTAAATGATAAGTATAATTCAACAGACAAGATAGTTTAGATGAAATTAATACTTAACACTTCACTTATTCTATTTTTATTTTCTTAGCGAGATAAATTTATAAAACATAAAATCAACATAAATAGCTCAAAATATAACGAACTAACTAAGAAAAGACGAGTGAATTTGATATAAAAATATATATAAATATGATCCGATCAGAATGTTGTAGGTGAAATAAGTGAGTGTGATGTGTTTTTGGGTCAGAAAATAGGAAAGGAGAGGATCCCTTAATCTTCAATTTCATCCATCCACTTGGCTCCAAGCATAAGCTAACCATCCAATGCCCAAAAATGCTCCAAAATGCTCCAAATTGCACTTTCTTGCATACTTTGTCATTTGGACCTACAAACACACGAAAATAGCTTAAAATACTAAAATAACTAAGGACTAACAATCTAAATGCAAGGAAACAAGCTAACTAAGTTGTATAAATATACTCCTATCAAATACCCCCACACTTAGCTTTTTGCTAGTCCTCGAGCAAAACAAAACAAAAAGAAACAAAACACAATCTAAACCTTCCAACGTTACCTTAGAGATTTCCAATGCACATGTTAAAAATCATTACTTGCACAAATTTTGGTCATCAATATCCTTAAGCATACACTTAATCACAATCACCATTTACTAGTTCTCTTTTAATCGATTAAAACATCATTTTGAATGTAGTAACATGCCTTAGAGAATTCCCTCAATTCCTTACCAGATAAACACTCTATTTTCAATCAGATTTTCTGACTACACTCCCTACACTAGGTATATGTGAGAAGATTGATGTAAACATGAAAACTAGTACTCACATATGTTATAACAAGGAAAGCATTTTCTGAAGTTATTAATGCACATATGAATATGATCTGATGAACAGAATGCTACTACTTAGATGCGAGAACCAGGGACACCATATGCTCATACCAATCCCAAACTCCACATATTGAACACACAACAACCGGGATAGAAGTCAAAGGGTTGCAACGGGACTAAGGGTATTGGCTAACAAAGAAAGGATATGGAAAAACAAAGGTTCTTAAAGAAATAGTAAGCAAAGTAATGAGATTGACACTTAGAATTCACTTTCGAATGCAAACTCAACTTTGAACAAAAAGGGGAGATTTACACATTTTAGGGCCAGATTTCAAACTTTTGGACCCTTTCTTCAACAATCAACACTTTTGAACTCAATCTTATTTCTTTTCAAAGTCTTTTTTTTTTCTTTCATTCTTTTTAGACGTTTTTCTCTTCTTTTTCTTTTCTTTTGAAAACCAAAACATACAATTGAACTTAAAACAAATAATCCCTCCCCCACACTTGATTTTTTGCATACTGTAGATCAAAAGGAATTCATTCTAAGTCATACTTCAGTATCCTTTAAAAACAAGGGTATGGACAGTCCTACACTAGGCTAGGTAAGGTTAATGGGATTAACAAAGAACATAGGCTAAACAAGGCTTAAAAGGGGTTAAACCTACAAAACATATGACAAAGGGGTACGGCTATTTGGCTTTGGTTCACTAAACAACTTCATCTTGTTATGTGTTGTGCAATTCAATATCACGCTTTGAATGAAATGGATATGAGTTCTAGTATTTGGAACTAAGATGATAAAACGCCTTCTAAGTAGCAACCGAGCAAAGAATAATGAGATCATGCAATTACTTTAGAAAACAAAAGCATCAAGATTAATAACTCTCCAAAGAAGGTATAAGCTCAAGTCTCACAAGGATGTAGCATTAGTTTGAGTTCCTTCCTTCAAGCATGTTACAAAAACTGATTTTATCATTTTATGATCAAATTTGAATTCGTAAACAACAACTACAACTAAGCATAAACCAAGACCATATCAAACTTCCATCCATGTTCATAACTTTCTTTAACAGTCATGCAATTAAAAACCAAATCCTCATCATTGTGTTGGAAGGTACCTAAGACACAAACACACAAAAACAACTCTTTTTGGCATTTTTCAAAACCTTTTTCAAATTTTTATGTCATTTTCGTATGATTACCTCAAAACACAATAAAACACACCAAAATAGCTTAAAAACACTTAGAAATAGTGAGAAACAACTTAGCTTCATGTGGTAGATGATCTTTGGTCACTTGTTGATTTTCCACAGCTTTGATCTTAAACTGGATGGGACTTTCCACAGCTTTCGAAGAAGTATCTTTCCACAGGTTGATTCTTGAACTGGGTTGGGGAGCTTTTTACTTGCAAGTGATCCTCAGCTTAGTTGAGGATGAATCAGCACGTTGTCTCCACATGCTTCAAGTAATCAGGTCTCCATGCAGGTGTTGCATCTTCTCGAGTTCTTGGATCAACTCAGACTCCTCCTGCATCTTCTATGAGATACTTTTTCTTTTGAAGAAGTATCTTTCCATAGGTTTATTTTTGAATTGGGCTGGAGGGGCTCGAAGATGAGTACTCGAGAGCAAGACTAGGTAAGCAATCAGGATCTCTCTTTCTCCCTGTTCTTCAGATGAAGGTGAGGAGAAAGCATGATATGAGATACTTTTGCTTTTAACCTTCATGATATGAAATACTTTTGCTCTTGATGACTTGTTTGCAGAGGTACTCCAGGGGATGAGGAACACTGAGTAACTCGATAGGTTTCTTTGGGAATACATTCTCGGAGATGAAGAAGTGTTGAGTAAGTCTGCCTTTGCTATGGAGGGCGAAGGTAGACACTTATAGGAATTTCTTCATAACCGGTACTATTCTCTTACTCTTGTCGGCAGCCGGTGGATAATTGAACAGTAACGTTTACGCGCTTTTTGACAAAGTTATCCGTAATTCTCGCAAAGTTGAGGGTGCATGTGACAGGTGACGACAAGTCTAGAAAAGTTGATCTTTTGAAATCCGGGGGTCGGCTCGTGGTTTCTGAACAGGCCCGGCTTTTGAGAGAGGAGCGTCTCTTCAATTTGCGAGCAGGCGCCTCTTCGATTTCTGAGTAGGGCCTCTTCGATTTCTTCTTTTTATAGAGGCACTAATTTTGTTCCACAGCACACTTGAATTGCCTCCTGTAAAAACTCTCTTCTTGCACTTCTGAAATCTTAATCTGTCCGATCTCTTCTTTCTCAACACCTTCGAAAAATGTCTTGCCCCTCTGACCGTCACCTTAACTTGAATGTCGGGGAAGATGATAACTTGTCTTCTCCAAACAACATTTGGCATCCGTCCTTCATATCCCCTAATGGTCCTCTTACAGTTGGGGACTCTATGATGAAGAACGATACAACTGCTACGGTGGTTGCTAGAAACCTTCTCACTCCAAGGGACAATAGGTTGCTTTCCAAGCGGTCCGACGAGCTCGCTGTTCAGGACTCTCTGGCGCTTAGCCTCCAGTGTGCAGGCTCAGTCTCAAACATGGGCCAACGCCTTCTTGCACGATCTCGTCAGGTTGAGTCTTTGATGACTGAGGTGGCTAGTCTTCGGCAAGAGGTCAGAGGACTCAGGCACGAGAATAAGGAGTTGCACATGCTCGCAACTAGTTAATCAACAAGTATGAAGAGGAAGCTTGACCAGCTGCAGGAGTCTGAAGTGCGGATTCAGAGTGATCATCAAAGGTTTGTGGCGTTACTGCAGAGGCATCTTCTGCCTTCGTCATCTGGAGTTGCATCAAGTGTTGAGGTTCCGGAGGATCAAACTCTGGCACTTCGTCTTTCTAGAGCTCCGTCGACTGCTGAGGCACCACCTGACCAATGAATGCTATTAGGTCACACATTATTGTAAAATATTTTAGCTTTTTTTTTTTTTTTTTAAATCAATGTAAAAAGACTTTGTTTACCCTCCCCCGCACTTAAACTAAACATTGCCCTCAATGTTTTAAACATAGGTTCACACTTAAGCAAACAAACAATTAATGAACTAAGCAAGGCAAGATAAATGCAGTAAAGAGAAGGGTTTAGGAGTGCAAATCTGATTTGTTGAGCAATTCCAAAGTCTCCCTTCGTTGAATGTTTGGGTTGCCTCCCAAGAAGTGCTTGCTTTAACGTCTTGCAGCCGGACGAGACCTCCAATTATGCTCCCTTAGGTTCCACGGCATGGAATTTATCTTTCAATGGGAGGTGATACTTGAAATGATTCGGCAATGGTCTAAATTCTAGGGTGGGTGCCTGAATCATCAACAACATGTAAGTATAAAACGAAATTGAAATTGGAGAAGATGGCTTACTTGCTTTCTCTGACACAAACTCAATGACAAACACCATGTCCTTGAACGTTTCAGGGACTTTGAACTTGGCCAGATTTACTATGATGGTTGTGACTTGTCCCGTGTCATCAAACTCAACTTCTTGGGCCTTTGTTTCCTCAAATACATCCTCTTTGATGCATTCTACATATTCTCCAGCCACTTCAATATCTTGAATCCTTCTTCTTGGTGTACAACTCTCTTTAAACAATTCAACACAATCTGAAACTTGATTTGGTACACCAAGAATTGGGGTATCACCTTGCACCTTTGGAAAAGCTTCTACAATGTCTTTTTCACTCTCTTCGTCATTGGGAATCAAAAACCTACGAGGAAAAGGGACATTTGGTGGAATAATGTTAGAATGAATTGAATTTGGAACAACATTACTGGAGTTGGACATCATAGGGACTTGAGAGGCTTGCGGCAAGAGTTCTTCTAAACTGCACATGTCGTCCTCCTCATCTTCTTCTTGCAGCAGCAATTCATCCATGTTCGGGCTATGTTTGGATGGTTCTAGGACAGCTTCATCCTCCATATCACTTTCCAAAGTGATGGCTTCATCGATTTCAACTTCTCCATTTGAATTTGCCATGTTAGAATTGGAGAGTTCACGTTGCTCTTGAATCTGCGCCATGAATTCCACAATCTGTCCAACTTGCTTCTCTAATTCGTCCATTCTTTTGACTCGGTCTTGCATCTCCTTGTTTTGATTTTCTACTCCCTGTGTCAAAGAGGTGATTAATTGAATAATATTATTATTATTATCCACCGACGAACCTGAAATTGGTTGGGAAGATTGTGGTGGAGGTTGTGGTGGTGCATATGGCCATTGATAGAACTCTTCAGATGGCTGCAATTGTTCTTTTTGTGAGCCTTGCGTCAAAGAGATTAGTCCTTCAAGAATTTCATTATAACTCATGGGCATACTTGAATTCGATTGGAATTGTTGTGGGGGAGGTTATGGTGGCTGCATAGATCTTGAATAGAACTCCTCTTCTTGCTACCAATATCCACCTTGTTGAAATTGTTGAGGTTCATCCCACATATAATCTGAATAATCTCTCCAATCCAAATTGTAAGCGTTGGAAAACGTGTTGTTGCTTGGTTGATCAAAGCCTTGATAGCCCTAAGAATCTCCGTTTGCAGCAAATTGAGGACATTGATGAGTTTAATATACTTGCTCATAGGGCACATCAAAGGTAGGGACACTTGGCATTGTGGTCCTTTCGGCATTATGAGTCAATTGAGAAGTGAGATGCGTCAATTCAGCTTGAATGGTCGCAAGTGCCATGTCTTACTCAATTTGTACCTAAAATCAAAGAAAGAAAACTAAATCAAATAGCAAAAGTAAAAGACACAAACACAAACATAAACACAAAACAATCAAATTGACCCAAATTAGAATAGTCAAAACAACACAAAACAATCAAATTGACCCAAATTAGACACTAGGGACTGATTTGGACGAAAATAAACTCAAAAGACTAACTAAACACAAATCTAAATAGATTCTAGCTAAATTAATATAACTTAAAGATGGGGGATTGGTTTTTGACGAAAATTAAAAGACAAAGTAAATAACTTGCAGATTCTAAATAAAGACATAAAATTAAGTGAATTGATGGATAGATGGACTAGCTAGAGGTTTCTTCTCCACACATGACACACTTGCATACAAACCAATTTTCAGTTGTTCTTTCAATAAACCATGAATCTCAACACCCCAGATTAATCGTGAACAGCACTTTTTTAACCTTCAAGTTTTCCTTAAGTTATTGAATTGGACGGAAAAACGCATACAACAATTCAAAACATTCTTCAAAAGTCCCCTACGTGAATAGCACAATAGATATACAATCAAAGATCATTAAGCTTTGTGAAAACTATAAGCATTGACGAGGCATTCGTAACTATGAACAGCATGATACTCTTGCCAAGAATTCACTTAATGCGATTGTGACTAGCAACCTCCACTACTTGTGAATATAAGTTCATAATGATTAGGTGAAACTCCCTTATATTCTAGCATCAAATTCATGCATGCAAACTAAGTATGCATCCTTAATCAACATACAAGAATAAGTTATAAATCAAGCAGTTAAGCAAATTGAATTCACAACTCATGAAATCATAACTGAAGGTAATCAATTCATATTACAAATATGTTCATGGCTTTGAATCAACCTCTAGCCAAAACGAATTTAGTTCCACATATTTGCAATTAAACAACTATAATTGAATTTAAACATGGTAAACAAAAGTAGAAAACACCTAGAATGCTCCAACAATCCAACGTCTTGAATGGTTAGCACAGCTCCAAGTCCTCCTCCTTTCTTGCAAACATGAGGCACCAAGGTGGGTGTGGTGTTTGGATGGTCTAGGGGATGTGGCAGAGATTAGATAGGTTGAGAGAGTATGGAAGGGTGGTAGGGGATGGATAGGAAAAGAGGTGGATGGAAATGGATGAAGGAAGAAGGAAACTTGCGGCAGAAATTGTGTTGTTTATGGAATGTGTTGTAGATGTGAATTGGTCTTGTGATGGAGAAACCTATTTATAGATTTTGAAAATGAATCACCACCACAAAATTTCTTGGTGAAGTAAGTGGATGTTGTAGGTGAAGCGGGTGTGGATGTTGTAGGTGAAGTGAGTGGATGTTGTAGGTGGAATAAGTGGATGTTGTAGGTGAAATAAGTGAGTGTGATGTGTTTTTGGGTCAGAAAATAGGAAAGGAGAGGATCCTTTAATCTTCAATTTCATCCATCCACTTGGCTCCAAGCATAAGCTAACCATCCAATGCCCAAAAATGCTCCAAAATGCTCCAAATTGCCCTTTCTTGCATACTTTGTCATTTGGACCTACAAACACACGAAAATAGCTTAAAATACTAAAATAACTAAGGACTAACAATCTAAATGCAAGGAAACAAGCTAACTAAGTTGTATAAATATACTCCTATCAAAGTACTAGATTTGTTGGACAGTTTCAATGGCCATCTGGGAACTACAATGGTAATTATGTCTCTGTGGGACAAAATCAAAGGCCATCTGGAAATACTACAGGATACAATGGTGGTCAACAATACAATTTCAATAGGAACATAAACAATTTTAGGCCAAGGTTTAATGGAGGTTATTTTGGGAATGGAAATAATGGTTGTTTTTCTGGATCATTAGGGGATATCAGTCTAAAAATGGATCATTAGGTGGTAATTCTTCAGGATCTTGGTTTAATTGGAATGGAAATTCTAGACAGAAGTCAAATGTATTTCCTGAATGTCAAATTTGCAGCAAACGGGGACACACTGCACCGAATTGTTTCTACAAAAATAAGCAGCAACCTTATTTTGGTGGTTTTATTCCATAATGTCAAATTTATGGGAAGCGAGGCCATACTGCTCTCAATTGCTATCACATGAGCAATTATGCATTTCAAGGTGCATCTCCACCTATGTCATTTACTACTATGAATGCAAATGCATCATCTAACTTTAATGCTAATCAAGAATGGATTATGGATAATGGTGCAACACACCACATGACAGAGGACTTGGCTGATTTAAATATGATCACACCTTTTGAAAGAGATAAAGATCATTGTGGGAAATAGAGTCTTCCGGTGAAATATACGGGTTCAAACACTATCACCACTTCTTCTAAACCTTTACATCTTTTAACTGTTCTTCATGTTCCTAAGTTAGCTACTAGTTTGCTATCTGTTTACACATTGTGTAAAGATAATCATTTTTATGTCATTCTTGATGAGTTTGGATTTTGGGTGCAGGACAAGGCAACAAAGACAATCTTAATGAGAGGAAGAAGTAATGAGGGCTTGTACTATATTCACAAGCAATTATTCGTCAACTACAATAAATTGCTGCATTCATCACCAACAGCTTTTCTAGGACAAGTGATCAAGACTTCATTGTGGCATTATAGACTAGGGCATCCTAGCAATAAGATTCTACATAGTATGCTCTCTCACTCTAAGATTCCTTATAAGTCTGATGTTGATAAGCATGTGTGTAGTTTCTGTTTGCTAGGAAAAATGTCAAGACAAATGTTTTCTACTAGTTCTCATGTCTCTGTAAAACCCTTTGAAAAAATAAGTAGTGATGTTTAGGGGCCATCACTAGTTGCATCAGTGGAAGGATATAAATACTATGTTAGTTTCATTGATGATTTCACAAGATTTACATGGATTTTCCCATTGTGTTATAAGTCTCAAGTTCAGTTTGTGTTTGAGCAATTTTATGCCTTTATCAGGAATCATTTTCAAACTAATATCAAACATTTTCAATCTGATGGTGGAGGTGAGTACATGGGCTTGGGTTTTAAGAAATTCTTAGCTGCAAACAGAATTTTACATTTGGTTTTTTGCCCATACACTCCACAATAGAATGAAGTAGTTAAGCGCAAACCTAGACATATTATAGAAATTGCAGTTACTTTGTTATCCATTGCCCATTTGCTTCATAATTTCTTGTTCCATGCTTGTTCACATGCCATTTTTCTGATCAATAGAATGCCATGCCAAATTTTACAAAAGCAATCTCCATTTTTTAAGTTGTTTGGAGTACATCCAGAATTGAAAGGTCTCAAAGTTTTTAGCACAACAATTTATCCCTTTCTTAGACCTTACACTTTTAGTAAGTTGGATGCTAGAACTGACCAATGTACATTCTTGGGTTATGCTTTGGGATACAAAGGTAGTGTGTATTATCACAGAGTGAAAAAGAAGTTGTTTATCTCAAGACGTGTTGTATGATGAAACTGTGTTTCCTTTTATGGAAAATTCTGTACATTTTTCTTTACAGCAGTTATATACTCATTTAGACAAGCATCCTATACTTGTTCCAATTATAATACATTCAGTTAATAGTTCTATTCGGTCAAATGGCAATAGTATGGATTCTTCAATTAATTGGCAGAATACACCATCAGGTAATGTTCATCATAGTGGGTGGTTTTGTAAGTAATGAGCATCATATTACTTCTCAGGGCAACTCATTATTTGGGAATAGTCTTCAACATGTTCAAAGTGGTGGTTCTTTGGTACAAGCTTCCCCCTAGCATCATTCTCCATCTCATACATCAAATGCTTTGTTGCATGTCCATAGTTTTGCACAATTAGAGGTACCTCTCTCATTTAATCCAAATAATGATTCAAATGTTGCTGCTAATTCTAATTTACCTGTTGTATCTTCAAGTCATCCTATGAGAACTAGACTTAAATCTGGTGCCATCTCTAGGAAAGATTATAGTTCCTATATTGTAAATACTTCTAATCTCTTTGAGACAAATGCTAGTGAATTTGTTAATGTTGAGTTCAAGGGTTACACTGTTGTTTTGTCTATTCATGATTCTGTTGAGCCTACTACTTTTAGAACATCAATTGTTCATGATCACTGGAGGAAAGCTATGGTAGAAGAGTTTATTGCTTTGCAAAAACAAGGAACATGGGAGTTGGTTCCACCACTAATTGACAGGAATGTGATAGGAAGTGGGTTTATAAGATTAAGAATGATCAATTTGGCAAGATTTCCAGATACAAAGCTTGCTTAGTGGCTCAAGGCTACAATCAAGAACATAGGTTAGATTATGTTGATACATTTAGCCCTATAGTAAGACACACAACTGTAAGACTTGTCCTTGCTCTTGCTGCCTCACAAAGGTGGAAGTTACGTCAATTAGATGTCAAGAATGTGTTTTTGCATGGTGATCTCTAAGAAGAGGTGTTCATGAAGAAACCACAAGGGTTTCAGGATCCTACCATCCTCAGTATGTTTGTAAGCTTGTTAAGTCTCTCTATGGACTTAAACAAGCTCCTAGAACCTGGAACTCGAAATTTACCACCTATCTACCTAATTTGGGATTTGTTGTTTCTGAATCTGATTCTAGTATGTTTGTTAAAGCTCTTGACAATGAAGTTGTGATTCTTCTCTTATATATGGACGACATAATTATCACTGGTTCATAACCTGGGTTAGTGCAAGAAGTGATTGATAAGTTATGAGAGGTATTTGACATGAAATATATGGGATTATTGACATATTTCTTAGGTCTTCAGATTACTTACAAGGACAATGGGGATTTGTTCATATCCCAATCTAAGTATGTAAACGATCTAATTCACAAGACATCTATGGACTCTTGTAAACCATGTTCCACTCTTTGTAAGCCAGATACTCGGTTGTTCAAAGATAAAGGAACACCCCTATCTGATCCTACTTTATTTCGTAGTCTGGTTGGTACCTTACAATATCTTATATTTACACGCCCTGACGTAGCTTTTGTAGTTAATTATGCTTGTAAGTTCATGTCCACTCCAACATATTTGCATTTTTCTTTGTTGAAACAGATTTTGCGTTATTTACAAGGCACTATGTAATGTGGTCTCACATTTTCTGCTGCTGCTATTATGGAGTTAACTACCTTTAGTGGTGTTGATTAGGCATCAGATGTAAACACTAGACAATCAACAACTGCCTTTGTGGCATTCCTAGGTCCAAATCCCATTTCTTAGCAGTCAAAGAAGCAAGGTAGTGTTTCCAGAAGTTCAACTGAAGCAGAATATAAAGCATTGGCTAATGCTGCTGTTGATATCGCTTGGATACATTTGATTCTTAAAGATCTGCATGTTTTTTTGCCCTTTCCTCCACTCCTCAAATGTGATAATATTTCGACACTTGCTTTTTGTTCTAATCCGGTTCTTCACTTGGATAAAACACCTAGATACAGATTTTCATTTCGTTCATGAACGAGTTCAGAAGAGCGATTTGTTGGTCTAGTATATTTCTACAAATGATCAAGTGGCAGATTTATTGACCAAAGGTCTTCACGGTCCCTTATTGTTGCAGTATTGTTCCAATCTCAAACTAGGATACCCCAGTTGAGATTGAGGTGGGGGGTATTAGGTGTAAGTCTCTAAATGGACAGGTGTAATGATCTTGAGTGTACATGTGTCACAGTCTTGTAGCTTAAGTTAGTTAGAAGATTGCTTAGTCATTAAGTTTGCCTAGCTTTTATAAATAGCTAGAAGATCAGTTGTAAGAACTTTTACTGAAATGAAATCATTTTTCTCTAGAATTCTTTGTTATTCATTTTCTTAGTTCCTAAGTTTCTGCAATCTTGTTAATATGCACAAATTCAAATCCCACAACCAATAGGTAAAGCGACAATAAAAACTGTACCAATATGTAATGTACATACGTATAAACAATATTGATCAGTTTTTAAGATGAAGCGATATTTCTATTCTAAGTTACATTATGAGGAGAAGGGGGGTTTGAGCTTGGAACGCATAGGCTGAAAAGGAAGACCCTAACCACTAGGGCAATTCACTACTTTCAACCGGAATGAAACTTAATGTATCAATTTTTTATGTCGTTTAATGTTCCCATTAAGGACATCCCAAATGACTAAAATGAACCAAGACCACAAGCTCCAAACCAAAACCTTTTCCACCAAATCATTCTTTCTTTCCCTTGGCAAAGAGGGATGCAACATTATGAGAATCGCAATAACTGGTAACACCCTTGTCATACAAACTTCCATGGTACGTCGACCAAACTGAAACAAAGCTCTGATTTTAGCAAACACACGTTGAACAAAACAGTTGGCTTCGAGACTTAAGGCAGTGCCAACAATTGCAACAGGTACAGACCATGATCCCGAACCTGCAACACCATGTGATTTGATCCCTTTTCCATAGAGAGGGACCAATGTTTTCTCCTCTATAATAGCCTTGCAAACCCAGCAGTTGGAATTTGAATTCCATTTGTTAAGCCATTTTTTCAAACAAGACCAACAATAAAGATGGCCACAAAGTGTGACAATCGGGTCTCGGGCAAATTCGGAGCAAATGTTGCATTTGAATCCAGATGTTGGATCCGATTGAAGTTTTGATTTTCCGGAAGAAAATATCAGTTGGCTGAACTCTACACCAGTTCTACAAATAGGGCACTCATTGTTGGAATGTGACTTGAAAAGCCATTTCATCAAACAACTCCAGCAGTAGAGGTGGCCACAGGGTGTTATGACAGGGTCTTCCGCTAAGACCAGGCATATGTTGCACTCAAAACCACAAACATCATCACCTCCAATATCCATGGGAGCTCTTCAAATTCCTAAACCACATAAATTACCAAAATTAAGTTGAATTAGATATAACAAAAAACATAGGAAATTTAGCATAGCAAGACAAATATATAAATAAACTACGGCACCAAATTTTCTAAGATAAAGGAGAAAATACAACAAATTAATACCTCAATATCTGCAAAATACAACATATTAGTGCTATGAATTAGGGTTTTTCTCTGATAAGCTCACCTCAATTTTCAAGAAAGTCTAGGAATGGTTCTGACTCCTAAGATCGAAGCTCTTGTCCCTCGTTTGTTCAGGTGCTTCTGGAAATGAGAATGGTCTGTCTGCTATAGGTAACACTTATAGTTTTAAACAAAAATTAAAAACAGTTTATAGTTATTTGTTTTAAAACCGATAACTTGTTTGGTTTTTTAATTTTCCTAGTGATTGGGAAAAGAAAGCAGCAACCATTTGGAAACTGTTTTTAACAACCAAAAAAAAAAAAGAAAAAAAACTGTTTTTCCTTTTGGCTAAACGAACTAACACCCCAACGGCTATCTTGATTGTTAGGGTTTTATACATTAATAGTTATTTTTCATCATTTTGTATATATTGTTATCATAAAAAAATAACAACCATCGAATCAAACAACTAATCATGGAAATGATCTATCTATATATATATAAAGAGAGAGCTCCAGTTTGGTGAAGCTTTTAATATTCCCATAATGTCCTCATTCAATAAAAAAGACAACACAAAAGTAACTGCTTATAATAGGGGTAACATAGTAAAATGAAACACAACATACATGGGGGATGCTTAAGTGATATATACTTTTTCTGCACTCTTAGCCAAGATTGTTTTCATTTGTTGGATGAATCAAACCCTCCCTCCAAGCTTCATCCTAAATTTCATAAATGAATGTGGCCCCTTAGATTAAAAAAATGGACAATGAAAACAGCACTCCGATTTTTTATATAAGCATTGTCCAACTATCTAAACAAACGGCAGTTGGAATGATTTGACGATGGAAACTGTCATCTTCATGTACAACCCACGTTCTTTCATTGCTTTTGTATTTTTATTTTATTACACAGGATCACAGACTAATTCAAATTCTATGAGAATATGGTACACCGATATTTCTCTCTCTCTCTATTATTCCATTTCCTTTACAATTTTAGTTTCTCAATTCATTGTTAGTTTTAGTCTTACTAACATTAGTTTGTAATTTGCAGTTTATACATACTGTTTTATTCCTGATTTTGATTTCTTTCTTCTCTAATTAACGAGCATTATGGTATCAAGTATGGATGTCATGCATTAAGAAATTCGGTTCTCCTTAACTGGTTATTTGTGTCTTCACATCAAGTAATTTGTTCACCTTCAAGCAACACATGATGTGCTCTTATTCAGTTACCCTTCAATTGTTAGATGAAGCACACCCACACATAGAGATTAATCGTAAACAAAGTGCCTTGCAGAGAGTGGACATAGAAACCACCATCCACACGTTTAAGAAAAGGAGAATGAATCAATTATTATCTACCCACAAATCATGCAAAAAGGGAGATAAAATCGACAAAATTTTCTGAAGGTCAAATTTTTTAATTGGTGAATACTTCAATCACCATCCTTATTTTCTTCTTTCTTTGCAGAATTACAAAGAATGATGGGGCCTCTAGAGTGTACACAACTGCAAGCTCCCAAGACTTTGAATCACTTTGTTGGTAATTCCATAAGGTGCGTGCAATCTTATTCCAACAAACATTTCGAAAGGTCACAGAAACCGAAAAATCAGGGGAAATGGACAATTCGAAAGCATTCAGATTAAGTAATTTTGCGCCTCTGTAGGTAAAGCAACAAAAACTTATAAGGTAGACTATTTGACTGGAAGTTGCTCAAAAAATTCTCTTCCTTATTGTACCCATGTTGATGGTATATGATATGTGTGATGCACTTCATTTTGTGTTTGCATTATTATCCTTACTCTCAAATTAATTGCTACTCATTTGATGGTTTATGAGAAAGGTTTCATTTGATGCCAACAATATAGTTCCTCCAGCCTAACACATTTCCAAATGTTATTCATCCAATAGTTATGGAAGCCATTTTTACACCTTAACCCATTGTTTGTTTTGCTTGGTGATTACTTTGGTAAACTCGAATTGATACAGCAGTTTCATGTGGAATGGGAAAGTGTGACATATGTTTCAAAGAAAAAAAAGTAGATATTACGCTACGAAGCCACATACCCTATGAACTCATCTTTGGCAACTTTTAATAAGATAAACTATTCAAATAGATTTGATAGAAGTGATTTGGATATGTGGTACTGTAAGGAAAAGATGATGGTTATGTATTCTTAGTCTTCATTTTAATGTCATAGGTTAATTGTTTAGTATGTTCTCTAACATTGTTATTTGGTAGAAGTGATTTGGATATGACTATTTCTTTGAAACATACTACAAACAGTTTCACTATGCATTAAAATTTAGCAACACAATACCTTCAACTCTCAAAATTGTAATATGAACATGTGCTCTTTTATACATGCTTTAAGTTCCAATTCCAAGTTCATATGCATATCTAGGTTCATTTCTTTCATTTTTAGAATCTTCAACTCCAATGGATACTAGTTTTCTTTCATTTCTGTTTTTCTTTTAGTAATTTATGTTTTAATTTTTCGTTCTCTTTCAATTTTCGTAAATCCGAGTTTTTGAAAACACATACAATTCATGTTACTAACAAAACTTTTGATGCTTTTACATACTCATTGGTTGCAGACCCATTTGTCGAGGCTCGAAGAAAAAGGAAGAGGGAAAAGTGTATTCTTGCCATATATTTTCTGCTGGTAGTGAGCCTTGAAGAAAAGGAAAGGTGATAACAGTGGAAGAGGTGGCTTTTTGCTTTTGGCCTTTTGTTTTCTTCATTTTGCTAAATGTTGAGACTTGATAAAAGAACTTCTAATGTTGAACCCCAATTCGATGTGAAAACGTAACCTAATCATGTTAGCATACAAACTTGATTGTTATTTTCTACAATTTACACCTTTACGTTTCTAAATGAATATAAATTTCCATTTTGTATTTGCATTCGAAACCGATGCTCAAAAAGCTACCCAGTATCGAACTCTATCCTACATTTCATCTATTCCCACTCCCTTATAATCCTAAAAAAAATAAACGAATTATGCTCCAACCTAATGCTTGACTTTTAAATATTTAACAATTATATAATGTCCATATATAAATTAGAGGCATTCACATTAGGCTAACTCGACATGAAACATATCTCAATGGTGCAATAGGAAATGTTGACATTAAAGAATGAGGATCTTTTTCCCCATCTATTGCTTGACAAATCTCATTGAAAAATATTTCACCCTGTACAATGGAGAGCAAACTAATCAACACATAGCCGTAATCACTACAAAATGACGCATATTACTGTGTACAAAAAGAGAACAAAAATTAGTTGAAAACTTAATATATTTCTATCTATTTGCATGTGTCTGAAATGTTGATCACATTAAGCTTCATTATCTTCATACATTTCTATTTATTTGCATGTATGTCTTGTGGTAGTCTTTTTAGCCTCTTATTATGGGTATTACACATTTCTAAAAACTTCTTATATTATGTCAGCCCACATCCATCATTTACGATAGGGTTTAGGGGTATTAAAAAAGTTTAAAATTCTACTAACCCAATTGACATAAAAATAAAAACTCTATAAACAATGCTAATTTATAAAAGAAAAAAACATGAAAGCTAAATTATATCCAAGGCCTAACACCAACCAGCAAGTGTTTATTGGCCCATCATTTTCTTCCACTAATAATTATTGAACTTCAAAAGTATTTTGTGATCATTTTATTTTGTTCTTTTGTATTATAGTGTTGTATAGATAAAGGTTTTTTCTTCTTCTATTCATAGGCATCTGTGTGGACTTTTTCATATTTGTGGAATGTCACAGAATTTGTATTCAATTTAGTTTCATTATGTTTATTAATTTTTTGGATAATTTTTCCATTAAGCATGCTCAAAGTCGTGCAAGAGAATGGCGTCAATCATTGAGTCTTGAAGTGTCACACCCCAAAACTCGATGTGTGAGATTAAGAGAAATAACTAGAACAAAGTAGTTGTTCAAGGGTGTAAAACAAATCTCATCTTAAGATTACGTCAACGAAAATTTAAATTTCACAATTCCATTAAATCAAACTACAAAAGCCAATTTAAAGAAATCGAGTTAAGGTAATAAAAACTGCAAAAGCGACTTGCACCGTAAAATTCACCAAAAATAGCTCGTTCAACCAAAAAGTGTGAAAATTACCAGATCCAAAGTAGACACAACAAACCGAGTTGTATTAAAATTTCATTGCATTTCGAGTTCGGGAAGTATAGGAAAATTAAAATCTAAATCAGGCATGCTGCTGTTTCTTTGGAAAAATAATTTCAATAGCATCAAGTTACTTTGTAAATAAAACGGACTATAATCCAAATGGTAAAGGTCTTAAATTTTCAAAACTCCATCTACGTAGTAATTACACACCCACAGTTTCAAAGATAACCGAGTTCAAATGTGGTTCTTCAAGAGCCATCCATAAAACTTTACATATTATAATGAGTTCACAAAAGACCTTTAAGTCTCTTTACAAGAAAACATATTTAGGCCATTTGATGCAAATACACATGAGCAAAAACTATACAAGCCAAAAGATGAGTAAATATACATACATGGTTTTCATAGCCTAGGTAAGTAGAGACTCTAACTCACCAAAGTCTACAACACCTTAGTCTACTACGCAACAAAAAGATCAATTACAAACAGAGTCTAAATATACAACCACTTTGGCAGCTCACCTAAAAGATATGTACATCTGGACTCCCTTCTACTAGCCCACACTAGAGCTGCCACTTGAAAACTCAGCTAGTCAACTCTACACACCTGGAAATACATGATTAGAAAAATGGGTGAGCATAAAATGCCCAGTAGGGGTTTTTGGGTAAGTCTGGAGTCATTTAAAATTTCTAGTGCATGCCGGAAAATGATAAAAGTGATTCGAAATAATTTGTATCCATTACCATGTAATCCAACAATCTGAAATAAGCTAAAAATGCTTGGAAGTAACATATGACAGAAACACCAAAGTTTCAGGGCATTAGTAGCTTTGATAACAACGGTACAACACACAAGTTCAAAATCACTTCCGTTGTCATAAGGATAACAAAACCATTATCATTTCAAGAATCACTAGCACAACAAATCACAAAGATTTCCTTTTATCCCAAACAAGTGACAAGTATATTGGAAAGAGCCGTAATATACCTAGCCAATATTCATATCACATATATTCATCACTTTCGTAACTCATTCTCACAACCCCCACACATGGAGCTTTCCCCAGGGAACCTTGGGTCATTATGCCCATAATCAACTACTTCACGAGTCATTGTGCCCATTCATACATTTCTTAACATTCACAACTGCACAGGTATTACACTACTTTCCATCTACTTTCACAATTTGAACATTCGTATCAAGATGCTTCAAAATTTGATATTGAGTAACATAAGAGGCATGCACATCAAAACAAAATCTTGAAAAATCATTTCAATCACTTTAAACTCACCAAAGTAGTAACAACGAAATTCGAATCATTTAGATCAAACCATAGAGAAATATTTGCTTCACTTCTTTCACATAATCGAAAAAGAAAAACATTTTAAGTAAGCTTCAAATAGTGCTCAAATGCCAACAAACCTTGATCAAGTAAAAATGAAAAATCAAAATACTTTTATGTTTAAAATTCCCCTACCTCAATACAATTTCTTGATATTCAAATCTCAGGGTGTTCGTCGACTTGTTCCGTAGTCACCTTTGCCTTCTCTTCCTTATCTATAAGTAAGAAAAATCATCGCACACCATTTATACAAAAAACCAAATAACAACCCTAGTTCAAGGTTAAATGGGGACTTTAATCAAACACTTCGTGCTCAACTCTAAAACTAACACATGAACTATGGTACTTTCATGTTTCCTACTCCCACCCAAACTAATTCATGGGTTATCAAACCAAATAACAATTAGATCTCAAAGGTAAGAAATAGATACCTTAAATGGAGACAAATGAAGGATCCTCACTTGTTCTAATCTTCACAATCAAGGAAAACTAAGACCATCTTCCTTAGATTTTCTTTTTTGGAAAATTAAAGACTAAAAGAGATGAACCAATTCATCTCCTTTGGCTAGAGCGGAAAGCAGTGGCTGGAAAGGAGGTTAGCAAAATGGGAGGGTTTTCTAGAACCCATCCCCTTTTTATTTCTACTTAAAACGTCAGCTTTCCTTCTTTTTTTTTCTTTTTTTTTTAATTCTTCTCTTTTCAAGCCAAAGCTTGGTCTCAAAAGTAAGAAAACTTTTACTGGCCACAACTAATCCACTCTTAATCCCCACCTAAAATTTTGGGGATATTACATGAAGAACATCAAAGATATCTAGCTCAGCAATGTCCAATGGCACGAGAAAAAACACAACAAATTTCAACTCTAAATGATGATCATACTATGACATCCCTCAATAACATACAACAAGAAATTCCTGGTATTTATTTCATTTTTTTTTCTTTAACTCGTGCTAATGCAAAAAACAAAAAACAAAAATTCTAATTTGTAATTAATTTTTTTTTATTGTGCAACAAGTAGGTCCCAGTAATATACAAGGAGTTCATTTGGCTAAGTATGATGTTGAGGTCGACCCCAGTAGTATACAACAACAAATTTCTGGTATTTCTTTCAATGTCTTTATTTGTATCTGATTCACACTTAAAAAATTACGTAATTTTTAGAACACTATTTTGTGAATTGAAATCTCATTTTATTCTTTTGTTCGTTACTCTCATATTGATCTCAATATTGTCGTTATTTTTAATGGTAGTCTTACGAAATATTAGACTCATAACTAAATATATTAAATATTAAACACAAATTTTTTAACTAATCATATTATAATGTGGTCTATTTATTAGAACAAATTGAGCATGAAAGCACGAATTAATGGGTTATGTCAAATATCACAAATCGTGATGACCAAACTTCTGCTAGAATGTGTGCTCATATAGGACAATTGGCACATTCAAATAGGTCACAAACATCTGATGGGATGCTATCAATTCCTCCCCACAATGGAGAGCTTAGTATATAATTTTATCTACGTATAGATGTATTATTAGTTACAAAGAAAATTCTTATACTGAGTATTGGATATTCATGTAAAAATATCAGAAGAAGAACATGCAAATAGAACCAATCGTCATGTGCGCCAAAGCAAAGGAAGAAAAAACCATAATTGTGCTAGAAATTATAATGAGAAACAGGATATTCTAAGTTGCCAATTACCTGCTCCAACCACATGTCCGTACTGCTATGCACGATTATTTACTCGAGAAACTTTGAATATGTGTTGCTTGAAAGGAAGAGTTGCTTTACCCCCAATACAATCTCCACAAAAAATGGTTGCTCTTTTCTTTGACTAAACAAATGAGGGTAGACACTTAAGGCAAAATATTCAAGCTTACAATCATGCATTTGCATTCACTTCAATGGGGGTACACGTGGATGAAAGAATAAATATTGGTGGTTGTGGGATTTACACATTTCGTGCTCAAGGTGCATTATATCATAAGATTGGTGGACTTTTACCAAATGAAGGGAATAGACCGCAATTTTTACAAGCTTATATATATATATGACACTGAGCATGAAGTTGAAAACCGAATGTGTGAAAGTGAAGTTTTAGATAGACTTGTGGTTGAAAAGATTCAACAGATATTGAACAACCATAATCCTTTTGTTCATACATTGCAAAGCCTCGGACAATGCCAAGATTTACCGAATTGCAAGTTGATCCTAAAAGAGCAACCAATAAATCCGTGTCAATATAGTTTACCATCAGCATCACAAGTTGCGGCAATTATAATAGATAGAGATAATGCCACAATTGCAAATGGAAGGGATATCGTGGTGGAGACAATTAGTGGAAGACTTTCTCTGTCCAAGACTATGTCGAATTTTATTATCTGTTACAATATCCATTATTGCTACCTTACGGTACATATGGTTGAGATGTTAATAGTCGTGATGATGGTGGAAGACAATAACATGTTGTGACTATTATGCTTATATGTTATAGGTTTGTACTGATAACATAATTTACATCCTAGTATATATATATGAATGATGATTCCCATATTAAAAGTAACATATGAAATTTACTTTTGCAGATACGCCATAATGGATCATCACTTTTGCTTCGAGGTGGGCATCTCTTGCCACAATATGTTGTAGATAACTACATTAAAATTGAATCACAAAAACATAGATGGTTGTGTTCTAATCAAGCCATAGTTAGATTGGATCTCTACAAAGGACTTGAAGACTCTTTAAATGCAGGTCAACACAATGCATGTATATATATCATTTTAAGTCATTGTTATTTAGGAATATAACTTTGTTCAAAGTGTGTACAATATATATATATATATATATAGCTACTAATTGAAAATTAAAAACTTATCAGGTAGCATCGGGCGTATAATTATTTTACCATCATCATCTGTTGGAAGCAAGGTATAAAATATCGATGATATCGAAAATATCGGTAGTCCAGAAACACGGAAATATCGATGGAAATATTGGGATATTATCGATATCGATAAAAATAATATGGAAACCACGGAAATTGTAAGAAAAACTTGGAAATTTTTATTGAAACTTTGCAGGATGTTTATTTAGTCAATTATCTATTAGTTTATCACAAAAAATTGGAAGGAAATGCATTGCATGATGGATTTAACTAATTTAAGTTGATTATATAGCGAGCTGGCAAACATTGTGAGTGTATTTGGAACTATCAAATTAGTCTTTTAACCTAATTAAATCTGAACTCTATATCTAGATTTCGAAACCCTCCCAGGCTGCCACGTGGCAGCCCCCAGCACTCCTCACGTTTCTCTCTCTTTCCCTTACCCCGAGACCCCATTTCCTTCTCTCACTCACTTCTCTCTTTCTTCTCTGCACTATCTCTCGAAACCCTCTTACCTATCTCCCTCTTTTGCCGTGACCACACACACACACACAACAGCACCATCTGCTCGACTCGAGCAGCTCGAGGACACCACCATCATCACACACCATCAGTCTTCTCTCTCCCGCCTCTGCGAGAATAGCGAAGCCCATAAACTCTCTGGCGAGTCTTCTTTGATTTTCTGGTTAGGTAAGTCTCGGATCTCTCTCTCCGTGTTAGTGTGAAGCTCAAATTAGTTCGATTTGCTGCACTGCACAGCAACAGAAGTCCTTCGTTCACCACCGCAGAAAGAACAGACAGGGAGCAAGCGAGCGGAGGGAAGACACACCACACCCACCCCACCGTGACCTCCACCACAGTGGCGCACACTCCAGCGAGCACCATCACCACCTGTGAGAGGCGTAGATCTTGGCAGAGAGGCATAGATCTTGACAGCTGCAACGAAGGAGCTCGGCTGCCATTTCGACGACGGAGAGAGATAGCGATATTATCGATAATATCGCGATATTATCACGATAATCAATTGAAAGACTGTGAAAATATAGCTGTTTCAAAAAACGATATTATCGGTGATATTTCACCGATAATATCGATATTTTATACCTTGGTTGGAAGCTCATGTGACATATACCAACGATATCAAGATGCAATGACTCCAGTTCAAAGATTCGGAAAGCCAGATTTTTTTTATTACCATGACATGTAACCCAAGTTGGGAAGAAATCATAAGTAAATTACTCGCTGGACAGACACCACAAGGTTGTCATGACTTACTAGAGTTTTTCGTGCAAAACTTGAGCAACTAAAAGAAGACATCATTGAAAAAGTGTTACTGGGCAGTGTTGTTGCTTACGCATATGTTATTGAGTTTCAAAAACGTTGTCTTCCACATATGCATATGTTGGTGGTGTTAAATGAAAATGATAAGATCAATAACCTAAATGAGTATGACCGAATTGTTAGAGCTGAAATATCAAATGAAGACGTAGACCCTTAACTTTACAATGTGGTTTTAAAGATATGATTCATGGCCCGTGTGAGATTCATAATACTCAATCTCCATGTATGAAAAATGGGAGTTATAAGAGAAAGTATCCCAAACCATTTGCACCCATCACTATTCAAGGGAACGATTCGTATCCAATTTATCAAAGGTGAGGAAATCGATTGGCCGTCTAACGTGATTAACAAGGAAACATAATGGTTGATAATAGTTGGGTCATTCCATATAATCCATGGTTGCTGTTAATGTATGATTGTCACATCAATGTTGAAATATGTGCAAGCATAAAAAGTGTAAAGTACTTATATAAGTATGTTTACAAAGGCCCATATAGAGTGACGGTCGAAGTAATCAAACCCTAAATATAATGAAATAAAGCAGTTTCAAGATACAAGATGGGTTTATGCACTAGAGGCATTATGAAAGATATTCAAGTTCATTATTAATCGAAATTACCCATCTATTAAGTGATTGCAAATACATCTTCCCAATATGCACCAAGTTCAGTTTTGTACCGACGAGAGTATAACAAATATTTTACATGATGAGAATACAAGAAAGACAATGTTGACTGAATTTTTCATACTTAATCATGTAGATGCAGAAGCGTGACGATACTTATACATGGAGATCCCATCACATTACAGATGGATTCAAGCTCAAAGAAAGTGATCTAAAAGAATGAATCATATCAAGGTTATTGGGCTGATATATGCAGTTTCACCTGCTGAAGGTGAAAAATTTTACCTATGGATTCTTCTTAATAATGTTAAAGGACCAACATCCTTCACAAACTTGAGAACAATTAATTAGGTTTTGCATCCAACATATAAGCAAGCAGTAGAACAACGAGGTTTGTTAGAAGGAAATGACAGTATTCGACAATGTTTGCTAGAGGTCTCCACAATTCAGATGTTGCCGGCTTTAAGAAGATTATTTTGCACCATATTGGTATATTGTGCACCAATTGGTGTTCAAGGGTTATAGGATGAGTTCTCCATTCATGATAGAAGATTATGTTTCCACGACTAACATGACTCCTACACTTGCTACCAACACTCTTACATGAGTTGAACACACTTTTGGTTCAATTAATAAGAGTATAAAAGGGTTTGATTTGGCCCAAATGACAAGAGGAATTAAATCAAGTTTAGGAATGACAAGATGTGTTTAAGATGAAATATCCATGGGTATTCCATAACAAGATCTTGATGCAATTGAACGCTTAAATGATGACCAAAAAAGTGCGTTTAATAAAATAATGGTTGCAGTTCAACGATCAGAGAATGCAACTTTTTTTGTGGATGGTCCCAGTGGAACTGGAAAACCTTACTTATATCGCACATTGTTAGCAAGCTTGAGAAGGCTAAGGCACATAGTATTAGCAACAACATTATCTGGAATAACAGCTACGATATTACCTGGTGGGTAAACAGCACATTCTAAATTCAAGATACCACTTAGTCTCGATGCATCATCGATGTATTCAATCATTAAATAATCTGATTTAGCAAAGCTAATACAAAAGGCAAAGGCAATTATTTGAGATGAAGCAAAAATGAAGCGTCGTCATGCATTTGAAGCACTTGATCGAATGTTTAGAGACTTAACAGATATTGACTTACCATTTGGGAGGAAGATAATGATATTGGGGGAGACTTTCGACAAGTTCTGCATGTTATCCGGAAAGGAACCAAGTCTGAACTAATCCAAACCAGTGTCATTAAAGCATCATTTTGGTCACATGTAAAGATTTTAAAACTCAAACAAAACATTCAACCCATAAATGATCGTGAATTTTCAAAATTTTTACTTTGTGTTGGGGATGGGAGTGAAGCTGTTATTATGGATGATATGGTAAAACTACTTAAATGCATGGTGATACCATGAGAGAGTGAGCATTCCATTAATCAATTATTTGCCTAAATTTTCCTGACTTAGAGGATCGTATAAATGATGCAACCTACATGGTGCAAATGGCAGTGGTAACTCCTACAAATGAAGACGTTGATATGTTGAATGAAAAGATAATCAATATGTTTGTAGGTTTAGAAGAAACAATGTATTCATTTGATTCAGTTGAGGATGACACAAGGAATTTGTATCAGCCAGAGTTCTTGAATTCAATCTCACTTGGTGGTTTGCCTCTACACATGTTAACTCTTAAAATAGGTGCTCTAATCATGCTTTTAAGAAATATTGATCTGAAATTGGGATTGTGTAATGGTACAAGATTATTGTGTTGTAGTTCTTACCGAAATCTTATTATACTGAAATTCTAACTGGACAATTTGCCGGATCCATAGTTTTCTTACCAAGAATCCCTCTCAAAAGTACTGATACTGCTGGGCTTCCATTCGAACTTACAAGAAAGCAATTTCCAATGAAACTAAGTTTCTCTATCACTATAAACAAATCTCAAGATCAGACAATACCACATGTAGGCATTTCACTGTTCTAAAAATCCCTGCCTAGCGCCACCTAGGCGCTAGGCGACTGGGCATAGCCCCGATTAATGCCTAGGATTTAAAAATTAAGAGATGCCACCTAGACTAGTTGAGGCGCCCGCCTAGCCTGCTTAGACCTGCCTAAGCACCTGCCTAGATTGCGACTCACTTAGATAGAAAATAAATAACTTTTAATTTGCATTTATTTTTTTTTTTCAATAAATTATAAGAGACTTGTTGAATACTTAAATGAGCACACACTATATGCTTGTTCCCCGTGTTATCATTATGTTCCAATACTTCACAATACAAATGTCATTCTATTTTGTAGTTATAATGAAATTATATATTTTTTAAGTATAAACAGACACTTATTTACAGGAAATATAATGGATTTACTTAAATCTGCCTAGACACCCCGCGTAGCTACCTAGGTGCTAGGCCACAGCTTGCTGCCCGACAAGCACCTAGTATCTTTTAAGACCTTGAGGCAATTACCTTCCAGTTCACGTCTTCAGTCATAGACAATTATATGTGGCTTTATCGAGGGGGGGTCTCAAAGTCAGCCACAACCATGTTAGTAAAAAATGGCTCCATAGTAGGCTAACAAGGTGTATTTACATGGAATGTAGTATACAAATAAGTCTTGTTTAATTCTAACTAATTATGGTGATTCCTAATAGGTAACAACTTTATTAACGATAACCTTTACGTATGCATTTCTTACTTATCAATTAACTCTTTTTATTTGATTTTTAATTTTTTCACTGTTGTTTGTAGATTGGCAATGAAAATCTGAAGCATCAATAATGAACAAACGAGTGAAAATTGCAGCATTGATTTCAATATGTAAGCTTTCTTTTCAAAAGAAATAGTGACATATAGACTTTATGGGTATTGTGAATAATGTACATATTGTGATGTAAGTTTTATATTTTGACATTTAAGTTGTTTAGTATTTTGCCACGAGTATTTAATGTTTTCATCTACTCTTTTTTCATTTACATCTACTTACTATTGATGGACTTTAGGTAGGAACTTGCATCCAAAATCTCATGTTGTTTGACAATTGCATGAATAACATTTAAATCATTACTTTACGCAAAGTGAAAATGAAAAACATGACAACTTTTTAGGACGTGCATGGTAAAAAAAAAGTTCATCTTTGCACAATACATTTAAAATATATCTCTACAATTACAATGGAAAAAAAAAATCTAACACAATACACATTTAGAGGCGCGTAGCGCCCGTGCTTGCAGAGAGACTAGTTCTAATGAAAATGTGAAGCATACAACACTCCCAAATTCAAAATATAGAAAATTATGAAGTTGAAGAAATATATAGTAAGTGCTTTGAGTAATGAATTTGTATTTTATTTTTTGTTATATAAATGATGTTCTACCTTATACTAGGTGGAGGAGATGAGGATGGTTTGAACTCAAGGCACAATAAGGTTGAAGGTAGACCTGACAATTTCGTACACGACCCGTTAACACGACACGTAAACGACACGAAAATAACAGGTTTCGGGTCAACACGATAACTAATCGGGTCGTTATCGGGTCACACAATAAGAACCCGCTAATAATGGCTCCTTAACAGGTTTACACGAGAGTGACACACGGGTAACTTGTTTCGACACGAAAAGAAAAAAGTTATTTTGATGATTTTATTCTTTGGGTAAATTACACCATACCCCCTCAGGTTTGAGGTCTATTACAATCCCATACAACATCTTTAAAACATTTCACTTTCATACATCAAGTACTATTTTATTTCAATTTCATACCTCCGTTACATTTTTCATCCATTAATTCGTTAAGTGCTAACGCGGCTGCCAACGTGGCAAAAATAATATTTTTTTAATTTAAAAACCTAAATTTTCTATTATTAAAAAAAATTAAAAAAACCAATTGTATATCCCTTAAAACCCCCCCCCCCCACCGGCCGCATATCCCCAAAACCCAACCGTAAACCCAGATCCCTTTCAATTTTCTTCTTCTCTTTTCTTCTTCTTCTTCTTCTTCTTCTTCTTCTTCTTCTTCTTCTTCTTCTTCTTCTTCTTCTTACTGTGTTCTTCTCTCTTTTTTTAAATTTCTTTCTTCTTCTTTCTTCTTCTTCTTCTTCTTGCTATGTTTTTTTTTTCTTTCTTCTTTTTCTTCGTCTTCTTCTTCTTTTTCTTCTTCTTTCTCTTCTTTCTTCTTCTTCTTTCTCTTCTTCTTCTTCTTCTTCTTCTTCTTCTTCTTCTTGCAGATGGGGTCGCTAGGGGGAGGGGATAGTTTTAATTCTTCTTTCTTCTTCTTCTTCTTGCAGATGGGATCGCTAGGGGATAGGGGGATAGTTTTAATTCTTCTTCTTCTTCTTCTTCTTCTTCTTTCTTCTTCTTCTTCTTCTTCTTCTTCTTTTTCTTTTTCTTTCTTCTTTCTTCTTTCTTCTTCTTACAGATGGGTTCACTGCTCTGGGGGGGGGGGGGGGGGGGGGGGGAGGGTTCTTCTTATTTTTCCTCTTCTTCTTCTTCTTCTTCTTCTTCTTCTTCTTCTTTATTCTTTATTCTTTCTTATTTCTCCTTCTTTTTCTTTCTTCTTTCTTCTTTCTTCTTTTTTCTTCTTGCAGATGGGTTCACTACTCTGGGGGGGGGGGGGATAGTTTTAATTTTAGGGGTTTCTGGGTTGGGGGGTTGTCGGGTTTCAATTGGGGTTTTTTTTTAATAGAAAATTTAGGTTTTTAAATTAAAAAATTATTGTTTTTGCCATGTTGTGTGCCACGTGGGCAGCCACGTTAGCACTTAACGGATTAATGGATGAAAAATGTAACGGATGTATGCAATTGAAATAAAATAGTACTTGAGGTATGAAAGTGAAATGTTTTAAAGATGTTGTATGAGATTGTAATAGACCTCAAACCTGAGCGGATATAGTGTAATTTACCCTTATTCTTTTTAACTACTAAAAAAACTTACAATAAAATACAATATATATATATATATATATATATATATATATATATTGTTTATTAATTATTATTGTATTATTATTCTAAATAAATTTTAAAATTTTAAGTTTTATTTATTTATTTTTATAAAATACTATGTGCAAAGAATGAGATTAGAAAATTATAAAACACATTAAAATAAAAACATCAAGTAATTTAAAAATATCAAATACATTTAAAAATTTATAATAATTAATTTACAAGTGCAAAAAGTCTGAAAAAATATGCAAACGCTCGTAATCGCATTCGCTGCGCTTTAAAGGTGGGTACATGAATTTTTAAAACCATACAAACCCTCATGTATTTTTAAGGGAGTTCAAAATAAATAAAATTTATAATCATTAATGTATAAGTCTGAAAAATGTAAAAGCATATATAAACGCTCACGATTGCATCCTTTATGCTTAGACGATGGTTACATGGTTGTTTAGATTTATAAAACCCTCTAAATCTCATGAATAATGTCTTTTTAGTGCAAAACTAATAATATTGTAGATGTCACATCCCGGCCCAGGGTGGATCACTTCCTGGGCCCGCTTCACCACCATAGCACGATATTGTCTGCTTTGAGCCCCGATCACGCCCTCACGGTTTTGTTTCTGGGAACTCACGAGCAAGGTATAAAATATCGATAATATCGGAAATATCGGTAATCCGGAAACACGGAAATATCGACGGAAATATCGGGATAATATCGATATCGATAAAAATCCAATGGAAACCACGGAAATTGTAAGAAAAAGTTGGAAATTTTTATTGAAACTTTACAGGATGTTTATTTAGTCAATTATCTATTAGTTTATCACAAAAAATTAAAAAGAAATATATTGCATGATGGATTTAACTTATTTAAGTTGATTATATAGCGAGCTGGCAAACATTGTAAGTGTATAAAATATGTAGTAATTAATGAAAGAAGTTTAAACACACCATAATCATTTATATATAATGAATTAGTACAATATTTTACACGTTATACATTGCATGGTAAGATACATGAGAGACTTAGTACCACATAGAGTTCCTATGAGAGTGGTTCAAAATTATTAAACAAATTATTTGAATTATTTATATATATTTTTATTTAATTTTGAATTATTTAGATTAAACATTGCATTGGATCCTTTTTTTTTTCTTCACACAACCATACATCACACAGACACACACGCATTGGATCCCTTTTTTCCCCTCACGCCACCCCACATCACTGACAACCCCTCCCCACGTCACTGACATGGACAGATGCTCCCCCCACCCAGAAAACAACTCACGCACACGGGAACAAGCCCCCCCCCAACCCCCAAAACCGACTTTGTCAAATATCCCCCCCCAAAAGAAAACCAAAACCGACTTCCCCCCTCCCAGAAAACCAAAAAGCCAATACCCCCCACCCAAAACAAACACAGATCTCCCACTCCCACAACACACACAGATCTCACATCGATCCTTCTCCCACACACACACACACGCATAGAGACCCAAGGTCTCTCGATCCTTCTCGTCGCCGCCGTCTCTCTCCCTCGTCGCCGCCGTCTCTGCACCAAGACCCACATACACACACGCACACCCATCTCCTTATAGTCTCTGCATCGATCCTTCTCCCCCCCTACACACACGCACAAAGACCCAAGGTCTCTCGATCATTCTCGTCGCCGCCGTCTCTGCACCGAGACCCACATACACACACGAACACCCATCTCCTTCTCCTTCTCATCTCTGCATTGATGGCGAACTCCGGCGAGGCCGTGGGTGTCGACTCACTTAGATCGGAGTCTAGGGTCCTGTTTTACAGTCGGCCGGAGCTTCTACAGCTCCGGCGTTCGTCTCCGAGTAGCCCAGTTCCGATATTGTCGATAATTTCGATAATATCGCGATATTATCCCGAAACCCATTTGGATAGTTAAAAAAATATCGGTTACCGTAAAAACCGATAATATCGGCGATATATCGCCGATATTATCGGCATTTTGGACCATGCTCACGAGTAACTTCCCAGTGGGTCACCCATCATGGGAGTGCTCTGGCCCCCTTCTCGCTTAACTTCATAGTTCCTACGGAACCCGAAGCCAGTGAGCTCCCAAAAGGCCTCGTGCTAGGTAGAGATGGGAATATACATTTAAGGATCACTCTCCTAGGCAATGTGGGATGTCACGGTAGAAGTGTAAAAAATGTATTAAAATATATATATATATATATATATATATATATATATAATCACTCGTAATGACAAGTTTGACAACTTACGTGAAGGGGTTAACTCCGAAATCTGACACCATAATCCATAAACCTTAGATTTAAATTTAACCGTCCATTGTCGTTTACACTTTATTCTACTCACCAAATTTCATTTTTAGGATTTTTTTTTTTTTTTTTGTTTTTGAAAAGTGATGTTTTAACGGATATAGAAAAATGAACAGTTCGGAATATTGATATAACATTCCGATATTTACGGTTAACTAAAATATGAGTTCATGTTATATAGTTTCTAGAGACTTTATAGACTTCAAGCTATATTTTCATTAATGGTAAAACTATTATCGTAATATCAACGATCCAAACCGTTCATATTCTTGGCATCCTCTAAGATATCATGTTTTCAAAAAAAAAAATCCAAAAAACAAAAATTTTGGTGAGAAGAATGGAGCGTAAATATAAACGACAATCAACGGTTAAATTTAGATTTATAGTTTATGAATTATGGAAAACCTTAGTGAAAACATTGTCAATATAACTCTTGAAAACAATATATCAAACCAAAGTTTTCCATTCGTGATTGATGAAACTTGAAAGGTTTTATTGTAAAAAAGGTTCAAGGTTCCTCAATCTTGAAACACAACTCTCTTCATTTTGCATATCTTTGAACATTTGTATTTTGTAGTATGCACTAATATTTTTTTTCATTAGACTCTTATTTTGGAGTATGTAAACTTGAAAGAGAAATGTTTTATTTATTTATTTATTAATGTTTTGAAGTAGTATTTATGTGACAATGTAGTATGTATATACTTATTTAGTATTATGTTTTACATTTTTTGGGGTCAAATTATGTTTTTTATTTTCATTATTTATTGATTTAAAATATATTTTTCTTAATGGGTAACGGGTCGGATCATATTACCTGATAATATTAATGGGTCGATTTCGGGTTGGGTCATATTACCCGTTTATTTTAACGGGTGTTAAACGACACGACCCGTTAAGCTATCGGGTATGACACGAAAACGACACGAACACGAGAAACACGACACGAATGCCAGGTCTAGTTGAAGGAGAAGGCCTTAACCACAGGACAATCCATCACTTGCACATTAAAATAACGAAAGTTGTACAATCACTTAATTAGCACATAATGAAATGGAAACTATTTCTTTAGTATATATACTTGAGTAATTAATTTGAAAAAGAAACTTATAGCAGTACTTAATGGGAATTAATACGACGTCATCTTTGAAGACAAGGCCGGCAGTAACAAGGTGTTACAATTGGGTCTACATCACCTATTTCACGGCAAACATTGCATATAAAACCACAAGCATCATCCATGACCTACAGAATCCCAAAACACGTTGATCATCGACCATACACATTCACAGTAATACTTTGTACAAACAAAGAAAACTAGACGTATGAATAAGTACTAGAACAACTTTATTCACAGTAATACTTTCTACTAGTCATCTCTCTTATCTTTAATAGGCAAACAAAGAAAAAGCTTCGGATGGAGAAAGGACTACCAAGTAAAAGGGATTCGATCGACGTTTGCCATCGTCTATGGTGTCCGAATGAAAACATTTTCCTCTCCTATTTTTCATGCACCAAAAAAGAGAATCTCTCAAAAAGAGATGGAGAACTTTTCTTTTTGAATGTATGACCCCTTAAAGACGAGTTTGCTCTCTGGCGATTAGAAGGGGTTGAACGCGTTCACCCTTCTTTAAATTTCTTGGGCCATAAATAAAAATAAGGCCTACTAGGAGGCATATCCATTTTTTTAAGCAAAAGTCGTACGATTTTGGTTCACCAACTTTGAAGTTCAAACGAGGGTTTGGACGACCATATCCCTTCACTCTAACATGTCTGCGACGTTATACAAAAATCCCTCCAAAACACGCTTGCCACACAGATTACCAAAGCTCGGGAATATCTCACCCTCGTAAATCCATGTGCATGCATTATTCAACATGCTGATGTCACTACTGCGATCGTGGCAACCGCCACAACACACAATTGAAAAACACCTACCAAGAATTACATTTACTGTCAATGCCAAATGAACGGTCTACCCCTACTCTAGCTCAGCGATATGTCAAGATTGCTCTTTCTCCACTACCTATAAATAGAGCCAAAGGCCTTCAAGCTCTTTCTTCATTCAATCCAACTGCTATTCAGTACAAACCCAATTGCTCTTCAACAAAACTCTCTTAACTCTTTAGCTACAATCTCAAAGCTGTCATTCGAATCAAACACTGCCTATGATCCCTGAGATCTAACACTTTTACAACTTTGCCACCCCGTGGTATAATTCTATAGATGTGCACTTCCAACCACCTTGATTTTCTCTCTGAGGTACATGTTTTGTACTAAGTCCAATCCTACTAAGTCCACTTCTCTAGCATTATCTCTCTCTTCATGACTTGAATCTTATTAGAGTTTTACATTGCCAATCAATTTACATTTCAAGTCATGTAGCTCTGCCCATCGGCACAGATTTTACTACTGTAAACTTTTCTAGTCTTGGCTCAATCATGAAATGATTACATTTTATTGTTTTATTTTCTATTTTGCTTTCATTTACATTTTAGGCAAGTATTGTGACGACCCATCCCTAATTTTCTATGTAATTTCTCCCCGAGTATGTGAAATGACTATTATGCCCTTAGTGGCAAATGACGTGGATGTGTTTATTTCCTCCTTATTTATTTTCTCGTTCCGTAATTTAATTGTACAAGATTATTTATGGGAGTATGTGATTTTTACCAGTGTAGAAATACCTGTTTCGGATAGGTTTCGATTTCTTTTACTGTAGGAAATCTAAAAACCCTATCATATCTACCCTTTTCACCCAACCCATGCACCCCCAATTATTTCACTCACCTATCAACTCCCTCACATCTCTCACCAATCCCATCATTTCTCTCTACACGGCAACCAATCAAAATCAGAAAAGCATTTCTATTTCTCTCTCCCATATACTCTCTTCTCTGCAACACCATGAACAAGTATCAAAGCTCGTAAATCGAGCTTAAAAATACCTTCAATGTACTCATCTCATCTCCACGATCACAACCATATCAACCAAACATATTTTAGACAAGTTTTGACTCGTTAACTAGGAAGGTCCGAACTCAGACGATTTGAGTTCGACGTGTTTTCGAACGAGTTATGAGGTTTTGAAACTTGGGTAAGCTTCTACACAACTCCTCAAGGCTCCTACAACAATTTGGAAGAAGTTTGGAAGTGAAACGACCGAGTTTCGAAGAGTTGACTTTTGGCCGGAACTTTCAAGGTGTTTTCCGACCATATCCGTCCATTTTTTGGACTCCAAACAGGTATAACGTGATTCTCCTTGTCATAAACTTCAAATCCATATAAAGTAGGTGGAAAATGGTTGGGAAATGAAAAGGTTAAGCAAGTTTGAAAAATTTCCAGAAAATCGACGAGTTTCAAGTTACAGATGGTGGAGATGACGGCAGTGGACGACAGCGACCGACGAGGCTCACCCGAGAAGGTGATGGAATATTTCGTCAAAGTTGACGGAATATTTTGACGGCGTTAGGTAACGGCATCAATCTCCGTTAGTTAAGCTAACGGAATATTCTGTCAAACTGGCAGAATATTTCTGACAGACGTCAAGTGACTGGCCGAGCGTGGGTGCACGTTTGGCCGTGCCTTGGCCGGCACGTGCGAGCATGTGCGGGGTCTAAAAATAATTCTAAAAATTTGGGGATGTTCGTGACGTCGAGTAGGTCACGTTCGTATATTTAAACCTTAGGTTTGAGCAAACTATAGGGTTTTTATTTAGGTGTCCATGTATGTGCTTTAATTAATTCGAAAATAGTTATTTCACATATAGGGGAAACGTATCCCAAGGATGTACGAGGCCAAGCTAGGCTCGGGGTCTACGACCAAACAACGCACTTGTGAGTGGGCAATTTATTTTATACCTATACTTATTTATAGTTTCCAGAAATGCATATTGTGATATGAAATGTGATAAATGCTGCTATATGGTTGGGATATTATTGTCATGACATTCTGTTGACCCTAAAAACTACTAAGCCTATGTGGCGTGCAGGCCGAGTAATTAAGAAGCTAACTACGTCCTTCAATTATGTGTGGGGTGTGTCAACTCGTCAAGCTCGACCGGGAAGTAAAATGTGTTGCGTGGCATTGAGCACACGGCTGACTTCTCGATCTTGCGATTGCAGTCAAGGAAGGAACACGTCTCGACCTTTGGGTTCTGGAGCCTGAAGACAAGGCTGCTAGTTCTATGAAGTTCAATATCAAATTTGGCTTTCATTGTGCCGAATGTAGTAACTTGTAACACCTCACTTCGCCAAAAAGGCTAATGAGATGACCGCTGCCAATAAGGACTCAAAAATCCTTCTTGACCGAGACTTGGATAGATAACCAGTTGGCCTCAACACAGTGCTGTTTATCCAAACTAAAGATGCTCCGAGATCGGCTGGTTTTACGGCGATAGTGTTGTTTATCCAAACTGAAGATATCATCGGTTTCCTCCACAATGTTGTTTATCTAAACTGAAGATGTGTTGGTGAAAAAGAAAGTAAAAATCTCAAGTTGTTGAGAGATTTCACATAGAGCGAGAGTTTGCGCTGAGCAGTTGTGTGTTGAATTGAAGGAAGCCTTCACATTGCACAACCTAATGTATTTATAGCATTATTTACTTGCATCTCTCGTGGAACACCCCTAGCTGGCCATAACTCGAATCCCCTAAAGATAAGCAATTGATACAAATAAAACTCTTAATAGCCATTCAATTTGTTAATTAGCTGTTTGACCGTGACCCATCTTCATTGGCTATTGGCTATTGGATTTGATGAAATCAAATCAATTTGCATGCACATGAAACTCTTCCTTTATCATCCTGATGAACCATGCAATGTTAGTGCCCATGCCCACGTCCAAGTGCATTCATTGCTAAAGTTTAAACTCCTTAGCCCATGTCGTGTTTACCACTGAAGAATATGCTAATTATTAGCATATATTTCTATGCTAATAATTATCCCAATCTAGGATATGCAGCTCCATTATTTTTGGTGATCATCAAGGATTTCATCTTGGCATCCCATGCACAGAAGAAGACCATGCACCTTGACAATTCTAATCACACCCATCATGCTACTCCAATTTGATAACAAGAATTCCAAGTCCATTTGAACTATACTACTTGCTTGGAGATATATTATTTTCATATGAAAATGTCAAGATAAATCATTATTAAAAGATAATTACGATAAAAACCATAATGTTATCTTTTAATAACAAAATATTTTTCTTTATTATCCGATGGTTGGGAGCTGTGCTCACTCAACAGCCTTGATTACACAAGCCGATGGTGTAAATTTGGGTCTAAACATTGCCCCCCAATTTCCTTGAGCTTCGACTCATAAGCTGAATGGTTTAGGAAATTATCGCAACTAAATAACTAACAACATTTCATTGTATTGCCGAAACAAATTTTGTTTATCGGCATTAAAATCACCTTTGTTCTGCCAGTGTCGTGATCTTCCTCTGCTGCCATCATTCTATATGCAAGGCTCGGCAAAGACTAATTCTTAGTAACTCGATTGATTACTCGGCCTGACTTCTGATAACTCAGCTGCATGCACCAAGATAAATCATGAACCCTTAACCCCACATGGCCGTTGAAAGTCTAACCCATTCCTTCAACCAAGATTTGAGGTCCACCGAGTTTGTATTGCCTTCATTAAAAACAATCCCCCATTTTCTTTTCTTTTTTCTCTTTTATATATATATATATATATATATATATATATATATATATATATATATATATAGTTTTGGCGAAGGCTTATATATGTAGCTTTGTAAAGTGGCCGAAGCAGAGAAAAATCTAGGACGTCGGCCTGCCTATATATATAAACCCATTGTACGCGGCCATATAAAAATCATTCCTAGAGCTTGGCTGTAAAGTGCAAAAACACCACAAAACCACATGGTCTTGATCAATCATTCAACTACACCAGACCCTCCATGCACCAACACATTTTTGTACGAGGTCAGGACTCAGGATGTTTGCCCCCCTATTTTCTTATGCATCGGCGTGCACAGCCGTATGTTTGAGAAAATAATTTATTCTTATGATGATTTTTTTAGCACACGGAAATAAAAGCGGCCAGACCATAATGAGGAGAAGGCCAACGATGTTTTATTCCGAGCCGAGATCTTTTATTACCAATATTGCCAACCAAACTCCGCACTGAGCCGAAAAAATGATCTCCATATATTTTTGACATGGAGAAATATTTTTCATTTTTGGCCACCAAATGTGTTGAACAATTACTATGCCCCCCATGCATAATAATTTTGCCAATTTCGACTTTTAACTCAAACAACTTAGCCGAACGGGATTTCTCCATATCAACTTTATCACCAATAATTATATCGATTAGCATGGTTTTTTCGTCTGAAGCCATGTATCGGACTTGTTTGTTATTGGAACATTCCTCTGACGAATCATTTTCTAATTTGACTTTTTCCTCTAGGCCAACCAAATTTTCAACCTCAACAAAAATAATTGGTGGCCTAGGTTTTTCTTTGGCTGACTTGACAATTTTCTTAGGCCGAAGTTTGACCGTGGCCGGAGTGAAGAATTTCCCCTCGGCCTCTAGCCTTTTTTCAAAAACTCTATAGTACTTCTCAAGGAATTTTTCATGCTTCTCGGCATTTTCTTTTAATAGGCACAAAATCTCACCCACTTAAGCCTAATTGAGATCTTGATATATTATGTGAACTTCGTAGTTCTAGCACTAGGTCCCATTGGGCGTGCCAAATTGTTGACCCTAAAAACTACTAAGTCTACGTGGCGCTCAGGCCGAGTAATTAATAAGTTAACTAAGTCCTTCAGTTATGTACTGGGTGTGCCAACTCATTGGCCAAGCTCGACCAGGGAGTAAAATGTGTTACGTGGCGTTGAGCGAGCGACTTCTTGATCTTACGACTGCAGTCGAGGAAGGAACACGTCTCAGCCTTTGGGTTCTAGAGCCTAAAGACAAGGCTGCTAGTTATGTGAAGTTCAATATCAAATTTAACTTTCAATGTACCGAATGTAGTAACCTGTAACACCTCACTTCGCCAAAAAGGCTAATGAGATTACCTTTGCTAATAAGGACTCGAAAATCCTTCTTGACTAAGATTTGGATTGATAACTAGTTGGCCTCGACGCAGTGCTATTTATTTAAACTGAAGGTGCTCCGAGATCGGCTGGTTCTACAGCAATAGTGCTGTTTATCCAAATTAAAGATATCACCAGTTGCCTCCACATTACTGTTTATCCAAACTGAAGATGTGTTGGTGAAAAAGAAAGTAAAAATCTCAAGGTTGTTAAAAGGTTTCATGTAGAGCGAGAGTTTGCGTTAAGCAGTTGTGTGTTGAATTCGAGGGAGCCTTCATGTTGCACAACCTAATGTATTTATAGCAAGGTTCTAAAAAAAGCTAGCCGCTAGTCGGACGGCAGACCGGCGCCGTGCACCTAGGCGGTTAGGCGGGGTCTAGGCGGACGCCTAAGCGGCCTAGGCGGATTTAGGTAAATTTTTTGTATATCTTGTAAATAAGTGCATAATGACACTTACAAAAAATTATACTTGTATAAAATCCATGAATAAATCTAAAATTTAAAAATAGATTAAGCATATATATCATATTGAGGAGTATTGTAGGATAACACGCAAGAAAAATATACTTGGGAAAAAGAATGAAAAAGAAACACAGAACAGCCACTGTGAGGAATTGAACTCGTGACCTGAAACCTAATAAAGGCACGCTAACCAATACGTACAAGGCCACAGCCGTGTCAAACCTTTGCAACAACTGCAATATAAGTTATTGTAGCAGCATCATTTGACATTTGAAAAACCCTAACAGCTACACCCACTCTCATTTCAGCTTTTGATGCCTCGAGCCCAGAGCCCAAAAATCTCCCTAATTGACCGTTTATCCTCGGGTAGCACAAAGGTTTTCTCTTCTTCCCGTGCTCTCTCCCTCACTTCACTTCACTTCTCTGCAAGTCTCTCTCTCTGTCTTTCTCTCCTTCTCCTCATTACACTCTCCTCACCTCTCCCGAGCTACGCACACACGACACCACCACCCACACCACCCCACCGTCCCACACCCTCCAAACCTTCACCATCTTTGCAACCTCTCACTCTCTCTCCTCGTACCTCTCGTACCATCACCTCAAACTCCCCCGAGAACCAGTAAAAGGGAAGACCACCTAGCACCACCGTCTAGACACCGCCTAGGCCGCCTAGGAGCGCCCAGGCAGGCGCCTAACACATCCCCGCTTTTCACCGCCGATTAGCACCTAATCGGAGAGGTACCTCACCGACCAACGCCTAGGCGGCCGCCTAGGCCATTTTTTAAAACACTGATTTATAGCACCATTTACTTGCATCTCTCGCAGAACACCCCTAGCTGGCCATAACTCGAATCCCCTAAAGATAAGCAATTGATACAAATAAAACTCTTAATAGCCATTCAATTTGTTAATTAGCTGTTTAACCGTGACCCATCTTCATTGGCTATTGGCTATTGGATTTGATGAAATCAAATCAATTTGCATGCACATGAAACTTTTCCTTTATCATCCTGATGAACCATGCAATGTTAGTGCCCATGCTCATGTCCAAGTGCATGCATTGCTAAAGTTTAAACTCCTTAGCCCATGTCATGCTTACCACTGAAGAATATGCTAATTATAGCATATATTTTCTATGCTAATAATTATCCCAATCTAGGATATGCCACTCCATTATTTTTGGTGATCATCAGGGATTTCATCTTGGCATCCCACGCACAGAAGAAGACCATGCACCTTGACAATTCTAATTACACCCATCATGCTACTCCAATCTGATAACAAGAATTCCAAGTCCATTTAAACTATACTACTTGCTTGGAGATATATTATTTTCATATGAAAATGTCAAGATAAATCATTATTAAAAGATAATTACGATAAAAACCATAATGTTATCTTTTAATAACAAAATATTTTTCCTTTTCATCCGACGGTTGGGAGATGTGCTCACTCAACAGCCTTGATTACACAGGCTGATGGTGTGAATTTATATATATGCTCATATTGTTGCACCCTAGTGTTGGTACTCCGCCCAGGGCCAAGGCCAATCTTTAACGTGTATGTTCATATCTACACCGTTCGCTCACCATGGATCCAAGTTTAGGTGCCAATCTTGTCATACATATTGCATTAGGCAGTTCCAACTTGTATGTGACCATACTTAGCACCAGTCTTCATGTGATTGTAGTACTAGAGCGCATTATTACACCCAGTCTTGTCGTACAGGTTGCTTTAGGCAACTCCGACTCGTGTGCTAGCTTAGAAGATGAGCAAACTGTTTATAATTGATTATCACATGATTATATTACTGTGGCATTTGATATATAATAACTTGGCATATTCTCATATATACATTGGCTATAGTATTGTGGATACATACATACTTACTTACGTTGTATGTTCTTCTTTAAGGAAACTATACTTGTTTTACGAAGAGGGGTTAATATATTTAAAAATAAAGGTTTTTCGTATAAGCATTGTTTTGCTGAGCCACTCCAACTCTGTTTTTTGCCCCTCCAGGAACTAGATAGCTGTTTCTTCGTGGCACTCGAGAAACCTTGGCAGTTCTAACTTTACCTTCTATTTAGATGTACGGACTTATCACTGTTGTGTAATAAGTGTACTTTAGCTGCTTGACTACTCTTTGGTAGTCGTACTATCTTTTTAAGTTCTGAATAACTGTAATGGGTTACTCCCACGAATTGTGCACTCTTTCACTATTTAATCCTATTTAGTTGTAGTTTAGTTTAAATTTATTCACTTTTCAAATATAAATGGATAATGCTAAGGAGACTAAATTTTGAAAACTAAAAGACATAGAAGTTGATGATTGGTTTATTATTTAAGCATTAATAGACGTGCTTATTTCTATTGGTGACACATCATTTAGTTTGTAAATACCATGATAGATAAAATATCTTTCTGTATTTCTTAATAAATAAGATTACATTGTGATTCTAATAAATATACAAGAGAATATCCTTTGAGTAAATGACAACTCATCTAACTAATTACAGCTAGGAAAACAAACAGAAAATGTTAACTTGGATTTACAACACTACCCTTAATTAGTCTAAAAATTTGCATTACCCAATAGAAATAAAGGAAAACGGGGGACACTAGACCTTCATACCGCTACATAAAACAAGAATGTTCCAAGCTCGAAATAAGGTTTGTTCAAATCAGACACCATAAAACATGTAACCCTAGTGAACAATTTGCTTTGAATTTTTCCCAACGATCACACATTATTTCAATAGAATCACACTTCTCCAATTGTCGTGCACATTTTCGCCACACAATCACACACTTGTTTCATTCCGTGTCCAACATCATATAGCTGGCAGATGAACCAAATATATCCGCCACTGAGAACAACAACTCCAGTCCCAACTAGCACGGTTGACATGAACTGCAGCACCTTAGACAAACAATTGGCATTAAGAGCTGAAGCAATGGCATTCCTAACTTGATGAACTGATCGTCTATTCGACGATGATGAAGATGGAGATGGTCTATTTGGAATCTCAATACTGGGCGGTACAGAAGGAGTTCTTCTGTCAGAATCAAGTAACGGCCAGCAGTAGAGGTGGCCACAAGGTGTTAAGATTGGGTCTTGATCAGCTAATTCAAGGTAGATGGTGCATTTGAAACAAGAAGCATGATTATCTCCCATATCACTAGACATCACCAACCTTTATGATCTCCATATAACCATCAATAGCCTTCAAAATTACAAAATAAAACATCGATTGTCAACCTTAAGTAGAGAAACAACAACCAAAAGTTTATCTCAAGAGAACATAGAATTTTGAAGCCAAATAATTTATCATTTACATAGGATTAAACCCGCTGAAGAAAAATAGCATTAAGAAAAAGGGTTAAGGATTCGTTAGGAGAGAACTTGCACTTGATCGACAGTTTTATTTATTTACCTCTGTTTTCTTGCTCAGAAAATGTTATTTCCAGCCCTAAAAGCTTAACCAATTAAAATTTCTATTCGGGCAACAACCAACACATAATTCCAGTAAAAAGGAAATAGCAAGAAGAAGAATGAAATACAGAGACACATGCATGTGAAACTTCATAGCTAGATTTTATTATTCATCATAACTCAGTAAAGAAAAATCACTGACAACGCTACCTTGATCATAGGTTTAGGGTTTTAGCTGAGATAAATCGCACTTGTGAAAGAACGCTCTCCATCCAAATTTCCAGGTTGTTAAAGCAAAGCTACATCATCATCATTATTATTATTATTATTATTATTATTATTATTATTATTATTATTATTTCTGAGATCTCAAACGAGCACGCTTCAAGTACTCTGGGTTCTGTTGGTTTCTTAATACAATAGATATGTCAGCTGGCAACCCCAATGGTCTGTTGATCACATTGGCCGTAACATGCTACATCTCTTGATCATCACTCGGCTGGTAGCCCAAGTCTATCTCATATTGGTCTCCCTCTCCCGCACATATATTTTCGTTGTGATAATTTCTGGAATCATTTGCTGATAAATTTTTGTCAATGTTTGGCAAGTTACTTATCTTTTTCGTAATTTTGAATTAATTCTCGTGTATACTTGTTGCCTTTATGCTTCGATTAGATTGATTATATTGGTAGCTTTTGATGTAGTATTAAATTCATTTGTCTTCGCATTTTCAGATTAAGTGTTAAATTTTGATTTGCGCCTTCAGTCAATCCGTGATTGCGCCTTCAGATAAAGTGTTAAATTCATTTGTCTTCGAGATCGTGTAATGTGTGATTGCGCCTTCAGTCAATCCGTGAAGGATTGTTCTTCCCTTAGGCTAGGAAAATCTAAAAAAATAATGGAAAATCCAAGTACACCGACTTGGGCTGGGAAAATTTAGAAAAATAATGGTCAAATACGGGTTGAACTAATTCTGCAAAAAAAGGTCGAGGACGGGTTGAACTGATTTTGCAAAAATAGTCGATGACTGATTGAACTAATTATGCAAAAATGGTCAACGACAGGTTAAAATGACTTTGCAAAAATGGTGGAGGACTAATTGAACTGATTCTGTAAAAATTATCGATGACTGATTGAACTGATTCTGCAAAAATTATCAAGGACTGATTGAACTAATTCTGCAAAAATGGTCGACAACAGGTTAAAATGATTCTACAATAATGGTCACTCATTGAACTAAGTTTGCAAAAATGGTCCAAGACGGGTTAAATTGATTTTGTAAAAATTGTCGAAGACATGTTGAATTGATTCTGCAAAAATGATCGATGACTGATTGAACTGATTCTACAAAAATGATCAAAGACGGTTTGAACTGATTCTATAAAAATGGTCGATGATTGATTGAACTGACACTACAAATAGTCAATAACAAGTTGAACTGATTCTGCAGAAATAGTCAATGATAGGTTGAGCTTATGACACATTAATTTTGTATGAGTTGTGAAGGTTGGGTTCTATTAATAGCCCTAAAGCCTTAGAGGTATGACTGGTATTTTAAAACATTGTTTCTATGTTTTTGGGTTAGGCTGTTGTTTTTATGTTTTTGTCTTTCCTTGACATATTTAAAAACTAGTGAGAGTTCTTTGGAGTATAAGAAAAAAAAATTGTCTCTCAATATAAAGCTCCCTTATTACATAAATTAACCACTACCTTCAAAATGAAAAAAGATATATAGCTCAATTTTCAATTCACTTGGGCTTAATTCAAATCTCTAGCCCTAAATATGTGGTTGCATTAAGAACTTTCAAAAAATAAAATAAAAAATCTACAGAAATTTCATTGTGGCCCAATCCGCTGGCCATCCTGCATAACACATCCATCCATCCCCTTATCCTCTCAATGCCTACCGCCTAAAATAACGACGCCCACAGAGTCACCAAAACTCCCTCTTTTTCCAGTTGCTTGCGATGCCACTGTTTCACACTCTTTCCACCATCCGACCTCCCTCTCCCTCCTCCTCCTCCTCTATCGCGACCTTAAGCCCTAATCCCCATGCTCCCTCCCACTTCATCAAGTTTCGTACATCCTACCGCGAAAACCTCCGGTACCTCAAAACCCTGCGCATTATCTCCACCGAAACCAGCCCCAAAAGCCTCCCCCTCCCCGACGCTACCGACCAAATCCTCGCCACCGTAGATTTCCTCAAGTCGAAGGGCTTTACGGACCCCGACTTCCCAAGACTGGCCTTCCTCTCCCCTAAGCTCTTCTCCCCCTCCCTCGACCCAACTGACATTGCCCCCGTCTTTGATTTCCTCGCTTCTGATCTCTCCGCTGACCCTGCGTTTTCCTGCGGCCTTATCCTTCGTTGCCCCGACCTCCTATTTGCGGATGTCGAGTTCTGCCTCCGCCCCACACTGTATTATCTTGAACAGTTGGGGATTGACAAGCCCAAGTCACCGTCGAATCTGAATGCGCATTTGCTGAACACTAGGGTGGAAAAGCTCAAGAAGAAGATGAGGTTCTTGAGGAGTATAGGGTTTTCGTACGAGGAGGCGGGCAATGTGTGTGCGAGGCTGCCTGCGATTTTCGGGTACAGTGTGGAGGACAACTTGCGGCCCAAGTATGAATATTTGGTGAAGGAGATGGGAAGGAGTGTGGAGGAGTTGAAGAAGTTTCCGCAGTATTTTGGATTCAGTTTGGAGAAGAGAATTGTTCGCAGGCATTTGCATTTGAAAGAAAGGAATGTTGAGGTTCCGTTGAATAGGATGCTATTGTGGAGTGACCAAAAGTTCTATACAAAATGGAAATGATCAAATCGATGAATGGTATGCAAGTGATTTTGTTAAAGATTTTAGTAGAAACGTAATCATACTTTGTACGGTTAATGGAGAACATCGACAAATCAACAAATCTTTTCAAGTGCATTTCCATCGACAAATCTTGAATGGTACAATTGACACTGTCGTAACACATTTCTCATTCATAGACTGCGATTAAACTGAGTTATAAATAAGACAAGTTTGACAGGCGTGTCATCGTAACACCCAACCAGGGAGTGTTCCTCAATCGTTGGATACTGTTTTCGAACCAGAATCATTGTATCCTTTCTCACACGTCAAAATGATGCATATATTTGGAATCGCGTGCCATTGCATATCTCCACAAAATTGCACGGCTACTGCAGTCCAATATTGAGAATCGCTTTTGACAGGTAAATCATCGGTTCCAAATCCTATCAAGAGTAATCAAAAAGTTAGCAAGAGAGGGAATAATTAGCAACCTGCAAGATCCAACATAGCCACACGTTCCAGCGTAGTTGATATGTCCCAAACAATTCCACAGCTGAGGATAGCAATTTACCAAGGATTCAGAGAGCAAGCTCTATTTTGTTAAAAGTTCAATGTCCGCTCCAACTTCAGCAATCTTGGTTTCTTTGGAAGCCTTTGCTATTTTAGCAACGTTTTCAACATCGAAGTCAATAGCTATCTTTTTCACAACGCCCTCAAGCATCTGTTTTAGACAAGTCGCAAAACAACATAATGAGCATTACTGATCAGACCAAATATAACCACTAAGAGGCGATTTCTGATCGAGTAAGATGATTCAAGACAGCTATATGAGACTCACATGTACAAGAAAAGTGAAACAGCGGTCCACCCAAGTAAAATACTCTCAAACTATGAAAGCATGCGAAACAAAGACCCAAACTTCTGATCGAGTAAGATGATTCAAGACAGCCATATGAGACTCACATGTACAAGAAAAGTGAAACAGCGGTCCACCCAAGTAAAATACTCTCAAACTATGAAAGCATGCGAAACAAAGACCCAAACAAGAAGAAAAACATCCAGGAAACAAGCAGAACAAAAAACAACCAAGGAAACATGAAAACTAAGAGATGGCTGATCATGGAAAACATTTTAAGACTATTAGAAAAAAAATTTGTATATTTATTAGGTGAAGAATATATTATCCTTGTCTAACATAAGTTTTGTTGCCCTACCCAATAACAATATGTAAATGTATTCTTCCTTTAATGTGTACTTAACTATCTACCTGAATTTTGGAAATTGCTTAAGGACAAAACATCAAGTCGTAAAAGTTTTAAAATACATTCAAAGTTGTAGCATGGAAGATGATGGCCCTCTTTTTTACATTCTGTATATTATGGTGTGGAGCAGGTTTCTTCCAAGAACTGTTGTTTTAGTGGGGATCAGCAAACAAGGCGGCTATTACAGTATTACTCCTCTACACTGTATTTAAACTACATCGTTGTGCGAGAACAAAAGTATCGCTAACATTAGAGCAGAGAAGATGATGGTTTGCTTGTCGATTTGACACAGGTGATCTACCTAGCCATCTCCTTTTGTATTTTCTGATTCTTTCATATTACATTTTGTTAATACACCTCTCCATGTACAATAGGACAACTGCTCGGCCTTTTGTAATAATTTTTATCTTTCAAAAGAGTTTTCTTGAGACTTCAAAATTGTGAAACTTGCTAAACAAGTGAACAGCATTCTAATGAACATAAAAAGTAAGTACCATGCCCAAGCCATGAACTGGCCCATTGTACCACATATGATAAAAGTTAAACAATGGCACACTCTACAAAATAAAGGATATTCTGGTATATTAAAAGAGGATAGGGCACCATTGAACCAAGATATATGAAAGACCATGAAAACACATAAAAAATGCCCTTGGGGGAAAAGGAAAAATAAGAAAGAAGCAATATATGCCAACTTATTTTCAAGAAAAGCAAGTACTAGCATTAAATGGTTATGAGTTCTCAACACATACCAGTGATCCAATGGCAACTAAAGCCCGAAATTTTGCATCAGCATCTAGATTTTCTTCTTCTGCAATCTGCCAAAAAAAAATCACTTTCATGATTCACAACATTTTAGAAATTCTCTATAGGATAGAAAGATACTCTAGTCCACCTAGAAAAAAGCAGGGGGCCTCTTACGTCCAAGTTCAACTTTTAAGGATGGGACTTGAATAAATAAGCAAATAATTGCAGAAGAAGAAAAGGCAAGTAATAAGATGATGTATTATACCTGAAGTGCTGAAGAAAGAACCTGGGATTGACCTTCTTGATCCTTCTTTTCGGTTAACAAAACAGCATAACTATCAATCCCAAAGCAAAAACTCAATTGATTAAAAAAGAGTATTATATACCAAGTGTGGAGCACATTATGTAACAAACATCAAATTTTCCATTTTGGTTGGCTTTGCAGTCTTTGTTCATCCTATTACGTGGAACTATCACAAATTTTGAGAAAGAAAGATAGGTATTATTACTAATTAGACATATATTGATTTTGCATTGTCCATGCATAACCTATTATGCATATATCATATATGACATGCAGACAATATAACTTTCAACCTCCCTTCTTTACATGCATTACAAGTTAAAAACTTGAACACAGAGGTATACAAAGATGAAAGTGTCAGTATTGGTGGAAATATTGGTAGAATGTTGATAGCAAATATTGATTTAAAATTATCGAAAAGACAAAATTTATTTTAAAATATAGAAATTCAAAATTAAAGTTTAGGAAATGCTAAACAAGTAACTATAAACTATGCATCATTTCTTATTATGAGAAACTAAAAACATATCAATTAAACAAGTTTGATATAGCATAAATATGAATCAGGATATACTTGGATCAAAATACTGTGCGCCACTGACACATAGGACCTTCAAACTTCAAGTCTAAAGCGTAAACACTTCTTACTTTCATTTACATAAGCATTCTAATGGGTATCTTTAACCGAAAACAAAAACTCAAATTCTAAATTGCAATCTTTTTTTTTTTTACTTTATAACTATGTGCCCATACTAGCAGGCTAGTATTCCTACTACCAAGTTTAATTCAAGGTGGGTGTGTGTGTCTCTGTTCGAAAGTCCATTAAACTAACGTGGAAAAATACGTGCAACAAAAGCAGAAATATCCTAAAAGTAACATGTTGGTGACATCATTGAGACATCCATACACAAAGAGAATGACAATATCTTAACGGTTCTCACTGACACCAAAACCAACAAAATCCAAATTACATCACTATGATGTTCGTGTAACCAATTCTTCATTGTCGATAAAATAAAAAATGAAAATTTCAGCATGTCAATATTTATAAAAACCAAGCCCTAAAGCACATTTACAAATTAAGTGAAAGCTACAAAGCCTCAAATTTATTCAAACGATGTTTATAATTAGAATGCTAATATGCTACAGAAACAATTTCCCTGCAGAAATAAATCCAAAAGGAAGGAAGAGGAAAACAAGGTCAACCACGCATTATGATCACAGTTTTACTTGAAACAGATTACATATGCAGGCAATAGTAAACTTACTTGAGAATCAAGGTTGCATATGATAACTGCAAATTCTTATTTGGAGATGAATAACAACTTGAATACACATCTAGAATCTGCAAGGCCATTCAACAAATCAAATTACTAAATCATGCTATCCAGAATCCAAGATGCACTAACCATGAAAAGCAGTGTACCACTTGCCATAACAGTCATTATTCAAGTACAAAAACACATCTTTTTAGTTGTTCAATACATATTCACACAACCAGCCAATACATCTATACTAATGATTCATTCAAGCAAGTGATCAAATCACACTCAATATAATGATTCCTGCAACAATCAAATGATAGATATCCTCAACAGAAAATATTCATCATAAAAATAAAATAGAAAGAATGCAATAAACATTTAATTTACAACTTTACAAGTTATATAACCGCCTAATCATTAACAAAGAACTACATTTGTACAAGTAATCATGCAAGGTGGAAACGGATCTGCAAATGTGACTGGGAAAGAACCCTTTAGCCTCTCAAAAACCATAATGGTCACACGAACAATCTTGAAGGAAGGCTAACCTCAGTCCGATGCTCTTGTAACCAATTGTAGTAGCACGAATTCTTGAAAAGATTGGTCAGTGCACGAACACTTGTTAAGAGATTAGCAGGAAGTGGCGGATTTGTTGCAACTTTTCTGATCAACTCCATTAGTAAATCTGGTTAGACAACAAAAGGTAAGAAATAGAGATAAAAGTTCAAAAGGACAGCAACAATGACATTTGCAACATTGTTAATGTTTTTCTTATACCATATGTAGCATGCATTTAAAAGATATCAACTTGAGCATGTTCCTAGAAGATCAGCCCTCATCAACCAGTCTTTTTTTTGGTCTTTCGACAGGTCTTTATTGTTATGTATTTTTATAGTTCACAATAAAAAGTGAAGTACTTTCTTCTATTTAAAATAAGAAGAAACTACTGCACAAGATAAAAGTACAGCATTGGATATTTGTAGCATGAGTACCATTTTCAGCTTCAAGATGCTGGAGAAGCCGAGTTGCCCCATCAGGGTGCAGAACAATCATCCTCAAAATATCAATAACTGCAGATATAAAATAACAAATATACTTGAGTAGGCAAAATTATTTATGAATCACAAGGTGTCCACGCAATAAAACTACACACCCATAGACTTCTGATGTAACAATGGACGAGCATTCAACAATTCACACTAAAACAAAGCTTATTGATTTTGTACTAAGAAAATATACTGACTCTTATTGCCATACCTATGAAAATTGAGATGTTATGAGCACTAGTGTTATGTATAAATGGCCCAATCCCAATGCAGGAATTTTACCTTTTCAAAATGAAAAATCAACTATACACACTTATACTCAGATAATTCATGTCCTTTTCTCTACCATTTTTTTATTTTTTTTTTAACCTGTAGCCATCAATCATAAAGCTAAGAATCCACTTCAGCTACATGTGTAAAAAAAAAATGAGGTAACCTGCAAGTTGGCAAGGTTCAGTTATAATGCCTAAGACACAATCAGCCACGAGCCAATTCAAATAGTTGAATCAATTTGAGATTGCATAGTCATTAGATAGCATGAACCATCCAGTTATTAACTTGAGTTCATTCTTAAACAATGATTTTTTTAGTGTCAACTTGTAACCCGAACAGATGGAATAAATGTGCTCCAAGACCTCTAAAAGATGAACAGAGCTATACACAGAATTCCTCAAAAGTTCGCACACTAACCTGGAAATAACATTGCAACTGGCCATGATTTTAGCAATCTCAGCAACAAAGCAATGTCAACTTCTGCAAATTTACTAGAATGATAATGTGATGTGTCCTTCAATATTTTAACTATAGCACCCAACCTGGAAATCTCAACCTCATTTAAAGACGAGTTCTTCTTTTCCTTCAAGAAATTACCAAAGGATCCATTATTCAGGAAAACATCCTATGGTTAATGGAAAGAAGAAAAAAAAGACAATTCTAAAACAGAAAAAGAAAACTACTTGTACCAAGCTGCTCCTCAGGTTCGGCTAACAAGCTTGGAATTTAAAAATATAAAGATATAAATAAAGTAATAAAAATATTATTTTGGAGTTATTCAAAACCCTATCATGTACAATGAAAGGAATAGGAAAAAAAAACCAATGAAAATAACTCCAAATTAATATTTCTATTAGTTTGTTGAAAAATAATGAAAATAACTCTAATTTGGAGTTATTTTCATATACTTCATATAAACTAATAAAAATACTTAAACAAGTTTTGATGGAATACAATTTCTGCCGCATGTATAATAACAATGCAAATAAATATCAGAAAACAGTGATAATAGAAGTAGGAACCTCAATAGTTTCTATGAAAAATATAATGTTATATAAGTATAAAATATAATGTTATATAAGTATCACCCAGGTACCAAAAAAAAATTCATTCCTTTCTATCACTGAAGAAATAACTAGACCCATAGAGCAGGTCTGGAAATTAGTTATCACAAGCACACGACCAGGACACAGTGGAATTAAACAAACTAAACAAGGTGCAAAGTGCTAATTAGAATGAACACATATAATTGAGTGGTCAAACCCAAAGAAAAATTCAAATTTAACGTGTAGCAAGCCTGTCTATTTAACAATGCATCATCTACTAACTTTGTAATTTGTGTTTCAGTAAATATCAGATAACTCCCTATATGCATCACCATACAACTAGAAATGAAGCAATGGGTAGCTTACAATCATCTGTTAAATATGAGGACATGTCAACAATGACAAAGAATCATAATGGTAAAGGTTGGCAAAAACTTATCAAAAGGACTGGCGAGATTTGTTTTCAGTTGAATGATAGCAAGTTATAATGCTACTATCTATAGCAATATGCAAATTTCTAAAAAATGAAAATAATTTGAAAAACAAATGAAAGTTTCAGGCATGCAAAACAACAAACCTGGTCAGAGAGTAAATTACTGTTGAATTCTGTAATCTTCTTTAGGATCCCATCAAACTGGGCGACGTCAAAAACGAGCATTCCTTTCTGAAACAATAAAAGCCCCATCCAGGCGAAAAATGAGATTGAAATAATGATTTCAGTGTAGAACTGTGACTACCAGTATTTGCGTCTAAGAATAAAGCATTCCCAAAGATGACTAGACTTAGTTGCAGTAAGTTTTTACCCCAACTACTAGGGAACAGCTATGGAAACATTAAGCCCATAAGCAATCTAATGATAGTGCACAACCTCAGTTTTTTTCCTTTTCCCTTATTTGAAGGAAAATAACAAACAATAAAAAACATTTGGCCTAAGCTATAACTACATTGTCAGAGAAATTATCAACATCTAGTACATGCTCAGCTTTTAAAACCCAGTTATTAAGTAGGGTTTCTGGATCGTACAAAATAATCAAATTGTGCACGGTAGTTTACATACAGAACACTCAATATAATAAATCATCGATAAGTTCAAAATACTCACTCAACTGGGCCTTAGCTTCAACCACATGGATGTGCCAATAGGTCTCATATCGACCCTGGTCTTTATCTAAAACACTATTTTAGAAGTACTGAAGCTAAAAGCCTTCACTATTGAGCTAAGTATATAGTACATGGATAAAACATATAACTTCAATGTGATCAGCCAATACTTTGCATTAACTCACAGTGCATTGCAATCTAATAGATACATCCCAAAAGTTTAGCACGAGCTGAAAGATCCTACCTTAGGAATATGTTTGAAAGTAGGATTTGCAGAAGCTGTTACAATAAGAAAAACAAAAAAATTAAATAACTGTTATTGGCAAATTTGTAGTAAAGATAAAAAAATATGGCATATCTTATTCAATTAAAGAAAATAAAAAAGGCAAAAAGATACATACCAGACTTGTTTGAAGATTGTCCAGGTACATAAGCACTTGCTGAAATAATGAAAAGATAAACAAGTAGTTAATCAAGTGAAAACTGGAAAGCAAACAAGGACACTATATCACATGAATCACCAACCTATAAAGGTTAGATGGCCACAACAGAATACTTACACCCAGTGTAGGGATCACGAAATGATGGATCAAGGGTGAAATTATTTTGTCCGGTATTTTGGAGGATGAAAGCGACAACTTGTTCTCGGTAGGAAAGAGGAAGGTTCTCCCTCATAAGCCACTTGTCAGCAGTATCATATGGATTATCTGAAACATTAACAACTCAGTGTCACTTTCTTCCAATAATGTCTTTAAGTCACACCAACTACAACTAAGGGCTAGAAGAGGACTGATACCTGATCGATTGTAAGGCAGCTTACGAATAGGCTCTCCATCTCCAATGTCAACATCAAATACTGAAGAACAAGAATATGTGTTCATAAATTTTAAAATGTCTACGAAGAGAAGAAAAATCAGATCAAACATTGACACAGATGTAAGATCCAGACCATAATCGTATTCGATTCCATCAAGAACAGGACGCTTCATGCCGTCATCTGGCCCATCGACAACCTCGCCAATCTGAATTGAAATAAGTAACAGATGAAGGTTCCCAACTTTTCAAGAATTATACACAAACATCAGCAGCATGAAACATTTAGCTAGCTATTGTTTCAGTTCTTTATTTAGGAAGCACATTTGTATGACCTTGAGGTACTGTGAACCTAGTATGAGGATTAATACTTTAAAAGGTAAATTGTATTAAAGGACTAGACAAAAATTGATCCATAAAAAAGATTATCTCTCAACCTATAAATCTCTGAAACACAAAGGTATGTCTCTGTTACGGACAACAATGAGACCAACAGGGGTTCAAAACTACTCATGTCATTTTTTATTGTTTTGACTGCAAACAATTATGCAGGCATTACCTAATTCAACAACTCAAAAAATGTAAATCCCTAGAACTAATCCTAAACTTAAATGATGGTATGAAAGCATTACAGTTCAAGATCACCGCATCAATCATATGTTGAATAAGGGGCGAAAGTATAAAACTACTCATATCATTTTTTATTGTTTTGACTGCAAGCAATTATGCAGGCATTACCTAATTCAACAGCTCAAAAAATGTAAATCCCTAGAACAAATCCTAAACTTAAATGATGGTATGAAAGCATTAAAGTTCAAGATCACTGCATCATAAATCATATGTTGAATAAGTGGCGAGAGTACAAATGCACCCATAAATCAGAGGCCCAGCCTGATGAATGGCATAAGCAAATTGAATAATAAATGTGCGAGTCCCAAATCTTTTGACACTGAAACCATACATCTTGACCCTCAAATTAGCCCCCAAAGCAAAAGGTATGGAACCTAAACGTGATTGATACACTAATATAACTACTATCAGTCGTATGTCCTATAATCCAACATCTGCAAAGCACAAACACTTGAGCCATTTCAAAACTCTACGTGTCTGCAGCCCAAAGCATAGATTTTTTTTCCACAGGAATGTTGTTCATATAAATTCTTTCAAAACACACTTATTTTCTTTTAAAAGAGCTGCCATTAAGTAAGAAGATGGTGCACCTGCAATCATAACATGATTGCAAGGATTTGAAAAGGAGGGAGTCCACAAGGCAGGCTTAATAACTAGCCAAACCACCTGTACAAGCAATCCAACCCAACTGTTTTAATCTACGTGGATTGACATATTTCCTCTTGCTGTCAATTTTAACAGCAACGTCTTTTTATTTTTATTAAACCATAAAGCACCCATGCTGTTTCTTTGCCGTTGGTTTCATCGTGAATAATGATCCATGTTTCCCCTAGTGTATGATTTTTGCAGATGATAAAGTGTTGAAAGATGAAATGCAGGAGGGAGTAAATGTGAAGCTTAACCTTTCGCGGGAAGTGTTGGAATCTAAAGGTCTTCGCCTAAGTAGGTCAAAGACTAAGTATATGGAGTGCAAGTTCAGTGGGAATGAGGTCCAAATGAGATAAGGGTGAGGGTTGGAGATAGGAAGTACCAAAGAGTGAACGATTTCATTTTCTTGGATCTATCTTGCAAAAGAACGGAGAATTGGATGGAGATCTCAACTATAGAATACAAGCTTGATGGATGAAGTGGAAGAGTGCATTGGGTGTGTTGTCCAACCGTCGTATGCCACTAAGCTCAAGGGAAAATTTTATGGGATGGCAATAAGGGCAGCAATGCTTTATGGCACAGAATCTTGGGCGTTCAAGCATCAACAAAAAAATGAATGTAACAGAGATGAGAATGCCTCATTGGATGTGTGGGCAAACGAGAAAGTACAGAATTAAGAACGAGGATATATGAGGTAAAGTAGGTATGGACGCAATTGAAGATAAGATGAGAGAAAATCGTTTAAGGTTGTTTGGACAGGTGAACCGCAGACCTTCAAATGCTCCAGTTAGAAAATGTGATAATGAGACAGAAGGAACTGTCAAAAGGGGTAGGGAAAGACTTAGGAAGACTTGGAAAGAGACTTTAAAAAAAGACATGGAGTACTTGGAGCTAACTGAAGACTTAGTGCAAAAACGAGCACAGTGGTGTTCTAGGATTCATACATATAGAAATTGTGCTAACCCCACTTAGTGGGACAAGGCTTTGTTGTTGTTGTTGTTGTTGTTGTTGATGTAAGCTATTAAATTTTATTTTATATCCTAAATTTGGCATTTCCATTGAAGATGATCTATGGATATTAATTGGAAAAAGTGAATTACCTTATCCCACTTCTGTTCTCTCATATTCCATGCATATGCCACACCATTGTCCCCCTCTCTGACAACTTTTGTCTGGCCATCACTGGTTCCTGATGACAATACCAGACAACATTATTTGATGTGAGATTTATACTTGTCAAAAGAATACAACAATCACATAATCCTAGCAACTTAGCGGAAGATCTCACTGGCAGATGCTGCACAAACCACATAAAAAAGTATAACATGATATAAGTAAAAAAGATTTGTCTTTCTCAAATTGAATAATTGTTCAAAAATTGAAACTAGAGACTTGAAAAATTAAATAATATACATGCTTGTAGTACCAAAATGACGAGGAGAACCCTAAAATCCACTAGAGGAGTAAAATTGAAATTACACCTGGAATCTGTAAGGCTTCTAGTCCAGGTAATTCTTCCAGTTTCAATCCTCCGACCCTCTTCCTAAGAGAAACAAGTTATTGCATAAATACAAGTAAAAAAGGTGAAGAAGATGATACAAATAGTAACCAAGAAAGGAATGTCTTAAATCACAAAGAAATAGATATTGACAAAATTTAGAGCATCTAATGCAAAGCTAGGTGGTCAGGATCAAGATGTTTAATATTGTGGCGTGAAGGCTTCAAACACCCAATGTAGGATTTTATATTCTCAAAGATACCCTGCAATAGACTTCCGTAAAGGAAAGGGGAAAACAAGAACTAAATACTAGAGGGAGGGTAAGATATCACTAGAAGACAACATATACCTATCAGGTAACCCTTCCAAAAGGATTTATACTATTATAAGAGATTATAGTCAATCTAATTCTGAAGCTTTGTGCAGACAGACAGATGGGTCAAGTCCATATTATTAGGCATAGCAGGTTCATAGCTGCTACATGACATACAGGAAACCAGAAGATGGCCACACCTGCTAATTTTGTGCTGAGAAAGTTGGGAGAAATATGACTCCACTTCTAGGGCATCTGCAATTTTATCGTGATTTATGGTCCAGATGCGTACAACTCCATCAGAACATGCTGTCACAATATCCCCATTTTCCAAGAATTTTGCATCCCAAACACAGCCAGGATGCTCTATGCTCTGCATGCAAACTCCATCTGTAAAAGACAGTACTTCCAATTAAATTACAATTCAGGCCAAAATTGACCACTTCCACCTAAACTTAAGACTATAAAACTGATGCTTATGCCCTCAGATTTTGAAATTGCTAATTAACATTCTGATGCTTTCTACAAAGCAAATTTCACCGGCAAACATAAAGAAAAGAAAAAAAAGTCCAATGTCCAAGAATCCTTGGAGTAAGGTGTTTGAATCTTTCTTTTTCATCCCCCACAACCAAGCACCAAGCAAGAATTCTTTGATAGAATTATTAGGTTAAAAAATTAATCACATTCGTAATTTTGATGCAATTGTTATCCAATAAACGAGAACACGTGGGAAAACAGGCAAATTACAAAGCAAGATGGACAAGGAGTCCATCAGGAACCAAACACAAGAAAAACAAAGAAAAGCCACTAGACCCATATGTTTTTTTTTTTTTGCAATAAAGTCCTTTCATCCACAAAAGAGTATAAATGGGTCATAAAAAACCACAAAAAAATTGCTGCAATTTCTTCAGAGTAAGAATTGGATTAACTATGTATTCCTCATGTATGAATAGCAAGCTGGGAATTAACTAACACAACTGACCAACAGCCTGCCTGTGAGCGACTTCAATTTCATACACCGAACAAGAGCAGGTGAAAAGCACACCAAAATTTGCATGATAGAACAAATAAAAATTATAAGTGAAAAATAAAAAAAGTAGCATACAAATCAGCAGCAGTTACCTTTCCATATCTTTGCAAAACAATCTTCGCTGCTACTGACTATTAGTCCAGACACATGTGAATCAACAGAATAGACAATTGAAGTATGACCAACCATCTCCATTAAAACTTCACCACTTAGAGCCCATAACCTGATGGAACTGCAGCATGCCAAAAACAGAAAGTATAGGTATAGAGACCTTCAATCCAAACAGACACCTTCGTTTTTGTTTTTGTGTTTTTCTTTTTGGGTGGGTGATGAATTGAACGAGAGAAACAAGGAAATTAAGACACCAACAAGCATATCCGAGTAGAAACGATGGAGCATTTATTATTTAATAGGTTTACAAACAGGGTATTTTCTAGTAACACTTGGAAATTTGACAACATAAATTTAAATTCAATATTAGCCAAAAAGGGGGACTTGCTCAGATTCACGGTTAGTAAAATAATAATGTGGTAGAAAATTGTCTTATAATGGGCGCATTTAAGCAATATAAGTCAAAATATTCAACATGTTCCCAATATTTTAATAATTGTCAAAATTTTCAAAAGCAAGAGACATTGTGACTACATACTCTATGAGTGCTCATGTATGTGTCTTTCAGTATGTGAATGGGTAGTGCTATGCCCACATCCATTTTACTTCTCACACACCTATCTTAATTTACAGTCGTCAAATCAAATGAATCAAAGAAGATCCATAGTTAAAAATTAACAAGGTTGTGTAGGAGGTAAAAGTGGGTGTGCGAATAGCACTACCCTATGTGAATGTATCTTCATAATACTACAGGACCACGTTACACTCTGAGCAGTAATTAGCATTAATTATAGAATACGCATCTTTTTTTATATGTCGTACATTGAGACGGAATTAGAATCCAATCATTCTTTTTCTCTGTGCTAGAGTTCAGTTAACAAGCTCCTAGTTATAGTGTCTGACAATTTATTTTTAAACAGGATTCCTGTATGCACATTAAGCAGCTTTTGGATGTTTTATTTTCATTTTGAATGCACATTAAGTTATTCTCTACCCATTCCCTACCAACACTAAGACACGGCTTCAGAATTATGTTCATTTTAAAGGAATATCCTCAAACCAACTAGATTCAATATAAGCACGAACAAGTGCAAAATCAAGCTCACCCATCATGTGAAGCAGAAAGAATTCCCAATTCGGACATCACTGCCAAGCCTCTTACAGTGTCTGCAAAATGTGTTAGTACATACATACCATAAGTAACTGTAAACATTCTGTGCAAGTCCTTTTTCTAAATAGGGAATTCTATGCATTTTATTTATGTTACAAAAGAAAAAAACTTAAAGCCAAAAGACATTCTGTGAAAGTGAGGACTCAGGAGTGTGAGTTATCTTCAAATCAAATCATCGTCATGGAAACTTATATCCAAATGTTATCTTTCTAGCTCTAGTTTAATATCCTATTAATGGAAATCACAAAGCATAGTAAAACAGTCTCTTAGTTCTTCAGTAAGACTAAGCCACAACGTCTAATACTCCCAAGCACTATCACATTTCTTCAGGGCCTACAAAATCCAAATGACCTAATAAAATTAACATAGGAAAACGCATTACCTGAATGCCCAACAAAAGTGTGAGTGCATGTACTTCCCCTCCAAAGTTTTAAAGTAGTATCGCTTGAACCTAGATAAAGAAAACAGAATAAACACCATTCCAACAAAAAGATAAATGCATTTGAATACAGACTGTGATGAAAATAATCATGTGTGGATTTCCCATAAATTTAGGGACCAAAGTAGAAATGTAAACAGGGCATAAAAATCAAATAATAGGTACTGGAAACTTCCATTGCATGTTGCATCTTATATTGTTTGCGTAATAGAAATGACATTGTAGTGTCCACTAGCAGTCTAGAATCCCAAAAGTAACATGGTTCCCATTGACATTATGACCAACTCAAAGTCTTGAATGAATTAAAATGCTAGTAGGGCACATAATTGACTGCAGCCAACTTTCAAAGTTATCACAGCTAAGAGGTCAGGAACTCTCATCTAATGAAAGCTTACAAAGGCAAAGAAGCAGTTTGATCTTTTTTATACAATCATGGAGCATTTTGATCCTACCTACATGTATCACATAACATATATATATATATATATATCAACTACACACAATGCCTAACATGAAATGTGCCACTTACAAGCCCCAAAAGCTACTCATCCAAATGCATCACATGGTGCGGTCAGCTAAGCCCGGCTGGCTTAGCAAACCCCCTCAACCACAATGTCACCTATCCAACCACTGTCGCAGACTCTTCTTACTGGCTCAGCTGGGCCAAACAATTGACAGTTCACTACTGTGTTTCTAGTTTCTACGCACTTTATTTTTATACTGATGTTTTTTTTTGTTTTTTTTTTTTTTTTTTTGTGGGGGGGGGAGACGGCAGAAGAAATTTAACATACCTGTGACAAGCTCGCCCGAAGGAAGCTTTATAACTGCTTGGATGGCTGCCTTATGAGCCTCCCAAGATTCTACCAACTGCCCATTCCTCCATCGCCTTAAAGTACTGCAGAACAAGACGGCAGAAGAAATTTAATATCACAGTTTCATGGTAACTCCAAACCAACTCATTTCACAATAATTTGCTCGTTGGCGAAATGAATATAGCGCAAAGATCAAATCTTTGACCACATCACGCGTCAACAAACAACAACGAAAGTTAATGGTACAACATGCAAAAGTTCGGCCAACGTATCCAGCAAACTTGGAATAGGGTAAAAACCAAAAACTCACGAGTCAACAGAAGATGAGACAATGTCCCCATTATCCAAAGCGATGCCTGTGACCTGCAACTGATGGCCCTTAAGAGTTTGCACCTTCTCCCCAGTCCTCAAGTCCCACACCAGCACCATTGTATCCATCCCGCCGGACACAATTCCACCATCAGGGTATTGCTCATTGGGTGAAATCCACACCACTGGGCCCACAAAACTGGTGTGGCCGAGCAGAATCTTCGCCTCCGAGTACCTCCGTTCATCAGAAGTGTCCAAGGACCAGAACCTAACAGTTCGATCACGCGACGAGGTGGCTATACCCGCATTGCCACACACAGAAATCCCACGAACCTAAATTCAAACTCATTGTTCATCATCAATCACCAAATTTCAAGTACAGAAAAACCCAAATTTTAGTTCAAATCCTTCTGGGTAATAAACAGTACAAAATTATCGAAATTGATTGTAGATTCAGATAAATTGTGTGAAAAAAAATGAAAAGGGTTTTGTGGGTGAGAGATCTTACGTCGTCTTCGTGGCCGCGGAGTTGGCAGCACAATTGGTATTCTTTGAAATCGATGTCCATTAGAGCGAGAGAGTGAGTTTTTGGAAGTGATCGGAAAAGAAAAGGGTTCTAGTTCGATGAAGTTGAGAAGACGAAGAGTTGTGGGGGGTTTAGGAGTTGAGATGAAATTACATATAAATGTTTGGCTGCGAGAGCATCACAAATTAGCTTGTTCTCCAAGTTCTTGATACTAGATTTGTCTGACAATTTTTAACTTTTTTATGGAACCTTTTTTATTTGGTATTTAACACTCTTCCCCTTTTTCCTAATTTTATTTTGTTTTTATTTGAAATTTTTAGAGGAATACACCTTGCTAATTTTTGTCTATTTATCTTCTTCGATTCATTTAATGTGACATTAAGAATTGAGAGGAGTGTGTAAGAAGTAAAAATTAGTGTGTAAATAGCACTACATTTTAAAAGTAAGAACTAAGCCAGATTTTTTGATAGATCTCGAAAATAGATATTTTTAATTCCAATTTAAAAAGTTTTGAAAAATGATTAATTCATTTCGTAATTAAATTTTCGATTTTCATAAATTTATGCCAAATTTATAACTTTTGGAATTGGACTAAAAATTATGGGAGTTGTATGGTTTCATCTATACTAAGGGAGTTGTAATTAAGAAAATAAAATCATATTTGAGTATATTGTATAACAAATGAAACATAACTGAAATTAATAAGTACATAATTAAATGTATGTGATAGAGTTAGGCAAATTTCAAAAAATTTCGTGTCGACTTCGAAATTTCAAATACATTAACTATCCAATTCTTTTCGAAAATTGAAATTTCAGTTTCATGTTTGAATCGGATAGAATATTTTGAAATTTCTTGAATTGAAATCTGATATTCCTATCCAAGTTGCACCCAAGTTGAAACTATACAATGCATGAAAATTGCACATATGTTTTCATCAATGTGGTTATGTCTAATACGTTTTTTTAAGAATTTATCTGGAATTGTTTATTAGAAGAGCTAAGAGGTTGTTTGATAGTACTTTATAGAACTATTTTTGTTTACGTGAGTGTAAAATGCGTTTATTATGTTGTTTTTAAATAACAAAGTCACAAAGTGTTTTCCAAGAATAGAATCCAAAAGAAAACAAAAAAATAAACAAAGATACGTATAAAGATAATTAGTGTTCAACTATCTTTTTATCATCAAAGCTGACACATCAACCACCATTGTCACCACTACTCCTGCTGCACTGTAGCTTCCAAAGCCACAGAGGCACAACCCGCAAGTCCTTTTTAACAACCATCACCAACCTTTTTGAGTTTTGAGGCAAACTTTTTTTTTTAAATTTAAACTACAAATTTATAATCTAATATGAAATTTTCCAAGTGACATAGAATTATAGCGTAATATGGGTATCAATTATTGATATGAATCATATAACTAATGATGTATAGAATTATTGTTTATTGATGAATTGAATTCTTGATTATTGATTAATTGAATTATTGATTCCATTCCAAACCAAAAAATTTTGTTCAATTTTTATAGTATGTTTAGTGCTTTCTTATAATATCTAATATATGTTGGAATGATAATTTTAATTGAAAATTTTTGTTATATCGTGTGTAGGTTGTGAAATCTTGTCCTCGGATTTCACTATTTAAAATTACGTATTTCGTATTCTTAGTTTTGACGCGTTTATAATTAAGGCGTATAGTTTTTTTTTCTAAGTAAAATGACAAAAACACCCTCACTAAACGGACTTTTTTAGGACGTATCTAATTCCTATATGTTTTGTCACTTTTATTTACATATTTGGATAGAGCTCGACCTCACAAGTGCGTAGGCAGAAACCGTTCGCCAAAGGGAGGTATAACGACTGAGATATAAATGAGCAAAGATAGGGGCGAAATGGTCATTTGGCCATTATCTAGAAGGCTCCAGATTTGCTGAAGCACTGATTTAATGCCATGTGTGTGGTTAGGATGGAGAAATGATGAGAGAAATTAGGGAAATGAGGGAGAGACGGGCCAATCAAGGGGGACAAATAAGGGAAAGGAAAGAAAGGGAATGGCAGCCAACCGAGGTCACTTCTCGACCCATTACACCCGCGTGACTCGACCAGGTCCCTGCGTGAATTTTCGACGTGAAATCGTCAATTTTTTGGTGAAATTCGTGTAACCACCACCTAGAATCAACTCCACGACCCTTCTTCCTGCATTTACACTCAAACCCAACGAGTTTTGGCTCTAGATTTGAGAAAGAACAGCTTTGTTGGCGTCGAGGATCCCATGGCAGCGATCTACCATTCCTAAAGCCAATTTCATCAACCACCACCACCCATAGACTCCCCTCAACCTCATGAAAAAGCCTATGCATTGGTTTGGGCATCAGAGTTTGTTTGGTCAACATGTCTCGAATCGTTTTAAATACTAAAATTGGTATTACTAGAGACTAAGTGAAGTCTAGTGGGTCTATATTGGTTAGTGAGTGTCTTTAATATACATGATATGGTTATTACCCTGTTTTCGTATTTAGTGTTCTTTGTGGATATGCTTATTGTAGCCTTAGTTTCGAGTCTTTTGACATTTGCTTTAGCCTGATCCTTGTATGTACATACATTTTTGGGCTGCAGGTTGTTTTAGTTTGATGGGTGCTGAAGACCCAGAAGGTGGTTCTGGAGAATCTTTCATCTTATTGCATGATCATAATTTTTCCAAAGATGAAGGATTTAAAAGAGTACTGGTCCGTAGGGTTTAAGTTTGTGTGAGCGCAGAAGAAGTGCGATCGTTTCTGTCCGACTCTTTAGGAGAAAGAGGAGCTCTGGCTGCATGGTTTATCAATGCTATTAAGAATGACAATAAACTCATCTGGTAATATGATTGCAGGTAGACAAGTAATTCTGATGGTAGGATGCGTTTCCAACAAATTACTTGTTGGCATCAAACTCGATTATCTTCCATAGTACCAAACGGAATTAACAAGCATATTATCAAATATGGTAAATCCGTAAAAACATAAAATAAAAAATACATCATTTGTTTTCCTCGTCGATTAGAGTCATCTTTGTTGTATACATACTTTTTTCATGTGTAGGGCTGAAATGGTCTTCGATCCTAGATCGCATGTGGGAGGTTCAGTTGTTTATCTCCAATAATTACATCCTCCTGACCATTGCTGCAAAAACAGAAAATTTCAGTGTGACAAGAGTAACTATCGAAACTGCTTCAAGTGCAATAGAATAGATAAATACCTGAGATAGCTCAGAGCCGACATTCGATAGAGGCAGGTGAACACTAGTATATGCAACCCAATTGTATAGAAAAACGCAAAAGTCCGGGCATACCTGTAAGATCAATTTTTTTCTTGTTAAAGTAAATTACCTAAAACATACTCTGTTTGCATATGTTTTTCTAAAAGAAAACCATTTCAACTGGATGCAGACATGAGAAAACATTTTGGAAGGAAAATTTGTTTGAACACACCCTCTTTTCATTAAAAGTAATTTCCTTTCTCATTTTGGTTAAAGGGATGGCCACATACACCGATCGGGCCAGACAACTAGAGTCGTCGTCAAACTTGTAATTAAGAGAAGCAACAGGAATTGCACTGTTAATTAAGATAATATGACAACTTGACTGTGAAAAGAACGAGCCCACTCTGATTTATGAGACACATTCTGTGAGTTGAGAACAAGATTATGTGATCTTACTTGTTTCCAAGAAGAAAACGTCCGCTGCTAAGAGTAATTCTATCCCTGAAACCCAACTCCTTGTACCTTTGATCCCTTTCCTATATACACAAGAAGAGTATGTTTAATACACGATCTCTAACAAATAAAAGAGTAAAATGGATGTACGTTGTATATGTCTGATTACAGGGTATATGCATTTTGTTAACAAATTTTACGTATTCATCAGAAGGTACCTTTTTCGAGAAGGCTGCAAAAGGATTTATGTCATCCTCGTATATCTTCTTGTACTTAGATTCAACATCTGATGAGAAACCGCTTTCAAGATCCTCTGCCGGCTGAAAGATACCGCGGAAGGGATAAAACATTAAGGAACTACAAACATTCCAACAAAAAAAGAAAGAATAAAAGAGTGAAAGCAGAGAGGATAAAAATAGAACAAGTATGGCACCTTCTTTGATCCTCTAGAAACTACTTTTTCAAGACTGTAATCCTGAACATAACGAATCTTTCCATAGAGTTTGACATTATCAGCTTTCGTCTTTTCCAGTTCCACTGTTAATGCTCCTATCTTTTCCTTCAAATGTCTTATTTCCTAAAACAATAAAATCAGCCAGCAAAGTTGAATGATTGGACCAGTAATCTAGCCAGATGATATGGCAGAATGTAAAACCAAAGCAACAATTGGTGTTTGAAAACAAACAACGTACTTCTTCTGTCTCTCTCAAGCGTGTCCTGAATCGATCTCTTTGATTACAGATAACCTTAAGCATTGAGCTTTGGTCTTGGTCCGAGGAACCGTGCTTTTGATCTACACTCTGATTCAGAAAGGGTATTGTTAAAACAAATTAATGTGAAACCAAATGATTGCTAACCATAGAGTGAAATGGAATGCTTAGTGAAATGTCAAGAACTTCACCGTACAATTACCAAAATTTGTTGTAGTTAAAAAGCTAAACACCTAAGAGGGCAATGATATCGTAACTGTGAACTAATTTTGTAATCATCAACATTGTTGTTCTATGATATACAAAAGATACCAAAGCACTAGAATGCAGTCTAAAACCAACCAAAACCTACTGGTACAGTTGCGGAAATGATTCACAGGCATAATCATGCGCTAAAAATACTCTTAAATTTGCAAGAAGACAAAACTTCATATATTTTCCTATGCTTCCTTCGGTTTTTTGAGGTACAGAAAATGAGTACAAATAAGAACAAGATTAACTCAACGATTTCAAACTTTCTTACACCTTTAAGGTCGCAATTATATTTACATCCAACAACCAAAAAACATTTGATTGAGGACAAAAAGTGACAAATCAACCTGGAAGGAAGCAAATTGCATTACTGCAGCGCAGAAATTATATTTTCGAAAATTTTGACCCGATGACTCATGAAATTTTTTGTGGATAAAAAATTTGAGAAAATATTCAGAAATTTGTGGTGGCAAGGAAGGCAGGGAGAGAGAGGAGGGGTACCTCAGCCGTCTCAGTGCTCCTAGCCTCTGAAAGATCCCAGTCGTCAAATAAAGTTCCTTTTTTATCCTTGGAACCATAGCCCTGCAGTACAAAGGGAAACGTAAAGTTAGATAACAGTAGGGTAACTAGAGTACAAAGTCGTACATACATGCTCTGCACATATATGCATGAGTTTGAATGTGTTTTATGTCAATATTAGCTTACTTTAGTATCTATGAAATCTGAACCAATTCTACTTATCAAAATTGTAACTGCAAAAGATGTTGATATTATTGTTCTAACATCCACTATGTTAAGATTATAAATGTACTTCATAGTTCATATCATGGAAGCCAAAAGTAAAACTCATTCAGGGGACCATGAGTCATCGATGCCTACCTTCAGTATGTCATCTTCCAACTTCTGGATTAATTTTTGTTGTTCGTTAACCTTTACTGTAAGTTCTGCTATCTTGCCATCAGCTTTTTCCAGTAAGGACACTTTCTCTGAAAGTTTGACCTGAAAGCAGCACAACAAAAAATACAAGAGACACATGAGAGATCAGTTATAGAATAGGCACCAATCAAACTACAATCCATAGATTCCCACAGAAAGACATGCTATGATCCCTAGGAAATATTTAATTCAAGGTTTATCTCCCACTAGAGCTAGAAAGTAATCCAATCCATAGTGTCTGCATGCATGTCTTCATACCTTCAACTGTGTGAGCTCATGCTCCATTTTCCGGTTTTTATCCAGAAGAAGAGACTCCATTTTGCTCATCTCTTCCCCGCTTGTAGCTACTTCCCAATCTTCAGCCTCAATCGAATTATAACCCACTGCCTACAAATATAAAAATGGGAAGTTAAACAGAGATTAAGAGAACTTTGTATGGGTTCGAAGAAATTGGGGAACAATTCTTCAAAAATAACTAGGAGTTCTATGCCAGTACACAAGATAAATGAGGACAAATAAGGCATACAAATCAGGAGTTAAACATAAGAAACTACAAGTACGATGAACGAAATCAAGCACAAAAAAGAAAAACAACAAAATAAAACCACCGATGTACGCATTTGAAATTACCATTGAAAGAGAACTCGAATTTCAATCATGTAAAGTACATATTAACATAGATCTTTAGTAATAGACTAAAAACATGGACTAAAATATTAGTGTACCAATAGTGCCAAATTTACCATAAAAAACCTGATCTAATCATTTTGAAGAATTTTCACATCAGTCCCATAAATAAGTTTTCATTGCAGATTCCCGGGCATCGTGTACCAAGAAAGTTTGTTGGATATAGAACTTACTTTCCTTACCAGAAATTTTATAATTTGGTTTCTCCAAACAACATTAGCAAGTCTAAAACAACTAAGCAATAGAACTTAAAAGCATGAAAAAACTTCTGATAACACTCACGAAATTGAAGCTAAAACGATAACAGGTAACTTCCAAGGTAAAGAATGTATACCAAAGATGGCATTACCTGCAAAATTTTAACCTTTTTACGCAAATCATCAACCAGTTTAGTTGTTGGCCTTACTTGAAGCTCTTTCTTCATCTCCTCAAGAGCAATGTCCTATATTTAAAGGGATGATAAAATTCTTAGAGAACAAAGAAAAAATTGACTCTGGTACATAACAGGAGTGGGAGCTCAACTATATAATACAGGAAATCAAATGAGAGGGTGCAGTGGTGGATCCAGGAAAAATAATTGGGTGTGTATGTGTGTCAATATGAAATGAATAGTGCACATAGCGTGCAAAATTTTGTGGATGGAGTAGCATGCAAATTTATTCAGTGAGGCATTTCATCGAGCACTGGTGGGCTGAGGTCATTTGCAAGCAGCTGCCAAGCAAGCATGTCCACTGAGATCAATAGCATTTGAGCAGCTTTTCCATGGAAGATCTTTTGTGGGGTGGGAGAGGAGGAGGAGAGGGGGTAGCAGCTGATTACCCCTGCCCCAAGGTGGATCCGGCCATAAGACGGTGCTAATGGGAGTAGGGAGCTCAATTGTATAATACAGTAAATCAAATGAGAGGGTAGCAACTGCATAACTTGGGTTTCCAGAGCATCATAGAGCTAAAATAAGGACTACCTAAAAATGACACTCCATGTTCAAATCCCTAACAAAACTTTTTCCTTGAGGTCTTAAAATAGTAAATACATTCAGCCGAGTATACCTTTTGAATGAGCAGTGCATTCAACTTCTTGATCTCGTTCAGGTGCTCTTCTCTTTCATTAGACAACGTTGTTTCAATATTGTGAAGTTCCATGTTGAGTTCAGCGATGATCTTTTCTTTAGCAATTAAAGAATTCTCAAGGACGCTAGTTGAATCTACATCACTGCGGCACAACAATAAACTTACAATAGAAAAATAATCCAAAAACAACAGAACAAATCTATATAAAGACTAGGCTTAATCACTGGAGAAAAAAAATATGAATACCTTCAATATCTAATACCACAAACACTCATTTAATCAGATAATTCCTAGAATAGTGAATACGACTGGAAGACGTTCCTTTTCTTTTTTCTTCAGTAAGTTCTAAGATATTACCAGTAAGAAAATGATGACTGCTTAGTTTCTTAAGCCTGCAATTTTGTACATAGAATTCACAGAATCCTTTAAGTATAGGACAAATGATAAAATTCACTTAAGCAAGCATTGAAAATTCTAAATTTTTAAGAGGGGTGGGGCTTTTCTATTAATAACTACCATTTGAAGGAAAAGAAAAACAGAATTGTAACAATAGCCTCTGGGGACATTGCGTACGAGTAGTAGTACAACGCTGGAGTGCCTCACCTTTTCTTATTTTCTGTATCATCATTTGCTGTCTGTAATTTGGAGCGCAGGAGTCCCTGCAAAATGTTCAATGAAAAAGGGGGCTTCAACAATGAAGAACCATTTACTGCAAGAAGCAAAAGCAAGAAATTGAATAAACAATTATTGCTACAGCTTGGACCTTAACAAGCAATAAAAATTATAATGTACAATCCGTTTGCACAAAAGACTATGAAACTACAATGTGCAGCACCTATAAATAAAGAATGCAAAACTAATGTTGAAAGTGGATTATGAACAACTCAAATCTTGCAATGTAAAAAAATGTTTAGCACACACCTTCTCCCTCTCAAGACTAAGAAGCCGTGTCTGAGCCCGTTCAACTTCATCCATCAGAAGATTGACCTCGGATTGCTTGGTTGCCCTGTCTTCATCTGAAAACATAAGAGAAAACATGAGATGCTTCAAAATAATTTATTGCATTGATTGCAGAGATAGATGACCTAGAAGAAACCCCGAAATTTGGAACTCACCTGATTGTGCACGAAGGTCGAACAATTGACTTTGAGCAAGTTCATGTAATTTCTGCATATTGAAAACACTGTCTTTAGCTTGTCGTAATTGATCTTGCAACAACTGCTCTCTGTATAAAATGAAGAGATCATATATCAAGATACACAAAAAGATAAAACAGCTTTCAATAAGGACATCAAAAGATGAAAAACAAAATCGATCAGAAATCTAATGTGGTTTTGCCTTGGCATCAGTCCCATAAATCTGTGTCAGGAATTTTTACCTTTCTTTTATGACCTCAAGCATTTTCTGGTTCTCTTCCGCAAAACTGCGTTGCTTGATCTCCACAATTTCTTTAACTTTATCCTCCATCTAACAGCACATGAGAAAGTTTGCCCATTAAAAGGAGATATCACCAGTGATTAAAAAACGTACATTAATTCTGTTAATTTTCGATATGGCCAAACACTCCAGCAATTACATGTTAAATAACAATAGTAACAAAATGAAATCAGAAAAACAACAATGATTTGGATAGAATGAACTGCAAGAGCACATGGCATAATAACTGAAGGTAATAGCAATCTTCAGTTTCAAAATTGTTTACATGAGTACATCTAACTTTAATTAGGACATGGCTCACAAAGGTAGAGTCTGAAGGAAACCACTTGCAACCCAACTAATATATCCTTGATACGGAAACATGTGAATATTAAAAAACTTTACACCGTGACTCAAAAAAATTTCTGTATTGAGAAACCGAAAAACTTCAAACCACTTCAGAAGGTATAGAGGTGCTTTTTAAATTAAGAAAGAAATACTAAATATTACAAACCTGTTGCTCTAATTGGCGGTTCCGCTCTTCAAGTCTTCTTATTGTTGCCTGTTGATTCTTCAAATGAGTTGCTTCTGTCCGGAATTCTTCAAGCTCAACTTTCATTTTCCTATTCTCAGATTCTAGTTCAGACAATTTCACATCTTGCTCCTGCAGGAGATGAATAAAGGTATACTAATGAAACATAGACGCAGGGGACAGCTTACAAGCAGAGAGTGCACACAGCACACACTCACGAGATACAATATTCGGTCAAAAAGTGAAGAAGTAAATTGATTGTAAAACTTTTCCAAGTCATCTATATGAAACCATTGCTCAAACAACACTAAAGATACTTCAATTGGCCTCATAAGAGTCGCAACTCTAACTATAGACTTGCTTATGATAGTCAGAAGGGTCACAACAAACTTGCTCCTTTAAAGTTCATTCAATTTAATGTAATAAAGATGAAAGCATGTATTAAATCAAGTTTGACATTCACATAAACATTAGAAAACACTATACGAAGCATGCCAGTTGTACTTACAGCACTAGAAGCAAGCGCCAAGTAAGGATCTGGAGCCTCGTAAAGTTTTTGATAGATGTTAAGAAAAGCATTCTCTCCAAATTTCGCTCTCTTGGTAAGATTGTCAACTTCTTCTTGGTAACCTCTCAGTAATGAATTAAAGAGATTTAGCTTGTCTTCCGGTGATGCTTTCTTAAAATCTGTCAGATAAACAATTTGAAAAATTAACAAATATGCTTTTCATCATGCAAACGTGAGATGAAACAATTAAACACACAGAAAACGCCTCTATAAAGGTACGCAAAATCTCCACTTTGGTACCCAATATCTCTACTTTCAAGAAGAAATTTACGCTAGCCCAAGGACGGAGAGGTGGGTCCTCTTCCCTCACTGGACCAACTAATGTGAACTAACACTATGGTCATGATACAGATAAAACGGAATACCTCTAGTGCTCTCCGCAAGCTTCCGCCGGTTCTTCTGGCTGTTTTCCTGATTTTCAGCTATCCTAAGCCCTTGCTCATCCAGTACACTTTTTTCCTTCTCCAAATCAAAATCTGTAAGCAAAACAAAAACAAACAAACAAAAAAAATCAAAAGCAGCCATTGAAAAATAATCTTTGGAATAATGGTCTTGTTTAAATCGTTTCACAAACCAAGTAACTCGGTCACCACAGCGGTCAATCCACGAGGCACTATTCCGATCTTAACAGACTCCAAACTAAACTGAATCGTATTCCAAACTCCATCTCCGAATATTTTCTCCATCTATGAATATCTTCTAGTCCAATTATGCAAATTCAAGCCTTTGTGCGATTTCTTATGGATAAACTCATTCCACTCTCACTACTATCACGCGATTTAGTTACTTCAACTTGAATACTTACTAATTCGACACAAAACCCTACAACGACAAATAAGTTTAGACAATTGCTCATTTCTGTATATATGTAATTTTCTACTTGTATTGCCAGTAACACAGAATCCAATTAGCAAATTACAGAGATGACATGAAGAAAAACTTGCGGATCCTTATAGATAGCTACCATTCTCATATTCTTCAAAGCAAATCTAAGCTTCAACTTTACCTTTCCAGAAATTGGAGACGACGGAGATGGGAGAGGAGGAGGACTTGGATTTGTCCCTGTCGGATCCACCTTGCGGAGGAGCCTCCATTGGCGCGGCGCTGGATCTCTACGGCCTGAAACGTCACGTCGTTTGTGAGCTCGCGATTCAGCGAGGTGCGGTGGCGGATTGAGAGATCGAGAAATTTAGGAAAGACGGATCTGAGAAAAACAGAGGTCTGGATTTTTGGTTAGGCAAATTAATTGATGGGAAATTTTATTTGAAGCATGTAACATGTTTCGACGTCAACTTAAATTTAATTTGTTAATTTTTTTTATATTCTATTGTATAATTATTATTAAGTACAAAATAAAATTAATAATAAAATTTAAATTTATTAATAAACTCATTAAACCTTACCATTACTTTTTATTTATTCTACATTCATTCTGACTAAAATACTAATAGATCTTGTAGAGAAAAACAAGTTTTTTTTTATTAATGGATGGTGATTTTAAAGTTTTGAATCCTCCAACTAATGTATGACTCAATTTATGAATATTTTGTTCGTTTGATTTCAATTTTTTTTAAGTTTAGAATATGAGTATTTGGGTTTCAATTTTTTTTCATCCATCCCGCATGGTTTGTTAAACTTTTTACAAACGTTGGATTCCGGTGTTTGTGTCACATCCCGATCCAGTTCGCATAGCAAAATATTGTCTACTTTGGGCCTGACTCGCACGGTTTTATTCTTGGGTTCTTGGGCCTTCCCATGGGGTCACCTATCCTAAGACCACTCTCGTCCAAACTTGCTTAACTTCGGAGTTCTTATGGGATCCGAAGTCAGTGAGTTCCCAAAACGAGTCTTGTTATAGGGAGGTGGGCATGTACATATAAGGCCAGGTACCAACCCTCACCTCGACGATGTGGGATACTACAATTCACCCCCCTTAGGGGCCCGACGTCCTCGTCGGCACACTCAAATGAACGATGAATCTGGCTCTGATACCAAATTGTCACATCCCAATCCAGTCCACATAGTAAGATATTGTCCGTTTTGGGCCCAGCCCGCGCAATTTTGTTCTTGGGTTTTTGGATCTTTCCAGAGGGTCACCCATCTTGGGACCGCTTTCGCCCAAACTCACTTAACTTCAGAGTTCTTATGCGATCCGAAGCCATTGAGTTCCCAAAACGCGTCTTGCTATAGGGAGGTGGACATGTACATATAAAGCCAGGTACCAACTCTCATCCCGACGATGTGGAATACTACGACTTGTCTGCACCCCAAAACACCAAAATGACTTGTACTGTTTGTCTACGCCCCAAAACTTTCTACAAAACTTTCTACAACACTTTGGATTCCGGTGTCTATTTGCACCCCAAAACACTTAGGATTCCAGTGTCTGACATGGAACTTCCTTTTATTATTATTTTTTTCTGTTGGTGTCTGTCAGCACCTCAAAACACCATTTGGCATCAATGTAACTATTTCCTATAGTGCCATTTATAACTTTATTTACAAGTAATAGGTCTTTTAGTGCAGACTTATAGAATTGCAAGACCTTAACATATTAACACATCATATTTTTAATCGATTTAAACCTGACATGTGGTGAGATTAGGCCCTACTACAAATTATATTCTTTTAGTAAAAGAATGAAATTTTTACTATAATTTTAGCAAAGAGCTTGTATACTTTCAACATGTTACTTCTATTGATGAAATTTTATATTTTTCGAGTAAATATATGAAAACTCCACCATCACTTTGATTATATAATTCAAGCTTAGAGCTTATGTGTTTAAATACTTTATTAACTTTGTCCTTCATGGCCACTTATTAGTACAATTTTGTTATTTATTTTTTTAGCAACAAGAATTCGATGCCTTTGATCGAGGCAACGAGGTTGGACAAGAATATGTAGTGGATTATAGTGAACAATTTCAACTTATGAGGTAATCATTTATTTACAATGTCATTGACTTGTTAGTTAATTTTAGAATTTTACTTCTAAATAGATAGGTGTTACATGCAGATATTCAAAAGAAAAGATGCGTTGATTATATGGGTTCATGAACAAGGAAGGCTGAATAATATGGTAATTGTTATTAAAAGGTCTGATTTAGGAGGTGAAGGTAAGATTGTGAATCGCCCTCGACTAACACTTGCTTGTGAAAGAAACGTTACATATCCGTCATACTAGTGTGTTGTAGCATATGGTTAAAGGTCAGATGAGATTGGTCGCACAAAAAAATAATCTACGAGTTCTAGTACGAAAAAATGTGGATGTCCATTTTTGTTGAAATGTGTGAATATTGGCGTTGACGATGATTGGACATTGAAGGTAGTATGTAGAGTGCATAATCATTCGGCTTTAGAGTATTTTGAAGGACATTCTTTTGCAAGGCGACTTTCTAAAGGTGATAATGAATTGTTGGTGGACATGTCTGTTGAACAACAAAATAACAATGAGTGTGTCCATGTAGAACACAAAATATATCATTGATTCTAGAGCAAGATTGTTACAATTTTTGCTCAACAATGTCTAAGAGTTTGGTGAGGCCCAATGATATCTTGGTCTCTATCGAAGACAAAGATGCACAAAAATGTATCAACTATAAGGACAATATATAATGCTAGGTACCGAAGTAGGACGAAAGAATTTGCTGGGAGAACACAGATGCAACAATTGCTTCATAAGTTGTCAAAACACAAGTATATTATGTGACACAGGAATTGTGGTGATATTGTGACTAACCTTTTCTGGGTTCACCCAATTAATATTGAGATATTACGAGCATTCTCAAATGTACTTATCATAAATTGCACATATAAGACTAACAGATATCGTTTTCCATTCTTACAAATAATGGGTATGACATCCACTAATATGACATTCTTAGTTACTTTTGTGTATATGGAGGCTAAGAAACAAGACAATTACACTTGGACTTTGATTAGATTGAAGACATTGCTTCATGGCTATTGTCTTCCTAGGGTTATTGCCATCGATTGAGATTTAGCACTTCTGAATTTTATCAAGTCTGTATTTCCTAGTGCGCAACATTTATTGTGTAGATGACATATTAACAAAAATGTGTTGTCAAAGTGCAAGAAAATGTTTGAGTCAAACAAGCAATGGAATAAATTTAATAGAGATTGAAATTGCCTTGTGAGTTCGGAAACAGAAGCGGAGTATCAACATTCTTTGCAAGAAATGGAATCTAAGTTCGGTAATTTTAATGATGCTCTCGGTTAATTCCATATAAGGATAAGTTCGTAGGCACTTGGATAGATAATTGTATGCATCTTGGTACTACAACCTCAAACAGGTATATTTCTCCTTACTTTTTAAATTCTATATATAGTTTATGATTACTCTCGTATTGTTGTAAACAGGACAGAAAGTGCACATGCAAAGTTAAAGCGACAAATTCGCTCTAGTCAACTTAATTTTGAGACATCGTGGGTACATATACACTCCTTGTTGGAGTTGCATCATACTGAGGTTAAAGCATCTTTTGAAAAAAAGTCGATGTTTTGTTCAACACAAATTCAAGAAACCAGAGTTGCAACGACTAGTAGGTTTTGTTTCTATCCATGCCTTGAACTTAATTGTTTGCCAAGCCAAAAGGTAGTTTAGGTTTGCCTAGCATTTACATCATTATTATTATTATTATTATTATTATTATTTAGTATATTAAGCTAAATTGTATTTCAAGGTGACTTAAATTATATTGTATTTCTTTTTAATAACAGGTTGGAAAAAGAAAAGGTGACTGTCGTATCTTGTGGTTGCACCATTGGCCATACTCATCAATTGCTGTGTGCACATGAGATTGCAAAATATAAAAGGCCTTGTAAGCCGATCCCACTTGACGCTCTTTATTCGCATTGCAGAAAATTGAATTTTATCAATGTGCCAAACAGTAGTGAACAACTAGTTCATCCGGAAAAGTCACGGGTGGAAAGATTTTATATGTGGTATGAAGAACAAGATGATGATAAGAAATGAGAGCTCGAGATGAAAATTGAAGAGTTACTGAATCCAGGTATGGCTTCACTTAATACTCCAAAAGAAAAGATTAAGACAAAAGGGCAACCATGCAAAGTCTACAATTCTACTCAGCGTCTTTCATCAACATTTGAGACTATGGAGGCTGAACTTGCCCAATCCGAATTTGATTGCCAAACACCAATTACTAGTACAATGGCGAATGTTAGCACTGTCTCACAAAGAAAAAAGAAGTAAAAAGAGAATGTTACTGCGCCTTCAAAAAAGAAACGAAAATAGAATGCCATTGCCTTACCAAAAAAGAAACAAAAGATGAATCTTGCTGCCATATCACCAACGTGAATGCCGAGGTTGTCCTTGATCAACTGAGTTGTGACATTCAAATACCAGAGACTAATATATTACCACAACGAAAACAATTTAAGGTAGGTAAAAATTTACACATCTCTTGAAATACAATAAAGCTTTCCCCTTCATTACTTTGAAGAAACTAACATTGATTTTTTTTTTCATTATTTACTTTATGTCATACTAGATTTATACACTTCTTGAATTTATTGATCCCTTACCGACATGGATATATAGAAAAGAATTCCATGATGCTATCAAGGCATATATTACTAGTCAAAATGATGTTAATTATGATGAAAATTGTGGATATAGAGTCATATATGTGGCATTGGGAATTGATAATGGATGGCGTAAGGTACGAACAACAACTACGTCAAATGCTTTCTCTTTTTCAGAAGTGTTTTGTAGGGAACGACAGGTATGCGGAGATTGAGCGAGCACTTGATTATTTTGAAGATGGTTTTGCACTAGAGTATAGTTGGTTGACCATGCCAGATATGGGGCATATTATTGCTACATGTTACAACGTGGTTTTGATACACTTGAACATGGCACAATGCATTACGTTTCTTCCATACTCTATGGAGTCTTCATCACAATCAAGTGATGTTGACCTACGTGAGGTTGTCATTAGGTATCTAAGTGAAGATCATCATTTTATTCAGGTGTAAGATATGTTTTTTTTTTAAATATCTTATTTGATAACTCTAAATTGATTGATGACTTTGTTTGTTGTAGGCACATTTGTCTAAAGGTCAACCTATGCCACTAGTGTAACACCCCAGCCCCGAAATATTTATTTTCAGGAATTAATTTTATTAGTGATAGGCCCAAAATAGAAACATAGTCAATTTTTAATTTTTCTCAATTAACCACATTTTATAATTATGGAAACATACAACTAAATTATCAAGTTAATTCCCATTTTCTACTTTCCAAACAACCTCTCAACAAAGGGTTTATTCTTGAATTAATTTATTTTCAATCTATCATAATTCTTTGATTTCATATCTTGTTTCCATCCATGGTTCATAATTAAAATTCGTACCCCAAACGTACAAATTGAACCTCACCTTGTTATCATTTCCTTTAATAATCAAATCCCCTCCTAGAAATTATTTCTCAAACTATAATTAACCTCATTTATTTTTATGGCTACATCTAACATCTCGTTAGACTGCCTACGTACCTTGTAGGATCAAGCCATTCGTAGTTCTCCAAAACAAAAACAATTAAACTTTGGCATTTCTATACATAACTAATAATCACCATCTAGTTTTAAACAAGTGTATCACATTTGGTGCTTATTACATTTCAGTTCAGAACATCAAATTTAGCTTAAAAATACGGTGTCAGCTCCCTAGCCACACGCCGCCACACGCACCACCGCCGGTGGCAGTCGGCCGCCCCGCATCGCTGGAAAATTCAACAATTTTTAAAAATTCTCAAAAATTATAGAAATGAAGATCTCAAAGAGTAGTACAAACTTTATACCTGTGGCCAAGTCCAATTTGGCCTAGAAAGGCTTCAATTTGGCTTAAACTTGCCGGAAACCCTATAAATAGGTGTCACCGATTCGTCACCTCCGGTGCTCCTACTTGGCCTTTGTTCCAGGCCTTAAGTGAAGTCTAATGGTGGTGGTGGTCGAGGATAAACGTTTCAGAAATGGTGGATCAATGGTAAGATCTCACCGCACCCACCAGTGCGGTTTTCACTGATCCAAGGCTAATTTTCGTCCATTCTGGGGTGAGAACTGAAGAGAGAGACCCGGTGTGAAGTTTCCAGGTGATGTCTAAACTTAGTCCGCTGGAATTTGGCTGGGAAACCATCCATTTTCTATGGTTTCTGCCGGTGGTTTGCACTGGTCTAGGGAGACCCGATTCTCCTTTCCATTTTTTTTCTTTTTTTTTTCTTTTTTTTTCTTCCTCTCCTTTCCATCCTTGTCTTCTTTTATGATTGGGCCATGCCCAACTCCTCATCTCAGATCCCGCCATGTGGCTTCTCTCTTCCTTGCTCCAAAAGTTCTGAAGCTCTCTAGAAAATGATCAAATGACCATTTTATCCCTGACTTTGTCTGATTATAACTTATTCGTTACAATTCCGTTTCACGAACAGTTTGAGCCTATGCGTTCATAAGATTAAGCTCTATTCAAAAATATAAATTGTGATCCGGAATGGTTTTCTTTTAAATAATTAATTTTCAAAATTCAAACTTCGTAATCAGTTTAATTTAAAACTAAACTCAAATAAATTAATATAAATTCTTAATTCTTTTCACATATTCATAATTATGAATATAAAATTCATATATTTAAAATTTCAGGGTATTACATTCACTCCCCGTTAAAACAAATCTCGTCCCCGAAATTTCAACCTCCAAGTTACGAGATGGAACTAGCATTATTCCTACCATTTCTTATATGGTGAATAAAATTATAATCCCAGTCTACCATTTTATGCAAGCTCCATAAATAAATAAACCAACAAATAGTAATCGTGATGCTTACCCACAGACACAAATTTCCAATCACATTTATTGGCATAATAAATATAAAAAATTTGAGCCATTCCCATGGGCAAAATAAGAACCCACATCAAGCCATAGTCCTTGTGACAGCCCATCCCGAGAAATATTTAACGTTGATGTGTAAAGACAAAAATGCCCTTGAGCGTTGGTTGTGTGTTTGTGTTTTAGGCCTTGGAATTGGGCCAATCCATTAGGTCCCTAATGTTTTGGAACCAAGTAGGACTAAATTGTTACTTTTTTTTTATTGGTGAACCAATTAGGACCACACACACACGCTCAACTCTCTCTCTCTCTCTCTCTCTCTTTCTCTCTCTCTCTCTCCCGTTGACTCTCTCTCTCCTCTCTCTTAGATTTCTTGCCATTTCCCTACAACCATACGGATGAACTTTGAAACCAATCATTCACGCACGGATCGACATCAAGAAGGTAAGATTCAAACTCCTTGCAAGTTTCTGAGTTCATATATGTTAATTTTAGATCGTGAAACCCTCGAAACTAGAACCCTCGATTTGAGTACTGTTCATGTGGTCATAATTATGATTATTTCAGGGGATTTTAAGCTTATAGAGAGCTTTAGGACGCTCTTACGAAGCTCGGAGAAGAAAAACCAAGCATTTTGGGCGTCGAGAAGTCAAGTTTGACAAGTTTTAGTTTTGACCGGATTATCGAGGGTTCTCAGGCGAAATCCCGTGGATTTCAGGTCTTAAATTTGGTAAGGTTTTGTTCCTTATGTTGTAAGCTTCATTTTGAGACAAGTTTCATGAAATTTGGTTGAAAAATGGAAGAGATATTGAAGTTTTTCAGTTTTCCAGTTTCCGGCGACGGTGACGATCGCCGGAGTTCCAAGGTAGAAGACGATGGAATTTTATAATGCCGTCAGTTATATGTAAAAAATTTCATTAGGATTTAACGGAATATTCCTAACGGTGGTTAGGGATTCCGTCAGGATTTCCTACGCGTGGCCGCGCATGTTGCCTAGCATGGAGCCTTAGAAAATTATTTTAAAAATTTGTGGTTGTTCGTGAGGATGAGTAGATCACGTTGGTATATAGGTGAGACCTATCCCGATGACCTAATTTTGGTTATGTGCTTTAAATAACGTTTATTTAGTTATTTCGCATATAGGTGAGACCTATCCCGATGACGAGCGCCAACAATCGAGGCTCGGGGGCTATGACCCTTCGACTTATTAGTGAGTGGGGTTTTGGTTTTTCGTATATACCTATATACTTGCTATTTTTCCCAGAAATCGCTTTTAAATGAAAGTATGTTTAAAATGCCATGCATATGAATTTACTTTTAGTATATGAATTGGTATATGATGCATATATGTGAATGGGTATTACAAACGCTCAGTTAAGCGCTAGGTAAGTTCATAAAGTAAAGTTATGAAAAATGATGTGATGTGTTGAGAGCTCATAAACCTGCACCCCGGTGTTAGTGCTTCCGCCCAGAGTTAGGGCACAGTCCTTCACGCAATATTCACCTCCCGCACCATATGTTCACCTTGGATTCAAGTTAGGTGCACATGCTTGTCGTACATACCACTATAGGTGGTTCCGACTCGTAGGTGACCCGCGATTATTCGCACAGTTTTCACGTGATCGTAGCACTTGAGCATATTTATCTTACATCTAGTCCTATCGTACAGACCACTATAGGTGGTTCCGACTCGTGTACAGGAATATTTGATATGATTGAGATTGATTATGAGCTATAGACTCAGCCGATGGCTGATTTGATATCTGGTATTCATATTTGTTCACTGAGTTACTTATGGCATTTCGTTGAGATGCTTTGGCATGGCATACTTCTGGCATACATTTGATTATCACTATTGCTGAGCATGATTTAGAGATATATGAGTATATGCTTTATTTTCTGGGAAATTATATAGGTTTTACGGCGAGGGGTTAGAACTTTTGAGAAATGAAATGATTTTGAAAAGCTTTGTTTTTGCCCACTGACACTTTCTGTTTTCGTTGGTGGCTTACGAGGATATTCGGAGGTTCTAATAGATTTCACAAATGTATGATCACCTTTGGGTGTTGTATAATTAGTACTTGTCATGTTGGACTGCACTTAGACTACTTATGCTCTGGTTGTGTATTTCACACTTAATCCTCGCACTAGCACGTTATCTTAGTTAGGACTGCTAGTTGCTTGGTTTTAATTTGTTCGTATTTCTCTTATTTAATTTTGCTTCCGCATTGTGCACATGGTTACATCACGTTCACGTGACGGCTAGCATGTCTTGACTTAGGTCAAGGTGTGTCAGTCCTCATAACAATCATAACAATTTTACATCCACCGTTATTGGTTACACGTAGCCGCAACCACGATTCTTCCCCAAAATTTCTAGCCACATGCATTGGCAAAATAAATATCCACCTCAAGCCACAATTCTCATGATCTAAAATAACTACTAGCATCATAATCACAACATACACATTTCTATTAAAACAATTATCACAAATTTCACCACCACATTCATTGGCAAAACAATATCAACCTTAAGCCATCATTCTTGTTGGCTAAATAAATACTAAAACATCGAATCATAACAACCATTTTACATCCACTGCTAGGTAATCCAACTACGGAAATATGCTCTAAAATGCTTGGAATTATCATATGGTAGATAAACCAAAGTTACAGAGGTAATAGCTTTGATAACAACATGATACAACCCACAATTCAAAATTCTTCTTTTAGCATAAGGACAAAAGCACAACTAATGCACATCAACCATTGGCTAGATATATATTAGCATAATAACCATAATTATCATAAATTCTAGCCATAACTATCTTCAGTCAATTAAATATCAAAATTTTCAAGCCATCTCTTTAGTGTCTAAGTAAATATTAAAATTTCAACCAACCATTAAAATTGACCGATCAAATTCCAAAATTCCAACAAAAAAAAAATATTGGACTTTCCAACTACACCACTAGGTAGTGAAAAGAAGTTTTAAACCCAAATCCGCCATACCATCCACATTGAACAAAATTAAATCTCATTTTATGGTTTCATTTGTATCCACAATTAAATAAATTTAACCATAGTAAATTTAAAAACTCAAGTTCATTATTATTATTTTTTTCAATTGTTTCTCTTTTAACTACCTCGAGACGCAATCACTGATCGAATAAATTGACGTCTCACACTTCTTGAGCATAACTCACATTCCATTGACCAAATAAGAAATTTTATATATATAACAACTCTTTAGGCCAACAAAATTAAACTTTATTAATCACATAACCATGAGAATATGTGTGCTTCATCACTTTGATTCACAGTATCAAATCCAACAAATGCTAACTCATGACTATCACCACCAAACCAATCAATTTTTTATAATTGCAACTTTGCCCACCAATTCTTTTCATCAACCGTAAAACACACAACTGGAAAGTTGTTTCTAATAAACGAACTCAAAGTCTCATTTCATAATTTCATTCATGTCCACCCATCATTCTAATTTAAAATGGCAACCCTAACCACCATTTTTTTTATAGGAAAACTAACGAAAAGTCCCTGAATAGTGACAGTTTTAATGAAAAGTCCTTTTTGAAGGTATAATGAATAGTGACAGTTAAAGGTAAAAAAGTGGTTTTTCGTTAAAAGTAAACAGTGCCAGGGGTGTTTTATTAAAGCTCCCTTTTTTTATCTCTAGCAGTGACTAGTAGGCTGGAAAAGATTGTAATATACCTGGCCAAGTATACATCACATTTTTTTTTTCTAATTCCACATCCACCCTTATATCCACGAGCCTTTCTCACCCAATTTCACATTCACTGGGTCTTCGTGCCCATTCACATTCATTGGGTCATTTTTCCCATTTCACATCCACTGGGTCATTGTGCCCATTTCACACCCACGGGCCTTTTTCGCCCAATTTCACATATTTCTCATTGGCCAAGGCATAATACAACTCTTCCATCTACATGTCGCAATATCACAATTATCTTAACATTCAACATTTTCATAATGTATGTCATAATATCAACTCAATGCACGATTAATCCAAAACTTAATCAAGTACTCATCTTTACAGCTATTTCATGAAATATGACATTTCAAAATACTTCCATCCAATTCAATTCATGTCATGATGATTTTCAACATGTATATATTGCACAATACTTTCTCATTATCCAAAGAACTTAAAGGATAATGCAACACTAAGGCAAATGATAATTTCTACTATTGGAATTCTATAATCACCATGAAAATTGCACCACAACACCAGGCCAATCATCTATGTATCTCACACATATAGATATCACATGCATACCATCACAACGCATAGCATAATTCACCCCAATAAGAATTCAAGAATATTGCATATTGCAGAGTAGAATCATTCGCTCTGATACCATTTGTAACGCCCTGGTCCCGAAATATTTATTTTCAGGAATTAATTTTATTAGTGATAAGCCCAAAATAGAAACATAGTGAGCTTTTTATTTTTCTCAATTAACCACATTTTATAATTATGGAAACATACAACTAAATTATCAAGTTAATTCCACTTTCTACTTTCCAAACAACCTCTCAACAAAGGGTTTATTCTTGAATTAATTTATTTTCAATCTATCATAATTCTTTGATTTCATATCTTGTTTCCATCCATGGTTCATAATTAAAATTTGTACCCCCAACGTACAAATTTAACCTCACCTTGTTATCATTTCCTTTAATAACCAAATCCCCTCCTAGAAATTATTTCTCGAACTATAATTAACCTCATTTATTTTTATGGCTATATCTAACATCTCGTTAGACTGCCTACGTACTCTATAGGATCAAGCCATTCGTAGTTCTCCAAAACAAAAACAATTAAACTTTGGCATTTCTATACATAACTAATAATCACCATCTAGTTTTAAACAAGTGTATCACATTTGGTGCTTATTACATTTCAGTCCAGAACATCAAATTTAGCTTAAAAATACGGTGTCGGCTCCCTGACCACGCGCCGCCGCCATTGGCGGTCGACTGCTAGTGGCCGTTGGCTGCCCCACATCGTCGGAAAATTCAACCATTTTTGAAAATTCTCAAAAATTACAAAAATGAAGATCTCAAAGAGTAGTACAAACTTTATACATGTGGCCAAGTCCAATTTGGCCTAGAAAGGCTCCAATTGGCTTAAACCGGCCGGAAACCCTATAAATGAGTGTCCTCGATTCGTCACCTCTGGTGCTCCGCCATCCCTATAGTTGCTTGGGCTTTGTTCCAGGCCTTAAGGGAAGTCTAATGGTGGTGGTGGCCGAGGATAAATGTTTCAGAAATGGTGGATCAATGGCAAGATCTCATCGTACCCACCGGTGCGGTTTTCACCAATCCAAGGCTAATTTTCGTCCATTCTGGGGTGAGAATTGAAGAGGGGACCCAGGGCAAAGTTTCCAAGTGATGTCTAGACTTCGCCGGAATTTGGCTGGGAAACCATCCATTTTCCATGGTTTCTGCCGGTGGTTTTCCATTTGTTTTCTTTTTCTTTTCTTCCTCTCATTTCCCTCATTGTCTTCTTTTCTGATTGGGCCATGCCTAACTCCTCCTCTCAGAGCCCGCGACGTGGCTTCTCTCCTCTTTGCTCCAGAAGTTCTGGAGCTCTCCAAAAAATGGTCAAATGACCATTTTATCCCTGACTTTGTTCGATTATAACTTCTTTGTTACAATTCCATTTCACGAACTGTTTGAGCCTATGCGTTTGTAAGATTGAGCTCTATTCAAAAATATAAATTGTGATCCGAAATGGTTTCCAGATTTTAAATAATTAATTTCTAAACTTCAAACTTCGTAATCAGTTTAATTTAAAACTAAACTTAAATAAATTAATATAAATTCTTAATTCTTTTCACATATTCATATATTTAAATTTTCAGGGTATTACAACTAGTTTCTACAATGTGGCACAAAAAGAGTTAAATGAGCAGTGATATTAGAGTGAAATTTTTTACTCAAAATACAAAGGGCGTGTTGATCAATTTAAGCAACTTGGAGAGCTAGAGAATGTAGCCACTAATGATATTGTGGCTCTTGAAGATGATTAAAAATGTTTTGATAGATATTTTGAAATTTCCTTTTTTTAGTTTATTTTATATCATGTTTAAAGTTTAGAACTCACGGTGAAAAAATTGGTAATGTGAAAAAGGGAACTAGCTACAACAATCTTCCTGTCATTCTCGAATCAAGACAAGCAAGTTTAACTACTTATTGTTGAAAAAGTTGATAACTAGTTTTTTTTAATTGCAGGGTCTTTTTGGTTTGTTAAATCTTAGTTTTTTTCATGTTGTCAAATATATATGCCTCGTAATTGGAAAATTCTAAGGAGAAACTTCTTATCAATGTTCTTATATTATAAACTTCCTTACTTATTGATAAATTTAAGGAGATGAACTGTTTGATTTGTTGCTTATGCACATTAGTAGAAAGAAAAAAGGCGAATGGCTGGGTTTGATAGCAGAAAGAGAAAAAAAATTAGCCATAGAAATGCTAGTGGGAATAGGGGGTGGGGATTGGACGCCTCTTTTTTTTTTTTTTTTTTTTTTTTTTTTTTTTTTTTTAAATATATTCAATTATAGATGTTACAAGCTACTTGGCCCGTGCGATGCCGTGGGTCTAAAACACTCAAGTTTGTACAATATATCAAAAAATATTTACACCTTTATGATCAATAAAAAAACAAAAGATACATGTTTGTACAATATATTACAACACTCTCGAGGCTCATGTCTTTAGTTCTAGTGATTCATACTTCCTCAACAAATCAACCATTTGTTCTTTACCAATGTCCAAGGCCTGTTATGGATAAGGCAAATGGAGTATAAATGTCAATGAGGCTACCAACACGTAACTTAAATTAAGTTAAGAAAGTATTAGGGGTGGGTTCAAAAAACCGAAAACCAAACCGGACCGAGGCTGAAAAAAATCGAACCGAAAAAAAACCGAACCGAAACTCTTAAACTAAACCGAACCGAATTTGGCCAGTTCGGTTTCGGTTTTTGAGATTTGAAAACCGAACTGAACTAAACCGATATATATATATATATATATTTAATTATTTTTTTCAATGTTTATAAATAGTTTAGTCATACACTTATAACAAAATAGAACCTGTTGTGAAGTTAGTCTCAGTGAAACTCTCCAAGTTGGTGGAGCACATGGGTTCGAACCCTAGCACAGCCACACCTTTCCCTAGCATAGCCACACTTTTCCCTAGCATAGCCACACTTTTTCTATTTTCATTTCCCTCATCTCTCTCTTGTTCACTACCTCTCATTTCCCTCATCTCTCTCTTGTTCACTACCTCCAGACTTCCTCCATGTCCATTTCTCCATTCTTCTCCATAACCCGCATCCAATTTGTGAGACCCTCGATGTCCATGCCTCCAATTCCTCCCTCTTCTCTCTCAGTCCTCCCTTTGGCTCAAGCACCCATCCCTATGGCTGCGAGCATGCTGACCCTACGACATCCTCTTCTCTCTTAGTCCTCCCTCTGGCTCTAGCACCCATCCCCATGGCTGCGAGCATGCTGACCTTGCGACATCCCCTATTCTCTCTCAATCAAAAGGTATTCAATTTTAGGGATTTAGGAAGAGTAACTTAGGGTTTTCTAGATTTAGGGATTTTGGGTTATTGATTTGTTGTTAGTGTATGAAATTAAGAATTTAGATTTTGTGCTATTCGTGAAGATGTGATAGAGTTTTCATTTCAGTTATGGTGAAAAAAATGGGTAGAGATGCATAGAGGTGTGTGTTGCAAATTATGTATTGATTTTAGATTCAATAGACGAACAGAGAGCAAAGAAAGTATGAGTTGCAGATCTTACGTGGGGATGCAGATGATGTATCTGTGTTTGTTTCTTTCCATCTGATTCAATCCAGTTTTTTTTTTTTATTGTGTTGGATAAAGGATTCATGTTCAGACCAAAAAAATTAGCTTTTCCCTCTTCGTATTTTGATGCATCAATAGCAAACCTTAAATGAATATAATTGTTGTTGTGATTTGTAGATGAAGATAGTGGTTTGATCAGTACCAATATCCAGATTTACAAAAAAAAAAAATCATGGTAAAAAACAGAACTGTGCCGAAACCGAACCGAAAAAAACCAAACTAAAAAAAATTTGAACTGAACCGAACCGAACTGAAATTTCGGTTCGGTTTCGGTTTTGGCAAAAAACCGAACCGTATCAAACTGAACCTAGCCCTAGAAAGTATATTAAATTTAAAAGCAAGAAATTAGAAGATAGCTAAATCATGTAGAAAGTCATAATAATAATCATAATTTAGCCGAAACACATGAAATTGGAGTGGTCTTAATGCATTTATATCGAATTCAAAATAGAAGAAAATTCAATTAGGCTGGAATGGAAAATTTTAAGCTTTTAACATAATAAATTCGCCATGTGGTATGATAAAACTCTAAAACTTATTCAAGTTTACACTATCATACTTGGCACTCGTTAGTACTATATTTCAAAGTTAATTTCAATAGGAAATACTACTCTCCAACGATTTTTTCGACCAAATGAAAAGAAATATAATGATTAGGTGATGTGACTCAATCGACAAAGTCAAGCAGAGATCGCCAACTACCTATTCCAAAGCTAAAATTTCAAGCGAAAATCTGTATAATGATTTGGTGAGATGACTCAAATGTGAGAACCAAGCATAGAGCACCGAAAAATAAACCTCAGTAATCAAGCAACAAAATCACAAACCAAGGGATGTAATTATTAGGATGTACTCGGTTATCTTTAAGACTATATAACCTACTACCTAAAGCCTATAGTGTTATATCACCAACAGTCACAGATAAGAACCAAAATAAGCACCATAATCCAAAACATATGATTTTATCAAGCAAAGAGAGGGAAACAATTTCACCATAACAAAATCAAAGGAACCAAGTTTCAGCTAACAACCAATCAAAATAACACCACACAAACACCAAAAGTTGTACCAATTCCACACCCACACAAAAATGTAAACTTGTATGGAAATTACTACGACTTGAAACAAAAAATTCAAGCTACCCATCAACAATTAACAGAAATACCAATATTTTCAACAGAGAAAAAAAAACCGCAAATAAAAAATCCAACATATTGTATAGAAAGATAGCAGCTTTATCTCCCTGAATAACAATAAATTTCAGCACTTTGGTTTGTTGGGTGGTAGTAGTAGAATCAACTCGGTATTTAACTGTTCATTCTCATCTGTTCATCAGTCCTTATCTTAATAAAGTTTATTTCCTGAAGAAAAAAAAAGTAAGATTTTTAGTAATGGATTAAAACTAACATGTAATATAGAACTTCTGTGTTTCATTTTCTTATTGGTCAAGCATCAAGGCTCGAGAAAAGTATTTCATGAGCTACAAAAAAAAAAAAAAAAAAAAAAACTGCCAGAGAAAATGAATATAGTTGTTCTATATCTTCCTATTAAAACCATTAAAATAGTTTTAACATTATGTGAAGTAAATTATATGAAAGTAAAATTCAATTGATATGTCCATTAATGGAAGATCTAAATTGTTCATATATTAAATCATCATATATGCGGAGGACCTTTTTACCACAATTTGATCCACACTGTTAGCAACTGAAACAGTTTGATTCTTTATAAACAAAAGGGAAAGGAAAAGAAAAAGACAATCAGCATTCGAAATCAAACGATCAGATTGAGATACAAAAACTTAATATGTGCTTACCCCCTCCTCTTGACTTTGAACTCCCCCTGCATATTTTAAAAAAATTACATATTAAATTAAATAAAAAAATTCAATAAAATTAATCACAACTTTCATTTGAGTAATCATCAAAATCGAGAGTGCGTATAAGTGAGTTATGGACAATTTATTATGGCTCAGTCAAGTACAAACCAATTGTAAAAAGGAACATGAAGTCAAAGTGTAATGAAAAAAAGAAGATGAAATAAAGATGGTAATATTATCACAAAACAGTAGCAAGAGACCTCAATTAATTAAGATTGCTTATTTTAGTGATCAAAGAAAAGCTAAAAATTAACAAAGCATGGATTTATTTGAGAAAAAAACACAGGATGAAATAACATTGTCTTTCCAAAAGAGAATAAAAATACTACCAAGGATTCACAAATATTGGTTAACACAAACAAATAGCAACAAAAGCCATTAGATATAAGGTAAAGTACCAAAAACTTGATCAAAGAAAAAAGAATCATTTACCTCTACGGTTCTCTAACCATGTGACGGGAACTTCCTCTTTCCCATTTAAATGGTGGATTGAATACCAAACACGCTTCTTTCCAAAGAGAAGTGCCTGATGAAGATGAAAAATATATATAATTCAGATTGCATCAAAAGAAGTAATAAAGTGGATAAAAATGGCAAAGCATGAAAATTGAACACGATGAATTACTGACACGATTAAATTTTCTATCTTCAACTCTCCAACTAATTTGATATAGCACAACAATTAACCGTTTGAAAGAATTGTGTAAAACATTATTGATTTTCTGAATTTGGTAGACATACACTATCTCTTTGCTTCAGTAGTTGAAAAGAGAAATGGAGAAATCGTGAATGTGTATACAAAAAGTTGAAACTTTTGGAGACGAAGAAATAGCTCTACAGCTAGCAAACTATCAAAAATCCTATTTTCAAATTCACTTATGTTATCAACAATGCCAGCTTTTGCCTCCTCTCTCCCTTTGCGTTGGGATGTATAAGTTTGTTTTAAATAAATCCTTGTAAGAAAGGGAAAGTAGAAGAAAGTTTAGGGAAGTTAAAATGAAAGCTACAATATGCATAAAACGTAACCATTAGTAATAATAACCAATGTAATCAAACATAAATAAAATGGTACGGTACAATTTTATTTTTAATAGAGCTCTGAAGTTCGAGTCTTATTAAAAGGCAAGTTTGATACAAATTATTAATGATGGAATGACGTTTTATTCTCTTTCATAAAAGTCACATTCAAAACCCCGTCTTGAAAAGAAAGAGGGAGATGGAGGTAGTCCTGACGTTTAGACATGGTTTCTCTCTCTCTATGCGTCTTCTGCGTCTGTGATTTTTGTTACAATATTTGCTTGCAGCAATCGAGGAAGGTGGAGGGTCGGTGAGGAGGAGCTTGAGCTCCTTCTACAGTCGGAGGTTGAGAGCAATGGAAAATGAAGAAATTCATCCCTTTCAGATATCAATCTCCCTTAAAACGTGGCAGAACCACACAATCTTTTCTAAAATGTGGCAACAATTCCAGAGGAGATCTAATTGAACGCACGCAGGACTGGAGTGTTTGCGAGGCATCCACCATCAACACGTGGATAACAAAGGCATACATGAAATAACAAAAAATAAGGGAGGGCAAAAACGGATATATACTTTAGAAGTAACAGTAAATTGAGTCTTAAAGGACACAATGGGAATTATATTGAAAGTTAGGCTTTTAGTATATATATAATTTTATAAAAGGAATGAGTGTAAAACATTTTGAAATGGGTTTGAGAGAGGGTGGTTTAAGTAATAAATTTGGATTTAAAGAGAGATTGATTCTTTAATAAAAAAACAATATGGGTGAAGAGGGTTCAAATAAAATTTCCCTTAATTGATTTGTTAGTGAAACTGTTGTTTTAGTCTCATTTTACCATAATAAAACTGATTTTGTCTCGCTTTGTCCCTAAATTGCTCTTTTGTTGCATTTAATTTCAGTTTACCTAATTTTCGTCAATTCCAACTGATAATTGTTAAATTAAAGTGTAGTATGAACATTTATTTTTGACACAACTCTTTGATCTCCAACTTGCTTGCTAAAATAATCTAAATATCATTTTCAATAACTATGTTTTTTTTTGCGAGTCGATGGAATTGAAGAAAATGGGATAAATTAAGACTAAATGAGACAAAAATGACAGTTTCATGGAATCGAAGCAGTTTATTTTTTGGTAGGGAACCAACTAAATACCTTTGCATTGTGTAGAAGTGTTTTTGATATTATATTGAGTATTTAGTTGTTAAATAAAAAAAACATTTTCATTAGTAATAAATTAAAGACTTTTTTCATTAAATTTTTTTGCATAAGTTCTTTTTCGTATATAATCAGCACACAAGTTGATTAAATTGTTCATGAACAATATAAAAAAACATGTTCACTACCAAAACGATAATTAAAATATACAATAGTTAACCATTTGTTTTTTTTTTTTTTGAAAACAAAACGACCCATTTGCATGACAATCAAATGTGGAATAAGTATTAAATTGACATAAGAACAATAGCAATTCTTTTTCGTTCAACATTTATTTCTCGCCTCTGATAAGAATTTTCATCAACAATCTCTTCATCTTTATGGTCTTCCTCATGTTCAAGCAGAAGCAACTCATAATCATCATCATAAGGTTGAAACTCTTGATCTGAATGATTTAGACCGAGGCAATACTATTATGTTTCAAGCCAATTAAGATTATGATTCTCATTAAGATGCACATTTAGGATTAGATTTACTTCCAATTAAGATTATGATTCTCATTGTAACCCGAGTCTTATGCACTATAAATATGACCTTAGGGTTCAATTTATTTGGTCTCAACATGGTCTAGAGATTTTTTTTCTCCGTTTATTTGGGTTTTCTACTCGTTTAATTTAGGGCTTGTAATTTGTGAGCTTTGAGTTGTGAAAGTTAAACGCTCTTTTGTTATTTCCATTTGTTATTTCTAAATCACAATCATAATCAAATAGGTAATTAACAAAATCTCTTCACTAAGCAAGAAATCCAACTAAGAAATCAAATAACCCAAATAGGACCTCAAAAGAAAATAGGTATCACAAACCTAATTTCTGCATTTTCTAACTTTGAGCTGTAAATTACAACAACTACACTGTAATTGAGTACTTAATAGGTTCTTCGAATACCTCAACTTTTTTTTTTTTTTTTTTTTGGGGAAACACGAATACCTCAACTTAGGAGCTACGATTTTAAAGGGTTGAACTGAAAACGTTTTTAAGTTCGTAAATGAGATTAATTACAATGTGATGGAATAATTAAAGTGCTGAAATAAAAACGACTGCAGATATTCAGACTGGGCTGAATAATATCCGGGTTCCATCCTGACCAATTTCAGTCAGCACGAGGCCCGTAGCTGAATCCGTAATTTCAGACACTTTCGAGCCCCTTTTCCTACTCACAGTCTCACATAGTCTCCTATCATTTCCGAAGCTCCCTCCCACAGACATATCTCGTTATCTCCGAAGACACCGTCGCGGAGCTGCTGCATGCTCGCCGCAACCAGGTACAATCTCATGCTCCTACTCTCTGATCTTACAGTATCTTTATGCTTATAGACTGCTGTTTGGTTGCCGAGAAAATCCGATAAAGTTTTAAGTAGTCTCAGGAAACTGCTCGATCTCACTTCCTAATTGCTCCGAAACAATTATAGTGCACTTGTGATTTTTCATCTGTCTCTTTATTTTGTGAATCTGGTCAACACGAAACTGATATTCCACTACACTAGTTTCGACGTCACTCCCATTTTTGATTTGTGTATCAGAAGAACTGGAACCGATTTGGTAGTGAGAGTTCAGCTTTGGATCCATAGCTTTTCGTTTATGAGGTTGCGAAGTTACTCATATTCATTTCAATTCCGGCATTGATTGAGAATTGAGTTGCTTGGAAAGTAATTAGATCAAGGAATTTTAATCCTCTGTATATAATCCCACTGTTGAGATTACAGTTAAGTAAGTGGATATAGTTGACTATATGCAATTTTCGGTAATACGTGGTTAATTATCGTCGCTAAATATTTACTTAGTTTTCCCTGCAATCAGTGATAAGGTTCATAATCTTTGGCGGCACTCGCATTTTCATTTTTCTACGTTTTAAGAGAATAAATGAAGTATTTTGTTATAGACTTATAGCTGACTGTGCATGTTGGAATTATAGATGATATATGGTTTTTTTAGAATCTAAACTATTGGTTTACGATTTAACTAATTCAAGTACAAATCATGGAATTACAAAATTGTTTATTATTGACAATGAGCTACCATGCAAGTTTTGCTGTAATCATAATTTGAGCCTTATTCTTCTTCGATGTGCTTTTTTCGGGAGATGATATTGGCATTCCAAAAGGTAAACTGTGAATAACCTACCTGCTTTCAAGACCTTGCTAGACTGTTTCAACCTTTTTTTCCGAGGCATGGCTTAAAGTGAATGAACATACCATTCACGTTGGATGCTTTATGCAGGAGTTAGCTATGCTTTTGTTCAATGTTTATGTATTAGTGAAATGTTGAAATACCAATTGTAACTGATATGCCATCTTGTAAACTGTCTTTTCCTCTCTGCTTTTTTTCCCCTGCCAACTGTTACCTGGGCATGGTCTCATTCATCAACGCTTCCTACCGCACTACGCTAATTTGGTTACATGACACATTGCTGAGTATTTTCCTGACTTTCCTTTTGCAGGGTACATAATTTCATTTCCACTGATGAATTCCTTGTCGTTTTTATCCAAAGGAATTTGCTAACAAATCCCTTCAGAAATATCTTTTGCTAATACACTTTATGGTCCGCACTGTTACTAGATTCTGTAGGACTCAATTCTTAAAGCCAAGAACAAGCATGCCCTCAATATTCTGCTAGGTGCCTCGGAGCATAATAGCTGCTAAATTTATTGCAATCACTGACCTTTTGGGTTGGGACTGCATCATCCCATTAAGAGCACTGCACGTGGATACATTACAGGAGAGTATAACTACAATTACAAATCGTGGTTGGGTTTGACAACTTGACTACACATGGAAGTTCAAAGACCGTCGAATGATGCAATGAAGCATCTTCCTTTAACTCCACTGAGAGCAATTAGGGGTGTTGTGTGCTTACTTGTACTTGTTCTGACTGCATTCATGATGTTAGTCTATTTCGGCTTTTTGGGTGCTGTTATAATTAGACTTTTCAGCATACATTACAGTAGAAGGGTAACATCCTTCTTCTATGGTAATTGGATAGCTTTGTGGCCTTTTCTTTTTGAAAAGATAAACAAGACTAAAGTTATTATTTCTGGAGAAACTGTTCCTGCTGGTGAGCGCATCTTGCTTATGTCAAACCATAGGACTGAGGTTGATTGGATGTACTTGTGGGACCTGGCACTGCGAAAGGGACGCCAGGGATACTTAAAGTATATTCTTAAAAGCAGTTTGATGAAACTGCCTGTGTTTGGTTGGTCGTTTCACATATTGGAGTTCATCTCTGTGGAGAGGAAGTGGGAGGTCGATGAATTAAACATGCGTCGAATGCTTTCAACTCTAAAGGATCCCAAAGATTCCCTCTGGCTTGCTCTTTTCCCAGAAGGAACAGATTTCACGTAATTTCTTGAACTGCTTCTGCTTTCCATTTTTTATTGTAGAGTTGGTATAATCTAAGGGTATGCAACATTACTTTGACTATGCACAGTATCTATATATTGGTTCTCGTCTCAGACTTGTTATTCTATAATGTATTGAATCGTTTCTTCACCCGACTATTTTATGCAGTGAGCATAAGTGCATACGTAGTCAGAAATATGCTGCTGAGAATGGATTACCTGTCCTAAAGCATGTCTTACTTCCAAAAACAAAGGGCTTCTGTGCCTCTTTAGAAGAATTGAGGGGCTCTTTGGATGCAGGTTCTCTGATTTACCTCTTATCTTTTAGGTTCACTCATTTATTTGAACTAATCTTGCTTTTTTCTTCGCAATTTGAAATGCAAAACATCTTTTCTTGAATGCAACTGATTCGCCTTTAATTGGTTCTACCTAAAATTGACTCATCTTCAGCTAACAATATTAATTACTCGACTTGCAAGCAATGCTGCCCTACTTATAAAAGTTCCCTCTTCTTTTCTTTTTTTTTTTCTTTCTGAAATTTGTTTATTTTTTTCTTTATTAATGTATTTCAAAGAATTATCCATTGACTCTCAGGATGAAACCAAACCTTGGCTTCGCATAAAGCGTGTATGCTCATATGGCTTTTGACTACAATAAATTTTTAACTTGGCACTTCAAACGTCAGTACTTTATTACTCATTTAGGGCCTTGCTTTCCTGTTAATTCAAAGACTTAAATCCAGTATTTGAATATATGGATTTTGTTGTCGGTCTGTGCAGAGAGAATTTTGAAACACTAACCCATACAGTAGAATATCTACACAATCCAGATCTTGTCGATCATAATGGGTTGAAGTTAGTTACAAGAATCTGATAATATTCGGACTACCTTGTCTTTTTTTCCAAAAAATTCAACTTCATGGACTATTCTTCTTATTGCTTGGGATGACTTCACGGCATCTTGTTTGAATACTCCTTCCTAATTGAAATAAGGAGCAACATCTGTGGTTGGAATGCTTGAGTTTCAGGATTTCATTCTTCATACCTCTGTATTTACATTCATTTACTCAAAACTTAAGTGTTAATCATTTTTGGTTTACCTTTCACTTTGATGCAGTCAAGTAACTAGTAGTTTTCTACAGAAGAAAAAACGTTGTTGGACCATATAGGATTGAGGTTATACGACTATGTACTATTGAGCTTGTTTGACATTCTAGCCACGTCTTTTAGAGCATGTAGAAGGTCATTGTGTTATTTTTTTCACTTCATCTTTACTCTTAAAATGTAATTTAGTCTGTCTGTTTACTGCAGTTTATGATGTGACTATTGGCTACAAACCCAGCTGCCCTACTTTCTTCGACAATGCCTCTGGTGTGAACCCTTCTGAAGTTCATATGCATGTCCAACGTATCCCCCTTGACAATATTCCAACATCTGAAGACGAAGTTACAACTTGGTTAATGAACAGATTTCATCTCAAGGACCAGTTGCTTTCTGAATTTGATTCTCAAGGGCATTTTCCTCACGAAGGATCCGAAGGTGACCTTTCTACTCTGAAGTGCCTTCTTAATTTTGTGGCCGTAAGTATCATGACTGCAATATTTACATACCTAACCATTTTCTCGTCCATCTGGTTTAAAATTTACGTAACTTCGGTATGTGCTTATCTCACAGCCGCAACCATTTACAATTTTCGACCATCACCACTTTTTAGCCTTGTAAAAGGCTTGTTTAAGCACAAATCATATTAGTATTGAGGGAAAGACGAGAGATTTTAGGTTTGATCCTTCTACTGGTTGTAATTCATAAGTGGCTCTCGATCCCATATAGACACCAGAAAAGTTTCATTATTGAGAACAGTCCATGATGCAGATTATTTTACTTACAGTTAAAAATGCCAGATCCAGAAGGGTAAATTTACTTTGCTTTTTGAAAGCTGTTCATCCCAAACGAGCATGCGAATGATGTCGTTCAATGTGTCATGTGATTTGTAGAAAATAAAATGAGATCTATTTGCAATGTATCTTCCTCCATTATAATCAAGAAATGTGAAGGTTTGTAGGCTTTGGAAACAAAAATTAATATGTAATTAATTAAATGTCTATGCTCTACTTAATGAGTAGCAAATTTCCTTTTTAATATAAAAGTTGATTTTCGCGCTCTAATTTCCTCTTTTATGAATTGTAATTTTTGGTGTTTGGGTCGAGCAGTCAAAAGAGAATCAATGGATAAGATTAAATAATAGTATGTGAAAATCATTTTTCTTTAAACAATTAGCAAGGAAACATAAAGGCGTGTTTACGAAGGCCGAATGAAACGAGCGGAAACAGAATTGCACATAGTTTGAGCAATTCCCTTGTTTACTAGCCCGAAAGGAATGCAAAATTTGGGTGGGACCTAGCTCAATTGGGAAATCACAATCCGAAATTTCCCATAGTCGGGTTCTCTAACAATCGGTGGTATTTAGATTCTTTGAATTGGTTGTGTCCTACAGGAATTAGATTTTTGTTTCAAAATTGTCCTCAATTCGTCTTCATCGGAAATCTATCAATTTGGGAAGCAGTGGGAGGACGTGTGAAAACAAGAGACAGTGTGAGGGATGTGTGAATGTGAAAAGTTGTTGGGGCTGGGGAAGAAGATGATATGGAGGAAAGAGGGAGGTGTGGAGGACCCTTGAAATGGGAGTTGATGGGAAGGGGTTGGGAAAGAAAAGAGGAAGGCGTGGTAGGGCTGTGAAAAAGAAAAAAAAAAGGGCGTGCTAGGGCCGTGCAGGTTGGAGAAGGAAAGAACATTAGTTGGCTACTAAAAAATGAGTAAGAACTCTTACTCACAATTCTTAGTATTTGAATCACATAGCTTTGTGTTTATGATCAAAACGGTTCATATTATCAATCACACTGTAAAGATCATTTCTGGATAAAATGAATTAAAACTAAGGTTGTTTAGTTAATTTGTTCCAGCAAATACATAGATGGTTCATAATGTTTTTACCAATTTCGTTCATTTGTTTTTTGCAGAGAGATTCTATATAGGGTGATTTATAATATGAACGGTTTTAATTAGAAACACGAAGTTCTATAAATTGGCAACGAACAATTTTGAGCATGAGTTCCTATTCATTCTTTGAGTAGCCAAGTATTGTTCGCCAAGAAATGACTGGAGATTGGAAAGAATAGATAACTGATGAATTTTATATGAATAAATGTTATTATATATATTAAAAGTTTATATATGGTTATCTATATAAACTAAAATTTGTTGTAGGTCTAGTTAACTGAGCTATTCTAAGAGAATAGAGAGAGGGAGGCCAGCGGCAGTGAGAGAGAAGAAAGATATTTAATTGTGAGGTGTGTGTTGTATCAACCCATTGTGCCTTTATTTATAGTAATAGGATATATTAAATCCTTACCGTTTTAGGATTACAACTCTAATAGGAATTAAACTACTAAAAGGAATATAAAAGATACTCCTAAATACACTAGGATTTACACAACCACATTCCTATTCTAAATATAACTGCAACACTCCCCCTTGAGTGTGTAAATACTCAAACGAAACATCGCATCATATTTTCAGCACATATGGTAGAATAGTTGATGAAGTCAGTGGCACAACGAGTGAATGCGACGTTCAAATTTAAAGAAAGCATGCATTGGTAGTAAAACTCACAAAACATCGCTATGGTAAAACCTATAGACTAAGAAGAAAAGTGAGAAGTATGCATAATGTCTAAAACAAACGTCACATAGGACGAAAGTAGTGAACTCAATAGAGTATGATCATCCCAGGATGGGTGCTCATCAAAACCTTGTCAGGTAGCAAAAACCCAGTTGGAAAAATACTCCTAATCGTAGGAAAAAGAATACATTAAGATCAAGTGAGTATACTTCTGGATACTTCCCCTGAGTTAGATAGAACTTCTAAATAAGAGAACTATAAGTAATTCAACTCAGATAATTTAAGCGTACCGATTCTTTGGACGAGCTTCTGAAAAGTAGACTTGGGTAATGACTTGGTGAAGAGATCGGCTAGGTTGTCCAGGGAACGGATTTGCTTGACTTCAATGTTCTGATACTGTTGTTGTTGATGAGAATAAAAGAACTTCAACACTATGTGCTTGGTGTTGTCTCCCTTGATGTATCCTTTCTTTAACTGTTTGATACATGTTGCATTGTCTTCAAAGATCGTCGTAGGAAGGTCAACGACGGAAGTAAGACCACTAGTGCTTCGAATATGTTCCACGATTGCTCTCAACCAAAAGCACTCACGCGATGCTTCATGCAGGGCGATAATCTTAGCATGGTTCAAAGATATAGCGGTGTCTCCAACGGTAAAGACATAGCTCGTTTGAGAACGTGCCATAAGTGGGTCAAACAGATATCCATCATGTGCGTAACCAACAAGGCGGGAATCAACCCGAGAACCGAGGGGGGCAGCACATCTCGAGGATTCATGGGTGTAGAACAAGCCCAAATCTGTCATACCTTGATGTAGCGGAAAATGTCTTTAACACCATTCCAGTGTTTGCGTGTGGGCGCATTGCTGTATCTAGCCAAAAGATTAACAGTGAAGAAGATGTCAGGTCTAGTGTATTAAGTCAAGTACAATAAAGCCCCAATTGCACTTAGGTATGGAACTTTAGGCTCCAAAATCTCTTCATCATCCTCATTTGGACGGAAGATATCTCGTTTAGCATCTAGCTTCCAAACGACCATAGGATATCTCTAAAACTCAGCAACGTTCTTTTAGAACGTGGATAATAGATGACCTCTTTAATGGTTAAGATAGTACCATTGAACAACATGATACGGGCCTTTCTGTATTCTTCAATCAGGTTGGATGGGCCTGAGAGAGTTATCAGATGTGCTTTCTTAGGTACAAAGTTAGTAAGATAATGTCGCTCACGTAATATGGTGTGCGTGGTAGCACTATCAGCCATACAACCACTAGACATACCTAAAAATAAATTGATTGAATTGGTCACATGTATAAATATAATTCCATTCATTCAATTAATCAATTCCAGAAATAATATCCATAAAATAACAATCCATAATTCAAAACAAACCAATACCAAACAAATTATTTAAATACTTGGAAAAATTGTCCAAAATTAAACCATAAAAAAAACCTAGAAATTGGGGGGTCCAGCCATTCCTAATGGGTTCGGCCACTAGGGGTAAAACACCCTAAAAACATGTATAAAATTTATTCTTCCATAGGAGCTTATGCCTCTCGAAAATCTGATATCTCCATGGATGTAGTAGCATCTTCCGGATGTTCCACATGTGCAGAGTTAGACTCACGATGGGAATGATACTTGGCAATTGTTGAGGTTATTTCCTTCCTAGTGCTAAAAACATGTTAAGTATAATGACACAAGTAAGGGTGTCGAATCCACAGGGACTAATTAGACCTATATAACCACTTGTTTTGCAAGAACCCTACTAGAAGCTAGAACTAATCAATTTAAACAGATTTGATGTTGTATCTTGAAACACACGGAAATGAAATGAATACAAGTAAATGAATACAACAAGTAATATAATGAGGTAGAACCAAGGGGGATGTAGCTAGGGAGTTGTATCAATAAAGAGAAGGAACTAGGGAGGTAAGGCTAGGGATTCGGTTTCACCATTGCTAAATCGATTTCATGTTTGTTAAGTCGGTTTATGCTCAGCTATTTACCTATCTCTTGAGTTTGTTTCACTTAGACATGATCAACCATATGATGTGTATTTGATCAAATATTCCTAGACATGAACCTAGTTGTGATGTGCAACTTGGATTCCTAATCAAGAATGTGTTATACACAAGAAACTTTCATAAAACCAAGGGAACACTCGGCATGATGTTTGCAAAACATCCCCTTCAATCATTCCCATATATGCCAAGGTTATGCATGATGTGTGCTATAAGATTGGCTATACAACCTATGGTTAATTCAAATGGTGATCAAGCATTAAAATCAACACATAAAGTTACAATTAAATCAGAGAATGAAACAAGAAATAGAAGGATAAAACTGAGCATTCCAAATTAATTACATGGCAATCTTGCTAGGCTACATCGAATCCTTAGAGGGAGATTAGTTACACTTCATGTTTACAAAGATTTGACATATAAATATAGAACATGAGTGTACATAGAATTAAGAAGAAGAACCCCTTGAAGCAAAACTGGAGTTGGAAATCACTTGGGAATGGCCTTCGGTGCAAGCTCTCCAAGGGTGGTGTAACTTCTCCAAGTGTGATGTAGATGAATGTGGTGCGGCTATGGTTGAATGGTTTGTGTAATGTGGTAGAGAATGGACAGAGATGGAGCGGCTAAGTGTGTGTAGAAAGGAATGAATGGAATGAATATTGTGTAAGGAAGAATGTAGGTTATGGAATGTAGTGTATTTCAGATTTCTTGAAGACTACACTTAAAGGGAGAGCATGGAATAATTTTCGGATTTAGATCCAAGATTGGATCTCAACAAGTGTAAAATATGGGATGCTAGTGTGTGCAATGATGGGGGAATTAGATTTCTGAAATGGTGAGTGCTTGGCACAAGGGAGAATGCATGCATATGGTCATTGGAGATGCATGTGGAATTGCTGCCAAGACAGGCTGGCAAGGGATTAAATACTCACGGCATGGGTGAGTTTGTGGGTGAAAATGTGGCTGAAATGTTTAACTAATGGGGGTGCATGTTCTTGGTGAACAAGGGGGGTAGAAGTGTAAGATAATGCAGGGCAAGGTGTGTGAAATCACCCAATCTGAATCCAATGCATTTGCCATGCATAGAATCACTCAATATGGCCGAATTGCACCATATTCCCTCTATATCAATTCCTGAAATTCCAGCAGCCAAACTTGTCCTATATTCCTCATTTGGACTTCAAATTAACTCATCAAACTCCTCTCCATGCTTGGAGTAATGCTCGGCTACCAAAAGTGGTGCTTTTACTTCATATTCCTTCCAATTGATCCTAATACACACTTGGCTGCATACTAGCACAAAATGATGTAAAATGCAACTAGTTTAAGTCAAACACACCACAACGTTGGCAAATAAAGATGATATAAATACACACGAAATGTGAACTATCAAATACCCCCAAACCTGGTTTTTGCTAGTCCACGAGCAAACTTACAATTTAAAACACTCAAAACACTATCATCTAACTAAACCACTTTCGCTGGCCAAACGATTGCACTAAGCATGTGCAACAAGCCTTTGAACCCCTAGGTGTCCCTAGTTGGAGGAGTTGTGTCTCCTGAGGGTTTACATTGATGACACCCTCAAACATCTACAAAATCTGCACACACTTTGGTTAAACATGCTTTAAACAAACTAATAATAACCAATGAAAACTTTGTTATACATTCAAACTCAAAAGTCTTGCCATTCCAAAGAATCGTATCAATTGTAATGTATAAAGATATTTCACCATGTTTTACAACTTCAAGGTCACCATACCCAAATGCTTAAGAAAGAATTCGCCTCAACTCTACTCCTTACGGCTTTCACTCAAATTCTCACTCAGATCCTAAGGTTTAGTCTCTTCACTAACATATGTGAATGAAGTTATGTAAAGGAAATCAAAATTCTCACATATGAAACTTGAAATGAAAGCACAATTTCTGATTAGATCTCATGAAATGAATCAAATGCTAAGAATATAGATTACACACACACTTACCATCACCCATGAATACATCCTCAATGATCAGCTAGGTCTTTCTCAAGATTGTAATGCAAGGCTTAGGTTATAAGTTATGAAAGAAGTGATATGGAATACTAGAGCTTGGGGCATACCAAATTGTCCTTGAGGTCATGCTCTTCATTTGCATTTGTCTTCGTTCATCTTTGTTTTTGGCGTCCAAGCCCTATGCCTTATAATGAGGAGATTTGGAACTTGTTTCCACTTGATTCTCTTCTTTTTATTTAACTCCTTTTTTTTTTTTTAGAAACACACTTCGACATAGGTGCCTTTGGTACACGCCACAATCTTGCTTTATCACTCAATTTACCTTTAGACTTCATCACATTGGTATTCCCCAAGCTATAAGGTACGGCTTGTATTGAGCTAGAATGGGGTATAGTATGGTGTGGGTGATGAAAGAATTAGGCAAAAGTGTTTGGCTGCAAAAGGGGTGAAAGGAGCACACATAGGGGTAGGATTTCAGCCATTTAGTAGTTAAAACATGCATAGCCTAACATCATCTCATTGAGTTCATTCATGAATAATACTAAACACATGGTATCTGCAAAGGAGAGTAATTCTTAGCATTCAAACAACATAGAAGTAATGAGATCATTTAGAGTGAAATTGAAAGAAAAAGATAGGAGTAGAAACACTTTAAACCCTCTCAAAGAAGCAATTAGGCTCAAAATAACTCACTAGGGTAGTCTCCACTATTCTTCTTGTGACTTTAAGTATGGTACCTCTATCATCATATCTTCAAGTGTTACATCTTTATAAATGACAACTAGATACACAACTTTTTCATAGTGACCCCTAGAACTTGTTTGCAAACATAGTCCTCATATACATGCATATTAGTAAGCAAAAGCACACTTAACCAAAACAAACACAAACAAACCCTAAATCCAAATCACTTAACCTAAACAGAAACAAACAAACCTTCCATCCAAAATACCCCCAAACCTAACTTAAACATTGTCCTCAATGTTTAATTTTGAATGTAGTGCAAGTAGGCAAAGAATATGGCATGGAAATAACATAATCACAACATAATCACAACATAAGGAAAGAACACAAACCACACTAGGTTGCCTCCTAGTAAGCGCTTTATTTAATGTCTAGGCAAGACATGGTAGCTTGTTCATGGTGTTGTAAACTCAAGAAAATCCACAACTTGATACATAAGCTCATCTTCCACATTTTCCAAATATGGCTTCAATCTCTGCCCATTGACTTTAAAAGAGGTGCCATTCTTCATGTTCTCAATCTCCACAGCTCCGTGGGGAAATGTTTGCACCACTTTGAATGGTCCAACCCACCTAGACTTCAATTTTCCTGGAAAAAGTCTCAAACGTGAGTAATACAAAAGTACTTTCATACCTTGGTGAAACTCCTTCCTTAGGATGGCCTTGTCATGATAGAGCTTAGTCCTTTCCTTGTAGATTTTGGCATTCTCATATGCCTCATTTCTAAGCTCTTCCAACTCATTAAGTTGGAGCTTTCTTGCTATTCCCGCATCCTTGTAATCAAAATTGAACTTCTTGATTGCCCAATATGCTCGGTGTTCAAGCTCCATTGGCAAATGACAAGCTTTCCCAAACACAAGTCGATAAGGACTCATGCCAATGGGAGTCTTGTAAGCCGTTCTATATGCCCATAGTGCATCATTCAACCTTAATGACCAATCCTTCCTTGTAGGACTCACGGTCTTCATCAAAATGTTCTTGATCTCCCTATTGCTAATCTCCACTTGCCCTGAAGTTTGAGGATGGTACGGGGTTGCCACTTTGTGGTTGATGTTGTACTTCTTCATCAAGGATTCAAAGGGTTTGTTGCAGAAATGGCTACCACCATCACTAATAATAGCTCTTGGGGTTCCAAACCTACAAAAAATCTCATTTTTAAGAAAGTTCAACACAACCTTATGATCATTAGTTCTTGTAGCAATGGCTTCAACCCATTTGGATACATAATCTACTGCCACTAAAATGTATAAATAACCAAAAGAGGATGGAAATGGTCCCATGAAATCGATTCCCCAAACATCAAAGAGTTCTACCACCAAAATGTTGTTCAAAGGCATCTCATTTCTTCGGCTAATGTTCCCCATTTTCTGGCACCTATCACACTTAGAACAAAAATCAAAAGCATCTTTGAATAGAGTAGGCCAAAAGAAACCAGATTGTAAAACCTTTAGGGATGTCTTTTTGGCACCAAAATGTCCACCGCATGCCAATGTATGGCTAAATGTTAGAATGCTTTGTTGCTCACTCTCTGGGACACATCTTCTAATGATTTGGTCAGGGCAATACTTAAACAAGTATGGTTCATCCCAAATGTAGTGCTTAACCATGGCAAGGAACTTCTTTCTTTCCTGAAAAGAAATGTCATCTCTCATTACACCACAAGCAAGATAGTTGACAAAATCAGCATACCATGGTTCTTTTTCTTGAACAACAAGGAGTTGTTCATCTGGAAATGATTCATTTAGAGGCAAAGGTTGTCCAACTTCATGGTTCTCATTAAGCCGTGACAAATGGTCAGCCACCACATTATCACTTCCCTTCTTGTCTCGAATTTCCAAATCAAACTCTTGTAATAAGAGTATCCATCTAATTAGGCGCGGTTTAGCATCCTTCTTTGTCATCAAATACCTAAGGGCTGCATGATCAGAAAACACAATAACTTTAGATCCCACTAGATATGACCGAAACTTCTCTAAGGCAAAAACAATAGCAAGCAACTCATTTTTAGTTGTGGAATAGTTGAGTTGAGCATCATTTAGAGTCCGGCTTGCATAATAGATCACATGTGGGAGCTTGTTCACCCTTTGCCCTAAAACTGCACCAATAGCATAGTCAGAGGCATCACACATTAATTCAAAAGGTAAAGACCAATCTGGTGCCATAATGATAGGAGTCGAGGTTAATTCATGTTTCAAAATATTGAATGCATCCATACAAGCTTTATCAAAATGAAACACAACATCTTTAGCTAACAAATTGCATAATGGACGAGTTATCATTGAAAAGTTCTTAATGAAACGTCGATAAAATCCTGCATGCCCTAAGAAACTTCTCACTCCCTTCACGGTTGTGGGAGCTGCCATATTGTTGATAATGTCAATTTTGGCTTTGTCTACCTCCATTCCTTTGCTAGAGATCACATGTCCCAAAACAATGCCTTGTTTCACCATGAATTGGCATTTTTCCCAATTGAGAACCAAATTTGTTTCCTGACATCTTTGAAGCATTAAAGAGAGATGGTTAAGACATTCATCAAAAGAGGAACCAAACACTGAAAAATCATCCATGAATACCTCAATGAATCTTTCCACCATGTCAGAAAAGATTGCCAACATACATCTTTGGAATGTGGCCGGAGCATTGCAAAGTCCAAAGGGCATTCTCCTATATGCAAATGTGCCAAAGGGGCATGTGAATGTAGTTTTCTCTTGATCCTCCGGGGCAATTGCAATTTGATTGTAACCTGAGTAACCATCAAGAAAACAATAGTGTGAGTAACCTGCCAATCTCTCAAGCATTTGATCTATGAAAGGCATGGGAAAGTAATCTTTTCTAGTGTTAGAATTCAACTTCCTGTAATCAGTGCAAACTCTCCAACTAGCCGTGGGTCTTGTGGGCACAAGTTCTTGGTTTTCATTTCTCATTACTGAGATTCCCACCTTCTTAGGTACCACTTGAATGGCACTCACCCATTTGCTATCAGAAATGGGGTATATGATCCCCACATCTAACAATTTTAACACTTCATTCCTCACAACTTCTTTCATGTGTGGATTGAGCCTTCTTTGTGGCTCACGGGTTGTCTTTGCTCCATCCTCCAAAAGAATCCTATGCATGCACCTAGTAGGGCTTATTCCCTTGATATCTGCAATAGACCATCCAATAGCTGATTTGGACTCTTTTAACACCCTAAGTAGTTTATCTTCTTCATTAGGGGTGAGGTCAGAAGCTATGATAACTGGAAGAGTTTCAAATTCAGCTAGATATGCATATTTTAGATGTGGTGGAAGTGGTTTAAGTTCAAGTTTAGGTGCCTTAACAATGGAAGGGATTAGATGTGACCTTGATGGTTCTAAATGCTCTATAAGAGGTGAAACATTTAAAGGATACGGTGCTAATGCTTCCAAGGCAGCTACCACTTCCATGAGTGCATCTTCATCATCAAAATCATCTTGAGATTGAGTCAAAACGGTTTGTAATGGTTCATTAGATTGTGCCTGCAAGAACTTAGAGAAAACAAGTGAATCAAGCACATCAATGGCATAGCAATCAAGGGATGAAGAAGGATGAGAGAGAGACTCAAACACTTTGAATTGAACGGTCTCTCCTAGCACGGTCATAGTAAGGAGTCCATTTTGCACATCTATGATGGTCTTGGCCGTGGCCATAAATGGTCTTCCAAGCAAAATAGGCAACTCTCGGTCATGTATAGGTGCTTCTTCCATATCCAACACTACAAAATCCACAGGCAAGATTAATTTATCAATTTGAACTAGAATATCCTCTACTATACCTCTTGGATATTTCACGGATCTGTCCGCAAGTTGTAATGATATGGTGGTGGCCTTCAATTCCCCCAAACCTAGTTGAAGGTACACGGAGTATGGCATTAAGTTGATGCTAGCACCCAAATCAAGCATGGCCTTCTCTACTTTCTTGTCCCCTATGGTGATGTTGATAGATAAACTTCCCGGATCTTTGAGCTTTGGTGGAAGTTTTCTTTGCAACACCGCACTTACATTCTCCGACACCACTACCTTCTCATGTGGTCCATGCTTCCTTTTGTAATTGTTTAACTCTTTGAAGAACTTCCCGTAAGCCGGCATGTTCCTAATGACATCAAGCAAAGGTAAGTTAACATTCACCTTACTTAGAATATCAAAAATCTCTTTAAATGACTTATCCTGCTTGCCCTTGGCAAGTCTTCCAGGGAATGGTATTGGTGGAGTGTAAGGTTTCTCGGCCTTGTGAAGATTTGGTGCTCCATTTGAGGAATTAGCATGGCTTGGTTCCTCATTTGGTCTCTCATTTTCTCCTTGAGTAACCCCTGCATTCACATGATCAAACTCATTAGTAACTTCATTGCCAACTCTATTATTGATAACTTTACCACTTCTAAGTGTAGTGATTGCTTTGGCTTGCTCTTGGTTCCTTTGGAGTATCACGGGTTGGCTTGGAAATTTGCCAACCTCTCTTTGGTTCAAGGCATCTGCAATTTGTCCCAATTGTGTCTCCATTTTGGTTAGAGCCGCCGAATGTTGTTGGAAGGTGCTATTTGTGGCTTGTTGGAATTGCAAAGTGTTTTGAGCTAACAACTTAACCGTATCCTCAAGTGTAGGGGCAGGTTTTGGTTGGAAGTTTTGGAATTGGTTTTGGTTGTTGTTCTTCCATGAAAGGTTGGGATGATCTCTCCACCCCGGGTTATATGTGTTTGAATACATATCATTCCTTGGCCTTTGATTGTAAGAATTCATGAGGTTCACTTGCTCTTGGACAAACTCGGGATAGGCCTCCCTAGATGGACATTGATGAGTAGGATGGCTTGGTATGTTGCAAATGGCACACACCTCATTTGCTTTTGGCACCATGTTGAGCACGGATTCAAGCTTCCTTTCTAGGTTAGCTACCTGCAATGAAAGATCATGATTAGCATTTGTTTCATACACTCCAAGTTTCTTACCCCTTACATCTTTGTGTTGAGCATTAGATCCCAACATCTCATAAATGTTGTAAGACTCTTGAGCATTCTTTTTCTTCAAGGCACTACCTGCGGCATTATCAACAGTTGATTGACATGTTTGGGTTAGTCCATCATAGAAAATTTGCATTTGTAAGTGAAGAGGTAACCCATGGTGTGGACATTGTAGCAAATGTCCTTTAAAACGCTCCCAACACTCATTGAATGGCTCTCCATCATCTTGTTTGAAATTGAAGATTTGTCCCCTTAATGTGGCTGTCTTTTGAGTGGAAAAGAACTTCTCCAAGAACTTCTTAGCCACGGCATCCCATGTGGTGAGTGAACCCGGTGCTAGAGTCATCAACCAACTCTTTGCCTTATCCTTCAAAGTGTAAGGAAACACTCTCATCCTCAAATTTGCTTCACTTACTCCCTGCAAAGGTAAACCACTCACAACATTGTAAAACTCTTTAACATGAGCTAAAGGATCTTCATTAGGTATGCCATAAAAAGAGGGAAGCATATGAAAATGTGAAGACTTAAGATCATAGTTTCTAGCTTCGGTGGAAAGCAAGATGCATGAAGGGGAGTTTGGTATGATTGGTTGAGCAAAGTCCTCCAAGGCTCGAAGTTCATCTTGGTTGCCAGCCATCTCTTCTTCTCTTTCCCAATGAGTGTGCTCAGAAGTTGCACTTGTGGAACTAGATGAAGTTCCTTCTTCTTCTCCTCGGACAAAGGATGAACTTGTTGGCACAAAGTTGTCCAAAGTGTTGCCTTTTAAACGTTCAATTCTTTGGCCCAACTCAACAAGTCTTTTTGACATATACTACCTAAAACAAAATAAACAAGTTTGAATAGAAATCAAAAATCTACTTAAAATGAAAAGAACAAAGTATAAATAGCAAAACAAGCAATTACAAGGGACTGAAATCAGTCCCCGGCAACGGCGCCATTTTTGTTGAGGTTATTTCCTTCCTAGTGCTAAAAACATGTTAAGTATAATGACACAAGTAAGGGTGTCGAATCCACAGGGACTAATTAGACCTATATAACCACTTGTTTTGCAAGAACCCTACTAGAAGCTAGAACTAATCAATTTAAACAGATTTGATGTTGTATCTTGAAACACACGGAAATGAAATGAATACAAGTAAATGAATACAACAAGTAATATAATGAGGTAGAACCAAGGGGGATGTAGCTAGGGAGTTGTATCAATAGAGAGAAGGAACTAGGGAGGTAAGGCTAGGGATTCGGTTTCACCATTGCTAAATCGATTTCATGTTTGTTAAGTCGGTTTATGCTCAGCTATTTACTTATCTCTTGAGTTTGTTTCACTTAGACATGATCAACCATATGATGTGTGGATTTGATCAAATATTCCTAGACATGAACCTAGTTGTGATGTGCAACTTGGATTCCTAATCAAGAATGTGTTATACACAAGAAACTTTCATAAAACCAAGGGAACACTCGGCATGATGTTTGCAAAACATCCCCTTCAATCATTCCCATATCTGCCAAGGTTATGCATGATGTGTGCTATAAGATTGGCTATACAACCTATGGTTAATTCAAATGGTGATCAAGCATTAAAATCAACACATAAAGTTACAATTAAATCAGAGAATGAAACAAGAAATAGAAGGATAAAACTGAGCATTCCAAATTAATTACATGGCAATCTTGCTAGGCTACATCGAATCCCTAGAGGGAGATTAGTTACACTTCATGTTTACAAAGATTTGACATATAAATATAGAACATGAGTGTACATAGAATTAAGAAGAAGAACCCCTTGAAGCAAAACTGGAGTTGGAAATCACTTGGGAATGGCCTTCGGTGCAAGCTCTCCAAGGGTGGTGTAACTTCTCCAAGTGTGATGTAGATGAATGTGGTGCGGCTATGGTTGAATGGTTTGTGTAATGTGGTAGAGAATGGACAGACATGGAGCGGCTAAGTGTGTGTAGAAAGGAATGAATGGAATGAATATTGTGTAAGGAAGAATGTAGGTTATGGAATGTAGTGTATTTCAGATTTCTTGAAGACTACACTTAACGGGAGAGCATGGAATAATTTTCGGATTTAGATCCAAGATTGGATCTCAACAAGTGTAAAATATAGGATGCTAGTGTGTGCAATGATGGGGGAATTAGATTTCTGAAATGGTGAGTGCTTGGCACAAGGGAGAATGCATGCATATGGTCATTGGAGATGCATGTGGAATTGCTGCCAAGACAGGCTGGCAAGGGATTAAATACTCACGGCATGGGTGAGTTTGTGGGTGAAAATGTGGCTGAAATGTTTAACTAATGGGGGTGCATGTTCTTGGTGAACAAGGGGGGTAGAAGTGTAAGATAATGCATGGCAAGGTGTGTGAAATCACCCAATCTGAATCCAATGCATTTGCCATGCATAGAATCACTCAATATGGCCGAATTGCACCATATTCCCTCTATATCAATTCCTGAAATTCCAGCAGCCAAACTTGTCCTATATTCCTCATTTGGACTTCAAATTAACTCATCAAACTCCTCTCCATGCTTAGAGTAATGCTCGGCTACCAAAAGTGGTGCTTTTACTTCATATTCCTTCCAATTGATCCTAATACACACTTGGCTGCATACTAGCACAAAATGATGTAAAATTCAACTAGTTTAAGTCAAACACACCACAACGTTGGCAAATAAAGATGATATAAATACACACGAAATGTGAACTATCAGCAATAGCCTCAGGGGTGGCTATACATACGTGTAACCAATGATCATTTGATCCACAGCGGTAGCACATGTCCATTTCAGTGGAAGCCGATTGAATGGTAGATTTTCCCTTGTTCTTGAAGTTTGGGGCCTTAGGGCAAGGGGTTGGCGCTTCTGGGTCAAATTTCCTCCCTTGGGTAAGCCTGGATTCTATGGACCTTGGGCTCGTGGTGGGGCTTGCTGCCCATTGCCACGACCATGACGATTTTTGCATTGTTTATGGCTGCTAAAATTGGTCGCATGTGCTTTAGGTGCGGCATTCGAGCTAATGGGCCGAGCTTGATGATTCTTCATCAAAAGCTGGTTATGTTTTCAGCGAGAAGTAAAACAGAGATCAAATCTGAAAATTTTGTAAACTTATGTGCCTTATGTTGTTGCTGTAGGACAATATTGGTGGCATAGAAGTTCGAATAGGTCTTTTCCAAGAGATCTGATTCGGTTAATTCCACTTTACAGAACTTAAGTAGTGATTAGATTCTACAAACTTCAAAGTTGTATTCATTTACGAACTTAAAGTTTTAGAAGCGAAGATACTGCCAGTCGTGTCTTGCTTTAGGCAAATAGATGTTTTTCTAGTGATCAAAAAAGTCGGCCAGAGTAAGCCAAAGGGTGCGTGGGTCTTACCTAGCGAGGTATTCGGTCTGCAAAGCATCATGGATGTGTCTTCGAATGAAGATCATTGCTGTAGCTTTTTGAGCTTTGTTGAAAGGTTTTTCGTCGATAGGTGCCTCGATGGTGGCTCTAATACCCTTTGTAGTAAGATAGAGCTTCACGTCTTGAACCCATTTCAGGTAGTTTCTTCTAGCTACTTCTAGAGCGGTGAAATCGAGCTTGTTCAAGTTCGACATGTCCCTAAAATAGAGGGTACAACAAAACGTGGTTAGTCATATGGTAATCCATAGACATACATCGTAGAACATTCGGGTTCTATAGACATGTATTGGTCTATAGGTTTCATGTGGTAAGTTTTGAATGAAAACTTCAAATACACTGAATATGAAATTACATGTTCAATTTAGTTTTATGAATGATTAGTTCATAAAGGAGAGGTTCCTGCAAGAACATAGAATGCAATATGCTAATTTAAGTGTAGTGGATTTGAGTTTCTATAGGAACTTAAGTGTGAGAGCTTTAGTACTATGAAAGGATGTCAACGGTTCAAAGTATAAATTATTGAATCGTTAATGTCCAAAAGTGATCTTCAGGTCAATAATTTTGGATTAATTATCAAATTAATGGACTGCAGGTCACTTTTAATTAATTCAATAGATCGGGACCAAACAGAATCGATCACGGAAGTAAAATAATGACAAACAAGTCATATTAGCTTTGGTTGGTGATAAACCAAGTGATAATTAAATTAGAATTAATTAGCGTAAGCCAAGGCGCCCCAAAAAATATTTTGGGCATGATTTATAACGCGGGGATGCCAAAAAATTGGTATCAGGTCGAAAAAAGACATGAGTGGGCCCTAATGGTTTGACTACATGCATATTGGGTCATAGGAGGGCTGCAAGCCTTGGGCCGTGTGGTTTAGGGAGCCCAGCAGCCAAGGTTGCTAGTATTGGGCCAAGTAATTGGACACGGGTGCAGGCCTAACAAAAAGCTGGCCGTGGGTTGGTCTAGGAAGCCTAGCCGAAGTTGGGTTCGGGTCGAGGCAAGCCAAGCCCAACAAGCAACATGGGCTTGCTGCAGGAGGGCCTAGGGCTCAGGACAAAGCCTAGCAGCATAAGGTTGCTAGCAGGTTAAGTCGGAATACATGGACAAGTCCAAGAAAGGTTGCAGGCTTTCTGTGGAGATGGGTTGAGCTTCGGGCTCGGGTAAGCCAGCTAGGCCGAAGGCCTGGTGTGTTCGTGTAGGCATAGCAAAGCCCAAAGGACTGCTGCCATGGTCTTGACATCGTCCTAGTAGTGTGCTCGACGTGGCTGGGTGATAGGAACATATTTATGTGACTTTATTAGTTTGTTTCCTTGCATTTACTTAATTAGTTTCATCTTATTAGAATGTTTTAAGCTATTTTCGTGTGTTTGTAGGTTCTAAATAACAAAGTTAGCAAAGAAGTGCATTTTGGTGCAATTTGGAGCTATTTTGGGGTGAAATGGATTGCATGCATGGGGAGCATGAAAAATGAATGGTTGTGATTCATTCTCACTAACAAAATGGATGGTAGTGATTCATTCTCACCAATAAAAATGGATGGTGATGATTCATTCTCACCAACAAAATGGATGGTAGTGATTCAATCTCACCAACAAAATGGATGGTAGTGATTCATTCTCACCAACAAAAATGGATGGTGGTGATTCATTCTCACCAAGAAAATGGATGGTAGTGATTCATTCTCAAAGCCTATAAATAGGCTTCTCCATCAAGGCCAAAGACACCAATTCACACAACACTTCCATTCTACACTCCCTAAACTATCCTAGCCTTACCCCTACCTACCCATCCTAAACACCACCATACATCCCCCCTATCCATTCCTCCATACAACCAAACCTTCAACCCACAACCACCCCTTGTGCTGTAGCAAAGGAAGGGAAGGAAAATGCTTGGACGTGCTTGCCACTCAACGAGGATCGTTGGAGCGTTTAGGTGTTTTCTTTCTTTTATTTTCAATGTATAAATCTATTTACCTTTGTTTTACAATTATGAGGAACTAAACCCCCCCCCCCCCTTTTGCCAGGGGAGATTCAAAGCCATGATTACATTTGCATTATGAATTAATTACTTTTGGTTGTGCTTTAATAATTTGTGATTTCAATTCGCTTAACTATTTGATTGATAACTTATTTGTGTATGTTAATTAAGAGTGCACACTTAGTTTTCATGCATAAGTTTGATGCTAGAATATAAGGAAATTTCACCTATCGTTATGAACTTATATTCATGAGTAGTGAAGGTTGCTATCCACAATCGTGTTAAGTGAATTCTTGGCAAGAGTATCATGCTTTTCATAGTTACGAATGCCTCGTTAATACTTATAGTTCTCATGAATCTTAATGATCTTTGATTGTATCTCTATTGTGCTTTTCACGTATGGAACTTTTGAAGAATGTTTTGAATTGTTATATGCGCTTTCCCATTCAATTCATTAACTTAAGGAGAACTTGAAGGTTAAAAAAGTGCTATCACGGTTAACCCGGAGTATTGAGTTTCATAAGTTATCGAAAGAACAACTAAAAATTGGTTTATGTACAAGTGTATCATGTGTGGAGGAGAACCCTCTAGCTAATCCATCATCCATTCAAACAACCATAGTTTGTGCTTAAATCTGTCTAGTTTACAATTTGTTTGTTTTCAAGTTATTCTCATCAAGACCCAATCCCCCTTTTACAATTTGTGTCTTTTGATTTGAATCTACCTTATTTGATTTCTTTTGAGTTCTTTGAGTTAATTTAGTTTAGAGTTGGTTAATTTTCATAGCTTAAATCTTTTAAATTCATTCGCGAATCTGTCTTAGTTTATTTGTTAGTTTTATTTTGAGTTATTCTAGTTTAGTTGGAATCATTTTAATCTAGTTAAGTGTTTTTATTTTAGATTTGTGTTTTTAAAATTTTATTTAGTGTTTCCAAGTTTATTTTATATAGATTAGCAATACCTCATAATTCCCGGTTTAGAACGATCCCTACTTGCATATATACTACAATTGTCAACAAGAGGGTTTAATTTGTGTGTTAGCTTATTTTCGCATCACTGGGTTGCAGGCCAGCATAGAGGATAGCGGCGGTGCCACGGTGGTGGTGCGATGGCCATGCCGCACGGTTACCAAATTTTTTTTTCGATTTCTCTAGGGTTTGAAAAACCCCTAACTGGCTTCTAATTTATTTATATGCTTTGACTCACAAATTCCACATAGCAATATAATTGTAATGCATGAAACATATATATAAAACATATACAATATATATATATATATATATATATATATATCGGAAGGAAAATAGCATATAGCGGTTCATGCATCATGATGAATGTTTTCATGCTTCGTGGATGTTTCAAGTATCTTCCTTTATTTTAAGTGTACTTGATTGGCAGAAAACAAATAAAAGCCTTTGAATTTTGTAGAAGATAACCTCTTCCTACAATCATTCAGTTCCTTAGCTTCTGGCAAGAGCGTGCTCATAACATGTTGTAGGCCTATTTAACTGAGCTATTCTAAGGGAATAAAGAGAGGGAGGCCGGCGGCAGTGAGACAGAGAAGAGAGAGATTTAATTGTGAGGTGTGTGTTGTTTCACCCCATTGTGTCTTTATTTATGGTAGTAAGATAGGTTAAATCCTTACCCTTTTAGAATTACAACTCTAGTAAGAATTAGACTACTAAAAGGAATAAAAGATACTCCTAGATACAATAAGATTTACACAATCACATTACTATTCTAAATATGACTGCAACAAAATTTTATTAATTAGTACAAGAATAATATATTTTAACGAGGGCAATTTAGTAATCAAGCAAGTTTTAATTTTGATTCAGGTGAATTAGTAAACAAGTTATATGAAACTAATATCATTCTTACTCCGATTCCAGCTAGTTTAGTAAACAACTTTAATAGAAATTTAATTCTGATTCTCTGTCAATCCAATTCTTCCTCAATTCAATTCCTTTCAATTTGATTACATATGATTAAACGAGTCAAAAATGTGATTTTCCTTTTTCATGGATGTACAATGCTTTGCTTATATGACTTGGATTTTCTATCATTTGTTTGTCTAACTCCTTGTGAATGTAATTGAGCATGGTTTTTTTTTTTTTGAATCCCCAATCAAACTTATATTGTCAAATAACTTTTAATCTATTGATATTTTTCTTCCTAATGATTAAGATGAAAAGCCAGAAAGGTGCTCTTTGTGTAGGCACACAATGTAAGTAAGTTGATATTTCTAGAGTTCGGATCAATTTTATTTTTGTCTCATGATCACAAGAGACATAACACTCTCCAATAAAATGTTAATAACATGAAAGGTGTATGTAACTCATTCTTCGTGTCCATCGTAAAACGTTAGATGGTTGCCTTACCCTTCTTTGAATAGTTACAACTATTTTTTTTAAAGCAAAAAAAGAAAAAGAAAAAAAAAGAGGGATGATGAATTAACTGATCGGATCATATTTATATATATTTTTATATCAAATTCGCTCGTCTTTTCTTAGTTAGTTCGTTTTATTTTGAGCTATTTACGTTGTTTTTGTGTTTTATAGAATTTGTTAAGCAAAGAAAATAATAATTGAATAAGTGAAATTTTAAGTGTCAATTCGTCAAAACTACCTTACTCACTTATTTTCTTTGTTTATGTTTTCGATTCGGATTGGAGTGATTGTAATTGGGGTGGTTTGTTTTATGTGTTAAATAAAATAAAACAAAATAATTAAAAGGAAAACAGAGCAGGAAATCATGAGGGGCAGCTGCGCATGGGATTAAAGGAAGAAAATGATGCTGCCAGCTTTGGCAGCTTACCAAGAACAACTAAAAGAAAATAATAGTGAGGAGCACAGCTGTGAGGCACGGAGAAAGGGAGCATTGGGGACAGAAAACGGGAGAAAACCTTGAGGGATAATAAGGCAGTCAAGCTACCAGAACCGAAAGGGGGGAGAATCAGAAAAATAAGGGAGCTGCCTCGGGTAGCTGGTCAAAGGGAGAAAACAAGAAAAAAATAAATAAAGAGGACGCTGCCTCTTGGCAGCGATTGGAGAGAGCCTCGGAGAGGAGAGCTGCCTTTCTTGGCAGCTGTGAGGCAGTTCATGAAGAGGGAAGAAAACAGGAGCCCTCGGGACAGCTGGAGCCTCGGGTCAGACCGGATCCAAAGTCGGAGGCACGGAAGTGGGCAGTCTTGCGCAAGGGAGCCTCGGGAGGCGCTGACAAACAGAAGTCAGCGAAGGCTGCATTGGGTGCTTGCGAAGATTAAGAAAGGCCACGCAGGTCTTCGGGGCAGAAGCTGGGCGCAAGGCTTCGGGCCTTGAAGAAAACAGAGAGATCTGAGGCAGCTGGCGAATTAAACGGGGGAAAACGAAAAACCAAGGCAGAGGCGCCCAATTACCAGCGAGGAACAAAGCCAATAATTGCACAGATCCCCGCACCCCAATTTGGTTTAACCCTCCAAACTCATGTTTAATTTCTGTTTTAATTTATAAATATGTGTAAATAAATTTTATATTGGCTAGAGGTTAATTCAAAACCATGATTATATTTGTAATTTGAATTGGTAACTTCAGTTGTGAATTCTGAGTTGTGATTTAATTTTGCTTAACTGCTTGATTGATAACTTATTTGTGTATGTTAATTAAGGATGCATACTTAATTTACACGCATGAATTTGATGCTAGAATATAAGTGAATTTCACCTAATCGTTCTGAACTTATATTCATGAGTAGTGAAGGTTGTTATCCACAATCGCGTTAAGTAAATTCTTGGCAGGAGTATCATGCTTTTCATAGTTACGAATGCCTCGTCAATGCTTATAGTTTTCACGAAGTTTAATGATCTTTAATTGTATCTCTATTGTGCTTTTCACGTAGGGGACTTTTAGAGAATGTGTTGAATTGTTGTATGCTGTTCATCCAATTCAATAACTTAAGGAAAACTTGAAGGTTAATTTAAGCATACCTAATTAATTTGGGGTGTTGAGATTCACAACTTATTGAAAGAACAACTGAAAAATCAATTTAGATTGCATATGTGTCATGTGTGGAGAAGAACCCTCTAGCCAATCCGTCGCCTATCATTCACCTTTATTTTATGCTTTTGTCAAATCTGTTATTTACTTAAGTTTGATAGTTCACAATTAGTATGCATTTACATCATCCATATTTGCCATCTTTGTGGTATTTTTGATTAAGCTAGTTGCATTTTACATCATTTTGTGTTAGTGTGCAGCCAAGTGTGTGTTAGGGTCAATTGGAAGGCAAATGAAGCAAAAACACCACCTTTGGTGGCCGAGCATTGGTTCAAGCATGGAGAAGATCTTAATGAGTTAATTTGAAGTCTAAATGAAGAATTGAGGACAAGTTTGGCTGCTAGAATTTCTGGAAATGACAAGGGTGCAATTCGGCCAGTTTGGTGAATTCTATGCATGGCACATGCATTGGATTCGGATTTGGGTGATTTCACCACCTTGCCATGCATTAACTTACATTTTCTACCCTTCCCATTAGTTAAACCTTTCAGCCATGCAATTTCACAAACAATTTCACCATTGCCGTGCCTTTTCCATCCCTTGCCAGCCTGTCATTACAGTTTTCACATGCTTCTCCATTCAAAATGACCACATGCTTGCCTATTTTCCCCATGCCATGCACTATCCATTTCAGAAATTGAATTCCCCATCATTACACACACTTGCATCCCATATTTTACATTTGTTGAGATCCAATCTTGGATCTAAACCTGAAAAGCTATTCCATTCATTCTCTTTAAGTGTAAAGAAATCTGAAAGGGAAGAGAATCAATCTTCAATTTGGAAAAAACTCTCCAATTCCATAACCCTAGACTACTACATTCATCCTCACTCTAAAACACAAAAACACCAAGCCATTTCTGTCCATTCTCTCCCATTTCACAGAAACCATTTCATCATCACCGTGCCACATTCATCTACACCATTCTTGGAGGACTACGCCACACTTGGAGAGCTTGCACCGAAGGCCATTCCCAAGTGATCTTCAACACAGTTTTGCTTCAAGGGGTTCTTCTTCTTAATTCTATGTACACTCATGTTATATTTCTATGTCAAATCTTTGTAAACATGAAGTGTAACTAATCTCTCTATAGGGATTCGATGTAGCCTAGCAGGATTGCCATGTAGTTAACTCGGAAATGCTCAGTTTATCATTCTATTTCTTGTTTCATTCTCTGATTTTAATTGTGACTTAGTGTGTTGATTTTAATGCTTGATCACCATTTGAATTAACCATAAGTTGTTTAGCCAATCTTATAGCACACATCATGCATAACCTTGGCAGATATGGGAATGAATAAAGGGAATGTTTGGCATACATCCTGCCAAGTGTTTCCTTTGGTTTTATGAAAGTTTCTTATGCTTAACACATTCTTGATTAGGAACCGAAGTTGCACATCACAATTAGGTCCATGACTAGGAATATTTGATCAAAACCACACATCATATGGATGATCATAACTAAAGTGAAACAAACTCAAGAAATAGATAGATGGATGAGCATAACTTGAATTAACAAACATGGAATCAATTAGCTATGGTGAAACCGAATCCCTAACCTTCTCTCTATTGATACAAGTCCCTAGTCTCAACTCCCTTGGTTCTACCTCCTTATCTTACTTGTTATTTCATTTACTTGCATTCATTTCATTTCTTTGTGTTTCAAGTTACAACATCAAATCTGCCTAAATTGATTAGTTTTAGTTTCTAGTAAAGTTCTTGCAAAACAAGTGGTTACATAGGTCTAATTAGTCCCTGTGGATTCGACACCCTTACTTGTGTTATTATACTCAACATGTTTTTAGCATTAGGAAGGAAAAAACCCCAACAAAGTTTAATTTACTTATCGTCAAAATCAAACCCCCCCCCCCCATTATTATATTATATTATTTAGTTAGTTTTTATTATTTTTAATCTTTTAATTCGATTTCCGTCCATTTTAATTCCTAGTGTTTAATTTGATTGTTTTCTTTATTTTGAGTCATTTTAGTGTGTTTCGAATTATTAGAGTTTTAGCCTAGTTTTGTGTTTTTGAGTCTTGTTTAATATTTTTAAAATTAATTTAGAGTAGATTAGCAATCCCTCCTAATCCCCGGCCTAGAATGATACCCTACTTACACCTATACTACAATTGTCAAAAAGAGGGTTAAATTTGTGCGGTTTTAAAAACCCGTCATTAACCACACTCCTTAGCATCAAGTTGGATTGGGTGTTTATGTTTATATATATATATATATATATATATATATATATATATATATATATATATATATATTTTGTGTCAAATGATAGAAGATTTTATTAGATTGGAATAGAAACTTGAAACACATTGAACAACGAATCTAGCTCAAAACAATCCCACCTACAAAGGTCATCCAAACAGAGGAAGATTCTATGCTCTCCTTTTTTCATACACTTCTCTTCCTCTTCTATTTGTGTGGTCATGGTTAAGCCATGTCAACATTTTATATTGATTTTTTATAGACACAATAAAATAAAAGGACGTGGCTTAATCGTGACCACACAAATAAGAGAAGATGAAAAGTGCATGAGAAAAGGAGAGCAGAGAATCTGCCTCCCATCTAAACGTGATACAAATAAAGCCCCTAAATGTGCTATCGTAGTGAATTCTCAGGAAGCAAACATAATTTTAAAACTTTTTCAGATCATTGCTGGATATCAGTTTCGAATTTGAAACCTATTCAAACATCATAAAATAAAAGGGGTGTGCTATCCACACACCCCATTTTGCTTCTCAGACACCCCTTGATAATTTTTGTCCGTTGATTTTCTTCAATTCATCTAATCCGACAGCCGAAAATTAAAAATGTGTGTGAGAAGTAAAATAGAGTGTGGATATCACACCCCAAAATAAAAATAGCACCACATGAACAACTGGTTGATAATTACAAAACAATTGTTGGATCAATAGCCGTTCAACTTGAGTTTTAAGAATGATGAATACAGTAATTAGTGTTTATGGTAGTCAACTACTCTAACCAAATTATCCTAATCTGTGATTAAGAAATCAATTTTAACAACAATTTGTTTTTAAGCTTCCAACAATCTAACGCATTGCCATATACAATAACTACATCATTTAGTATTTGTTCAGTGGAACCGTTTTTAATATAAATTAATTTATGTGCTAAAATAATCACTACAACAGTTTGGGTCTTTTACGACTTGGAAAATACGACATACAGTACTGGTATGTCGTAAATAATATCATTCACGACATTCATAAAGGTCATGTCGTAATACTTGTGCATAATCTCACATTCACGGCAGTACTTTTGTGCAAGTCGTTAAACAGAAATATTTACGGCTTAAGCGTTGCGTGTCGTATTTGACAATTTATACGACACACTTTCCTTCTCTTTTAAGGCTTCACGTTATGTCGTAATGTGAATTTTTCATATATTTGTATCCTTTAGCTCATGTTAAAGAGTTTTACAATGTTGTGAGTGGTTTACCTTTGCAGGGAGTAAGTGAAGCAAACTTGAGGATGAGAGTGTTTCCTTACACTTTGAAAGACAAGGCCAAGAGTTGGTTAATGACCTTAGCTCCGGGTTCACTCACCACATGGGATGCCGTGGCTAAGAAATTCTTGGAGAAGTTCTTCTCCACTCAAAAGACAGCCACATTAAGGGGACAAATCTTCAACTTCAAACAAGATGATGGAGAACCTTTCAACGAGTGTTGGGAACGTTTTAAAGGACATTTGCTACAATGTCCACACCATGGGTTACCTCTTCACTTACAAATGCAAATTTTTTATGATGGATTAACCCAAACATGTCAATCAACTGTTGATAATGCCGCAGGTGGTGCTTTGAAAAAAAAGAATGCTCAAGAGTCTTACAACATTTATGAGATGTTGGGATCTAATGCTCAACACAAAGATGTAAGGGGTAAGAAACTTGGAGTGTATGAAACAAGTTCTAACCATGATTTTTCTTTGCAGGTAGCTAACCTAGAAAGAAAGCTTGAATCCGTGCTCAACATGGTGCCAAAACCAAATGAAGTGTGTGCCATTTGCAACATACCAAACCACCCTACTCACCAATGTCCATCTAGGGAAGCCTATCCCGAGTTTGTTCAAGAACAAGTGAACCTCATGAATTCTTACAATCAAAGGCCAAGGAATGATGCATTTTCAAACACATATAATCCGGGGTGGAGAGATCATCCCAACTTTTCATGGAAGAACAACAACAACTACCAAAATTTCCAACCAAGACCTCCCAATGCCAACCAAAATCAAGTCCAAAACTTCCAACCAAGACCTGCCCCTACACTTGAGGAAACGGTTAAGTTGTTAGCTCAAAACACATTGCAATTCCAACAAGCCACAAATAGCACCTTCCAACAACATTCGGCTGCCCTAACCAAAATGGAGACACAATTGGGACAAATTGCAGATGCCTTGAACCAAAGAGAGGTTGGCAAGTTTCCAAGCCAACCCGTGATACTCCAAAGGAACCAAGAGCAAGCCAAAGCAATAACTACACTCAGAAATGGTAAGGTTATTGATAATAGGGTTGGAAATGAAGTTACTAATGAATTTGATCATGTGAATGTAGGTGGAAATGAGAAACCAAATGAGAAACCAAATGAGAAACCAAATGAGGAACCAAGTCATGCTAATTCCTCAAATGGAGCACCAAATCTACACAAGGCCGAGAAGCCTTACACTCCACCAATACCATTCCCTGGAAGACTTGCCAAGGGCAAGCAGGATAAGTCATTTAAAGAGATTTTTGATATTCTAAGTAAGGTGAATGTTAACTTACCTTTGCTTGATGTCATTAGGAACATGCCGGCTTATGGGAAGTTCTTCAAAGAGTTAAACAATTACAAAAGGAAGTATGGACCACATGAGAAGGTAGTGGTGTCGGAGAATGTAAGTGCGGTGTTGCAAAGGAAACTTCCACCAAAGCTCAAAGATCCGGGGAGTTTCTCTATCAACATCACCATAGGGGACAAGAAAGTAGAGAAGGCCATGCTTGATTTAGGTGCTAGCATCAACTTAATGCCATACTCCGTGTACCTTCAACTAGGTTTGGGGGAATTGAAGGCCACCACCATTTCATTACAACTTGCGGACAGATCCGTGAAGTATCCAAGAGGTATAGTAGAGGACATTCTAGTTCAAATTGATAAACTAATCTTGCCTGTGGATTTTGTAGTGTTGGACATGGAAGAAGCACCTATACATGATAGAGAGTTGCCTATTTTGCTTGGAAGACCATTCATGGCCACGGCCAAGACCATCATTGATGTGCAAAATGGACTCCTCACTATGACAGTGCTAGGAGAGACCGTCCAATTCAAAGTGTTTGAGTCTCTTGCTCATCCTTCTTCATCTCTTGATTGCTATGCCATTGATGTGCTTGATTCACTTGTTTTCTCTAAGTTCTTGCAGGCACAATCTAATGAACCATTACAAACTGTTTTGACTCAATCTCAAGATGAGTTTGATGATGAAGATGCACTCATGGAAGTGGTTGCTGCCTTGGAAGCATTAGCACCATATCCTTTAAATGTTTCACCTCTTGTAGAGTCATTAGAACCATCAAGGTCACATTTAATCCCTTCCATTGTTAAGGCACCTAAACTTGAACTTAAACCACTTCCACCACATCTAAAATATGCATATCTAGCTGAATTTGAAACTCTTCCAGTTATCATAGCCTTGGACCTAACACCTAATGAAGAAGATAAACTACTTAGGGTGTTAAAAGAGTCCAAATCGGCTATTGGTTGGTCTATTGCAGATATCAAGGGAATAAGCCCTACTAGGTGCATGCATAAGATCCTTTTGGAGGATGGAGCAAAGACAACCCGTGAGCCACAAAGAAGGCTCAATCCACACATGAAAGAAGTTGTGAGGGATGAAGTATTGAAGTTGTTAGATGTGGGGATCATATATCCTATTTCTGATAGCAAATGGGTGAGTGCCATTCAAGTGGTACCAAAGAAGGTGGGAATCTCAGTAATGAGAAATGAAAACCAAGAACTTGTGCCCACAAGACCCACGGCTAGTTGGAGAGTTTGCACCGATTAAAGGAAGTTGAATTCTAACACTAGAAAAGATTACTTTCCCATGCCTTTCATAGATCAAATGCTTGAGAGATTGGCAGGTTATTCACATTATTGTTTTCTTGATGGTTACTCAGGTTACAATCAAATTGCAATTGCCCCCGAGGATCAAGAGAAAACTACATTCACTTGCCCCTTTGGCACATTTGCATATAGGAGAATGCCCTTTGGACTTTGCAATGCCCCGGCCACATTCCAAAGATGTATGTTGGCAATCTTTTCTGACATGGTGGAAAGGTTCATTGAGGTATTCATGGATGATTTTTCAGTGTTTGGTTCTTCTTTTGATGAATGTCTTAACCATCTCTCTTTAGTGCTTCAAAGATGCCAAGAAACAAATTTGGTTCTCAATTGGGAAAAATGCCAATTCATGGTGAAACAAGGCATTGTTTTGGGACATGTAATCTCTAGCAAAGGAATGGAGGTAGACAAAGCCAAAATTGACATTATCAACACTATGGCAGCTCCCACAACTGTGAAGGGAGTGAGAAGTTTCTTAGGGCATGCAGGCTTTTATAGACGTTTCATTAAGAATTTTTCAATGATAACTCGGCCATTATGCAATTTGTTAGCTAAAGATGTTGTGTTTCACTTTGATAAAGCTTGTATGGATGCATTCAATACTTTGAAACATGAACTAACCTCGGCTCCTATCATTATGGCACCAGATTGGTCTTTACCTTTCGAATTGATGTGTGATGCCTCTGACTATGCTATTGGTGCAGTTTTAGGACAAAGGTGAACAAGCTCCCACATGTGATCTACTATGCAAGCCGGACTCTAAATGATGCTCAACTCAACTACTCCACAACTGAAAAGGAGTTGCTTGCTATTGTCTTTGCTTTAGAGAAGTTTAGGTCATATCTTGTGGGATCTAAAGTCATTGTGTTTTCTGATCATGCAGCCCTTAGGTATTTGATGACAAAGAAGGATGCTAAACCACGCCTAATTAGATGGATACTCTTACTACAAGAGTTTGATTTGGAAATTCGAGATAAGAAGGGAAGTGACAATGTTGTGGCTGACCATTTGTCTAGGCTTGATGAGAACCATGGAGTTGGACAACCCTTGCCTCTAAATGAATCATTTCCAGATGAACAACTCTTTGTTGTTCAAGAAAAGGAACCATGGTATGCTGATTTTGTCAATTACCTTGCTTGTGGTGTATTGAGAAATGACATTTCTTTTCAGGAAAGAAAGAAGTTCCTTGCCATGGTAAAGCATTACATTTGGGATGAACCATACTTGTTTAAGTATTGTCCTGACCAAATCATTAGGAGATGTGTCCCGGAGAGTGAGCAACAAAGCATTCTAACATTTAGCCATACATTGGCATGTGGAGGACATTTTGGTGCCAAAAAGACATCCCTAAAGGTTTTACAATCTGGTTTCTTTTGGCCTACCTTATTCAAAGATGCTTTTGATTTTTGTTCTAAGTGTGATAGGTGCCAGAAAATGGGGAACATAAGCCGAAGGAATGAGATGCCATTGAACAACATTTTGGTGATAGAACTATTTGATGTTTGGGGAATCGACTTCATGGGACCATTCCCATCCTCTTTTGGTTACTTATACATTTTAGTGGCAGTAGATTATGTGTCCAAATGGGTTGAAGCCATTGCTACAAGAACTAATGATCATAAGGTTGTATTGAATTTTCTTAAAGATGTGATTTTTTGTAGGTTTGGAACACCAAGAGCTATTATTAGTGATGGTGGTACCCATTTCTGCAACAAACCCTTTGAATCCTTGATGAAGAAGTATAACATCAACCACAAAGTATCTACCCCGTACCATCCTCAAACCTCAGGACAAATGGAGATTAGCAATAGGGAGATCAAGAACATTTTGATGAAGACCGTGAGCCCTACAAGGAAGGATTGGTCATTGAGGTTGAATGATGCACTTTGGGCATATAGGACAGCATACAAGACCCCCATTGGCATGAGTCCATATCGACTTGTGTTTGGGAAAGCTTGTCATTTGCCAATGGAGCTTGAACACCGTGCATATTGGGCCATCAAGAAGTTCAACGTTGATTACAAAGATGCGGGAATAGCAAGAAAGCTCCAACTTAATGAGTTGGAAGAGCTTAGAAATAAGGCATATGAGAATGCCAAAATCTACAAGGAAAGGACTAAGCTCTATCATGACAAGGCCATCCTAAGGAAGGAGTTTCACCAAGGTATGAAAGTACTTTTGTATGACTCACGTTTGAGACTTTTTCCAGGAAAATTGAAGTCTAGGTGGGTTGGACCATTCAAAGTGGTGCAAACATTTCCCCACGGAGCTGTGGAGATTGAGAGCATGAAGAATGGCACCTCTTTTAAAGTCAATGGGCAGAGATTGAAACCATATTTGGACAATGTGGAGGATGAGCTAATGTATCAAGTTGTGGATTACCTTGAATTTACAACACCATGAACAAGCTTCCATGTCTTGCCTAGACATTAAATAAAGCGCTTGCTAGGAGGCAACCTAGTGTGGTTTGTGTTCTTTCCTTATGTTGTGTTTATGTTGTTTCCATTCCATATTGTTTGCCTACTTGCACTACATTCAAATGTAAACATTGAGGACAATGCTTAAACTAGGTTTGGGGGTATTATGGATGGAAAGTTTTATGTTATGTTTTGGTTAAGTTGTTTGTTTGAGTGTTGAAAGGTTTGTTTTTGTGTTTGTTTATGTTGGTCTTGGTTAAATATGTTTTTACTTACTAATATGAATGTATATGAGAGCTATGTTTGCAAACAAACTTTGGGGTCACTATAAAAAAGTTTTGTATCTTGTTGTCATGTATAAAGTTGTAACACTTGAAAATATGATGATAGAGGTACCATACTCAAATTCACAAAGAAGAATAGTGGAGACTACCCTAGTGAGTATTTTGAGCCTAAATTGCTTCGTTGAGAGTGTTTAAAGTGTTTCTACTCCTATCTTGTTCTTTCAAATTTCACTTTAAATGATCTCATTGCTTATATTTTGTTTGAATGCTAAGAATTACTCTCCTTTGTAGATACCATGTGTTTAGTACCATTCATGAATGAACTCAATGAGATGATGTTAGGCTATGCATGTTTTAACTACTAAAAGGCTTAAATCCTATCCCTTTGTGTGTTCCATTCACCCTCTTTGCAACCAAACACTTTGGCCTAATTCTTTCATCACCCACACCATGCTCTACCCCATTCTAGCTCAATACAAGCCATACCTTATAGCTTGGGGAATACCATGGTGATGAACTCTAAAGGTAGCTTGAATAATAGAACAAGATTGTGGCGTGTACCGAAGACCTATGTGAATTGTGATTCTAAAAAAAAAAAAAAGAAGTTAACAAAGAAGAGAATCAAGTGAAATCAAGTCCCAAATCTCCTCATTATAAGACATAGGTCTTGGACGCCAAAAATGAAGAAGAAAGAAAAACATGGACCTCAAAGACACTTTGGTATGCCCCAAGTTCTAGTATTTCATATCACTTCTTTCATAAACCCCTAACCTAAGCCTTACATTACAATCTTGAGAAAGACCTAGTTGATCATTGAGGATGTATTCATGGGTGATGTTAAGTGTGTGGTTATCTATATTCTTGGTATTTGATTCATTTTATGAGATCTACTCAGAAATTGTGCTTTCATTTCAAGTTTCATATGTGAGAATTTTGATTTCCTTTACATAACTTCACTCACATATGTTAGTAGAGAAACCAAAACCTTAGGATCTGAGTGAGAACTTGAGTGGAACCGTGAGGAATAGAGTTGAGGCGATTTCATTCTTAAGCATTTGGGTATGGTGACCTTGAAGTTGTAAGACATGGTGCACTATCTTTATACATTACACTTGATATGATTCTTTGGAATGGCAAGGCCTTTTGAGTTTGAGTGTAATACAAAGTTTTCATTGGTTTTGATTAGTTTGTTTAAAGCATGTTTAACCAAGTTGTTTGCAGATTTTGTTGATGTTTGAGGGTGTCATCTTTGTAAACTCTCAGGAGACACAACTCCTCCAACTAGGGACACCTAGGGGTTCAAAGGCTTGTTGCACATGCTCAGTGCAATCGTTTGGCCAGCGAAAGTGGTTTAGTTAGTTGTTAGTGTTTGTTGGATGTTAGGGTGTTGTGTGTTTTAATTCTAAGTTTGCTCGTGGACTAGCAAAAACCAGGTTTGGGGGTATTTGATAGTTCACAATTAGTATGCATTTACATCATCCATATTTGCCATCTTTGTGGTATTTTTGATTAAGCTAGTTGCATTTTACATCATTTTGTGTTAGTGTGCAGCCAAGTGTGTGTTAGGGTCAATTGGAAGGCAAATGAAGCAAAAACACCACCTTTGGTGGCCGAGCATTGGTTCAAGCATGGAGAAGATCTTAATGAGTTAATTTGAAGTCTAAATGAAGAATTGAGGACAAGTTTGGCTGCTAGAATTTCTGGAAATGACAAGGGTGCAATTCGGCCAGTTTGGTGAATTCTATGCATGGCACATGCATTGGATTCGGATTTGGGTGATTTCACCACCTTGCCATGCATTAACTTACATTTTCTACCCTTCCCATTAGTTAAACCTTTCAGCCATGCAATTTCACAAACAATTTCACCATTGCCGTGCCTTTTCCATCCCTTGCCAGCCTGTCATTACAGTTTTCACATGCTTCTCCATTCAAAATGACCACATGCTTGCCTATTTTCCCCATGCCATGCACTATCCATTTCAGAAATTGAATTCCCCATCATTACACACACTTGCATCCCATATTTTACATTTGTTGAGATCCAATCTTGGATCTAAACCTGAAAAGCTATTCCATTCATTCTCTTTAAGTGTAAAGAAATCTGAAAGGGAAGAGAATCAATCTTCAATTTGGAAAAAACTCTCCAATTCCATAACCCTAGACTACTACATTCATCCTCACTCTAAAACACAAAAACACCAAGCCATTTCTGTCCATTCTCTCCCATTTCACAGAAACCATTTCATCATCACCGTGCCACATTCATCTACACCATTCTTGGAGGACTACGCCACACTTGGAGAGCTTGCACCGAAGGCCATTCCCAAGTGATCTTCAACACAGTTTTGCTTCAAGGGGTTCTTCTTCTTAATTCTATGTACACTCATGTTATATTTCTATGTCAAATCTTTGTAAACATGAAGTGTAACTAATCTCTCTATAGGGATTCGATGTAGCCTAGCAGGATTGCCATGTAGTTAACTCGGAAATGCTCAGTTTATCATTCTATTTCTTGTTTCATTCTCTGATTTTAATTGTGACTTAGTGTGTTGATTTTAATGCTTGATCACCATTTGAATTAACCATAAGTTGTTTAGCCAATCTTATAGCACACATCATGCATAACCTTGGCAGATATGGGAATGAATAAAGGGAATGTTTGGCATACATCCTGCCAAGTGTTTCCTTTGGTTTTATGAAAGTTTCTTATGCTTAACACATTCTTGATTAGGAACCGAAGTTGCACATCACAATTAGGTCCATGACTAGGAATATTTGATCAAAACCACACATCATATGGATGATCATAACTAAAGTGAAACAAACTCAAGAAATAGATAGATGGATGAGCATAACTTGAATTAACAAACATGGAATCAATTAGCTATGGTGAAACCGAATCCCTAACCTTCTCTCTATTGATACAAGTCCCTAGTCTCAACTCCCTTGGTTCTACCTCCTTATCTTACTTGTTATTTCATTTACTTGCATTCATTTCATTTCTTTGTGTTTCAAGTTACAACATCAAATCTGCCTAAATTGATTAGTTTTAGTTTCTAGTAAAGTTCTTGCAAAACAAGTGGTTACATAGGTCTAATTAGTCCCTGTGGATTCGACACCCTTACTTGTGTTATTATACTCAACATGTTTTTAGCATTAGGAAGGAAAAAACCCCAACAAAGTTTAATTTACTTATCGTCAAAATCAAACCCCCCCCCCCATTATTATATTATATTATTTAGTTAGTTTTTATTATTTTTAATCTTTTAATTCGATTTCCGTCCATTTTAATTCCTAGTGTTTAATTTGATTGTTTTCTTTATTTTGAGTCATTTTAGTGTGTTTCGAATTATTAGAGTTTTAGCCTAGTTTTGTGTTTTTGAGTCTTGTTTAATATTTTTAAAATTAATTTAGAGTAGATTAGCAATCCCTCCTAATCCCCGGCCTAGAATGATACCCTACTTACACCTATACTACAATTGTCAAAAAGAGGGTTAAATTTGTGCGGTTTTAAAAACCCGTCATTAACCACACTCCTTAGCATCAAGTTGGATTGGGTGTTTATGTTTATATATATATATATATATATATATATATATATATATATATATATATATTTTGTGTCAAATGATAGAAGATTTTATTAGATTGGAATAGAAACTTGAAACACATTGAACAACGAATCTAGCTCAAAACAATCCCACCTACAAAGGTCATCCAAACAGAGGAAGATTCTATGCTCTCCTTTTTTCATACACTTCTCTTCCTCTTCTATTTGTGTGGTCATGGTTAAGCCATGTCAACATTTTATATTGATTTTTTATAGACACAATAAAATAAAAGGACGTGGCTTAATCGTGACCACACAAATAAGAGAAGATGAAAAGTGCATGAGAAAAGGAGAGCAGAGAATCTGCCTCCCATCTAAACGTGATACAAATAAAGCCCCTAAATGTGCTATCGTAGTGAATTCTCAGGAAGCAAACATAATTTTAAAACTTTTTCAGATCATTGCTGGATATCAGTTTCGAATTTGAAACCTATTCAAACATCATAAAATAAAAGGGGTGTGCTATCCACACACCCCATTTTGCTTCTCAGACACCCCTTGATAATTTTTGTCCGTTGATTTTCTTCAATTCATCTAATCCGACAGCCGAAAATTAAAAATGTGTGTGAGAAGTAAAATAGAGTGTGGATATCACACCCCAAAATAAAAATAGCACCACATGAACAACTGGTTGATAATTACAAAACAATTGTTGGATCAATAGCCGTTCAACTTGAGTTTTAAGAATGATGAATACAGTAATTAGTGTTTATGGTAGTCAACTACTCTAACCAAATTATCCTAATCTGTGATTAAGAAATCAATTTTAACAACAATTTGTTTTTAAGCTTCCAACAATCTAACGCATTGCCATATACAATAACTACATCATTTAGTATTTGTTCAGTGGAACCGTTTTTAATATAAATTAATTTATGTGCTAAAATAATCACTACAACAGTTTGGGTCTTTTACGACTTGGAAAATACGACATACAGTACTGGTATGTCGTAAATAATATCATTCACGACATTCATAAAGGTCATGTCGTAATACTTGTGCATAATCTCACATTCACGGCAGTACTTTTGTGCAAGTCGTTAAACAGAAATATTTACGGCTTAAGCGTTGCGTGTCGTATTTGACAATTTATACGACACACTTTCCTTCTCTTTTAAGGCTTCACGTTATGTCGTAATGTGAATTTTTCATATATTTGTGTCCCTACCTTTGATGACACAAACGACACTTCGTAAATAATGACTCTAACTTTGGAAAATTATTATGTTATAAACAAGCCAAATTTTTCTAGTCAATCAATAGACAATTTGGCGCCGAATTGTTTTTTAGTTCCCGCCAAAATTTTCCCAACCCACATATTATTATTATTTTATTAGACCAATTCATGTGTTTTGGGTGCCCAGCACCATTAGACTTGTTTCAGTTTCCCAATGCTCAAAAATGAGCTTTTTGACTTTTTGGCTTGATTCTCTTTTCTTTTTCCAGAGTCCCCAACTTCTACGACTCGTCAAGCTCCCCAACCGGCCATGGTGATTTCCTAATCCAGCACATCTCTCTTTTTTCACTTGTTTATTCTTTCTAGAAAATGCAATTTCAATATTTTTCTTGAAACTTTTGTATTTTTAACCATTTAGTTTTACCCTTTTCAATGATATAAATGTTGAGTTTGTAATTATGAAAAAAGATGTAGATTTCAATCTGGTGCTATGTATGCATTTGTGAGTATTTGAAGGAATATGGCTTGAATGAAGGTGTTGTGATGCTGCATATGACTGATACTGCATCTACTGATGTTGTATATGACTGATGCTACATCTGCTGCATTTACTGATGTTGCATCAGTGATGCTACATCTACTGACAAGTTAGGGAAGATTTGATATGTTTTACAAATAGTGGTGGTTTATTCTGAGAATATATAATCTCCTAAAGCACTGCTTATTTGGCTATTGTAGGTTTGATAATATGCCTGCATCGTTGCTTATTTGGCTTATCAAGGTTTCATCACTGTCAATGCATGCCTAGAAATTCAGGTATAACAAATTATGTAAATGAGCAGTCATTTATTTTCATTATTGTAATTGATGGCTTATTTTGTGTCTTGCCTTTGAATATACTAAGTCTTTGTATTACAATGCTTTTAAACTTGATTTTGTTTTCTGTATATGTTTTAGTAGCTACTATGTTGACTGCTATAATTAGAGAACTCGACAATGTAGAATGTAGAGTTTAATTGGTGTACAATGGATAAAGAATAGGCATACTTTACAAGGTTATATTCTGAAATCTGTGTAAATGTTAAGATTTCTTATTTATATTCCACACACATTGAATTTGTACTTTTCCCTTGTAGAAATTCAGCAGTGTATCAAAATAGGGTACGTAGTTTTTTGAAGGATGTTTTGACTAAGGAGTGTAATAAAAAAAATAATAATATGTCCTTGCAAGGATTGTCTTAACATGCGCTTCCAACTTTCCATAGTAGTGTATGCTCATTTAATTGAATACGGATTTGACCCTGCGTACGATAATTGGATATGGCACGGAGAAAAATCGAATGCATCTCTTCAACATGAAATGTCTAATGTTTATAGAATGTATATGGATGCATATTTTCAAGATGATGGTGTTGTAGAACCAGAACATGAAAGAATAGAGCCAAATTTTGTAAGTTTGTTAGAGGATGCCGAGCTTCCTTTATTTCCTGGTTGTACTAAGTACACAAAGATGAGAGCAGTTGTTGTCTTATACAAGTTTAAAGCTATGCATGGGTTGACTGATAGTGGCTACAATGATTTACTTCAATTTTTGAGTGATATGTTGCCAGATGAGAACACACTTCCTGATTCCTTGAATTCGACAAAAAAATTATTGAAGACGTTTGATCTAGGTTATGAAAAGATCAATGCATGTATCAACGACTGTTGTTTATTTTGGAAGAACCGAGAGCATTTGGAGACTTGTCCAACATGTGATGCTTCAAGGTGGAAAACTAATGAGCGCACTAAAAAGATTCACAAAGGAATACCTGCTAAAGTCTTGCGTTATTTTCCTATAATACCTCGACTTAGAAGGATGTTTAGATCACCTGAGAAGGCTGAGCAACTGTTATGGCATTCGAAGCATAAAAGTAAAGATGGAAAGATGAGACATCCGGTTGATTCACCGGCATGGGAAGAATAGATCGTAAGTATCCTAATTTTGCATCAGATCCATGAAATTTTAGATTTGCCCTTTCATTTAATGGGTTTAATAGTTCAAGATATAGTGTTTGGCCAGTGGTACTAGTTACGTATAATCTTCCTCCATCATTATGCATGTCCAAGGATAATGTGATATTGTCATTATTAATTCCTGGGAAAGAGCAGCCAGGAAATGATATAGATGTATATTTGGAGCCACTGATTGATGATTTAAAAAAGCTATGGAACAGTGGTATTGAAGTGTATGATGCATTTGATAAGTCCATTTTCAATTTGAAGGCTATTCTGATGTGGACAATAAGTGATTTTCCAGCCTATGGAAATTTGTTTGGGCATCCTGTAAAAGGTAAAATAGCATGTCCGATATGTGATGTTGGCACATGTTCATTATGGCTTGACGCTAGTCATAAGTTTGCATACATGCGCCATAGAGGGTTTCTTGCTCACAATCATCCATTTCGCACAAATGAAGATTGGTATGATGGAAAAGAAAAACTTGGGGTTTTGCCTAGAATGTTGAATGGTTTAGAAATTGCCCATGCACTCAATGATTGGGAGAATGACTGGGGAAAGATAGGAAAGAAGAGAAAGTTTGGGAAGAGAAGAAAGAAGAAGAAGACAGATGCTATTTGGCCTTGGAAAAAAAAAATCCATCTTCTTTGATCTACCATATTGAGAGGTTAGAATTTCTACTTGCCCTTTTTGTTTACTTTTCCTATTCATTTTTAACATGATTTTGCTTATATTTATGAGAATTTTCTTTTAAATGTTTATATTTCATATATTACTTTTGCGTCACAATTTAGATGTTATGCACATTGAAAAAAATATATGTGAGAGCATTTTGGGGACACTTTTGAATATGAAGAGAAAAACAAAAGATGGGGCCAATTCTCGCAAAGATTTGCAAAACTTGGGAATTAGAGAGGACTTACATATGGATGGGGTCAATGTTCACTTGCCTCAAGGGCCACACATGTTTAAACAAGCAAAGAAAAAGGTTTTTTGTAAGAGGTTGGCATATTTAAAATTACCGGATGGTTACATCTCCAACATTGCTAATCATGTTTCCTTAGAAGACTGTAGGGTTTTAGGCTTGAAGTCTCATGATTATGATGTTCTATTACAACAATTGTTACATGTGACATTAAGAGGCCTTTTGTCAGATGGACCAAGGATTGCAATCTTTCGACTATGTGCATTTTTCAATGAATTGTGTCAAAAAGTCATTGATAAAAACAAATTGGAAGCTCTTGACTCCGAAATTGCAGAGACCTTGTGTATGTTTGAGAAGTATTTTCCACCTTCCTTCTTTGATATTATGCTACACTTGACAATTCATCTTGGTAGAGAAGCTTTAATAGGTGGCCCAGTCCAATTTCGTTGGATGTACCCATTTGAAAGGTATTTTTCATTTGTATAAATATTATTATGTACATGTGCATATACAAGGTTCCAATTAAATTTTAAAAAATAAATTTCAATGTGTATGGTTTTGTATCTTGTTCTAGGTTTTTGAAGATACTAAAAGGATTTGTTAAAAATCGTGCAAGACCTGAAGGTTGTATAATAGAACGTTATGCTAGTGAAGAAAATTCAAAGCATTGTAGTGGGTACATAAAGAAGCTGCTAGAGTGGGAGATCGACAAATCTGTAATGAGGAATCTGAATTTGGAATAGCAACTGACAAAAGACCTATTTTAGCAACAAGGTTGAAGGCCATGGATTGTGACATGTTGGAGATCGCTCATCGTTATGTATTATTAAATACAGCAGAAGTTCAACCATATATAGCGTAAGAATATATGTAATACACACACACACACACACACACACACCACACCACACAACACATAACTTTCTATGGCATTTGAAATTAATCAAATCTAACTGCATGCTCTTGTTTTTTTTTGGTACCAGAATGCACCGAGAAGAGCTTAAGCATTCAGATAGACGCCTTTTGAATAATGAAAGTCTTTTAGAAAGAAAACATATATCGACTTTTAGTGAATGGTTAGAAAGAAAAGTCAAGTTTGGCAATACTAGTGGTATGTCAACTACAGTGAAGTGGCTTGCATGTAGGCCTTCAAGAGATGTAATGTCATATTCTGGCTATTTTATCAATGGAAATCACTTCCACACAAGAGATGTGGATAGAAGTACACAAGATAATGGTGTATCCTTGGAAGCAGACACACTATGTCAATCTAGTGCAAAAGACACATCTCAAGCCATTGAAAAAGTTACTTATTATGGGGTTATAAATGACATAATCTTGCTTGACTATCACATGTTTAAAGTGCCTATATTTGATTGCGATTGGGCAAATATAACCAATGGTGTCAAGGTTGAAGAGGGATTCACATTGGTTAATCTCCATCAAGGCCTACATCAATTTAAAAATGATCCATTTATATTAGCTTCTCAAGCTAAGAAAGTGTTTTATTGGAGAGTATGAGATGAATCAAATTGTTATGCTGTGCTGGATGCACCAGTTAGGGGATTTTATGATTTTGATAATTTTGATGAGAGTGATTGTACATTGTCTATACCATTAGATGTAACAAGACTTGACATGCACTTAGGTGACAATAGTTATCATTTTCATGATTTTGAGGATACAAATTAGGAGATGGTACTTATGATGATTACATTAATGTTCGTGGTTCACATGTTGAAATATATTTTTTGGAAGTCTACATACAAGTGAATATGTCTGGTGAAGTAAGTTAACATACTCTATTAATTTCTTTTCTTTTTTTTTTTTAACCTCAAATAATCATATAAAGTGTTCTCACATTTTTTGTTGCTTCATTTATATTCTTATATAGTCGTCAAAACAGGGTGCCAAGCAATCAAAGAAACAGATAGCTGCTATTGTTGCTGCTGTCTTACGAGCAAGACATAGTAGTAATTTCATAATACAAGAGGGAAATTCTAATCATCCACCTGACATACCATCTGTACTTGATAATGAAGGAAGTAAGGATAATAATTCACATGCCACTGAAGAAGCATCCATGGAAAAAAAACAAAGGCAAAAGCAAGATTGGTGAGTCTAAGAATAATGAAGGAAAAAGAAAACCTAGGGGTTGGGCTAAATTGCAATATCTTAGCAAAGGGGAAAAACTCCTAGTTGACTTCAATCATCGAGGCCAACCATTTGGGGAAAATGCAACAAAGTATGCTTCTCTCCTTGGTGTCACGGCAAGGGAGTTGGTTCCCATTACCGTAGATACATGGAAAGAATTTGCTGATGACTTAAAGCATCAACTATGGGAGCATGTTCAGGTAATATAAAAACCTTATTATGTTTTTATTCCGATGTTTAAATTAGTTCTCTATCAGTTTCAATAATTTAATGTTTTATATTTTAGAACAAATTTGTTGTTGATGAATGTCATAAGAAGTATTCATTACAAAAGATTTCAAAGCATTGGCGAGATCATAGATGCAAAATGCTTAAGGAAGTGCAGAAACGAGGAGAGAAAATTGGTTTTAAGCATGCTACAAAGCAACTCAAGCCTGATAATGTGAGTTTGGTACAATGGCGGAGTTTTGTTAAGAAACGCTTAGGTTCAAAATATAAGGTAACAATATTTCTTTTCTTTTATTCAAATATATCCATTCTATTTTCAGTACTTCAAATCCATAACAATTATATTGAATAAATTTTGGATATATAGGAGATAAGTGAGATATTCAAGAAAATGAGGGCAAAGCAAACTATGCTAAACACAATGAGTCGCAAAGGCTATGCTCGCCTTGAAGATGAGATGGTAAACTACAATTGTTATTTCTGTTAGTCATAGTTTACTTTTGTAGATTTTCTGGGTATGTATGAGAAGAGAGAGGGAAAAGAAATGGGAAGGATGGCTGCAGCAAGCAACTGACAAGAAAGAATAAGGCATGTTCCCTACCTAATCTAAACCTTACACAAAGACATTACCCCAATCAGTCTCCTCCCTTAAGTCAAGGGAAAGGTGATTTACAGACTCTTACCCTAAAGATTACAATGAGCTTTACTCTAGAGATTTACCCTAGGGGTCACCTTGGTAGTAGACTTCATATGCAGCATCTGTCATATGCAGCATCAGTAAATGTAGTATCAGTAGATGCAATATCAGTCATATACAGCATAAGTAAATGCAGTATCAGTAGATGTAGCATCAGTAGATGCAGCATTACAACAACTTTTTAACATAATTGTGAGTGGTGCTGCTGTGTGAAGACTATCATTTAATATTCTCTCTTAGTGTTTTTTTTTTTTTTTTTTTTTGAATTTCTAATGATGTAGATAAGAGAAAGTGAAACACCTGATGCAATAACAAGGGGAGATGTTTGGATTCGTGGGCACACAAGGAAATCTGGTGAATTTTTAAACGAAGAGGTTGCAACTGTAGCGGTAATGAATGGAACAATTTATACTCATTTGTATTAGTATTATAGTCTTTATTTTATAAGTTAACATTTTGCTTTTTCATAGTAGAAAAAAATACAAGAAGCAAATAAGAATGTAACAAATGTTGATAAAAACTCTGTTAAGAATGATGCTCTTGTCAAAGTGCTTGGACCCGAACGTAGAGGTAGAGTAAGGGGACTTAGGTTTGGTGCAACACCTTCACAAGTGAGTGTTCAAACATATAATCGTGAGAGAGTTATTATGCTGGAAAAAGAGTTAGAAGATTTGAAAAATATTGTCCATTCCATACTAGTTGGACGGATGGGGGAAAATACTAACTTGGTAAGTACATTTTTCGTACACTTTATTATTATTATTATTAAATATTAAATTAGCATCAAACTCATAAATTATGGTCTACTTTAATGGCAGTCTCCTTGTGTTAGTACAAATCATCGAGGATCTGGAAACTTACCAAATGATTCAGCCAATCACCATGCTAATTCAGCCAACCATCATGCTAGTTCTTCCAAGCCTCAAGCTAAATCTTCCAACCTTGATGCCTCTTCTGGTAATCTAAATCATAATTCTCCCAAACCTCAAGGACCTAAGTGCAAATTACTAAATTGGACAGGGACTAGAGAAGTTGTTGCACTTGCTGAAATTGCATCCACAAATCCTCAAGATTTGGTGCATTTTGTGCCACTTGGACCAAATCATTGGAAAGTTTGGGTCCTTGAGATACTTGTATCTAGGATAAACTTACCTTGACCAACATGTGAGTTTTTTCTTCTCGACGATGGACTCCTTAGTACAATTGCATGGCCAATCGAATCTATCTCCTTTGACTAGCTCTTGATTAAAAGGTACTAATTTTGGTTGTGATGGTTCACTAACTTTATATCAATTTCTACTTTAGTTATTTCATGGTTTTTTCTCACTTACTAGCTATATATATTTTGGTTCTACAGATTTGAGAATCAGCTCAACGCTTCCTTCTTGGAATGGTGCTTTTTTTGTGATGAAATTGGTTGCTCCATGAACATGGAGGGTGTGCTTGGGATATTTCTTTGTATGATGTTGCTTTATATTTTGGTCCTTCATATTTGAGAATTAGCTCAAAACTTCCTTCTTGGTATGGTGCTATTTTGTGATGAAATTGGTTGCTTCATGAACATGGAGGGTGTGCTTGGGATATTGCTTTTTGGTATGGTGTTGCCTTATATTTTGGTCCTACAAATTTGAGAATTAGCTCAACGCTTCCTTCTTGGTATGATGCTCTTTTGTGATGAAATTGGTTGCTCCATGAACATGGAGATGGAGAGTGTTCTTGGGATATTACTTTTTGGTATGCTGTTGCTGAAGGATTATTTTAGAGAAACATGTTCATTTAAGCAATATCATTAGCATGCAATTAACAAATTAAAGGCGGAATCATGCTTGCATATACTTAAAAACAAAACATTACCCATGAATGTTCAAAGCCTAGTAGATTGGTGAACCTTTAAACAACTCAAAACAAAGTGAGTTGAGATTTATACCTTTGTAGATTCCTCTTTGCTTAAGCAAAGGCTAATCACCCAAAGAGAGGGCCTTCATTCCTTGCATCTTAAATCTATGGATTTGGATGGATGAAGAGGTTTCTCCAAGTTCCCAAAATTGGGAACCTCTAAGATTCTACACCAAGGTTAGATTGGAGAAGATATGAGTGACCTTGGAGGAGTAGGATTGCTAGCTAATCCCTCCAAGGGGGCCGGCCTTTTAGAGAGAAAAATGGAGATTGTGTTTCACCAATTTCCCCCAAAAAGAACCCTTAATGAATTTTGGCTATAAAGTCAAATTTATACCTTAATTCATTTGAGTGGCAAACTTGTAAATAAGTCCAAGTTTGCTACCCTTACATTGTGGCCGGCCTTAGGGATTAATTTGGGCAATTTGGTCTTTGTGAATCATTATTCATTAAGTCGTCATACAACTTAAGTTAATGGACTCGACGTTCGAAGCCCATTGGGCCTTAAGGTCCAAAACTATCCCGAGGTCTTTAACGAACTCATTCGTTTGATTAATTAACATATTAATTAATCCTTGCCATAAATAATTAAACCATTTAATTATTCTTACTCATCTCCGTTGAATCTTCAATCTTTACCTTACACGGTGTACGATCCATTAGGTTCCTTTTAGCGAGGCAGTGGGCGATTCAAACTCTTTTAAATCGATTGTGAATTTGGAACTAACTTTCAATTCTCCCTTTAGTGTTTATACACGTTTAGGGCTTCCACAAACCATGAGTGACACCTAGCAGCATATCATGGTTACCCAAGCTAATCAGAAGAGGTAGAGAACCTATTCAGTTTAGGATTACAAATGCAATACGGTCCTTCTCTAATACAATACTCTTGACCACATTGTTTGGCTTGATAGTTTATTCATGTCTACTATCCAATGTGAATCTCGTGCTTATATGATTCTATTGAATGTGATCTGGAACACATTCCAACATCTCATTCATACTCTGGCCAGAGATTCTAAATCATATCATAGAGTATTCTCCCTCAACGGTTTGAAGGTTAGAGATCCCTTGTTGCGCATTCACTTGTCTCCATGACTAGATAGCTTGACCCCAACCATGCCGTGGACACTCCAAAGGAATGCCATTTGACACGATCAAAGATCAAGGACCTAACCACAAGACAACTATGATGCCTCAGGTCAAAGGACTAATTTGCATTATCCTAACCATGAGTTCTCACGTGACATGAATATGAGAACTCGTCGTTGATCGTGTTCAGTTAACTCATTCTCTATTGAGCACCTACGTACTTGTCTTGGTGTCACTCACATCAATGACTCGAGACTAGTCACTCTCCCCGAGAGAAGACATAGCACGTACTGATCTTAACGGACTGTCAATGCCCAATTGGCAATCCTATGATCAGGAACGTTTAGGATGTGTCTACGAAAGAATGGTCTCATGAATCTAACTTCTTTTAGATTGCATTCTCCCAATCACATATTCCTTGGACTTTATCGTTTAAGCATATAACATTTATATGAGACCGCTCAAACAATAATCTTTGCCCTTGATATTAAACTAGATTAGTTTAATCATGTGAAATGTCCGTAAAGTATCATCATATGATTGGTTTTAGGGCACATTTCCAACAGTTGCCTTATGGTCGTCATTAGTTTCCTCTGTTAGCTTTAGGATGTGCACAAGTTGTAAGAGGAACAAAACAACTCAGGTTTTTTTGTAAACTTCCAATTGTAATGTAATTGACAATTTTTACTAATTAATCTAAGTATTTAGAGTTTAATGCATTTACGATGATTATTGTTGTCTTTCTATTGTACTCCTTACAATATTAATTTAGATGTTATGAAGTGAGGTCCATCAAAAATGAATTGTTAAAAATAAAAATAAAAATAAATGTAAACTACGACATGCAAAATCAACCGTAATTGTTGATGGTAGTCTTCTTTTATGATGTACGCTGTATGCCGTAATTGCCTTCACAGTATTACGACACTCAATAAACGTCGTATTAAATATAAATTACGGCACACAGGTATGCCTTAATTTCTTTTGCAGTATTACGATACTCCATTAACGCTGTATCTAATACCAATTAAGGCGCGCAAGGCACGCCTTAAAGAGCATTTACGATGTGTTTTGCTTAAATTATTCATGGCTACTACGGAACATTGTATTTGACAAAACATCTTTTACGACAGGAGCTTTTACTGCTTGGGAGTTCACGCCGTGAATAACCGTTTACGGCGCCTTTTGTGCGCCGCAAAAGACCAATTCTGTTGTAGTGAATTTACCTACTCCCTAATTATATAAGCAAGTAGGCAAACTAAAATAATTTACCTACTCATTATATATATCAAGGGAGAAAATTGTTTTTACAATATTTTAAGTAGGCATGTGTGCCATCAATACCCCTTATACATTTTAGTGGAAGGGAGACGAACAAGGTGGCACACATGCTATCACGTATGAGCTTGAGTTATGATAACATTATGACTTGGTTTGAGGAACCCTAATGCAACTCTTGATCTTCTCTTAGAAGATAGCAATTCCTAATTAATTATGTTGGTGCGTGACATTCTTTTTGCCTTCGACCAGGTTGAATATCCCGACCAGATTTTTATCGAGGCCTTGTATTTGCACTCTATCCTCATTGATATACGTATTCCATTTGTTATTAATGAATATTATATATTTTCTAAAAAAAAGTAAGTAATAGCATCATTACCCCCTTATACATTTTTTTTAAATATTTTTCTTCTAGAATCACTAATATTCGTCCGATAGTATGAAAAATATTTCATGACATTTTTTTTTGAGAAGAAACAATTTTATTAAAAAATAGAGAAAAACACAGAAGTGGATAAGAAATCCACCAGCTACATTAGTAAGAAAAATCCCAATAGGATTTGGCTACAACAACCATATTTAGACCTAACTCACTTAATTGCTGCTAACAAATCCCACAGTAATTGAGAAATAGAGTAGTTATTAAACTCTTTTGAGATTGAAGTCCATAGAGCTGATCAATATTTTGCTCTCCCCCAAAGTACTTCTACCCCCACTCCAATCAAGTCCTCAAAAATTCTTTTGTTGCGCTCCAGCCAAATATTGCTGAGACCAGGCAACCCCACAAAGCTTTGGGTTTTCTCCCTTTTTCAAGTGCCTTGAAATTGGTACTTAGTAGCTCGAAACAGCCCTTAGGAATGACCCAATTAACTTTAACCTCTTGAAGCACTTTCCACCACAATTGGATCGAGTAAAAACAATGAAGAAAAATGTGATTTACATTCTCTTCCTTAACTTTGCACAAATTGCACCAATGTGGAGATAAACACATAAAAGGGTTTCTCCTTTGAATTCTGTCGCAAGTGTTGAGATTCCCGTTTGCCACAAGCCAGACAAGAATTTTAACCTTCGGAGGAACTTTTGATTTCCAAATCTGAAAATAGAGTGGAAAATATTGCACAATCCCATTGTTACTCAGGAATGAACAATAGGATTTGCATGTGAAGAGCCCTGATGCTTCCAGATTCCAACTTCTGTTGTCCATTCTTGATAGAGACAAGCGAACCTCTTCCACTTTCTGTAATAATCTAGCCGCCTTTTCTATCTCCATCTCATTCAGATTTCTTCTGAAGTCAAAATTCCAACTCAGGGAATTTGAAGTAAGTTCCACGAAACTCGAAATGTTATGATTGTGCATCCTCGATAGTAGGAATAATCTAGAAAATTGCACTTTCAGCGGGTCTCCTTGCTAACCACCCATCATCCCAAAACCTCACCCTCTCTCCGTTGCCCACCTTAAACTTGGCATCAGCTAAGAAATTGATGGGAACCACTCGAAATCTCTATACATGGGCTACGACTTGAACCCCTCCTCAGAGGAAATGCGTTCCATCCATTATCATGTAGCCCATACTTGCTTATTATCACCTTGTGCCATAGAGAATGAGGTTCCTTTGGGAATCTCCACAACCACTTAGCTAGTAATGCTTCGTTTTGATTCCTCAAATTCCCCACCCCTAGACCTCATTCCTCTTTATTTTTAGTAACTAACTCCCATTTTACCAATGGGTTTTCTTACCTTCCTCCACGCCTTCCCAAAGAAACCCCTTCATTAATTTTTCTAAACGTCCAATTACCCCGCAAGGAATTTTGAACAAGGACATATAATAGATCAGCAAACTTCCCAAAACTGATTGAATTAGAGTTAATCTACCTCCTCTGGATAGGAAAGCCTTTTTCCAACTTTGAAGTCTTCTTTCCATTGTTTCTATTACTGGATCCCAAAACTTAAGTGCTCTTAGCCTGTCCTCAAGGGGAAGTCCCAGATACTTTATAGGCCAACAACCCACCTCGCAACCCCAAGAATCTGCCATCCTATTTAATTTCTCACACTCTGAATGTATTCTTGCCAAATAACACTTAGCTTTGTTGATTTTCAATCCTGAGATCGAACAGAATAAATTGAGCACTTGTAATAGATTGTTCCAAACTTCCTCATCTTCCGTCAAGAAGAATATGGTGTCGTCTACAAATTGAAGATGAGAAATCTCCACCTTTTCTTGCCCGATACACAAACCTTTGATGAGATTATTTTCTTGAGCCTTCTCCATTAACCTACTCAATACATCGACTACTAAGGTAAAGAAAAATGGTGACAGTGGGTCGCCTTGTCTCAATCCTCTTGAAGCTTGAAATTTTCCCCTAGGCCTCCCGTTGATCAAAACGGAGAAGTTTGCAGAACTTAAGCATCCCTGCATCCATTTCCTACATCTGTTGCCAAAGCCTTTTCTTTGTAGTACTTCCTCCAAAAATCTCCACTCAACATGATCATAAGCTTTTTGAAAATCGATCTTGAGCACCAATCCCTCCTCTTTTTTTCCGCCTCACCTCATCTACCACTTCATTTGCAATAAGGACAGCATCCAAAATTTGTCGGCCCTTAACAAACGCTCCTTGATGTTGAGAGACTATGGTAGCCAAAACCTCCTTCAATCTTGAAGCCAATGTTTTCCCTATAATTTTATACAGTCCAGTTACAAGACTTATGGGCCTATAATCCATCACCTTCAAGGAGTCTGACTTCTTCGAGATTAGGCAAACAAAAGTTTCGTTTGTCACCGCATTTATTATCCTTTTTCTCGAAGAATTCCTCCATGATCTTCATTATATCCCCCTTCAAAATATCCCAGCTGTTTTGGAACATTTGCATGGAAAAGCTATCTGGTCATAGTGATTTATCCTTTCCACAATCGAAAACTGCTCTTTGAACTTCTGTTTCCTCAAAAGGCCTCTCAAGCAAATTGCCTCAAGGTCGCTTATTAAGGCCCAATTGATGCCTTCTAAACCCCAACATGCGTCTTCATTACTACTAAACAAGGATTTGAAGAAGTTGACAATATGCTCTTCAATCTTTTTCTCATCCTCTATTATTTCCCCACCATCCGGATCTAACCTTTCTATATAGTTTCTTTTCCTTCTCCCATTTGCAACTTGATGAAAAAATTTAGTATTACCATCCCCTTCCTTTGCCCATTCCACTTTACTTCTCTGCCTCCACTTCACTTCTTCCTTATAAGCCAAATCTCCCATAAGGAATATGAGTTCTTCCCTTTTTCTTCTGGCTTCAATGTCTAACCCTTCCATCCCATCTCTCTTATCTAACTCCTCTATGCTTACTTCCACTTCTTTAAGGACTTTTTCAATTTCACCGAAGCTCTCCTTACTCCAGCTTTGCACCTGTTTTTCATGGCTTTTAACTTGATCATAAATTTATAACCATCTCATCCCTCCACCCAAGGACGGATCCACATAGGGACCTGGGAGGTCCCAGGACCCGTCGGCGATCCTAAATCGCTGCTAGAAATTTTTCGGGGACCCTCGTACTCAAGCACAAGGTCTGTGCAGGTTGCAGTGGCTGTCTTCTTCTCAGAGAAGATGATTGCGCACGGAGAAGAAAGAAAATAGAGACCATTCCAATCTCTCTCCTCCTTGCTTCTGCCATGGTCTCATCCATTGGTGCCACCCACATCTCCTCTAACCTTTCTCTGTCGTCTAGCGGGGCAGTACATAAGCCCAAATTTCCCCAAATTATTTCCACCACCTTAGTAATTTTTCTTATGGGTGAAATTTCCTACAAGTATAAGATGGATATGATCTGTCATGGGTTGGTGAAATTTGGGGGTGGAGCTGCCATGGCTTCGGGAGAATGGTGAGGGAGGCAGTTGGTTGAGGTATGGCAGCTGTGTTCTTAGTGAGAGAGAAGGTGGATGTTTGGAAACTAGTAAAAGAGAAAAATTGTGTATTTGGTTAGAAAGATAATGGGAGTTTGGGGAGAGTTTTATTTGACCGGTGTTTTAAATTTAGTGGTCCATATTAGATAATCAATAACTTAGGTACTCCTTAGTAACTTATGAAACCTCGTAATATACGCTTGAATTATGATTTTATAATTTGTAATATTGTTTTGGATATGATTTTTGAATGAAATGTATTATATTTAAATTTTCAATGTTATTTTTGTCTATAAATTTTTTGACCTTTATTATTGAGACCCCCCGAGTTTAAAATCCTAGATCCGCCACTGCCTCCACTTGCTCCGATTGCCACCATAACTTGAATTTGTTCCTGAATTTTGGATCTTGAAGCCACATGTTTTCGAATCTAAAAGGACATGGCCCCCATTTCACTTTGTTGGTGTCTAGCTGGATTGGACAATGATCGGAGATGACCCTTGCCAAAGCCATTTGTCTTGCCTCAAGAAAGATATCCTCGCATCCTGCAGAGCACAAAAATCTGTCTAACCTCCGACACACTGGTTCTTTTATGAGATTTGACCAAGTAAATTAAGCGTTGAGCAATTCCAAATCCTTGAGTTCTGTTTCTCGGATGAAATGATTAAAGTTCCTCATGCTTTTAGTCAACCTCCCCACATTATTTCTCATTTATGAATCTTACCACGTTAAAATCTCCTCTTACACACCATCTTGGTCCGCACATGCCGTAAAGTCCAGCCAGTTCTTCCCAAAACTCCCTACGCTCTCTATTTTTGCATGGACCATAGACCCCAGATAACCACCCCTACAACCCGTTGAGAGCCTTAATTTTTATGGATGCAGAGAAAGCGCTGACCAAAGATTCAGTTACTGAAATATGTTTTGTGTTCCAAATTACAGCTCTGCCCCCAAAGCTTCCTTGAGCAAGGGCAAAAATCCACTCTTTAAATCTACTTCCCCACACGCTAGCCACAAATCTTCTGTCAATCGATGTTTTCTTAGTTTCTTGTAATATAATGATGTCGAGCTGTAAACGTCGGAATTGTTGTTTCAATGTTAGCCTATTCCGTCTACTTCCCAATCCTCTAACATTCCAACTAATTATCTTCATTAAAACTGATTATGCCCCTGTGAAGTTTGTTGTCTCCCTTGATACCACCCTCTCTTGCATCCTCTGACTTTCCCATTCTTCGTTTACCTGGAATAGAGACCTTTTCAAAGGAACCAAAGAAACTTTCATCTTTGACAGAAATTTGGAATTTTGATGTTGTGTCTCACGTTTGACTGACACACCAGCCGAATTTTTCCTTCTACTGTACTTTAACATTTTCTTGTTTTTTCCTATTTCCTTAATAACAGACCTCCTCCAGCATTGTCATTGATTCCAAATTTGTATCTATGAAGAGGTTAATTCACATAATATCCATATAATTAATTAATTGATTGTAGATAACAAATAATATCTAGATAATTAATTGTACATAACGAATAAGTAATTGGGGTATTATAGGCATCTAAAAATACAAATTGTGTAAAGTTAATCCTAATTAAGAAATTTGCTTGGGTTGAAGCCTAATAATGGGGTTTTAGTCAAAAAATTAAATTTTAAGGGCTAAAGTTATATTTTCAATTAAAAGTAATTAACCAAACCAAAACAAAGAAGGACATTCTAAAAGATGATATTTTATTCTTAGTCGTGAACGATTGCAGCTGAGACGAGTTGTAAACTCAAACATGTGAATTGTGAGTTTTTTGCACGGGATTGAATGAGTCGCAAGGGTTTTCCTAGTTGCCGGAGAAAAAGACATGGATACAAGAGAATTACAAAGAGTTAGCTTAGTTGGTTATGAACAATTGAAAACCAACCATAAAAGGAGAGACCATAGCCTGACTCCTCTTGAAACTTGCAAGTTTCAACTCTCAAATTGTAGCAATCAAGCATGCTTTACACAGAAGAAAGATGCCTAAATGGGCAGTCCAAACAAAAAGAGACCTCTCATTGCCAATATCTTCAAATATTTCCGGCACGACATTCCGATATTCCATGAGTTCAAGAAGTTATAGACCAAAAAATATCATCAAAGCTAAGCAATCAACTAGGTCAAAGTCAATTTCTTGCCTAAATATTGAGAGAGGAGGTAAAATGTATGTAATCTTACATTATTTTTATACATCGACCAATTGTCTGGATCCAAGTTGCAATCTAAGAATGAACAAATATGATGACAAGGAAAAAAAAAACAGAAAGTTGACACAAATTCGAATGTCTTGAAACATCATAACAGAAACTGGTTAAATACCGAGGGTGCTCGATTTTCAGTTGTTGGAATGTTTGATGATCCTCTGCAGAACCACGGTCCTTGCTCTTCGAATGTCGCGGCTGCAGATATCAGCTTGAGTTCCCAAATCCTCCACATTCTTCATAAACACTCCCAACTTCTTTTTAATCTCCTCTATTGCAACTTTCACCACGTCTTCCTCAATGGCAAAGCTTGCATTGTGCAAGAGGGAATCGATATCAATTTCCAATCGATCAATGAGAACCCGAATGTTGTCCAAGTCCTTAATGGCAACATAAGTTCCTACTTGCATTGAGCTAAGCACTTCCTTTTGACCCCTCAAAGCAAGTTCATAGTTTTTCCACAAGGAGTCAATCCACTTCCCCATTGAGCCTATCGGGATAGAACTAGCAGCGGCCAGAGCTGCTGCGACAGGTGGAGCAGCCATGGCTGCCGCCACAACAGAACAAATCAACACGGCAGCAAATGTAGCCACAAATATCATACTAGTGACCTTCCTCCAAGCATTAATACCTTTGAGCTTCTTATCGAGCTTGTTCTTTCGCAGTTGCAACTTCTCGAGCATTGATATTTGTTGCTTATAAACAGATTGAAATATTTGAAAGAACTCCTCAGTAAAAGGATCACCTATCGCCTTGAAATTCTTCAATTCCTCCAAAGTCCTGGTGTATCGACTGCCTCCCATTTCGGTCTCCTCCTCGAATTGCTGAAGCGCAACGAGAATAAGCAACTGGCTATCGCGAGCTCGCTTCAAACACTTGTCCAATGCAGTACAGAAATCCAGAGTCTGCAAGCTGTTCTCAAAATACTCCTCAACCAGCTCAAACAACTCCTGATTTTTCCATATGTCTTTCTTGCACTCCAAGATAACTTTCACAACTTCCTGATTCATCTCCAACAGACATCCTGTCACCTCCTTCAAGGAATCGAAGGAAAGGGCTCGGACTTCGACTCCTGCTGCGATTGTGTTGATGACTTGATTGGTTCGGGTATGGAGGTTCGTGTCGAAGGACTGCAAGTCTGCATCGAGCTTGCAAGCTGCCTCATATGAACTCAACTGATCAGTTGTGTATTGCAAATTGTTCAGATTGATAGCAGATGACGATGTTTCAGCGCTCCTTTTGCTCATATAGCTTCCCATGGCTTCAATCCAGATCTAAACAAGCAAAAACAGAACAAACCCAGAAATAAAAAACCGTGAAATTCTTCCCCAAATCAAATCTCCAACCCCAGATTGCTGCCAAAATAGTAAGGAACATGCAGATTTGAGCAAAACCCACTTCGCCAAATCCAATGAATTTCCACCTTTTATACAAAAAAAATCAACCTTGAAGACTCCACCGCCACAAATCAGTGAGTAAAAAGCATTAAAAGCAGCAAACTTTTTGAGCTTTTCCAACCGACCTCAATAAACAAGACCAACCCAAAACAAAATGAACAGAGATTTCCAACTTTGACAGGAGAATAAAAGAAAATCGATAAAAATAGATGATGGGTTTTGATTAAATAAAGGGAAAATCAAGGTGGTGGGAGAGATGAACGAGAAAATTTGAAGAGAAAAAAAGGATTTCAATGGGAAAGAAAATATGGGGTTTGGGGTTTTGAGATTTCAGATTTTGGGAATAACTTGCACGCACGAGGGAGAAATGAGTGCAATGGGCATGGAAAATGCCGGAAGCAATGTCCCTTCTCTCTCTAAAAAAACCCTATTAGGCTGCTTTATCTTTAACTTTCTCTCTCTAAAAACCAAAATCTGTGAGAGTTGTGTGTATGTGGCTGAGTTTACAGTTTTAACGCGCAAAGCAACAGTTACCGCCCGACCCTGAATTTGTTGGAAGGATTGGGGGTGGCGGAGGAAGCTTCAGACCAAAGGCTTTTGCGTTTTGGTTTTGTTTGGTTTGGCAGTAATCATGGCAAAAGCCAAAGCAGTGCAGAACAAGTCTAGTGATGGTCTCTTGGACCAAGAAAAGGTAAAACAGCTGCATTTGTTTACAGAGGGTTAAAAGCTGTTTCAGAGGGCCCTACCCACAGTCTAAATTACTCAAATACCCTCAAGAAGTTTCTTATGATGACTTTTTAGTTTAAATTATTAGGTGGTTTTGTCATGATAATTTATCTTTTGGAATTGAAAATACTCTAAGATGCATTTCAGCTCTTCTTTGGAAATTATTTTGCGATTCATAAGTATCAAAAAAACAAATTAAAGACTTGTCGTGTGAAATACAGGTCTAAAATTTATTGTCAATCTCTTGACATCTAGGCCACTTAATTCGATTTCATAATTTATATTATGGAAATAATAAACATACACTTTTTCTCTTTTTATTGACTCATTTTTAATTTTATTTGTTATTTTTGTTTAATTTATTTAGTATAAGTATAAATAAATAAATAAATTATTTGAAAGATTAAAAAAAATCTGAATCAACTCACTTTAAATTAAATCGATCTCTTTAGAAAAACAAATGATAACATTTTTGTTTACAACTCAAATTAATGTCATGTTTATCAACTTTTTTGTTTTGTTATTTCACTTTATGGTTCTGATAAACATCAAATATTAGATAAGAATGAAAGAAAAACTAAAAAGAAAAGCCATAGTATTTTCTAGAACAAAGATACTATCCTTTCTCAAAATTTCCAAATTGTATTTCACAAGCATGCCTTCTAAGATTTTCTTTCTTTTTTCATCTAGTAAAGGACAGTGAGTAAGATTTGAATTTCTGCCACGAGTGCAAATGTGAAGTGTTATATCATGAGCGCTATTGTGACATCCCGTCCCAAGTTTTATAATACGTTGAAGTGAAATGACGATTTTGCCCTTGACTACACGCGAACGGGTACGTTTGGGCACGATATTGGGTTTTTGGGGTGTCCTAAATCTCTAAACCTAAGTTGGGACACCTGTCCCTATACATGCACGCACACACGTGCACCAAACCAAAACTATTCTGAAAATTTCTTTCTTCCTTATCTCTCTCAAACTCTCACTTTCTCTCTCTCGACATCCAAGTACAGAACACACACACAAAGCCATCTCGACTCGGTTCAAGCTTCAGGTAAGCTTATTCAAGCTCCCTAGACTTTGGTGAACTCGTATATATTGGTTTTAAGCTTTGAAACTTTTGAAAACCTAGGTAACCCGTGACTTAAACCTTGAGCATTGTTCATGTACTTTTGTTTTGGATCGTTTTAGGTGAAAACAAGATCACCATAAGTCCTAAAATCTTCCCACGAGGCTCGGAGTACCTCGTTCATACGTTTTGGACGTCGGAGTTGGTAGTTCTGGACTTAGCCGAATTTGGAGAAATTCCCCGAGGAATTTCCAGTGGTTTTTCGAAGGATTTGAAGGTACAAATGTGTTCTACATTGAATTTGGAGCATTTTGGTATAAATTTCATGAATTTTGGATGAAAAATGAAGGAGATAGGCTAGTTTGAAGTTTTGGCCGGAATCGGTCGCCGGCGCCGGCGCCGGTCGCCGGAAAAACCAGTCCGGCCGGCGACCTGAGGTAGGGGGTGACGGAATATTCCGTCAGAGTTGACGGAATATTCCAACGCCGTTAACTAACGCCGTTAACTGACGCCGTTAGGAGTTAACGGAATATTCCTCGGCGCGTGCACAGCACGTGACAGCGCGTGGGGGCGCGTCTGTCCGTGCAGTTCCCGGCGCGTGGGGGCACGTGCCACTTCCAAAAATTATTTTAAAAATATCACGACGATCGTGACGTCGTGTAGGTCGCGTTGGTATATTCAAATACCAAAATTGACCTTCGTATGAAAAGTTATTTACGTAGGTCGTTTATGTGCTGTTAATGACGGTTTTGCGATTAATTCACGTATAGGTGAGACGTATCCAGCGGACGAGCGCAGTCACTTTAGGCTCGGGGGATACGACCCGTCGACATAACAGTGAGTGGGCTTTTGTTTTCAGTATATATATATATGACGTTTTTCCCAGAAACGTAAATTGATTGATTTACGAATTGATTGGATGTGATAATTAGATTGCCATGTCGCATGCCTACTATAGTGTATAAATATGATTATGATTGCATTCATTATGCACTGACGCCGAGGACGGCCAGATAAGTCAGGTAAGTACTATGGTAGTGCTTGAAATGATGTTAGATTGTGATTTAGTTAATCACCTGCACCTCGGGTGTTGTGCTCCGCCAGAGTAGGGCCTAGCCTTCACGTGATCGTTCACCTCACGCACCGTACGCTCAACTTGGATCCAAGATAGGTGCCTAGCCTGTCGTACAGACCACAATAGGTGGTTCCGACTCGTTGGTGACCCGCGATTCGTTGCACAGCCTTCACGTGATCGTAGCACAGAGCGTAATATTATACACCTAGCCTGTCGTACAGACCACAATAGGTGGTTCCGACTCGTGTGCAGGATGATGATGATGATAGTGATAATGATGATTGATATGATTGAGTATGTTTGTTGAGCTATAGATTCAGCCGTACAGGTCATTAGAGTTGACTCCGGCTGATAGGGCACTAGGGACACCCTAGTTTTATATTACTTGCCTGATAATGATAATGATGTCTGAGTTCGTACATCGACATGACCTATTATTACGTTTTGATAACGAGATTTGATGTTAAGACGAGTTTTCGTATATAAGTTTATATACGTACTATTTTCTGGGAAAATTATACTGATTTACAGCGAGGGGTTATTTATGGAATTATGAAATGGTTTTGGAAAACTTTGTTTTTGCCCACTCACCTTTTATGTTTTGCGCCCCTCCAGGTACTAGGTAGCAACGTCGTGGACGGTTAGCGAGGCACCAAGGCGGTTCTGACAGACCACCACTTTTGTAGGATTTCTTTCGTAGTTGTAATGTTTGTTAAACTTGACTGCACCTAGGTTCGGCTCTGTATCATATGTATATTATAAACTTAACTTTCACTGCTGCACTTCATGCCAAATTCGCTTCCGCTGACGCACACGGCTACGTCACTCACACGTGACGGCCGGCACGCCTCGGTTTCCGGATCGGGGTGTGTCAGCTATAATTATTATAGCTATTTAAAAAGCGTACAGTTTTCGAGAATGACATCATGTATTAAATTTGAAAGTTTTTCGAACCAACATAAAATGAAATACGAAAATAAGGCCAACTTGACAAATTTAAGCACCACACAATTGGCGAAACGACGAGAATAACATACTCTAAAAGCAGCACGTTGTAACTGTGAGCTAGAATATAATGATGATTACACATGAGCTATATTATATACTTTATACATTTCAAAATTCTCATCATGCACCCATAAAACATGCATAATTTGCAAAGAAAAATTAGAAGTGAAGGGAAAGTACCTGTGTTGTATGATGTTCTTCAAATTTGTTAATCTGGTAATGCAAGCAACTAAAATTGTAGGCAATAGAAAGAGAGCTCCAAATTAACTCAAATAAAATGATGGTTTATCTTGTCAAAGGGTCAGCATCTCAATCATAAGCTCGATATTTATAATTTGAATCCCAAACAGTAACTTGCCAATCAAGAAATCAGAAACTTAAAATTCCAAATTTACCAAACTTTTTTTTTATCATCCATCTTATAATTTATGTAGGATGCTATTCAGTTTAAGCTTTTAAATGGCAGTTTCGTAATACTTGCGGAAATTGAGGGGTTTAGTAAAACTCCCCTTACGGGTAGGAAAGCTGCCGAAAATTTGTCAAAAGCAGGGCTTTTTACACCGCGTGGTCCGATCCACCTGCTTTTACGTGGTCACGGCGCGGTTTTAGGAGGTGACACGTCATGGTTTTGTTGACACGTGTTTCCAGGCTACTGGTTGCCGCCAATGGGAGATTTCAAAAACGTTTTCACGCTACGTCACATCATACGGTTCGTGACGCGCTCTCGCTTCTTTTTTGTTTTTATTTTCATATTTTTTATTGCTTTTATTAGCAAGAAATATTAAAAGCCCTAATTTATGATGTGGCTTCTCTTTCTGGTTCCGCTGAATGCTCTAATAAAGAATACGTTAGTTAGGTGAGAATGTCCATAGTAACGTGCAATTAAATATGATCGTAGTTTTATAATATTGTCAAAAAAAGGTCTTAATAATCTTAATCTATGATTAAATTGTACATTTAACCATTGAGTATACGTTTCCTTATAAATATATGCTTAGTTTTTGTTTTGAAACCTACAACAAATTGGAAAAAAATCCAAATAAAAAAAGAAGAAAGAAAGAAAATTCAATAGAAAATTGTCAGGGTTTTTGGCAAAAGAGAGAGACAAGAGGAACAAGTAATCGAAGATATTGTCAACTCGATTTCATCCGGTTGGCATGCATGAAGGAAACGATTTGAGCCAAAGTCGATCTAAATCATCATCAAGCACTCCATCCCTAACCTCATTGACTTTGAGTGCCAATGGCAATGTGAAACCACTTGTCCAACAAAAAAGAGTTGAAACCAGTATTATTAAGTGAAGTTACTTATCGCGGTGTATCAATGGGGAAAAAACTCACGTGACTCAAAGACGTGGACTTGCAATCAAGTTCATACACTCATATTCATGATCATTTGCTAGGTACTGTCAAAATTATTATTTATTTATTTGGTGAATTATTTACATCTATTTTTTATTTAATTTTCCAATTTTTTAGACCATCTCAACCCTTGGGTTAAAGCTTAAATTTTTCTGAATTAAAATTTTAGCCTGAGATTATTAAAGAATGAATTTAGAATAATTTTTCTCTTAAAGTAACTTTAAAAAAAAAAACTCTTCTGGGTTAAAATTTTAGCCCGATATTATTAAAGAATAAATTTAGGATAATTTTTCTCTTAAAGTAACTTTAAAAAAAAAATTTATGTAGACTATCATAATTTAAATTTATGGACATTTTAAACTAAAAATATTTAGATTCTAATAAATATTGAAAAATCTCTAAACCGACACCATGAAACTCGTGAAACACTATGAAAGAATATGAAACACGTAAAATAATTTTTTTTAATTACTTTAGCTGTTGGATTTAAATTTGGACCGCTAGATTTATTTTTTTTTACTATTAGATTTGATCATATTAGATCTTAGTCGTTGAATTAAATGAATTTATAAATATTAAAGTAAAAAAAGTACACATATATTGTGACGACCCGTCCCGATATAATTAATTATTAATTGTGAAATGACAGAATTACCCCTTCGGGGTTATGTGCGTGTGCATGTGTGGAGATTTTGGGACCACACACACACAATTTCTTCTCTCTCTCTCCCGTGTCTCTCTCCTCACTCTCAGACCTCACTTTCTCTCTCCTCTCTCGACGCCATCTCTCTCTCTCTCTTGTTCTTCACACGGCATAAACACAACCTATATCAAAACCTTCTGGATCGACGAAATAAATTACATATTCATGATCGTGAAGTCCATACGAACTCAGTGGTACCATTTTTAGGTAAGATTTCATACGATTTCACGTCCAAAACTCAAGGTTTATATTTGTCACTATTCATCAACTTTTTATACGTTGCGTTTTAGGAGAATCGGAGATCACAGAAGTGTTTGTTGGGACCTCTAGAGGCTCGGAGTGGTTCGTTGGAAGTGTTTGGACGTCGGGATCATGTAGAACCAAAGTGGCCGGTTTTGGAGAATTTCCCGACGAGATTCTCGTTGGTTTTCGACGTTTTTGAAGGTATATTCATGTTCTACACTTAATTTGGAGCACATAGGAAGAAAAATGGGTCAAAAAGGATGAAAAATGAACAAGATACGAAGCTTGGAAAATTTCCCAGTTTTCCGGCCACCGGAAAACCCAGTCCGGCGAGGACCACCGGAGAAGACGAGTGGGGCACACGCGCGGTGCGCGTGGGGGCGCGTAGGCCGTGCTTGTCCTGGCGCGTGAGGGCGCGTGGAGCCTCCAAAAAATTTTCTAAAAATACCACGACGTTCGTGACGTCGAGTAGATCGATTTCATATATTTAAACTCTATATTTGGACAATCTATGAAGATTTTATGTACGTTTCCGTTTATGTGTTGTTAAACTAAGTTAATTGGAAATTTCACGTATAGGGAAACGTATTCCGAGGACGTATGTGATTGAGCCAAGCTAGGAGGCTTCGTCTCGACTACGTATCTGTGAGTGGGCATTTGCTTTTTATATATACCTATATACTCGATTTTTCCCAGAAATCAAACGTAAATGAAAAGTATGTTGAGTTAAGATATGAAAAATGTTTTGATTGCCATGCATTGGATGTCAAGAATATTATGAATTGTTGTATGATGCATATATGTGAAATGGTGCGGCGGACGTACAGGTAAGTATCAGGTGAGTATTGTTATTGTATGATGATGTTGAGATATATTGAGCTCAAAACCTGCACCATGATATTAGTGCTTATAATATTCACCGCATCGCACGCTCACCTTGGATCCAAGTAGATGCTAGTCGTACAGACCATAGGAGGTGGTTCCGACAGGCTAGTCGTACAGACCTTTAGAGAGATTCCGACTGGTGGGTGACCTTAGATTATGCGCATAAATGAAGTATGAGAAAAGCACTAGAGCGTAATAATAACCATTAAGTCGTACAGACTACATTAGGTAGTTCCGACTTATGTGCAGAAGGCCGTACAGGTCACAGGAGGTGACTCCGGCAAGATGAGATTCGAGCTTTAGATTCAGCCGTACAGGACCATTAGGGGGTCTCCGGTTGATTACTTTCCTTCACCTGATCTGATTTATGTTAATGCATTCATACTATACGGTTGAATTTAGACATGGCATGGCATATTGTATTGAAAATAATGTTGAGATAGTGATTTAAGTTTTAAGAATATATATGTATATATATATTGATATTTTACATTTCTGGAAAAGTATACAGGTTTTACGGAGAGGGGTTACAACGTTTTGATAAATGTTTGGATTTGGAAAAGATTGGTTTTACTGACCCACTCAACTTGGTTTTGCGCCCCTCCAGGTTCAAGATAGCAGAGGTATGGTGACTACGAGGAAATTCAACGGGGTTCTGACAGAATGGACAAAATTAGGTCTCACCTACGGGTGTTTCATCTTAGAAGTGATATATTTAAAGCTTCTGTACTGTGTAAATGGTTACGTCACTCCCACGTGACGGCCAGCATGCCCTCCTTCGGGACGAGGTGTGTCATATATGGTAGGCCAACTCCACTAAACCATGGGAAATCCTGAGCTAAATTTACCCCAAAAATGAGTTTTGGGTTAAAATTTATATTTGCCCCAAGGGTTGGAGTAAGTTTAAAACTAAAATTTGAGTTTTACTCTAAGAATTAGAGTATGTCTTAGGTCCTAATCTTGAAAAAGAGAATATATTGTTTAATGTGAATTGTAGCTAAGAGCATCTCCAAAGGAGATGCAAAATTGTCCACATAAGCTATAACAATAAAAAAAAAGACATTAATTATTTCCAACCAAAATACCAAATCTTATGTGGCATGACATGAAATGGCAGTAAAGTAGCTTGTTGTCAAATTTCACAGCAGCTTCAATTTTTTTTTACTAATTATTAAATATATTTTATTAATATTTTAATGTCATTTATTATTTGATATTTCAATGCAATGTTTCAATACCAATGCAATTTGTAAATAATATTATAGCTGTTAGTACAGATTACCAATGTAATGTTTAATTTCTTTACTGTTAGTTCATTGAATTAATGTTTAATTTCTTTACTGTTAGTTAGTTCATTGAATTTAAAGTATAAGACATAAATTAAGAAAAATAATAATAATATAATAAAATAATAGTTTATTTTAACATATTAGGTGAAGAGCAAAACATGAAAATATGTCAAAATGCCACATAAGCTGTCAAATTTAAATTTTAAATTTTAAATTTGAATATCTTTTGGAGATGGTCTAAAAAGTTTTTGAGCATTTGAAAGTTGAAAAAGAGAGTAGTTGAGGCGGAAGATAAAGGTGTTTCTCCAAATGACAACAAAATAAATACCAAAAAGAGAGCAGTTATGTCCCTTAAAACATCTGACAAAGAAATAAATACCAAATGCGAATTCTCCAAATGCATACATGCTGTAAAATGGGAGAAAATATTCATACACCCCAAATTACTTCTTTATCATATTTTTTTAATTTTTTAATATTTTTCTATCAAGTGTTAGTGTTATGTAGAAAATATTAAAAAATTAAAAAGATGTGAGAAAAGTAATTTGAAGTGTGTGAATATAATCTCTCCTCTAAAATATAACAAGAAAGATGGGTTGATACGAAGGTCATCGGATCATTACGTGCTAACAGTATCTCCAATCGGAATTTCTACTTAGGACTCCTACAATCACTTTTGAGTACTTATTTAGGAGCTTTAGAAGAATATTCAAGTCCCTAAAAGAATATTGTCCATAATGAAGATTCCTTATATTATAATCCCTAAATATAGAGACTAAAATATTACAAAATTATTATTCATTTCATTGAAATATTGTAACTATTGATAAAAATAAAAAACTATTTCTAACATTGATTTTTCAAGAATTAAAAAAAAAAAAAAAAAAGGCAAATGAGAAGTTGCCCCACTTGGGTGGGTTCAAAAAACATAAAGAGCAGCACCATTTCCACTCAAAATTAATATGGAGTCCACTATTTGAGTCCCTATATGTAGTCCTCATATTTGGGAATTCTTTTGAGGTATCCGGCGAGCCCCTATGCATTGAAATACTTTGAGCATTTCAATTCAGCCCATTGAAAGTCATTTGTCCCTATATTTAGGGACTAGGGACTCCATTTAAGGTCTCCATTGAAAATTCTCTAATAAAATATCATTTAATGTACTGAGAAACTCTCAATTTCATGAAATGGTAAATGCCACAAATTATGCACCCAATGGGTACAAGGCTCCTTATATCCAATAGAGTATTTATGTCTCTTGCATATGAAGGAGCCTTGTATTTCTAGAGTGCTTTATTTATGGTGCCTACCATTTCATGAAATTGAGGATTTCTCAGTACATCAAATGTGATTCCATTCGCACATACTGCTACTATTGGAATATGATTATGATAACATGGTTTTCACAATATATGTAACTATAACATTGGTGTACTAATATACATATGATTGTAGTGAAACAAGTTAGTTAATTAATTAATAAAGAAAATAATATAATTACTTATTTATTTAACTAATTAATTCTAAAGGATATGAACACTTGTATTTCAACGTGAAAAGTTATAACTTCTCCTGAAGAATACAACTCCTCCAAAAAGGTTATTTCCATCTCTATATATTTGTCAAATCCCTTTCTATTAGATACATTCAATTCCATTCTCACTTTCTGTGCATATCATTCACACCATATTGTGATCGATAGTCTAAACGACATCCGTTTTCGATCCTATGAACTACCCAATTTCTATCATTGGCTTCAGAGCCAAGTTTTTTTTCATGAATCAAAACAATTTTTCCAGTTTTCATCCGAAGACATCTCGAACTACATTTGAGACTTCCTATTCGTCAAGTACCGAATCCAACAACGTTCTTTCTAAGATTTAACTTGAGAAGAAATTAGGAAAGAGGACGTTGGTGGATAAGGAAAATATTCAACTGATTTTGATCGAAAGTTTAGAATCGGCATCTGAGAATTTTCTTGCAGAACCCAAAACGCACAAAGATACCCAAACGTGCAAACATTATAGCCTATCTGAAATCCCATCCTACAACCCGTTTGAACCCATGCCTGAACTAACCAAACAATTCGAACTATATTCCCCCACACCATTTCATTCGACAGAGAACAAAACTCAATTTGCCATTGAACCATTTCAGCGTTCAATTTCACTACGTTCACTCCCATACTATAATTACCATTATCAGAATTTGAACAAATTACATCTGTAGGGTTTACTTAGTCTTATTAGAACCTCATAAAACCCATTGAACCTATATTTTCTGAACTTTTTTCTAAAATTTGGTCACAAAACCCAAGGGTCTTACCTGCATCATCGCTGACTGTTGCAAATCTGAGACTGAACTCGCGATTTTCGTGCCTTCCACCGCCGTGGTCTCGCCTTATGCTGTGGACTTACCGCAACACCCTACTAACCCATAGCAGGCAGCATCGTTTTCGCGTTCATCTAACCGTGGTCTTGTCTTCTCGCTGTAATACACAACACTGACGGCACCGATTTCCTTGAAGACGAACTGTTCCTGCTGTTCGTGATTACCCACCGGACTGCGGGACAAATTTTCTTCAAAAGGGGGAACGATCACATCTTTTTCAGAAGGAGAAGCGTGATTCACAAAGTCGAAATCAAGGAAGGACCTCCTCCATTTTTCAAGATTCCTTGGTTCAAAGAAATAGGGTATTTTCTTTTAGTATTGAGCACTATGATAGTGCATGTGAAAGACCAAGAGACAATAATAAAGATTATTGTCCGTCAGAAAATCAAATTCGCATGTCTTTTGAGGTGGGCTCGTCTTCAAGTAGGCCCAATTCGAAAAGCCACCTACAACTTTGGCAGCTCCTTTCAATTCAAACTCAGGTGATATTAATCCTATTTATCCCAATAATTTCACTCATAAGGTTAATTTTTGGAATACTTTGAATAATAGTCACAAAGATCAAAAGTGGAAGCAAGGGTTTAATTTTCGAAATTCTAGAGTCAAAATGCTTAATTATTTGGATCAATATAATACACGCTACGGTTTTATATATCCTGATTTAGCACAAAGAGAAGTTTCAACTGCAAGAAATTTAAGAGGACCAAGACCTCTAAGAATTGAAAGAGAATCCAGTAGACAAGAAAAAACTGCTTTTGTGCACAAAAATAGAGGAAGAATTGATCACGCCTGGCCAAGTAGACAAGCAAGAAAACTATGAGCCTTCTATCGATGTGATCGGCTAAACAAGTACTCGTCTTTCACTAATTGGACAAAACCTTTGTGAGTGTATGCGGTATATGCTACTAAAAATAAATAAGTTTCTATCTTTTATTTTATTTTAGTCTTTAATTTATTAAGACCATATAGTATTTGTGGCTTGTAATAATTAAAAGTACACTAGTAGTATTTGTATTAAGTATTGTGTTTGCTTTGTAATTTTCTGAGCTGTGGCAACTAAATTTTCCAAATCCAAAGTTTTAAAATAGAGAGGTTGAACAATGTTAATTATCAACTATGGAAGAGAAGGATCAGTTATCTTTTAACCCATGACAAGACTTTATACACTATCAAGGACGAGAGGCCCCTTGGGCCCTGTAGAGTTTATAATAAATGGGTGGAAGATAATGAGTTAGCTAAGGCCACAATTCTAAATTACATGGAATATATATTAATACCTCTCTATAAAGAATATGATTCTGCCAAAGAAATCATGGATGTACTTGAAAAGAAGTATAGCCCTAAATCTCAAACATACATTCAATTATTGCTTGAGAAATACAATGGGACAAAAATGGAGGAAACTAATTCTATGGTCGATCATATTACTAAAACGAAGTTAATGGCAAAAGACTTAGCCAATGTTGGCCATCCAATTTCCAATAAAATGCAAGTTACTGTTCTTCTTGGTAGCCTCCCAAATTCTTGGAAAAATGTAGTTACTTCCATGACTTATGGTCAAGTGAAACTAACGATAGATACATTGCCTGCAATGTTGGCTATTGAAGAAGTTTGTAAAAATTATAGGAAAAAGGAAATTGGACAAGGCAGAGCCAACCTCCTCATAGCGGAAGATTGTCAGAAAAACAAGCAACACATGCACAAGCCACATAGTCGTAACAAGCGTCTGAACTTTGAAAAGTTTGGACACCGCAACCAGAACAAGTTCAAAGGAAAGGAGAGTGTATGTTACAACTGTGGAGAGACTGATCATTACAGGTACAAGTCCCCAAAACGATGCAAGAACAACAAAAATCCTAAAGAACTGATTTTGACTATCTCCGAAGCACTCATTGCTGAAGATCAAGGACAATGGTGGATAGACTTAGGAGCAACTCGTCATGTATGCAAGGACAAAAGTTGCTTCATCAATTTCAAGGAGAAAGCACTAGGAGAACATCGTCTCTACACGAGTAACAATACTTATGTCGATGTTTTGAGTGAAGGAGATTGCAAGATCAACAATAGTAAATCTACCATTATGCTTAAAAATGTTCTGTTTGCACCAAATATAAAGAGCAATCTTGTCTTTGTCTCTGTCATAAAAAAAAAGGTTTTGAGACAAGGTTCATGAATGGTGCTGTCACTATTAGAAAAAATGGATATATTTATGTAAGGAGAATAAGAGTCGATGATATGTACTTAGTTTGTATTAATAAAAGTATTTCTTTCGAGTATGCCTATGTCTCTACTATTCAAAATTTGTCATATTTATGGCATTTACTTTTAGGCATAAATAAAAATAAAATGATACGCATGAGTAAAAATGGAATGTTGCCTCAAGGTAAATACCAATGATTTTGATACATGTGAATCATATATTAAAAGAAAAATGACTAGAAAATCATTTTCTCAGCATTGGACTTCTACAAATTTACTTGAGATAGTGCATACAGATTTATGTGGACTAATGAAAACTAAAACCCATAAAGGAATGAAATATTTTGTGACTTTCATCTATTATTATTCCCGTTATGGACATGTCTACTTCTTGCAGCATAAAAATGAAGCGTTACACAAATTTAAAAAGTTCAAGGTAGAAGTAGATAACCAATTGGGAAGATCCATAAAGACCCTTAATAGTGATAAAGGTGGAGAATTTGAAGCCTTTGATGATTTCTACAAAGAGAATGGTATAAGGTATAATTATACTATGCCTTATACACCACAACAAAATGGAATTGTAGAAAGAAGAAATCGAACTCTAATGGATATGATGCAATCTATGAGGTCTTATGCTGACTTAGCTCTACATTTTTGGGGTGAAGCTTTGTCAACTAGAGCATATATATTGAATAGAGTTCATACAAAGGCAAAACCATTGACTCCATATGAATTATGGCATGGGCGAAAGCCAGATTTATCAAACTTAAAAGTTTGGGGTTGTAAGGCGCATGTCCTCATTCCAAAGCCATTAAGAGATAAATTACAAGCAAAGACTTTGGAATGTAAATTCATAGGATATATTGATAATAGTGTCAGATATAGGTTTTATCATCTTGAGAAAAGATTGATCAAAAGTAGAGATGCTAATTTTATTAAAACTACTGATTTGGTTCATACATTACAAAAATTGGAATCTTTGGAAGAAGAAGAAAATTCCCCTACAGAAGATCAAGATTTCCATAAACATAAGTGATTATAACAATGTCCATCAAGACACACACATGGATGATAATCATGATATTATCATGGAAGATATAAATGGTGAAAGAAATGATAAAATCAGTGGGAGTACGAGAAAAAGAGAACCATCTAGAAGATTGAAAAATAACTTTATTTTCAATCTTGAGGAGGTGGATCATTTAGTAGGAGATCCAGACCCAAGGAATTATAAAGAAGCAATTGATAGTTTTGAGTCTAAACAATGGCAACAACCCATGAATGAAGAACTAGATTCCATAAAGAAAAATGAAGTTTGGGAATTGGTTGATCTACTTGATGGAAGAAAGCCCATCGGTTGTAAGTGGATACTTCGTAAGAAGTACAAATCTTATGGTACCATGGATAAGTTTTAGGCTCAACTTGTAGCTAAGGGTTATACTCGGAAACTCGGTATAGATTTTGTGGACACTTACTATCCAGTTGCAAAGTTTACATCCATTTGTATTCTTATAGCAATTGTTGCTAGAATGGATTTAGAACTTCATCAGTTAGATGTCAAAATAGTATTCTTAAATGGAGATTTGAAGGAAGACCCGAGGGATATTGTGTCAAAGGACATGAAAAAAGTCTATAAATTAAGAAAGTCGTTGTACGGCCTTAAACAATCATCAAGACAATGGTATTTAAAGTTCCACCAAGCCATTATGGAAATGGACTATAAATTAAATCCATTGGATCATTGTGTTTACTCTTGGAAGTGCCAAGATAATTTCTGTATGTTGTCATATGTAGATGACATCTTACTTGCAGGTAACTCTATAGATATGATTGAAAAGACTAAGTCTTATCTGGGATCCAAATTTGAAATGAAAGATATGGGAGAAGCATCTTATGTTCTAGGAATTACAATTACTAAGGATAGAGATGCCTAAACGCTCTATTTAGATCAACAAAATTATCTAAATAAAATATTTAAAAGATTTAATATGCAAGATTGCAAGCCAATTAGCTAGTACATCTGTTTGTAAAAGAATGATGCTTTCCAAAAATATGTGTCTGGTATAGAAGCAAGACATCATTGAAATGCAAAATGTTCTTTATGCCCAAGCAGTTGGAAGTTTGATGTATACTACAACTAGGACAAAATCTGACATATGTCATGCAATTGGATTGGTAAGTAGATATCAATCTAACCGCGGAAAGAAACATTGGATGGCAATAAAGAGAATTATTAGACATCTAAAAGGCACCCAAGGTATGAAACTTTGTCGCAGATTAAATGATTTGGAGTTAATTTGTTATTGCGATGCAGATTTCGCAGGCGACTTGGATGATAGAAAATCAACAAGTGGTAACATTGTTTTGTTTGGTGGAACGACTGTTTATTGGTAAAGTAAGAAACAAGGCTGTGTTGCAAAGTCTACCATGGAAGCAGAATATATATCTTGTAGCACAATAGTAAGTATTGCAATATGGGCTAAACAATTTATCGATAATTTAAATATAAGTATACCTAAGGAGCCCGTCAATGTGTTTTGTGATAGTAAGTCCGCCATCTTTCTGATAAAGAGTGGAGCAAATAGTTCCAAAGGAAAACACATTGATATTAAATATCACTATATACAAGATATAGTGGACAAATGAGAGGTAAAGGTTGACTACATACCCTCCGAAGAAATGGTGGCCAATCCAATGACCAATAGATTATCTCTAAAAACATTTAGAGAGCATGTGACTACAATGGGTTTGCAAAATATCTAGATGTGTTGTAGTGTGAGACGTGCGACATGCATCATTGTATGGTTTCAGGGACGCCTGAAACATGGACAAGTAGATGCAACTCTATCTGGTTCTATAGTACTTGGTTGGTTAAAGATAGAGGGCACTAGGAAGGTAACCAGGTTATAATAAATCGCTTGAAAGTAAAATCCGTAATAAGCTTCAAGAAATAATTTATATAATACTGTGGCATATATTGCGAGACTAAGTCATCATTTGTAACTGGGTATGGATTATTTTTCCTAGTTACTTGGATACGATGCCATTTTACTAAAGAGTAAAATGTTATCAGATACAGTGGAATGGTGCGCACTACGTAAAGAAGCCACATTTCTGATGTTACATTCAATTTGTTTATGAGTAATACTCTTAAGAAACAAATCAAAATAGGAAAATATATGTCATCATAATCAAGTGGGAGATGTTGGAATATGATTACGATAACATGGTTTTCACAATATGTGTAAACATGTGTAAAGGTACACCATAACATTGGTGTACTAATATATATATATATATATATATATATATATGATTCTAGTGAAATAAGTTAATTAATTAATAAAGGAAATACTATAATTAATTAATTCTAAAAGGATATTTTCGACAAAATTTTTCTAAAAGGATATGAATAGTTGTATTTCAACGTAAAAAGTTATAACTTCCCTTGAAGAGTACAACTCTTCCAAAAAGATTATTTCCATCTCTATATATTTGTCAAATCTCTTTCTGTCAGATTCATTCAATTCCATTCTCACTCTCTGTTCATATCTTTCACACCATATTGTGATTGATAGTCTAAACATCTATTTCCGATCCTGTGAACTACCCAATTTCCATTAGCTACACCATCTTCATATCAACCATCTATCTTGTCAAAGTTTGGAATGCATATGCAATTGAAGAATCCGTCTTTGGTGTCTGATTTGTCGTCAATTTAGAAGTTTAAGAGACTAAGAAACACCATTGTTCTGCCTCAACTACTTTCTTTCTCAAATTTTGAAGTGCTAGAAAATTCCTAAAAATGTTTCACATTGAGCAATGTACACTCTTTTTCGGGTTTAGGACCAAGTGAAGAATGTTGAAGTTTTCTCATAAAATCAATTGGTAATATGGGAAGTTTTCTCATAAGTTTTTGCAAGGTTTTCCCTTTCAACAATGTTGGACTCTTTTACCTTCATTCTCAACATGCCCCGTCACGTGTGGCGAAGTTTCAAGCCTAACACGTGGACAACACAATAGGGTGACCTGGAGTGCTTGTGGCCATTTGGCTTACATATGAGACAACATGCTCTAATATCATGAAGAAAGTTGAGGTTCCACCATAAAACTAATTGACAATATGGGCAGTAGCCCAACCTCTTAGAAGGTTTCTTCTTTTACTAATATAAACTCTTTTACCTTCATATTCTCACACCAAAAAATATTTTAAAATTAAATAAAAGTAAATTAAATTATTCACTCAATTTATGAATAATATTTTTTGTGGTACCTCACAAATGTATAAACTTGTATACGAGCACTTGCAATTGTTGCATGTCCACATCTTCAAGCCATCTGGACTTTTTCTCGTTGATACATTATGAATGCAACTTCTCTTAATATTGGTTTCACCCTTTTTTTATTGGAAAATTTTAGCGATGTTGATGCTACTTCTCCTATAACAAATCACATAAGATAAATATTAGCATATGAAATTTTTATTGCCACAATTAATTAAATAAAATCAACAAAATAACCAAAAAAATACTTGTATTTTAGAGTGTAGAAATTGTTCTTCGTCAATGCTTCATTAGTGTGTCCTCAATAATTGGTTCTACCCAATCGGAGACAATGTTTCGGTGTATACACTCTCAGTGCTTGGATTGAGTGAACATCTCAATTTTTTTTTTGGGGGTACATATAAGTGTCGAATAGAATAACGCTTTAAAGGAATATGATGAATCAATGGAGGAGAGGAGAAAGGTTCTTTGCCATCGATACCAACTAGTGATTTGTGTGTGTCTATATATATATATATTGTTGGAGCAGTTATATTTTTATTTAAATATATTTATGTTTTGTTACCAATATTATATACATAACATTTTGTTTTATTATTATTATTCTATGCTAACATGTTTTGTTTTATTATCATTATTCTATGCATAAATTGATTTTGGCTTTTCAATGAGATAAGGAGTTACAACTTTTTAAGTTTGAAAGGCGCCATTACTTCTTTGAATAGGGAAGAAGATCAAGTCTACAAACATGATTTTGTCCCGTTGTGATTTTTATGGTTTTTGTCCGTTTTGATTTCTCTTTTGCAATGGTCCCTTGCAGTTTTCAAGCCACTAAATCATTTAAACCCCCCCCCCCCCAACGTCTATTTCATCTATGTGTATATATATCCCATGTACGAGAAAAGAGATACAAAAAAAAAAAAAAAAGTTTTACATATATTGATTTAATAACAACATATTGAAAAAGGTGTAAGTTCGAAGGTTTTTTCGTTGTGCAAGAAAGAACTTTATCAGAAGAAGAAGGTTCTGGGCTGTTTTATCCTGGGGACGATGTGGTGTTTGTGAACTGCTTGCACACTTTGGGCAGAGCCACAAAACGTCTTAAAGAGAACGACTTATCCCAAGAATCATTCGCCACTCAAGGCTTCTACATTTTTTGGGTAACTTCGTTCCTTTTTATTTCAGTGTCCAACAATTTTAAGACGTAATCAATCTTGCTAAGAATTATATTCTTAATGGATTATCTGATGATCTTTATGACTACTACTCTCATTATGGCACTGCTAAAGATTTATAGGAGGCACTTCAGAAAAAATATGACACTGAGGAAGCTGGGGCTAAGAAATTTGATGTTAGTCGTTATTTAAAATATCAGATGGTTGATGATAAATCTGTTGAAGCACAATCTCATGAATTACAGAAAATTGCTCATGAAATTATTTCTGAAGGCATGGTTTTAGATGATCAATTTCAAGTTGCTGTTATTATTGATAAATTACCACCAACCTGGAAAAATTTCAAGAACTCACTCCGCCACAAGACAAAAGAGTTCTCCCTAGAAAGCTTGATCACTCGACTTCGCATTGAGGAAGTGATCGGATAATATTTATACATATTTTTATATCAAATTCACTCGTCTTTTCTTAGTTAGTTCGTTATATTTTGAGCTATTTACGTTATTTTTATGTTTTATAAATGTTTCAAGAAAAGAAAATAAAAATAGAATAAGTGAAGTGTTAAGTAATATTTTCGTCTAAACTTTCTTACTTGTTAAATAAAACTTATTATTTGGAAAATAATATATTTATATATTTATAATATATTTATATATATTTATATATATATTTATTTATTTATTTATATATAATTTTATATTTTAATTTATGTGTTTGTGTGTTATAGCTGGCAATAATGAGAAGCCTCAGTGGAAGTTATGATGAAAGGCACGGACAGGAGTGGAAAGATGAAGGGGGAGCATCATTAGGAGAGCCCGGGGGAGAATTATTAAAAAAGAAAGGGAGCCAATTAAAAGGCTTAGGCCTGAGCTCACGGGAAGAGAAGGGAGTTCCGGGGGGAGCTCCACGGAGCAGCCAATTGGGGGTGCGAGAAAGCCTCGGAGAAATCCCATTAGAGGAACACCGAGAGAAAAACAAAAAGGGCAGCGCAGGAGGGCTGCCACACTGAGCAGTGCGCCAGAGAGAAAACAGAGGGCTGCCTTCTGTGCAGCGGAGAAAATAAAAAAAAAAGAAAATAAAGGGCTGCAAGGCAGCGCCCAAATAGAGGAAGGCAGCGCTGAGTTTAAAGGGAGAGAGAGCCATTTGAGGCCGAGAGAAAAGCAGGAACCGAAGGCAGAGCTGCCATTTGGCAGTACAGGAGTGAAGTGCGGAGGTCAGAAAGCCTGCGCAGGAAAACAAGGTGCAGAAGAACAGAGTGCAGCTGGCAGCACCGAGAGCTGCCAAGGGGCAGCGTCCCAATCTGGAGCACAGAAGCAGAATCACGGCAGCAAGCACAGAAGCTGCACGGGGACAGAAAATACACTCCTCAATTTGGTTTATCTCCTCCAAACTCAGATTTTAATTTCTGTTTTTAATTTCTGTTTTAATATGTGTAATTAATTTTATATTGGCTAGAGGTTAATTCAAAGCCATGATTATATTTGTAATTTGAATTGGTAACTTCAGTTGTGATTTCTGAGTTGTGATTTAATTTGCTTAACTGCTTGATTAATGACTTATTTATGTTTGTCGATTAAGAATGCATACTTAATTTACATGCATGAATTTGATGCTAGAATATAAGTGAATTTCACCTAATCGTTATAAACTTATATTCATGAGTAGTGAAGGTTGCTAGTCACAATCGCGTTAAGTAAATTCCTGGCAAACGTATCATGCTGTTCATAGTTACGAATGCCTTGTCAACACTTATGATTTTCTTAGAACTTAATGATTCTCGCTTGTATCTCTATTATGCAATTCATGTAGGGAACTTGTGGGGAATGTTTTGGGTTGTCGCATGCAATCATCCAATCCATTAACATAAGGAAAATCTGAAAGTTAATTTAAGCGTACCTAATTAATTTGGGGTGTTGAAATTCACAATTTATTGAAAGAACAACTGAAAATCAATTTAGGTTGCTTATGTGTCATGTGTGGAGAAAAACCCTCTAGCCAATCCGTCGTCTATCTGTTCACTTTAATTTTATGTTTTTGTCGATTTTGTAATTTAGTTCAGTTTAATTTACTTTTCGTAAAACCAAATCAATCCCCCCATTATTATATTATATTATTTAGTTAGTTTTTATTATTTTTAATCTTTTAATTTAATTTCTGTCTAATTAATTTCCTAGTTTTTATTTTAAATTGTTTTCATTATTTTGAGTCTTTTGATTTGTTTTAGATTATTTGTTAGTTTTATTTTGAGTTATTTTAGTTAAGTGTTTTTATTTTAGTTTAGTGTTTTAAACTTTGTTTTTACGTTTTTAATTTATTTTAGAGGTTTTAGCAAGCCCTCCTAATCCCCGGCCAGAACGATACCCTACTTATACCTATACTACAACTGTCAAAAAGAGGGTTAAATTTGTGCGGTTTAAAATCCCGTCAAGTTTTTGGCGCCGTTGCCGGGGATTAGTAAATTTGCTAATCCCTTTATTTTTTGTTTGTGTTTATTTTATTTTATTTTATTTTATTTTATTTTATCTTTATTTTCTTGTTTGTGTTTATTTTTTTTTTTATTTTTATATTTGTGTTTATTTTCATTTTTGTGTTTATGTATTTTACTTTTGATATTTGATTTAGTTTTCGTTCTTTAATTTTAGGTACTAGAGAAGTAAGATATGGATTTTGCTAGTATTCAAGCTCAATTGGCAAATCTTACTTCTCAATTGTCACAGTATGCCGATCAAACCTCAATGCCAAGTGTCCCTACACTTGATGTGCCCTATGGGCAAGGTTATCAGACTCATCAATATCCTCAATTTTCTTCATATGACGATGATTGGGGATATCAAAGCCACAGCCAATCAAGGGGCAATATGTATTCCAACGCTTGCAATTCGGATTGGAGAGGTTATTCAAATCAGACGTGGGATGAACCTCAACAATTTCAACAAAGTGGATATTGGCAGCAAGATGATTTCTATTCAAGACCTATGCAGCCACCACAACATCCCCCACAACAATTCCAATCGAATTCAAGTATGCCCGTGGATTATAATCAAATTCTTAATGAATTAAACTCTTTGGTGCAGGGGTCACAAAATCAAGCTGAGGAGACTCACCAAGGAGAATATTGGCAGCCGTATGATGAGTTCTATACATCACCATCACAGCCACCACAACAATTTGCCCAATTCGATTCAGGTACATCTCTGGATAATGATACATTTAATAAGTTACTCACTTCTTTGAATCAGGGAGTGGAAAATCGAATCCAGGAGATGCAAGACCGGACCAACAGAGCGGACGAATTGGAGAGGCAAGTTGGGGAGATTATGGAGATCATGGCCGAGATTCAAAATCAAAGTGAACTTTCCAACTCACCTATTGAAAATTCAATGGCGGAAGTTGAAATCGATGAAGCCATCTCTTTGGAAGGTGACGTGGAGGATGAAGTTAACTTGGACGAATCGCCGCTGCAAGCAGAAGAGGAAGAGGACGACCTGGGCAGTTTAGAAGAATTCTTGTCTCAAACCCCTGAAGTCCCTATGTTGTCCAACTTCGGTAATGTTGTTCCAAGTGAAATTCATTCTAACATTTTTCCACCAAATGTCTCTTTTCCTTGCAGATTTTTTCCAAATAACGAAGAAAGTGAAATAGACATGGTGGAAGCTCTTCCAAAGGTCCAAAGTGATATCCCAATTCTTGGTGCACCAAAACAAGTTTCCGAACCTTGCACACCAAGAAAAGAGATTCAAGACATCGAAGTGGCTGGAAAATGCGTTGAAAACATCCAAGAGGCTGTGTGTGAGACAATCAAGGCCCAAGCAATTGAGTTTGATGACACGGGACAGGCCACAACCATAGTCAACCTGGCCCAGTTCAAAATCCCCGAAATATCCAAAGGCGTAGTTTTTATAATTGAGTTTGTGTCGGAGAAATACAATAAGCCATCTTCTCCAATTTTAATTTTAATTTTATTTTATACTAACATTTTTCTCATTTTAATGATTCAGGCACCCGCTCGAGAATTCAGACCACTGCCGAATCATTTCAAATATCACCTCCCGTTAAAAGATAAATTTCATGCTTTGGAGCCGAGGGGAGGATAAGGAAAGATTCGTCCGGCTAAAGACGTTAAAGCAAGCGCTTCTTGGGAGGCAACCCAAGCAACCAGATTTGCTTTTCTTAACCCTTCTTTTTATTGCCTTTACTTTCATTTTTGTTTTGTTTCGTTAGTTGTTTTATTTGGTTGATTTTTATTTAGTTTGTGTTTAAATAAATTTATGGCTATGTTTATTTTAAGTGCGGATAAACAAAGTCTGTTTGCATTAATTTACATAATTTGCATTACATATTTTAATTTGCTTAAAATAAACCCTAAAAAAAAAAAAAATTAAAATTTACATTAATTTACATATTTTGATTTACATTTATTTTATTTTGCTTAAAATAAACTTTAAAAAAAACATATAAACATTCATATAAACCTAAAAAAAAAAATAAATAAATAAAAAAAATAAAATAAAATAAAATAAATTAAATTACAATAATTCGGAAAAACTAATAGTGTTCATTGGTTTTGGTTAGGTGGCGCCCCAGAGGTCGACGGAGCTCCGGGAAGACGAAGAGCCAGAGTTGGAATCTCCGGAGCCGGAATGCTTGGTGCAACTCCCGAGGACGAAGGCAACATAAACCTCGGGAGTAGCGCCATGAACCGTTCATGATCGCTCTGAATCCGACCGTCCGACTCCTGCAGCTGGTCCAGCTTCCTCTTCATGCTGGTCGAGTAACTAGTTGCAAGCATGTGCAACTCCTTGTTCTCGTGCCTGAGTCCTCTGACTTCTTGCCGAAGACTGGCCACCTCTGCCATCAGCGACTCCACTTGACGAGACTGGGCAAGCAGGCGCTGGCCCATGTTCGAAACTGAGCCTGCACTTTGGACGCTGAGGGCAAGAGATTCCTGAACGGCCAGCTCGTCCGACCGCCTGGATAGCATCCTATTGTCCCTTGGTGTGAGCAGATTTCTGGCAATCACCGTAGCGGTGATTTCATTCCTCATCATTGTGTCCCCGACTGTAAGAGGACCATTGGGGGATATGAAGGACGGATTCCAAATGTTGTTCGGAGAAGACGAGTCATCGTCTTCCCCGACATTCAAGTTTAGGCGACGGTCGGAAGGGCAAGACATTTTTAGAGGGGGTTGAGGAAGAAAAGAGTTCGGAAAAATTAAGATTGCTGAAGCGGAAGAAGAGAGCGGAAGGAGTAAGATTAAGAAGTGCAGAAGAGAGTGTTTACAGAGGAGAGTGTTTGAGGAAGGGAGTTCAAGTGTGATGTGAAGCAGAATTAGTGCCTCTATAAAAAGAAGAAAATGAAGAGCGCCCGCTCCTCAGAGATCAAAGAGCGCTCCTCGGAGGTTGAAGACGCGTCCTCACGCAATTCGGAAAAGCTGGACGCTCCTTTCTCAAAAGAGCCGTTTCCTTTCTCAAAAGCTGGGCTTGACTCAGCAATCACGTGGCATCACGAGGGCTCAGTTTTTCCAGTTTGTCGTGACTCATCACGTGCAGCGTGGAGCGTTGCGAAAACCATGAGCCGCACCCGGTTTTGAACCCCGGTTTTCAAAAGATCATCATTCCAATTTGTCGTCACTCGTCGCATGCGCAGTCAGCTTCGCGGAAATTACGGACGCGTTGTCAGAAAGCGCGTAGCGGGCACTGTTCATCCATCCACCGGCTGCCGACAAATAGTGAGGGAATAGTTCCGGTTGAGGAAGAAAAATTTCTATAAGTCTCGACCTTCGCCTTCCACAGCAAAGGCACACCTTCACACCCTCTCCACCTCTCAACCTCTCTTCCTCTCTTCATCTCCGATAATGTCTTCCCAAAGAAAGCTTTCGAGTTATTCAGTGTTCTTCATCCCTTGGATCACCCCAGAAAACAAACCTTCCAGAGCAAAAGTATTTCATATTAAAAAGGTTAAAAGCAAAAGTATCTCATATTACGCTTTCTCCTCACTTTCATCTGAAGAACATGGAGAAAGTGAGATCCTGATTGCTTACCTAGTCTTGCTCTCGAGTACTCATCTCAGACCCCTCCCAACCCACTTCAAAAATAAATCTGTGTTGAGGTACTTCTTCAAAAACAAAAGTACCTCACAGACGAAGCAGGAGGAGTCTGAGATGCATCCAGATGAAGGCAGAGTCTGAGATGATCCAAGAGTTCAAGAAGATGCCACACCTGCGTGGAGACCGGACTACTTGAAGCATGTGGAGACAACGTGCTGACTCATCCTCAACTAAGCTGAGGATCACTTGCAAGAAGGAGGCCCATCCAGTTCAAGATGAAAGCTGTGGAAAATCAACAGTCATGACCAATGACCACCTATTAGTTTTTTTTCGTTATCTTTTATTTTCAATTTTTATTTTTCGTTTGCATTTTTCTATTTTTTTTTTTTGCTTGCGTGCTTAACTGATTTATTTCTTTTCTTTGCAGGAACGTTTGGTTATTTTCTCCCTTGAAGTTGATTGCAAAATTTACGCTTGGGGGTCATCGCTTGGTTTTCTGCAAATCAGAGAAGTTTTCAATCCTATTGCTTTATTTTGTTTCTTTTCATTTCGTATTTATATTTTTTTTATTTTTATTTTTATATTTTTATTTGCTTTATTTTGTTTCGTATTATTTATTCTTTTTATTTTTATTTGCATTTTATTGTTTTCTGACATTGGGGACAATGTCTAGTTTAAGTGTGGGGGTAAAGAGTATAAAAAATGACCAAATTAAAAAATTTTGTACCTTCGACTTTGAACTGGTTTCATTTGTTTCCATGTTATTGCTTTTTGTTTTCTTAATTAGTTTTGTTTTATTTAATTTTTTCCGAAAAAAAAAAAAATCCAAAAATATTGTCCTGTTTTCCTTATTGTTTTAAATTAGATTTTTATTAGTTTCCCGACCCAATGATATAAATGGATGAAATTTGAACCATGATTATCAAGAACTTAGTTAACATGTGTTATGTGAAATTCCTTATTCTCTTGTTAGTATTGTACATGTTTGATCATCTTTGAAAAACCAAATGCACATAGCCTTGTTGATGTGAAATTAAAGCATGACTTAAAGCTTCATATGTGAATTTAGTGACCATATACATCCTATGTGAGTTTTTGAGCCTATTGAAAGTGTGTGCATTTTTCATACACTCCTATTCTTTCATGTGTGATGAACTTATGTGAGATACATCTCTAGAACTTGCGTAACGATCTTTCGAAATATTTGTCATTGATTGCATGAACTTGAAAATGATAGAGGCATTAGGTTCACCACCATGGCCCAAATAACCTTATTTCCCAAAGAAAAATGATATCATTAGATTGCCAATTTGAGCCGTATTTGTTGAGCCTTTTATTTCTTATCACCAGATATGTCTACCCTTATACCTCAAAACATGTTTCCTTACCCTTTCCAAGCAAGCAATTTGAGACTGTTTTATGAGAAATGTTTGTGAAGTACTTGGAAGGTTTGGCAAAAGAATAAGTGTGGGGGTATTTCATGTTTGTATTATTTAAAAAAAAAAAAAAAGAGAATAGAAGAAAAGAAAAAAAAAAGAAAAGAAAGATTGTATTCAAAGAAAATAAAAATAAAAAGTTTAAAGTTTCAGTTTAAGGGTGTGGTTGGAGGTGTTAAAAGAATCGTTGGAGAGCTTGAGTTCTTATAAATCTCAACAAAAGAATTGATTGCAATATAGCTTGGAACTTGTGTTTTCCTATTTTTTCGTTTCAATAGCCCTATCCCTAAGCCTCATTACATCCAATAAAAGTCCTCTTGATTTAAGTTTTGCAAGTATGATTGTGGAAAAGTGATCTTTATGCAAGCTTATGGTAGAACTTTCACGTTTGTTTCTTTGAGCGAAACACATTAAAACTAAACACATGTGTGATTGAGTGCATATCCCGTGAGAAGGTTGCTAATTTGCATATGATGATTTTGAAAATAAAAACTTGAAATTGCATTAGCATGGCTATCTCACACACTACACTTCAAGGATGATTTAAAGATTACTGCTAATATTTGAATAAGGAAGATGAACTGGGATTAGTTTGTTTTGTGCTAGCTATTGTTCTTGATGATTTGCGTTCTCGAATGAAATTCTATGAGGGTCACATAGGGGGAAGTTAATATTTTTCATGTTATTACTTTTTCTGTTTTCTTCGTTTTGCTCGAGGACTAGCAAAAGCTAAGTGTGGGGGTATTTGATCGGATAATATTTATACATATTTTTATATCAAATTCACTCGTCTTTTCTTAGTTAGTTCGTTATATTTTGAGCTATTTACGTTATTTTTATGTTTTATAAATGTTTCAAGAAAAGAAAATAAAAATAGAATAAGTGAAGTGTTAAGTAATATTTTCGTCTAAACTTTCTTACTTGTTAAATAAAACTTATTATTTGGAAAATAATATATTTATATATTTATAATATATTTATATATATTTATATATATATTTATTTATTTATTTATATATAATTTTATATTTTAATTTATGTGTTTGTGTGTTATAGCTGGCAATAATGAGAAGCCTCAGTGGAAGTTATGATGAAAGGCACGGACAGGAGTGGAAAGATGAAGGGGGAGCATCATTAGGAGAGCCCGGGGGAGAATTATTAAAAAAGAAAGGGAGCCAATTAAAAGGCTTAGGCCTGAGCTCACGGGAAGAGAAGGGAGTTCCGGGGGGAGCTCCACGGAGCAGCCAATTGGGGGTGCGAGAAAGCCTCGGAGAAATCCCATTAGAGGAACACCGAGAGAAAAACAAAAAGGGCAGCGCAGGAGGGCTGCCACACTGAGCAGTGCGCCAGAGAGAAAACAGAGGGCTGCCTTCTGTGCAGCGGAGAAAATAAAAAAAAAAGAAAATAAAGGGCTGCAAGGCAGCGCCCAAATAGAGGAAGGCAGCGCTGAGTTTAAAGGGAGAGAGAGCCATTTGAGGCCGAGAGAAAAGCAGGAACCGAAGGCAGAGCTGCCATTTGGCAGTACAGGAGTGAAGTGCGGAGGTCAGAAAGCCTGCGCAGGAAAACAAGGTGCAGAAGAACAGAGTGCAGCTGGCAGCACCGAGAGCTGCCAAGGGGCAGCGTCCCAATCTGGAGCACAGAAGCAGAATCACGGCAGCAAGCACAGAAGCTGCACGGGGACAGAAAATACACTCCTCAATTTGGTTTATCTCCTCCAAACTCAGATTTTAATTTCTGTTTTTAATTTCTGTTTTAATATGTGTAATTAATTTTATATTGGCTAGAGGTTAATTCAAAGCCATGATTATATTTGTAATTTGAATTGGTAACTTCAGTTGTGATTTCTGAGTTGTGATTTAATTTGCTTAACTGCTTGATTAATGACTTATTTATGTTTGTCGATTAAGAATGCATACTTAATTTACATGCATGAATTTGATGCTAGAATATAAGTGAATTTCACCTAATCGTTATAAACTTATATTCATGAGTAGTGAAGGTTGCTAGTCACAATCGCGTTAAGTAAATTCCTGGCAAACGTATCATGCTGTTCATAGTTACGAATGCCTTGTCAACACTTATGATTTTCTTAGAACTTAATGATTCTCGCTTGTATCTCTATTATGCAATTCATGTAGGGAACTTGTGGGGAATGTTTTGGGTTGTCGCATGCAATCATCCAATCCATTAACATAAGGAAAATCTGAAAGTTAATTTAAGCGTACCTAATTAATTTGGGGTGTTGAAATTCACAATTTATTGAAAGAACAACTGAAAATCAATTTAGGTTGCTTATGTGTCATGTGTGGAGAAAAACCCTCTAGCCAATCCGTCGTCTATCTGTTCACTTTAATTTTATGTTTTTGTCGATTTTGTAATTTAGTTCAGTTTAATTTACTTTTCGTAAAACCAAATCAATCCCCCCATTATTATATTATATTATTTAGTTAGTTTTTATTATTTTTAATCTTTTAATTTAATTTCTGTCTAATTAATTTCCTAGTTTTTATTTTAAATTGTTTTCATTATTTTGAGTCTTTTGATTTGTTTTAGATTATTTGTTAGTTTTATTTTGAGTTATTTTAGTTAAGTGTTTTTATTTTAGTTTAGTGTTTTAAACTTTGTTTTTACGTTTTTAATTTATTTTAGAGGTTTTAGCAAGCCCTCCTAATCCCCGGCCAGAACGATACCCTACTTATACCTATACTACAACTGTCAAAAAGAGGGTTAAATTTGTGCGGTTTAAAATCCCGTCAGGAAGAGGCCAGGAAACAAGAATTGAAGGAGGAAATTATGGTCGTGTCAAGTAACCAGAGGGCTACCAATTTCAACCGGAACCAGACTCTAGCTGTGTTGAAACCAAATGGGAAGAACATGAAGATTCAGAACAAGAATCACAAGCGCCTCAACAACAACAACATAAACAAGGTTCAGAATCAAAATCCCTCTCATCCTCAGAATAGGTACCAACCCCCCTCATGTGCTACTTCTGATTCGAGACAGTTTGAGTGCTATAATTGGACCATTTTTCCCGAAATTGCAGAAACAAGAAAAACCCTGCTCCACAGGCAAATCTTGTTGAAGAGCAACTGATTGCAATGATATCAGAAATCAACTTTGTTGATGGATCCGAGGGGTGGTGGGTGGACACTAGCTCTTCTCGCCATGTTTGCTATGATCGTTCTCTTTTCAAGACCTATTTTGTGGCTGAGGTAAGGAAGGTGTTGTTAGGTGATTTGCACTCAATTGATGTTACTGGTACTGGAGAGGTGGAGCTGAGGTTCACCTCTGGAAAAACCATGATACTGAAAGATGTGATGCATGCTCCAGCGATAAAGAAGAATTTGTTCTCGGGCTTTCTTCTCAACAAGGCTGACTTTACTCAAATCATTGGAGCAGATACGTATACTCTTAATAAAAAAGGGTCTTTGTGGGAAAGGGATATGCTACTGATGGAATGTATAAATTGAATGTTGATGATAAAATGTCATAATTAAGTCACTTGATATTGATTTTTATGAGAATAAATTTCCTTTAATCTTCGAAATAGTAGGGGTTTTGATTCTTCTAAAATTAATGAACCTACTGTCAGATACCCCTTTATGGGAGAAAACGATTCCAGCAGTTTTGATCCATTGTGATAGCACATGGGATGAGCTATAAGAGTGGATCATATACGGTCTGAAGAAAATTTGATTGATCATTTGACGAAAGGACTAGCATGAGAAAAGGTTTGGAAAACCTCGAAAGGGATGAGACTATAGCCCGTAGAAAATTGAGTCATTTGTGATAGCAACCCAACCTATAGACTGGAGATCCTAAGAAATAGGTTCAAAGAGTAATAACAAGTCACAAGTGATATGAGTGAAGTCTTGCTAATTTTAATTTGGAATATTATTCCATGTCCATCCCTAAGAAGCATGACATCTTGAAGCGATTTTATGTTGAGATTTTTTTTTTTCTCTTAGTAAGGTCTATACTCTATGCTGAGTGGATATCTAGCTACATGAATATCCTTGATAGTCTTACCTAAGTGAATGTGGAAGTGAGGCCACTTCCTATGAAATCTTTGGCAAGTTTCTAGAGCGTTCACAATACTAGGATACAAGCACATGGCCGTAATGTGCCGGCTTTTTGAACTTCATCTTAATAAAGTTATGTGTGTGGTGTTGTCAGAGATAGAGTTCAAAACTATAAGTTACTCTAGTATAATCTGGATTACTAACACTATGTACAGGTTCAAGTTGAGAAACACCTTTACTTATGAATAGCTTTATAATATGTTGCTTGATATATATTTTAAATAAAAACAAGTGGGGGATTGTTGGAGCAGTTATATTTTTATTTAAATATATTTATGTTTTGTTACCAATATTATATACATAACGTTTTGTTTTATTATTATTATTATTCTATGCTAACAAGTTTTGTTTTATTATCATTATTTATGCATAACAGCCAATTGATTTTGGCTTTTCAATGAGATAAGGAGTTACGGCTTTTTAAGTTTGAAAGACGCCATTACTTCTTTGAATAGGGAAGAAGATCAAGTCTACAAACATGATTTTGTCCCGTTGTGGTTTTTATGATTTTTGTCCGTTTTCATTTCTCTTTTGCAATGGTCCCTTGCCGCCACTAAATCATCTAAACCACCCCCCCCCCCCCCACAAACGTCTATTTCATCATGTATGTGTGTGTGTGTGTGTGTGTGTGTGTGTGTATATCCCATGTACGAGAAAAGAGATACGAAAAAAAAATAAAAGTTTTACATATATTGATTTAATAGCAACATATTGAAAAGGTGTAAGTTCGAAGGTTCTTCCGTTGTGCAAGGAAGAACTTTATCAGAAGAAGAAGATTCTGGACTATTTTATCTTGGGGACGACGTGGTGTTTGTGAACTGCTTGCACACTTTGGGCAGAGCCGCAAAACGTCTTAAAGAGAGCGACTTAGTCCGCGACTCATCCCAAGAATCATTCACCACTCAAGGATTCTACATTTTTTGGGTAACTTCGTTCCTTTTTATTTCAGTGTCCAACATATATATATATATATATATATATATATTAAAACAAGAACAAATGATATTGTAATATAACCAAGAAATAACTAATAAACGATCCACATACAACTACAAAATCCAACAGCAATTCACAGAACAATCAAACAGCTACATCCTTATCCAATAAGATTGAAAAAGATATTATTAATGGATGCAGATGATTAATGCAACTTGACCTGATATAAGGATTAGTAAATGTCTTAATTCCTTTTGAATTCAATCTTGATACTTTTTTGTAAGTTTTATTTGCAAATAAAAAAGAATAAAAGTAAATGTTTAAAATAGCATTAGTTGTCACTAATTAATGCTAGGAGCCTTAGGAGCTCTTTTCTCCATCCCTAGATTTAGGGGCTCATTGTAGAATCCTTATTTAGGAGGTGGATAGGGAGTGACGGGGTGAATTTTTCTAAATCCTCCCTAAATTTTAACTAGGAGCTCATTTAGGGGGCCCATTGTAGATGCTCTTAAAACTGAATAAAAAGTTCTTGGTATATTTGATGCTTATAACTGTTGCCCTTATTTCTCTAATGTGTGTGTGTCTGTGACTCTGCGTGTATATATGTGCTTCTTGTGATAAGTTGATAACCCATGGTTACTTAAATAAGCTTGACTGATTATCTTTTCTTTGTGAAGGACTTTAGCAACAATAAAGTTGGATAAAGAGACATAAAAGGCTCTTTTCTCTGTGAAAGGCTCTTTTAAAAGGCTCTATCCTGTACAAAGTGACTACACACACAAACAGATTATTAATGCATGCAAATGATTACTTGTACAGTTACATGCCATGATATCATTTTCCTAGATTCAATGAATCAGTCAATAGGAGCTAAGAGGAAGTCGCGAGAGTATATTGGCAACGATATCCATTGAAAGGTCTACTAACATGTTTACTTCACTTGACACTGAGATATCAGATGTAAATAACTTTAAGCCACCTAAATCTTCTTTGCCAAAGTAGGAGTTTTTACCACAAAAGAAATTAACCCATGCTAACAATTGGCCACCAGTTAAAGATCAAATATAAAAATTACTTCAAATACTACAAAACATTGTTTCAGAAATCAAGAACTAAACATGGGTTAAGATTAAATGAATTTTTTTTCCAAAATAAACCCATATATCTAAGAAATTAGAAACTCCTGTCAAACAAAGAAATGTTAACCACATCAACATAATCCAAACTTAACCAATTTTTTGTCAATAAATCAAGCAAAAAGTTGGCCAAAAACAAATCATAGCTAGAATGAAAAAATACCTAGAAAAAAGGAGCACAACAGCGGCGAAGAGAATCTACTGACAGATCCGACTTGTCTCTTCTTCTACCTTAATCAGCACTGGCACAAAACAAGTAAAATATGAGTCAACAAAAATAGAAAGAATAAAAAATGGAGTCTTGAAAATCTGAAGGGGGAAATTAGGCAAACCCTAGAAATGGGCATTAATAGCTTCAAAGTCATGGCAATCAATCTATCAGTAGGAGCAATGCAAACCCTAATTTTTTTTTTCCCAATTTGTTCTTCTCTCTCAATTTTTCTTGTTTCCTCCACAAACCCTAATTTTTTCCCCAATTGTTTCCTCCATCCCTAGTTTTTTTTTTTCCAACACCCATACAAGCATCCCTTCGCTCTTCCCACCCCTCTTTCACTCTCCCCATCCCCAAATTTAAAAATCCAAACAAACAAATAACAAATTTTAGACAAGAGAAGCTTACCAGAGGAAGGAGGGAAGGCGATGGCAGTGTCTGTGGTGCTGAGACCGAAGGAGAGAGAGGAAAAGGAGGAGGAGGAAGAGGTGCAGCGGCAGGCAACAAAGGAAAAGAGCGTGCAAGAGAGAGTCTGAAAGGGTTTTGCAAGAGGGCGTGCGAGAGATCTGAAAGTGTGAGGAAAAACCAGGGCAAAGGTAGCAGAAAGGAGGGCAAGGTTGGCAAATTGAAATTTTCATTTAAAAAGTTAATGTAGCTCCGTTTTTTCAACAAGAAGCTGTTTTCTGAAGCTGTTCTTTTGTAGCTTCCAGTTTTTGGCTTTTTTTTTCATCTAAAACTTTGAGATAAAGCTGGTTTGGAGAGTTTATCAAACACCAAAAACACTCCCAACTTTTTTGATACCCATTTTTTTTTAAATCACCTTAATCCTAAACCAGGGCTAAGTAAAGTTATTCGTTGGACTATTAATCACCAATTGAATACCCCCAAATTCAACAACTATAATGTAAGAAGGTGAAATAAAGCAACGAAAATAAATGGCAATTGAAAGATTTCTTTTGAAACGGTCCGCTACAAATCAAAATTGGATCCAATATGAAGTTAATGAACCATTTTAAATGGGAGATCATATTTTTTGACATATTCATGTATAACGTTGATGTGGCCATTGACACATATAACAAAATCGAATGAGATAAACTTATTCATTAATTTGACAAATACACTTCACTTGTCACATCATATCGGCATTGATACTGATCGATAGTGAGACTTGAGACAGAATGCATTATACTTTAATAAAAGATGTGTAAATTTGAATTTTTATCTACAATTTTTAATTATGATATATATTTTATATCCGGTCTGACATTTTGTGTCTTTCATAAATGATGCTCTTATTATCCTATAAACTCATGTTAATTGATGACTTTTCCATCTCCATCCCCCCCCCCCACCCCCCCCCCCCCCATCAAGAATAACAAATGCATATGAAGGGTCACATGTCACCAAATTAACAATCACATTCCTTAATTTAATTATGGCAGTAAGCAATTGATTAATTTGGATAATGCTTCCCCATAAAAGACCAAACACCAATGCACCTCCGTGATCTATACAGCCCAGTGAGCCCACAGTAATCCCAATACGCCAACTCTGTGTCACGAGTTCTAACATTGCAGTCCATGCCTGCTGCTAATTATAATATGCCACAATTACAGGTTCGATGCATTTCTATATATTAACTACAAAATGATTTATTTTATGTGGAGTCAAGTGTTTTTAAGTCAAGGTTTTGTATTTAAGATGCATATTACAAATACAATTAAACCTAGTGTGATGGATGACTAGCCAATGTTTTCATACCAAACTTATATTCTGCTACAAATGTTGATTATGTCAAATTAATTGTGAATCATAGTCACACATTCAAGCAAGAACCAACTTGATCAATCAACATAATATATGTCTGATTATGGTATGATGACTTTCTTTTTCTATTTACAACCGATAATAGAAAGAGACACGAAAGAGGGTAGGGAGGTTCATGACAAATCTATACCCATTTATGTTTACAAGTAGGCAAGAGTAAGACAACCCACCATTCCCAATTTCCCATATACCTTTTTCTAGCTATATAAAAGCCAATCCCACAAACCATCTTTCACATAGTTCATCACCACACTTAGAAATCAAAGATAATATTACAGAGTGAGAGAAATAGAGAGAGACATGGAAACATACAGAAAGCTTGTTGTACTTGTGACATTGCTTTTGGCAGTAGCCATTGACTCCGACGCCCTGACGGCCAACAGCGACGAGAGTTTTTGCCGCATGACGAAAGAGGGTCTGAATGCATGCGCCCCTTCAGTGAGCGGGGCGAACCCTCCGCCTCCGTCATCTTTGTGTTGCTCGGCTCTTTCGTACGCGGACTTCAGATGCCTTTGCCTTTTCAAGAAGTACTCAAACTTTCTCAGTGCCTACGGAATCGACCCAAACCTTGCCATGCAGCTTCCTGCCAGATGCAACCTGAGCCAGCCCATCCGCTGCTAAAAATGCATGCATGTGTTGCATGGAATGATATGTCCATCTGTTTTAGTTTCTCCTTAATTTGTTTTTGTTGGTTGTGGCTAGCTTGTACGCTTCTGTTCAGTTAATTTCTGTCATTGTGTTTTGTTTTCTCAAGCTTTATCTAATCTCTTTTTTTTTTCTTTTTTTTGGATTATGTGTTCTATAGTTATATTTGTGTTTACGATACAATTCTCCTTGGTAGCTCTTATCAGTTTAAAATGCCTTTGAACGCCTTAAGAAGACATCAGGCTTTTTTAAACGAGTTGTTAGTTTATGTCAGGTGTGTCACTGTTGGTTAATACCAACAGAGAGATGGAATGAAGTTATTGTTATATTGTAAACTTGCACCACAAGTAAACTGAACTCCTAATCAAAAGATTGTGTTATAAGTGAGGTTAAAATCTACATTAAGTTATTTTCTATGCCTTGTCCTGTAAAGGACTTTAAATACTTTCTTTGTGTATGCCAAATGATAATCATAAACTGGTTGGATCTTGGTTCAACTCAGTGTTACAATCCTCACATAAATATACTCACGGAATGCATGACAAACTATATGAAAAATTGAAAGACAAAAATGAAATGACGTTAGTACTTAATAAATATCCAACAATAAAGTAATAACTCGAAAAGAAATGCGAAATGCAGAAGATCAACCAAATTTTAGACCTATTTGAACAAGTTCTTACTAGTAGCTGAAGTGCTTTCGACAAAGTTTTTTTACAGAAATTGATACTACAGACAAAGTAGCAGAGCTCAAAACATAAATACAATTGCAAAGGTGTTGAATTACAAAAGAAATTTATAAAAGATATGCTACAGAGCTTTAAGATCTTTTTATGTTGTGATTCTGCTCCCTTTTATATCATTGTCTCACTATCGTTCTTGTTTATTCCATAAACTTGTTTTTTAAGCAAGTTTAATTCATTTCATTGTCACATTATCTTTATCACTTGGATACCGACCCTGCAGTTGTTTTTCGTTTACTTTTTAATTGAAAGATCATACTTTGAAGTTACACAACGGGTAACTCTTGCTTCTCAGATCGCAACAAATTCATCATATAAGCATAAAAAACCTCATAAACCCTTAACTAATATCATTCACTTAACTAAGTTCCTTCTTTTAGACATTATCAAGAATCAAAGGGACAAAACAACTGAAATTTAGTGAATGAAAAATAAATTTTTGGGGGTCAATTGCATTGGGGATGGTCAATGGGTACCTATTTAATTAAACGGAAGTCAACTTAAGTGTATATATGTGTTAATTGTGGTGGTGGTGTTTGTGCTTGTGACAGTGATAGGGATGTGATATTTACAAACTCTTTTTTATTTCTCACACACTCCTTATTAATTTATGTCATTTGATATTTTTCAATTCATTCGAGCCGACAACCAGAAATTAAAATGATATGTGCAAAGTAAAAAAAAAAGTATGTGTAGCACATCCCATGGTGATAATGGTACTACATGGAGTATTCATGGGCATTGACCATCCCTAATTAACACCCTTCAGGCTATGGCCTTGATCTGCTATTGCGTTCATGTCAGAGTCAAACTTCCCTACCGTACCAAATAGAAAAAGACTTTTATGACACGGGTAAGTCGTCATCAAGACGTTTCATGCCAATTATATAGCATCATGTGTGATTGGACGGGACACACAATAGTGGTGCACATGTGGCTAGGGATAGGCAACGGTTATAGCGGGCAAATAACAGATTATTTACCCATAATTATTTATGCTCATACACGCATAACCGTTTACCCATTGGGTAATTGTCTAAACGGTTATACTCATACCCATAACCGTTTATAAACGGTTAACCATACCCATAACCGTATACCCATTTAACCATAATTGTTTAATACCCGTTTACCCATTTATCATTTTTAGATCCTATTTATCTTTTTTTTTTTACCATTTTCCCTTTTCACCGGTCTACATGTTTTTTAACAACTTGAAAATTTAAAAAAAAATTGTCATAATTTTTTTTTACAATTAAACACCGTTATAGGTACATTCATCATATATTTTCATATTTTAAATTTTTAAATCCTTATACCATTCCAGTAATACGAACGATATTTCTAACTATTACCAATGAAGGTAATATAATATTTGCTAAGTATTCTGGGTTAGGAAAACTGTTTAGAAGACAACCCATAATGTAAAGTATTAACATAATATATATAAAATGAGCTACATCATATTATAATTAGCTATATAAACCATGCACTATAGTCAATAGCATTAATCTAAGTTTTGTCTGATAGAGAACATGGTTTGTATTAATTTTACATGTATAAAATAAATGGGTAAACTATTACTTGTTTATAACTGCGGTTAATACTCATAACCACCCATTTAATTTCATGGGTAAACGGTTATACCCATAACCATTTATTTACCTAAACGGTTACCCATAACGGTAACCATGAAGTTTAAATGAGCGGGTAACCGCTGTTATCCATAACCGCGAGTATTTTGCCCATCCCTAGTTGTATGCTTCAAAATAAAATTATATGACTAATAATTTGTACATATAAATATAAGGAAAACTAACGAAAATGGCCTGAATAGTGACAGTTTTAATGAAAAGTCATTTTTGAAGGTATAATGAATAGTGACAGTTAAAGGTAAAAAAGGACTTTTCGTTAAAAGTAAACAGTACCGGGGGTGTTTTATTAAACCTCTCATAAATATATCATGTAAAACCGTGATGGCTATGTCTCGGCACATAAGCAAATATATGTTACCGACATAATCAATAAGCACTTGTAATTAGCATAGTGTAAAAAATAAAACGATGCATGTTGGCTAGTGCCAAACAGTGTGTGACTTGCCAAAAAGGTTTTATGCTTGGTATGTAGGCTTGTATTAAAAAGTGTAGTAATAGAAATATAAGTTATTGAGCACATTATGCTACAGAAATCATGCACCATAGTCAATAGCGTTGATCTAACTTTTGTCCGATATAAAACATGATTGGTGTTAATTTTACATATATAAAATAAATGAGTAAACGGTTACCCATTTATAATCTCGGTTAATACTCATAACCGCTCATTTAAATTTCGCGGGTAAACGGTTATACCCATAACCGTTTATTTATCTGAACGGTTACCCATAACCATAACCGTTTAATTTAAATGAGTGGATAACTGCGATTACCCATAACCAATGAGTATTTTCTCATCCCTACATGTGGCACGCGAAGTTGTTTCCCCTTCGGTGACTCCACCTGAGCATCAGTTGTACAAGAAGCAAAAAAGAAGGAAGGCGACAATACAAAATGAGTCCTTCTACTATACATCAATTATGGCCCATATTGCTTTTAAGAATCTTATACTCACCTATTAAAATATTTTTGGACTCTTCCGCCGACATTCAATCATTAAATTCAACAATGTATGTTATATATTAGTATATTCTAACAATTTTAGACAATTGATAGGCCTGGTTTGTATCACAAGGGATATTCTACATTACAAGAGTCATCTGCATTGCCATTGGCATTGAGATGTCAAAAAACAGGAATATAGGGTTCAGCCGAAACTAGTAATCATTTAAGAGCGTCTCCTGAGAAGGAGACGACAAGTAAGGCAAATTTACTTTGCCTTGACATCAATGACAACACCACTTGTAAATCTTAATGGATGAGGCTACAATGCAATTTGAATTGGCAATTGTTGTGCAATGTGCCCTACCTAATTTTTTTTATTATAAATTTATAAGGGATCTTTTACACTAATTTATTATGCTAAGAAAAAAGGGAAATTTTGAAGTTGTGACGGAGTAGATTGAAAAGAAAGACTAACCATCAGGACAATTTACCACTTAACTTAATTCTTATTAACATACGTTTTAACTATTTGCGTGCTTCATGGTTTGAGGGATAAAATTTTGGACAAGGCAAAAGTTAAAGGTAAAGTGTCGAACAAGCATATCCAATGAGAAGCTCTAAATTAATTGACTTTGGTTAAAACTACTTCTCATTTAGTTGGCGTTTGGTTAAAACTAAGAATAATGCTACACTTACCATCTAATTTGTAATGGTACCATCTCTAATAGAAGTAGGGTCTGCCATTGCATGTGGGTCTCATCTCTATTAGAGAGATGGTATATATTAGGTATAAATTTAATCTAACAAATCTAACGTTTGACAAAAAAAAAAAAAAAGGTTTGTGAGGTCTTTTTTATTAATTTTCTTATATTGTGGAATTGTATTGGACTGTAATTTGGCGAGCCAACCCACACGTAATACAGTAGGATAGACGAAGGGTGATTGCCATTGTAAGCCCAATAGCAATTGTCCATAACAGTGAGGGGCATATAAAGGAAAAAGTTGAAGGGCCGAAAGCGTAATAGAAAATTCAACAAAAGTGTTTAGGGTTTCATCTCCCTCGACTATAAAAACACACTTTGGAAGCAGCCAAGCGACTTGAAACCTCAAAGCTCCTGCTTATCTCTCATGGTTTTTTTTTCTGCAGATTTTTCATTTCTTGTTGAATAATTTTGTGGGTTTGGGGTACCTTCGTGAATCCCAGAAAGGGGTAGAAATTGTGGTTGTGGTTGTGGTTCGTGCCTTCATTAATCCCAGAAAAGCAGAGAAAAGGTGCTTTATCTGATTCATAGGAGGCCAATAACAAAGTCTGTGGAGGGTTTCGCTGATAAATGCCTGTTTTTAATCATCACACGGCGTTTACTAGTAACTTTCCATACATTTATTTCTTCTGTCCAGTCCAATCCAATCCAATCTAGTCCCCCCCCCCCCCTTTTTTTTTCTTTTTTTTTCTTCTGGTTTCTTGTTTCTGTTTATGCCGCTCCATCTGTTGGACCGTGGGTTTTATTTCCGGCATTCGTTTTCCGACAATTTTATTTCAATTAACAAAAAGGACCAAGTTTTCAATAATATTGTTAAAAACTCTAAAAATCATTATCTTATTCATAAAATTAATTATACATTCATCTGCAGCCTTTTTGAATGCTGCAAATTGCTCTACTTGATGAAAGATCAAAAAAATTAGGCAAACATTAGTTTTTAGGCCATCTCCAACCGATGGCTGGCGAGAACCTTCTAAGATTTTTCAAGATATTAATATTTTAATAAACAGTACAGAGTTATATTTGCCTCCGTCTCCAACCGAGGGTCAGAAGGCTCGTTTTAGCCCTGTCACAAAATACCGTTTCTAATCGAAAGTCAAAGGGCCATAGGGCCAAACATAATTTATTATTTTAAAATTACAACTTAAATTCAAATCCAACGGCTAAGTGACGAGTAGACGTTTACGTTTTATGTTTTTAAAAATGTTGTTTAAGTTTTATGTCGTTAAATGTTTTTTTTTTATGCTGTATAATTTTTATGTTGGTTAATGTTATTTAATGTTGTTTCATTGTTTCATGTTGTTTCATGTTACTTAATTTAATTTAATGTGGTATTATGGCCTAGGAAGTTATTGGAAAAAAATAGAATTAAAAAAAATATGAAACAATTTTGTAAAATAGAAGTTATATGAAAAAAAATATTAATCAAATTTTGTGAAATATAAGTTATAGGAAAAAAAATGAAACAAATTTTGTGAAATAGAAGTTATAGGAAAAAAATGGAATTTAAAAAAAATATGAAACAAATTTTGTAAAATAGAAGTTATATGAAAAAAAATATTAATCAAATTTTGTGAAATATAAGTTATAGGAAAAAAATGGAATTTAAAAAAAAATATGAAACAAATTTTGTGAAATAGAAGTTATAGGAAAAAAATATGAAACAAAATTTAATTCATATGAAAAGGATAAAAAAGGAAAAAAATAAATTCATATAAAAAAAATGAATACAGCAACTACTAGCCGTTGAATTAAAAAAAAGTTCAAACTATTAGTGTCGGTTACATCCGACACTAATAGTAATTCAAAAAAAAAATTGCCTTGAATCCTTATTACTGTCGGTTATGCAGTAAGAAAATTATAAATAAAAAAATAGCCAGCCCTCCAGCCCTCTCTGATCACGTGGGCCCTCCCAGATTCCAGAGCCCTCTGGCCTAGCCCTCGGTTGGAGACGGTTTTAGGGCTATTTTCGGCCCTCTGGCCCCTTCGGTTGGAGATGGCCTTACGTCCTAGTTCGTTTTACAAGTGAACACTTACAAGTAGAAGAGAGGGGTATGTCTTTGCGCGTAAGTGGATTTGAAAAAGAAGTGCAATGAAATGACTTCCTTTTTGTTTGTTTCAAGAAATATTGATCAATTCCAACGAAACCTGGTGAAAAATAAAATTATTTGCTGAGAAGGAAATAGAGATATAAAATTCCAACCAAAATAACTAGATGTTCCAAACTTCCGACCAATAAAAACCCTGATGAACCTAACAAAGGAATAAAGGCCAACACAAATTACTTGTTTTTCAAGACCCTGCAGGTACAACCGTCAAGTTCTATGGCGACGAACACAACGGAGTCAAGTATAACAACTCCGTTATCGTGAATAAATATGCCAGACGTGCTCATTTGGAGCGATCCATCATTCCCAAACCCAGCATACAACTCTGTTGAACTGCCCTCCCCAAGTGTGCTTATTCCTCCCTACTTCCTTTACCATAGCAAGTCTATGTGAAATAACTACGATGAGAGAGAAAAAAGGCGGCGTTAAAAAGATCCTCCTGGCCCAACCCTAGACACTCTTAAGAGAATCAAAATTATTTCAGTTCCTATTCTTTGTAAATGTATAAATAAATGCCCGTTTCTAATGGTAAATATAAGATGCTCTTTCAAGCGAAGTTGTAATCTAAAGGGATTTGATTGTACGGACGATGTTTAACATGCACAACCTCCGGACGGCATCTTGTTCGTCAACCACTTAACAATATAGTATGCATTTATAAAGTCTGCGTAATCAAAATTTCCGTTCCTAATCAGCTCTTAGTCACCGCATTACATCTTCCCCTACAATTGTTCTGCATCTACTTGTTGTATAGGTGGACGACTGTGAAGACGAAGAAACCTGTCATCTGCATCACAATACCAAGATAATGTTATCAAAATAGTTTCAAGCTAATGTAAAACTAGCTTATGGCACCAATAAATGAGAGTCTCGGGCTTATTTCTCATGTCCAGGGAACTTCAAACATACATAGTTCATAGAGTTAAGCTTTAGCTCAATGTAACTTGAAATAGGGCGGCTAACACCACTGACATGGCAATGAAAGATGAGATGCTCTTAAAGCCATTAAACCAGCGTTGGACAAGATTACAGATCAAAAATCTTTGTATAAGTAAATATAAGAAAATGAGGGGCAGTTGGGATGGCAAGGGATCCTGTCTAAAACGCTCGTTCTGTGTAGCTGCTGGTATCTTTCGCATTCGTTGTGTTTGTGTGTGTGTGTGTGTGTGAATGAGTGTATAATGTAACAGAGACTAATTCAAGAGAACAAAAGAGTTACCATTGAAAATGCTGCTCCGTAATAGGGATAAGCTGCTGGTATAAATCTTTCGTATTCATTGTGTCTAAATGGTCGAACAGGGATCTGCAATTCAATATCCAAATTACCATTGAGGCAGTGGATAAAGGAACATTACATTAAAAAAGAAAACCTGACTCACTCATACAAAGCAGGAATTAAAACAAATCAATAAAATAGCACATTTGGTCACAGCACAGGGTTTTGGTACTTAAGGAGAATATTCATTACTCGAAGTTGAAGTGTGCACCATTCCAGGTGCAAAATATAAGTGGGATGGTTGTTCAAAGGTAGATATAAGAATTATTGTCTTTCATTTTTAATCAGCATTCAATAAGAAACAGCGGAAAATTGAAATTTAATGCATTCTGCAGTTGGGTATTTTTAATTGTAATGAATCGAATTTTATTAATGTAACCACAGATTTTCAATCAATAACGAAGCTTCAATATAGGTCCAAATTTATCAAGTCCATGATGACATCCGTTTTGCACAAGCACAAAATGCATACAAAACTTTCTTGGTTTTATTGAAAGATCTTCTCTTAACAAGTTAGAGATGCACCGACACCATTTATAGAAATATTTATTACCTGCTTTGAGAGAGACAAACTTGTGTAGCCAAGCCTCTGGTACTCAACCTTGAACTGGAAAACCCCATAAACATCTGGAACCTTAAAGTCTGTAAAGTAACAACCCTGCAATACAAAAGAATATTAAGCAAGGATGTTTACGAAAAATCTGCAGTGAATAATGTGCATTACCTTCTGATCAGTTGACAAGGTTTTCAGAACATAGGGACTCATCATGTAGAACTGCACTTGGACATCATCAGCAACATATGGTTCCCATCGTTGTCCATGCCATTCATAAATCTCGACCGAATATTGCTTCAATTGTAATTTCAATGTCAGATGCCAAAATCTTTAAGCTTTTTACTCTTTTTTTATTGAGATTTTTATTGACATCGTAAGTAAATAAAATTACCAGGTCATCATTGATCCTGTACATTGCAGGTTCATCTACTTCCCCAACTCTGTTGTGTTTTACATTCACAGCCTACAGGACAAAACATGATTAACAAGGTGAGGATTTAAGAAACCCAAAAAAGCTGATTATAGACATAGCTATAATGAAACAATTAGATGAGTTAGACCAGCCACCACCACTTCTCTTTTACTTTTCTCCTTTACTTTTCTTTATTTTGTTCAGGCCTCATTAAACAAACAATATTCTGACAACAAGAAACTAATTTTTGCCTCACCTTGAGATGACCTCTTTCATGGAAGACCCATTTGCTAATTTCAGTCAGAAACTGCTCATTTGACGATTTCTCATGCCTGTTATAAAAAAAATGTTTCTCATAAATTTCTTCTTTCAAACCGAAAAGTATTCTGTGTCATTAAGAGATATCTTCGACAAACTCATTCAAAAATGCATATTTTATTCGTGAGTAGTCATTTTGTACAGCTACATTAGGAAAATAAATATCTTATAAACTGCTAGTGTAAACCCTTTACTTCCACAAGATGCATATTTCCATTGATGTCTAAATGTCTAGCCTAATCCCTGCATCAATCATAGCTAATCATTAAGTTGTAAAGCACATCCCTGCCTCAAAACAGGCACCATAGCCTATAACCTTTTAATAGTTTTTAAACAATCAACAACTGAATTTCATCATATACAATATATCAGTTAACGTGGGCACTAAGCTACAACCAGACCACTTCACAATATGTGACATATAGCTATAAGTTAATTCCCAACAGGCAAGCTGTATCTCCACTAATAAGATAATTTATCCTCTTCAATTATGTAAGTTCATAGTTTATATGGAAGTGACAAAAGGAAATGTCCTAAAATATCAATGTAACACATATGGCAAGGAAATCAAATTACAAGTCACAGCATCACTCACTTCTTTGAGGTACCAGCCTTCTGCACCTTAGATCTGAAAAACCTGTAAACAAAACCAAATCCTGTCAATGGAAACGTTCAAAAAATAAGAGAACGTAATTTAGCTGGAAATTACCACAAACCTGTCACTGAACAAACTCAATGAACCAGATATCAAAACCCGAGCATTGTTTCTTGCCTGCGCAATAAACACAAGAAAACCTTTAAAGAAAATTCAATGTGTAAAATAGATGCATTCACATTCATTCGCTAAAAAGCATCAAAGAAACTGTATTTCATTTACAGACCAGTCCACCCAGAGAACTCACTACTTAGTAATATTTATGACTGCAAACATCTGGAACCAGACACTAGGGAGCTATATCATCAAACATTAAGGTCCATTTCCAAAGGTGTGGCAGAATTTTGAGAAAAAGTCGCTGCCCCCATAGGCAAAAGAGGACGTAAAAAATAATATGAAATGTAATGGTAAAAAAGGTAGGATGCTCTAGAACAGTTCTCTGTTAGTAGATATGTTATTGCAATTAGTCCAATGTTTCCTCCCAAAAAAATTAAACAATAGAGAGACAGAGAAAGAGAGAGGTATTCCTATGCTTAACAAGAAGATAACATGAAGCCAACAGACAGCTGCAAACTAATACGACCTACAATATCATTTCCTTATCATGGACCAGAGAGGCATGATTTTTCCAATTAAAGCATGAACAAACACATAAACAAAGGAAACCATATATGTATTTCAAAATACAGACATGGCAATGAAGTAAAAGAAGAGCAGACAACAGGCTAAGAAAATTTAACATACCTGCACAACTGACACTAAAGATATAGCAGATCCAGTGAGAGATGGAGGATTTGACAGCTTGCTTTTGGCGTTAGCAGAATATGCTGAAGGTGAAGCTGAGAGAACTTTCAAAACCTAAATGTTTATAAATTGACATTAAAGAGGGTAATAACATTTTTTCAAGAAAAACGAATGAACAATCACAGTTGAATAACTTTAATTGGCACAAAGGCTGATTCTCTTGTTTGTTGCAGCGCATTGAATATGGATAACTGGAAATTCTTACCAAGCTATTTTCAGAGTTTACTGCATGGCCAATCCCTTGGAAAAGTACAGGAGCCTGTGGCAGAACCACCAATGGAAAAAATATCAGAGACAAAGACAACAATTACCATCACCATTTAGTAGTAGTGTGCATTGAACTGTCTCTAAGTGCATCCGTTGATATTTCTATGATTATATATTCTCAAAATACTTTGCTTAAGCTACTACTGGATACAAGGACATAAAAAATGAATGGCTCAAGGAAAAATGTGACAACATGTGGCTTGACCAGTACCCATATTACTTAATTGAAGATACAATGTATGATTTAGTAAACTGGATCACAAATATTATCAGAATAGAACTTGCCTCAATTTTCTCGCTACCCAAAATTACATCAGACTGGATGAAATCATCACTAGCAATCACTGTATGATCTCCTTCGGTGTCTGAAACTGCATAGCTTGTGTGATCTATGACCATAGCAGCAGGATCCTGTATCCATAATAAATAATTTACCCAAACACATAAATTCCATAACCATGCTCCAAACACTGGATGAAAAGGTAAGACCTATATAAACTTGTAAGAATTCAAGGTAAAGATAAGAATATTGGGTATCAATAAGCCCTAAAGAATACCGTATGAGATGAAAGGAGCAGAAGAACATATATCCAGAACACAGCTATTCAAACAGAGGCTGCCAAAATGCTTTCTATGAATTCATAATTCCAGGAAAGGAATAAAAACCCAAGGATTTTAAGATTTTTTTTCTTTGTAAAAATGGAAAATATACTCTTTGCATTGTATAAGCAGACAAAAGAATGATTTTTTCCAACCTTGCAGTCACATCAGTGTAGTACATGACAGTGGTTTTTGATTATTGAGGTGTACTTAATCATAGGAGGTAGTAACTGGGAAGATGCCCAAATAAACCTCTACAAAGATCATTCATAAAGAGCTCAAAGGCAGGGACGGTTCATAACACGATATGATGACCCTGCCGTTGTTAAGAACGCAATTTAATCTCTTCTACACCCTTTCGGTTTAAATTTTATTCAAATTGGCTACATTCGTAAGGACAGGCATCTTGGTGATTATGCTTGTTTCTGTTATCCTCAGACAAACTGGGCAACCAATTCTTCAAAGAAAAGTATTCTCTTCGGGTGGTAGAGGATATCATGAAGCAATGCATGCATATTGGACATAGTTCAATTTAGAGGAAATTCTGACAAGCTTGAAAACATATAATCAATGCAGCAACCAGTGAAAATGCTTCGATGCTTGAACCAACCTCATCGAAATCAACTCCGCACTCAACCGCGATTTGCCGGATCAAATCAGATGCATTGGTATCAGCTGCAATGATCAAATCATGACCGCTATCCACGAAATCCAGTATAGCAGCCAGGTCAATGGATCCTCCAAAACCTATAATACACGACAAACACAATTTCTGAATAAATTGATCCTCCATTTCAACCGATCAAAAGCTCCCAAATTCCACAACTTCCTCCCAAATCACAAGACAGAAACAATCACAAAATTCAACTGAGAGACTTACGGTCGACGGAAGGAGAAAAGAGGATCAAGGCGTCGTAGCTGTAGAGGCCGTATCGCTGCAAGGAGATCTTGGGATCATCGGCGAGCTTGAAATCGAGCTCGAAGCCTCGAGACTGGAGGGACTTGAAGAACAAGGAGTGGGAGGATTTGACGGCGAGGTCGTCGAGGAGGACGAGGACGCGGCGGTCTGTGGGGTGGTCCGGCGAGAAGGAGTGGGCTAGAAATGGGAGGGTTAGGGTTAGGGTTAGGGTTAGGAAGGCAAGGACGCCGAGGAGCTTCGACATGGTTGGTTGGTTGGTTGGGTTTGGGGAGGGACTGCGGAGAAGAAATGCGAGCAACTCTCTCAAATGCCAAAACTAGTGCGAGACTCAAGTGTGGAGGAGGTGTTGACTGGCTTTTTTTAATTTCGTTCAAAATATTCTTTATTTTTCTTACACTTGCAAAAAATAATTTCACATGTTCACCCCATATTATATGTAAATAAACTTTTTTCCTTAGGCTGGCAATTTCTTTTAGAATAATACTTGTGTCCATGTCCACATGTTTCACCATTTATGAATAATTTTTGTCCTATAAATTTCTTAATCAGAAGATTTAAACATGTTCAGTTTCTTAATTTTCGTTTCAAAACCATTCCTACAAAAAAAAATGACGTGCATTTTAAAGGAAAATTTGTGAAAAATAAGTTTATTTTAGTAACATCCACAACATGCAATTAATAATTAAAGGCGAAATCATTCTTGTATGCACTCAAAACAAAATTTTACCTATGAAATTCAAAGCCTAGTAGCTATGATGAACCAAAACTTAACTCAAGAACAAAGTGAGTTGAGAAATATTATATCTTTGTTGATTCCTCTTTGCATAAGTAAAGGCTAATCACTTGAGAGATAGGGCCTTCATTCCTTACTTCTTAGCTCCATGGATTTTTTTGGATTAGAATGGTAGAATAAATTCTCCAAGTTCTCAAAATAAAGAACCTCTAAGTCTCCACACCAAGGAGATCATTGATGAAGAGATGAGTGGCCTAGAGGAAGGAAGATTGCTAGTTATATTCCTGTAGGGTAGCCGACCTTTATTAGAGAAGAGAGAGCTTTGTATTCTCTTCTCTTCCCTTAGAAAACTCTAAGAATGAAATGGCTATAAAGTTGCATTTATACCATCTCACAATGGAGTGGCAAACTTGCAATTAACACAAGTTTGCCTACCCTTCATCCTATGGTCAGCCTTGATGAGTTTATTGGGCCTTGAAGCCCTTTGTGTTTTCAAGGTATCATACAACTTGAGTTAATGGGCTTGACATTCAAATCTTTTGGGCCTTGCGGCCCAAAACTAACCCGATGTCTATAACGAACTTATTCATTTGATTAATTAACATATTAATTAATCCTAGCCATAAATAATTAAACCATTTAATTATTCTTACTCATCTTCGTTGTTTCTTCTATCTCTACCTTATACGGTGTATGATTCATTAGGTTCATTTTCACGAGGCAGTGAGCGATTAGAACTCTTTCAAATCGATTGTGAATTGAAACTTACTTTCAATTCTCCTTTTAGTGATTATACACATTTAGGGCTTCCACAAACCATGAGTGATACTTAGTAGTATGTCATGGCTACCCAAGCTAATCCAAAGAGGTGGAGAACCTATTCAGTTGAGGATTACAATGCAATACGGTCTTTCTCTAATACAATACTATTGACCATATTGTTTGGTTTGATAGTTTATTCATGTCTGTTATCAAATGTGATTCTCTTACTTATATGATTACCTTGAATGTGATTTGGAATGACTTCATTAATCTCATTCATACTCTGGTCAACGATTCTTAATCATATCATAGAGTATTTTCCCTAAAATGGTTTGAAGGTTAGAGATCCCTTGTTGTGCATTCACTTGCCTCCATGGCTACGTGGCTTAACCCCAACTATGCTGAGAACACCCTTTGGCGGAGTGACTTTGACATAGTCAAAGATCAAGGACCTAACCATAAGACAGCTATAATGCCTCAGGTCAAATGACTACTTTGCATTATCCCAACCATGAGTTCTCATGTGACATGAGTATGAGAACTCCTCGTTGATCGTGTTCAGTGGACTCATTCTCTATTGAGCACTTACATGCTTGTCTTGGTGTCAGTCACACCAAGGTCTCGAGACCAGTCACTCTCTCTAAGAGAGGACATAGCACGTACTGATCTTAACGGACTGTCAATGCCCAATTGGTAATCCTATGATCAGGAACGTAGGGTATGTATACAAAGGAGAATGGTCTCATGAATCTAACTTCTTTAGATCACATTCTCTCAATTACATATTCCTTAAACTTATCGTTTAAACATATAACATTTATATGAGACGGCTTTAAACAATAATCTTTACCCTTTATATTAAACTATATTAGTTTAACATGTGAAATGTCTGTAAAGTATCATCATATGATTGGTTTTAGGGCACATTTCCAACACATTTTCCTCATAAGAGATGCAATTATTCTTTCTCTTCATAAGGGTTTAAAAATAAAAGAATATTAGTGTACATATTAATTATCTTTTGTTAAAAAAAGAAAAGGAAATATTAAATCAAAAATATTAAAGGAAAATCCACTTGTGAATTGTGTTGTTTTGATTTGAATAACTGAAAATGAGACCTCACATTTACATTATTATTAGTTTTTCTTAGGTTAGAGACTTTATGTTCGACTTATTGTGAGATTTGACCTAAATTTATTACCACCTCAGTAAAATTAAATTCTTAGTATAAAAAAACAAAATAAGACTCAAGTCTTAAGCCTATGGCTTGGCATGATTTGGTCAAAGACTCTTAGCCCGGTTTGTTCTTGTGAGACACGATATTCAGCCGCGTCCTAAAGTTGAACGCTTTTACTTATATCAAAACAAAACATGTAACAATTTAGTAGTGACATATTCCATTAGAGCACTTAGAGGGCATTAGAAGAGGATTAGACACGAAGAAATGCGTCTCTTTTAGTCCTACCATTTTGAAAAGGATTGGATAGGTAAGATTTTTTTTTTTCCATTACTAATCCATCTTTAACCTTGGAGTTGGATGTCTTTTTCATTTCTCCCCTCAACATATTTTTTAATTAGAGAGTTATCCATTCCAATTTAATACATAAGCATAAGGATAAGGAAGAGTGTAACATCCCACATCAACCAACGGAGAGGGGGTGATGTGCATTATATGTACATGCCCACTTCCATATAACACGAGGCTTTTCGGGGATTTACTGGCTTCAGAGTTCATCGGAACTCCGAAGTTAAGCAAGTTTGGGTGAGAGCAATCTCAGGATGGGTGGCCTCCTGGGAAGTTCTTGTTTGAGTTTCCAAAAACAAAATCATGAGGGCGTGGTCGGGGCCCAAAGCTGGCAATATTGTGCTACGGCGGAGGCGAGTTTAGGACGTGACAAAGAGTTGCTACGAGTTAAGTGAAAATCAAAACAGAAAAGGAGAACGTAGTAATGAATTATCTTGGTTGATATGACTTTTCTCTTTAACTCACTACCTAGTATATCTTTAGATAGTAATATCACTTGTAATTAATAAATTTTAAAAAAAAAGTATTTTGTCTAATGGTTTTGTCTCCACCTAATTGGACAATACGTCATATTTGATTCACTTGAACGATATTGAAATAATATATATTTGTAATGACTATTATACTTGTATTACTATCCGACAAGGATTTTGAGTCTCTACTTTTTGTCACATCCCGGCTCGGGCGGGACCACTTCCCGGGCCCGCTCCACTACCGTAGCACGATATTGTCCGCTTTGGGCCCCGACCACGCCCTCACGGTTTTGTTTCTGAGAACTCATGAGCAACTTCCCAGTGGGTCACCCATCATGGGAGTGCTCTAGACCCCTTCTCGCTTAACTTCGAAGTTCCTACAGAACCCGAAGCCAGTGAACTCCCAAAAGGCCTCGTGCTAGGTAGGGATGGGAATATACATTTAAGGATCACTCCCCTGGGCGATGTGGGATGTCACAATCCACCCCCCTTAGGGGCCCGACGTCCTCGTCGGCACACTTCCGGCCAGGGATAGGCTCTGATACCAATTTGTCACATCCCGGCCCGGGCGGGACCACTTCCCAGGCCCGCTCCACTACCGTAGCACGATATTGTCCGCTTTGGGCCCCGACCACGCCCTCACGGTTTTGTTTCTGGGAACTCACGAGCAACTTCCCAGTGGGTCACCCATCATGGGAGTGCTCTAGACCCCTTCTCGCTTAACTTCGAAGTTCCTACGGAACCCGAAGCCAGTGAGCTCCCAAAAGGCCTCGTGCTAGGTAGGGATGAGAATATACATTTAAGGATCACTCCCCTGGGCGATGTGGGATGTCACACTTTTAAAAAGCAATGTTCTAAAAAACGGCTTAGGCACTGGGCGCCCGGGGACCTTGGCGATTTTGGGCAAAACAGCTAGAAAAATCGAGTTGGCTCTAGGCGGCTCTTAGGCGGGCTAGGCGGTGCTAGGCGGCTGGGCGGTTTTTTTTTTTGTTTGTGAAATTTGTTTTAAGTCTTAACTTTATGTCTTCTCTTATTGCTCTATCACCCTAAGGTCTAAACATTTTCATTCACAGTTGGTACTAGTACTACATGCGCCTATGTTTAATTGTTTATACCTTGAAATTTTGTTAATTTTATAGAATAGGTGTGTTGTGTATCAACTTAAATTCCGAAATGCTAAAGATAAGTATCTTAAATTACTAAATGTGTATCCACTAAATGTGTTTTTGGAATTTTGGACTTGTTGGATACTCTTTTTGCATTTTATCATTTTTATTATCTTATCCATGAATTTCATATAAGTATAATTTTTTGTAAGTGTTAATATGCACTTATTTACAAGATATATAAGAAATTTATCTAAATCCGCCTAGGCCACCTAGGTGCTAGGCGCTAACCCGCCGCCCGACTAGCGCCTAGTGTTTTTTCAAACCTTGTTAAAAAGCATGCATTTATGCGCACTATGGTGTATTTAAACCATTTTGACAATCTAACGAGTTAAAATATGACACACCATCTATCATTAAATTGAATTAGTTTCATTCTTTTCTATTTCCACGTTAACAATGGCAACCTCTGTCAAGGAATGGTCACCAAATTCATAAACCGATATGATGAAACCATATTAAGCAAAAACCCAAAAAAGAGGATCGCTCTCTCTTTCTCGAAAAGTAATAGTTTTGATTATCTACAATCTTTTTGGTATGGATATTGGGTTTTTGGTGAGATGCTAGCTAGGTTTTTATACCTCGAACCAATAAAATCAATTTTGTTATAGGATTAATTTGTGAGATTTGTAAGATATTTGCTAGAATGTTGGATCTCTTTTCAGGGTGCGTTTGTTGTACCGGATTATTTCAGATTGGACTAGCTTCAGGAAATAAGCTGGACTGACTTATAATAGATTAAGCTAGATTGACCTAGTGAAGCGTTTGATACAGTATCGGACTAAATACCGGGATAATGAAAAATAGTGAAATTGCAAATTTTAACGATAGAATTACATCCAACTCAACTACAAAATACACACATTTAAATCAAATGATATAATTACATTAAACTCAACAGCAATTGCTTGGAAACGAAAGAAAATATTGAGTTTTTGTGCATTGTAGCATTGCAATTTGCAAAAACAAACAGCGCTTTCAACTACAACTTAGGAATACAGAATCAATACATCCAACTTTCTCACTTTTTGGTCTAAAATCCCTCTAAGCCTCTAAAATTGAGAAATCTATAAACATTGAAATGTTCATCAACCCAAATGTCCCAAAATTGTTGAAAAACTCAAACTCATAAGACCACAAATTTGAAGGAAGAAAATTTCGATTTCTTCTTCACAGCCTCCCAAAATCCATGAATAATACCATAATCATTCATCCCAATGTTTACATACAATTGTAAGTAAAGGTATTTACAATATAGCTCACTAAACAAATAAACTCAAAACTATGCTATTTTGATACTTGTTTGGTCAAAATGCTTTTTGTCATAATGCATAACCATCACCTGCATAAAAAATAATTAAAAAAAAAAACCCAACATAATAAGAAACTTGGCAGACTAACAGAATCAATGTCCAATTAGCAAAGTATTTTACAAAGCTGGCCATTGGCATTAGATTTCAATATTCCCTACTGGTTGGTGATATCGAAGTTCAATACAACAATAAGATGTTACCAATTAGGAAATGCAGTATCACAAAGGATAGGAAATTAGCAAATGCAGAATCACACGTAATCATCTTTAGCCATTCCATTAGCTACGACTTCATTCAAATTTGAATTGGCATCAGCCATTAAGTTAAAAGTAAGAATAGGACTACAATGTTCCATAGCGATTTCCAAGTTAGAGGCACCAACCATACATCCTTTCAATTTGATTCAATAAAACAAAGTAGTAAATTGTTATTATATGTAGAGCTGGCAGCTGTAGCATTTGATCCAAGTAGATGGATTGAGAAATATAATTATTGGCATCAACATTAATTTGTAACCTTGAAATAAAAGAAAGTTACAAATTAGAAAAAGTTCATGCTTGGAGATATCTTCTCTATGCTTAACTTGTCATGAAACAGGGACCCCATATAAATAGATACTACAACTTATTTAAAGTTTTGAATTCAATTAGCTACAACATCTAGGTCTTGATCATTCTTACCGGATGAGAATTCTAAATCAAGCCATTGCACAAACTTCTCTCCTCTAGCTGCAGAAAAGGAAAGACGTTTAAGGGGACCAAATGTCCACCAATTTTCAGCATAAGAGTACCGAAATAAATATACAACGACAACCGATAATAAATACCCAGAAGGGGAAATCAAATTCGTACAACTACATCATAAAATACCCAGAAGCAGAAATCATCGAAGAACAAACAATTTCACAGCATAAGACCATCCCACATTTCACAGAATCAAAGCAATCCAGATTTCACATAATCAAAGCAATCCAAATTTTACATAATCAAAACAACAAATGGAATTTGTAAATGATGAGTGAGAGAGAGAGAGAGAGAGAGACTGACGATTTCTTGGCCTGCTCGAGCGAGTGAGTGCGGCCAATGTAGTTAGTCGAGCGATCAGGACGATCAAGACGAGCATGACGAGTAGGGCGAGCAGGACGAACACGAAGAGGCGAGCGAGCAGGAGGACGACGATGGTCTTAGCTAGTCCATTCGTATTTGGGGGGTCTCGCTAAGACCACCTAACAGAGGAGTTAGTGAAAGCGAGTCCCACTTAATACCATTAAACTTAATTCTGTTAGCCAACAAACAGAGGATTATACTGAAAACTAATCCAGTTCAGTTCAGTCCAGATTAGAAAAGCCAAATAAACGTGCTCTTATTCTTATTTAAAATTTTAATTGCCTTTAGTGCCGTTTGTTAAAATAAATAAATAAAAATAAAAAAATAAAAAAACTTTTAATGGGTCGGTTGGATATAGCAGTTATGGTTTCGATGGTCTAAAAATTAGAATTCAAAAGAGAGATGAGATGATAAATTTAATTAAAGGTTAACGTCAGTTAGGAAAAGAATTAAAATTTGCAAAAATAATGTGGAATAAAATTTCGGAAGAAAAAAAGAAGAAGAAAATATAGCTAATTAAATTCTATATTAACTTAAGTGTTATTTGCATGTAGCACTTACGGTTTTTTAAAATTTCTTTTTAGCATTGACTTGTATTCTTTTTAAAGATTTCTAAAAATATTTTCACCAAAAGTCTTTTTCATATTAAAAATACTTCCAAACGAGCGCTAAATGTGGAGGCTCGAAACTGGGGGTTTAAATTTTTTTTAATATCCACATAGGCCCGCCTTAAGACGTGGCGTCCATTCATTGTTTACATGGGTGTCATGTCATCAGTTATTATAGAGTTTGACAAAAAACTTAACATATGTATGAAAAAGTTCCAAAATTATGACTTAAAATATTAGACTGAAACGAAAAAAATTGATGTATGAAATATTGGAAAACTAAAAAAGTTCAGGATAATAAACTAAATTAACCTAAATTTAAAATTTTGAAGTTATTTCATTAATTTGAAGTTACTTTTCATTAATATGCTTAACCAAAATGCAAGGGAAGTTTTGGAGTCAAGAGACTCATCAGAGTCTCTAGTTTTTAGTCCAGTCTGTCCAGACAGCTCGGGATTGTAGTCAACCAAACTCCGACCTCATTTCTGCCAACTCCAAAATCCAATTCTTCTCCATTTCTCGTTTTTGCTTCATTTGGTAATATATGTCTGTCTCTACTCTCTACTAACTAACTGAGCCGCAATTCACAATCCGCGATCACAGCTTGCTTATCCATTTTCTAAATTTTATGGGTAAAGGAGGTGGCTGCGTGCCAAGCAAGAACAAGCCACCCAAAGTCGTTTCCGATCAAGATCTTCCGAACCCAGAAAGCGATGGCCCTGTTTCAGACCAGAACCTATCCCAAATCACACCAGAACAAAACCCAATTGATATTGGGGTCCCACCACAAGAACAGCAAGCACAAAGGAAGCTGAAGGTTTTCATAGTGTTTTACTCAATGTATGGGCACGTGGAGATTTTGGCCAGGAGGATTAAAAAAGGGGTTGATTCCATTGATGGGGTCGAAGGGTTTCTGTTCCTGGTTCCGGAGACGCTGTCTCCGGAAGTTTTGGAGCAGATGAAGGTGCCCAAGAAGAAAGATGGTAACGCAGATGAGGTGCCTGTGATATTACCTGAGAGGTTGGCGGAGGCTGATGGGCTGTTGTTCGGGTTTCCGACCCGGTATGGGTCCATGGCTGCGCAGATGAAGGCGTTCTTCGACTCCACGGGACAGTTGTGGAGGGAGCAGAGGCTTGCTGGTGTGCCTGCTGGCTTCTTTGTCAGTACTGGCACTCAGGGTGGCGGACAAGAAACCACGGCGTAAGTAAGACACCCTTTGGTTTCAAGAATTGTGCTTTACATTCTTCATATTAGTTTTGGTGAATTTTGTTGGTATGTTGATTTGAGTAAGGCACCCTTTGGTTTCAAGAAAAAAAAAATTAGTTTCTTGTTGCTATGTGTAAATTGCGGGAACAGAATTGGCATTTGATCATATCGCTTGTAGTAGAAATAGTGATCGGTGGCTTTGCAAGTTTAGAGAATGTAGTTCCGACTCGATTTCAGAGAACAGAGAAGAGAAATTCGATATCTTTGGGAGTGCAGAAACCTTTGTGGGAAACCCATACTGGCTCTAGAATTTTCAGATTTCATGAAAAATGTCACATGAAGATGATGAAGTGTGCATTTTAGTGTGGGGTAGTTGGTCTTTTGAGTTGCTTATTTAAACCTTAAAATTAGTGAGAATGGGGTTGAGTGTCAAGCCTCTCATTCAGTTTATCAATAGGGGGAAAACCGGGAATGAAGGAATTTTCAACTTTCATCCCGTTTCCGAAACATCTTTGTGGGGGTGTGAAAACTGTTGAAGATATTCCAGAATTGTCCAAGAATTACATCCAGAACGAGGAACACTATGCAAATTTCGTCACTGTTGGACTTAATCAGCCCCATATGTGACACTTTAATGAACTTCTTGATCATACACTTTAATATATTATATCTTATTTAACAATATTGAAATTGATGCATGGATCATAAAACCAGCTTGATAAATTGGCTTGTCAAAGTTGATAGCCTAAGGAATTTTACTACAGAAATAATGCATTCCAAATTCCTAACTTGGGTTTAAAAGATTTCTTCTTTGTTTTAATTTGCGAATGTACAACTAATAAATATTTGGTCAATTAAATTAAGATGTGTGCTTGGTTTGTGTCCATCTCTTTGTCAACTAAATTAACATCTTTATATGATCAATCTCATTTACCTGTAAACATGTTAATATATATGAATTTTCTGCAGTTGGACGGCAATAACTCAGTTAGCTCACCATGGAATGGTCTATGTTCCTATCGGTTACACATTTGGTGCTGGAATGTTCGAAATGGACTCCCTTAGAGGAGGGTCTCCATATGGTGCTGGTGTCTTTTCTGGTGATGGCACCAGGAAACCAAGTGAAACGGAGCTGGCTCTTGCAGAGCATCATGGAAAATACATGGCTGGAATAGTGCAGAGATTTGCACAGCCTTCTCTTCATCGGCCAGGTCATGGACTGGACTAGTTCTGATTAACCGACATTCTTGTGCATTTGCACACATTGTTTGTGATGGGATCTTCTGATACGGGTGTCAATAGAAATTCGATTTTTGGTAAATGGTGTTGATAGTGTTTAGATAGCTGAGAGATTTGTGCTTTCAAAAATTGTATAATTAGTAGTTCTCATGGTTGATGGTTTCGACCATTGCTCGTTCATCCGTTTTAGTTGTATATGTTCTTTGAAACATTATGATCGTCAATAAAATTGTGGTTCGTGTTCTTGTTTACAAAGTTTTTCCAGATTTCTTACCGTACATGAATGCATTATATATGTTTCGATAATTTGTTTTAAACAATCACTTGGAATGTAGTATACTACTAAATTTTCTAATGAATTTTAGACAGGCATATTCATGAAAAAAATGTTCCCTGAGATTTTCATAACACATAACTTTGGTCTCCAAGATTTAGGACTGGTTTGGTATTGTTGTGCTTTGAAAAACAAGCTGCTTCTGATGTGCTGTGAGAATAAGCAGCTGTGAAATAAAACAGCAGAGTGTTTGGTAAACTTTGTTGTAGAAGTGCTTTTGAAAAAAAAAAAAGCAGTATTATAGTGTTTGGTAAATTTTATGTTAAACAGATGTGAAAAAAAGCCGGTTTTTCAAAGCTGGGTTTTGCAACTTCTTGTTTTTAACTTTTTTTTTCACCTAAAACTGTGAAAAAAAGCTAAAGCTGAATGTTTACCAAACACAAAACCCGCACACTAAATACTGAAAGCCAGAGAATCCTGAACAACCAACTCATTGGATCGTTGGGAGAGTATCCTATTATCTTTGGGGGTGAGAAGATTCCTGGCCACCATAGTAGCGATCATGTCATTCTTCATCAAAGAGTCCCCAATGGTAAGAGGACCAGTGGAGGATAAGAAAGATGGATGCCATATGTTGTCTTGAGAAGAAGCACCACAATCCGAATTCCGAGAGCTAGGTCTCCCTGGATAAAAAAATTTGGCAATCCTCACACGCAAAATCAGCTCCTCGGATACCACGGATAACTTGGTCAAAGATTTATGACAAAGCTAAGGCACACAAATTTCGAAGTGCCAGTTACCCTAGTATTATCCACAAGGGCAAATGAATGACACCACTACTTGCTAAGTGGGAAATCCCTATATGTGTCGGCTTCCGTCCTTCATGGCAAAGCAAGCTTGTGAAAAGGCCTATTTTTTGATCCTCCCCGAGAATGCATCTTCAAACAAAGATCTACGCGTTCAAAAATCGAAGAGGCACCACTTTCCAGATTTCGAGAGCCAGACCTTCAATAGATTTGCTTGTTCAAAAATCGAAGAGAAGCTACTCCTCGAATCTCGAGAGCTAGGTTTTCTTGGATATAATGTGTCAATGCTCTTCACATGCAACATCAGCTTTCTGGATACCACGGATCACTTTGCCAAAGATATCCGACAAAGTTAGAACACGTGAACCTTGCAGCTCCCACTGCATTGCTGTGACCGAGAAGGATAAAAGAACAGTATTTCAACTTATTGGTAGGGAAATTCCTATATATGTCGACCTCCATCATTCACAGCTAGGCAGACCTACAAAAATGCTCAACCCTTCCTCACATTTGAGAGGACACTCCCAACGAAGCCTCTTGAAATACTCAGCTTTCTTTCCCCCTGATAGTACCTCTGCAAACAAGCTGCACCAGAGCAAGAGTAACTCATATCATCAGGGTCGAGAGCAATAGTATCCAATATCATGCTTTCTCCCTGTCCTTGTTTTTGTCCTTGTTCCCACCTGTAAGACAAGAAGAAAGAGAGCAATCAGTCGGAACCTGAGATCAAATTTCCAATCTGGAACTGATTGCCCGGAACCTTTGCCTGATTGCTTCCCTAGCATTGCTCTCGAGTACTTATCCATAACTGTTTTCAAGGTCACGAATTCCTCCGGAAAATACCTCATGACAGTTGATCAGATATTGGCTCTTTACACTAAAGCTGCCTCCATTATTTTGAGATTGTCCACCTCAACACCAAATCAAGACTTAAAATCAATAGAAATGGTCCCTGAGATTGTCCACCATCCATTATTTTGGTCTTTACATTAGAAAACTCCGTTAAGTGGTCCCTGAGCTTTTTCATGGAAGAACCAAAATGACGGATGATGAACAATCTCAAGAACCAAAGTTATGTGTTATGCAAATCTCAATGACCAAAATTATGTGTTATGCAAATTTCAGGAATCAAAGTTATGTGTTATACCCTCAACTTAATGGAGTTTTTTAACGGAATGACCAAAATAATGGATCAGAGACCACTTCTATTGATTTTAAATGAACCAAAGTTATGTGTTATACAAATCTCAGAGACTATTTTGATTAAAAAAAACCTTCTTTTCTTCTTCTTTTTTGTTTAAAACAAATGTTACTCTGTCAGAAGAACATGAAGCTCAATATACTTTTGATATAAATGGAGGCTCCCCTACAATTATATGACTGCATATCAATAACTCTAACATCAGAGATTTTACAATACAATCGTACAAATACAACACGGAAACTTCACAAACACCAGTTAGCATAGACGAGCATTAACCCAGTGCTTTTACACTCCAATCTCAAAACAACGACATATTCGCCCTCCTAGGACTCGCCAAGGATGAAGGTGACATCCCCCCACTGGCTCAGCATTTGCAGACTGATGGTTGGTCGGCAGTGTAGAAAACGATGATGGATTTCAGTTTTTATCAACCTTCCTTCAATGAGCCATTTCTAGACCTTTTAAATTCCCATGGTGGTAGGCAGCCTTTATAGTGAGAATGTAGAAACAGCGACGACATTGATACTTCCCTCTGTGGCATCGACATTGATGACAAGCAAGTGAAGGCACTTCTTAGTCTCTTTTTTTCACTTTCGCATCCTTTGAAATTGGGGTCATGAGGAATAGTGGTCACCTTTAGGGCGTCTGGGAGTATACAGTTGCACAAAGAACCTAAAAGGAAGCAGATTATATGATTTCAGAACGAATTGACCATAATACTTAAGAAAATGAAGAAAAAAGTATTATTCCAAAACTAAAATACTCTTAAAGCTTGCAACTGAACATTTCTAGAAAAGTAGGCACGTTTGCGTCACTTGATGTGTTCGTTGACAGGAAATCATATAGATATTTTCTTCACTATAGTAAGGTGAGCCTCGAGGCATAGTTGAGTAATCATGAAAGGCTAGTGCTCTAAAGAGTTGCAAGCGTGGAAGGTAAATCTACACGAAATTAATGTGTGCAGTCCTCATCAATAGCTTGAGAAGAAACAGGGGTTCAGAAAGACATGTGTCATATACCTATTCTTGCGAGTCGATTGACCCATTTGGGTATTCGCTTCCCAGTCAGCTTATAACATATATCTTCACAGAAATGGTTGCAGTTCTTGACAATCAAGTGGTATGAGTCACCAATGTAGATGGCAGATTGACGCTCCATGAACTCTCTAACCTGGAAAGGATCCAAGCAGGTCATGCCAATGAAAATTGACCTTCTAAACTTGAAGCCAGGGCATTGTCGAGGTTCAACCTCAAAGACACCGCTTGATGAGTACTCATGGGCTCCAAAGGCATATTCCACCCCATGAACTGTAGGCATGAAAACATGATCAATAAACATTTGCACCATCTTGAGAAACCTAATACTCAGGATGCAACCTAAATTATTTCAATGGAGATATTGTTTGGAAATTTTATATCCAAGACTCCAAGTAAAAGTAATTTCCTTCAAATATGTCTGACCAGGGAGAATAGCTATTCAGCCTAGTGGAAGGAACAGGAGGAGGTAAGGTAAATACTTTCTAAGAGGAATGACGCTGCGAGACGAAACTAATTTAGAGAGTTTTACTTTTACACAAAACGTTGGTCGTTGAAGTGGCTATAATGGTGAACATGCATATTGCACAATAAAGTTTAGGAAAAGTTTTATCCAGCTGAATCTGCGTGGGTTGAGTTTGTCATTAAGGTTTAACCGGCTTAATACGAGCAATATCAAGGTAAAAGTTAGACAACAGTTTAAATTGATTAATCAGTAATTGATCTTACAATCAAGAATCAAACGTCACCACAAAATTTCGGGGGACTATGGTGGGACTACTCTTTTCAAAGAAACCACCAACATAGATTGATTAAGGTATGCTAACCTTCTACCCCGGAGTGAAAGATGCCAAGGCCTGCCCAATAGACATAGCCATTTGCCGGTGTCAAGTCATATACATTCAGATAGACAGGTGCGCTCCCTTGAATGTAGTCTTCTGCCTTCACCTTTGGAAACATGCAAAAACGTGAGGCTGCTTTGCCTCTCAAACAAAGAGGCATAATAGAGTGCCAGCCATCCTTTGGTCCTGATTTCATGCTGAAGGGTGAAAGCAGGAATCAATAAATGCGTTGTCCAGACCTGCAAAAATGAACAGAAATTAATTAACGACAAGATACGAATTTTGGCTTCAAAAATAATATCAGATGACATATCTAATTATCGTTTCTCTTTGTATCCATAATACCCTAAAAGATCAAACTGGCACTCATACTTATCTAGTTGTGTTATAATGTCTACAAATTCTGTATGCTTTGACAAAGTTTATGAAACTTGAGAAAAGAAACTTCGACTACCTAACCCAGCTCAGCTTTAAGATAGCTTGTTTGCGCAAAAACTGTGGTGATACTGGTTTCATTTATGTTGCCGAAGTTCAATCTTATAAATTATAAAATTGCTGCTATTATATAACCAAGTAGTGAAAAATTCAGGGCACCATGACAAACAAACCTAATAAGTCCCTATATCTCAGCTTTAGGTATTTCAGCAGTTTTAAGTAGAAGGTTACTGGCAGTGAGAAACGTTAAGTGTATACATCCCAAGTTGCACAGGTATCAAGAACTTTCACGTGGCTGGATGGAGATCCCCGTTGAAACTTAGGGAGTACTGGTGGATCTGAAGTGCGATCAGATCGCAATATTGTCAAAGCAAATTTTCCCATCCAGAAAACGTCCTGTCTGTAAAACCTTACAGACTAGCAACAGTGAAGCTTCTCAAGATTATTTCTGGGAAAGTTTCATCAGGATTATGACTATCAAGAATATAAATTTGTTCATCTTTTGTTTATTGCTCTAAGAGTATCTGAAGTGAATAATGCGGTCCCTCACTAACCCAGTTCGATTACTACTCATCCACCGGTCATCATATCGGCCTCAATATATTAACCCATTTTGATTTCCATTAATCCTCATCGTGGAATTCCCATAAACGCATCGACTTGAATCATGCTAGTGTTCATTAAGCCATCAATTTATCACACCCTGCCTACAGTGCTTCACAGATGTCGGGTTTAATCTTTTACACCATGGAGTTTGGCGCTCGAAGCTGGAATGTAAAAATTCTAAATGCTGCAATTCTCTATCAACCCAACAAAAAAGCCAAATTTCTAAGCTTTCCATATAAATGAAAGACAAAGAAATTTGTTGAAACTTGAAAGATTCACTCAACTCTCACTCTCAGTCCACATCTTTGATTCTTTTGTTTTAATTCTCTCCCAGAGACATTGGTTATGCACTCAACTCTCAACTCTCAACTCTCAACTCTCACTGTCAGTCCACATCTTTAATATCAAATAAACATTTAAATTTCCAGATGTAAGAAAGAACCCATGACCAAAAGTTCCAAAATTTTTAGTTCCTTCTTTTTTCTTCAAAAGTTTGAAAATTTTAGTAAGAATTCTGAAGACAAATCTACTGAAATTCTAACCAGAGAAATCTCCAAACAAAGCAGATCAGATTCATGAGGAAACCCGGGAATTAAACATTTACAGATGGAAAATCAAGAATGTACCTAATAAACTTCATAAAAAATACGACGACAAAAAAAAACCCAAGTTGAAATGCCAAAAACAAATCAAGAAACGCAAAAACTTGAGAAAATAATCGAAACCCAGTAGAGAAAAAATAAACCCAGAGAAACCCACTAACCTCTCGGAAGAGTGACACTCGTCACCGAGTGGAGGAGCCAATGCATCCGTCACCAAGACGCCAAGCAACCATTTTTGGTTTATTTTTTCAAAATTCAAAGCAGAGAGGAGACGAGAGGGGAGTGTGTGGATGAAACCCACACATTATTTTTCTTCTTCTTTCTCTCCTGTTCCTGACAGAAATCAGAAAATGAAAGCTGGCGGACTACAGAATGACTGATACAATAGAATCCCGCTGCAGCGGCCTTTTTTATTTTTTTATTTTTTTTACATAATATTACATTAAAAAAAGAGTAAACTTGATCTCACAATGGGTTAGATTCACTTTTAAGTGAATCGAACCTAAAATTTCACACTTACGAGCGATGAAGAATACCATTAAACCAGAATATTAAGTGTCCCTGCAGTGACACTTAGTTAGCACTAAGTATTACGAATTTTGCCACTTAGCGCGATGAAGAATACCATTAAACCAGAATATTAAGTGTCCCTGCAGTGACACTTAGTTAGCACTAAGTATTACGAATTTTGCCACTTAGTACTATAATCTAGTTGTATTCATTTTCACTGTTAAATGAGAAATTTTAGGTTGGACTATCTCCAAAATAAATTTTAACCGCATTATTGCATTGTGAGGTTTAACCCACCCTCACATCCTCTTAAGGTTAATAATTTCGTTTAGTAAAAAAAAAAATTAAACAAAATTTAAAGGTTGCAAAGATTCTTTAAACCACCATATGTAATATCTAACAGATTAACAGTTAATTTTTCAGACTGCTCACTAGTTTCTCTAAAAATTGAATAAAATAACAAGAAAATGTTAAATGGTGGATAAAGGTGAAATTTGTGAAAGAAACTTGTCTTTCACTTTGGGACACTTTTGACTGACTGAGTAATATGTGCTTCAATTTTAGCAAACCCTTGGGTCCTCCTCTCTGAGTAATGGTCAATCATGTGCTGTTTTTCTCTTTTTTGATGTCGTGGTTTGAAATAATCAAAATTTCAAATATTGAAGTTCTTGACCGGAATAAAAAAAAGGTTTCATTTTAGTTTTTCTTGTTTGGAATAATAAAAACATATTGAAATTATTATTAAAATATATATATATATTTTTAAATTGTCATTTAGTATTATAATTTAGTGGTATATTTTTATTTGTAAGTAAGATGTCTTAGATTCAATTCTTGCCAAAAGTGAATTTCAATTACATTGTTACTAGCCCATTGTGAGACCAAACTCACTCCGTCCTCATTATGAGTTAAAAAACATTTTCAAAATTTTGTTCAAAATATATATTTTTTTTAACTACTCTTATGAGTTTTTTTTTAAACTACTCTTACTAAGTCGTTTGATCAATTTTTTTTTTTAATTTTTAAAAACTACTCTTATGAGTTAAAAAACATTTTCAATTTAATACAACAATATTTACTTTAAGATGTAGGAGATTTAAGTAATATGTCAATCATAATAATTTGGAACCCAAGAGTCAAATCTAAAACTACTTAGTAAGAAACAGTATCTAACATGCCTTTAGTTGTCACAATTTAAATGTGTATATCTTTCCACTTAATTCATTGTTGCATAAAGTTAAAGGAGATACTTTGTTTTTATTTATTTTTAATTAAGACAACAATATCACTTCCACTCCGACATTGCGGTAATGAAAAGGGACATTGTCACATCCCGGCCCAGGGTGGACCATTTATCGGGCCCGCTCCACCACCGTAGCACGATATTGTCCGCTTTGGGTCCCGACCACGCCCTCACGATTTTGTTTCTGGTAGTGGTCTAACCCCCTTCTCGCTTAACTTCGGAGTTCCTACAGAACCCGAAGCCAATGAGCTCCCAAAAGGTCTCGTGCTAGGTAGGGATGAGAATATACATTTAAGGATCACTCCCCTGGGCGATGTGGGATGTCACAGACATTATTTATAAATATATTGAAGAAAAATAAATAAATGTACAATAAGTTAGAGGGGACATGAAGGGATATCCTAAGAAGAAATAGAAAAAATATTAGAAACAAAAATCAATTAAGACAACTCTTAAGAGAAACGAAAATTTGAAAGCCCTTAATGACTATGAGCAAAAGCCGCAACTGTACACAATGGACAAGTATCCTACCAATAAACACCAAGGAAGATAATTCATTGTCCTTCAATAGAAATAGATAACAAAATCACGAAAATTGAAAATGCAGTGAGAAAAGTGAAACTTCACCTAAACTAAATAAACTTTTTTTTTTTTGCAAGATACTAATCTAAATTACTCTATAATTAACAGTACGAAACTTTAAACATGAGCGCAAAGAGACAAACATATTGTCCTAACTAACTGACCTAACTTACATCTACGTCCAAACTACATAATCAAATAAAAATCATAGTTAAGCTTTTTCTTAACATTGACCAAAAAGAGTAGTGTCTTCTTATTCTAATGAGCTGTATTTGATTAAGAGTAGGCCCATTCCATGTGAGCTAGCTACAATTGTGAGTCCCACAATAGTTCTAACAACCAGAATTAGTCTTGACAGCTAGATTTGTAAAGAAAAATTAGGTATTTTGTTATTCTAAATCTGTTGCTTCATTTGTGAATGATCATGCTAAATTATGGACACATGTTTCTTGGCAAATACACAGAAACAAGAGATGATTATTGGAAACTAATTAATAGTTAGTACATATATATGGCCACTGAATTGGCAACTGATTGACATTAATTGGTATTACTCTTCTTTATCTTTAACATCACGGTTCCTTTATCTTGGTAGAAATATTTCAAGACTGAAGTATCTTTTTTTTTTCTTTTTTTTTTCCTAAAAGGGGGACCAAGCTACCAGTTGGTGGCCGCGTTGCGGCAGTCTACTTTCTGAGAGCCGAAAAAGACTCACAGAGGCATTTCTTTAGCCACCATTGTGCGATTCACCAACGTCATAAATCGAACTCAGGACGTGCCGTGTGAAATACAAGCTTGGAATTCATTTCCAACCATTGTGGCACCCAATGGTGGTCCTGTAGTATATTATTTTGGGCTAATGTGTTTAGTTTTTATGCTTATGAGTGTGCTTACGTTTGACTGCTTATTTAGGGTTTTTTTTTATAAGATGGACTTTTTAACCATTAAATCTTGATTTTTAAACAAAGATTTAATGGCTAAACATCCATCTTCTTAGGTTCTAACGGAAGGAAAACTGAAAGTGGCGGAAACAACCATGCCATGGACTTACATTTATGAGTGCATGTAGTATTGCTACCTTGCACTACGAATGATATATACTTGTTCTATTTGTATTCATGTCCGTTTATGTAGTGCATTGATAGGATTTTTATCACTTACAAAAGTAGGGATAAAAATACTTAAAATACTTGCAAGAGTACAAAGTAATTGTAGTATAGTAGCTAAGCTCTAGTGTAACGACCCATTCCCAATTTTACGGTTTTTAGTCATTCCTACACGTGATTGTATTATTGATGGTATGTCATTCCTACACAACTTCGAGTTATGTGACTGAATATTATGTTGATAGACCTGTGGTGAGATTTGAAATTGAATAACCATTCCTATATGTTTTAATAAGGCGTATGGTGGTTTTATTATAAAATATGTGAAAATTGGACCCTTGGGATTATTTGGAAATGATGAAAGGCGAGTGGTGAGTCACAATCCGAAGAGAATGACAGAGTAATATTGATGGTGATCACATTGATGGTGGGTACGATATACAAAAGAAGTGTCCTGTGTGGACGTAGCACTACTTTGACATTTAATCATTTGGTGTTATGTATATTCACATATGTTGTATTATTGTCACTCACACGAGCTTCGCAGCTTATCTGGGTTTTGCTTTGCCCGATGCGCCATTACTACGACGTAGGGTTATTTTGCAGAGTAATGGGTAACAGTTAGTGAAAAGGTTGCAGGCGGTGTAACTGTGTGGGCATTGCACTTGAGAGTAGGTTTTGCCACCCTTGTTGTAAGTTATTTCCGCTGAGCTCTGATGTATATTATATGTATGAGTCTAAGTGACTCTATATATTTTATAAGGAAAATTAATGAAAAGGACTTGAAAACTTTGAGTTTTAATGATAAGGACAAAATAAAGGGTAAAGTGAATAGTACCATGATTGACTTTTTAGTGTAAAAATGTGATTTTTCGTTAAAGTGAACAGTACCGGGGAGCTTTTCATTAAAGCTCCCTATTTTATATTGTACTACTACAGTCCTTGGTCGCACGTCGATTTCGAGCAAATCTCGGGATTGGAGCATGACACTTTAATTTTCACAGTATCAGCTAGCTTAAGAAATTTTTTACAAGGTGAGCAAAATTTTTTCATTATTAAACAAATACGTGTTAGAATTCAAACAAATCAAAATATGTAGAAAAAAAAAGAGATTGTTTGTAAACTGCATCATTATGACTAGCCCAGTAAGTATGAGGTTTAGCCCACTCCCACACCCTTTTAGTGTAAATAATATCAACCTTACATATATGAATTACTAAATTATGGATACATTTTGACACAAGAAAATATCGGAAAAAGGGTAGAATTGAACTTGTAACTTGTTTGCAAAGATAAATGTTTTTAATAAATTAAGTTAGAAGCACTTTAACTGAGACTGAAATCAATTTATTTTTTGTAATGTATTTCTTTAACTGAGACTGAAATCAATTTATTTTTTTGTAAAGTATAAATTACATACATAGGTATTAAATTAGAATTAGACAACATACACCGATCTTTCTTTAGAAAACTACGACCCAGACGCTCATCCTATTACGATGCGATGTCCCTCTTAACCGTAAAACTGCCTCTATAAGATATGATAGCTTCGATTTTACTACCACTTTGAGTTTCAGTACTTTCCATTTAAGGAACCTATCTAAGACTTGATCATTATGCTTCATTACGTATATGCACATCCTTTATAGAGATATCATCACAACTGTGACACAATGTAATATGCTTATTTCCCAAAGATATTAATTAGAGATGGTTTAACGACAACATTGAGAAGACAACAATATTTCTAGTAACCTCTTCATTAAAGAGAGACGATCTTCCCCGGATCCTTTTGTAAGGATTCTGAGAATCTTTTAATTACATCTGTTCATCGTAAATCGTGCGTTTAGTTTTTGTCAGATACTTTTTATATTCAATTTTAAACAAAAAAATTTACAATGATTTCTGATACACGATGTACGATGAACGGATGTGATTTGAGGATCTTCGGAATCATCACAAAGAGGATTCGGTGAGGATCCTTACTCTTCATTAAAAACCTTTTCATTTGAACTTTTCGACTCTCTTTTCAAGCTAAAGTTTTGCATGATGACCATAATCGTCTATTTTTAAAGTTACTATTTAAGAATCAAATGTGTTAGAAATTAACTAAATATGAAATTGTTTATTCATCTAATGTTATTTAATAAATAGATGAATCATGTTATTTAGTTAAAAACTAAAATTTGGGCACCGTCAATTAATAAACAATTGTTAGTTTAATTGATTTTTATTAAATAAACGATATGATTCAAATTCGCCTTTGACGTGAATCGAATCTAAGACTTCTCATTATAAGTGAAGATGAATACCGTTTGATTGTATTACTAAGTGACAATTTAATTGATTTTTTGCGTATGTAAAAAGTTCAATTATTATGAAACATTGTAAGATAACATAAGGAATGAGAGCCGAAAAAATAAAACAACATTAAAAAAAAGAAATTGAAAAAACGAAAGAAAAGGGCGGGACTCGCGACGTGTATTTTATAATCGTCGCAGGACAAGAAGATACGGGAAGTAGAAGGAAATAGAACAGTGGAAACGAAACCATTCTGAACCGTAGATATCTTCCAGAAGAAATCCTAGCCGTCGTATTCGAACCATGTTCGAATGGGAAAGCTCCAGTACCCATATCGTACACTGTATATAAGCCCACGCTCTCTACAATGTGAACCAAACCAACAAAACCCACACTCACTATTGCTGAAGGCGGAAAGACAACTTGTGTTTCTGGAAATAATTGTGATGGTGCTTCTCCAAGATACTGTTAATTTGTCTTTATGATCAACACCTTCGGTAACATGTTTTTATTTGGCAAGTCTGCTCATGTTTTGCTTTGTTTCCTTTCGACAGTGCTGCAAGCAGAGGCGAGGACTCATCAGACGAGCGGTGGAACTAGCCGAGTATGCCATTCTACTTAATTTTATGCTCAATAAGTTGATTTCATGAATTCTTCAGTTCTTTTTGTGTGTTTCCTTTCTTGCTATGATCTAGTTTCAAGCATACTATGACGCTCAGGTACGATAACTGCTTTAGAATTATTGATTCATCTGATTGGAGATGAGCAGCATACTCGCCAATGCTTTTCTTTTTCTTATAGAACATCAAATGTGCAAATGAAGTGAGGATGCTCTTATCATCTTCGTTTGCACAGTTGGACCTATCATCCTTTGGATTAGTTATCATTTTCGTAAACTTCCAATGTTTCGGTTCCTTTCTGTTCTCCTCGCTATTCACTTATGGCTATTCACTTATGGTGTCTGGTACATGCCAATGCAGCTATTGTTCTCTCCCTTGGAGTACTACCCTCTATTCACTTTATTTGTTTTGACAGGAAGATTACAAACAGAGAATGGAAAGAAGAAGACTGGCTAACAGGGAAGCTGCTAGGAGGTCAAGAATACGCAGACAGGTAATATATAGAGGTTTCATAATTTCATTTGTTAATCAGCTTATTTCCCTTGCAGTACAGGGTGCGATATTTTGTGAGCAGAGTTTTGTTCTTACCTTTTTCGACGTTTAGGATACAGTATATAAGGTGTCAAACACTACTTGGATCTCTGTATTCAATATTGTCACTCCAGGAAAACACTGTCTTGGTTTCTATGCAAGAACTTGCTTATGTGTCTCAAGGATTTGGATGGGGGTGATATGAAGTACAACAAAGTTTGAAGTCTTAATCGTGGATGCAAGAACCTTCTTTTAGGTTTGAACTCTTAATCGTCGATGTAAGCAGTGTGTGGAGTGGAGACTCAATTTAAAGGAAATGAGAGAAGTTTCAGATATCGGATAAGTTGTGTACATAATGATATTCTACGGTTATCTAGGCCTGAACTTTTTCGCCTCACATTCCTGGTATCACGATTTAGAAATCTAATGTGGAATTGAATCCGTAAAAAATTAGACTTTCCTCCATCTAATTCTGTGTTAGCCTTCCTGGAAAATTATGGTACCGTATAAGTAGATTAGTTTACCTGAGCTGCAGGAGTTGGTACCGCAGCTGAAAGATGTTTTAGCAAACATTCTAAGCTCTGTTACTCTGCGTTTCTCATGCGTCAATTGTAATGTATCTCTACCTTGTTAGATGATGAACGTTCGACTCTTAGCATTTGATATAGGAGTTTCTTTTTCACTCAATTATTGTTGTGTTTCACATGATATATTGGTTTTGTATTACTTTCCAGCAAGAATGTGAGAAACTACGAGCAACCACAGAGATTCTTGAGAGCGAGATTGCCCAGATCCGATGCGATATATGGAGGCTTTCCGAGCAAATTGAGAAACTTAAGGAAGAAAACGACAGCATATTTGTTCGTCATCTCAACTCTAGTTTTTCTTTATCCTCTGACCCTGTTTTCCTTTAGTTACCTTGTACTCCTGGAAGAAAGAAAGAATTCACGACATCGATTTGCCAGTGGAACACGATACGACAGAGAAGAAGTATGGTGCAGATGCAGTTTCTGATCTGAGAGCTGTGAAGGATTCTTTGGAAGGTAAAAGCAAAGACACTGACCCGAAAACGCCAAGCAGAGACAGCTCAAGTCCTGATCCTCCATCACTCAGTTCGAATCTGTAATCACTCTGCTGTTGTTTCATGTAGTTGAAAGCTCCAGAAAAATTCCGTCTATGAGCTAGGCGGTTGGTCACCACCGTGATTAATCTTAAGCGTTTAAAAGACTAAGAAAGGGCGCCTAGACCTGACTAGGAGAACTGAGCGGTTTTGTGACCTTTTTTACTTTATTTTTGTTAATTAAGAAAATGTCTTAGGTCACAACTCGCACTTAATAAAAAATAAAAAAAACTTTCATTTGACATTTTATTTTTTCAATAACTTGTATGGCTTGTTGGATTTAGATGTACATTCACTATACACTTGTTCCCTATGAATTAACACTTTATAACTTATATATCATTTTATTTTACAATTTATGTATCCTAAACATAATTATGTATGTTTTAAGTATACATAGATACTTATTAATACGTTATATAATGAATTTAATTTAATTAAAAAACCGTCAAGGCAGTAGCCCTTGCTCGCCGCTCGAATAGCGGACGTAAGAGGATTTCAATTCCTAAAACAAATTCAAACACACAAGAATTAGCCTTAAAGCCTACAACTCTTTAGATATTGTTTTGAGCACAAAGTATGATTTTCGAACACTTACGTTACAATTCTTTTGAACACAAAGTAAGAAAATGTCCTGAGTGTATGTATGATTCGGGGGAACAATCCCTATCACTCTGAACCATCAGGGAAAGGTTTCAGTGCATCCTGCTTCCCGTTGACATAAAATTCCACAACTGCTAACATTCTAGGATACTTATCGGGATGGTAATTGACGTGAACAATCACCGGCTTCAACTTGCTCAGTTTAGCGTCTTTCCTCACAGTCTTGAAGAGGACCTTGCTGTTCATAAAGAGATAGAAATCCATAGTTCTCCTGGAAGCATGAAGTCCATCGTACCCGGGATGAGAGGGGAAAAAGAGTTCCTCATTGAACACTGCCTGGTCCCAAGCCCGCTCCTTAGACAGTCGATTGGCCACACGATCCAATAGCTCAATTGAAGGAATTGTTGGTCGAATGTAGAAGAAACCAGAGTTATAGACCCACATACGCATTGTATGAGCATATCGAGCCCAACCCATTCCTGGCTCATCAAAGACGTCGTTGTAACCATAAGCAGTCATATTGTTGTGACCATCAGTCATGGACTCTACATCTGAATCACGATATAGATGATTAAAAGGGTTTTGCAAGTACACAATATCGACATCTGACAGAAGAACACTATACCCGAGCTGCAAAAACTCCCTCAGAACACGAAATTTTAACCCGGAGACAGCATGGTTACCTCCGGTCCTCGCAACTGAATCAATGACTTTGTCTGGGTCTCTCATATAAACTGGAACATCTTTCGATTCACAGTATCTGGCAATTTCTTCGTCCAAAGCAACAACCAGATAATTAGATATGCCCACTCTTTTAATATTAGTGAACCACAAATCCAACATTTCCTTCACATTTGAGTTTGCAAGAGCAACTATAAGCTCTCTGTTAACAGCAACCTTCTCCAAAATCTTTGCTAACCTTGGGTTCACTGATTCATCAGGAAGAACACTGGGGTTGGTTCGTGAGCCTTTGACGATACCAAAAGGCCCAGCTTTCTTCTGATCTCCCAACACAAGAACTTGTTTCTCTGCCTGATCTTTCCTTTGCTCAGCCAACCGAATCTTTTCAGTCAATTCCCTAACCTGCTTTTTCAACTCGGCATTTTTCTCAGATGCTGCAACAAACTCTGACTTCAACAGGTTGATCCGTTCAGGTGACTCGCACAGGGAAGAACCAACCTAGTGCACAAATAACTAAAAATATCAACATCAACATCTTTAAGAACCGCAAATTGCACCCTAAAATATTAAACCATCTGTTCTGTGCTTAGCTATTTGATTTCGTAGCGCAAGAACAGCTATATAAACCGCCAACGATTATGTTAGAGTATGCATAAATTATTTCCATCTCATGTCAAAGCTTCAAACAAATGCCCAAACGGGGAACGAAAGCCGGTTTGAAAACATGCATCATAGTTCAAATCAAGCTTATTCCTCATTGGCCGCGTACAAATCTGATTTCGATTTATTAAACGAAAAACAAAACTTTGAGCATGTCAAATTTTATCAGTTTAATAATACCAAACACTGTCATTTGTCAAGGACAGAGCACGCGCAAATCAATTACATTTTCTGGGTTTGAATCAAAAGTCAATGCATCCAAAGCTCAAGTCATCGGGCATCATTTCGCATCGAATTTCCAAAATCTCAATCGCTAATCACCCATTAATTTAAAATTATAAAAATTTCAAGCACTAATCACTCAAACGGAGAAATTTAAAAACCCAAGAAGGACGAGAAGGAACCTGGGCGATCGATTTAGCGAAGTTGCGATGGAGAATGGCGGCCGGATTGGAAATGGAAAGGAAGCCACTGGGGAAGCAGAGGGCGAAGACGCAGCCAAGAAGGACTCCAACTGTTATGGCGGCGCCGACCTTCGATTTGCTGAGAGACTGTGCTTTCTCTCTGCGACTCACCACCGCCATTCCTCTGTTTTCTCTTCTCAGCTATGCCTTGAGAGGGAGGAGAGAGACAAACAGAGAGAGGGGAAGTCGCCTTTGTTTAACTTCAGGCAGTGGTTGACTTCGTCCAAAAAAAAAAGAGACAGTGGTTGACTAGAGCAATGAAAAAAATGATATTTAGTGTTGTTAAATTGATAGTGTGTGCAGTTGAATAAATAAACAAGACACAAAATTTACGAGGTTCCTCTACAGTCAGTGTGACTGGAGTACGTTCTCATAGCAGTACTAGTGCTTTTATTTATAATCTGAAACCATAAGATTACAAAAATAACTTTTCATTCTCTCGCCTCTCTTTCATCTCTCTCCCGTGAGCCTTGTGGTTTTTGTCTTCCATTTTTGTTATCTCTTTCTTTAATATGCTCCTTTGTTTCATAGGCAAAGTAGGAGCACAGAAATCAAGCAGTGGCAGCTCCTAGTGGAAGGACATGTTATGGATGACAACCTTATTTCCACTTGCTTGTTTAGTGGACAACTATAATCATTTGCTATTCCTTGGCTAAATGGATATCCACTATTTACAACACTCCTCCTTGGATGACCATAAGCCATGACGCCGCTGCTGGCTACCACTCCAATCATTTTCACTTGCCTTATCTGTCCCGAAGTAGAAGTGGTATGTTCTCTAATTTTTCCTAGGCAGATGTGGCATCTTCTCTGAAAGCCTTAAAATCTTAATCTGTTTTTGGGTGCTCCCCCTGATGAGTTTCTCCCCCTGATGAGTTTCTCCCCCTGATTTCAAATTCTTTAGGCTGATGCTTCCCCCAAAGATGATATACCTTATTCACTTGCTTTACTTCTTGTTGATTTTCCACAGCTTGATCTTAAACTGGGTTGGAAGGTTTCTTGAAGGGCCGGCGAGGCTTGGTCTTCCATTCGCTCAGTCAGCCACCAATTTTCTCCCTTTGGATTCTATGGGCTCATCGTTGATCTTTCTACTTTAGTCTCTTACACATTAGAAGTGGTGCGTAACCTTTGCATTTGGACGATCCATCACTACAAATACTGCAAGAAAAGATGGCTCCTCGAGAGCAATGCTAGGTAAGCAATCAAGAAAGTTTCCAAGCAATCAGTTCCTGATTGGAAGTTTGATTTCAGGTTCCGATTGATTGCTTTCTTTCTCATTGTTTTGCAGGTAAGAGCAACAACAAAGAAAAAGGACAAAGGAAATCACGATATGAGATACCCTTGCTTTCGACCTTAATGATATGAGATACTCTTACTCTGGTATGACTTGTTTGAAGAGGTATTCTTGGAGAGAAAGAAAACTGAGTATTTCAAGATGTTTTGTTGAAGATGCATTCTCGAAGAGGAGGAAGAGTTAGACATTTTTCAGGCCTGCCTTGCCATGGAGGATGTAGATTGACATATATAGGAATTTTCCAAAGTAGGTAGTGGTGTGAATGTGGCTTTGTCATCCACGCTTGTCGGCAACAGTGTTGTAGTTGGAATAGTGAAATTCATGCGTTTTCAGCTCTATCAAAGATCTTTGACAAAGTTGCACATGATATCCAAAAAGCTAAGATTGCGTCTGAAAAATGTTGACATACTTTATGCAGGAAAATCCGGCTTTTGAAATTCGGAGAGCGGTGTCTCTTCGATTTTTGAACAGGTGGCCCTGTTGCCTTTTCTTTTATAGAGACATCAATTGTGTTCGAGAGTACACTAAAAAAGTTGCTGCCTATAGAAAATTTCCTCTTCTTGCACTTAACTTCCTTTTTCCTTCATCATTTCTGAAAATGACTTGCCCATCTAACCTTTGTTTAGATTTGAGTCTCGGGAGAGATACAGACGAGATGTGTTAGGATAATATATGGCGCTCGTCCTTCTTATCTTCTAATAGCCCTCTTACAGTTGAAGACTTTGTGATGAAGAATAATGTAACCGCTACAATGGTAGCTATGAATCTTCTCACTCCAAAGGATAACAGAATCTTTTCAAACCAGTTTAATGAATCGGTCGTTCAAGACTCATTGGCTATTAGTGTTCAATGTGTGAGCTCTGTTTCTAATATGAACCAATGCCTAATTGCTCAAACTCGCCAAGTTGAATCATTGATGGCTGAGGTGGCAAGTCTTAAACAAGAGATTAGAGGGCTCAAGCACGAGAATAGAGTGTTACACGTGCTTGCAAATAATTACTTGATGAGCATGAAAAGAAAGCTCGACTAACTACTGGAATCTGAAAGTCAGACTCAGAGTGACAATCAGAGGTTCGTGGCTTTATTCTAAAGGCACATATTGCCTTTGCCATCCAAAGTTTTACCAAGTATTGAGGCTCCAAATAATCAACCTCTGATGCCTCCCCCCTTTGGGGTACTTTCGAGTACTGAGGCTTCACATAAGCAACCTTTGTGAAGGTTCCCTCCTGTTTGTTTGTTTTAACTCATGTGTATGTACATGTATGTAATTTCTTGGAGATATTAATATATAAGCTTTATTTCTTTAATGCATTGTGCCAAATACAATAAAGCATATACTTTACTAAGATGTGGTACTTCTGGATCAAATATCAATTTATCTTTACCCTCTCAAAGATAAATGATCGTTCTTAGTGTCTAAATCATTTGAGTATTCAACTCATAATCTTCAACCCATATGGTTCTTTAATACCATAAACATCATGAATAAGATTCGTGTTGGCATATTGTTCGATTCTACAATTTGAAACAATATTTCTTTCAACACTTAATAATCTTTCTAGACTCTTTAGGAGTCTCACTCTAATATTATTAACTTTTGCAAGAAATTTAGTATGTTGCAACAATATCATAATGATAGTACTCACTGAGGCAATTTATACCATTCATTGGTATTGAGTACATAATTTATGTTTTACTCTTACAGGACTTACTTCAAGCAATATGAATCCTTCAGGAATTTTCTACACTACATGACACATTTTCCTTTGGAATTTATATATAGCAATTTGCTCCCATGTATACTTGAGAGATTTATTTATGGAGATATGATGTGGGCAACTCAAAACCCTTCATATGTATTCTTCATTCATATGAACTTGTTTACAACCTTGTGTCATATCACGTGAATGTATTTCATTGTATTACAAATGCCCATATGTAACCTCCTTGGTTCAACATCTTTTGGCTATTTGTATTGTATACATGTGATTGTATTCCACGTTCTTACAAGATTGTAATGGAATTGTCTTTCTCCATTTTTGGTAAATAATATTTCCTTTCGTGGACGAACAAAAGAACGTAACTCAATATCAACACAGCTCATTAATGAATTTAGTAGCTACTTGTAAAAACTAAAATTACCATTGGTTATTGTGGAGCCAAAAATAATCACAAGACGACACGTGGATTTTTGACAAAAGAAGACAAAACTGCTCTTGGGGCATACCGGGATTCCTACGCGCAGGCAGCTGGTAATTATCCCTAAACCAAGTCAAAAGTGCCCAAAGGAAGGTAACAAATTCATAGTTATCTCATCCATCCTCATACCTCATAACCTCTAAATTATTAATTGGCTAATTAGTGAATTAATTACTAAATTCATTAATCAACCAATTAAGTTAGCAATTATATCAAATAAACCACCCAAAACCACATCAATGGCCATCCCCATCTAAAAAAGGATCCATCCTATTTCCTACCTTTCCTTACCCTTTTCTCCCCTTTTTAGCTAATTATTTAGTTATTCTTTATAACCTTTTCATAACCTAATTATCAATTTATTCTAAATAAATATGTAACCACCAATTTATTCTTTAAGGTAATTAAGCCAAAACCATAACCACAAAAGCTCATTATTGGCCGGCCACATCACCTCTCAAATAGAGCAAATCCTAGCTCTATAAATAGGACCCTATTCTCACCAAAAAGAGGATCCCCACACTCTTGCAAAAATCACAAAGTTCTCCAAATACATTTTCTCTCTAAATTTCTAACTTTGGCATCGGAGGTTCTTCGGCCAAAGCCCCCTCCAACTCATCGTGGGTGCGTGAGGCTTTTGGCCTTAACCTAAGGTGCTAGTTGTTTTGTAGGTGCAATATTGTCCAAGATCAAGGAGGAGAAAATTTGCATCCACAAATTGGTGCTTTCATTGAGAGTTGAAGATCCATACTCAAATGGGACCACGGCGATCCATGAGGCTAGATGTGGTCATGGGTGGAGTGGCACCACCACAAAATTCCACCATGGCAACCACCTACGGCAAGATCCATGACACCACCATCATAGCCCAAGCCATGTCATCCAAGCTTGCACGGGCCCGAGCCCAAGCCTCGCACTCACATGCATCACGCACTAAGCAGCCTGCTCTTGCCAAGCAGCCCACTTTCGTGGCCCTGCCTGCCCACGCAGCCCTGCCTGCTCATGTGGCCCAGTCTGCTCACGTTGAGCAGCCCACTCTTGCGGCCCAGCCTACTCCTGCCGAGCAGCCCACTCTCGGGGACCAACCTGCTCCTGCCGAGCAGCCCACTCTTGGGGCCCAGCCTGCTCCCGACGAGCAGCCCACTCTCATGGCCCAGCTTGCTCCCGTGGCATTCCAAGCAGCCCAAATCGGCCCAAGACTATCTCAACCATCTGGACCAACCATCAAGCCGGGGTCATTTTCACCACGTTACTCCGCAGATTTGACATTTCCCAACTCAAATTTCACGCCCGGAGTCTACCACACTTCCACTGCTCAAGGAGATACATTCATTCCAAGCTCTTCCAACCCAAATGGAGAACAACACTTGTCTCGACAAGTCATAGAGTTGACGAGCGCTATCGCACAGCAGACGACCTTGGTGAACCAACTCTTGCAGCGCACCGAGATGCAACGTGCCCTAGGTGTGGTGTCCTGAAGTAGGGCAAGAGTAGGCGAAGAAACTCTCCAGCAGTGTTCTGGCAAGCAGCCACTCGACTAGCCACGAACCAAGCATTCTGGCAATGTACATTCCCGACTGAGCCCTCGAGATAACGTATACTCTCGTCTTAGCGCGCAGAGAAGCGTGCACTCTCGACTAGGCCCACGGACGAACATACATTCACGGTTGGGGTCGCACTTTGATAGTCAACATGAGCAACCTTCCAGGCGAAGTGTTCATTCACGGCTAAACCCGCAAAGAGCATCCTACACCTCATATCGAAGTAGGCAGCACGACGAACGGAGAGAAGCGGTCACTCAATCCAGCTCAAGTTTAACCAACAGCTTGCAAAGAACTCGCTCGCCTGCTAAGAACACACCACAAGAACCGCATCCGCCGCATAGAAGAGCCAAATACATGGAAGACCAGCCTAGACCAACAGGTCATGATTGGGGGCAGCCGAGAGCTTCGCTACCCCAAAGGCAAATTCAAGAGGAAGTAGAAAGACTCTTAACCAAGCGATTGCGTAACTTTCAACGCAACGAGGTCACCGACGAGGCACTACGACGAAACATAACCAACATAAGCAAGTCACCCTTTATGGATGAGATCGAGTAGGCAGAGCCCCCACGTGAGTTCAGCATGCCACATTTCACATCTTTCAAAGGGGAAGAAGACCCGGAGGGACACTTGAAGCACTACCGAAGCGCAATGATCCTCTATCAAAACAACGATGATCTTATGTGTAAGATATTCGCCACCACTCTACAAGGCGAAGCGCAAGATTGGTTCTACACCCTACCGCCACAGTCCATCCGAAATTTTGATGAACTTTCTTTGGCTTTCATCAAAGAATATTCACCCTATCGCTCGATCAAGAAGAAATCCGACCATTTGTTCAACGTCAAGAAGAACCCAAATGAGTCACTTCGCGACTATGTGAAGAGGTTCAAAGCAGAGAAGGCAAGGATAGTCGGATGCAACGACTTGATAGCTAGAGCAGCCTTCCAAAAAGGACTTCCAGCAGACCACCTATTGTTCGGAGAATTGATCATGAAAGAAGATCTAACCCTAGCAGACTCTTTCTTTCTAGCAGAGAAACACGCACTTTGGGATGAAGCTCGGCGAACAGGCAAGGCACCCGAACAGCCTAAAAAAGAAGTAGAAGACGGAAAGCAGCTGAACAAATAAAGCAAGTAGGGGGCCAAGCGTAGGGACTGAAGAGTGCGAAAGAGCATTCCAAAACCTGAAGAAGTATCTCACATCACCTCTCATACTATCCAAGCCAGGAGTAATGGAAGACTTATACATTTACTTGGCAGTCTTAGAAGTAGCGATAAGCTCTATCATTATACGAGAAGAGCTGGGGGCCCGACTACCTGTATTCCACAGTTCAAAAGCTCTCATCGATGCTACCAAAAATTCAAAAGCTAGGTTTGGCAATAATTGTTGCAACTTGGAAGCTCAAGTTTTACCTTCAGACATAAGCAGTCATCCTTATGACGCACTATTCGGCCCAAAAAAGCGAGCCAATGGCAGACGAACACTAGAAGGATACACTCGGAAGCAAGTTTTGTCCTCATTGCCTTAAAAGATTCTACCGGCGGTTGAATGCCATCTTTTGCTATGTGTCACATGGCCTCAGCCGACCCTTACTTTATAATTCTATTCTAGAGTGGCTCAATACTGGCAGTTGAGCATCTCCTACTATGTGTTACTTGGTCTAGCTCTATGGTTCCCTACTGCGCATTCACGCCTAGCCTAGGCAATGCAACAGAGCGGCCCAACAAGCTTAGTACACCTTAGCTGCACCTGCTCCACTTGATGAAGACTTCTAGCATTTGCATATCGACGATGCACCCAACAAGACGATCCTCGGCTGCCTCAAGAAATCCCTCACCAACAAGAAAGGAAAATGGCTAGATCAACTCCCCGGATGTCTATGGGCATATCACACCACCAAAAAATGAGTAAACCAAATAATAAGGAGATGGCCACAAGCTTAGATCTGGCAGAGGAGAAGCGCGAACAGACTATCATTAGCATCACAACTTACCAGCAGCAACTCCTCTCCAGCTACAACAAAAAGGCCAAGATCCGGCAGTTCTAGCCCGAAGATCTGGTCTTAAGAAAAGCCTTCATCACTGCCCGCAGATAAGGCTCTAAAAAGATGGATCCCATCTGGGAAGGTCCGTACAAAATCAGCAGACTAGGCGACAAGAGCAATTACACCCACGCCACCATGAAATGACAAAAATATCGAAAAATAGTAGAATGCCTACAGTCTAAGGAAGTACCACGTGAGACCTCCCGCTACATCAAAGCCTGAAAACTGAAGCAGCTTAACGGGCACCACCTCGCAAGTCGAGAACTATCCAGTTGTTATGTAGTCTTTTACAGCTAAGTTATTCGTTCGTTTCACTTGTTTTTTCAATGAGGAATTCAGAAGTAATTTGCAACTTGGCTTAACTACGTGCCTACGACAACTGATTATACCTGCACTTAAAAAAAAGATTGCGCCCTTCTTAGGGACTCATCGCAGGAATTGCACCCCCCGAGGGACCAACCATGCTCTCCAGTGCGAGAGGGTAAACTAATTCCCCGACACCCACATGGGTCTACTCTCCAAAATGGGAGGATAAAACACTACACTCCGAATATCCAGACGTGGATGAGCCGGGCTGCCCTAGTATAACTAGAAAAGCACGATGGCTTGCGCCGGGATTCCTAGAAGTAGCCACAATGGCCTTTTTCAAGGCTTAGCTAACTGAAGGATTTTGGGTCTCTTGGCCTAATCTGCGGGGAACCGGGCCCTAGAGACGGAGGGGGCACATTACGCAGTACGCCTTACAGACGGCTGCCCTGGAACCCTAAAGCTGCTACCGAGTGCACTAAGGTAGCCTACGGTTTCCAGAAGACTGCCTACGGCTTGCCCTTCAAGCAGTAAAGCCGTGCTAGACTTATACAACTGCACATTCTTGTGAAAGGTTAAACAAGCTAGCGTGCATATACGAAGCTTTATCCACTGTCGATATGCTACGTAGTCAATAAGCTTCACCTCTGCCAAGCACGGAACAATCTACACCAAGTCCTAAAGTGTTGTGATACTTGCTACGCAACCTACGGAATTGGAGAAAGCATAAGGTTAACAGCCTAGTGGTTACACGGACTTGTCTGCTTCTGTAAGTAAGGCATCCGGCTGCCAACCCTATGGCTAACAACTTAGCAAAGTTCTACACCAACACCTACGGCTGCATAGGCTACGCGAGCTTGTTTGCTTATAAAAAAGTAGCATGCCTGCCACTGGTCTATCAAGTCTAAAGGTTAGGGCATGAACAAAAGAAAAGCGAAGGAATCATGTTTATAAACAACTAGCAAAGGCCGAAGGAGTTCAAGCAAAACAAGAGCTACAAGGAAAAATAAAGAAAATCCTAAATGCTACCTAGAAGACTACAGCATCTTGGACATTCCACTATTACTCGGTCGCCACACCTTCAGCAGCTTGGACATTCTTAGCAGTGGCATCATCCAGCACTTTCACTTCCAGCTGCCCCAGCCTGGGCACCAACTTTTCCAACTACTTCGCCAAGGGAAGCCTTAAAAGTAAAAATGAGAAAGTCTTCCACAGAAATAAAGAAGGTCTCGAAACCTTGAGCTCATCCTTCTCACCATTCAGCTGCTCATTATCCTCAAGCAGACCCATACGGACGCATTGCAGCTCGTCCACTTCCTTCTTCAGACTTTCGTTGATCTTCAGTACACCTTGAAATTCCAACACTTGGGGTTCAACCCTATCGACGATTCTCTTAAAGTGGATCATTTGATTATAAGCAGCAATCAACTTTTCATCCTTTACATAAGCAGCAAAACGAAGCTTAGAAACTGCAAACTCAAGATCTTGAATCTGAGTCTCAAACTGCAAAGAAGTGGGGGCAGAAATATTAGACCCCTTCAAAGCAACGAGCTCAAAATCCAACCTCTTGATCTCCTCGGCCAAGAATAAGCTTTAGCTACCATAGTCTTCGCCAGCTCCTTGGTAGCCTTGCTATATCTATTTGCAAGCAGAGCAGTCCTTCTATATTAGGTCGTATGCTTCGCAAAGGAACTTGGGCAAACAACCTTTCTGACACCGTCAACAAACTTGGTACAAGCGTCCATGTCTTTAAGCGAGACTGGTTTCAAAAGCACACAGATCTCAGCAGCCTCCCCAGAAGCAGGCATAAAAGGTTTCTCACAGCTGCCCATGCGAACAGTCTCATTCTTCCCAGCAGGTGAGTCAGTCTCAGCAGCAGAGTAAGTGGGCCTTAGCGCCACTTTAGCATCAGAGTTCACCTTATCGCTCTTCATAATAGCAAGCATCTCCAAATGAGAATCAGATTTAGCTTCATACGGACGTCTTAGCACAGACTTTGACATTTAGGGCATGACAATACCTCTACACTGAGCAATATTATCATCAATCGAATTAGCCATTCTCGACATGGCAGGCGCCACAAGTTCAGATCTAGCAGCCTCATCTATCTTCCTATTTGAAGAAGTCATGCCAATCACATACCTCTCGGTAGCAAGCAGACCTTCATGAGCAGCGGTAGAAGTCTTCAGTTTTTTCTTAACCGGCATCTCTTGAGCAGGCGGGGAAGATCTATTCTTTCCACCTTCATTCATAGTAAGCTCCACGACAGCGATCAGACGAGCCAATGTATTCGCCTTGATCCTCTTTACATTCTCTTATGAGAGCATCCCACCTTTCTCTCAGCGAAGAGGATTAAGCAGCCAATGACATTCGTAGGACTCAGCAGGGGAGCTCAACCCAGCATTCCAGCAGGCAAAGAGGCCTGTATGCTCAGCATTCCAGCAACCCATGAAGCTCGCGACCTCCTCATTTCTTTCAATCGCCGGCTTTCCCGTGTCAGATCCAAGAGCCCAAAGGAAATGAGACTTGCGACTCGCTTAGCACTGCACCTCAGCGCCACAATCTGTGGCCCCAATCGCATAAGCTGCCCATGGCTCAAACCAAGTTGGGCAGCTTAAGGCAGTGGTCTCTGCCACAACATCTCATCGGCCTATGCCGAGCCGATTCCTGGCCCATGCCAGCCGACATGTCGCACCACCCCGACAGCTGCCTCGCGGTAGCACCATCCAAGAAGAAGACAAGGAAGATTAATTTTTTCTTATTTCGGTGCGGCACGAAGAAGACTAAGAAAGCAACGAAAGACGGTCCTTTGCACGGGCAAGATGTAGAAGATTGCTAGAGGAGGGGGAACAAATATCCTCTAAGCTCTCTCTCTCTTGTAGGGTAGAATAAATCGCTCTCCAAGGTTGATTTAATAACCCACTTAAGGTGGACTTAAATAGGCTTTGAGAGAAATTTATTTCCCTTTCCTAGAAGGATCTAATTTCCTATTAAAGAGAGAATCAATATCAAAATAGGAAGCAGTCTTAAGTTTCCTAAAAGCAAGAAGATCTCTACACCTGCTGCCCTTTCCTGCGAGCAGCCCAACAGGTGTGGGGGCATTTGTGGAGCCAAAAATAATCACAAGACGACACGTGGATTTTTGACAAAAGAAGACAAAACTGCCCTTGGGGCATACCAGGATTCCTACGCGCAGGCAGCTGGTAATTATCCCTAAACCAAGTCAAAAGTGCCCAAAGGAAGGTAACAAATTCATAGTTATCTCATCCATCCTCATACCTCATAACCTCTAAATTATTAATTGGCTAATTAGTGAATTAATTACTAAATTCATTAATCAACCAATTAAGTTAGCAATTATATCAAATAAACCACCCAAAACTACATCAATGGCCATCCCCATCTAAAAAAGGATCCATCCTATTTCCTACCTTTCCTTACCCTTTTCTCCCCTTTTTAGCTAATTATTTAGTTATTCTTTATAACCTTTTCATAACCTAATTATCAATTTATTCTAAATAAATATGTAACCACCAATTTATTCTTTAAGGTAATTAAGCCAAAACCATAACCACAAAAGCTCATTATTGGCCGGCCACATCACCTCTCAAATAGAGCAAATCCTAGCTCTATAAATAGGACCCTATTCTCACCAAAAAGAGGATCCCCACACTCTTTCAAAAATCACAAAGTTCTCCAAATACATTTTCTCTCTAAATTTCTAACTTTGGCATCGGAGGTTCTTCGGCCAAAGCCCCCCCAACTCATCGTGGGTGCGTGAGGCTTTTGGCCTTAACCTAAGGTGCTAGTTGTTTTGTAGGTGCAATATTGTCCAAGATCAAGGAGGAGAAAATTTGCATCCACAGTTATCATCAATCCGTGATCCCATATTCTCATGTGCATGCGCATGCATAAAAACTTTTCATTTCTTTTTGGATATCCATTGCCTCTTAAAGGGCATTACACTGTCTCTTATAGGACAGTCATAGTTTAGAGAATGCGGATCATAACCTCCTCTTGAGCGTTATAGAGCAGGAATTTTAATCTCCACTCTGGGAGTTGAGTCATTGGAACCTATACGTCTATCGTGCTTCATGCATGAGACATCAACATTTCCATGTATGCGGATTGTCCTTTCTGGGACATGTATCCATGCGGCGACTGTCATACTTTCGGCATGCAATAGTTATACTTTGGGAATACAATAGTTCAGTAGTGCCATATTCTTCTTCTTTCGAACGATTGAACCTTTTGAGTCTAAAGGTTTGCCATGTTTTAGGCATGCATCAGATAAATCATTTGCTGTTACATTATTTTGTCCAACAGAGACATCAATTCTTGTAGGTATATTTGCAGCAAGTATATGTGATTTCATTGCTTTCGTTGAATCATTCAATCATTCTTACTTCATTTTCTCATTGATTGCTTTGTGAATCAAAATAAGACAAATTCTTTTCGTCCTTCTAGAACGATTTTTTCTTGTCATTCTTCTGGAACAGTTTTTTCTCGTGGTTTTTCTGGAACTGCGGGAAAACTGTCTTATCAAAGTCATGGTTCGTAAATCATGCAGTAAATATGTCCCTAGTCAAGGCTTCTAAATATTAAATGATAAATGGTGAATCAAATTTAATATAAATTCCTAGTTTGCCTTCAGGCCTCGTTTTAGTACGTCGTGACAGTGCAATAGGTACATAGATAACACAACTAAAAAACTCATAAATGTGTAATGTTTGGCCGATGCCCATACACGAGTTGTATTAAGAAGTATTAGTGGTTGGTAACAGGTCTCAACACAACTAATGATGCATCATCCAAGACCATAAAATATCGAAATGGTCTACATTTTGGTTAGACTAGTCCACAGTTATTCCCGAGATCTTTAATCCATATTTTTGGAATTCATGCATGTACTCAATTGCATATGGATTATATCATCATTTACATGAATTAAGAAACTTCTAGTCCTTATTTAATAGTCTGTGGACTGAGACTCTTATGACCATTATTTTAATTTAATTGAGGAATTGCTGCTATCTCAGTTAGTTCAAAAACTTCAAGTTTTGATTTGGATCAAGGAACTTCGGTTTCGATCTTTTAATGATGCTGATAAAGGAACTTCAGGTCTGATCCTTTTACATGATAGAACTTCAGGTCCAATCATTTTATATGATGAGGATCTAGAAATTTCAGGTTCTAATCTGATTAAGGAATTTCGGGTCCAGTATGTACTCATCGTAATAAAAAAAAAGAAGTACAATAAATAAATTAAAGCGATATGTAGTAATTACATCCATGGTAAATAAATTGCTTTTAAGTAAATAAAGCTGTGACAAGGGCTTTGATTTAGCACCATTCACATAAATATCAAAGTTTTAAAGCAAAGGGTAATAATTATATCCACTGTAAATAAATAGAACTTGTTATAGGGCTTTAAGTCAACATTATGCACATAAATAGTCAAAACAAAAAATGCAATGATTAAGTCCCCATCTTTTTTTTTTCTTGGTCTGCCACTTTCTTTTGTTTCATTCCTTTTATTTTATTTTTTTATTTTCACAACTTTAAGTCTTTTTAGTTACTCGGGAAGTAATAGTAACAATAAGTTCCAATTGGTGTTCCTCCTCCGTGAGTTTCGAAAAAGTCGAAACGGTTCCCATAAGTTTTGGAGTCAAGAGTGTTTGCAACTTATGAGAAGATCAAACCGTTAGATTTAGCTCACATTTAAGTATGATATGGATAAGAGGATACCAAACAACTTTTGTGAAGAAACAATTTCGATCTGAGCTACCGAAATGGAGTTTTGGCACTCATAATGTGGCTGCCCAGTTTTCTGCGGAAATTGGGAACTGATTTGGTATTTCAGACATCTGTGACGATCTCACCATTAGAATTTTCTTAAAATTCGATATGTTATAGATACTGGGTGGACGAACACTTTGAAGATGAAAGTATTTCAATCCAAGGTTCGTAAGTTGGAGTTCCAAGGCTGTTTATATAGCTGTCAGATTTTTTACGAATTTTGAGTCTGTAATATTTAGTAGTATAGAGATTTTAAAATGAAATGAAAATATTTTCTTATCTGAGATATTCCTGTTGACGGAGGTGAGAGGTAGGAAGTGCTTCACCGGATTTGTGGCGTTGTGTTTTCCACTTACATGTGAGCTTCTCGTGCTAAGAACATGTTGTAAAATTGACGGTGTGTGCAATGGAATAAATAAACAAGATACAAAATTTATGAGGTTCCTCTACAGTTAGTGTGACTGGAGTACGTCCTCGGAGCAGTAGCAGTGCTTTTATTTATAATTTGAAACCATAAGATTACAAAAATAACTCTCAATTCTCTCATCTCTTTCCTCTCTTTGCCGTGAGCCTTGTGGCTTCTGTCTTCCGTTTTTGTTATCTCTTTCTTTAATACTAGCCTTCATGCACGAACTCATGCGCGTGCAGAAGACATTTTTTAAATCACGGTGTGCTATGCATGACTTACACGTTTTAAATGATTATTATGCACATGCGAGAGACTTATTTTTTTTAATAACCGGCACTATGCACCTCTTAATTAAAAATTGAGAAATAATATTTAATAAACAACCACATGCAAAAATATATTTTTTGAATCATAGCGCAATACGTGCGATTTATACATTTTAAATGTCTTTGTCATTTGTTTATTTTTTTCTCTCTTCCCTTTCATTTTTTTATTCTTTTCCCTCTACCCACTTATATTTATAATATATTTTATGATAGCCAAATTACCAAATTACCCTTAATGCATGCATTTGTGCTGTTGTATTTTTTGTTGGCCTAGGGGCATTTTGGTCCAATAATTTTTGCTGATATTGTTAGCTTGCGTGACCCCAATATTTTGGCAGCATGTGCATTGTCCATTACAAAATAAATTTACAAAATTACCCTTGAATTATTTTATGCATTCATTTTTCCTGCTTTGAATTTTTTTGGTCGAGGAGTATTTTCGTCTATTTTTTTTTTGTCGAAGCCGGTGACACCAAAGTTAACCACTGTTCTACACTATGCTCCACTGTTACCTTTTCCTCTGGCGATGCTCCTTTGTTTTATAGGCAAAGTATGAGCACAGAAAGCAAGCAATGGCATCTCCTAGTGGAAGGACATGTTATGGATGACAACCTTATTCCCACTTGCTTGTTTAGTGGACAATTATATTCTTTTGCTGTTCCTTGGCTGAATGGATATCCACTATTTACAACATTTAGTTAATTAAATAAATTAATTTTGAGGTTTTTAATTGAAGTTAATTAACTAAATATTGGGTTGATTTTAAATTAGTCTTTAACATTTCTTTTAACAAATGATATTATCTATGCTAGAGAATTGGGGAAGTGCGTTAAGCCTCACAATGGACTACCAATAATGTGATTCGAATTCGCTTTTGATGACAATCAAACCTAAGACCTCTTAAAACCTAAATAATTAACTAACATGTAAAAATTAGACATATGTTAGACCATCAGTGTTAAGCTAGGATTTTACTAACATAAGTGAATAAGTAAACCATTAAATGATGAGGTGGTCAATAACTGAAGTTGGTTTTCACTAATGCCGTCTTTAGAGCTTTAATCTCCCAAATCAACTCCTTTATTATTAATGCTATATTTGTTTAGCTAAAATGCGTCGATTTTGAGATTGAAACTCTACAGATAACTTGAGAATTAAAACACGCTTTAATATTTGTCCATTGTCATCACTTAATGCTAATGAACCTAACAAATACCCATTTTTAAGACTTTTTAAGGTAATTATTTGGAATGTTTTTAAAGATTATGACCAATTTGGAATCATTCCTAAACGTTGGGCAGTTATCCAGACTTAACCCTAATATAAATTATCTAATTCAATAGACATCTTTGAATTTAACAATAGCTGTTTATGAGATTTAAACTCAAAATTATTATTCGCACATAGTCAATTGCTCTAATGGGTGGCCCTTATCAATTAATTTCATTGCATCCCGAGTTCGAACCCTTCCCTCTTCTTAATGTTTAAAGTAAAATATAACTTCTATTAAAACCAACTTAACATTGGTCTTTAGTGTCTAAAAATTACTCTAATTTATGATTGGAAGCTTCAAATTGGGGACTGGAGCTTTGTAGTTCAACTGATAAAAAATAGAGAGCTTTAATGAAAAGGGCTGCCTACTTTTTTCTTCTTAACAAAAAAAACTACCTAATATCTTTATTTAATAAAAAAAAACTACTTAATAACTTTATTTAATGAAAAAAAAAATTTGAACTTTAATGAAAATGACAAATGTTTAATATAATAAAAAAAATAACTAAAGAAAATTGATGCGCGGGACCCGCCATCACCTTTTCTCTCTTCCTCCCTTCCTCACTTGTATCTTTCCCTCTCTTCACCTACCACCATCATCTCTCTCTTCATACATCACCATCATCTTTCTTCTCTTACACCCATCACCATCATCTCTCTTCTCTGTCACTGTTATCATAATCTTTATTTCCTTTTTCAGCCATCACTATCATCTCTCATATATATATATATATATATATATCTCTCTCTCTCTCTCTCTCTCTCTCATGTCACTCCTTCCTCCCTTCTTTTTCATTTTATTTATTTATTTATTTTTGTTATTATTAACAATTTTGTTAATAGAAAAACTTGATAAATTTTATTAATAAGAAATAGTATTTCTTAAAAATAATAAATTTCTAGAAAAACTAATGAAAATTCAAGCTATTTTCTTATTATGGTAGTAAGCTTTTTTAGTTTTTTTTAATAAGTGGTAAGCTTTTTTAGTTTTTTTTTAATAAGTGGTAGCACTATTTTTAGAAACAGTGACATTATTTCTAGAATTAATGACACTATTTATAGAAACATGTGACATTATTTCTAGAAACAGTTGTCATTATTTCTAGAAACGATGACACTATATTTAAAATTGGTGCCACTATTTTTAGAAAAAGGTGATGTGCTACTATCGACTAGTCAAACTCTAAAAATTGTACTTTCATCTATTTCTAGAAATAGTGATATTATCCAATAACTATTTTTGGAGAGTAGAAAGTAAGGTTCTAAGTATGAACTCCAAGATGCATTAATAGAGGTTTTGTGTTTTTCTAACAAGATAAAGAATTTGAAACGAAAAATAGAAAATAAAAGAGCATGAACATAGTTATTGAATTGGATAGATGAGAGAGAAGGGGGGAAATTAATATAAAATAAAATAAAATTTGCATAATGGAGAGACGCCCATTTAGCTAATAAGCTAATGCTTACAGGTTAGGTTGTCTAGTGTCTTGAGGAGTTTAGGTGGTGGGCCTACCGCATACTCAATGCCTTGAAATTAGTAAAGCTGTCTAATCTTTTTTGTTGTGTTTTCTGCGCATTGTGGAGAATACATGCATTAGCAATTTATTGACATTTAATATTTTATTATTTATTTTATCCTAATCAATAAATAAAGTTATTCGAATGCTTTTAGCTAAACTTAACTTTTTAATTAATTTTCCTTTAAAAAAATAGGCTTAAATGTTAAAATAGTCATTGTGTTTTAGTTATTGGATCAATTTAGTCCATGTGTTTTCAATTTGGCTAATTTGGTCCTTGTGTTTATCTTCGTTAGCCAATTAAGGACATTTCCATCTAATTTTTATAAATTATTATAAACTTATTTATAAAATTATTTATTTGATTTAAAATATTTAAAAATGACATAAAATTAAAAAAATAAAAGAAAAATTATTCTCCTCCCAACTCCTCGACCTTCTCCTTAACGTTACCCCCTTTCTTTTCTATCCGGCGCATCAGATCCTTAGGCAAATGTAGAAGCAGTTTGATGAAGTCATCTCATCTAGTCGGCATAAGTAGCGAATGCGATTCTCGAAACAAATGGAAGAATGCATGAGTGCTAAAACTCACAAAACCTCGCTATGGAAAAATCCAAGGCGAAGCAAAAGCTCATAGTCAAAGGACAAAAGTGAGAAGTTGCATTAAGTTAAAACTATACATCTTTAGGATGCATATAGAGTGCTCTCAAGGGTATGACCAACTCAGGATGGTTGCCTCATCAAAACCTAGTCAGGTAGCAAAAACCCAATGGGAAAAATGCTCCTAAACGTAAGGAAATATAATACATTAAGGTCAAGTGAGTATGCTTCTAGATACTCCCCCCGAGTTTGACAGAACTTCTAAATGAAACTACAAGTATCGCAAATGAAAAAGTCATTGATCGGATCATATTTATACATATTTTTATATCAAATTCACTCGTCTTTTCTTAGTTAGTTCGTTATATTTTGATCTATTTACGTTATTATTATGTTTTATAAGTTTTTCAAGAAAAGAAAATAAAAATAGTATAAGTGAAGTTTTAAGTAATAATTTCGTACTATCTTGCTTGTTGATTAGAATTTATCATTTGGAAAATAATATATATATATATATATATATATATATATATATATTTTTATATATTTTTATATTTATGAATTTGATTTGTGTGCATGTAGTCGGTGGAGCTAAGAAAGATTTAAAAAACAAAAGGAAGCTGCTTGGCAGCTAAAGAGAAGAAAAAGGCTCAAATGCTTTCAGTGGAAGGATAGCATCCGAGGGGAATAATCAAAGCACTCGGTGGTAGGGCATATGAAAAAGGGGACTGAAAACAGACGCTGCCAAGTGGGGCAGCTGACATCTAGGAATAAAAGAGGAAGAAGGACGGGAGTCAAGGGGAGCGGTGGAATAAGGAGCTGCCTTTTGGCAGCTGAAGAAAACGCAGAAATAGAAGGGAGGAGAAAACAAAACAGAAAAAAAAAGAAGAAGGAGCTCCTCGGAGCTGCGAGTAGGGGAGGCCAGGAATAAAGGAAGCTCACGGGAAGACTACCAGCAGGTTGAAAGCTGACTTAGGCAGCTGACAAAGGAAGCTGCCAGAGAAGGCAGCGTGCGAGAAGAGGAAGCTGCCAGATGGGAGGCAGCAAGTGAGAGGAACAGACGGCTTGGAGAAGGGGGGGCGTTGCCCTTGGTTTTCCTGGGAGTCGTGAGCAACCAGGCAGAAAAGAAAAGATAAAAAAAAAAGAAAAGAAACAGAGGTCAGTCGGTGGAGAGCTGCCTCACGGAGGCAGCAGGAAAGAAGGAGGACCAAAGCTGCGAAACGGCGCCAGAGGCTTCCTTGGGGTTTTTACGAAAGCTGCGGAGGCAGCTTTGAGAAGAAATCAGAAAACAAATAATAAAAAATAAGTCAAGGAGGACAGCTGCCAAGAAGGCAGCGGGAGATAGGCGCAGCCAGAGAACGGACAGGAAGGCAGCAAATTTGAGGGCAGTGCCCATCTGGCACAGAGAGCTTCCTCATCTCGGTTTTATCCTCCAAACTCATATTTTACTTTTACTTTAATTTATAAATAATGTGTAATTAATTTGTTTTGGCTAGAGGTTAATTTAAAGCCATGATTATATTTGTAATTTGAATTGATACCTTCAGTTGTGATTTCTGAGTTGTGATTTAATTTGCTTAACTGCTTGATTGATAACTTATTTGTGTATGTTAATTAAGAATGCATACTTAATTTACATGCATGAATTTGATGCTAGAATATAAGTGAATTTCACCTAATCGTTATGAACTTATATTCATGAGTAGTGAAGGTTGCTATCCGCAATCGCGTTAAGTAAATTCCTGGCAAACGTATCATGCTGTTCATAGTTACGAATGCTTTGTCAACACTTATGATTTTCATAAAACTTAATGATCTTTAATCGTATCTCTATTGTGCTTTTCACGTAGGGAACTTTTGGGGAATAATTTGAATTGTTGTATGCTGTTCATCCAATTCAATAACTTAAGGGAAATCTGAAGGTTAATTTAAGCGTACCTAATTAATCTGGAGTATTGAAATTTACAATTTATTGAAAGAACAACTGAAGGTCAATTTAGATTGCATATGTATCTTGTGTGGAGAAAAACCCTCTAGCCAATCCGTCGTCTATCCATTCACCTTTATTTTATGTTTTTGTCAATTCTGTAATTTATTTAGGTTTAATTTACGTCTCATCAAAACCAAACCCCCCCCATTATTAAATTATATTATTTAGTTAGTTTTTATTATTTTTAATCTTTTAATTCATTGTCCGTCCATTTTAATTTCCTAGTGTCTATTTAAATTGTTTTTATTGTTTTGAATCATTTTAGTGTGTTTCGAGTTATTAGAGTTTTTAGCCTAGTTTTGTGTTTTTGAGTCTTGTTTAATATTTTTAAATTAATTTAGAGTAGATTAGCAATCCCTCCCAATCCCCGGCCTAGAACGATACCCTACTTACATCTTTACTACAACTGTCAAAAAGAGGGTTAAATTTGTGCGGTTTAAAATCTCGTCAAATTTTTGGCGCCGTTGCCGGGGATTAGCAAATTTGCTAATCCCTTTATTTTTTGTTTGTGTTTAGTTTATTTTATTTTATATTTTGTTTTGTTTGTTTGTGTTTTTATTTATATTTATGTTTGTGTATTTATTTGTGTTTGTGTATTTTACTTTTGGTATTTGATTTATTTTTCGTTCTTTAATTTTAGGTAAAAATGGATGAAGATATGGCAAACATTCAAGCTCAATTGGCGCAGCTTACTGCTCAATGGACTTATAATGCCGAACGGGCCTCAATGCCAAGTGTTCCTACACTTGATGTGCCCTATGGGCAAGGATATCAAGGCTATGATCAACCAAGCGGCAACTTGTATTTCAACGCTCGCAACTCGGATTGGAGTGATCATTCAAACTCTATGTGGTGGGAAGCTCAACAAGTTCAACATGAAGCATATTGGCAGCCATATGAGGAGTTCTATACAACACCACCACAACCTCCATCACAATCTGCCAAATTAAATTCAGGTACATCTGTGAATAATGATAATATTATTCAATTACTCATCTCTTTGAACCAGGAAGTAGAAAATCAAACCAAGGAGATGGGAGAATTGAATAATCAAATGGGGCAGATTGTGGAAGTCAAGGCACAAATTCAAGAGCAACGTGAACTCTGCAACTCCACATTTGCAAATTCAAAGGGAGAAGTGGAATTCGATGAAGCCACCACTGTGGAAGGAGAGATGGATGAATTGCAGCTGCAAGAAGAAGATGAGGAGGACGACTTGGGCAGTTTAGAAGAATTTTTGTCTCAAACCCCTGAAGTCCCTATGTTGTCCAACTCAGGTGAGGAAGTTCCAATTTCAATTCATTCTAACATTTTTCCACCGAATGTCCTTTTTCCTTGCAGAATTTTAATTCCAAATTTTGAAGAGAGTGAAAAAGACGTTGTGGAAGTTCTTCCAGAGATCCAAAGTGATATCCCAATTCTTGGTGCACCAAAACAAGTTCCCGAACCTTGCACACCAAGAAAAGGGATTCAAGAAATCGAAGTGGGTGAAGAATTTGTAAATTGCATCAAAGAGGTTGTGCAGACAATCAAGGCCACTACCATCATAGTAAACCTGGCCAAGTTCAAAATCCCGGAAATATCCAAAAATGTGGTTTTTGTTATTGAGTTTATGTCGGAGAATGAAAGTAAACCATCTTCTCCAATTTTAATTTTTATTTTATTTTATACTAACTTGTCTCTAATTTTGATGATTCAGGCATCCACCCTAGAATTCAGACCATTGCCGAATCATTTCAAATATCACCTCCCATTAAAAGATAAATTCCGTGCTTTGGAGCTGAGGGGAGGTTAAGGAAAGATTCGTCCGGCTAAAGACGTTAAATCAAGCGCTTCTTGGGAGGCAACCCAAGCAACCAGATTTGCATTTCTTAACCCTTCTCTTTATTACCTTTATTTTGAAATCTTTGTTTTGTTTAGTTAGTTGTTTTATTTGGTTGATTTTTGTTTAGTTTGTGTTTAAATAAATTAAGGGCAATATTTATTTTAAGTGCGGGTAAATAAAATCTTTTTACATTAATTTACATATTTTAATTGCTTAAAATAAACCAAAAAAAAAAAAAATAATAATAATAATATTAGTAATATATATATATATATATTTACTTATTTAAATAAACTTAAAAAAAAATTTTTTTTTTTACAATAATACAAAAAACTAATAGCATTCATTGGTTTTGGTTAGGTGGCGCCTGAGAGGTCGACGGAGCTCCGGGAAGACGAAGAGCCAGAGTTGGAATCTCTGGAGCCGGAACGCTTGGTGTAACTCCCGAGGACGAAGGCAACATAAACCTCGGGAGTAGCGCCATGAACCTATCATGATCGCTCTGAATCCGACCGTCCGACTCCTGCAGCTGGTCCAGCTTCCTCTTCATGCTGGTCGAGTAACTAGTTGCAAGCATGTGCAACTCCTTGTTCTCGTGCCTGAGTCCTCTGACTTCTTGCTGAAGACTGGCCACCTCCGCCATCAGTGACTCCACCTGACGAGTTCGGGCAAGCAGGCGCTGGCCCATGTTCGAAACTGAGCCTGCACTTTGGACGCTGAGGGCCAGAGATTCCTGAACGGCCAGCTCGTCCGATCGCCTAGATAGCATCCTATTGTCCCTTGGAGTGAGCAGATTTCTGGCAATCACCGTAGCGGTGATTTCATTCCTCATCATTGTGTCCCTGACTGTAAGTGGACCATTGGGGGATATGAAGGATGGATTCCAAATATTGTTCGGAGAAGACTAGTCATCGTCTTCCCCGACATTCAAGTTTAGGCGACGGTCGGAAGGGCAAGACATTTTTAGAGGGTGTTGAGGAAGAAAAGAGTTCGCTAAGTTTACGAGTGCAGGAAGAGTTCGGAAAGATTAAGAGTGCAGAAGTGCAAGAAGAGAGCGGAAGGAGTATGAATGCAGAAGTGTTTGAGGAATTTTTGGAGTTCAAGTGTGATGTGAAGCAGAATTAGCGCCTCTATAAAAAGAAGCAAATCAAAGAGAGGCGCTCCTCTGAGGTTGAAGACGCGTCCTCGCGCAAATCAAAAGAGCCGTTTCCTTTCTCAAAAGCTGGGCTTGACTCAGCAATCACGTGGTTCTGTTTTTCCAAATTTGTCGTGACTCATCACGTGCAGCGTGGAGCGTTGCGAAAACCACGAGCCGCACCCGGTTTTGAACCCCGGTTTTCAAAAGATCATAATTCCAATTTGTCGTCACTCGTCGCATGCGCAGTCAGCTTCGCGGAAATTACGGAAGCTTTGTCAGAAAGCGCGTAACGGGCACTGTTCATCCATCCACCGGCTGCCGACAAATAGTGAGGGAACAGTTCCGGTTGTGAAGGAAAATTTCTATAAAGTCGACCTTCGCCTTCCACATCAAAGGCACACCTTCACACCCTCTCAACCTCTCAACCTCTCTTCATCTCCGATAATGTCTTCCCAAAGAAAGCTTTCAAGTTACTCAGTGTTCTTCATCCCTTGGATCACCCCAGAAAACAAACCTTCCAGAGCAAAAGTATTTCATATCAAAAAGGTTAAAAGCAAAAGTATCTCATATCATGCTTTCTCCTCTCCTTCATCTGAGGAACGTGGAGAAAGTGAGATCCTGATTGCTTACCTAGTCTTGCTCTTGAGCACTCATCTTCGACCCCTCCCTGCCCAGTTCAAAAATAAACCTGTGCAGAGGTGCTTCTTCAAAAGCAAAAGTACCTCACAGACGAAGCAGGAGGAGTCTGAGTTGCTTCGACGAGCAGATGAGTCGGGGTGGTTCCAAGAGTTCAAGAAGATGCCACACCTGCGTGGAGACCTGACTACTTGAAGCATGTGGAGACAACATGCTGATTCATCCTCAACTAAGCCGAGGAGCACATGCAAGAAAGGAGGCCCATCCAGTTCAAGATGAAAGCTGTGGAAAATCAACAAGGATGACCAATGATCGCCTATTAGTTCTATCCATTGTCTTTTATTTCATTTTTTTTATTATTTTATTTTTCGTTTGCATTTTCTATATTTTCTTGCGTACTTAACTGATTTATTTCTTTTCTTTGCAGGAACGTTTGGTTATTTTTTCCCTTGAAGTTGATTCCAAAATTTACGCTTGGGGGTCATCGCTTGAGTTTTCTGCAAATTAGAGAAGTTTTCAGTGCCTTATTTTGTTTCGTATTATTTATTTATTTTTTATTTTTAATTGCTTATTATTGTTTTCTGACATTGGGGACAATGTCTAGTTTAAGTGTGGGGGTATCGAGTATAAAAAAAATGACCAAATTGAAAATTTTTATACCTTCGACTTTGAACTGGTTTCATTTGTTTCTATGTTATTGCTTTTTGTTTTCTTAATTAGTTCTGTTTTATTTAAATTTTTTGAAAAAATTTTAAAAATCCAAAAATATTGTTTTGTCTTCCTTATGGTTTTAAATTAGATTTTTATTAGTTTCCCGACCCAATGATATAACTGGATGAAATTTGAACCATGATTAGCAAGAACTTAGTTAACATGTGTTGTATGTGAAATTCCTTATTCTCTTGTTAGTTTTGTACATGTTTGATCATCTTTGAAAAATCAAATGCACATAGCCTTGTTGATGTGAAACTAAAGCATGAATTAAAGCTTCATATGTGAATTTAGTGACCGTATACATCCTATGTGAGGTTTTGAGCTTATTGAAAGTGTGTGCATTTTTCATACACTCCTATTCTTTCATGTGTGATGAACTTATGTGAGATGCATCTCTAGAACTTGCGTAACGATCTTTCGAAATTTTTGTCATTGATTGCATGAACTTGAAAATGATAGAGGCATTAGGTTCACCACCATGGCCCAAATATCCATATTTCCCAAAGAAAAAAAAATGATGATATCATTAGATTGCCATTTTGAGCCGTTATGTGAGCCTTTTATTTCTTATCACCAGATATGTCTACCCTTATACCTCAAAACATGTATCCTTACCCTTTCCAAGCGAGCAATTTGAGACCGTCTTATAAGAAATGTTTGTGAAGTACTTGGAATGAGTTTGGCAAAAGAATAAGTGTGGGGGTATTTCATGTTTGTATTTATTATTTGAAAAAAAAAAAAAAAGAAAAAAGAAAAAAAAAGAAAGATTGTATACGAAGAAAATAAAATAAAAAGTCTAAAGTTTCATTTTGAGGGTGTGGGTGGAAGTGTTAGAAGAATCGCTGGGAACTTGAGTTCTTATAAATCTCAACAAAAGAATTGCTTGCAATATAGCTTGGAACTCGTGTTTTCCTATTCTTTCGTTTCAATAGCCCTATCCCTAAGCCTCATTACATCCAATAAAAGTCCTCTTGATTTAAGTTTTGCAATTATGATTGTGGAGAAGTGATCTTTATGCAAGCTTATGGTAGAACTTTCACATTTGTTTCTTTGAGCGAAACACATTTAAACTAAACACATGTGTGATTGAGTGCATATCCCGTGAGAAGGTTGCTAGTTTGCATATGATGATTTTAAAAATAAAAACTTGAAATTGCATTAGCATGGCTATCTCACACACTACACTTCAAGGATGATTTAAAGATTACTGCTAATATTTGAATAAGGAAGATGAACTTGGATTAGTTTGTTTTGTGCTAGCTATGGTTCTTGATGATTTGCGTTCTCGAATGAAATTCTATGAGGGTCAAATAGGGGGAAGCTAATGTTTTTCATGTTATTACTTTTTCTGTTTTCTTTGTTTTGCTCGAGGACTAGCAAAAGCTAAGTGTGGGGGTATTATATATATATTTATATATTTATATTTTTATATATTTTTATATTTATGAATTTGATTTGTGTGCATGTAGTCGGTGGAGCTAAGAAAGATTTAAAAAACAAAAGGAAGCTGCTTGGCAGCTAAAGAGAAGAAAAAGGCTCAAATGCTTTCGGTGGAAGGATAGCATCCGAGGGGAATAATCAAAGCACTCGGTGGTAGGGCATCTGAAAAAGGGGACTGAAAACAGACGCTGCCAAGTGGGGCAGCTGACATATAGGAATAAAAGAGGAAGAAGGACGGGAGTCAAGGGGAGCGGTGGAATAAGGAGCTGCCTTTTGGCAGCTGAAGAAAACGCAGAAATAGAAGGGAGGAGAAAACAAAACAGAAAAAAGAAGAAGAAGGAGCTCCTCGGAGCTGCGAGTAGGGGAGGCCAGGAATAAAGGAAGCTCACGGGAAGACTACCAGCAGGTTGAAAGCTGACTTAGGCAGCTGACAAAGGAAGCTGCCAGAGAAGGCAGCGTGCGAGAAGAGGAAGCTGCCAGATGGGAGGCAGCAAGTGAGAGGAACAGACGGCTTGGAGAAGGGGGGGCGTTGCCCTTGGTTTTCCTGGGAGTCGTGAGCAACCAGGCAGAAAAGAAAAGATAAAAAAAAAAGAAAAGAAACAGAGGTCAGTCGGTGGAGAGCTGCCTCACGGAGGCAGCAGGAAAGAAGGAGGACCAAAGCTGCGAAACGGCGCCAGAGGCTTCCTTGGGGTTTTTACGAAAGCTGCGGAGGCAGCTTTGAGAAGAAATCAGAAAACAAATAATAAAAAATAAGTCAAGGAGGACAGCTGCCAAGAAGGCAGCGGGAGATAGGCGCAGCCAGAGAACGGACAGGAAGGCAGCAAATTTGAGGGCAGTGCCCATCTGGCACAGAGAGCTTCCTCATCTCGGTTTTATCCTCCAAACTCATATTTTACTTTTACTTTAATTTATAAATAATGTGTAATTAATTTGTTTTGGCTAGAGGTTAATTTAAAGCCATGATTATATTTGTAATTTGAATTGATACCTTCAGTTGTGATTTCTGAGTTGTGATTTAATTTGCTTAACTGCTTGATTGATAACTTATTTGTGTATGTTAATTAAGAATGCATACTTAATTTACATGCATGAATTTGATGCTAGAATATAAGTGAATTTCACCTAATCGTTATGAACTTATATTCATGAGTAGTGAAGGTTGCTATCCGCAATCGCGTTAAGTAAATTCCTGGCAAACGTATCATGCTGTTCATAGTTACGAATGCTTTGTCAACACTTATGATTTTCATAAAACTTAATGATCTTTAATCGTATCTCTATTGTGCTTTTCACGTAGGGAACTTTTGGGGAATAATTTGAATTGTTGTATGCTGTTCATCCAATTCAATAACTTAAGGGAAATCTGAAGGTTAATTTAAGCGTACCTAATTAATCTGGAGTATTGAAATTTACAATTTATTGAAAGAACAACTGAAGGTCAATTTAGATTGCATATGTATCTTGTGTGGAGAAAAACCCTCTAGCCAATCCGTCGTCTATCCATTCACCTTTATTTTATGTTTTTGTCAATTCTGTAATGTATTTAGGTTTAATTTACGTCTCATCAAAACCAAACCCCCCCCCATTATTAAATTATATTATTTAGTTAGTTTTTATTATTTTTAATCTTTTAATTCATTGTCCGTCCATTTTAATTTCCTAGTGTCTATTTAAATTGTTTTTATTGTTTTGAATCATTTTAGTGTGTTTCGAGTTATTAGAGTTTTTAGCCTAGTTTTGTGTTTTTGAGTCTTGTTTAATATTTTTAAATTAATTTAAAGTAGATTAGCAATCCCTCCCAATCCCCGGCCTAGAACGATACCCTACTTACATCTTTACTACAACTGTCAAAAAGAGGGTTAAATTTGTGCGGTTTAAAATCTCGTCAGTCATGCATACCAATTTCTTGAACAAGCTTCTGGAAGGTAGATTTCGGCATTGATTTTGTGTAGAGGTCGGCAAGGTTGTTTGGGATTGAACTACTTGACTTCAATCTTTTGATGCTCATGTTGATTTAGACATAATATGCTCGGTGTTGACTTGTTAGATGATGCTTAGCGTTGACTTGTTAGATGTATCATGACCTGGTCGATACATACGACATTGTCTTCATGGATCTTTGTTGGGACTAAACGATAAATGAAAATCGCACGGAGTTCGAAATGCTCAACAAGAATTCTCAACCATATCTCTCACGCGATGAGATACAGTGAGTCTTGGAATGATTCAAAGGTTTCACAACTAAAGGTTTATATCAAGAACTCCAAGATATTTCGGTGTTACTTAATGGTAAAGAAATAACCATTCGAGAACATACTTTGTGCGGTTAGATAGATAATCTGATCTAGCGAATCCCACAAGGTAGGCATCATTATGAAGATCGAGGGGGTGTGATCTATTCTGAGATGCATAGAGATAGATAAGCCCAAATCCGTAGTAACAGAAAAATGTCTTTAGCAGTAAATTTGGTGGTATCGTGTTGGTGCAGTGCTGGTTTATACCAAAAGATTATCAGCACATAAGATGTCCGATCTAGTGCATTGAGCTAAGTACAACAAACACTAATTGTACTTAAATATGGTTGCCTCACATTCCAACATGGAACTTTATGCTCCATATCATTCGTAAAGGTCTCATTTGCATTTAGCGTACAGAAGATCAGAGTATACTCAAATGTAACACTTACTGGGTCTAGTTTGACTAGTGGACTATAATACCATTAGGACTAGCTCGAAACTTTAGGTCGAGGTAATGTTGAGTTTTCCCAAGATCATTCAACTTAAAGTTTGACTTTAGGTGCGAGTCAGCTTTCTCAAATCTAGCAATTTCAAATTTTGTACACGTAGGGCATATGTCGCTAACTGATCAAATATTCACTTAGACAGGTATACCACATCCGCCCGGATAGTTCTACATCCTCAAAGTGAAGGCCATGAGAACCGAGAGGGTGTTCTTGTGGTCTAGAATTATTTAAATCAGTACATGTAAGTCATTTGGAAACTCTATGTAGGTTTCATATCAAGATCCCAGAGATACTACAACCGCGTTTGTAAAGCTGCAATCAATCACAAGGCGTATGAGAAAATCCTCGCCCAACAAGTTGTCATATTGCACTATTTCATTCATCTCATTCATCATGGATTGATTTTTCTAGTTGACCAATTAGTTTTACGTTGACACTAATCAACAGAACGCGGTTCGTTATCGTAGCTTTTCATTTATGTTGGTAGTTACTATATAAATAAAAAATCATCTATGATAATCTCATTCCAATTTCATATCTCATCCAAACTAGTATACTGGACCAATAACTTTAGGTCTCGGGAGTAATCCAAATTTAATCTCATGAGATGGAAAAGATTGAGACAGCGATCGAGGGGTGGATTCGTTCGTGTCATGTTCCTCCACTTTTAGGAAAGTGAATCTTTCAAACTAAGTGATCTGCCACGCTTTTGGCGTATGAAAGATTGATTGGATAGCCGCCAATGTACGAAGGTCGGCCATAGTAGCTACTTTCAGGGACATAGTAGGGTTTAGGAATGATAATTCGCGTCATTCTTTAGGAACGTTGACGCCCTTATCTCCCCTTAATGGCGGAAAGACTGTCTCATAAAAGTGACAATTTACAAAACGAGCGGTAAAGAGATTGTTTATCAAAGGTTCTAAGTAATGAATATTAGAAGGAGAATCATAACCGACATAAATTTCCATCCTGTTTTTAGGACCTATTTTTTTCTTTGTACGTAAGGGCTGCGTAAATGGCACATAAACCGCACAACCAAAGACGCGCAAATGCAATATGTCGAGTTCGTATCTGGTAGCCAATTGACACGGGCTTTATAAGGTTGGGTTGTGACTGGCCTCAAGTGGACCAATATGGCTGTTTGCAATATTGTATGGCCCCAAGCAGAGATCGAAAACTTGGTACGTATGACCAACGATCGCGCAATCATTTGTAGGCATTTAATGAATACTTCTGTTAGGCCGTTTTGGGTATGAACATGGGGTACTTGATGTTCAACTTCAAAACCCAACCGTCATGCAATATCCCATCGAAAGTTTTCGATGTAAATTCTCTAACTTATCCAATCAAGTAGATTTGATCAGATAATCAGGGTGGTGAACCCTGAGCTTGTTAATCCGAGCCACCAGTGTGGAGAAGACAGCTTGCGAACAACAGCCACACGTGTGACCAACGTGTAGAAGCATCAACCAATACCATAGAGTATATAAATAGTCTACATGGTGGTTGAATCAGTTCACAAATGTCCCCTTGAATCCTTTGTAGACAAGATGGAGGGTACTAAGGCATGGTACGCTTCTAGGTATGATGTCTTTACTTCTGGTAATAGGATGCCCAAAGTGGCACATCACGGATCATCCTAGATATCCCAATTGTACATCTATAGCGAAAATTCCTTTGGAATCTCATATTTCTGGTCGGCTACACAGTGGCCCTAAATTTGTGTAATCCAATTGTTAGGCGTTCCATATTCTCTAGAATACACTTCTGGCTATATTTGTAGGAAGTGCAAGGGAGCTTTAGTCCATTTTCTACATTGGTTTCAATATGGTAATAGTTCACTCGAATATCCTTAACGCTAAAAAAAAAAGCATTCTTCCGACCATTGGACAATATAGAGTAGTGCCATGCCCCAAAATCTAGTTGGATAAGCCTGAAAGGGCTGTCAGGGGGTAAATAGGTATGAAGTTAGCATAGAACCAGACAACTAACTTCCCACAAAATATACCTAAGCATGAGTTAATTGTATTAGTCACATGTGGTAATTTTCGATAATTAACTCTTATTCGAGAATAATAGTGACATCCCAACACCAATCTTAAATTCATAAAATAAATTGTTACAAAGTAAACCAAATATACAAGGGGGTTCGACCAATAGGCCTTCCATGTCAAATTTCGCTATTTTCAATGTGTTAGGTAGAGCAAAATTAGTCTCACAGATTGACTACGAGAATGGTACTCCTCAACAACATTGGTAAGGGCACAGACAAGGGCAGAACGAATGATTTATTTCGTCAAAACGAAATTAGATTCTGCAAGATTGAGGTTCGAGAAGACTATCCTGATTCTTGAAGTTTTAGGTTTTTACCGAGGGCGTGATACCACCTTTTGGCAGGTCCTAATTCTATCATATGTTGTAAAACAAACTCAAAATTAGACTGTGAGGGAGAGACAGACCCAGGCTTAAGTTTGGTAGGCTTCAGCCAAAACTAGAGGGATTTGTTTGGTAGAGCTTTGCCAAGCAGAGCATGCCCTTCAGTGCACCTCTACCGAAAACAGAGCATGCATGTCGGTGGATCCCTGTCGAAGTAGGGCACTACCATTTGGTAGACTTCAATTGAAACTGGGTTTATACTGTTCAGTACCTCCCAACCAAATTGTTGGGGTGCCGTTCTCTCACAAGTGTTGCAGTAATCAGATCTAAGAATTGGGTAAACTTCCGCTTTCTATATTGTTACTTTAGGAGCAATTTAGATATAGAAGGACGAGCAAGATTTTCTTCTAGTCAAAATTCGATCTGATTTAAACTTCAAAATTGTACCTATTCATGGATGTAAAAGGTTTCAATGATGACTTGCTTTGGGCAAGAATTCATATTTTAATGATTTGAAATGGTCCATATGAGTGAGTTAAAGAGCCATGGAGTCCTTGGCAGTGAGGTACTTCCATTTGATATGCTTTAGGCATTAGTCTTCAAATGAAGATCATGGCGGAGGTGTATTCAGCTCTTCCACACCATAACTGGCTACAATGATTTCGCAACTGGTTGTAGTCAAGCGGGGTGTCACGTCCTCCATATAAAATGGTTTTTTTTTTCTTTCAAAACTTCCAAATCGGTGAAATCAAACTTGTTATGGTTTAACAATACGCTGAATGGCGGAAACAAGAATATGATTGGTGTTTTAGGAAATACAATTTCCATAAACATCAAAGTTAGAACATTCAGGTTCTAAGACATGGTTTAGTTTAAACGGATTTAATCATGGAGAACTTCGGGTCTTAACATGAGTGTTGTGAGTTAAGAAACTTTAAGTTTCTATGGCACTTTCTAAAACTTCGGGTTTGGAAGTATGAACTTCAGGTTCATAAAACTTGCAAACAAATGGAATATATACAAGACATAACATATAAAAAGAAAACAAATATATTAATAGTGAGTTGTGAAAGTTTATGGAAATGGCCCTAAAAAGGGTATAGAGCTTCAGGTCCAAAAATTATTATTTTAATTAGCTTGGAGGCGTTGAAAAAAAAATTGGGTTAATAGAACCTAGGCTCAAATATGGGCTAAGAAAGAAAAAGTGAAAAACAACTCCCATTAAATAGTGCAGTTTTTCATAGGCCAAAGTAAATAGACCCAAAAGAAAAAAAAAATATATATTTTTTTTTCACAAGAATTGGACTGCAGGTCCAATTGGGGAAAAAAAAACAAGCTGAAAGCCCAAAAAATAAAAAAATGAGCTCAAAGTCTAGAATAGGCTGCTAGGCTGGCTGCTGATGTAGCAAGTCTAAAAACACAAACGGGTCACGATGTCTTAAGTCCAACACTAGGGCTGTTTGTTGGGTGTGGGCTGAGAGCAGTACTAGCCCAAGGTTTATGGGGCGTGGGATCCGAGCCCATTTGCGATGGGTGAGGGGTTTCGTTTGGAAACAATAGAGGTCAACGGCGTCACATGGGATGGCGACGAGCATGGGTCACAGAGGTCGAGGTCGTCGCCGTGGAATCTCAAAAAACAAGACGACAAAAGACGGTTGGAGAGGCTCTAGGAATCGTGATGGGTGTCTAAAGAAATCTGGCGAAGTGTTTCGATCGGGAAAATCGATCTCCATTGTTGAGATCGACGGTGGTGGACAACTTCTAGCACCACCACGGTCTTACAATCATCGAGATTTGTTGATGGTTGCGGCTACGAGCGCAGTCATTGATTCTATCGAGGTGCATGGGGCTAGGGGAACAAGATGTCATAAACGACATCGTTCCGTGCGTTGGGGCTAGGAGCTGCTTGGCCTGACTAGGCTTGGCGGCTTGGCGCAACTATGGGCTTCAAGCCATGGAGTAGACACAGGTCCAGCGCGAGATCAGTGCTTAAGCACTAGGCTTATATAGATTAGGCCTAAATCTGAAACATATATATCCATGTTTCCAGGCCCAAGTCGAGTTCTAGGGTTTTCTTTTTTCCTTTTTCTTGCTTATTCACAAATATTCAATTCACATAATAGCAATATTATGGATATAATGCATAAATAATTTATGTAGAATCTAAAATTTGTAAATCGTAAAGTCGGATCATGCATTATGATGAAGGTTCGTGCAATCAAGGTTGAAAAAATATTGAGATAAACACTGTTGTTTTAGAACCTGAATTTGGTGATGAATATTGCAAACAGGTATGTAGAAGTTCAATTTCGACTTTCCATCTTCAAAGCTTGGATCACGTTCAACACAAGAAAAATAAATTGAATCACTAAAAGCATATGAATTCAATAAAATTAAAATTTAACCAATTAAAAATAATTGAAATGTAATACTCCCTTGATTGAAGACGAATGAATTCTCTTTAGCACGTCGTGAAGAGCGTGCTGATAACGTGTCGTGGCCTATATTTAACTAAGGGGTGCAGCATGGTGAGAATGAAAGTTGAGAATAGACTTGAGGAATTGTGTGTTAATTCCCTAGTCATTGTGCCTTTATTTATAGTAATAAGGAGGAGAGAAACTTGGTTTCCAAGTAATCAAAGTCTATTAGGTAAGATCTTCTAGATCCCAAAGGATTCATAATCTATCTCTACTTAGGATTTACACGATCACAATATGTATTAAAACATGTCACAACATCTTATAATTTTTTAACATAGATTGAATGAAATGTCCTTAATTAGCTAACAGAAATAAACACGATGACTAAATTAGCCAAATCGAAAACACGGAGACTAAATTAGCCCGATGGCTTTATACAGAGTCCTTTTTGACATTTAAGCCTAAAAAATATCCACCACCGTATCCAAAGTCCCAAGTTGAATTCTCCAGTTGTTCAATATCTTGCTTGTATGACAAAATAATAAATAAATAAATAAAAAAGAAAAGAAAACAGAAGATAAGACGTTGAACCTAAAAAAGAGACTACTAAAATAGATGATCATTTGCATGATAAGGCACTAACGAGTTTTACAACTGCTGGAAATCATAATCATCGAACAATTTTTATGAAATAAGAAACTGGAAGTTAAGGCATGGTGAAAAAAATAAGTACAAGTCATGCCAAGAATACTAGTCAAAGGTCTCACTTCTTGTACGAGAACTAGGGTTCAACAAGCAACTAGCAAGAGAAATTATGTGTATTATGTACAAGGTCAATTACGACCCGAAAAGGAAAAAAAAAAGAAAAAAAAAAAAAAGGTCTAAACACATTAACTACCAAATCTATCAAACATACTGCTCCTCGTGGAGATTGCTTTACTGATCTACTCATCTATATCTGATTCAGTGTCTTGACTCACTTTCGCAGGGCCTTCGATCGCAGGATTTGATTGCCTTTGCCCTGGGACGATGCCCCTAACTGCTCCATAATGAAAGCATATGTAGGTTACAAGCTACCACATTTTTTATGTTAGGAGTAAATTGACTGTATCGATGTTTAACCCTAACCTAACTAAACCGTGTTTTTCATTTAAAAATCATAGAAAAGAGTCACTAATATCTAGTCTTGAGATAGCGGCAAACTACAAATAGATTCCATTCATACCTGAAGCCACAATCTTCATGAAAAGTGCCTTTGCAAACTGTAATTCTCCTTGGTGTGAACTGACGAATTTAGTCTGCAAATTAAGAATCTATCAGACCTCATACAAGCCTTAGTAGCTCAGCACTTGGAAGTTGTCAAAAGTAGTCATCATATTATTGTATAACTTAGATCTCAATAGTTATGGAGTGGTATCATATTCTCAATAGTTATGGAGTGGCATCATAATGCCGAGAATAATTTGACAATAAATCAGTGTTTTCAGGAAATACAATCAAACATGGTTAACACAACAATTCTTCCATAAGAACGTCAAAGATCCATGAGTAATTACCATTTGGCCATAAATAAAATCCACAGCATGATCAAGTCGGACTTGATGTCTCCGAAAGAATGGACGCAGATGGTTCATATACAAATGCCTTGCTCCCTGTTACACAACAAGCTGTTAGCCAAGCTATTTAAGAGCTTAAAGTGTGCTATTTGTGGTATTTCCGGTTAACCTTCACAAGATAAGAATAACTGAACATATGCAATGAACTTTGCCTTCACCTTGTGAAATTGTTTTTCCTTTTGGAATAAAAATTGAAAAAACAACAACTGGTATCTAATTACAAAAAAACATTGAGTTCATCAGAAAAGTAAATAATGGAAGTTTTCTCAAACTAAAACCGACAATACTATCAGACAAGAAATGCAAACTTGCACTAGAAACCAACTGCAATTTAGCCATGCTTACATTTGAGGCTGGAAGTTGTAACCAAACAAGAAATGCAAACTTCATATGGTAGTAGAGCGGAAACCTAATGAAGTGTGGAAAAAAACCATCATTAGATTAGAATAATACATTCAGGAAAGCAGTAAAACAACTTTTTAAACTTGATATCACCACTTGCTAATTAGCAGCAGTTTTCACATTGTTAAACGCATTTACAAATCCAGAAATATGAAAACAAATGCAACAATGAACTGTGCTTGTTTCCACGATACAATTGAATAGAGGAAGGAGAGGGAGAAGAGAAGGAATAATAAGGTAAAAATAAGAGGTAGGAAATCTCATTTCCATTTCAAATTAAGGTCTGTCAAAAGAGTTATGACACCGCCTAATTAATAGAAGACAATGAAAATGAACTTAAATATTATTCCCTATCATAACCTTTTTCATATCAAATTACCAATGAAATCCTAAAAGTACCTACTTCAAATACTTAGGACCAGGGAAAATCTAACCACTATGCATGTGAATAGACTATATATACAGAGACAGATCTATGTTAAAACTTTTCAGCAAATACATTATATTCATATATATGCAGATCTAATATCATGTTGTATAGAAAAACTTTACCAGGAGAGAATTTTGTCTGAAAATACTTCTGCAACACTGAAAGATCCATAAGCTGCAAGTAGCAAGAAAAAATCACCATTAAAAAAACGAATAAAGAAACTGTGAACTACTACACTGGATGGCCGCCAGCAGCTAAAACTGGGAAAAAGACCCAAATACCTAAACAAGAAGCTTGCAGATCAGACCATTTTAACATATACACACATAAATAAAACCCTCTCAAGTCGTCCTGTATCTCCATGCCAACCTAGTACCTTAAGTTTCCCAAAGTTAGGTATCTAAAGGCATTGAACATGGAATGTAGCGTTCTTCAGCATATCATTTACTTGCTTTGTACCTTTTTATATCTTCCATATAACAACTAGTAAGAAGGTCACCCGACTGTTTTTTTCCCCTAAAATTTCTTTTTGAAGGCTTTCTTAGGTTAAGAGAATAAACCATTTTCCTGGAAATTCTTAGCATTTGCAATACTGATCCCATAAAAGGTATAACTAAAATCAGACCTACACCCAATTCATCGAAAACCCATTAACAATTTGTAACATAAAATCGTAGCTTCAGTCAATTCATCGAAAACCAATCAACAATTCATTAGCGAGTGCCTAATTTCTCAAGCATATGCAAACACTGATATAGTAGTAAACAAAAAATGACAGATAATGTATTTGGATTCTGGAAGAATATAAAATTGGTGAAATCGATTTCGAACCTGCCCAATAAAGAAGCATTCTTTGTTGCTCATCTTGATCCTTCTTCTCAATAGCTTTAAACGTCGAGTAAACAGGTAAAGCAATTCCCACAGAGCAGCTGCACAAAAACGACCCATTACGGAAACAGTGAAAAAAAAAACATAAACCCTAAAACCTAGAAACTAATTAAGATAGAAAAAAGCCCCTAAAAGAGAAGTTTGCTTACCAAGCGGTCCGGACAAGGACGTTGGAACCAAAGGGGGAAAGCAGTACGCGCAATCCGACCTACACGAACCAGCGACGATTTTAGATTTTAAATGTTGAAGGAAATATCAAATACGCAGGGACAGAGAGAGAGAGATCGCTCACCTCGCTTGGCAGAGCCATGTTTACAGTGAAATACGAGATATTTGGAATGCCTTTGTAAAGAGACCCAAAAAGACTTTTGCCCTTGTTTTCTTAAATGAGAAACGCCAAGGAAGTGACTGAGCATGGAGTATGACCCTCTTTAATTCTTGGGTTAAAACATAAATTAACTTTAAATTTCTAACTTGTGTTGTAAACATTCCTAATTTAGAATGGTTGTGTAAATCTTAGATTAGATTTGATTCTAGTTATCATTTCATATTGTATCTTGTATTCCTTGGGTAGGAAGGAATATCTCCTCTCCTCTTTTACTATAAATAAAGGCACAATGTAGAAGGGATAACACACACATATTCTCTTACAATTCTACAAACACATCTCTCTCTACACTCTTGCCGCCGGTCCCCTTTAACCCTGTCAGATAAAATAATCCACAACATGTTATCAGCACGCTCCTACTGCTGCGCTTAGTAATATGAGCTTGGATAATTTTTCTGCATCAAACAAGTTCATTCATATCATCAAACAATCAGGTTCTTTCAAAATAACGGCTTTTAACTCGATATTTTGCAGCCCTGATAGCATGAACATTCAGCATGATGCATGACCCAACTTTAAGTTTTACAAATTTTAGATTCAGCATAAATTGTGTATGCCTCATAATCATAATTGTTTAATTATGTGAATTTGATATTTGCTATGAATTGCATATGCATCAATAAAATTGTATATGAATTGCATCAAATTGAATTCAATTAACATATTATTATTTTGAATATGCATATAATTGAGTTATATTTGAATTGAAAAAAAAATGAAAAATGAAATTGAGAATCATGGCCTGGTTTCTTTGAACCCTTGACCTTGAGCACTTGCCCAAGCCTGCAGCTTGTGGCTGTACCATGCCAAAGTCGAGAGATCTAGGTTGAAACCCAGAACACCGTAACGCCAACCATGACGTCCCCTGCCATCGCAGGATGGCCTGCAGACCACCCTCACACATCGGGTCACCATGTTTGACGGCCTAAAGCTCTTCCTCGACATCAATTGACCGAGATTAGATTAAATCTCATGGTTTTTTTGTTTTTTTTAAAAAAAAAAAAACAAACCCGATTCGAAATTCTAGGGTTTCACAACGAATGTTGAGATTTTTTTCAAATCTCTGTTCTTATTTTAAGGTTTTTGGCGACCCATGGACTTGTACTAAGAATCCTTGCCTGACTCACCGCCGTCGACCAAAACCCGACGTTCTTCCCCGGCTGTACACACCCAGCACGACTTGGTTTGTGATCCACGACCTTTTTTTTTTTTTTTTTTTTTTGGGTTTGAGCCCTACACGACCTATTTTTCTTTTGGGCTCCCTGTAGTGACCCAAAAACCCTTTTAGGCCCTCCCTGTCTCGGCCCAAATTGCTTCCCCCGCCTGATGAAAAAAAAAAATTTGTTTTGAGCTCGCCTGCAGTGGCCCATATTTTTTTTTTCTATGGGCTTGCCTGCAACAACCCACCCCTACTGTCCCGTCCTCCTCGTAGGCTTGCAGCCTACAACCAAGTCCAAATCCAGCCCATTCTTGGGTCTGGAATGAACAACACCTTTAAATTAAGCCACCCCGTGGACTTATTTTTTTTCTTTTGGGCCCCGAATGTTATTCGCCTAATTATTTTAGGCCTAATGGGTTATATATTTTTTCATCCACATTTTAATTTGGCCCGAAGTCTAAAAATAAATTAATTCAATTATATTTGTACACCTAAAAGATATATTTTTGCATATTCTTGTTGCATTTTTGTTTGCATATATATTTGTGTTTGCCTGTAGGAATATATGAACCTGAAGTTCATAATTATTTTTGAAACCCGAAGTTTCTTATAAATATGTCTTATTTGAAAACCTGAAGTTTTCACTTAAAAACATCACCCATGAAAACCTGAAGCTTTTTCATGCAAAAATTAAACCAAGACATGTCTATTAGAGACTGTATGTTCTACTCCTATGTGAATGGATTGATTTTTCTCCATTACACTAACCGCATCTTGTCCATCTATTTTGGGATAAGAACATGTCGAATTTGAACAAACTCGACTTTACCGCTTTTGAGGTCTTTGGAAGGAACTACCTCAAGTGGGTTTAAGATGTGAAGCTCTACCTCACTGCAAAGAACTTGCGTCCTGCCATTGAAGAAGCAACAAATGAACTTGTTGGCGAAGCAAAAAATGCCACTGCTATGATCTTCATTCGAAGACATATCCATGGCGCTTTGCAAACTGAGTACCTTGCTGAGGAGGATCCACGTGCATTATGGGTCACTTTGGTTGATCGTTTTGATCACCAAAAAGAAATATTCTTGCCTGAAGTAAGATGCGACTGGAAGCACTTACGCTTCCAAGACTTTAAGTCTATGAATGAGTATAATTCTGAAGTTTGTCGAATCCGATCACTTCTCAAGTTTTGCAGTGAAACTTTGACCGAAGAGGATCTCTGGAGAAGACCTATTCGACCTTCTCTGCTTCTAATATTGTCTTGCAGAGCTCAAAAGTTCACTAAGTCCTCGGATTTAATCTCTGTTTTACTTCTTGCTGAAAAGCAGAACCAGCTGTTAATGAAGAATCATCAAGCTCGACCTATTAGGGCTACTACTGTGCCTGAAACACATTATAGCACTAACTAGCACCTAAAATGCCAAAATAGGCGTGGTAGGGGTGGTCAAAAGCCTTCCCACCAAGGTCAACAGAGTTAAGGCCCATCCAAGGGAGGAAACAAAGCCCCGAAGCGCTCAAACCTTGCTCCCAAGGCCCCGAACTTCAAGAATAAGGGCAAAGTACCTGAAACCATGGATGCAAATATGTGTTATCGCTGTAGTTCAAAGGACCATTGGTCTTGTGTTTGCTAAGCTCTTAAGAAGGTTGTAGATGAATGTCATTCTCGTCGTAAGAAGTTTGAATCAAACTTCATGCAAGTGGACGATTCGGAGACTACAAAGATGGAGGTTTCTGACTTTCAAGAGGATACCACCCCTATGGAAGATTAGAATCTTGGACATAGACTTATTTTTTAGTTGAAATAAGACAATTGGGGCCGAATTCCACTAAGTGGCCGAACCCCTCTTGTTTTTTTTTTGGTTAATTTTTGAACAATTTTCCTTTATGTTTGGATTATTGATTGGTGATTTATTTTTTGGATATTAAGTTTTAATTAATTACCATCCTTGAATAAATGTAATTACTTTGAATTGATATTTGTTTTAAGAACTTTTATGCATGTGACCGATTCAAATTAATTTTTCATTCTAGGTATGACTAGTGGGAAAATTAGTTGTCTGACAGATAGTGCAACCACACACACTGTTTTGCGTGAACGCATCTATTTCACTAACTTTATACCTAAGAATGCACCTCTAACAACCCTTTTAGGCCCATCCAACTTGATAGAAGGATACAGTAAGGCATGTATAATGTTGTCCGATGGTACAATCTTGACCATTGATGAGGCACTCTATTCTTTACGTTTCGGAAGAATGTTGCTAAGTTTCAAGGATATTAGAGATAATAATTACCACGTAGAAAATGAAGTTGAATTTCTGTGCATCACTTCTTACGAATATGGCCAGAAGCATATTCTAGAGAAGATGGAGCATACCCCGAGTGGTCTGTATACTACGACCATACACCCAATAGAATGCCACTATGTGGCTGGCCCTACTACTGGGACCGCGCATGAAATTACATTTTGGCATGACCGTTTGGGACATCCTGGATGAATAGTGATGCACTGTATCCTCAAATCATCACACGAGCATCCACTAACTCGAAGTTTAGGTTCGATCTAAGGAATCGCATGTTAAACATGTTCTATGGGAAATCTTATTACTAAGCCTTCTTATGACAAGATTCATTCGAATCCTCCCATTTTTCTACAACGGATTCAGGGGGACATTTGTGGATTGATTCACCCTCCCTGCGGACCATTTAGATATTTTATGGTTTTGGTTGACGCTTCCACACGTTGGTTACACGTGTGCTTGTTATCCACAAGGAACGCTGCATTCTCCAAACTGTTGGCTCAGGTTATTAAGCTCAAGGCTCCCCACCTTGATTATCTGATCAAATCTATTCGATTGGATAATGCTGGAGAATTCACATCTAAAACTTTTGATGACTATTGCATGTCAGTTAGGGTTGAAGTTTAACATCCAGTACCCCATGTTCACACCCCGAACGACCTGGCAGAGGCTTTCATTAAGCGCTTACAAAAGATTGCTTGAACGTTGGTCATACGCACTAAGCTCCCAATCGCTGCTTGCGGTCATGCAATATTACACGCAGCAAAATTGGTCCACTTGAGGCCTGTTGTGACATAACCATTTAGTGCCCTTCAGTTGGTTACTTGATACGAACCCGATATATCGCATCTGCGCGTTTTTGGTTGTGCGGTATATGTGCCGATCTCGCCGCCCTTACGTACAAAAATGGGGCCTCAGCGAAGGATGGGAATCTATGGCGGATATGATTCTCTTTCAATTATTTGTTACTTAGAACCTTTGAAAGGCGATCTGTTTACCGCTCGTTTTGCGGATTGTCACTTTTATGAGACAGTCTTCCCGTCATTAAGAGGAGATAAGAATGTCAATCTTCCTGATGAATGATGCAAATTATCGTGGACGACTGCCACTTTATCTCATTTAGATCCCCACACTGCTCAGTTTGAAACTGAAGGGCATCGCATATTAGATCTCTAGAGTATAGCTCAGAGTATGCCAAATGCTTTCACCGATCTAGCGTGCATGACAAGATCACACATTCCAGCTGCGAATATGCTTGCAAAGATAGATGTACCAAATGTACGACAGACTGCTCTCTTGGAAACCCCAGATGCCAATCTTGGTGATCCACGTACATTAGTGGCTAGCCAATCATCTGCCCATACACAAAAGCGTGGCAAACCCCTTAGTTCAAAGGATTCACACCCTCAGAAAAGAAAATCCACAACATAAGGTCCTGAAGAGCCTACCGTGAATCCGACTATCGCTTACTCATTCTATCCAACTCATGAGTAAATTCTAGATTACGGAAACGTCCTTGAAGAGATGAATCTTCATCCCGAGAATTATGAGATTTCGGTCTATTATGTTAGCTTAGATGATGTGTGGCATAGAAATGAGATGATTGTCGACGATGTACTAGCATTTTCAGTAGCTACTGAGATCATGTTGAGCGATGACATTGAGCCGTGTTCTGTTGATGAATGTCGATGTAGAACTGATTGGTCAAACTGGAAACAAGCAATCCAAGTCGAACTCGATTCACTTGCGAAACATAAGGTGTTTGGACCTGTATCTCTTACTCCTCCACATGTGAAGCTCGTTGGCTACAAGTGGGTTTTTGTTCAGAAACATAATGAGAAGAACGAGATTGTGCGTTACAAAGCTCGTCTTGTTGTACAAGGCTTCTCACAACGCCACAGGATTGACTATGACGAAACTTATTCACCCGTTATGGATGTGATTACTTTTTGCTACTTTATTAGTTTAGTAGTTTTCAAAAAACTAAGTATGCAGCTGATGGACATAGTAACTGCGTATCTCTATGGGGGATCTTGATATGGAAATTTACATGAAATTTCCTGAAGGACATACAGTGACTGGTTCAAATATTTCCAAACCCTAGAATACGCTCTCAATTTGGCTGAGGCGTTCACTCTATGGTTTGAAACAATCCAGAAGAATGTGGTAGCACCGTCTGAGTGAGTATTTAACTAGTCAGGGATATGTGAACAACGAAATATGCTCTTGTGTTTTCATTACAAAGTCACATTCCAAGTTTGCGATTGTTGCAGTATATGTCGATGACATGAATCTCATCAGAACTCCTGAAGAGCTCGCGAGAACTGTCACGCACCTGAAGTTGGAATTTGAGATGAAAGATCTAGGTAAGACTCGATATTGTCTCAGTCTCGAGATAGAGCATTGTTCGGATGGAATCCTAGTACATTAATCGATCTATACCAGAAGGTGTTGCGCCGCTTTAATGAGGATAAAGCAAAGCCTTCGAGTACTCCTATGGCCTTTCGTTTACTAGATGTAAACAAGATCCCTTCCGTCCGAATGAGGATGATGAAAAGATTTTAAAGCCTGAAGTTCCTTATCTAAGTGCGATAGGGGCTTTATTATACTTAGCCCAATGCACTAGACCCGACATCTCATTTGCTGTTAATCTTTTGGCAAGATACAGTAATGCACTTACACGCAGACATTGGACTGGTGTGAAAGACATCTTCTGTTACCTTAAGGGTACTACGTATTTGGGCTTGTTCTATCCCTACAAATCCTCGAATAGGGTCGCACCTTATGGTCCTCCAGTTGATTCTCGCCTTGTTGCTTATACCGACGCAGGATACTTGTCTGATCCACACAAGGCGCCTTGTCAAACGGGTTATGTCTTTACCGTTGGAGGCACTGTAATATCTTGGAGGTTAACTAAACAGACCTTAGTTGCCACTTCGTCTAACCATGCTGAAATTCTCACCTTACATGAAGCAACTCAGGAATGCTTTTGGTTAAAGCAGTTGTGGGTCATATTCGAAGCTCCTGCGATCTTTATCCCGCCGTTGATGTCCCGACGACAATTTTTGAAGACAACGCAGCATGCATCGAACAACTCAAGAAGGGTTACATCAAATGAGATAACACCAAGCACATTGTGCCGTAGTTATTCTTTTCACATCAACAACAAAAGCATCAGAAGATTGAAGTCACGCAAATCCATTCACAAGACAATCTAGTTGACCTTTTCACCAAATCACTGTCGAAAACGACGTTTCAGAAGCTTGTTCATGGAATTGGTATGCGTAAACTTTCTGAGTTGTAACATTGCTATTTATCTTTGGAATTATGCCAAACTCAGGGGGAGTATTATGAAGATACTTGCTTGACCTTAATGTACTCTTTTTTCCTACGATTAGGAGCATTTTTCCCACTGTGTTTTTGCTACCTAACTAGGTTTTAACGAGGCACCTGCCTTGGGTTGGTTATATCCCTGATGACGTCCTGTAGACGTTTTTTTTTACTTTGCATTTCTCACACATTTTTCCTTGGACTATGGATTTTGTCCCTACTTAGGTTTTTGCCATAGCCTTAGGGTTTTTTTTAGTGAGACTTACTTACTTATACAAGTTCCTACCTTATTGAGAAAAAGCGTTGTTTCTTAGAATCAGTGCCGACGAGTCGACTTCCTCAACTTTTGCATGATGCTGAATCTACCTTGAGTATTTACACACTTAAGGGGGAGTATTGTAAACATTCCTAGTTTAGGTGTGATTGTGTAAATCCTAAATTATATTTGATTCTATATATCCTTTCCTATTGTATCTTGTATTCCTTGGGGAAGAAGGAATATCTCCTCTCTTCTTTTACTATAAATAAAGGCACAATGTATGAGAGATAACACACACATATTCCCTTATAATTCTACAAACACATCATTCTCTTTACACTCTTGCCGCCGGCCCCCTTTAACCTTGTGAGATAAAATAGACCACAACAACTTGAAAATTTTAAGTTTTAACTTAAAAATGTTGTTGTCCTATTAGATTAGGAATGTGATTGTGTAAATTCTAGTGTATCTAGGGATATCTTTTATATTCTCCTTAGTAGTCTAATTCCTATTAGAGTTGTAATTCTAAAAGGGTGAGGAATTAACCCTCCCTACTACTATAAATAAAGGCACAATGGGTTGGAATAGAACACACCCACAATTACACATCTCTCTCTTCTCTCTACTATTGCCGCACCTTTCCCTCTCTATGGCCTCCATAATCGTTCAGTAAATTATACATACAACATGTTATCAACACGATCTTGACGCTACACTAAAGAGAGGTTATTCTTCAATCAGGGGAGTATTATGTTGTAATCATTCTTTTTATGATTAATTAATTATTTTATTGAATTAATCTACATGCTATTGATTCAATTTAATTTTTATGTGATGAACATAATACAGCGCATTAGATATGCAATTCCAGCTTTCTGATAAGCATCTCCTACAAATTCAAAGGCTTTTGTTGTTTTCTACCAATCAGATACGCTTAAAATAAAGATATTTGAAATGACCGTGAAGCATGAAAATATTCCCCATGATGCATGAACCCCTCTATGTTTATATTTTTCTTACGATATATATATATATATTGTGTATGTTCATATATTTGTCAACATATATACTTGTTTCATGCATTACACAATTTATGCTATGTGAAATTTGTGAGTCAATGAATTGAAATAAAACAGAAGCATGATTTTTTTTTTGGTTCTGAAAACCCTAGAAATAGAAAAAGAAAGGAAAAAAAAAACCTAAAATCGCAACTAAGCCTCAGCCAAGCTGCCTAGCCAGTTGAGCCTGCAGCTATTGGCCTTCGCACAAAATTGGACTCTTAGCTTACTTGATTTTTTTAGGTCCACATAATCGGCCTGGTTTTTTTTCTTCTCCTCTGCAGCCTGCTAGGGCTGACCTTTCTTCTTCCTGGGCTTGTTAGCATGTTCCCTCTACAATAGACTACCAGTCCACAGGAACAAAAGAAAAAAAAAGTTCGCCAACAGCCCAAACATTTTTGGGCCTTTTTCTTTTTCTTTTTACTCCGACTTGCATGGGTTGCCTTCTATTACAACCCAAGCCCAGGTTGGGCTTCCTTTTTTTGTTTTTTTGTTTTTTTTTGTCACAGCTCACAACCTAGTTTGCTAGGGTTGTTATTTATTTAACCCGAGCCCAATTTGGACCTTATAATTTATTTGTGTGGCCTGCAACCAACATTGAATAATAAATGGCCTTAGACAAATTTTATTATTTTGCTTCTATGATCGACCCCGAATGGTCCCAATCTATTGAATTAATTAAAAGTGACTAGCAGTCCATTAATTTGACAAGAAATCTAAAATTATTGACCTGAAGATCACTTATGGACATTAACGATTCAATAATTTATTTCTCTTCTTTGAACCATTGACTCACTTTCATAATCTCGAAACACTCACACTTGAGTTCCTGAAGTAACTCAAATCCACTACACTTAAATTAGCATATTGTAGTATGTGGTTCTTTCAGGAACCTCTCTTTTATGAACTAAACGTTCATAAACTAAATTGAACCTGTAATTTCAAATTTATTGCCTTTGAAACCTGAAGTTTTCTTAAAACAATACACCCATGAAAGCCCGACGTTTTTCATGAAAACCATGTCTTAGAACTCGAATGTTCTAACTTTGATGCTTATGGATGATTCATTCCCATAGCACCAATCATAATCTTATTCCCTCCAAATTCAATGGATTGTCGAACCATCACAAGTTCGCATTCCCTTATTTGGACGTTTCTAATAGAAACCACTTTATGTGGGGTACAAGACATTGCCTGAAGCACACCATGATTACGTCCATGAATGAGTACATCTCTATGTTTATTAATCCAATCGAATTTTGACTAGAGAATACTTTTCTCGTCCTCCCATATTTCTAACTCACCCCTGAAGCAGCAGTGTAGAAAGTGTAAGTTTACCAAATTCTCAGATCTGATTACTACCACAAACATGGGAGAAATGTATAGGCTTAATTTGGCTAAAGTCTATCGAATGGTATAGATTCAGTTCGGCTGGAGTCTACCGAATGACTTAACCCAGTTCGGTCAGAGCCTACCGAATGGTGATGCCTTGCTTTGACTGAGATGCATCGAAGGATATGCTCTGCTTCAATAGAGGTGCATCGAACGTTACTACTCTACTTCAGCAGAGACTTACCAAACAGACCCTTCTAGCTTCGGCTAGAACCTACCGAACCCAAGTTCGGGTATGTCTTTCTCACGATCCAATTTTGAGTTTGTTTTTACAACATATGGTAGAATCAGAGCCTACCAATCATGCTCGAAGCATGATCTTTGGTACCTAAGACCTAAACTTTAAGAATAAGGGATAATATTTCCAAACCTCAACCCTGCAAAATCTACTTCCGTCTCGATGGAATAGATCATTGGTTATGCACCTGTTCGTGCCCCTACCAATGTTGTTGAGGAGTACCATTCTAATAGTCAATATGTGAGACTAATTTTGCTCCACTGAACACTGTTGACAGAGCGGAATTTTGACATAGATGGCCTTATTGGCCGAATCCCCTTAGTATACCATCTATTTTGTGAACATTTTTCCATGTTCTTGGATTCAAGTTTGGTGTTTTAGCTATGGATAATCTTATTGATATTGTCCTCGAATATGAGTTAATTGAATCATGTTTTTAATACATGTGACCGATTCAATTTAACACATGATTAAGTAAGAATGTGAAGTTAGTTGTCTGCATAAATGTGATACTACGCACATTAACTTTACACCTAAATCACTTATCTAACAATGACTTCATGTCTATCCAACCTATAACATCCCACATCGACCAACGGAGAGAGGGTGATGTGCCTTATATGTACATGCATACCTCCTATAGCATGAAGCCTTTTGGGAGCTCATTAGCTTCGGAGTTCGTTGGAACTCCGAAGTTAAGCGAGTACGGGCGAGAACAATCTCAAGATAGGTGACCCACTGGGAAGTTCTTGTGTGAGTTCCCAAAAATAAAACTGTGAGGGCGTGGTCGGGGCCCAAAGCGGACAATATCATGCTACGGCATAGCTGGTCTGGGATGTGACAGAATCGTATCAAAGCCATTCTGTCGTTCGGTGCGAGTGTGCCGACGAGGACGTCAGGCCCCTAAGATGGGTGGATTGTAACATCCCACATTGACCAACGGAGAGGGGGTGATGTGCCTTATATATACATGCCCACTGTCTATAGCATGAGGCCTTTTGGGAGCTCACTGGCTTCGGGGTTTGTCAGCACTCCAAATTTAAGCAAGTTTGGGCGAGAGCAATCCCAGGATGGGTGACCCACTGGGAAATTCTCGTGTGAGTTCCTAGAAGCAAAACTGTGGGGGCGTGGTCGAGGCCCAAAACGGACAATATCGTACTATGGCGGAGCTGGTCTGGGATATGACACAACCTGATTAAGAGCATTGACAAGCTCTTCGTTGTATGAATGGTACTGAATTACCATTTAAAGGACCGTAAATTCTCCATGTCGTTGAGTTTTTAAGGATATTCGAGAGAACAATGATTATTAATGAAACCACTAAAGAAAATAAAGTGAAATATCTTTGTACCACCTCCAAAAATGAGCCTAAAGCTTTGATTTGGGGCCAATAGGCTGTCTCCCAACTGGGAATACACCATATGTGGTCGGCTTGGAGCCTGGTGATTGAGCAATTTACTTGATTTGGCACAACCTTTTGGGACACTTAGGTCGAATAATGATGCTACGACACATCTCCTTAACCGAAGTAAAGATCTTGTGCCTACAAGCACACTTTGCCAAGCTTGCTCATTAGGGAAATTGATTTTCTATATCATTTCTCGTAAAGATACAAAATCACCCTTTTTCACAGTGGATTCAAGGGAATATATGTGGACTAATCCCCAAAATGTGAACCATATAAATACTTATGGTTTTGGTTGATGAATCAATAAACTGGTCACATGTTTGTCCACACAGATTACTGCTTAACCTCCTGGCCGATTAAGTGTTCACCACCCTATTTATCCCATAAATTTTGGGAGATTGGATAATGCCGGAAAGTTTATATTGATGGTTTTCGATAAAGTATTGCATGTCGTTTTGGGTTTTTAATTGAACATTGAATTTCCATGTTCACCCCAAATAGCCTCGCCTAGTGATCATAAAACGCAATTTAAATGACCGCCCGTATTTTGGTAAACATACAAAGTTTTCGGTTTTTGCCTAGGCTATGCAATCTTGTACGCAGTTATCTTGGTCCGCCTTGAGGCTCGTTGCTGCCCAACCTATATGACGTTAAAGCTGGTTACTGGGTACGAACCTGACGATTTTCGTATTTACACATTTGGGTATGCATTCCATGTGCCAAGTTGCTTCGCCGCAATGTACCAACATGGGTCCTCAAAGAAGGATGTGAATCTTTGTCGATTATGATTCTCCTTCGCACTAGCTCTTTTTGAGCCCTTGCATGCGATCTCTTTACCGCTCATTTACGGGTTGTCACTTTAATGAGATAGTCTTCTCGTTGTTAGGGGTAGGGGAGATAAGAACGTCAACGTTCTTAGAGAACGATGCAAATTTACGTGGACGTTGCCCATTATGTCTCATCTCGATCCCCGTACCTTACAAGTGTGATAAGCAAGTGCGATGAATTCTAGATTTTAGAATATTACTCCAAACGCATTCATCTAATCTAGTTAAAGTGACGAGATCATATACCAACTACAAATATACCTGCAAGGATAGACGTACTTAACAGACGTCGAGTCAATATCCTCGAAGGGTATGCCACCGCTGTTGGACAGTTTAGACGCCCCTGTTGGACGGTCTAGGACACCGGCAGATAGCCAATCAATCTATCTTAGCCTGGAGCACGACAGATCACTCTGTTCGTAAGATTCACTTCCCTAGAAGCGGAAGAAACAGCACAACAATGAATCCACACTTGATCGCTGTCTCAAATCATTTCCATCTCATGAGATTAATCCGGATTACTCCTGAGACTTGAAGTTCTTCGTCCGGTATACTAGTTTGGATGAGCTAAATGGAATTGAAATGAGATTACCATCGATGATGTTTTCACTTATATGGTAGCTATCGACATAAATGAAAAGCGACGATATCGAACCGTGTTCTGTTGATTAAATGACAACGTAGAACTGATTAGATAACTAAAATTACAATGCAAGTTAAATTCCTTACCAAAATGTGTATTGGATCTATTGTTCCTACACTGCCCAAGGTAACCTTGTTGTGTTACAAATAGGAAAGGAAGCGTTATGAGATGAATGAAATAGTGCGACATGATGTACACATAACAACACAAGATTTCTCTCAAAACGTCATGTGATTGGTAGTAGCATTATGAAATGCGGTTAGTGTTTTGTCTATGGGGATATAGATACAGAGATTTACATGTAAGTTCCCAAAGAATTACATGGACTGGTTCAAATAGTTCCAAACCACGGAGCACCTTCTAAACTTGTTTGAGACATTCATTTATAATCTGAAAGATCTGACATACCTGTCTAAGTGATTATTTGATCAGTCAGGGATGAATTATGCCCTTGCGTTTTAAACTATGAAGTCTTATTCCGAATTGCTAGAGTTACAATTTATGTCATTGACACGAAGCTCACTAAGACTTCAGAAGAGCTTGAGAAAGTTGCCTCACACCTGAAGATGGAATTTGAGATGAAGGATCTTATGAAAACTCGTTTATGCCTTGACCTGAAGTTGAAGCATTGTTCTGACAGTATCTTAGTCTACTAGTCGAATTACACCCCGAATGTGTTACCTTTGAGTATACCTTTGACTGTCCATACGTTATATGCAAATGAGACCCTTGAAAAGGTTATGGAATCCAAAATTCTATATCTGAGTTCAACTTTGTGCTTCATTGTATTTAGACAGGACATTTCTTTTGCTGTTGATCTTGGTAACGATACAGCACTGCGCCTACATGAAACCATTGAATTGGTATTAAAGACGTACCCTGATGGTATTACGAGGGTAAATCCCAACGCATCTCGAGCAGATCCAACCCATTGATCCTTGAAATGATGTTTTCCTTATTTGTTATGTTGATGCAGGTTACTTATTAAACTCGCATAAGGTAAAATCCCCAAATGGTTATGTCTTTACTGTTAGGGATATTGCAATGTCTTGGAGGTCCATGATATGACCTTAGTTGCGAAATCTTTGAAACGTTCCAAGACTCACCTTACTTCACTATGCCACAAGTGAGACGTGGTTAGGAGTTATTGTTGAGCATATTTGAAGTACTTGCTATGTTTTTCATCCATCGTTGAGTCCCAACGATGATCCATGAATGTATTAACCCGACTAAGCCATGATACATCAACAAAGTCAACACCAAGACATATTGCGTCTACATCTACATCAGCAAAGCATTAGGAGATTGAAGTCATGCAAGCTGATCCTAGACAACCTTGCCGACCTCTACACGACATCACTGCCGAAGTCAACCTTCCAGAAGTTTGTTTGAGGAATTGGTATGCCGAACTATCATATACAATGCTTGTAGTTCTCATTTGGAAGTTCTGTCAAACTCAGGGGGAGTATCTAGAAGTATACCCACTTGATCTTAATGTACTGTTTTTCCCTACGATTAGGAGCATTTTTCCTACCGGGTTTTTGCTACCTAACTAGGTTTTAATGAAGCACCCATCCTAGGCTAATCATACTTTTGTGAGCTCTTCTAGGTTTTAATGAAGTTTTGACTTAACGCAACTTCTTACTTTTCTTCTTAGTCTATGGGTTTTTCTCCCACCTTGGGTTTTATTATAGTGAGGTTTTTTGAGTTTTACTTTTTTATGCATTCTTTCGTTGAGTCTCAAGGGGAAGTGTTGCAGTCCTATTAGATTAGGAATGTGATTGTGTAAATCCTAGTGCATCTAGGGATATCTTTATATTCCCTTTAGTAGTCTAATTCTTATATTAGAGTTGTAATTCTAAAAGGGTAAGGAATTAACCTTCCCGATTATTATAAATAAAGGCATAATGGGTGGAATAGAACACACCCACAATTACACATCTCTCTTTTCTCTACTATTGCCGCACCTCTCTCTCTCTCTCTCTCTCTCTCTCTCTCTATGCCCTCCATAATCGTTCAGTAAATTATACCTAAACAAAAAATAGTTTTTCTCCCGAGATTATTAGAGAATGAAATTATCCTCCTTAAAGTAACTTTTTTTTTAAAACAAAAATTATGTAGACTATTCTTATTTAATTTTATCAACATTTGAACCTAAAAATATTTAGATTCTGAATAAATATTTTTTAAAAAATCACTAAAATGACACCATGAAACTCATAGAACACCATGAAAGAATATGAAAAACATGAAAGAATTTTTTTTATATAATTATTTTAGCCGTTGGATTTAGGACCGTTATTTTTTTTTAATTATATTTTTTTTTTCGCCATTGGATTTGATCATATTGGATCTTAACCATTAGATGCAATGAGTTTTGTGTTAAAACGCATATTTGGCCTAAGGGTTGGAGCAAGTTGGAGTAGTTTTACAACCTAAAATTTGAGTTTTACTCCAAGAGTTGGAGTAGGTCTAAGCCTCAGCATCTCCAATGGAGATGTCAATAAAGACATGTCAAATATAAATTTGAAGGTTTATGTGGCAATGCCAAATTTTCTTTTACTCCAAGCCATAACTGCTCTTGAAAACAAATAAATAAAAACTAATTTTCAGTCACTTAGGACTACGGTCTAGTGATATTCCTCTTTATTTGTAAGTTAGAGATCTTAGCACACTCTCCCACCCCATTAGTGTAGATAATATCATTTGTTAAAAAAAAAAAACTAATTGTCATATTTTATTATTGGTGCATTACTAGGACCCATACAAGAAAACGTTTAAAAAATAGTTTGAATTAGACTTTATCAGATGTCAAATTTGGCATCACACAACGAGTATGTCAAATCCACATAGGATTGGCATATTGGTTGGAACTTATATCTGCCTTCAAATATTATTACATGACACTCCACTTAGGATTTGGCATCTCCTTTGGAGATGGTCTAAGCCACTTTATGTTTTTGACACATTGTTTTAGAATATGGTCACGAAAAACTATGCGAAAAATATGAGGTACTAGAGAGTCTCATGTTTGAGAGAGTCTTAGCATTTCTCTTGTTAAATTTTTGCTTTTTTTTTAACATGTAAAAAGACTAACAATAACTTTGAGGTTTCAATTCTCTCTCCTTCGTAGAAAAACCAACCCAAAGAACTACATTCCTCCTTTCTATCCAAAGTAATGCTAGCTAGATCAATTTTCTTAAATCACCTAGATCAATTTTCTTAAATCACCACTATAAATTATATAATGTATCACTATTGAAAAATAAGCACATTATCAATCCCTATTAAATCACTAGTGCCACATTAAAGCTTTAGAGAAATACATAGAGCTTCATTGCCGCCATCTCCAACTATTTCCAATTCTCTCTCTCTCTCTCTCTCTCTCTCTCTCTCTCTCTCTCTCTCTCTCTCTCTCTCTCTCTCTCTCTCTCTCTCTCTCCCCTCCAAATACAACTAACTTCATTGCCATCTCCAATTTTTATAGTGAGTCCCTTGGCCTAGCATGTAGGGTGAGTCCCCTTGACTCCACGTGGTTGCCGATGTGTGAATCTTCCACACGTGAGCCACTAATTGGATCCCATGTGAGAGGGCTTGTTAAATCTCACATCGGCCGTAGTAAAAGATAAGTAATAGTTTAAATATCTTAAGCTCACTCTAACTAACACCGATACCTTTTGTGATAAAACCTCATACCTGATGGATTATGCAGGTGGTAATTATCAAATTAGGGACAGTATCGGTGTTGTTGGAAGTGGGCCTTCGACCCGTCTCTCTAATAATTCTACATTTTTTTCTCCACCATATGACTCTGTCCAAAAAAAAAAAACGCTCGAGAAGACTTGAGTAGGTGCGAGAAAATCTCAACGTGTTCCCGAGTGGATATGGTCGAGAAAAGCTCGAGGCGATGCGGAGAAAGAATACAGAGCCTTAAAGGTGCTATCTTGTTAGCAGAGGTGTCGCTGTCGACCTCCTCCAAGTGACAAATCACTCATGTACCACCTACTACATGATTCTTGTTGGCGACATGGCTCCCCATGCGAGTGTTGGAACTCTGTGTCAGTTTAACGTTGTCTTTGACAAGCCTGGAATAGGCCTTCATACTCTCTTAAATGAGTTGGTGATTGTTAGGCGTGTCATTGTTCGCCAAGACTAATGGATTGATTGGTTGTTTGTTTCGAGTTGTTTTCTTGCGCCACAAGTAATTCAACTTCATTGTTAAAAGAATTGTGCCATAGAGCGGTTAAATATGTTAAGTTCTTTTCTGTTGATACCAAGGGAGAACTATAAATATTGATCGAATTATAGTCAGTTGGCAATTCTCATGTAAATGTAAAGACAGAAAAAGAAGACACATTAGCTTGGAAAACAAAGTATTCACATTGATGAAACGTAAAGGCATGTTTAAATGTTTAAAAGTTAAATAACTTGAAGATAAATAATAAATATAAGCAATCGAGTAGAATTTAAACCTATTCGGGCAAAGCCAGTCGGGGAAGTTCTTGCGAGTACAAGATGTATTTGGGAAAGAAAATTTAGTGAAAGAAATCGATGTTGTGAAGAAAGTAGCAAAGCTATAAATATAATGAGGAAGTAGGCTGCAAAGATTTAAAATTTTTTGTATGTTAAGTATCATTTTTTTTTCTTCATTTCTATTGCATTTTATAGAACCGTCTCTTTCTTTCAGGGTAAGCCTTTCTCCTTTTAGTTCATTCTCCTTGATTCAAGTGGCTTATGTGATTGCTATCAGATAATGAGTTTTCACTTGGATAATTGAGCTTTTATCTCCTTGAAACTACAAACTTGCCACTAGAAAGTACTTTTTCTTTGTGAAACTCAACTAAGCAATCTTCCTTATGTATGAAAGAGAGTTTTTGCCACCCACAATTGCCACGTCATAAAGCAAGTTTAAATTTTGGGCCGTGCACTATTCATCTTCTGCATAAATTAAATACCCATAAGACTTCAAACAAAATTCAGTGTGTTGGGTCTTGGATAGGTCCAATAATCTATTTTTAGTCCAAATTATTCTCAGTTTGATATTAGTGGTGGTGGCGGGGTGATGGTGATGGATATACAATGGTAGTGGTGTTAGTGGTGGGGATGATGGTAGAGGCCGAGATGCAGGGGATGGTGGTCATAGTGAGACGGTGACGGTGGTGTTGGTTGTAGCGATGGTGAGTCAATGGAGGTGGCGATGGCCATGGTGTCAAGGGTGAGGGAGGTGGAGGAATGGTCATGAAGGTGATGGTGGTGCGAGGTGGTAGCGTCAAATATGGTGGTGGTGGCAGGGATGATGAGACGATGGAGAATCTCTTGGCGGTGGTGGCGGCGATGGTGAAGGTGTGGTAACATACAAATATTTTTTTTTATAATTATTTTGCAAATTGGTTTGAAAAACAAATGAAATGCCAATTTGATGTTCTACAGAATTTAAGCTAAAATTATTTTCGGAGCTTTTCGTTGTCTACATATTTCGTTTTCCTGAAAGATGTCAACTTATGATTAACTTTCAGAGCATACTTCCAACAAATCTGAGGTCAAGGAGAACTGCACTGATTTATTCTGGAGGCACAGTAATGCGGCAATACAGAGAAAGTTTGAGGACAATGGCAACAACAACGTGGTGCCAGAAGTTCTGCTTTGGGAGCTGAGGAATCCAGCAACGTTGGTTTCTTCAACAAAACAAGGGGGCATATTGTTGGGTGGCTTCAGCTACAATTTGTTTAAGTTATTCTTGGAACCTGACGCGGATCTTCTCACGAACGACGCCATGAAAGCAGCCATCGCGGTTTAGGAGTATCAGAGTTTGGTTGTAGTGAAATGAAGAGATGAGAGCTAGCTATCATCTTTAAATACATCAGTATTTATAGTTCCTATTTGTTAAAGAAATGATGTCCCCTTGGTCTTGACAACTCTAATGTAACGACATAGCAGAAACAAATATTGACAAGGTTTCTCGACTGAAAATTTCCATCTGATTGACAACAATTTAACTGATTCAACTTGTAAATTCACAATTCCACTGTTTTACATGTTGGAATTCAAATCATAGAGAAATCCCCATGATTGTTGTAATCATCTCCTTCTACGGGTCAACACCTTATTAACTCCTAAATTAGATTTAGAAGATTTCTCTTTCCTAATTTGGCTAAATGTAATCAGCATATATTTGTATATCCGTGTACTATTGTAATCAATCAAAGAAATTCAATCATTCCAAATCGTCATATTATACTAAATTAAGATGGTATTAGAGCTAGGGTTTCTCTAGCTCCTGATTCAGAGCCGGTCTACCTATTACAGGGTCTTCTCTTCATAGCCTCTTCAACTTTTCATGGCTTCCATAGCCTATTCATTCTCGTTTTCCAGATTCCAAAATGGCTGGAAACGATAGCACCAGTTCAGCTTCTGACATTTCAAGTCCATACTATATTCATCATTTGATAACCCAAACAATTCCTTAGTTTCCCAACCACTGAATGGGGAAAATTATGCTACCTGGAGTGGGGCCGTCCACATTGCCCTTGTCGCCAAGAATAAGATTGGTTTCATTGATGGAACTTTGAAAGCACCATCTCCAGACAAGAACCCCACTTAGTATGCTATATGGGATCGCTGCAACAAGATGACATTATCCTGGTTTGTCCAATCCGTCATGCCTGACCTTACTCCGTTTGTGATTTTCGCTGAGACCGCTCAAAAGGTGTGGAAAGATTTTCGCAATAGGTTCTCACGCAGAAACGCTCCCCGAATCTACCACATTCAGAAGGCAATCGCCTCTCACTCTCAAGGTTAAATGTTTGTGGCTACTTCACAAAACTACAACATTTATGAGATGAACTAGCTTCATATAGAACTCCACCCACGTGCCAGTGCAAGGAAAAAATCGCTTTTGAAAAATATCACGAACGGGACTAAACCATGCAATTTTTTATGGGATTAAATGATTCCTAGAGTGCTGTTCGAGGGAAAATCTTAGTGATGGATCTGCTTCCAACTGTTCGCAAGGCTTATTCGTTAGTCAGTCAAGAAGAAGCCCATCGTGAAATTAGTTCCACCAACACCGAGAACTTCTCAGTTGCTGTTGCGGTACGAAAATTCAGCAACACTTCTAATTCGAATAATCGTTCAAATTAAAATTTAGGACGAAGCAAAGATAATCTACACTGTAATTATTGCAACAAAGATCGTCATACGATTGAAACTTGCCATAAACTCCATGGATATCCTCCAGGACATCCACGACATCATGACAATAATGGCACCAACAGGTCAGGTAATAGCAGTGCGAGCACTGGTGGACGCAACCATAACAGTGGGTGGAAAAGCCCAACATCCTCTTTTGCCAATCAGGTGAGCCAACCATCCCATCAAGACTCCATTGATCATCAACATAAAGACCAATCTGGGCAGACATTCCAGACAAATTACTCAGCACACAATTTCCAGAATATTCTTGCTGGCCTTTCCGAGGAACAGTGTAAGCAATCAATAGCGGCCGTGGTAAATTTCCCCATGATCGTCATTTCCTCTGTCCGTTAATTCCATGTTTTCTAATTCTTGGATTTTAGATAGTGAAGCCACTGACCATGTTACTTATGATTCTTCTTCTTTTATTCATACCAATAAGTCATCCATTCCTACCATTAATCTACCTACAGGTCCCCAGTTCCAATTGATTCTACTGGAACCATTCTCTTCAATAAAGATATAAAACTTGATAATGTTCTCCATGTTCCCTCTTTCCAGTTAAATCTTATGTTTGCTAGTAAAGTAACTAAATCCTTGCATTACTGTATAATTCTTTTTCCTAATTTTTGTGTCATCCAAGACTTGGCTTCGGGGCAGATGATTGATTGGGGTAAACAATCCAAAGGTTTATACTTCATGTCGCCGATCAACCACAACTCAGTCACTTGCCATGCCATCATCTCCACCCACACCTAGCATCTAGAACTTTGGATGATAATAATTGTGTTGTTTGCTGATGAACCAATATTTACACTATATATTTCTTCTTTTTATATTTCTTTTCTTGTCTAGTCTAGTTGGAAATTATAAGTTTGTGTGATGGTTTTGCCAATTTGTGTTTCTAGGAGCAGCAAGATCAAAATCTATGGATTTTGATCTACCAAATGTGATTGCCTTGGTGCTCTGAAAAATCATTGCCCTTTGGCTAAAGCAATGGACAGATAAGAGAAAGGAGTGGAGAAAAGAAAAGAAAAAGAAAATAATGGGGATGGTGGACAAGAAACGGAATGATTAGCAAAGGAGGATTGAGAATGCACCAGAAATGGAGAGCACAGCTATCCATTCCATTGTCAAATAAAATAAGTAAAAGAAAAAGAGGAAATTGGGGATGTCTTCCGCTTGCTGTTTTTGGTTGAAATAAACAAAAAGGATTTGCCCTTTGGTGAAAGGAATGGGCTGTCTAAAGTAAGAGGGCAGCAGAGCAGAAGAAAAGTGACGGGGGATTGAAAGGCAAAATAGTGGAGAGCTGAGGGGAACACACGGATGCAGAGGCACATGGACATAAAAATATAGAGAAAAGGAGGGAGAAAGGAATAGTAAGAAAAAAAAAAGATGGGATTGAAAGGTGCAGGACAGCAGGGATAATGACAGGCAGATGGGATTGAAAGGAGAGCAGAGGATAGAGAGAAGGGGGCTCACAGATAGAAAAGAAAAATAGAGAGAAAATAGCGAGAGGCAGGAGCGGGAGGATTGGAAGGAAAGTCAGGAGGGAGTGGAGTTTGCCGCACAGAAGCAAAGGCACCGCAGAGAGCAGAGACAGTGCAGAAGAACAGACGGATGCAGAGAGCACACGGACAGAGGACAACACACGGCAAGAAGCATGCTCCTCTTTTTGAGGAGATGATCAATGAACTCTTCTTGTAAAAAAAAGGGTTGTTTTCTTTCCTTAATTTTTCATGAATAATTTCTTATGTATTCAAATAATTATGCGTAACTAATTTCTTTTCGCTAGAGTGAGACCATGAGCCACAACATGATTATGTAGATTTCTATTTCAATTGCTTAAGTGTTGTTACATGCTTGCTTTGATATTTTCAATCACTGAATTAAACTATCTATGTGCCTTGATGCTTGATCACCATTAGGATGCTTAGAAAAGTCATTGGATGCAATTTTGAACGAATATCACGTTAAAATTGGTTATGCTTCTTGTGATTGAGGAAAGTAATTTCTCCTAAGGTAAATATCATACTCTTAGGGATTACATGGCTTAACAAAAGGATTTTCACCAAGATTAATGAATCACTTATGTTTATATTTAATCCAAATGTCATGGATAAATTGCATGTAGTGGTATGCGTTTTAGCTTGAATATCACAAGTAAAACATACACAAGGAAAACTCAACCTTCAAAGCATGTGTGTTTTCAATTACTTAAGCAATTGGAAGAGCTACGTAGGAGTGTTGTTGGTAAAGGTTGAACTCTAGCCCTTTGTCAATCTAATTTTCTTCAATCATTTATTTTATCTCGAATTTCTATATTTACTTGTTCTGTTTAGTTCGATCACTATTTCTATAAGCCAATCCCATTTTAGATAATTGTTTTAGTCACATTCAATAGTATTTAATTTTGCCAAATTAGTGAAGTTATTAGAGTTAACTAAGCAAAATACTCCAAAAACTCGTAAATTGTTTATATCAGTCCCTGAGGAGATCGACCTTGCTTGAGCCATTCTATACTACAAACGACTTGTTCTCTTGCAAGAATTTTCTAACGGTTTTACCCTTGTTTTACAGGTGGTAAAATCGCTATCAAGAAATTGGCGCCGTTGCCAGGGACTGTGCCAACAGTTCCCGAGCTTTTGTGTTTATTTTGTTTAGATTATATCTTATTTTTATTAGTCGTTAAACAAAATTAATTAAAAAATTAATTAATTAGAATTTTTAAATTTTTTATTAAATTTCGTTTAAAAAAAAACAGCAATTAATTTTGTTCAGTTTCGATCTTTGATTAAGTGCAGTAGATAGGTGATGTGAGATTTTTCTCTCTGTGTAACTAATGGTTGCCAATTTGCATGATCTGTGTTTTTGATTCATCTAGGCTTACTTATTTTCTTCCCCATTTTGTTGTTTAGTTGGTTTATGTTAAATTTTATTTTTATTTTTATTGTGGCTTAATATTCTTCTTATTTATTTTGGTTATAGGTAGTTTATGGTGATTGGAACAAGGTCCAAGAATCAAGTTCTTACTCCTTACGACCCTGAACCAGAGAGAAGTGCAAGGAAGTCAGCGAGAGAAAGATATTTAGCACAAGATTCCAACCTTTGTGATACTTTTCTTGAGGAGTTGTTCTGTGATCCTGAGAGCAGCACATCTATTTTCCAACCTTTGGCTCCAGTTGCAAACATGGCCTTAGCCTTACCTGCAACAGGTCAACCTTTAAGGAACTCATTAGCAGCAAGAGTCAATGCAGTGCCAAGGTGCATTGTATATCCAGATGTGGAAGATGGGACAACCTTTGAAATCAAACCTCACATCCTCAACATATTACCGTCCTTTCATGGGTTGCCAAACAGTGATCCCAACATGCATTTGGCTGATTTTATTGAGGCATGTGACAACACCATAATCAGAGGTTTCTCTTCTGAAGCTATCAAGTTACGTTTGTTCCCTTTCTCTTTGAAGGACAAAGCCAAGGCGTGGCTGCATTCTCTCCCTACTAATAACATTACAACATGGACAGAATTACAAGAAAGATTTCTCAATAAATTCTTTCTTTCTTCCAAGACTCTTGCACTCAAGAAAGAGATATTGGCTTTCGCTCAAAAGCCAAACGAGTCTTTCCATGAAGCTTGGGAACGGTATAATGAGATGTACACAAAATGTCATCATGCTGGGTTTGATTCTGACCTTCAAATGAACATCTTTTATGATGGTCTCAATGCCACAACCAAAAGTCAAGTGAATGCATCTGCTGAAGGGTCACTAATGTCAAAAACAGCAAGGGAAGCATTTGAGTTATTTGATATGATGGCTTCTGAATCCCAACAATGTAGAGAAGAACAAACACAAAAGAGGGGAGTTTTCGAGATTTCTCAAAGTTCTCCTAATGTTTTTGCTCAAATTTCTAAAATGGAAAAGAATTTTAATGCCAAGTTTAATGCCTTAATGCAGGTCTCTTCCATACCCAATGCCCAAGAAGCTTGCATCATTTGTAGTGACACAACTCATGACATTACTCAATGCCCCAACAAGGATAGCTACCCCGAGGTTTTGCAAGAGCATGTGAATATGGTGAATAATTACATGAGACCCAGGAATACCCTCATTCCAATACATATAATCATGGGTGGAAGAACCATCCCAATCTTAGTTGGGGTGGCAACCAACAGCCGTGGCAATACCAGCAGTCTTACCCATCAACAAGTGAGACAAAGAAACCATCCATTGAAGACCAAATGTCACAGCTAGCTCAACATATGTCCGCTCTCTCTAATAGCACCAATAATTTTGTCCAATCCATATAAACTAGCATTCAGAATCTCACGGCATCAATGGGGAATTTGGAGGCAAGTTGGACAACTTGCTACCATGTTCAATGAAAGAGAGAAAGGAAAGTTCCCGAGCCAACCTGAGCAAAATCCAAGAGGTATGGAGCATTGCAAAGTTGTAAGGACATTGAGAAGTGGCAAGAGTTTTGACAAAAGATAAATGGTACACCATGAGGCTGAAATGAAAGAAGAAGAGCTTAGTAAAATTGCACAGTTGGCTGCAAAGTCTCGATCAGGGGCTGTTTCTACAGCAGGTATTCCAGATCCTAAAGCAAGTGACAAAGAGCAATCTCGACCCAACTTTGATGCAAACAAGGAAGAGGGTCTTGGCAGTTTATTTGCACCTTCTGACAAGCCACCATACATTCCACCTTTGCCATTTCCACAACGGCAACAACAACGTTCCAAGGATCAACAAGCCATTGAATTCATGAAGGCGTTGGCTAAGGTTCAAATTAATTTGCCTTTATTAGATGCCATTAAACTGATCCCATCATATGCTAAATTTCTAAAGGGGCTATGTTCTAATAAGAAAAAGTTCTTGGAATATGAGAAGGTGATTTTAACTGAGCAATGCAGTGTTGTCCTCTTACACAAGCTACCACCCAAGAAGAAAGATCCAGGGAGTTTCACTATCTTTTGTACTATTGGTAGTCTTGATTTTCATAAGGTGTTGATTGATTTAGGTGCAAGTGTTAACCTTATGCCTTATTCTGTGTTTCAAAAATTAGGTAAAGGAGAACTCAAGCCTACATCTGTGAGTCTTCAATTGGTAGATAGGTCTATGACCTATCCTTTGGGTATTCTGGAAGATGTGATTATTAAAGTGGACAAATTCTATCTTCCAGCTGATTTCATTGTACTTGACATGGAGGAAGACAAGGAAGTACTGCTCATATTAGGTCGACCGTTCATGGCCACCGCCCAGACACTTATTGATGTGGAAGTAGGTACCCTAACCTTAAGAGTGCAAGGAGAGTCAGTTGTGTTCAAACTCTTTGAAGCTGTCAAGGGTCCTCTCGAACCTGAAGAGTGTTTTCGTGTTGATGTTTTGGATGGGATAGTGCATGCCAACTTTGCCACGAGATCATCTAACATCGAACTATTAACTTGCCTCGCCAACTATAACCATGCTGCTTCTTTATCTATGGAAGAAAATGTGGTAGACCTCATTGCTGCATTAGATACTGCACCAGTTCAAAATCCAAAGTGGCGACATGTCTATGAAAGCCTTGGAGTGCCTAAGCAGCCTCTTCTTCCGTCAAGTGAGCAAGCTCCGAAGCTAGAGCTCAAGCTACTACCGAACCACCTCAAGTATGCTTATCTCGGGGTGAACGAGACCTTGCCTGTTATTATTGTTGCTGATCTTAGTAACACAGATGAAGACAAATTGCTAAGAGTTCTTCGCAAGTACCAAGATGCTCTGGGGTGGACAATTGCTGACATTAAGGGTATTAGTCCAGCTTTGTGTATGCATCGAATTTTTATGGAGGCTGGGACTAAACCAATTGTTGAAGCTCAAAGACGTCTAAATCCAATCATGAAGGAAGTTGTAAGAGTTGAGGTGATGAAGTTACTCGATACAGGTATCATTTATCCAATCTCGGATAGCAAATGGGTGAGCCCGACTCAAGTGGTTCCAAAGAAAACTGGTATTACTGTGGTCAAGAATGATAACAACGAGCTTGTGCCTACAAGGATGACCACTGGATGGAGAATGTGTGTTGACTACAGAAAGCCCAATGAAAACACTAAAAATGATCATTTTCCGCTGCCGTTCATTGATCAGATGCTCGAAAGATTAGCTGGTCATTCTTTCTATTGTTTCCTAGATGGTTATTCAGGGTACAACCAAATTCCAATTGCCCCTGAGGATCAAGAGAAGACAACGTTTACATGCCCCTTTGGTACATTTGCATACAGACGAATGCCATTTGGATTGTGCAATGCCCCTGCCACTTTCCAACGATGCATGATGAGTATTTTTTCCGGAATGGTTGAAAATATTGTTGAGGTTTTTATGGATGACTTTTCTGTTTTTGGTTATTCTTTTGATATATGTTTGGATAACTTGTCTTTGGTTTTGGAAAGATGCAGGGAGACTAATTTGGTGTTAAATTGGGAGAAATGCCATTTTATGGTTAAGCATGGCATTGTGCTAGGACATCTAATTTCACACAAAGGAATAGAGGTCGACAAGGCCAAGGTTGAGGTGATAGCCAAATTACCACCACCAACTTCTGTGAAGAATGTGAGATCTTTCTTAGGACATGCTGGTTTTTATCGAAGATTCATTAAGGATTTTTCCAAAATTAGTCGTCCTCTTTGTAATTTACTTGTTAAAGATGCTACTTTTGATTTTGATGCAGGTTGTCATGAAGCTTTCAACAAATTGAAGGATCTTCTCACATCAACCCCAATTATAACAGCTCCGGATTGGACCCTTCCTTTTGAGCTCATGTGCGATGCTTCTGATTACGCTGTAGGTGCTATCCTTGGTCAGCGACGAGACAAGCTCCCCTATGTTATATAGCCCTAGTTTGGGAGTGAGGTGCTTAAAAAAAAAAAAGCACCCATGAAAAAAAGCTGTAAGAGTTTTAGGTGTTTGGTAAACTAAAAAAAAAGGGCTTATTTTGGAAGCTGCTGTGAGAATAAGCTGAAATCAAAGGAAAAAGCTGAAGCACCTATTTGTAGCTTTGGAAAACTGGCTTTTTTTCAAAGCACACGAAGCTACAGTGCTCCTTTAATGAAAATACCCACTATCAGACTGCTTTTTTTTTCAAAAGCACTTTTACAAAAATGTTTACCAAACACTCAGCTGATTTATTTCACAGCCACTTATTCTCACAGCACAGCCGCTTATTCTCACAGCAGCTTTTTTTCAAAGCACAGCAATACCAAACTAGCCCATATTATGCCAGCCGCACTTTGAATGATGCTCAGTTGAATTATGCCACTACAGAAAAAGAATTACTCGCAGTGGTATTTGCTCTTGAAAAGTTTCGATCATACTTAATTGGTGCTAAAGTCATTGTGTATTTTGATCATTCTGCTCTCAAGTACTTATTGTCTAAAAAAGAGGCCAAACCACGGGTGATTCGATGGGTCCTTCTCTTGCAAGAGTTTAATTTGGAGATTCGAGATAAAAAGGGGCGTGAGACTGTTGTGGCGGATCATCTCTCAAGATTAGTACATGCAAGCACTGATGAGGCAGATTCATTGCCATTACAAGAGAGCTTTCCGGACGAGCAACTTTTAGCAGTTACTCATCAAGTACCATGGTATGCCGACATCGCAAATTATCTGGCATCTGGAGAAATACCGTCAGAATTCAGTTACCAACAAAGGAAGAAGTTCCTCTCCACTGTAAAAAACTACTTTTGGGATGAGCCATACCTTTTCAAGCATTGCCAAGATCAAATCATCCGTCGGTGTGTCCCCTCAGAAGAACAAGAAAGCATTTTGAAGTTTGCTCACCACTATGCATGTGGTGGTCATTTTGGACCAAGAAGGACAGCGGCCAAGATCTTACAGAGTGGTTTCTTTTGGCCATCTTTATTCAAAGATGCATACCTATGCTGCCAGGCTTGTGATAAGTGTCAAAGAGTTGGAAATCTTTCTCAGAGAAATGAGATGCCTTAACAAAGTATTTTGGTGATTGAACTATTTGATGTTTGGGGTATAGACTTCATGGGACCATTCCCTTCTTCACATGGCAATCTTTACATCTTGGTGGCAGTTGATTACGTCTCTAAGTGGGTGGAGGCAATAGCTTCACCAACATGCAAAAGTTCTGTAGTGTTAGGTTTTTTGCAAAATACTATTTTTCCCCGATTTGGAGTACCTTGTGCTATCATTAGTGACGAAGGTACGCATTTCTTGAACCGCATCATAACTGCTCTTTTTGCCAGGTATCATATTCATCATCGCATAGCCACTCCATATCATCCACGGACATCTGGACAGGCTGAAGTATCTAATCGTGAGCTCAAAAGGATTCTTGAGAAAACTGTAAGTTCATCTCGAAAAGATTGGAGTTTAAAGCTTACTGACGCTTTGTGGGCATATAGGACAGCTTATAAGACACCGATTGGGATGTCTCCTTTTTGTTTGGTGTATGGGAAAGTTTGCCACCTGCCTATGGAACTTGAACACAAGGCATATTGGGCTATTAAGCAGCTCAATTTTGACTACCAGGCGGCGGGAGAGAAGCGGAAGCTACAGTTGAATGAACTGGAAGAAATAAGGAATGATGCTTATGAGAATGCAAAGATTTACAAGGACAAGACCAAGAAATTTCATGATGCTCACATCCTTCGTAAAGAGTTCCATCCGGGCAAAAGGTTTTGCTATTTAATACAAGATTGAAACTATTCCCAGGAAAGCTCAAATCGCGTTGGAATGGTCCATATCTTGTCGTAAAAGTCCATCTTTATGCAGCTGTGGATATCCAAAACATGCAAACTGGATTTGTCTTCAAAGTTAATGGACATCGCTTGAAGCTATACAAGGAGTCTCCATATGATCTTGCTAAGGATTCCATCACTTTGAAGGAACCTGTTATTTGAATCAAATTGCCAGCAGCATGTCTAGCTCTAGACATTAACTAAAGCGCTTCTTGGGAGGCAACCCAAGCTTTCTATCTTTCCTTTATGTTTGAATAATTTTCAATTTTCTTGTTCTGTTTTACTTTTGTTTTATGGTTTGTGTGTTTAAGTCCTACTTTTCCTCCCTTTATGCAGGTAATGCTTTTGCAGTCTCGACCAGAACTTCTTGCACAGTTTCTTAAATCCCACCGGTTACTCACATTTGCTATGGACAATAAGACGTGTTGAAAATAAGTTTGGGGGTCTCACTATGTTTGAAATGCATTTTTACTGTTACTCTTCTTGCCTACACAAATTGGTGTGTTCTTTCCTTTTCTTTGTGTATCTTTATTTCATTTTGTATTTCTTTCCTTCCATTTTTATTTCTCATTGTTCAAAATTCCTTTCATTTTCATTGGGGACAATGCTAGAATTAAGTTTGGGGGTGGAAATACATATTTCGTTAGTTTACTTCTTGTTGTAAAAAAAAAAAATATATATATATATATAAATAAACATGAAAGCAGAAATATTTTACAATGATGTGTAAACTAATAGCATTCATTGGTCATTGGTCAGGTGGTGCCTCAGTAGTTGACGGAGCTCCAGAAAGACGAAGCGCTAGAGTTTGATCTTCCGGAGCCTGAACACTTGGTGCAACTCCAGATGACGAAGGCAACAGAAACCTCGGGAGTAACGCCATAAACTTTTGATGATCGCTCTGAATTCGAATGTCCGACTCCTGCAGCTGGTCCAGCTTCCTCTTCATACTTGTTGAGTAACTAGTTGCGAGCATGTGCAACTCCTTATTCTCGTGCCTGAGTCCTCTGACCTCTTGCCGAAGACTAGCCACCTCAGCCATCAGAGACTCAACCTGACGAGATCGTGCAAGAAGGCGTTGGCCCATGTTTGAAATTGAGCCTGCACACTGGACGCTGAGAGCCAGAGAGTCCTGAACAGCCAACTCGTCTGACCGCTTGGATAGCATCCTACTGTCTCTTGGAGTAAGGAGATTTCGAGCAACCACCGTAGCGGTTGTATCGTTTCTCATCATAGAGTCCCCAACTGTAAGAGGACCATTAGGGGATATGAAGGACGGATGCCAAATATTGTTTGGAGAAGACAAGTCATCATCTTCAACGACATTCAAGTTAAGGCAACGGTCAGAAGGGCAAGACATTTTTCTGAAGGTGTTGAGAAAGAACAGATCGGAAAGATTAAGATTTCAAAAGTGCAAGAAGAGAGTGTTTACGGCAATTCAGGTGTGTTGTGGAACCCAATTAGTGCCTCTATAAAAAGAAGAAATCGAAGAGGCACTACTCAGAAATCGAAGAGGCAATTCTCAAAAATCGAAGAGACGCTCCTTTCTCAAAAGCCGGACTCTGTTCTTAAAAGAGGCGTTCGTTTCTCAAAAGTCAGGCTTGCTCAGAAACCACGAGCCGATCCCCGATTTTTCCAGACGTGTCAGCACCATTCACACGCAACTTTCAGCTTTGCGGAAATTACGGGCATCTTTGTCAGAAAGCGCGTAATTTTTACTATTCATCCATCCACCGGATGCCGACAAGAGTAAGAGAATAGTTCCGGTTGTTAAGAAATTCCTATAAGTGTCTACCTTCGCCCTCCATAGCAAAGGCACACTCACTCAACACATCTTCATCTCCGAGAATGTATTCCCAAAGAAACCTCTCGAGTTACTCAGTATTCTTCATCCCTTGGAGCACCTCAGAAAACAAATCATCAAGAGCAAAAGTATTTCATATCATGAAGGTTAAAAGCAAAAGTATCTCATATCATGCTTTCTCCTCACCTTCATCTGAAAAACAGGGAGAAAGAGAGATCTTGATTGCTTACCTAGTCTTTCTCTCGAGTACTCATCTTCGAGCCCTCTCAGCCCAGTTCAAAAATAAACTTGTGCAGAGATACTTCTTCAAAAGAAAAAATATCTCACAGACGAAGCAGGATGAGTCTGAGTTGATCCAAGAACTCAAGAAGATGCACACCTACATGGAGACCTGATTACTTGAAGCATGTGGAGACAACGTGCTGATTCATCCTCAACTAAGCTGAGGATCACTTGCAAGAAAAAAGTCCCATCCAGTTCAAGATCAAAGCTGTGGAAAGTCAACTAGCATGACCAATGTTCACCTAATATTTCTATTTATTGTCTTTTATTGTCATTTTCAATTTTTCGTTTGCATTTTCTACTTTTTTCTTGCGTGCTTAACTGAATTATTTCTTTTCTTTGCAGGAACTTTTGGTTATTGCCACCCAAGTTGCTTGCAAAATTTAAGCTTGGGGGTCATCGCTTGATTTTACTGCAAATTAGGGAAGTTTTCAGTCCAATTGCTTTATTTTTGTTTCTTATTATTTATTATTATTATTTTTTATTTGCATCTTAGTGTTTTCTGGCATTGGGGACAATATCCAGTTTAAGTTTGGGGGTAAAGAGTATAAAAAAAATGACCAAATTGAAAATTTTTGTACCTTCGACTACAAACTGGTTTCATTTGTTTCCGTATTGTTGCTTTGTTTTTTTAAAAAAAATTAAATAAATTCTTGCATTTTTGTTGTTGATAGCTACTTCTCAATTCAATGATGAGATTTGATCTTAATTTCCTTCTTACTTTCAAGAAGTCTAAGCTTAACAAGAGTTCTTTTTGTTGTCTTTGTATTAACTGTAATTTCCAGCAAACAACTTGAAAAATAAATAAATATGCCTAGTCTTGTCAATGTGAAACTTGAGCATGATTTAACGTTTCATATGTGAATCATGTGAGCTTATGTAAACCTTGTGAGTTTTTGAGCCTATACATGATTGAACCATTATGCATCAATCTCATTCCTTCTTGTGCGTATGATCTCATTGTACATGTATCTCTAGAACTTGCTTTATACTTCTCGACTCATTCATCAATTCATGTAATAACTTGGAAGTGATATAGGCCATCTTTGGATCGTTTGAGCCTTTCATGTCTACCTTATATGCTATGTGTATTCGTATTAGCCCATTGAGCCTTTAACTAAGCCATTTCTTTGTTAGCCACATCTCTTTACCATGCTCCGATATTGGATTTGAGCCCATACACAGAAATTGATTCCTTATTGTTTTGAGAAAGTATTACATGAGTTGTGCTTTTGGGGGTTTTGCTTACCTAGAAAAATGGATGGAGAATATGTATTACAATGAAATGTGATTTTGATGGGTGATGTAGCTTTATAGATTTAAAAAATAAAAATTAAATTAAATTAAAAAAATTAAAAAATTAAAAAAATAAAAAAGAAAATTTGGAGTGCTGATTTGTTGAAAATATGTCTCCAGAAGCTTACTTTTATTCTTAAGTTTCAATGGTATCATAAGTACAGTTTGTGACTGCAGAGTATAAATTTCCATTTGAAGTTGAATTTGGGGAGTGACAAGTGCTCATGGTTTTATTATTTTGCTTTCAATTTGAGTGGTGTGATATCGAGGTGTTGGAAAACTTCTACAATTATACTTCCTCAAAATTCTTTGGTTTCCATATCCTTTCTTTCATTATCCTATCACCTTTAACCTCATTACAACCATAATAAAGTCCTATTGATCCAAGGTATTACCTAAATATTGATAGCGAGCTAGGTGGACAAGCAAGCATATGGCGGCATGTACAATGAAATCACTTGAGTGAAACACATTAACCAAAACATATGAGTGAATGAGCGTATGTCTTGTGAGAAGCTTACATGTTTGCATATGATAATTTAAGGGAGTTTGGAATTGCATTGACAAGACTAGCTCACACATGACGTACCAAGTTTTGTTTGAAAGGAAATTTGGTTAACTATTGGATGATGTGTTGAATACTTGTGGCTTAGTTCTTGACAGTTTATTTCATGGTTAGCATTTATCTCTGAGATCGAAATTGAGAAGTTAGCTACTAAGTTGTTGAGTGAAGTCTTAGTTGAGTAGTTTTGTTTTATGTTTTGTTTTGCTAGAGGACTAGCAAAAATGTAAGTTTGGGGGGTATTTTGATGAACCAATATTTACACTATATATTTCTTCTTTTTATATTTATTTTCTTGTCTAGTCTAGTTGGAAATTATAAGTTTGTGTGATGGTTTTGCCAGTTTGTGTTTCTAGGAGCAGCAAGATCAAAATCTATGGATTTTGATCTACCAAATGTGATTGCCTTGGTGCTCTGAAAAATCATTGCCCTTTGGCTAAAGCAATGGACAAATAAGAAAAAGGAGTGGAGAAAAGAAAAGAAAAAGAAAATAATGGGGATGGTGGACAAGAAACGGAATGATTAGCAAAGGAGGATTGAGAATGCACCGAGAGGAGAAATGGAGAGCACAGCTATCCATTCCATTGTCAAATAAAATAATTAAAAGAAAAAGAGGAAATGGGGGATGTCTTCCGCTTGCTGTTTTTGGTTGAAATAAACAAAAAGGATTTGCCCTTTGGTGAAAGGAAGGGGCTGTTTAAAGTAAGAGGGCAGCAGAGCAGAAGAAAAGCGACAGGGGATTGAAAGGCAAAAGAGTGGAGAGCTGAGGGGAACACACGGATGCAGAGGCACATGGACATAAAAATATAGAGAAAATGAGAGAGAAAGGAATAATAAGAAGGAAAAAAAAAGATGGGATTGAAAGGTAGAGGACAGCATGGATAGTGACAGGCATATGGGATTAAAAGGAGAGCAGAGGACAGAGAGAGAAGGGGGCTCACGGATAGAAAAGAAAAACAAAGAGAAAATAGCGAGAGGCAGGAGCGGGAGGATTGGAAGGAAAGTCAGGAGGGAGTGGAGTTTGCTGCACAGAAGTAAAGGCACGGCAGAGAGCAGAGAGAGTGCAGAAGAACAGACGGATGCAGAGAGCACACGAACAGAGGACAACACACGGCAAGAAGCATGCTCCTCTCTTTGAGGAGATGATCAATGAACTCTTCTTGTAAAAAAAAAGGGTTGTTTTCTTTCCTTAATTTTTCATGAATAATTTCTTATGTATTCAAATAATTATGTGTAACTAATTTCTTTTCGCTAGAGTGAGGCCATGAGCCACAACATGATTATGTAGATTTCTATTTCAATTGCTCAAGTGTTGTTACATGTTTGCTTTGATATTTTCAATCACTGAATTAAACTATCTATGTGCCTTGATGCTTGATCACCATTAGGATGCTTAGAAAAGTCATTGGATGCAATTTTGAACGAATATCACGTTAAAATTGGTTATGCTTCTTGTGATTGAGGATTGTAATTTCTCCTAAGGTAAATATCATACTCTTAGGGATTACATGGCTTAACAAAAGGATTTTCACCAAGATTAATAAATCACTTATGTTTATATTTAATCCAAATGTCATGGATAAATTGCATGTAGTGGTATGCGTTTTAGCTTGAATATCACAAGTAAAACATACACAAGGAAAACTCAACCTTCAAAGCATGTGTGTTTTCGATTACTTAAGCAATTGGAAGAGCTACGTAGGAGTGTTGTTGGTAAAGGTTGAACTCTAGCCCTTTGTCAATCTAATTTTCTTCAATCATTTATTTTATCTCAAATTTCTATATTTACTTGTTCTGTTTAGTTCGATCACAATTTCTATAAGCCAATCATATTTTAGATAATTGTTTTAGTCACATTCAATAGTATTTAATTTTGCCAAATTAGTGAAGTTCTTGGAGTTAACTAAGCAAAATACTCCAAAAACTCGTAAATTGTTTATATCAGTCCCTGAGGAGATCGACCTTGCTTGAGCCATTCTATACTACAAACGACTTGTTCTCTTGCAAGAATTTTCTAACGGTTTTACCCTTGTTTTACAGGTGGTAAAATCGCTATCATTTGCCCTATGGCAAAACAAACGAGGAACCCCTTTGTGGACAGTTCTATTTCTTCTAATGCACCATTTGAGTTAATTCACTGTGACATATAGGGTCCACATAAACACCTTACACATTTGGGGGCTCTTTATTTCTTAACTATTGTGGATGATTATACACGATGCACATGGGTTTTTTTAATAGTTCATAAATCTGAGTCTCCCTCATTGCTTCAATATTTCTTCCAATTCATTCGCACACAGTTTAATACCACCATCAAAACAATCTGTTCTGATAATGGCTCTGAGTTTTTATTTTAAAAATATTTTTTCCTTACCAATGGAGTCGAATTTCAACTTACTTGTGTCTATACACCTCAACAAAATGGTGTTGTTGAAAGAAAACATCGTCACATCCGTAATGTAGCCCGTGCATTACGTTTACAATCTAATTTGCCCATCTCTTTTTGGGGGGAGTGTATTCTTACTGCTGTTTATCTCATAAACCGAATACCTGCTCCTCTATTATCCAATAAAACACCTTTCGAGTGACTTTACCTTCGTCCACCCTCCTACGACCATTTGAGGGTTTTTGGATGTCTTTGTTACGCCACTATTGTTCACCCCTTACCTAAGTTTGATTATCGCGTTCACCTTTGTGTTTTTGTTGGGCATCCCAACGGGCAAAAGGGTTACAAATTATTCAATTTGGACACTCAAAAATTGTTTGTTAGTAGAGACGTTTGTTTTCACGAAGAAGACTTCCCTTTCAAACATATAAATCCCCCTTTTGACCATGTTCTTCCACTACCTCAATCAGATATCCCCTAGTCCATTATTCCCTTTGTCCCATCCAATCTCATCTCTACCACGCCTACTCTTTCCCCTACATCTCTATCTACTCCAGTTGCTGTCATGCCACCAACTCCTCATACACCCACACCAGCTCTTATGGACGAGTCATCCCCGAACCCACCACATTCTCCACCGATTTTGCCTCCTCCACAAGCATTTCCACCACTTGATGCTTCTCGTCGTTCTAATCGTACCGTTCACCCACCTTCATGGCACAAGGACTATCACATTTATCTTGCGATGACGCAACCCAGCCTTTCATTAACCTCAGCGCCACCTTCTTCTCAAGGTAATCGTTATCCGCTGTCTAATTTTCTTTCTTATTCTCGTTTTTCTCCTTCCTACCATGCATTTTTAGCTAACATTATAGGTGTCATTGAACCCACTTCCTTTTCTCAAGCTATTGTTGATCCCTATTGGAGAAATGCCATACAAGCCAAACTTGATGCCCTGAAGTAGAATAATACATGGACACTTGTTCCTTTACCACCTGGTCATAAGCTTATTGGTTGCAAATGGGTCTACAAAATCAAGTATATTTCTGATGGGTCTATCAAGTGTTACAAAGCTCATCTTGTTGCTAAGGGCTATACTCAGATTGAAAGGTGTTGATTATTTGGAAACTTTTTCTCCTACCACCAAACTTACCACTGTCTGTTGTCTACTTGCCGTTGCTGCCTCTTGGAATTGGTTCCTTCATCAATTGGATGTCCAAAATGCTTTCCTACATGGGGACCTTGATGAAGCAGTCTATATGGAAATTCCACCTGGTCTTCATCGACAAGGGGAGAATTTTGTATGTTGGCTCAAAAAGTCCCTATATAGATTAAAATAAGCTTCCCGAAATTGGTTTGCAAAATTTTCGCATGCTATTCAAGGAGCGGGTTTTCAACAATCCAAGGCATATTATTCCCTGTTACCACAGATAATGGAAACTCTTTTACTACCGTTATTATTTATGTTGATGACATAATTGTGGCAGGAAATGATGAAAAGGCAATCAAAAATCTCAAAGACTCCCTCAACAATTTCGTATCAAAGATTTGTGAAACTTAAAATATTTTCTCAGCATTGAAGTATCACGATCAAGAAAGGGTATCTTCATATCCCAACGAAAATATGCTTTGGATATTTTAAAAGATGCAGGTTTATTGGGAGCTCGACCAAGTACTTTTCCAATGGAGGAACATTTGAAGTTGAAACCTGATGATGGTGATCTTCTCCATGATCCTACAAAATATAGAAGATTGGTAGGGAGATTAATTTACTTAACAGTCACAAGGCCCTATATTGTTTATTCAATTGGAATTTTGAGTCAGTTCATGCAAAATCCGCGGAAGCCACATTGGGAAGCTGCCTTATGAGTATTAAGATTTATAAAAAGGGCTCCAAGTCAAGGGTTATTCTTCCCTTCTTCTAATAATCTCACACTATAAGCCTTCTGTGATTCCAACTGGGCAAGTTGTACCACCACGAGACGTTCCATTTCAGGATATTGCATATTTTTGAGAAATTCCCTTATATCTTGGAAATAAAAAAAGCAGACAAATGTGGCACGCTCATCAGCAGAAGCAGAAGACCATTCTATGGCATTGACATGTTTGGAATTAACTTGGATACGATATATTCTTGAAGACTTGAAAGTCCCACAAAATCAACCGGCATCTCTCATTTACGATAATCAGGCAGCTCTCTACATTGCAGCAAATCCAGTTTTTCATGAACGCAAAAAACACATTGAAATTGATTGTCATATTGTGCGAGAAAAATTGCAAGCCGGCTTGATTTCACCATCTTATGTTCCTTCACGCGCACAAGTAGCAGACATATTTACGAAACCATTGGGAAAGGAATAGTTTCATTCTTTAAGTAGCAAGTTGGGACTTCGTGATATTCACTCTCCAACTTGAGGGGGAGTGTTGGAAATCAAATCATACAAAAATCCCCATGATTGTTGTAATCATCTCCTTCTATAGGTCAACACCTTATTAGCTCCTAAATTAGATTAGAAGATTTCTCTTTCCTAATTTGGCTAAATGTAATCAATATATATTTGTATATCCTTGTACTATTGTAATCAATCAAAGAAATTCAATCATTCCAAATCGTCATATTATACTAAATTAAGATTAAAGAATAAATTATTTACTTATATTATCCCAAGTGTTACCTTTTTACTTTCTTGAATTAACGGGGAAGGCGGATTGGAACTTTACAGTTGGAAAATAAACAACATTGATATTCTCATGAACAGAAGACCATGCCTACAAAGAGAACAAGTAAACAACACAAGAAAGCATTACCTGCTCCTTCCAATCAGTTGTGAATGTCCCCAGCTTCTACAGAAGGAAGATAGCTTGTCAGTGTCACCTTAGAGTGTGAACGGGGTTATTCCCACCACGCCATTGTAAATTTTTCTGTCGCATTGGATTTTTCCATGTTATAGAATTGCTCTCAGTTATCACTCTTCAAGCATTTCCACCAAGATGAAGGAACAATAATACCATTGTCATTCCATTGCCGAATTCAATTCATATGCACTAATTGGCATCCACTAAGGGGGCGTTTGTTTGCCTTCGTTAATTCTCACTGGACTGGACTGGACTAAGGGTTAGTCCAGTCCCATATTTGGTACCCGCTGGGACTAACTTTAATGGCACTAACCATCACTCGCCCCGACTAAACAGGGGATTAGCCGGTCTTAGCAAAACCCATCAAAACCCATGGGATTGCTAGTCCCGCTTTCAAAACTGTCTGCATGTAGCATGCTTCTGGGCAACTCCATTTGCCCTCCCATGTCTAGATCTGAAACCCAAACCCACTCATAACCTAAATCACAAAATCCAACCACCAAAATTCGAAAAAAAATTCGAAAAAAAAAAAGCAAAACAATAACAACAATCTTAATATAAGTTTTCTACCTTATTGCTAAAAATTCCCAGAAAATTCACATAAAGGTTCCCTTTTTCCCAGAAAATTCCGGAGAGAAATGGATAGAGAATGGGAGAGAGCTGGGGACGAAGAGAGATTAAGAGACAGAGAGGAAGGAGAGGATAGCTTTGGGAACAATTTTGCAGGAAACTTGGTTTCGAAGCGTTTTGCAGGAAAAAGATGGGAGGAAGGGAAGTATTGGGGATGGAACCAAAGAGGAACAAAAGTAAAGAAATCTCTAGAGAGAGGTGGAAGAGTGCGTTTGAACTTTTAGGGAAAAAATGTTGAATTAATAATAAAATATAATTAGATATATATTAAATAATATAATATTAGAATTTGTTATTATTCAGTTTTTTAGTCCGACACTACACCAAACGTTTCAATAAGTTAGTCTAGCTTAATCCCTAAAGCTAGTCCAGTTCGAGATAATCCTGTGCAACAAACTCACCCTTAGTACTCTAGAGTCTGTACCCAGGGACTTGACCAATAAATGCATTATTCTGCAGAAAACACATAAGATGAAACAGGTATAAACAGAATCAAGAAGTAATGGTGAAAGGTCCAAAACATTTGTATTCTCTTTTGCATTTAAGCATTGCACTTCAAACGAAAAAGTGTTGTTCGTTTCATATATCACTTATTTGCCACTTACACTGGTTATATGGTAACGCAGCCCCAAGGACTGATCTAAGTAGCACACAAGTCATTGTGGGGAATGGAATTAAGTAGATTGATTGTCTCAGGCCAAGAAAAAAAGAAGAGTGTTCTTTGTCATAAATGTCATAAATATGCTCGAATGCAGAGTGTACTTCTCTTACAAAAGAAGATATAACTAATAACTATAGGGTAAACGATATCCAAGTGTGTATGTGCCTACCTCCTGAAAATGAATGAATACGGACGGCATGGAAGTACCAGTCCTATATCTGATTTAGTGACTGAATGTTCTGAACATCATAATTAGTTGTGTTGAGACGATGACATTCAAATTATGATCCCAGCGGAGGCTCGAGATATCTGATACAGTTCTTCAGTCAATAAGGCTAAGGTACAATTTATAGCCTCTGCTCTTGGGTGGGCTTTATCACCAGAGATAAATATATGAACACCATTTTCCACGTATAACCAACTGCAACCAGCGGTCTTCTTGGCCTCCTTCCCTTTCATCTTCTTCCTTATTCTGCAAACCTCATCCCAATCTCCTTCTGCTGCATAGAAATTAACCAACTGTACATACCGATCACCAATGTCTCCTTCAAGTTTTAATAGTCTCTCCTCTGCCTCTCTAGCAAGTACGGCGTTCCCGTTTACCCTACAAGCATTCATGAATGCCCCCCATAAAATGGTGTCTGATCCTATAGGGATCTTTCTCATGAATGCCATTGCCTTATCAAGTTGATTAGCCCTCCCGTACAAATCAATCATGCAAGCATAGTGCTCAATTTCAGGTAAAACATTATACACTTTTTCCATCAAGTAGAAGAACTGCTCACCCAATTCCACCCAGCAAGAGTGTCGACAAGCTGATAGCAGCGCTAAAAAGGTGATTGCATCGGGTCCCATACCTTTCTCCAACATTTCATTGAAAATCTGGATGGCTTTATTTTGATGCCCATGGTGAGCATAACCAGCTAACATCACATTGTACAGGATTATATCTCTGTCAAAGTCGCTTTTAAAAAGTTTTTCTGCGTAGGTAATATTCCCGGATTTTGAGTACATATCAACCAAAGCACTAAAAAGCTTCTTATTGATTTCAATCCTGTACCTTAGAATGTAAGCATGGATCTGCTTCCCAGGATCCAGGGCTGCTTGTATTGAACAGGCACCAAGGACACTGATGAGAATCCCAGCGTCAGGAACTATTGATTCCTTTGCCGTGAACTCACCTAAAAGTTCAAATATAGCTTCGCATTTCTGGTATTTGAGATACCCAGAAAACAAAGCTGTCCAGACAACAGCGTTCTTTTCAGTCAATGAATCAAAAAGTTTTCGTGCTTCTATTAGGTTACCATGAGAAGCATGACCAGTAATCATTGAACTTATCGAAAAGGAATTTTCAGACCCCATTGCTACGTGAACTGACTTTGCATAACATATATTACCAGACTTGGAGTAGACATCAACAATGCCACTGACTATATACGGATTTGATGTCATCCCATTCTTCAAGACCCAAGCATGGATTTCCTTTCCAAGTTTGGAGCTCTTCAAACCGGAGCAAGCACTCAAAGCACTAGCAAAAGAGTGGTCATTCCATCTGAATCCATTATCTGCCATACAGACAAACAATTTCATTGCCTCTTGCTCAAAACCATGCTGCACATACCCTGCAATCAGTGTATTCCAAGAAACAGCATCATTCAGCTCCGGCTCTGTCCAAAACAGATCATCTGCCATTTCTAATTTGCCTTCTCTACAACAAGCCGCCACCATTGCATTCTTCGAAACCAAATCAACCACCCCTCTATATCCACTAAACACCCGCCGCGCTTCTTGAAAATACCCACATTTACTATACATATCGATAAGAGAGCTCACTGTGAACCCACTTAAATCATTAGCAGTTTTCACCATAAAACAATGCAACTGTCTCCCATAATACCCAATTTCCAACTTGGCAGTCAAGTTCAGCATAGTCGTGAGACCAATCTCGTCAATCCGAATCCGATCATCCTGTGACTTCATTTCGCCAAACAGCTCAAGCGCACAATCCTCATACCCGTCGGCGCTTACATAACCAGACAACATGGAATTATACGTGACCAAATCCTTGTAAGAGGCAGCGTCAAATAACTGGCGTGCCCGGTTCAAGTTACGTGCCTTGATGTGGGCGGAGATTATGGCATTCCAGGAGAAGACGTTTCGTTGGGGCATTTCGTCGAACAGTTTCTGGGCTTCTCGAATAAGGCCATGCTTGGAGTACAAGTGAATGAGTTGATTGGAGGTGAAAATGGTTAGCTCAAAACTGGCTTTTATGGCTTGGACGTGATATGTAAGACCGTCTTTTAGAAACTGCATTTATACATTTATATACGACTTCCTTATCTCTCTCTCTCTCTCTCTCTCTCTCTCTCTCTCTCTCTCTCTCTCTCTCTCTCTCTCTCTCTGCTTCTGCTTTTAGAGAATGGTCTCTCTGTGTATGAACGTCCTCGTAACATAAAAGTTCAAACAAAGGATTTTGAGTAAATTACAAAAAACTATCTCAACCATTGAGCTAATCACAGCTTCATACTTCATCTTTAAAACATTTCATTGTCATACTTTATTTTCGAATTTATTGCAATGTCATACATTCCGTCAGTTTGTCTATCAATTCTTCAGTTAAATGCTAACGTGACTTGAAGCGAAACCCATTTTCTATTAAAAATAAAATAAAATCATTTAATAATTTTTTTAAATGGGCGACCCACCCTTACAAACCCATCCCCCCCCCCCTTCTTCCCCATCCACCAGTGTCCCCTCACCCCCAACCTTCCTTCACCACCAAAACCAGAGCCCCATCACCCATCTCCTTCTCCCAAAAATCCCCTTTCTTCTTCTTCTTCTTCTTCTTCTTCTTCTTAACCCAATAATCCCCCATCAATCGCCTACTCGTTCATCTCCAAATATAGGAGATGGAGATCAAGAGCCTGAGACAAAGCGAACTTGAGAAACAAGAGCTCTTCCTCGATCATGCAGGTGTCAACGATGAAAATAAAGACCAAAGGTGAGGTGGGTTTTTCGATGGGGAGGTTCTCGTCGGAGATGGAGGCGTAGTGGGGAGGGAAGTGGTTGCAAGTGAAGCATAAAGGGCAAATCCAGATCTTGACAGCATAATTGACGGTGGATAAGGGGTTGAGGATGGAGCAGCAAGTGCTGCAGCGGAGGGGGGCATAGAGGAGGATGAGCATTGAGGGGAATGGCTTGATCAGAGTGTAGATGGCGGAGACTAGGACTGCGCTTAGGCAAATATAGGTGGGTGATGGGGGAAGGGGGTGGGCTTCATCATAGCCCCATTTCCTAAAGCCTATAGGAGAAGAAGAAAAGAGTTGGAGGAGGAAGTAATTAGTCTAGGATTTGAGGGGCATTTAGGGGTTTTTGGGAGTTGCAGAAGTGGGAAGACTTGACTGGGTTTGGTAGAGGTGGCTGGGTGGAGAAGACGATCAAGTTGGGAGGATAAGGGCGAGGGAGAGTCACGATGGGAGTATGGTTTTGGAGTGAAGGGAGGAAGGGTGGGGAGAGACAGGTGGGATAGGAAAAAGGTGGCTGGGTCCCACATTATTTTTATAAAAATATTTAAATAATTGTATTTTTTTTTAATATTTAATTAATTTTTTTTAAAACCAGATAGATCAGAGTGTAGATGGCGGAGACTGGGACTACGCTCAGACAAATATGGGTGGGTGATGGGGGAAGGGGGTGGGCTTCATCGGAGCCCTATTTCGTAAAGCCTATAGGAGAAGAAGAAAAGAGTTGGAAGAGGAAGTAATTAGTCTAGGATTTGAAGGGCATTTAGGGGTTTTTGGGAGTTGCAGAAGTGGAAAGACTTGACTGGAATTTGGTGAAGGGCATTTAGGGGTTTTTGGGAGTTGCAGAAGTGGAAAGACTTGACTGGAATTTGGTAGAGGTGGCTGGGTGGAGAAGACGATCGAGTTGGGAGGATAAGGGCGAGGGAAAGTCACGATGGGAGTATGGTTTTGGAGTGAAGGGAGGAAGGGTGGGGGGAGACAGGTGGGATAGGAAAAAGGTGGTTGGGTCCCACATTATTTTTATAAAAATATTTAAATAATTGTATTTTTAATTTTTTTAATATTTAACTAATTTTTTTAAACCAGATGGATTAGGAAGTGGGCTCTGTCTCAAGCAACGTCAGCATTTAACAAAGAAATTGACGGCGGTATGACATTACAACAAATTCGTAAGATGAGGTATGACATTGTAATTTTTAAAACATAAGGTATGAGATTGTGGTTCAACCTATAGTTGAGATAGTTTTGTGTAATTTACCCAAGAATTTTCTTTGTGATTTTTTTTTCCTATTCGAAGAAACCCGCCAGAGTTGGGTTTTATCATAAAACTAAGGGAAATTTTATTTGAACTCATATAACGTTTCTCTAGACCTACCTTACTCTTTACACCCATATTATTTTCAATTAAACAATCAATATCTCTTTAAACCTAATTTTACAACCTAAACTACCCCTATAAACGCAATTCAATAAATATTTTAACTTATCTATACATCCATTTAAAAAATAAAGTAAAAAATCAAAATCAAAGCATTCTCTCCTCTGGCGTTTTCTCCTTCCAATAGTTATTTATTTTTTTTGGAATTTTGATCATCCTCTACAGCGTTGTTCGATAATCTTTGGTTGTCTTGCTTGACGATGTATGTTGCATATGAATTTGAGTTTTTTATGTTTTAGATGATATAAAGACTTTTAAAAGTTAAAACTTATAGGCATATATAGGTTATAGGTGAAATGACAAGAAGTCTTTTGTTTCTTTTTTCCCTTTTCTTGTAATAAGTAATGTTCTTTGGGGAATAAAATTGCAAATTAAAACCAAGACGAAGGTTCATTGACATAATTTAAATTGAGGGACAAATGAAAACAGGGAAATATAAATGCTGACATATACATAAATTTTGTTATCATCTTTTTTAATTTTAGAAGAATGGGCAAAGAAAATTAACCAAAAGAAGGCGGTGCAATGAAGAGAGTAAAAGTGGTGGTGTAATGAAGAGAGTTAGAATGGGGGTGAAGTGAAGAATCAAATGAGAAGAGATGGGAAGAATGTGAAAACAATGAAACAAAGTATGTAGCTGTTGTTATCCAGTAAAAGAAAGCAGGATGTCATGATTATGTTATGTAAATTAAGTAGAAGACTTGGTAAATAGTGTCCAAAATGAACAAGAAAAGACTTGGAAAATTATACAACTCATAACAATCATAACGTTAGTATATGACATATAAACCAATAATTCAACTCTTGCGTAAACTAATTCATGCCTTAGTTAGAGGATCCAAAACTTCAAAATTAACATTTATCTGTTAAAAAGAGCTTCTTTTTCTCTATGAGAGTGTCTTGGGATTTTTGCCATAGCAGAACGAAGGAGAAAAATTATGTGATGGTTAGGGTTTCATTGTTGGGTGTGGGTTTATAGATAAATCTTATTTTTCTTGTTAGTTTTATTTTGTACTTGATGGTAATTATGCTATAATAATAAAGACGTTTCACATTTAAAGTTTAAGTTGGGGGTAGAAAGAGGTTAGATGGATTCAAAATTCAAATAAAATTTCCCTAAAACTAGTTGGTAATATAGGGAGTAACTCAACTACTAACAGTGGCGGAGCCAGTAATAACCGAGGGGAAGGGTGCATTTAAAAGAGGCAACTCGGTATCTACGTTGCATTGGATACAGACATGGACATGGAAATATGATACAACACAGGAATATGTCATTGGCGAGAATTGAACCTAAGACCTCTCACTTATAAGTGAAGAGGAATACCTCTAAACTATAAGCAGAAAAGAAGAAAGAGAATGTGAGAGCAGGGAGAGAGGGAAAGCAATTTTTTTTAATTTTTTAATTTTTTAAAATTAGATATGTTTAAATCACATGTAGATGAGGCTTAAACAAAAAGAAAAATATTCACTAAAAAAAAGTAAAATTTTGTTTTGTGAAATCACGTTACTCCCCTTAACTTTTCTATTGTGATAGAAAACTAAATAGTCTTTTCACTTTCAATTGAAGAATCTATAAATTTCCCAACTTTTTCGGTCCACCTCATATTACCATGATGACAAAGGTCGCCCTCAGTATTAACAATGACGGTGATATGCTCTAGATTCATTTTGTTTCCCAGTACACACAATCCTAAACCCAACAAAATATAATGTAAAATTAAATTAAGAATTCATCAGCAAGCAGAATAGAAAATCTATTCATATGCATAAAAAATTAATATAACTACGAAATTCCCCATCTAAAGATCATAGAGAGAGATACTATAAATCGACATTCTTGGTAGCCAAATATTGAAAACTATAAATCAACAGGCAGTTCTTTAAGAAAGAACATTACAAACAATAAATGTGAAGGCCAGTGCACACAACTGCCCCAGTCCATTGAAGCCTTTTCACAAGAACTGGGGGGGGAGCGGGGGGCAAAGACGAACCATAGCCTTCATTTCCATTTATTTTTCCTAAATTTAAGAAACAGATATCTAAACTACAAATCTATATTGTTTGTCTCGATTTCATCACTATTAATGTCAATGCCGGAAAGAAAAAAAAATTATATTCAAATTTTTTTGCGCAAAATTAAATCAAAGATAGCAACTAAATTCATGGTTCTTTAGATACAAACATAGAGAAAGAGGGGGAGAGAGAATTAAAGATAGATAGAGAGAGATTGACGAACCGTGAGTTTGGCAAGCTAGAACGAAGAAGGCAAGAAGAAGAAAAAGAAAAAGAAGAAGTTAAAGAAACAAATATCTAAACTACAAATCTACAGTGTTTGTCTCAATTTCATCACTATTAATGTCAATGCTGGAAAGAAAAAAAAATACTATTCAAATTATTTGCGCAAAATTAAATAGTTCTTTAGATACATACATAGAGAAAGAGGGGGATAGAGAAATAAAGATAGATAGATAGATTGATTGATTGATTGACGAACTGTGAGTTTGGCAAGCTAGAACGAAGAAGGCATAGTCAGAAATGTGTAAAAGAAGAAGAAGAAGAAGAAGAAGAAGAAGAAGAAGAAGAAGAGAAGAAGAAAAAGAAGAAAGAAGTCAGAAATGTGTGACTGCAATTGGTATTTGAGATGCTTAATGGGAAGAAGAAGAAGAAGAAGAAGAAGAAGAAGAAGAAGAAGAAGAAGAAGAAGAAGAAGAAGAAGAAGAAGAAGAAGAAGAAAGAAGTCAGAAAGGTGTGACTGCAACTAGTATTTGAGATGCTTGATGGGAAGAAGAAAAGGAAGAAGAAGAAGAAGAAGAAGAAAGAAGTCAAAAAGGTGTGACTGCAATTAGTATTTTAGATGCTTGATGGGAAGAATAAGAAGAAAAAGAAGAAAGAAGTTAGAAATGTGTGACTGCAATTGGTATTTGAGATGCTTGATGGGAAGAAGGTGTGACTGCAATTGATATTTGAGATGCTTATGATTGTCCACAATGCATGAATCCTACATATGGCAACAAGAATGGTCCCTCTGCAATGTGTGCTAATAATTCTTCTACAACACTTATTTGGCAATTGGATTCTAATGCTAGTTCACATATGACTAATTCCATGGCAAATTTGTAAAATTTGAAGGCTTATACTAGACTTGAGCAAGTTTTCATTAGTGATGGCAAAGGTTTGCCTATTCTACATTCTAGTTCCTCTACATTTTCTACTCCTACTTATCAATTTGCTCTTAAAATTATCTTGCATGTGCCTTATTTAAATCAAAATTTTCTTTCTACAAATTAGTTTAGTCTTGATAATTGGTGTTCAATTCATCCATATCATTTTCACTTCACAGTGAACGATCTTTCTTCAAAGATGATGCTCTTTAAAGGCCCTGTAGGAATGTATTTGATCATTTCTTTACTTCTCTACCTAATAATGGACATCAATATATCTATGCTGCATCTACTAAAGCATCTTCAGAGGTTTGGCATCAGATATTAGGTCATCCTTCTTTCAAGATTCTAAATAAATTGACTTCTAAGTCATGTATTCCTATAAGTACTTGTACTGTGAAGTCTTTCTATTCTAGTTGTGCATTGAGAAGAAGCTCCAAGCTTTCTTTTGTATCTATTTTCAGTATAATATGTAAACCTCTAGAACTGTTGCATACGAAGATATGAGGGCCATCACCTATTTTCTCTGTCATTGGTTATAGGTACTATCTTTCTAGATGATTACACCAAATATTGTTAGTTCTTTCCTCTTAAGTGTAAATCAAAGGCGTTTTTTGTGTATTTCAAATCATAAGTTGAGAATATGTTGAGAAATAAGATTGTTGCAATTTGTTCTAATTATGGTGCGGAGTTTGTAAATTATATAATGTCTTAATTTTTGAAAGATCATGGCATCCAATATCAACTGAGCTGCCCTCAAACACCAGAACAAAATAAGTGTGTTGAGCGCAAGCACAGACACTTAGTGGAGACTACTAGGACTCTTTTAGCAGCTTCTGGGGTTCCTCATGTTTCTTGGGTAAAAATCTTTTCTACTACCATATATCTAATTAACATGATGCCTATAATGTCCAGTAGTTTTCCTTAGGAATCTCTTTTCAAGAAATCACCAGATTACTCAACTCTTAGAGTGTTTAGGTACAGTTGCTTTCCCTGGTTGAAACCTTGTACCACATCAAAGCTAGAACTTAAGAGCAAATCATGTGTCTTTATAGGTTACAGCTTGAATCCCAGAGGTTATAGATGTCTTAATCCTTAAACCAAAAGGACCCACATATCTAGGCATGTAGTTTTCGATGAATACACATTCTTATTTAAGTAGTTCAGTCCCTCAAGTTCTGTACATGATCAACCTCATGCCTATGTTCCCAATTTTATTCACATTGCATTAATCTTTCCTCATGGTACTTCTCCAAATCAACTTGTGTCCTCACATCAATCCTTTGCATCACATCCAATCCCACAACAATCTTCTGGACCATACCTTATGTCCTCATAATCCAATTATATTCCTACATCACCTTTATTAGATCCTATACAACCTTCTAACATCCATCTTATGCAAACCAGATCAAAAGCTGGTATTTTTAAACCTAAAGCATTCACAGCTACAAAGCATCCTATACCACAACATCTCAATGAGGATTATGTACCATCCACTTACCTCCAGGCCTTCAAACATGCTCATTGGAGGTAGGCAATGCAAGAGAATCTAGTAGGCTGTAAATGGGTTTTCCAAATTAAAAAGAAACCTGATGGGACTATTGATAGGTATAAAGCTAGTTTAGTTGCAAATGGTTTTCATCGACTATATAGAACCCTTTAGCCCTGTTGCTAAACCCGTCACTATCAGGCTTCTTCTTACATTTGTATTTCAACATGATATGTTCTTGAATCAATTAGATGTCAGTAATGCCTTTTTACATGGCAATCTCTCAGAAAATGTCTTCATGAAGCAACCATTTGGTTTTGAAGACTTGACCAAGCCCAATCATGTATGTCAATGGCATAAATCTTTCTATGGTCTGAAGCAAGCTCCTAGATCTTGGTATGAGAAATTATATGCTGCTCTTCATTTTCTTGGTTTCACAGGTTTTCAGAATAATCACTCTTTGTTTATCAAAAGGGATCCTTATGTGATATAAAATAACACACAAACTTAAACCCTTTTTTTTATAGTCGTAGTATGTGTAAGTAGGGATCGTTCTAGGCGGGGGATTAGGAGGGCTGCTAATCTACACAAATTAAACTCTAATTCACTAAACTAGACTAAAAAAAATAGAAAACTAGAGTTAGACTACTCAAAATAAGCTAAACTGACTCAAAACACACAAACTAAGTTAAATTAACTCAAAATAGGAACTAAAGGGTAATTTGGACGAAAATTGAATTAAATTGACTCAAAAGACTAACTAGGAACAAGTTTGAATGAATTCTAACTAAACTAACACAACTCAATGGTGGGGGGGGGGGGCGTTTGGTTTGGACGAAATTTAACACTACAACTAAGTAACTTGCAGAATTAAGTAAAGAGTACGAAATTAAGGTGAATCAAGGGTTGAAAGGCTAGCTAGAGGATTCTTCTCCACACATGACACATATGCAACACAAATCGATTTCTAGTTATTATTCCTATAGACCATGAATGACAATGCCCCAAGTTAACCATGAACTGCACAAGTTAACCATCAGATTTTCCTAAATTCATTGAATTGGACTCAGTGACAACCAAATTATTCTTATCAAGTTCACTACATGAACTGCATAATAGAGATACATACCAAAGATCATTAAGTTCTATGAAAATCATAAGCATTGACATGACATTTGTAACTATGAACTACATGATACTCTTGCCAGGAATGTACTTAACGCAATCGTGACTAGTAACCTCCACTACTTGTAAATATAAGTTCGTAACTATTAGGTGAAATTCCATTTTATTCTAGCATCAAATTCATGCATGCAAGCTAAGTGTGCACCCTTAATCAACACACAAGAATAAGTTCTCAATCAAACAGTTAAGCAAATTGCATTCACGATTTATGAAATAATAACTGGATGTAATCAATTCATGTCACATATATGTTCATGGCTTTGAATTCACCTCTAGCTAAAACGAGTTTAGTTCCGCTTGTTTGCAATTAAACAAAGACAATTAAATTTAAACATTGAAAACAAAGATAGAATACACCTAGAAACGCTCCACAATCCAAAGGTCTTGAATGGCAAGCACGGCTCCAGGCTTCTTTTTCTCCTTCCTTGCAAAGTTGCGGCACAAAGGTTATTTCTCTGATTTTAGGCTCTTGTGTGTGGTTGTAGAATGGTGCGGCATTAGGTAGTATGTATAGCGCTAAAGGCACGACACAAAGATTGTTTTGGAGGACTTAGCTTTTTAATCCCACAAGAAAAAGGCTAACTAAAAAGCAGAAACCAGGGAGAATCAGGAAAGGGGCGACAAATTTCTTGAAGAAAGGGTAAGGTGGTGCGGCAGCTTTTTAGGAAAAGGGATAGGGCTTCTAGAACCAAGTTTTTAGGTGTCCTAATCTGAAAATAATTCCCTCTTGCAGCTAGAATTAAGGCAGGATATGATTAGGATAAGATAAGATTGAATAAGATTTGGTCAAGATTTCCTTCTCTTTAGCTAATTCCTTATCTTCTGAATCTTGAATTAATTTCTCCAGATATCTTTAGCATATTCCTAGCCTCTTTTGAACTTCAAAAACGTCCATCCATCTTGCTCCATGCATATGCTATCCATTCCAAGCCCAAAACTGCTCTAAAATACTCCAAAATGCACTTTCTTGCCAACTTTGCCATTTTGACTTACAAACACACGAAAATAGCTTAAAACACTCTAATAAACAGAAACTAACAAGCTAACTAAGTCGCATAAACAAGCTAACAAAAGGGATCCCTCACTAGTTTTTGTTCTAGTATATGTGGATGGCATTATTGTGATTGGACCTTCTACTCAAGCTTGCCAAAACACTATATCTCAGCTCAGTATTATGTTTTCTATTAAAGATCTTGAACCACTACATTACTTTCTTTGTGGAAGTCAATATGTCTTCAAAGGAATTTTCATATCCCAGACCAAGTACATTCTGGATCTTCTCAAGAAAGCAAAAATGGATGGTGCCAAGTAGGGGTAGGCACGGTCCGGTTCGGTCCGGTTCCACCCTCAAAACGGAACCGAAATAAAAAAATTTCAACGGTTCGGTTCGGTCCGGTTCTGCTTAAATTTTTACTAAAACCGTACGGTTTGGTTCATAACTGCTCCGGTTCGGTTCATGCCGGTTTACAGTTCTAACCAAAATTATATATATATTTTTTTTAATTTTTTTTCTAATTTTTTTTTACTTATAATATCAAACAAATATTTCAACCACAAATTTTCCACTACTAAATCTACAAGATTTGTGACCAGTTGATAGTAAGTGTGCATATAAAGTGTACATAATGTATAACATATTGGAAAAGAATGGAGAAAAATAATGGAGGCGGAGAAAAGTGATAAAACAACAAAGGAGGGGAAGAGAGGTGAAGAAAAATATTAGGCTTATGCACATGATCTTCTTGAAAAAAATGTCTTATTTATATAAAAATAATAATAAAACAATAATTTATATTAAAAGCGGTTCGGTTCGGTTCCTCCGGTTCTTAATATTTCCAAACCGAAACCGGAACCGTTTGAAACGGTTCGGTTCGGTTTTTGTTCCGGTTTTGACTTTTTTGGTCAACACGGTTTTTTACGGTTTTTTTTGTCACGGTTAGATTCGGTTTTCCGGTTCGGCGGTTTTTATGCCCACCCTAGTGCCAAGCCCTATTCAACTCCACTCAGCACTTCCAAATTGGATTACTCAAGTCCTTTGCTTTCAAGTCCTACATAATATAGGTCATTTGTTAGTGGTTTGCAGTATCTTACATAAACTAGACCTGACTTGTCTTTTGCAGTTATCTTGTATGTCAGTTCATGTTTAAACCAAGGGAATCTCACTTCCAAGCAGTCAAGAGGATCCTCAAATATCTCAAGAGGTCTTTGGCTTTCTAAAAGCTCAACACCACTTAGCATAAACGCTTTTCAGATGCTGATTAAGGCAGGTTGTTCACTTGATAAGAAATCAACATGAGGGTTTTGTGTATTATTGGGTAACTCTCTTGTAAAAGATAAAACTTAGCTTTGGTTAATTCTGTTGTAATATGTTGTTAGTTGCTGTGATTAGTTATGCTAAGTTTGTTATGGTAGTTAGGCTGAGTTGGTAGCACAAGTGTGTGAGTCAAGCCCATGTAAACTTATTATTCTTTAAATAATTAAAAATATATTTTTCTCAATAATTTTCAGTAGCAAAGATCCCAAAAGTGACATTTGAACTTTAAATCTATCTAGAGCATGTGTAGTACAATTTACAAGATTTGACAATGAAAGCCGAACAATAATTCTAGACTTCACACATTTCAATTTCAATGTTTTTCTCAAATTGTTTTGTAATTTGGTTTTTTGATTTAAACACCTAAATCATGTTCTGTTTCTTATCATGTTAATTCAAAGAATGATTTTTCCATCCTATTAGTTTTCTGCTTTCTGAGGGTGAGTTTCCCATATTATTCTAGTACGGGACCATCCTATATATTTTTTTCAGTCTTCTCTCCGAGAATTCTTAATATTTTAGCTTTGGTTTTGTGGTTCTCTAAAGATTTAGAACTGACTTATATTAGCACACTGAGCATTGTTTATGTTCTGTGGTCTTATCGTTTCTCATCTAAAATTTGATGATTTCTGGCATAGACGCTACCCATTCCTAGGGCTAAGGGCTAGGAGTACATTTGATGCAGAAGTCAGGCCACTTCAATCCGTCTCTTTTTGGTCGGATTCGAAATTCCCTCCTCATAAATTATAAAACAGAGTATCGCATTGCACAAAAATAAAACGAAAAAACCATTAAGGAAATGTGAAAGCCACATTTACACCTCAATCTAATTTGTTTTTCCATCTTTTCTGCCGTCTTCAGAAATGCTCATGTCTTCGACTTATAACTTTTGATTGCAGACTTTACTTCTTTGAGTAACGTGCTTTGGTAATATCATCTTACTTTGAAGCAAGTGAAAGAGCTCCTCTATTTCTTCCATGTCCTTAATTCTCATTCCCTGCCGGGAGCCAACTAGTACGGCGCTTTACGGGGATCTTTCTCATGAATGCCTCCCGTACAAATCAATCATGCAAGCATAGTGCTCACTTTCGGGAGAAGAACTGGTCACCCAAGTCCGCCAAAGCAAGAGTGTGGACAAGCTGACAGAAGTGCTAAAAAGGTCTCATACCTCTCTGCAGCATTTCATTGAAAATATGGATAGCTGTATTTTCCATGCCCGTAGTGAGCTTAACCAGCTAACATCCCATTGTACAGGATTATACGCCTCCTGACCGTCTTGTTAGTGTACAACATTCAGAAGCTAGCTTGTCCATATTTCGTTTGATCTTCAGCGTTGGGAGATTAATTTTGTGATGATGCTCTTCTGGTGTTGATCTCTCTACTTTCAATGTTGTTAGGTTGTAGACATTTTTTTTTTCCTTCTGAACAAACAATATTTTTTACACTAAGGGAAAGAGTGTAGGTTTAGCCTCACAATGAGCTAGCAATAATGTAGTTGAAATTCGCTTTTGGTAAGAATCGAACCTAAGATCTCTCACTTACAAATGAAGAGAAATACCACTAGACTGTAGTACTAAGTGGCTGATTTCACGTTGAGTTCAGAGAAATTTCCGATTACTCACACAAACCATAAGCATTGCTTCTTCATTAACTATTTTTCATCAGTAAACAACTCCAGTAGCTCATAAACTCAAATGCATGACATTACAAGACATCAAAGACTCAGGTTTGTTTCTCAAGTGAAAATTTCCATCTGACATTGTTCTCAACTGAAATTTTCCATCAGATATGCAAAATTCAACCAATTCAACATTCGCAATTCCACGATTTTAAAGCACTGATTGATGGAACACAACTTTTGCAGCCGAGTATACCAACTTTGCATCATCTGCATCCAAACAAATTGTATAATAATCAGCATATACAGCCTTGCATCAAATAATTGAACCTCTTTCAGTCATGCAAAACTGCCAAAAGTTAAATGTGTTTTTTTTTTCTTTTCTGAAATCCCATTACACGGCATCATTTGGATGAATCTCAGAAACGGGTTCACAAATTTGTTTTCCAACTTATTTATAACTAGATATATAATCTGTTCGTCATGTGAGTGTGGTAGCTAAGATCTCAAGCATCACATGGATAACTGCGGTGATTTCATGGTAGCTCAAAATTCTGAAATTAGGCCACCTTATTGTCTTAAGCTTCCCAGCAAACATGTAAACTGAATGCGATGGGAAAAAAATATGAACGCCAATCCATTTTGAAACACATTATTTACTCTCTATGCAAAATTTAAATCCTTTCTATATGCAAAATACAACTTCAAACTCGTACCTGCTATTGCGGCCAGATTAAGTACACGAGGCACATTGGTCTCTGCCTCAACTGCAGCTTTGGAGGCTGCAATACCTACTGCTAGACTTTGCATCACATCTAAACCTGCACAAATGGAAGCAACAGTCCCCCCAACCAAGCAATCGCCAGCTCCTGTAAGCCTTACCACCGATGCAGGAAGTGCAGGAAAATGCACAGCTAAGAGAAATGAGCTTTTGTCAGAATCTGAAGGATTTGAGAACGTATTTGATGGACAACTTGCAGTCACAGTGTCAAACAATTCTGCATTGGAAACATTTGGTTTGTTTCCCTTGCAAACAGTTCTCATGAAGCTTGGCCCTCCTTTAGAGCATAAGAACACTCCATCCGAACCAACGGTAACAACAACTATTTTGATACCTTTCTCTAGTAAAACCCAGACCGCAGGTTTTAGCATTTGGAACAAAGTTTCGGTTGAGCATTGATTTCCGCCACTCTCCCTTTCAATTGGAGAAAACACATTTCCACAGGATAAAGCATTTGCCATGGCAACAAGTTCATCCTCGTTGGGTGAAGCAAAACTTACCTGTACCAAATGATCAGCATGTTAGCTGTTGATGAGGAAACAAGGCAACCCTGGAAATATAAAGATAACATTTGGACCAAGCATAACATCTGCTTATTTTATTTAACCTTAAATAACTGTATGCGTGTTTTGATAAAAGATGCCAAAGGGGGTTGGACCCAATTACCATACAAACAGCATGTTTATACAATGTGATAATCTCTCTGAAATTTTATTGAGATTAAATCCTGTACAAATGAAGGGAGGTGCAAATGTAGATCTGGACCCTTTCTTCCATACCCGCACCTCCCAGCAAGAAAAAGAGACTAAAACGGTACAACACTGCAGCGTAGAAAAAGGGAGTAACCAATCCCAAAATGAGCTGGATATAACATTTAAGAAGATTAATTGCTAGATGTGAAAGTAAGTGCAAAAGCATAACACTCACATACTTGGAAATTGAATTGATTCTTCTAGATTTTGCTACCGATACAGGCTCAAACCACACTGGAATTTTAGATTCTGCTGCCACTGAAAGAAACCCGAATTAAGAGAGAAAAGATAAGCATTTGGAATAGAAGAACAAAAAAATTTGTAATTATTCTTTTGAGTCAAGAAACGAACCAATGATAACAGCATACATATACATACATGTATGTATATTGTATATCAAATGAAAATGTATATGTGAGTGTGTGTTTTGCGTGTACAAGATGTTAGAATTACATTGGCAAGAAGCTTTTAGAGCAGAAAGATTCAGGTTTGCATCAATCATCAACAGTGGAGCAGAGCGGATACTGTATTTAAACTGTTGGATCCACTCGGGCGTCAGAAACTTTTCCTGTGCCATGGTCATCATGTAAGCAATACAGCTTCTTGTAGAATTTTTAAAATTTTCTCTACTTTTCCAATTAAACCGTTGTCATAAATAAGCAGCTTTATTTAATTGAAATTTTACTTACAAGAGCTTCTACACTTGCAACACCAGCGGCCACCTCCCCATTAACATCAAGTACGTTGCACACAACAGGAGTCTCAACATTTTGGTGCATCAAAATGCCTATTCCAAAACCATCATTACAAATTAACATACTACTAGGAACTGTAAACATATTTTTTAACACTTCAAAATGAAGAAAAAAAAGTACAAAAATTTGATTGTAGTTTATCCCTGTGAGACATGCACACATGCACACACACTGGAAGATAAGTCAAACTGACTACATTAAATATAAAATAAAAATAAAAATCTTTGCAACCTGGAGTTATGCCTATGATCAAAAGTCATTTAAGTGAAAGATTAAATTTCAAACATAATAGATGACCTTCCATAGATAGCCCAGAAGACTTCCAGTGCTCCAACAATAAGTTTCCTAGTAATATAGAAGCTGTCAGTTTCACAAGTCGCGTGCTGAACAAAAATTGTGATTATGGTGCAAAAATAAAGTTTAGAGAAACAGCCTAGTGATTAAGCCTATCAGGGAAACATATAGAGATATTTTGAGGTTCGCGTGTTAAAATTCAAATACATTTCCAATTATTCTTATCAATCCTAAAATCAGATTTTGGAGTGATTACAATGAGCACGCAAATTTGTCTTATGTTCATATCGCTCCTGAAATTACCGGAAACCTAGCATCCCTACATTTATGACTAATCAAACAAATATGTCATATGTGTATCCCAGCCCCAAAAGCCTCATTTGATATTTTCCTACAAAGCATCCAAATAATTGTCATGAGTTTTCACAACCTCTGGTTCAGGACGAGACCAACATGCCTCGTACTGAGATTGGAAAACCGTGATTGTAATGTCAAATGAAAATAAAAGGTCACCAGATCACCTGCCATGTCAAGCCCCAAGGCGCTAATCATGAAGGGCTTAGCTCCCAGCTTCAACATGCACTCGGCAACATTCCTCGCTACCCCTCCTAATACATAGCTGACCTGAACAGATAATTTCCACAGGTAACCACTGGCAAATAAGTATATCTAGTAAAAGCACTAATCCTGCCAAATTCTGGACATGCCAGAAACCATCTCTGTGTTAGCAGGGCAAAAAATTCCTTGATCCTTTAAAGCTACAATTCGGAAAACTAGGAATTAGGGTATAGAATTTCGAACTGTTAAAATACTCAATCAAACACAAACGAAAACTTCCCTTCACCTTTGAGCACTGATCATTTTATTAGCACAAGGCGATATTGTCACCACACTGCCCTAGCTAACCGATAACTCACGTCTGCTGGTCATTTTATATCCAAAAGGAAGGGACTTGGAGAACCAAAACCTTTTCATTACTTCAAATTCTTTAATAAAAGTGGAATCTCAAATACCAACCAATGTAGTTTACCAGACACAAATAAGAAGACAATGTTCGATATCCGACTCAAATCACACAAAAGAAAACACTTTATATGGAAAAATTAATTCAAATAAAAATTTGTTGGGGAAGTAAAGTTAAAGTAACAAATACCTTGCCAGGAGTGGTGGTTCTGGGATTTGAAGGGATGGAAGGTGTGGCATGAATGTCCAACACCATGCCTCCTATAACCACAGCCTCTGACCCTTCACTTTCCGATTTCCCATTACTTAATAACACCGCCTGCCAATTATAATTCATCAAATTCAGCATTCTTTTGGGTTTTTTTTCTTTTTCTTTTCACAGTGTTTCAACAAATTCAGCAAAATACAACCCAAAAACTAAAAAATAGATAAAAATGGAATTCAATCTTACCTGTTGAAGGCCATGGTTAGGTTGAGGAGGTTGCAATAGAAGGTGACGAGAAATTGAATCCAATCGCCTCTGTGCACTGCTTTCCTCCATTGTCGCTGTGTAGGTGTATCTCCGGGCGACTCCGTAGTAGGACGTTCACTGACAACAATTCTTTCGGCTGACATTTTAAGAAGCTCAATTTTAGTTAAGCCCAAAAAATTTGGCCCCAGCTTTGTGCATGGGCTATGTTTTCTGTTGTTCCGACTCTTTTCGAGAGTTGCGGTAGAATAACCCCAAGAATTTAGTCAATACACCAAGTACCCCAAATTTGTTCTTTTTGCACATTTTAAGTTTTTATCTCTGCCACATTTCTCTTTATTTATGAGTAAGAGATCTTAAGTTGTGATTTTCGTCAAAGGTAAATTTAAACCACATTATTGCTAGCTTATTGTGAGACTAAACTCAATCTCCTGTAAATAATATCGTTTGTTTAGATTAAAAGAAAAAAAAGGTTTTTGACTCTTTAATTGTTTTTTTTTCTTTTTCAAATGTAAAAAAATAACTAGAATTTTTTTTTTAAAATAAAATAAAAAGGTTGTTACTGATTTCTTATGATCCAAATAATGTCCCCATAGCATTGAGATTCGCCCTCTTCTACCACTGTTGGCCCACTGAGCTAGGGGCAATCGATGCCCTCATCGCGACTTTAAAGATACAGTTTTAGTTTTACAATGTGATAAGTTTCGGCATCTAATCGTTATGATAAGCTAATTCTATGGCTTAACTTTAGAGCTCGTATGAATGTGATTTTAAAATTACTGAAAACGTTTATGGTGAAAATATTTTTAAAACCATTATTTAGTAAAGATGCAAGTAAATTCTAAAAAAAAAACACTACTGGTGCTTCTTGCAGAACGCACTTTAAGTGCTTTTGGAATCCAAAAATATTTTTTCTATAAGCGCTTTCAGTCATTTTAAAAGCACATCCAAACGAGTCTTTAGTCTTTCATTGCTTAGTGTAATTTGTTTTGTTGTATTAAAAATAGGATAATACTAACATTCTTCTCTTGCAAATAACGTAACTTGACTGTACAAATTTTATAATCTGAACTGTTCAATTTCTTATTCTTCATTTGAAGATTAACCTAAAATAAATTTCAATCAGAGTAATTTAGTTATTCAAATGTATAAAAATAAAAAGAATTAACGGTGTAGAGATGGTTTTCAAATTAAGATTGATTAGGTGAACAATTCAGATCTTTAATTTTTTCGATCAGTATATGTTATTCGCAAATGGAATATGTACATCCCCACAATGCAAGATTATCCTTCAAAATAAAGGTGCCACATTTGAGAAGTTATGGAAAGATTTTGATGATTGGGGTAGTGGGTAAATGACCAAAGAAAATGTATACTTGGCAAATTTGGGCTTTGACAATAAAAAAGGTTAAATTTGGGTCCGGCTCAAGTCGATCAAGCCTAAAGAAAAGCCCACAAATAGATTGGAGACATAAATGTCCAAGTGATATTTTTGGTATAAGCAATATTACTAACTCCAATTGAGGGGAGAGTGAGAATTTGAAGTCGAGTAAAGTAGATGGTCTTAATTATCATGACAATTTATCATATGCAACTTTTGGCAGTTAGGAGAATAAGATTTAAAAATGAAATCTCAATTATTTTTACGAAAAAGAAATATTACTAAAACAATAGATGGTTAGTAAAAGGTAATTAAATTAATTTGTTAGGCACGTGTTTTGTAGATTAATCTGGAGAAAAAAATAAACAAGAGGAGAAAGTTGCTTGTGAACTCCTTTTTGAAATATGTCCAAAAACATCTACAAAAGGCCCTCCTTCTTTTTGACATTTCATTTTTGGTCAGCATTATCTTATTATTTCTAAACACTTATCACTTATCATTCAAGGAAAGTCACAAATGTACACATAAATCGGCTTCCAATTAAGTGCTTATCCAAACCGACCAAAATAAGTTCTTATCCAACAGCCAACCCCGCCGCTTTGTGAACAGTACATGCATAAATGGTGCATGCATACTATTACTACCATTTTGGTGGACGTTATAATCTTTATCTTCTAAGAGATGATGCTTCATGATTATGATAATTTAAGAAGATCTTCTGTTTAGCACGATGTCCCTCACTTAATTTAACAAATTTCTTCTTCTTTCCCCGTCTTTTTAGGTTACTGAAGCCTATCTTTTAAATACTAAAAAATATGACTATAGCCCTTAAAGCTTAATTTTCTGCACATAAAATCCGACATAAATTTTTTACTCGAATAAAACTCATTGATTAGATTCCACATCGGCAAATTCATTAATTATATTTGACTTTACACATATAAACAAATGCGATGCCCAAAACGCCCCTATTTGAATGTTTGATTTATACAATTAATTCTATACAAATTGTAAGGGAGAATTAATTGTGACAGCCCGTCCCAGGATTTTTAATCTGACATTGTGAAATGACTTATATACCCTTGAGTGACGGGTGTATATTTAAGCATGGGTTTCAAGATTTGGCCAATAACATAGCTTCCTAAGTTTTAGGGACCTATGAAAAACGAATGAATTATTTTAGTTTGGTTAGTGTTTTCTAGACCACACACTCATTCCCTCACCTCACTCCCGTCACTCTCTCTCTGTCTTTCACCCTCTCAGACTATCCATTTCTCTCTATCCCTCGAAACCACTCTCTCTCTCCCATTCTTGTACGGACACCCTCACATCCGTTCATCCAGGCACAGTTCGAAGAAACAAAGACCATATTTATGTTCCTTGAGACTAGACGAGTACATCGACATCCATTTTAGGTAAGAACTTTTACGATTTCACGTTGAAAACTCGAGCACCGATTTCGGTACTGTTTATGGAATTTTAAGCTCATAGGGAGCTTAAGGAGGTCCTAAGGAGGCTCGGAGTACTTCGTTTGAGAAATTTGGACGTCGGAGCAACGAGAACAAAGTTTCTAAAGTTTGGCCAGAATTATCGAGGTGTTTTCCGGCGAATCTTTGGCGAGTTAGGGGTCGAGGAAGGTATGGTTTTGTTCGTATTGTTGAGGACTTCATTTTGATATAAAGTACGTTAAAAATGGTTGAAAAATGAATGAGATACGGCGATTTGAAGTTTACCCAGAAACCGGCGAGATTTTTCGGCGCCGGTGAAACCAGTCCAGCGAGGGCAGGAAAAAGAAGGGCGCGTAGACCCATGCCATCCAAGGTGCGTGAGGGCGCATGGCCTATTAGAAATTTTTTATGAAAATTTGTTGACGTCCGTGACGTCGAGTAGGTCTCGTTGGTATATTCGTATGCCAAAATTGAGCTATGTATGAGAAGTTAATTGCGTAGTACGGTCTATGTGCTTAAATAACGTTATTTCAGTAAATTCTCATATAGGTGAGACGTATCCTGAGGACGAGCGTAACCAGGTTAGGCGTGGGGGCTACGACCCGTCGACATATCAGTGAGTGGGCCGAGGACGCACAGGTAAGTACCAGATAGGTGCATGCATTGCTAAGAAAGAACAGACGAGATACGATGTGATATGATGCGATGTGATATGTTGTTAGCTCATAAACCTGCACATATTGTTAGTTCTCGCGCCCAGAGTTAGGGACACAGTCTTTCACGTGTTGTTCACTTCCCGCACCGCATGCTCACCTTGGATCCAAGTTAGGTTCACAGTCCTGTCGTATGGACCACTATAGGTGGGTTCGACTCGTAGGTGACCCGCGAATCATTCGCACAGTCTTCACGTGATTGTAGCACTAAAGCATTCTTATATTGATACAGTGATGTGATAGTGACCTCATGAGGATATTGATGTATGTGCAGAGTATATATATGATGAGATTGAGATGTTATGAGCTATATATACAGCCGAGGGCTGAGTTGATACCTAGTAGCTATATTGTTATCGAGATGCATCGCATAACATGGTTTTTGAGATTCAGAATGATATTGAAGTGCATTGCATGGCATATTTTGAAATAAGTTTGATAATGAATAATGCTGAGCATGTTTGAGATATATATGTACATATTATTTTCTCGGAAATTATACAGGTTTTACGGAGAAGGGTTACAGTTTTTGAGAAAAGAATGATTTGAAAAAGATTTGTTTTACTGACCCACTCAACTTTGTTTTTTCGCCCCTCTAGGTTCTAAGTAGTGTTCGTTGGTGGCATACGAGGACCTTCTGGACGTTCTGACAGAATTCACTTATGTAGGATAACCTTCGGGTGTTATTTCCATTTAATACTTTCTGCTTGACTGCACGTAAGCCATTTATGCTCTGATTTTGTAAAAGCACTATGAATTCTCACACTAGCATGTTACCTTAGCTTGAACTGCTAGTCATTTGGTTTTAATTCCTTCGTATTCCTATTGTTAATCCTGCTTCCGCACTGTGCATATGGTTACGTCACACTCACGTGACGGCCAGCATGCCCCACTTTCGGGTCGAGGTGTGTCATTAATGATTTTACAAAAATAAAAAAATAATTAATTAATTAATTGCCTAATATATAATAACAATAAAACATGCCTAATAAATGAGTAATGCATGCTTAGTTAAGTCAATAAAATTATATTTTACATATAAATATAGGTAAATTATGTAACACTACGCTCTTAATTAATTATCAAATCAGTTGGCAAAGGAAATTGAGCAGGTTATTGCTCGGTTTTGGTGGAGAGATCAGAAGACTAAGAAGGGAATTCATTGGATGGCATGGAATAGAGGAGCAAAAAAGAAGTCATTGGGAGGTTTAGGGTTCAAGGAAATCATTGCGGTTAATGTGGCAATGCTTGCAAAGGTGGGTTGGAGGATAATCTGTAAACTGGATTCTTTACTTGCTAAGGTGTTGAAGGCTAAATATTTTCCTTTTTCTACTTTGCTGGATGCGACGGTGGGTAAAGGAACATCGTGGGGATGGAAGGGCATATTTCAAGGTAGGAAAGTTTTAAAAGCGGGTCTTAGGTGGAGAGTGGAGGATGGCATCAGCGTTCAGGTGTTATCGAATCCATGGTTGCCAACTCCTCGAACGTTTAAGCCTCTCTCAAGACATGCTGACATGCTTACGTTGGTTTCGGAGTTAGTGCCTCAAGGAGGAAATTGGAGGACCGAGCTGGGGAAACGGTGTTTCAATTCAGAGGAAGCTTGGCTGATCTTATGTATCCCGCTAAGTCGGTTTGGTTGTGCTGATCATTTTATGTGGCATTATACTCGGAATGGGATTTACTCGATGAAGTCTAGGTATTTAGTTGCTCAAGAAATGTCTATGAATGGGGAGCTGGGGCGTAGGGGTACTGGTTAAACGAGCAGAGATACTACTCAGAATTCTATGTGGAGGGAAGTATGGCGTTTGGGACTGCCACCTAAGCTACGTCATTTTGTTTAGAAAGGATGTCGAAATGTCTTAGCAGTCCATTCTAATTTAAGGAGACGAGGTATTCAATTAGAGACTTGATGTCTTTTATGTGAAGAGGAGGAGGAAACAATAGTTCATTTGTTTTTTCGATGTTCATTTGCACGTGTTCTTTGGTTCGGTTCCCCGTTGCGGTTGGACGTAGAGACGGTGGAGGGTCTTGATTTTATGCATTGTTAGAAGGGTTTATGCAATTAATATGGTAAGGAGAAGGAGTCGGATCAACTGTTACGGTGGGTTGTATGTGGACTATGGAGGATATGGAAATGCCGTAATAGTGTAGTCTTTGATAAAGTAACGTGTGACCCACGTGGTGCGTTGGATTTATTGCATCTGTATTGGAGGGAGACAACCGAGAGTCAGGAGGTTATTGATCTGTGAAGGTGTAGGCAACAAGTTCGTATGGAAGTGTTGTAGCAGAGGTGGGTTAAGCCTCATTTTCGAACTATCAAGGTAAATTGTGATGGGGTCTGGTGTAAGCAAACGAATAAGGGTGGTATTGGATGGGTTGTAAGGGATTTTGCTGGCATTTTTCAATGTGCAGTAGGTATGGAAGACTTATTGTGTGGTTCTAGTTTGATGGTGGAAGCAGAAGCGATGAGACTGGCTTTGATGGCTTGTGTGGAAAAGGGATTTGAGCGTGTTCAGTTGGAGACAGATTCAAAAGTTTTGGTGGAGATGCTGAATGGTGTCTTGGTTTCGGAGGCATCAATGAAGGGTATTCTATGGTATATTCTTCATATTAGACAACAAGTGTGTTTTGTTGAGTTTTTGTTCACTCCTTGTGCCTGTAATGAGGCGGTGCATCATGTGGCTTCTTATGCCATGCATGGGGGGCAACATTTGTGGAGTCGTTTTGAGCCGGAATGGTTGTTTAATATTCTGGCGTCTGATGTAAATATTCCAATTTATCTTTAATAATATCTATTCTTCGACAAAAAAAAAAATTATGCAACACACACACACACACATATAACAACAACAAAAAACATGCCTAATATACATAAAAATTCATGCAAAATAATTTGCCTACAAAGAAAGCAAACCCAATATATGCAAAATAATGTAACTACATACAAAATGTTATTATTTATTCAACACTAGTTTACCTATATTTGTACATATATTAATAAAATGTTTAACAGCTTGCCGCTGAAAATTATGATTTTTATAGTTTTAGTAAGTGAATTTACAAAAATGCCCTTTAAGGCAAGTGCGTTGACCTTTGTGGACTGTTGTGTGGTGTCAAGTAAGATTTATTTTCTTGGCATATTCTAGTAGTTCTCGTCGCTACGGACGCATGGGCGCAAACAGAGCATAAATCGAAGTTATAACGAATGAGATATTAATGTTTAAAGTTGAGGTCAAAATGGTACTTTTATTGTTATTAATTATTGGAAGACTCTAGAAATTTGGGAGCCTTCCCGTCACACTTGAAGCCATTTGGAAGGCTGTCATGGGGCAATGAGGAAGCTGCCCAACTAGAGCAGAGAAATAATGAGGGAAAGAAGAAAGTTGCAGGAGGGAAATGAGGAAGAGGGGAGGACGAATCAGGAAGAAGGACAGGGAGGGAAATGAGTGAGGTGAGAAGCACGAAACTTGTGCCTTCATCCTTATGATCCGTCCAACCCGAGAAAATTCTGGCGATATTCGCCATTAATTCCGGCGAATCAAGCCGAGGCATTACCTGGAAATCATTCCCCAACTATTCCTCTTCCATTTTTTTGGAAATGTGCCCTAAAACCAATCATATGATGATACTTTACGGACATTTCACATGTTAAACTAATCTAGTTTAATATAAAGGGCAAAGAATATTGTTTTAAGCTGTCTCATATAAATGTTATATGCTTAAACGATAAGTCCAAGGAATATGTGATTAGGAGAATGTAATCTAAAGAAGTTAGGTTCATGAGACCCTCTTTCATATACATATCCTAAACGTTCCTGATCATAGGACTGCCAATTGGGCATTGACAGTCCGTTAAGATCAGTATGTGCCATGCCTTCTCTTAGGAAGAGTGATTGGTCTCGAGTCATTGGTGTGACTGACACCAAGACAAGCATGTTGATAGGAGCATATTTATGCTACTTAGTTAGCTTGTTTTCTTGCACTTACGTAGTTAGTTATCGTTTATTATAGTGATTTAAGCTATTTTCGCGTATTTGTAGGCTCAAATGGCAAGTGAAGCAAGAAAGTGCATTTTGGTGCATTTTAGAGCTAAATTGAGCTTAAATGGAGTACATGCATATGGAGCACCATGGATGGACGAATTTGGAGCTAAAATGAGCTAGGGAGTGAATGAAGATGTGAAGAATGGAATTCAAGGCGAATGACGAATGAAGAGTCAAAAGTGGAAACCGAAGTTTCTAAGTTTGGAAGTTTCTAATTCCGAAGGTTTCCATTCTTGAAGAGTTTCTATTCTTGGAATGGAGATGTCCTAATCTTGTCTAGAAGGCCATTCTTGGGCCTATGTCAATGCCGCACCATACTAGCCCTTTTCCCTCTTGGATTTGGGTTAATTGGACCCAAAACCCTCTCCCTTAGGGAATTACAAAATCTGCCGCACCTAGGGCTTTCTAGAACCACTTTCCCTTGCCTTGCAAGGCATTCCTTGGGCCTTATCATCTTAGCCACGCCCTAAACCCTTCTAGAAACAAGGCTTGCTGCACCCTAAACCCTAGCCCACCTTGTGCCGCACAAAACCTTCTAGAATCAACTTTTGCCTTGCCTTGCAAGGCATTTTCCTACCCTATGCCGTACCCTAGGGTTTGTGGTGCCTATATATATGCTTCTTAATTGTTGCCGCAAGAATCATCACCCTCCCCCCATTCAGAAATCCAATTTCTGCCGCAAACACCACAACACCATCCCTCTGCCGCAACTTTCCACCATAGCCGTACCTTACCACCACCATAACCACCTTGTGGCGCCACCTTTGGAGGAGAAGAGGAGAGCACCGTGCATGCCAAAAGGGAGGAGAGAGCTCACGCATGCAATCTGCCACCATTGGAAGTGTTTGGAGTTCTTTCTTTTCTTGTTTCTGTTTTCATGTTTAAATTAATTTGCTTTTCAATTATTTTGAACATGTGGAACTAATTCCTTTATAGTTAGAGGCGAATTTGAAGCCATGGACATATGTTGGTTATGATTTGATTTACTCCAGTTATGAATTCATGAACTTTGGATGTGGTTTACTTCTATGTTTTGATTAAGAACTTGTTTATGTATGTTGATTGAGAGTGCACGCTTAATTTGCATGCTTAGACTTGATGCTAGGATATAAGGTAATTTCACCTAATAGTTATGAACTTATATTCATGAGTAGTAAAGATCGCTAGTCACGATTGTGTTTAGTAAACCCGAGGTTGGATTAACATGCGTATTCCATAGTTATGAATGTCTAGTCGATGTTTATGATTTCCATTGAACTTAATGATCTTTGATATGACTCTCTATCATGCATATTCCATAGTTAGGGAACTTGATAAGAATAATTTGGTTGTGATGCGTATTCCGTCCAATTCAATGAATCTAGGGAAATCTGAAAGTTAATTTAAGCGGACCTAATTAACTTGGAGCATTGTCATTCATTCGTTTGTTGAAATCATAACTGGGAATCAAATTATAGGCATATGTTCATGTGTGGATAAGGAACCCTCTAACTAGTTTCTCATCATTCTATTTTATCAAATCTGTTTTCTTTGAAGTTTGTTTCCAAGTTTCTGTTTTAATTTTCAATTCGTCAAAACCAATCCCCCATTTATTTTAAAGTGTTAGATTAGTTAGAAAACAATTTAGGTTGTGTTTTTAAGAGTCTTGAGTCTAGTTATAACTCAATTTCGTCCAAATTTGTGTTTATGCTCAAAACTGCCCAGAAAGTGATTCTAAGGCAGTTTTGAGTGTGTTTGTGCTGTTTTGAGTCTTTTAGGTTGTTTTAGTGTTTTAAACTCTAGTTTTGCATTCTTTGAGTCTAGTTTAGTGTTTTAAACTTTGTTTTTACGTTTTTGAGTCAATTTCACATTGATTAGCATCCCTAGTTAATCCCCGGTTAGAACGATCCCTATTTGCTCTTATACTACAATTGTCATCCATAGGGTTTAATTTGAGTGTCAATCTAATTTTCACATCACATGTAGGTGCTCAATAGAGAATGAGTCCACTGAACACGATCAACGAGGAGTTCTCATACTCATGTCACATGAGAACTCATGGTTGGGATAATGCAAAGTAGTCCTTTGACCTGAGGCATCATAGTTGTCTTGTGGTTAGGTCTTTGATCTTTGACTATATCAATGTCACTCCATCAGATGGTGTCCACGACGTAGTTAGGGTTAAGCCACTTAGCCATGGAGGCAAGTGAATGCACAACAAGAGATCTTTAACCTTCAAACTGTTTGAGGGAGAATACTCTATGATATGATTAAGAATCTCTGGCCAGAGTAAGAATGAGATTTGGAAAGTCGTTCCGAATCACATTCAAGGTAATCATATAAGTAAATGAATCACATTGGATAGTAGACATGAATAAACTATCAAACCAAACAATGTGGTCAAGAGTGTTGTATTAGAGAAAGATCGTATTGCATTGTAATCCTAAACTGAATAGGTTCTCCACCTCTTCTGATTAGCTTGGGTAGCCATGACATACTGCTAGGTGTCACTCATGGTTTGTGGAAGCTCTAAATAGTGAGTAATCACTAAAGGGAGAATTGAAAGTAAGTTTCAATTCACAATCGATTTGAAAGAGTTCTAATCGCCCACTGCCTCGCTAAAAGGAACCTAATGGATCGTACACCAAGTAAGGTAGAGATTGAAGAAACAACGGAGGTGAGTAAGGATAATTAAATGGTTTAATTATTTATGGCTAGGATTAATTAATATGTTAATTAATCAAACGAATAAGTTCGTTATAGACCTCAGGTTGGTTTTGGGCCTCAAGGCCCAATGGGATTTGAATGTCAAGCCCAATAACTCAAGTTGTATGACAACTTGAATGACAAAGGGCCTCAAAGCCCAAAGAACCCAATCATGGCCGGCCATATAAGAGAAGGGTAGTGAACTTGGCTTAATTGCAAGTTTGCCACTCCATTGTGAAGTGGTATAAAGGCAACTTTATAGCCATTTCATCCTTAGGGTTTCTTTTGGAGAAAATTGGAGAGAACATGTCTCTCCCTTTCTCTCTAAGAGGCCGACCACCCTAGGAAGATTTCACTAGCATCTAAATCTTCCTAGGTCACTCATCTCCTCATCAATGCTCTCCTTGGTGTGGAAACTTAGAGGTTCCCTTTCTTACTTGGAGAATCCATTCTACCATCTTCCTCCAAGAAATCCATGGAGCTAAGAAGCAAGGAATGAAGGCCCTCTCCTTGGGTGATTAACCTTTGCTTATGCAAAGAGGAATCAACAAAGGTATAAGATTTCTCAACTCACTTTGTTCTTAAGTTGAGTCTTGGTTCACCTATCTACTAGGCTTTGAATTTCATGGGATAAGTTTTTGTTTTGAGTGCATATAAACATGATTCCGCCTTTAATTGTTAATTGCATGTTGTTGATGTTGCTCAAATAAACTTGTTTTTCACAAATTTTCCTTCACCATTTCCACCCAAATTTAGGAGGATTTTGATGGTAAATCGTTCAAAAACCTACAGTGGGTGTCGTGAGACCCTTGTTCGTGATTCACCATTTCCGAAACGATTTTCTTCAATTACCACCACTAGAACAACCCCTATAACCCAGGAGCAATGCCCAATCATTGTTTGGAGGGTCGGAAGTGATTTAAGGACGAATTAAGGGACACCCACCTTAAGGTTTCCGACAGGTTTTAGCAAAAATTGGAGATCTTCCAGGTCAAATTGACCTTGGTCATAGGTATAAAAGTTACTCCACTCATTGAGATCTTCAATTCTGCAAATTTTGGTAATTTTTTGAGATAGTTGGATTTTCCAGCGAGCCGGGGTGGCCGACTGCCACCCACGGCGGTGCATGGCCAGTAGACTGCCAATGCTATTTTTAGGTTATATTAGATGCATTGAGTTCAGTTTTGAGAATTGAATGACGTAGATTGATAGTTAGAACCTAAACTAGCTACGATACGTTAATAGGCGATTATATGAATCGACGATCCGAACGTTGGATCGTCACCAAAATTTAATAGGTTATTATTTGTAATATTTGAGGAATGTAGGAATTTACGGATTGGGAATCTGATGTACGGATCTTCCCGAATTGGATTTGTAAGTTCAGGTCACTATAGGTGACTCCGACTTATGTGCTAGCACTTGATTGATGAGATGTGGATGAGTTGTACATGTCACTATAGGTAACTCCGACTTACGTGCTAGCACTTGATTGATGAGATGTGGATAAGTCATACAAGTCACTATAGGTGACTCTGACTTATATGCTATCACTTGATTGATGAGATATGGATAAGTCGTACAGGTCACTATAGGTAACTCTGACTTACGTGCTAGGACTTGATTGATGAGATATGGATAAGTCATACAAGTCACTAAAGGTGACTCTGACTTATATTCATTTTATATTGATTTATTTCATCTTGCTTATATGGTTATTACTGAGATACTTTGACATGGTATGCCTTGGTTTTACCATTCTTCAGCATGATTTTTATATACGTATGTATTGTTATCTTCTGGGGAAAATATGGAATTCAATGAGGGGTTATTGTACTTCTAAAAAGAAAGATGTTCTCAAAGCTTCGTTTTGCCAACTCACTTGTTTTGTTTTGTGCCCCTCCAGGTTTTAGTTACTAAACGTTCGTCTTGATTCTTGGCAAATCTCAGGACTAGTGGCTACTTCTGAGGGTATGATTCTTACCCGTTCTACTGTATTTTACTTATGCTCTGATGTCACGTGTGAGATGGGTTCACTCCCGCTCACTAGCGTACTTTGATATTTAGGCACTATTGGTTTTAAATTTATTCACATTTGCCACATCACCACACTTTATGGCTTCGTCACCTTCCAGGTGGTGGCCAGCACAGCTCGATTCAAAGTCCTACTGGACATTTCGGATCGGGGTGTGTCAAAATGTGCCCAATATATATGATGATTGTGAGATCTCATATCTACCAACGGAGAGGGAGTGATGTGCCTTATATGTACATGATCCCCTCCCTATAGCACGAGGCCTTTTGGGGACTCATTGGCTTCGGATTCCGTGGGAACTTCGAAGTTAAGCCGAGTTTGGGTGAGCGCATTCCTATGATGGGTGACCTACTGGGAAGTTCTCGTGTCGAGTCTCCAGAAATAAAAACCATGCGGGCTAGGCCCAAAGCAGACAATATCGTGCTATGGCAGAGCCGGTCTGGGATGTGACAATAATACATACAAAATAAAATGCCTACCTAATGAAGAAATGTTATTTGATTCGAAATTAATTTACTTACAAAATTAAGCAATTGTATTTTATTCAAGATTAATTTACCTATTATTTTTACATATATCTTATAATAATAAAATGTACCAAATATATGTAATAATACATGGAAAATAAAATACCTACAAAATAAAAGAATGTTATTTGATTCAATATTAATTTACCTACAAAATATATGTTATTTGCTCATCATAAATTTAAATATAGGTAAATTAATTAGTTTAATATGTTTGATCATATACGTAGTACTGCGCATGTAATATGTGAGCGCATAGTATTTTATACAGGTCCTTTAAGGTAGACCTGGCAGTTTTTGACACGACACGATGACACGACACGAAAACGACACGAAAATAACGGGTTTCGGGTCGACACGATAACTAATCGGGTCATTATCGGGTAACCCGTTAAGAACCCGTTAATAACGGGTCCTTAACAGGTTTACACGAGAGTGACACACAAGTAACCTGTTTTGACACGAAAAGGAAAAAGTTATTTTGATGATTTTAATTTTTTTTAATTACTAAAACAAACTTACTATAAAATACAATAAATATAGTGGATATATATATATTGTTCATTAATTGACACACCCCATCCCGAAAGTGGGGCATGTTGGTCGTCACGTGAGTGCGACGTAGCCATGTGCGCTGTGCGGAAGCGAAGATCGATGACGTAGTACGAATGTATTAAGATCGAAATCTAACAACCTAAATAAGGATGTGTGCTACAAATAATTCAATACTTATACATATTCAGAGCGTACTAGGTCGAGTGCAGTCAAGCATAAGTAAAAGAAATCCTACATAAGTGGTGATCTGTCAGAACTGCCTTGGTGCCTCGCTAGCCGTCCACGACGTTGCTACATAGTACCTGGAGGGGCGCAAAACTTAAAATGTGAGTGGGCAAAAACAAAGTTTTCCAAAACCATTTCATAAATTCATAAATAACCCCTCGCTGTAAATCAGTATAATTTCCCCAGAAAATAGTACGTATATAAACTTATATACGAAAACTCGTCTTAACATCAAATCTCGTTATCAAAACGTAATCATAGGCCATGTCAATATATATCAATTCAGAAAACTCATTATCATCATCAGGCAAGTAACATAAAACTAGGGTATCCCTAGTGTCCTGTCAGCCGGAGTCACCTCTAATGACCTGTACGGTTGAATCTATAACTCATCCATCATACTCAATCCCTATCAATCATTATCATCCTGCACACGAGTCGGAACCACCTATAGTGGTCTGTACGACAGGCTAGGTGTATAATATTACGCTCTGTGCTACGATCACGTGAAGGCTGTGCGACGAATCGCGGGTCACCAACGAGTCGGAACCACCTATTGTGGTCTGTACGACAGGCTAGGCACCTGACTTGGATCCAAGGTGAGCGTACGGTGTGTGAGGTGAACGATCACGTGAAGGCTAGGCCCTACTCTGGCGGAGCACAACACCCGAGGTGCAGGTGATTAGCTAAATCACAATCTATCATCATTTCAAACACTACCACAGTACTTATCATCATTTCAAGCACTATCACAGTACTTACCTGACTTACCGGCCGTCCTCGGCGTCAGTGCATAATGAATGCAATTATAATCATATTTATACACTATAGTAGGCATGCGACATGGCAATCTAATTATCAAATCCAATCAATTCATAAATCAATCCATTTATGTTTCTGGGAAAAACGTCATTTATATATATATACTGAAAACAAAGCCCACTCACTGGTATGTCGACGGGTCGTATCCCCCGAGCCTAGAACGATTGCGCTCGTCCGCTGGATACGTCTCACCTATACGTGAATTAATCGCAAAACCGTCATTAACAGCACATAAACGACCTACGTAAATAACTTTTCATACGAAGGTCAATTTTGGTATTTGAATATACCAACGCGACCTACACGACGTCACGATCGTCGTGATATTTTTAAATTAATTTTTGGACACCGCACGCGCCCCCACGTGCCGGCCCAGGCACGGCCAGACGCGCCGGCCACGCGCGCCACGTGCTGCGCACGCGCTAACGGCGTCAGGAATATTCCGTTGGAATATTCCGTTAACTTCTAACGGCGTCAGTAGCGGCGTTAGTTAACGGCGTTGGAATATTCCGTCAACTTTGACGGAATATTCCGTCACCCCCTACCTCAGGTCGCCGGCCAGACTGGTTTTTCCGGCGACCGTCGCCGGCGCCGGCGACCGATTCCGGCCAAACTTCAAATCCTCCTATCTCATTCATTTTTCATCCAAAATTCGTGAAATTTATACCAAAATGCTCCAAATTCAACATAGAACACATTTGTACCTTCAAATCCTTCGAAAAACGTCCAAAATCTCGATGGGAAAATTCTTCAAACTCGGCCAAGTCCAGAACTCAGTGATCCCGACGTCCAAACCTTGTCACCGAGGTACTCCAAGCTTCGTGGGACAATTCTAAGATGATTGGTGATCTTGGTTTTGTCTAAAACGTCCTGAAATCAAAGTGCATGAACAGTACCTTAGAATCTAAGCTACGGTTTCGAGGTGATTCCATGGGTTCCCAAGCCTAAAACTATATATATGAGTTCACTAGAGTCCAACGAGTTCGAATAAGCTTACCTTAAGCCTCGATTGGTGTTGAGATGGTTTATGTGTGTTCCTCCGTACATGGGAATCGAGAGAGAGAAAGTGAGAGAGTTTGAGATGAAGGGAGAGAGAAGAAGGAAATATCAGGATGGGTTGTGCACGTGTGTGCGTGCATGTATAGGGACAGATGTCCCAAGCTTTGGGCTTAAAGATTTAGGACACCCAAAGCCCAATATCGTGTCCAAAACACACCCGTTCACACGTAGGCAAGGGCAAAATCGTCCTTTCACGTCAACGTAATATAAATCTCGGGACGGGATGTCACATTAATTATTATTGTATTATTATTCTAAATAAATTTTAAAAATTTAAGTTTTATTTATTTATTTTATAAAATATTATGAGCAAAGAGTGAGATTAAAAAATTATAAAACACATTAAAAATAAAAACATCAAGTAATTTAAAAAATACCAAATACATTTAAATATTTAAAATAATTAATTTACAAGTGCAAAAAATGTGAAAAAAATATGCAAGCACTCTTAATCGCATCCTCTACGCTTTAAAGGTGTGTACATGAATTTTTAAAACTATACAAACCCTCAAATATTTTTAAGGTAGTTCAAAATAAATAAAATTCATAATCATTAATATATAAGTCTGAAAAATATGAAAGCATATATAAAAGGGTGTGATATTCACACACCCCATTTTACTTTTCACACACCCTTCTAATTTTCGACCGTCGGATCGGATGAATTGAAGAAAATCAACAAATAGAAATTAACAAGGGGTGTGTAAGAAGTAAAATAGGGTGTGTGGATAGCACACCCCTATATAAATGCTCATGATTGCAGCCTCTACCCTTAGACAATCGTTACATGGTCGTTTAGATTTTTAAAACCCTCCAAATCTCATGAATAATGTTTTTTTTAGTGAAAAATTAATAATATTGTAGAAGTGAAAAATTAAAAAGATTTTTAAAAAAAAATTGCACATCCACACATTGCCACATAAATATTACTTCAAAACATTAAAACATTTGTCGTTCAAGTATTACATCTACACCCGAAAATAATACTTTTATTAAGTATATAACATAAAATTTTGTGATATCCACATCCACTAGTGTAAATATTTTAAATTGAAGATCGAATTCATTCATTGTATTCATATAGGGTCAAGGAGTATATCTGTAAAAAAATCATCAAAATCGAAGTTAAAATAACCGTTAAATCGTGATTTTTTGTTTATAACCGTCGAAAAACTTTGTCTTGTTACTTGATCTCTAATGTTTGTTTTTTGTGATTTTTTGCTGATGTGATCTCGAAACATATACGAACAAGTTTGACGGTTGGGATCGTTGAAATTAGTTTCGGATAATTCGTATCCCATCAAAACGATAGATTGACTAACACTTACGAGTTTATTTATACTTTCATTAAGTATAACATAAGATTTTGTGGTATCCACTTGTGTAAATATTTTAAATTGAAGATCGAATTCATTCATTGTATTCATATAGGGTCAAGGAGTGTATCTATAAAAAATCATCAAAATCGAAGTTAAAATAACCGTTAAATCGTGATTTTTTGTTTACAACCGTCGAAAAGCTTTGTCCCGTTACTTGATCTCTGAATGTTTGTTTTTTGTGATTTTTTTGTGATGTGATCTCGAAACATATACGAACAAGTTTGACGATTATGATCTTTGAAATTAGTTTCGGATAATTCGTATCCTATCAAAACGATAGATTGATTAACACTTAAGAGTTTATTTATACTTTCATTAAGTATAACATAAGATTTTGTGGTATCCACTTGTGTAAATATTTTAAATTGAAGATCGAATTCATTCATTGTATTCATATAGGGTCAAGGAGTGTATCTGTAAAAAATCATCAAAATCGGAGTTAAAATAACCGTTAAATCGTGATTTTTTGTTTATAACCGTTGAAAAGCTTTGTCCTGTTACTTGATCTCTGAATGTTTGTTTTTTGTGATTTTTTGCTGATGTGATCTTGAAACATATACAAACAAGTTTGATGGTTGTGATCGTTGAAATTAGTTTCGGAGAATTCGTATCCCATCAAAACGATAGATTAACAAACACTTAAGAGTTTATTTATACTTTCATTAAGTATAACATAAGATTTTGTGGTATCCACTTGTGTAAATATTTTAAATTAAAGATCGAATTCATTCATTGTATTCATATAGGGTCAAAGAGTGTAGCTGTATAAAATCATCAAAATCAGAGTTAAAATTACCGTTAAATCGTGATTTTTTGTTTATAACCGTTGAAAAGTTTTGTCCTGTTACTTGATCTCTGAATGTTTGTTTTTTGTGATTTTTTGCTGCCGTGATCTCGAAACATATACAAACAAGTTTGACGGTTGTGATCGTTGAAATTAGTTTCAGAGAATTCGTATCCCATCAAAACAATAGATTGACTAACACTTAAGAGTTTATTTATACTTTCATTAAGTATAACTCTCTTCATTTTGCATATCTTTGAACATTTGTATTTTGTAGTATGCATTAATGTTTTTTCATTAGACTCTTATTTTGGGGTATGTAAACTTGAAAGAAAAATGTTTTATTTATTTATTTATTAATGTTTTGAATGAGTATTTATGTGACAATATGGTATGTATATACTAATTTAGTATTATGTTTTACATTTTTTAGGGTCAAATTATGTTTTTCATTTTCATTATTTATTGATTTTAAAAATATTTTTTTTAACGGGTAACGGGTCGGGTCATATTACCTGATAATATTAACGGGTCGATTTTGGGTTGGGTCATATTACCCGTTTATTTTAACGGGTGTTACACGACACGACCCGTTAAGCTATCGGGTATGACACGAAAACGACACGAACACGAGAAACACGACACGAATGCCAGGTCTACTTTAAGGGGAGGGATCCCCATTTTTTTCAAAAAAATGGGACACGTTCCCCACTGTTAAATTGGCTTTAATGAAATTGTGTGGTTGAGATTAAAACACAGGCCACACAATCTCAACCACACAATTTCGTTAAATTTAAATCTAACGGTGAGAAGCGTGTCCCTATTTTTTTTTTAAATGGGGATCCCTCCCCTTAAAGGCTTCCGTATTTTATATATATATTAAGCTTATGGTAGTAATATATACATTTGAACGTATATATGTGTGTGTTATGGGTAATAATATGTGAAATAATTATATTTTCATTGTAATTAAGGTGAGTAATAGCATTTATTGATTTTATTTTGAATATTGTGGTACAAATTGTAAATATTTTGTAATAATAGGTCAATTACTTCTATACTTCGCAGTCATTTTTAAACTTGGGTTTTATTTGGATGTTTATAATTAGGTGGGTTTTTGTTTAGAAAATAAGAGTTCTAAGGTCTATATCTATATATAAAAAAAAAACCCTTTTAAAGAACACCAAACCCTTCAATCCGAGCTAGGAAAAAATGCAACAGGTATTGTGGGTAAGGATGTCGAAAGTTTTTCCATAGCAAAAGGTAATAAGAAGTTGTGCTACTCATGGTTGTGTGTATAGTTCTAGAATTGGAGACTCAATGTTGTTAGTGATACGCAAAGTTTGATATTACTAACCTGACAGCTAAATATGTTTTGTGTCACCCGATATCCACGTCTTTAGGTACTTCTTTTTATCAATTGGATTTGGGATTAGAACCTCAAATTATTTTTATTTCCATGTAGCTGATGGTGATCCCAAAAGGATGGCGATTTATACATTGACAAGCATTACAAGGAAAAAGGTTGAAAAAGAAAAATGCGTGGCGGCTTGTTTACCAGATATGATTAAGCAAATGAAAAGTAGTACTGATTTTGTTTTGGTTGTCGACCAAAGCATACTGGCTATGGTAAAGATGTTCTAGTTCTATAAAATTAGTTACACAAGTCATGTGCTAAGTTAAAAATTGTGATTATAGTGAAAACTCACAAAAATAACGAATCAATTGGAGAAATAGTAAGATAAAAAAGAAGGTTAATATTGATAAATTGAAACTTAGAATTAAAGTGAAAAATTACGTCAATCTCATAAACCGTTTGTTAAAACCCTCATAAGATACATGTGTTAATATTCCGATGAATTTAGGGCAAATATAGTATTATCAATCCTAAAACCTGGCTTGGAGACAACTCATATAACTGGATGATGATTAATCAAGCAAATCTGTCATTAGAGTATCCGAGTCACCAAAGCATTACTTGGTATTATCAATTAAGCATCCAAGAAACTGTTTGGAAATTCACAAACTTGATTCATGAGGGGATATGCATGGATCTTTCATAGGTGAACGATTCAGCAATCCACTGAGGGTGATTCTTAGTTCAAGCCCACAAGCTTGGCAGGCTTGGACCCGTGTGTCCAGGCTAAGTTTGGTGCTGCTCCACTCTTGAGTGCTTATACTTCACATTTTTCACCCCCAAATTCAATCGCTCCACCTACATCGTTAATGTTATTTCATCTTTCCAATTTGGAGTATGTTAAACCACATAAGTGACCATAATTGAGTATCAAATTCGTCAACCATGCAGTTGGAACTTAAAATCTTTTACTTGTAGTAGAGAAGAGTATCACTAAACCATACTAGTAGCGAAATATTTTTTTTTTTAACTATAAGCAAATGATTATTCAAAAAAAGGGTGATCAAAATAGTAAAAGGTAATGTGAACAAGTTAGAATGTCATTAAAAGACTATCGTGTTTTTTTTTTTTTTTGGAAATGACATTGAGGGAAGGGAGAGTCCAACATTGGAGCTTAAAAGAAAGGATAACTCTCTTCACAAGTTGAACAGTTATGAACTACAAGTCGTAATGTGAAAAATCAAATGAAAACCTACCAAAATATTAAGATCAAGATTAGGCAAAGGAGAAGAAAGTCAAAGTATTAGGCACATGCTGTTGAATGGGATTCATCTATATATATAAGGGAGGTTTAATAAAACACCTCTGGTACTGTTTACTTTTAACGAAAAATTTTTTTTTTACTTTTAACTGTCACTATTCACTATACCTTTAAAAGTGACTTTTCGTTAAAAAGAAAGTTTTCAAATCATTTTCATTAGTTTTCCTTATATATAAAGGGAGAGCCCCAGTTTGGTGAAGCTTTCCAAAATGTCAAAAATGCTTATTTGTTTCCTTCACAATCAAAACCCAATTTTTTTTTAAAAAAGGACAAATTGGCAAAAAACCATATCTCAACAAAAAACTGTATTTAAAAACAAAAATAGAAAAAGTAAAATGAAAACGGAATTTAAAACCAATACTAGTCCAGAGTCCACGTAGTGGGTAAGTAATTGCTAATTGATCTTCATTTAAAAAAAGAGAGTAGATAAATACATGAGGTGAGAGATGCACTAAAAAATCCAATACAAAAAAAAAATGAAAAATAAGAGGAAAGAAATATGGGACTATGGGAGATACTGCAGTTTTCAAACTGCTTTCAGTAATTGAATAAAAAATAAAAAATAAAAAATAAACCTAAGACGTTTATAGTAAGATTGATTATCCCACAACTATTTCATCATATTCTAACTTTCCACCGTAGAAAAAAAAGTTAATAAATAAAAAAAGAGAAATCGAGATAAATCAAACTATCCACCCATCCACGTAGTTGCAGCGGTTACCGGAATTGGAACTGCCATGGTCCCCATAGTGCATACAATGAAACTGGATGATTTTCTCAAATGCAATTTCGTCTTCTGTACAGAACCCATCCTCCACACCTTTTTCCGAGTTTCTCGAACTAACTTTCTTCTTTTATAAAAAAGTCTCGATTGGTGGCTACTGGCTGCGATATAGTAAGCAAGTCTTGAGTGGTGGTCTACTGGCTATTTTACTTGGCCTTCCCTTCCCAAAACACATGCAGCAATTGGTGTGAGGTTAGCCTAAACCCCAAATGCAAACGTAAAAGCCTTTATCATCCCAAATGTACGAAATATTTAAGTCTGTTTAAATATGCCTCTAAAAAATTTTATTCTTTTTTATTTTATTTTATTTTTCAATTCAGGACTCAATTCATTGTACATAGAAGATTTCAAGTGATTATTCTCTAATTCTGCCTTTTTCCCTCTAAAATTGATTAATTTTATGCGTTATCAGAAAACTAGGCGACGAACTCATTAATCATCGAGCTTCGTAAGGCAACATGACCGTATAAATAAGGTTGTGATTTTAAATCTTCTCTTATTGCCCAATTTATGTTTATGTTTAGGCCAAAAAAGAAAGAAAAAATGAAAAAAAAATGAAGCAGTATATGTTACTATAATTGCTGTCTGTAAATCATTTTTCATCACGTTGGTGTCATCACTTTTGTAAATGTTCATGATGAATTAGATTGGTCTTCGATGTTTTCAAGGACAATTCTTATGCAAATATTTTCTTTCTGTTTGATTCGTATGCATTGTAAGATGATTGGACTGTCTATGTAGGAAGTGTTTTTTTACTGTGTTTTTAACGAAAATGAGTAATTGTTTACTGTTTTTTGAGTTATTGATGGAAAAGGGTTAATTTTGATTTGGCATTGTTGTTAAAGTATTGAAGTTTATGTTGAATGAAGTGTTTTCTATGTTGCAGTGGAGGAGTTTCAAAGATAGGTTGGATTTTGTATATTTCTATGTCGAATGAAATATGCGTTTTTTGATATCTTTTACAATGACTTTTAAGTATTTTCATTGTAAAATGTTGAAGTAGTTGATATCCATTATCCATTGACAGAGGATACATATAAGGTCTTCGAGAATATGTACCATGTTCTTACAAAGTTCAGGAAGGTCCAGCAATAACAATGGTGCTCTTCCCTTACCTTCCTCACTCTCCAAACACCAAAAAATATATAGAGATTTTTATATTTGGATGTTACTAGCAATACCATATTGCTTATTGCTTCCTCTTTTGTTTTTCTTTTTCAGATCATACTAGCAGTAGCCAGTGGCGAAGCCACGTGGGAGCGAGGAGTGGCGGCCGCCACTCCCCTCGCCAGGAAACACCACGGGACTCCAGGTCTTCGCCACTCCCTCGCGCGCCTCGCCCGAAAAAATGGTTCACGGCGCCCTCTGTTTTCTGGGCAGTGCAGAACTGCAGATTGCGTTTTTTTTTTATTATTTTAAAAACCAGGCCAAAATGACGTCGTTTTAGACCTGGTAAAAAAAAATTTAAAAATCTAAATCAAAATGGCGCCGTTTTGATAATCGAATTAAAAAATATATATAATGCGATGGGGGACCGCTTCCGCGTGTCACCCCATTGAAACCCTAGATTTTCTGTCTGTCCCCCCCTCCACACACGACCCCATCCGCCCCCTTTACTCTTTTCTAACCTTTTGTTCAGTCTTCTTCACCAATAATCAGTGGCCAAGCTGCTCAGCCAACACACACACACACACACAGCGGGGCCATCCATCTCAGCCAAGATGCTCCCCAAACTCCAGTGCCAAGCCAAAGCCACAAAGTCCTCTTTAATTTATGTTCCACAAGCCAGTGAGCCACTCTCCTTTCCTCTTGTCCTCTGAGCTTGAGTCGGCTCCAATCACTATTTAAAGGTAAATTTTTTAATTCTTAAATGTATAATCCCTACCTTAATTATTTAATAATAATTTCATTTAATTAGTATAGAATTATATGGTAATGCATTAATATGGTTATTGGTTATTGATTATTGATGTGAATCATATTGTTATTTAATACAAGATTGGGGATTGGTATTTAATACAAATTATGAAATTATTTTTTAGGGTGAAATTATTTATGTGAATCGAATGATATGGTTATTGATTATTCATGTCATGGTTATTTAACACAAATTATGAAATTATTTTTTAGGGTGAAATTATTGATACGAATTGAGAATTAGAAGAATCGTGTGTATGTATAATTGTACATATAGATAAACCACATTTTGAATGAAATTATGAAATTATTTTTTAGAATGAAAATTAAAATTTGAATTCTGGAATCTTGATGGATGATTAGTTGAATTGCTTAGTTGTATTCGTATGAATATGATTAGTTAAATTACTTAGTTGTATTCATATGAATATGATTAGTTGAATTGCTTAGTTGTATTCATAGAGTCTAAGAATTTTTATTTCTTTTCATTTTACAGTTACGTAATGGAACGATACTATAAGAAACAATGCTTAAATCCTCCTTCAAACATTTTGGGTAGTCTTCCTCCTTCAAATATTCCGAGTAGTCCTCCTCCTCCTTCAAATATTCCAAGTAGGTCACAACAAAGTGAGGCCACTGAGTTGGATGAAATATTGGCTAATCTTCTGCAGACCCTGCACATAGACATCAAATGCTTGATTATCCACCTAATTATCGTGAAGCAATTCGTAGACACTATCTCCAAAATGATCCTTGTCAACCTAGAGACCACATCATGCCAAGGAAGGTTAGCGACAATCGATGTTTTATCATTGGTTGGTTTGATAAGTTTAAGTGGTTGGAGTATAGTATATCAAAAAATGCTGTATTTTGTCGTTATTGTTATCTTTTCAAGTGTGATTTTGATCAAATGGGTAGCACTGGAAGTGATGTCTTCACTAAGATAGGGTTTACAAATTGGAAGAAAGGACCCAAAAATCTTCGAGTCCATGAGGGAGGTGTTGGAAGTCTTCATAATAAAGCTGTACAACAAGCTAGAGATTTGATGACACAAAAACAACACATTGAAACATTTGTGATTAAGCAAACCGATGAAGCTCGCATTAATTATCGTACTTTATTGAGTGCCTCACTTGAGTGCACAAGATGGTTGTTGGGGCAAGGTTTGCCTTTTCGTGACCATGATGAATCGTTGAAATCAAGCAATAGAGGCAATTATTTGGAGCTTATGCAATTTCTTTCCAAGCATAATGACCAAGTTAGGAAGGTTGTGTTTGAGAATACTCCCAAGAATCTTAAGTATACTTCTTCCGATATTCAAAAAGATCTTGTCCGTGCTTGTGCCATTGAAACTGTAGATGCAATCACTAAAGATATGGAAGGTGCATTTTTTTCTCTTTTGGTTGATGGAGCACGTGATTCTTCAACTAAAGAGCAAATGGCGGTGGTATTGCGTTATGTGAATAAAAAAGGAGAAGCAAATTGAAAAGTTTTTGGGTGTTCAACATGTCTCCTCTACAACTAGTAGCTCGCTTGAAGAGGCCATTGAGAGATTGTTTGCTACAACAAATTTGAGTATGTCCAAGTTACGAGGACAAGGCTATGATGGAGCTAGCAATATGAAAGGTGAGTTGAACGGTCTTAAAACAAAGATTTTGAACATATACCCTCAAGCATTTTATATTCATTGTTTTGCACACCAACTCCAACTAGCTCTTGTATTCGTGGCAAAATAAAATGAGGATGTTGCCAATTTCTTCATCAATGCTAGTAGTTTGGTGAATCTTATTGGATCATCGTGTAAGCGTTGTGATGCATTTAGAGAGAAACAACAAGAACAAATTCAGAAAGCTCTTGATCTTGGTAATCTTGAAACGGGTAAATGGTTAAATCAAGAAATGAGTCTCATGCGTCCATGTGATACACGGTGGAACTCGCATTATGGTACTATAGTTAGTATTATTGTTATGTTTGAAGTCGTGGTGGAGGTGGTTGAATGGATTAAAAGTGATCGCAACCAAGATAATCTCGGTGAAGCAACTAGGTTATTCAAAGACATACAAACTTTTGATTTTTCATTTCACCTTTTCTTGATGAGACTTATATTGGGAATTACAAATGAGTTATCACAAGCATTGCAAAAGAAAGATCAAGATATTGTGAATGCAATGGCGTTAGTGGAAGTATGCAAGCAAAGACTACAATCCTTGAGAGATGATGACTTTGGGGACTTGCTTCATGATGTAGAAAAGTTTTGTGAGGAGCATGATATTATCGCTCCTAACATGGAGGATTTGCATTTCGTACCTGGAAAATCAAGGCGTAAAGCTCCAAAAATCACAAACTTCCATTACTATCGTGTGAACCTCTATTTTCAAGTCCTTGATATGCAACTAAAGAAGTTGAATGATCGCTTCAATGAGGTAAACACCGAGCTACTTCTTTGTATGGCATGTTTGAATCCGGTGAATAATTTTTCATCTTTTGACAAAGCAAAAATTGTTCGTTTAGCCCAACTTTATCCTCGAGATTTTGATCGTATGGACCTCATGAATCTTCCAATTCAACTTGACAATTACATTCATGATATGAAGATGCATAGTGAGTTTTCATCATTGAGAGGAATTAGTGATCTTGCACAAGAGTTAGTGAAGACCGGGAGGTATGAAAGTTATATGTTAGTGTATAAACTTCTTACATTCGCTTTGGTGTTACCGGTTGCAACCGCTTCGGTGGAGAGAGCATTTTCTGCTATGAAGAATGTGAAAACACCATTGCGTAACAAAATGGGAGATCAATGGTTGAGTGATAGCATGCTTGTTTACATTGAGAAAGATGTATTTGCTTTTATTGATAATGAGCCTATTATGCGACGTTTTCATGACATGAAACCTCGCCGGCAACAATTGTAATTTGTTTGTATTGAATAATTATGGAAGACATTAAAATATAAAAAGATTTAGTTGTTGCCATTTTTCTTTAACCTTGCATTTTTTAAGTTCGCCCCTCCCCCTGAGAAATCCTGGCTTTGCCACTGGCAGTAGCATATGTTTAGCTGTTTTCGGTGGACATATCGCACAGCGTTGCTCTGGTGATGTTCATTGACAATGTCTGCTAGAACATTTATTTCTTATTTCTGGTTTGGGTTCGGAAAGGATTAAGATTAACAACATAGTGTGAATATAAGGGTTAGTGATTCGGTTTGGTTCAGTTTCACCTAAAATCAAACCAAACCATTATTGGGTGGTTTGGGTATACAGTTTAAATTTTTTAAATTTTTTCAGCAACATAGGTTGAAGTTACATGATTTTTTGTGTTGTAGCTTAAGTTGAAGTTTATTGATACATAGGAGTTTTACAGGTAGGTTGGTTTTTGTATACTTCTGTGTCAAATGAAATATGTGTATGTTGTTTGCTGCAAATGAGTTGATTTCATTGCATTTTAGGCTTTGTGACTTGAAACAACTTGGTGAGTTTTATGCTCTTCGTTCGATTATAGTATATTACAATGACTTTAAGTATTTAGATAGACAGTTTTGCAATCTGATTTTTTGAGTTTTGGACAGTTTGGCATTGTGTAATTGAAGTTCTGTTTGTCATTGTATCGAGGTTGCAGTTTGTTGCTTTTAACGTGTTTCGGGAGTGATACACATGGAGAATACCAGTGGCTACACATTCCAGATTTAAGCATTCGCTTGCTGTCTATTTGCCATACACAATGATAAAGGAAGCCAGCAAATTTTCAAGTCGTGTTGGCTGATTAGGATTGGATTAGTCTTCGGTTAAGTAGAATTTGATTGAAGAGGCTATCATTAAGTGTTTGTGGATTAATTTTTGCGTCTTTGGATTTTTTTTGTAAGTAGAGAAAGGTTTCTGGCTCTTATATACCCAAAAAATGTGGGATGGTGGGCTATCTATAAATTTTATTTTTGTACAAAGGGTGGGTGTGAAAAGATTAATTTAGTTTTTCATACCATTTAGACAAGGGCGGATTTCAACCATTTTGGATGATCTTTGTTAGACATGGATGGCGGAACACCATGATCTTGCTGCACCACTGTTTACCTTTGACACATGATCAAAACAAATATTTTCATACGAACATATCTCCCGAGATGAATTTTGAAGAGTGTTTTTCATTACAAATCTGAGTATTGAGTCCCGAAAATGTCACATGCCAACCCCTTATGTCAAAACCAAGTACATGCAAAAGTAAAAAACCCCTCATGTCAAAACCAAGTACATGCAAAAGTACAGAATCGAAAAAAGAATATATTTACAATCATGTCACACTACGATAATTAAGTCGAATATTTATATAAAAAAAACACTTAAGAAATAAGGAAATAAATAGAGCCACACATTTCGAGGGACGCCCAGCCTCGGTGATGAAAAAAAAAGGAAAAAACTGCTTGTTTCTATCCAAATACATCTAAAAGGCGCTCCTCCTTCATTTGTCACAATTTTTTAATTTGTAACAAAATACTATAAAAAGTAAATAATACTAGCACTTACCAATTAAGACATTTACAAATATCCACAAAAAATTGATGCTAAGTGCTTATACAATCCCCCACTTGGCTGCCTTCTAGACATTACATGCACGCATATTACCCATTTAGTGCACTTTATACTTTTTTAAAAAAAGTTGTCAACTAGAAAAATCCCGACGGAGAAATAATGTAATATTTTCAGTTATTAATTAAATTACAATTTTACAACATGGAATTAAAGAGGTTGGAAGGTAGACCCAAGCATGAATCTGGTTATTATGAAAACCTGTCCTTGTTTTTTAAATTTGGTTACACATTGCATAAACGTAGTATACTTGGCAATTAAATTGACAACACAAGTATGGTGGTGACGTACAATCTTTGAAATAAACTCATCTTATAGTCAACAAAAAAGTCAATTGGATTAAGAAGTAGAGTTTTTGGGGCTGAAAATTCTTGAAGAAAAGTCTGCCATCAATCTCTCTATTGTTTTGGCAATCTGTACACATAAGTGTGTAATCTTGTCAAGTCGTCCTAATTTACTTAGACATTTGTGGGAACATTGAAGTCACGTGGCAAAATTAATTGGTAATGAGAGGAGATCGATTACTTATAAATACATGTAAAGTTTCTTAATTATTCAATATGGGACAATGTTTAACATTCTCCCACGTCCCCTCATGTATAGTAAAACTCCATTCAAACACACGGATAGCACATATAGGATGATGCATAGTACATGTGATCAATGAGCTTTATAACGTGCACTAATCTAATGTGATACTGCGAAGACAGCTGTTGTTCCACCTAAAAATCAATTGAAAATTCAAGAACAATGATTCAACTTTTCTAAGCTCGCATAAAAGTTTCGTATAAACCAATGTAAGCCAAACATAGCACATCCTCACAAAAATTAATTTATACCCATTTTGTTAGGTTTTTTCTTTTCCAATATGATACGTAAACTATTCTAATCTATGCTAAGAATAATTCAAGTTTGAGTGTAAGAGAGTATATAAACTGATGTAGCCAACTAACACAATTTAAATTTTCTATGTAGTTTGTTAGCTGGCTTAACTTGATTTTTAAGAGGGTAATCCTTATACGAATATAGATAATGTAGGTTTAATTTTATGAGTAATCAAGTTCTAAACTTGACCAAATTCATACACAAACACTACCAGTGGTGAGTTAGATTTAAATAATTAACTCCAAAACCAATTCTTATCCAAACCAACCCAAAACCCATGATTTCCACACATACTCATTTAGAAAATCACTGTTTATTAACCGTGAAATGACGCTTTTGCCTCTGTTTTACTGTTCTATCCTGTTTAATTTTTTATTCTACACTGTAATTACTAATAGGCCCGTATATGACACGCATGGGTCAAATGGTATTCGGTTCTTTGCTGTCGTTTTCTATTGCGACACCAATGGGAGCATGGGACTCCGCAAACTAATTTTATAAGATTCCAAACACTTGAATACATGAGAAAGAAAAGAAGCCAGCCGAGGAAAAGTCCTTCCATGCTCCCAATAAAGTCAAAATCTTCCATCACATGCATCCTGGTGTAATGGTCTCAAGGACATTAAAATAGCGTGGGAGAGTCCAAGTTCAATTGATAACCACTAGGAGTTGAAAAATCTATAAAAGCATGGATTGATGCACTGTCCCCAGTTAATTTGGAATTTAGTTTGGAAGGCCGACGTAGCAATATAATTTTCTGAAAAGCAGGGAAAAATTATTGCAAGAGGGCGCTTTTTCAAGCATATTATGAGACTCCTGTTTGCCACTTATATTAAGCCTGTGGAAGATGCTTTGTCCTCTGTGGTCGCCAACAAGTTCAGCCTTTCCATGATTTAATTTTAACTGGAAAATATACGCCAAAACTCTTAAGCATGAATATGAAACGGGCTGTTTTTCAACTTTATTGACAGTTAGTCCAAAACCCTAACGTGTCAGGTATCAATATTGCATATTGTCTCGGGAAGAATTTTCAACTGCATATCGTGCCGTGTGTGTGTGTGTGTATCCAATTATGATTCGTAGTTAAATAATTTTTTTGAAGGTTACCCTAAGATCATGCATCAAGCAAAACAAGAAAAACAACATAAAATCTGATCAGTTGCTGGCATCCATCTAGTTAACTATATATAGTCAAATGAACAGGCTAGCACATTATTTTTCAATAAAAAAATGTTGAGATGATTGTGACAATAATACTTTAAAAAAAAAGTTGAAAGGGACATAAACGATCTCTTTTAAAAAAAATTAACTCGTACATTACACTAATGTAGCTAGGCGTTAATTTGTATCATACCTTGTAGAATAATTGGACCCAAAAAAATAGTAAACAATTGAAGATACTCTTTTGTGATGAAATGAGTAAACGTGTATCATTGGTATCCCTATTTAATATTTTTAATATTTTTAATATTTTTAATATTTTTCTTGCCCTACATGATAAGTTTAGGTTGTTTTTTCTGTTGTTGCTTTTTTGCCATCTCTTTCACGCGATCTCATTCATTTTTTGAGTGTTGGTAAGGTCCACCCAAGAGATTAATTATTAGGAAGGAGACTAGCATTTCTCTATTTGAATTTTAAGGCAGTCCAAATCAAATGATCCCAGAGTGCAGGCAAGGCAAGTCGGCAGTTAACCAAGCAAGTGATTATTGCTTTCTCTTCCTAAAACCCCCAAAGCAAAAGTTTTAAGGCTTGAGAGTGAATTCAATTCACGTGCATTTGACTAACATGCATGTGGGACCCTAACACGAAGAAAATTAAAAAGAAAAAAAGCACGTGGACTCATTTTTGAAAATAAACTCGACTCTTTCTCAAACATTCGTATAAAGAACAATCTGGAGTAGTTAATTTTACGATAATATTTTTTGGTTCGATATTTTTTGAAAATTTATTGTACCGCCAAGTCTTCGATCGATGCCTTTCCAAATTCCCTATAGACAATGTAACACCCTTGGATTTAGGTGTGTGGTAGGCTTAACTGCCAAAACCTGCCAACTTTGATATGTTTGATTTATTTTGCTCATTTAATTCGACAAAGAAGTTCCTTTCGGATAAGGTTGCTTAAGAAATAAAGCTGAAGGAGATTTGGACTTGAATTTTGTAAACATTGATTTATCTATCTCTGACAGCTAAGTTTAAGTTTTCTTATGCTGGTTGTTGTTATGTCATCAGTTATTTATGTTGTTTATATATATGTGTGTGTGTGTGTGTGTTACTGTTTAAGAAGAGAAGAGACGCTCTAATTAATAACTCCTGCTTGAAGAAAAATATTTTAGATATGGGCTGCATTTCTGACAGCTGAGTTTTATAGTTTTGTTGTTGTACATTATCAGTTCTTATGTTGTTTACTGTTAACGTTATTGTTATATTGATGGATGAAAACGGTTTCATTCTTGTTTGGTGAAAGAGAGGAAAAAAACAATGAAGGTGGAGGCTTTTTTTCCTCTATTAATTAATTAAAATCTATCACTCGTACATCTTTATATAATGAAAGTTGTCTTATTCAAATGCCAAAATAAAAAGTGAAAACCCCAGTAAATTAAAAAAAAAATCATAAAATACAAATATGATTGGGGAAAAAAATATATATACAACCAGATATTTTACGTACCTACTTTAATGATTTCATTTCCAACTTAACTGCAAACTTTCTACCTGAGTAGGCAAAAAGTGGTCCTATATAGCTTAGTTTAATATACATGTTATAATGATATGTTACTTTAACTGCAACTACCTGTCTACGTTTTTATTTGTTATTGTCATATTACAATTAAATGAAAAGAGCTCTCCAATAATGGTATTCGTAATATTTTTTGAGGTTTTTAAACTTTAATTCTTTAAGAAGATTAAAATTTAAAAAATGTCTGGTGTTAAATTAAATATTGATTTTAGTCCTTAATGTGTTCTTAATTCAAAATAATTAATGTACATTTTATTTAATGTCTCCCATTAAATATTTAAATTTAGTAATACACAAATTTTAATTTATTTTTTGACCAAAAAGAGTTTTTTAATTTATTAATTTTATTTACCATTCTTCAAACTTGAAAGACCCCATTAATATACCTAAATGTTAGTACCGAAATGTGTGTACCGAAATATATTATATTGAACTAATATATTTAAATGTTAGTACCGAAATGTATGAACCTAAATATATGCACCGAAATGTATTAAAATTAAATTAATGTACCTAAATGTGTGTACCGAAATGTATTATATTGAATTAATGTACCTAAATATTTGTATCGAAGTGTCTGTACCAAAATGTGTGTACCTAAATGTATGCACCGAAATATATTATAATGAATTTAATATACCTAAATGAAGAAGATAAAGTACGTCGAAATATATTGTATAACAAAAACTAGTTTATCTAAATATTCACAACAAAATATATTACGATGAATGAAATGAAAATAAAAATTATAATGAAATAAATTAATACATTAAAAATTAGAAAAGAAAAAGATAAATAATTAAAAAATCAAAATATAATTAATAAATGAGGTTATTAATGTATCAAGGGACTAAAATTAGATTTTGATCTTACTCATGATTTTTATCAAAAAATCATCTTTGCCAAGGATTAAAATGGAGTTTTCTAATATTTTTTCCTTCAAATAAAGTGGTTAGATATCATATTATTCGACCAGGGCGTATTAGAGATTTCGGCTGCTGAAATTTATGAAGGATCTTTTAACATAGTTTTCAAAAAAAAAAAAGATAATATATTGATGCTAAAAAGTAATAATTTAACAGATTTTTTTTGCCACCACTTTCAAATGACTGTGGTGCTCACTATTAAATTTATCACTATTGAATGAGTTTAAATTTTGAGATTTGTAGAGTGGATAAACACAAATTTTAAAATTTAAACTCATTCAATGATAATAAGTATGGTAGTGAGCATCACCACCACTTAAGTGTGGTGAGCAAAGTGCACCCCCAGTTTAAATCAAAACTAATTTTGGGAGTCCTTGATTGTAAGGTTACAAATGTTACTAAATAATAAGTAAAAAGAGTTATAAACATAACATTCAATATATAATTAAAAGCAGTTCAATCTTAAACAACCAAACAAGAAAAAAAAATTTCAAAAACTATAAAATTAAAGTTTCACTTGAATAATAGCATTATATAATAAAATAAAATAAAAACAATCGTTTTAAGGTGTCATTATTGACATTTCAAATATCTCATTGTGCATTTCAAATTTTTATATTTAAAAAGAAAAAAAAAACATTTGTAAGGAGTGCACAATCAAATTTTAATATAAATTTATTGCACTAAATTCGAATCGATACATGAGCGTCTGTATTGTTAATAAAAACAATTTTTTTTAACATATAGTATTGTTAAATATAAATATTAGAGGACAATTTTATTTTTTTCTAGAATACCTTCAAATTTGAGATCATGTGCAATTGAATCCTTCGCCCCCAAAAGCCGCCTCTGTATTCGCCTTGGAAACAGTTGGTAAAAATGGGTTTGAAGATGGTGGCGGAGGGAGTTACTGGACGCCAACCCATGGCTTGAAAATCTAGGTCCTCCGCGCTTGTTGTAATCATACATTGATATAATTGACGAAATCAATATCTAACTTTTTGTTCTTTTGATTTGGTTTGGCATTAGAGCCTTTAGGGCTCCATAACTTTTCTTGGTCTACTTTCCTAATTAACCAAACAGCTTTCGTTGCAACACCATAGCCTCTGGTCCTTTGTAATCGCGTGTTTGCTTGAATCTGGTAGGGGGATTTGGGCGTTAACGGCAGAAGCCGATTAGTTTTAATTATGCACGTGTCAAATTTTTAGTGAATTAGTACCACCATTCAGCACTGTCAGCGGGTGCTACAGTATCACCTAATAATTTCTCTCAATATAGAGACGATCAAATGTGACCTTTTTCTGATTCGATTAAAATCATAAATAAAATCATATGCGATCGTTTGCAATCTGCCCTCTTAATTAACTTCAAAGAGGAAAATAGTTTTACATGTTAAACAAATCCTATTTTAAAACACAAAATTATATAATAATTTTTAGGATGTTGTAGGCCTATTTGATTGAGCGATCTAAAGTTTAGAGAGAGAGAGGGGGGGGCACTTTAGAGAGAGAAGATAATGATTTAATTGAGAGGTGTGTTTTATTCACCCCATTGTGCCCCTATTTATAGTAGTAGAAAGGAAAACCATTTCCCATAAGGATTACAATACTTAACAAGTAATCTATTCCTAATAGGAATATAAGATACATTCCTAATGTACTAGGATTTACACAATCACATTCCTATTCTAAATATTACTGTAACACTCCCCCTTGAGTGTGTAAATAGTCAAAGCACCATCGCATTAGATCTTCAGCAGATAAGGTTGAATAGTTGATGAAGCCATTGGCACAACGGGTATTCGCGAGTCTCAAATTTACGTTGAAGTATGCATTTATAAAAAGTCACAAAAACCTCGCTATGGTAAAACCCATGATAGGCAAAACCCATAGACTAAGGAGAAAAGTAAGAAAATATGCATAATGTCTAAAACACTCGTTAAACTGGACAAAGGTAGTGAACTCAACGGAGTATGGTCATCCCAGGATGGGTGCCTCGTTAAAACCTAGTTAGGTAGCAAAAACCCAGTGGGAAAAATGCTCCTAATCGTAGGGAAAAAGAGTACATTAAGATCATGTGAGTATACTTCTAGATACTCCTCCTGAGTTAGACATAACTTCTAAATAAGAGAACTGCAAGCGATTTAACTCAGATAATTTATGCATACTGATTCCTTGGACGAGCTTCTGAAAAGTAGACTTGGGCAATGACTTAGTGAAGAGATCGGCCAAGTTGTCTTGGGAACGGATTTGCTTGACTTCAATGTTCTGATGCTGCTGCTGCTGGTGTGAGTAAAAGAACTTTGGCACTATGTGCTTGGTGTTGTCTCCCTTGATGTATCCCTTCTTTAACTGCTCGATACATGCGGCATTATCTTCAAAGATCGTCTTAGGAAGGTCAACGACTGATGTAAGACCACTAGTACTTCGGATATGCTCCATAACTTCTCTCAGCCAAAAGCATTCACACGTTGCTTCATGAAGGGCGAGAATCTCAACATGGTTCGATGAAGTAGCCACTAGTGTTTGCTTGGTAAACCTCCAAGATATAGCAGTGTCTCCAACGGTAAAGACATAACCCGTTTGAGAACGTGCTCTATGTGGGTCAGACAGATATCCAGCATTTGCATAACCAACAAGGCAAGAATCAACCTGAGGACCGTAAGGGGCGGCAACACTCGGTGATTCGCGGGTATAGAACAAGCCCAAATACTTTGTACCCTTGAGGTAGCGAAAAATGTCTTTAACACCATTCCAGTGCCTGTGTGTGGACGCATTGCTGTATCTTGCCAAAAGATTAACAGCGAAGGAGATGTCGGGTCTAGTGCACTGAGCCAAGTACAATAAAGTCTCAATTGCACTCAGGTAAGGAACTTCGGGTTCCAAAATCTCTTCCTCATCCTCCTTTGGACGGAAGGGATCTCGTTTAGCATCTAAAGTCCGAACGACCATTGGTGTACTCGAAGGCTTCGCTTTATCTTCATTAAAACGACACAACACCTTTTGGGTGTAGTTCGATTGATGTACTAGGATTCCATCCGAACAATGCTCGATCTCCAGACCGAGACAGTATCGAGTTTTTCCAAGATCCTTCATCTTAAATTCCGATTTCAAGTGTGCAGCAATTCCCTCAAGCTCTGCAGGAGTCCCGATGAGGTTTATGTCATCGACATAAACTGCAACGATGGCAAATCCGGAATGTGACTTCTTTATGAACACGCATGGGCATAGTTCGTTGTTCACATAACCCTGACTTGTCAAATATTCACTCAGACAGTTATACCACATATGCCCGGATTGTTTCAATCCGTAGAGTGACCTCCTTAACCTAATTGAGAGAGTGTTCCGTGGTCTAGAACTATTTGAGCTAGTCAATGGAAGTCCTTTTGGAACTTTCATGTATATTTTCGTATCTAGATCCCCATAGAGATACGCGGTTACCACGTCCATAAGCTGCATATTCAATTTTTCGGAAACTACAAAACTAATTAGGTAGCGGAACGTTATGACGTCCATTACGGGAGAATACGTCTCCTCGTAATCAATCCCAGGGCGTTGAGAGAAGCCTTGCGCTACGAGGCGTGCTTTGTATCGCACTATTTCATTCTTCTCATTACGCTTCCTCACGAAAACCCACTTGTAGCCAACGAGCTTCACACGTGGTGGTGTAGGAGCGACAGGTCCAAACACTTTACGTTTTGCGAGTGAATCGAGTTCGACCTGAATTGCTTGTTTCCAGTTTGACCAATCGGTTCTACGTCGGCATTCATCGACGGAACATGGTTCAATGTCATCGCTAAGCATGATGTCAGTAGCTACTGAATACGAGAATGCGTTGTCGACGATCATCTCATTCCTATTCCAAACCTCATCCAATACTGTGTAGTGGACCGAAATCTCGCGATTCTCGGGAGGCCGGCATGTTTCATCTGAAGCATCACCGTAATCTAGAATAACCTCATGCGTTGGAACAGATGAGTGAGCGATGGTCGGATTCAAACTAGGGTCACTAGTTGGTGCCATTTTCCTCTTCTGGGGTTGTGAATCCTTTGAACCAGGGGGTCTGCCACGCTTCAGGGTCAGAGCAGATGATTGGCTAGCCACCAATGTACCTTGCCGTATGGAAGTTGCGGCCTCCCCTCCTTCAGGGACGGTCCGGCCTTCCCAGGCGGGTTGTTGACATACACGGGGTACATCTATCCTTGCAGGTGTGTTTGCAGTGGGTATATGTGATCTTGTCACCTTAGCTAGATCATTAAAAGCATCCGGCATGCTTTAAGCAATGCTCTGAAGATCTATAATTCGACGCACTTCAGTTTCAGACTGAGCAGTGCGGGGATCTAAATGAGACATAGTGGGAGCATACCACGACAATTCGTGGCGTTCTACGGGAACGTTAGCATGCTTATCTCCCCTAACACCGGGAAGACTGTCTCATCAAAGTGACAATTCGCAAAATGTGTGGTAAAGAGATCTCCTGTCAAGGGTTCTAAGTATCGAACAATTGATGGCGAATCATAACCGACATAGATTCCCATTTTTCTTTGAGGGCCCATTTTGGAACGTAGCGGCAGCGATATTGGCACATAAATGGCGCACCCAAACATCCGTAAATGTGAGACGTCAGGCTCGTATCCAGTGACCAACTGTAACGGTCAATGTGGTTGAGTAGCGGTGGGCCTCAGACGGACCAACATAGCTGCGTGCAATATTGCATAGCCCCTATCAATTGAAGGCGCTTTATGAAAGCTTCTGCCAGGCCGTTTTGGGTGTGAACATGGGGTACAAGATGTTCCACATCAATCCTTACTGACATGCAATAATCGTCAAAAGTCTGTGACGTAAACTCTCCAACGTTATCCAATCAAATCGACTTAATCGGATAATCAGGGTGGTGAGCCCTTAGCTTAATGATTTGAGCTAGGAGTTTAGCAAACGCGGCGTTGCGTGTGGACAACAAACAAACATGTGACCATCGTGTCGATGCATCAACCAACACCATAAAATATTTAAATGGTCCACAGGTTGGTTGGATTGGTCCACAAATGTCCCCTTGAATCCTTTGAATAAATTTAGGGGGGTCGTGAATAATCTTTGTATATGAGGGTTGAGTATTCAACTTCCCCAAAGAACACATTTTGCATGATGAGAGTCCAACATAGGGATGTAACATGTGCCCGTGTGATGATTTGAGGATACGGCGCATCATGTCACGTCCAGGATGCCCCAAATGGTTATGCCAAAGTAATAAAGTGTCCTGGAACTCAGGTATATGACCGGTCACACTGTGGGCTTCTATGCCACGAATGGTTGTGATGTACAACCCATTCAGCAGACGTTCCAACTTCTCATGAATACGCTTCTGGCCATATTCGTATGAAGTGATACAAAGAAATTTAGAACCATGGTCTTCAGTGGTTTCAATATGATATTTATTGTCTCGAATATCTCTAAAACTCAGCAACGTTCTTCCGGAACGTGGAGAATAGAGTGCCTCCTTAATGGTCAAGATAGTACCATTGGACAACATGATACGTGCCTTTCCGTATCCTTCAATCAGGTTGGATGGGCCTGAGAGAGTTGTCAAAGGAGATTTCCTGGGTATTAAGTTAGTAAAATAGTGTCGTTCACGCAAGATGGTGTGCGTGGTTGCACTATCTGCCAGACAACTAACTTCCCCATTAGACATACCTAGAAATAAATTGATTGAATTGGTCACATGCATAAATATAAGTCCATTAATTCAATTAAGCAATTCGAGAAAATAATATCCATTCAAATAATAATCCATAATTCAAAACAAATCAAAACCAAACAAATTATTCCAAATACTTAGGAAAATTGTTCAAAAATTTTAAACCATAAACCTAGAAAAATAGGGGGTAAGGCCAGCCACTCCTAGTGAGTTCGGCCACTAGGGGTAAACACCCTAAAAACATGTCTAATTTATTCTTCCATAGGGGTTGACGCCTCCTGAAAATCTGATATCTCTATAGATGTGGTTGCATCTTCCGAATGATCCACAGCTGCAAAGTTAGACTCACGATGTGAATGATACTTGGCAATAGCCTCAGGGGAAGCTCGACATACGCGTGACCAATGATCCTTTGATCCACAACGATAGCACATGTCCAGTTCAGTAGAAGCAGGCTGAACGGGAGCTTTGCCCTTGTTCTTGAAGTTTGGGACCTTAGGGGCGAGTGATGGACGCTGCTGGGTCACAATTCCCCCCTTAAGTGCGGCACTCTGTTGACCTTGGGCTCATGGTGGAGCTTGTTGCCTATTACCACGACCACGACAATTCTTATGTCATTTATGGCTACTAGAATATATGGCATGTGCTTCAGGCACATCGTTCGAGCCAGTCGGTCGAGCTTGATGATTCTTCATCAAAAGCTGGTTCTTCTTTTCAGCGAGAAGTAAAACAGAGATCAAATTCGAAAACTTGGTGAATTTCTGTACCCTATATTGTTGCTGCATGACAATATTGGTGGCATGGAAGGTCGAATAGGTCTTCTCCAGAAGATCTGATTTGGTGAGTTCCACTTTACAGAATTTCAACAATGAACGGATTCTACAAACTTCAGAGTTGTATTCATTCATGGACTTAAAGTCTTAGAAGCGAAGATGCTGCCAATCGTGTCTTGCTTCAGGCAAGTAGATGTCTTTCTGGTGATTGAAACGGTCGGCCAGAGCAAGCCAGAGGGTGCGTGGGTCCTCCTCAGCGAAGTACTCGGTTTGCAATGCATCATGGATATGTCTTCGAATGAAGATCATTGCAGTAGCCTTCTGAGCTTCGTCAACAGTTTTACCGGTGGCGGGTGCCTCGATGGTGGCTTTAATACCCTTTGCAGTTAGATGGAGCTTCACGCCTTGAACCCACTTCAGATAGTTTCTTCCAGAGACTTCTAGAGCGGAGAAATCGAACTTGTTCAAGTTCAACATGTCCCTAAAACGGACGGAGAAAAACGTGAGTGAGATATGATAAGCCATAGACATATATCGTAGACCATACAGGTTCTTTAGACATGTATTGGTTTAAATTATGCATGAAAACTACAAGTTTCATGTGGTATGTTTTGAATGAAAACTTCACGTTTCAAAGGCACTAAATTTGAAACTACAGGTTCAATTTAGTTTTATGAACAATTAGTTCATAATGAAAGGTTCCTGCAAGAAACACAGAATGCAATATACAAATATATATATAGTGGATTTGAGGTTCTTCGTGAACTCAAGTGTGAGAGCTTCGTTACTACAAAAGTATGTGATAGTTCAAAGTATAAAAATAAATTATTGAATCGTTAATGTCCAAAAGTGATCTTCAGGTCAATATTTTTGGATTCATTATCAGATTATTGAACTGCAGGTCAATTTTAATTAATTCAATAAATCGGGCCATACAAGGTCGATTGTAGAAGCTAAATTAAAATAATATTATTGGGTCGAAAATATAGCCCCAAAATAATTTGGGCTTGGTGCCATGGGTAAGTGGGCACGGGTTGGGTGCCTTAAACATAAGGTAAGGCCCCAAGGGACCTCAAGTGGTGGCTGCAGGCCACGGTTGAGGAAAAAACCCCCAGCCGCAGCTGGGTTGAGTTTTGGGCCGCAAGGGGGGTCACGGAGACGGCCCAGCAAAAGCTGGCCTTGAAGTTTGCTCGGGACAGCCCAACTGCAAGGTTGGCTGGTGCGTGTGGGATCAAAAAAATCCAGCCACGTGGGCTGGTTGCATGCAGGTCGCAAAAACAAGGCCCAGCCTTGTTGGCTGGCGTGAATGATGCAGGCCGTGACATGGGAGGCCTAGCAAGCTTAAGCTTGCGAACAGTGGACCGAGAGGAATAGGGCTGCAGGCCTAGCAAGGACAGTCCAGGGCGAAGCCTGGTGTCCGGATTGCAAAGGATGGTGCGGTGCCGCACCAAATTCTGTCCCTTTTTTGTTTTTTTTCTTTTTCAAAACCCTAATTTGCTTCTAATTTAATTTTATAATTTGACTCACAAATTCCACATAACAATTTAATTGTGCGATGCATGAAACAAATATATATATTGACAAATATATGAACATATACAATATATATATCGAAAGGAAAATATAAACATAGAGGGTTTCATGCATCATGGGGAATGTTTTCATGCTTCGTGGACGTTTCAAATATCTTCATTTATTTTAAGCGTATGTGATTAGCAGAAAACAAATAAGCCTTTGAATTTGGTGGATGAAAGCCTCCTCCTACGATGCGTCAATTCCTTAGCTTCTGGCAAGAGCGTGCTGATAACGTGTTGTAGGCCTATTTGATTGAGCGATCTAGGGTTTAGAGAGAGAGGGGGGCCGGCCACTTTAGAGAGAGAAGAGAATGATTTAATTGAGAGGTGTGTTTTATTCACCCCATTGTGCCTCTATTTATAGTAGTAGAAAGGACAAACCCTTTCCCATAAGGATTACAATACTTAATAAGTAATCTACTCCTAATAGAAATATAAGATACATTCCTAATCTACTAGGATTTACACAATCACATTCCTATTCTAAATATGACTGCAACATAGGAAACTTTCTAACCGAGTAGTATTCAAAAATGCGTCAACTGTAGTGTTAATTTTGTGTCTTAGCCACATTATTTTATGTCGGACAATGTTAAAGAAATTAAATTTATAAATTAAATGATGTGCTATCACTAAGAAATAAACATATTAATCAACACTTTAGTGATAATTTAACCATTAACATTCACAACATTTAGTTTATAAAATTTGATTTAAAAATTTGATCTTATGTTACCCTTTTATGTCAATTGTCAAGTCGGACTTGGCAATGTAATTTTCTTTTTATATTTCACTTCACATGTAGACTTTGTAGTACTATATAGTATATAACCATTTTATTTTTCGTTAGATAATCTAATCTATTGGTGAATCGATAATCTAATCTATTGGTGAATCTTATTTTACACCATTCGCACAACAGATTCAACCTGCTTTGCAAATCTTGAGGGTCAATGTCGAACATCTGGATGGATGATGAATATGAATACAATAGAACCCTAGTATAATCCGGCCGACCAAAAATGTAACAAAAACCTATCATAAGCATAGGGAATCTCTGTACAACAAGATATATTATTACTTGTCTATCTCTGGACTATTAATTTCAATAAAAGAACTAGGGTTTAGTGTGTAAATTTAAAAGTTCAACATGAAACACGCTTCTTGTTGTTTTTATATATTGAGATGATTCGAAAATAAAATAATTATATATTGAGTAATGATTCGAAAATAAAATAATTAGCACGGTGGTCCAACAAAAAGAAGTGTACATATAAAACGCAGAAAACTTGTATGTTGTCATGATTTGAGCCACATAAACCCTAGTTCATGTGTAATTCACATGCAGCTATTGTCGTATCCATGTCTGTACTCGACTAAAGTAGTAATATTTCTAGCAATAATGAATTATTGACAATTGACTAGTTAGGGGAGAAATCAAATATTCTCCAATACGTTTTGTTGGCTATGGTTTTCTCCAATTTGTGATTTATGATGAATTGGAGGCATGCATGGAACATTCGCAATGTGCATGTCACGTAGCTGGGCATGTGTACGTGAAGCGGAGAGATTGATCAGATAACGTATACTCTGTTCAAGGGGTGGTTTGGATCATCTCGATTTGAAAATGGTAAAGCTCTCGAACCACACTAGTAGAAAAAAGTATTTGCACGACGACAATAGAGTCTTGTCGTGCAAAAATGTCTTGACCGAAAAGAAAAGAAAAGATAATGAAAACCTTATGCAACAAAGGTTTTCGTCGTGCAAGGCACCTTTAAACAACGAAACAAAATGTTTGTCGCGCAAAAGATGAGAAAAAACGCGGATAAGTGGAAATTTGGCACCGAAATCTAGCCCGACAAACAATTTCCCGTGAAAACATTGGACGATGACGTATTGGTCGTGTGCAGGTGTTCTGAAATAGTCAATGGGTCATTTAACGTGAGGTATTAATTGGGGACTTTGCGTGACAAACTATTCATCGTGCAAAGGTCCCACGGTTCTTTATAACCAAAGTCTAAAATATCGATGATATCGGAAATATCGGTAGTCCAAAAACATGAAATTTTCGATGAAAATATCGGGATATTATCGATATCGTCCCACGAAAAAACGATATTATCGCCGATAATATCGATATTTTGATAAGAACTAATATGAACTAATATGTTTTGAGAACCGCCTGGGTATCGACTGGGTAATAATTATATCGTAATTTTGATAATAATTACTAATATGTAGTAATTAATGCGTAATAATTATTACCCAGTCGATATTTTGATAATTATTACTCATGGCAAGCGGTTCTCAAAATTATTACCTAGTTCCCAAATCGACTGGGTAATAATTTTGAGAACCGCTTGCCAAATCGACTAAGTATGGTTCGATTCGGTTTAAGTATCGAAATTAAAAAAAAAAAAAAAACCAATCTATTAGTTTGATTCGGCTGGTCGAGTCAATATTTTTTTTTTTCAATGTCTAACCCTACTCAATTATATTTTATCAAGAAGGAGGTCAATCTCATATAGAGGGGATAAATTGAGTTGATCAATGACTACGATTGCACCATCAAATACCGCCTCGCTCATGCACACGTAGTGGCAGATGCCCTTAACATGATTTTATGGTCAACTCAACGCCCTCTATCTTTGTCATATTCTTGAACAATCTCGGGTTTACAGGAGCAGTCTTGGGAATTGATCACTTTGGACCCTTGTTAGCAAACTTCCAAGTCAAACCGATCTTATTGGATGTTCATGATGCTCATATGAACTATCCAAAAATATTTGTAACTGAAGCAAGCAGTGTTGAATGACAATAGGGGACACCTTAGAGTAAGGAAGGCAGATGGTATGTTTATGCATGGTGATGGGATGTATATGCTGAATATTGAGAAGTTGAAGAAAACGATTCTTGATGAGGCACACATTTCATCCTATGCCATGCATCTTGGTAGCATTAAGATGTACCACACCATCCGACCTTTCTGTTATTAGCCATGAATGAAAAGGAAAATTGTCGAATATGTAAGTTGCTGCATAGTTTGTCAGCAGGTTAAGGCAGAACGAAAGAAACCATTCGGATTGCTACAGTCACTCCCTGTACCCAAGTGAAAATGGGAGAATATCACCATCAATTTCATGTATAAACTAGCTTGTACACGTGGCGGTTATAATGGTATTCGAGTGATTGTTAACCGACTCAGCAAGTGTGCGCATTTTCTGCCTATTCATAAGAAAGACTCTTTGAACTTTCTGGTGGAAGTGTTCATTTATGAAATTGTCAAATACCACGGTGTTTTGGTCAACATCATCTTTGATCATGACCCTAGTTTTACTTTGAAATTCTAGAAAACTTTTTTTCAGAAAACTTTGGGATCGTATCTACTCTGCAGTATTGCTAACCATCTTCAAACAGATGGATAACTTGTGAGAACTGTTCAAATACTTGATGATATTATGAGGTTCTCAGTCCTTTGGTGTAAAGATGGATGGCACAAGCGCTTACCTTTTAATGAATTTTGCTTACAACAATAGCTATTGCTCGAGCATTTAATATGTCACCATTTGCGTTGTTGTATGGTAAACCTTGCCAAACACCGTTGTGTTGGTCGGAAGTAGGTGAAAGAGCTCTAGTAGGTACACAGTTGGTGGATGAGTCAACGCATAACACATAGATGATACCGCACGAGATGAACTATCCTACTCATGATCTTGAGTTGGCGGCGATTGTATTTGCGTTGAAGATCTGGAGACACTACCTTTACGGTGAGAGATGTAGAATATTTACAGACCACAAGAGCCTCTAGTATTTATTCACCCAGAGAGATCTGAACCTTCGTCAACGAAGGTGGATGAAGTTGCTGAGTGATTACGATTGCACGATCGAGTACCATCCGGGTCCCGCAAACGTTGTAGCTGACGCACTTAGCCGGAAGTCTCAGGGTAGAGTGGATGCTATATACGCAAGCCGTGTTCCTCTGTTAGCTGAGTTGAGGTCGACTGGAGTGGGATTAGAGATTGAGTACTCGGAGGCGGAGAATCAAGGGAAAGCTTTACTCGCTCACTTCCAAGTCAGGCCGATTTTGATTGACCGTATTCTCGAGGCTCAGTTAGATGACGAGGAGACTCAGGAGTTGATTCGACTGAGGGGTGAAGGTAAAAAGAAAGATCTACGGATTCGAGAAATCGATGGTATGCTCATGCAAGAAAACAGGATGTACGTACCAGATAACGCAGAGCTAAAAAAGGCTATTCTAGATGAGGCACGCGTTTCAGTTTATGCGATGCATCCGGGCAGTACCAAGATGTATCATACCATTCGGCCATTTTACTATTGGCCTGGTATGAAGAGGGAGATTGTTGAGTACGTGAGCAGATGCATTGTTTGCCAGCAGGTTAAAGCCGAAAGAAAGAAACCGTTCGGATGAATGCAACCGAAACCGTTCGGACGAATGCAACCGCTTCCCGTTCCTCAGTGGAAATGGGAAAATATCACCATGGACTTCGTCTATAAGTTACCCCGTACGCAGAATGGTTACGACGGCATTTGGGTAATAATAGATCGACTCACGAAGTCTGCGGACTTCATCCCAGTCCAAGAGAAGTTTTCTCTGCGACGACTAGCTGAACTTTTCATATCAAAGATAGTTAAGTATCATGGCGTGCCATTTAGCATTATTTCCGATCGAGATCCGAGATTTACATCCAAGTTTTGGACGGCATTCCAAGAAGCCCTTGGCACGAGATTACTGTATAGTACGGCTTATCATCCACAGACGGATGGGCAGTCCGAGAGGACCATTCAGACTCTTGAGGACATGTTACGATCTTCCGTACTACAGTTTGGTGATGCATGGCATCTACGCTTGGATCTGATGGAGTTCGCGTACAATAATAGTTATCATTCGAGCATTGAAATGTCACCATTCGAAGCATTGTACGGTCGAGCTTGTCGCACACCATTGTGTTGGTCGGAGGTCGGCGAGAGAATGTTAGAGGGCCCAAAGATAGTAGATGAGACGACTCAGAATATCCAGGTAATCAAGTCTAACTTGAAAGCGGCCCAAGATCGTCAGAAGAGCTTAACCGACAGACATGCCATAGATCGGGTTTATGAGGTAGGTGATTGGGTATTCTTGAAGTTATCGCCGTGGAAAGGGGTTGTACGGTTTGGTAAAAAGAGGAAGCTGAGTCCCAGGTATATCGGACCATACCAAATCACCGAGCGGATAGGTGAAGTGGCGTACATACTCAAGTTACCTCCAGAGTTATCCAGAGTCCATAACGTGTTTCACGTTTCGATGCTACATCACTACGTTGCTGATCCGTCTCACGTTCTACCTCCGCAGCAGTTAGAGGTTAATCCTGATTTGACGTACGAGGAGGAGCCAGTGACTATCTTAGACTGGAAAGATAAGGTTCTGCGGAATAAGACGGTTCGATTAGTAAAGGTGTTGTGATGAAACCATTCGGTAGAGGAGGCTACCTGGGAGACTGAGGAGCGGATGAGAGACATGTATCCGCGCTTATTCTATGGTTATTAGTTTTTGTTTGTGTTATGTAAATTTCGAGGACGAAATTTTATTAAGGAGGGTAGGTTGTAACATCCCGTCCCGATTTTTATATGTTAGCGACGTGAAATGATGATTTTACCCTCGATTTACGTTCGAGCGGGGTGTGACGGAATTAGAATTGGGCTTGGGTGTTTCCAGTGGTAAGCCCAATAGTTTGGCCTGATGTTGTGGACTTGGGCTGAGGTTGTGGGCTCCAAATTATATAAACACACACGCACACAGCATGCACACCCACGTGTGCATTGTTTCTGATTTCTGTCATTCTCTCTCTCTCGAACACTCTCGGACTCCCTTCGACACAACCTTGTACGGACACACACATACTGAAGGAAAATTTATGTCCTAGCTAAGAACATGTAAAGAACATTTGAATACATAGGCAAACTATTAACAAATTAACGTAGGCATGCATCCAAAACAATTCATAAAACCCATGACTTTCAAAGCCTAGTATATGGTGAACCAAAAACTCTTTAACAACATTAAAGAGAAGAAAGGATTTAGAGTTAATTACCCTTGAAGCTCATCCTTGTTTAAACAAGGGATTCACCCAAGTGGAGGGCCTTCAAGTCACCTCCTTGCTCCTTGAATCTTCCTTGTGTTTTCTTCCCTTTTAGTGCTCCTTTGCTCCTTTGATGATTTGAGGAAAGGATCTCCAAAACACCAAAAGCTTGATGTCTCGAAGTCTCTACACCAAAGATTAATTGTGAAGATAAAATGGATGACTTAGGGGAGAGGAAATTGCTAGATCTCCCTCCCTAAGTGGCCGGCCTCCCTTGTTGAAAATAGAGAGAATAATTTCACCCAATTTCATCAAGAAAAACCCTAAATGAAATAAAGTTATAATTTTGAATTTATACTTCATTTCTTGTGAGTGGCAAACTTGTAATTAACACAAGTTTGCTATCCATCACTATTCATGGCCGGCCCTCTCTTAAGTGTTTGGGCTAATTGCCCATTTTGTTTTAGTTGTCATACAACTTAAACATAATGGGCCTTGTGGACCAAAAACACTTTTGGGCCCCTAAACCCAAAATCAACTTAGAAGTCCAATACGAACGTTTCGTATAATTAATTAACTAATTAATTAACTTTGACCATAGTTCAATTAACCATTTAATTGCTTATCCATTTCATTTAATTACTTCACTTTCATCCTTACTCGGTGTACGATCCATTAGGTTCCAATTAGCGAGGCAGTGGACGATGTTACTCTTAACTATCGATTGTGAATTGAAACCACATTTCAATTCTCCCTTAAGATTAGTGTTTGCTAATCTTTAGGGCTTCCACAAACCATGAGTGACACCTAGCAGCATGTCATGGTTACCCAAGCTAAGTAGAAGTGGTTGGAGAACCTATCCAGTTACAACTACAATGCAATACGGTCCTTCTCTAATACAATACTCTTAATCACATTGTTTAAGTGATAGTTTGTTTCATGTCTACTATCCAATGTGATACTTGCCTATATGATTCGTTTGAATAAGATTTGGAACAAACTTCCTAAGTCATATTCATATGCTTTGGCCAAAGACTCTCGAATCATATCTTAGAGCATTCTCCTTCCACCATGGAAGGTTAGAAATCCCTTGTTGTGCATTCAGATGCCTACATGACTAGATAGCTTGACCCCAACAATGCCGTGGACACTCCAAAGGAATGCCATTTGACACGATCAAAGATCAAGGACCTAACCATTAGACATCTATGATGCCTCAGGTCAAAGGACTACTTTGCATATTGTAACCATCGAGTTCTTACATGACATGTATGTTTGAACTCTCTTTTGATCGTAGTTCAGTGTACTCGATTACTATTTCGAGCACCTATGTGTTTGTCTTAGTGTCCAACACTAAATGACTTGAGACTTGTCATACTTGCGCTTGAGTCGACATAACACATACTAGGATTGTCAATGCCCAATTGGCAACCCTATGGCTAGGAACGTTTTAGGAATGAACATAAGAGAAAGGTCTCGAAAATCTAACTTACTTATATCACTTATCTCTTAGATCAAATACATTCCTTGGATTCCCTTATTGCTAAACACAAGATACAATAAATAGTGATTAACAATAAGCTTTGCCCTTCATTAAACATATAAAAGTTTAATACAATAAGTATTCCAAAAGCTATTACATCAAATGAGTGGCTTTGTGGGCATACTTCCAACAATCTCCCACTTGCACTCAAAGCCATCCTCCCATGTATCTAATACCCATCTTTTCCATATGGCGGTCAAGTTGGATTTGAGACATTGGCTTCGTCAGTGGATCTGCTACGTTATCGGCTGAAGCAACTTTGAGGATGTTGACTTTCCCCTCGGCAGCATATCTTCTAATGACATTAAAGCGCCTATCAAAATGCTTGTTCTTTTGATGTGCCCTGGGTTCCTTGGCTTGAGCTATCGCCCCATTATTATCACAGTACAAAGTTACTGGTGATGTAATGGTTGGAACCACTCTAAGTTCATTAATGAACTTCTTCATCCAGAACGCTTCTTTGCCGGCTTCAGCTGCAGCGACATATTCAGCCTCTGTCGTGGAATCAGCAATTACACTTTGTTTCTTGCTTTTCCAGCTAACAGCCCCATTATTCAGAGTGAATACATATCCAGAGTTGGAACTTCTATCATCGACGTCAGATTGGAAATCTGCGTCTGTATAGCCTTCCACTCGCAACTCTGTCGCTCCTCCATAAACGAGGAACATGTCCTTAGTTCTTCTTAAGTACTTAAGGACCGTCTTGACAGCTGCCCAGTGTTCTGATCCTGGGTTAGATTGATATCGACTAGTAATGCTCACAGCATATGCGATATCAGGCCTTGTGCATATCATGGCATACATGAGACTTCCTATGGCAGAAGCATAAGGAATAGTATTCATTTGCCGTATCTCTTCAGGAGTCTTAGGTCCCATGGACTTAGAAAGGTGAATTCCATGTCTCACAGGAAGAAAATCTTTCTTAGATTGTTCCATCTGGAACCTACTTAGCACCTTATCAATGTACATAGATTGGGATAATCCAATTAGTCTTCTGGATCTATCACGATAGAGCTTTATCCCAAGTACATAAGATGCATCTCCTAAATCTTTCATGTGGAAGGTTTTGGACAACCACACTTTTACAGAAGAAAGTACTGCAGTGTCATTCCCGAATAGTAATATGTCATCTACATATAACACTAGGAATGCTACTGCATCCCTTACGACCTTTTGATAAACACAATTGTCGTCTTCGTTTTGAGTAAAACCAAACGATTTGATTTCAGTATCCAAACGGATGTTCCAGCTCCTGGAGGCTTGCTTAAGTCCATAAATGGACCTCAGAAGCTTGCATACCTTAGCCTTTTCAGACTTGGACACGAAACCTTCGGGTTGAGCCATATAAAGCTCTTCCTCTAGGTAGCTGTTCAGAAAGGCCGTCTTCACGTCCATTTGCCAGATTTCATAATCATGGTACGCAGCTATAGCAAGCAAAATCCGAATAGACTTAATCATGGCTACAGGAGAGAAAGTTTCTTCATAGTCAATCCCTTCTCTTTGCCTGTAACCCTTGGCTACCAGTCTAGCCTTATAAGTCTCCACGTTCCCATCAACGCCTATCTTCCTCTTGAAGACCCATTTGTTTCCAACAGGTACTATACCTTCTGGAGGGTCTACAAGAGTCCAGACCTGATTTTGATACATGGAATCCATCTCGGATTTCATGGCCTCTTGCCATCTCTTTGAATCAATGTCGGACATTGCTTCTTTGTAGTCATTAGGGTCCTCCTTTGTGTCATTGTCACCTACAAGGTGCAATTCTGCAAATTCATCGTCTAAGCCATACCTCTTAGGTGGCTTATTAACCCTTTTAGATCTACGTGGAGCTTGGGGTCCAGGAACAGGGTTGTCAATATGTCTTGTGCTTGTTTGTGGTTCATCATTAATCTCATTAATTTCCATCGTTTTACTTATAGTTCCTTTGAGAACAAATTCGTCCTCTAGAAACTTAGCAGTTCTGGCAACAAAGACTTTCTGGTCGTCAGGATGGTAGAACTCATATCCCATAGTTTCTCTAGGATATCCCACAAAATAGCACCTTACTGATCTCGCTTCAAGCTTAGTAGCTTCAAGCTTCTTGACATATGCTTCACAACCCCAAATCTTAATGTGATTAAGACTTGGCTTTCTTCCATGCCATATCTCATAGGGCGTTTGTGAAACTGATTTGGAAGGTACTCTATTAAGCAAGTAAGCTGCTGTATATAGAGCGTATCCCCAGAATGTTACTGGCAGATCAGCGGAACTCATCATAGAACGAACCATGTTCATCAAGGTTCGATTTCTCATTTCAGAAACGCCATTAAGTTGCGGAGTTCTTGGTGGAGTCCATTGTGATATTATTCCACACTTTTTGAGATAATCTAGGAATTCATTACTCAGATATTCACCCCCTCGATCTGATCTTAGGATTTTTATCTGTTTCCCAGTTTGTTTCTCAACTTCATTCTTGAATTCTTTGAACCTTTCAAAGGATTCTGACTTGTACTTCATAAGATACACATAGCCAAACCGAGAGTGATCGTCGGTGAATGTGATATAGTAGGAGAAACCTCCTCTCGATGTAGTAGACATAGGTCCACATACGTCAGTGTGGATTAACCCTAGAATTTCAGTGGCACGCTCTCCTTTCCCAGTGAATGGAGATTTGGTCATCTTCCCTTTCAAACAGCATTCACAAGTACCCATCTGGTCATTACCTAATGGGCGGACATATCCGTCTTTCGACATCTTGCGAATCTTTTCAAGGTTCACATGTCCAAGTTTAAGATGCCACATCCTTTCTTGGTTAACTTCTTCTCTAGCCCTTTTGGGTTTTGAGGTATTCCCGCTTTCAATACAGTGCATCCCACCATTCGTCTCTAGGTGAAAAAGTCCCTCTATCATATTACCATGAGAGATAATACGACCGTTCAAGTATAAAGTGCAACTCATTTTGTCAAACAATACTGAGTGCCCATCTCGTAAAAGCTTAAAGATAGAAATCAAATTCTTTATACATGAAGGAAAATATAAACAATTTTTAAGTTCCAGGACTTCCCCAGAGGGTAGGTTAAGCATGTATGTGCCTATTGCTTTTGCAGAGATTTTAGCGCCGTTCCCAACTCGCATAACCATCTCCCCATTGCGCAGTGTCTTGCTCCCTGCTAGTCCCTGCATCGTATTACAGATATGTTGACTAGCACCTGAATCAAATATCCAGGAATTGGAGCTCACTGTAAAAGCACTCTCTATGACAGAAATAGTCTCTTCAAAAGTTCATGTCATAAGGCTCGCAATGCGCACCCTGTATTTCTTCTTCCAACGTCCATCCTTTCCACAATGAAAGCATGTTCCTTTGGATTTTCTTGCCTTCTTCTTATTTAACCTTTTCCTTGTGTTTTCATTCTCACTCCCACTGTCCCTTTTGAAACCTTTTTCAAATTTACAGCACATGTCAATCATCTCGTTAAAAGTATGATCGAATCTATTCACTTTATAGTTTACAATAAACTTAGTGAAATCATCCGAGAGAGATGCAAGGAAAAAATCTTGGGCCATTTTCCCATCGATGGAAGTTCCTAAACTTTTAAGATCTTGAAAGATCCTTTCCATCTTTTGTCCATGTTTATGGACCGATGCCCCTTTTGCCATTTTGGCATTTAATAGATTACAAACATTTGAGAATCGTACATTACTAGTCTCAACGTCATGCATCTTATGCAAACTATCAACCATGGCACATGAAGTGTCCATGTGCTTATGTAGCTTCATAAGCTCCTCACTAAGTGAAGTGAGGATTAAGCATTTGGCTTGTAAGTCATCCTCATAGTGTCTTGCATAATCATGACACTCCTCCTTTGAAGCTAGTTTCTTAGGAGGTACATGAGGAGGGGATTGCTTAAGCACATATAATATGTCTTTCACCTTTGAGATATTCTCAATGTGGCGATACCAAGCAAGGAAACGTTGGCCCCTAAGGCCCCTTTTGTCAAGTATAATGGTGGGTATAATTTTAGGCATGTCGTTCACTACATAACATAACAGAAATCGCATTAGTTTGTTGATAAACTACTTGATTGGGTCTTGAATCAAATAGTACCACCCACTATTTTTGGCAAATTCGACATCCCTCAATCGAATCCGAGAGTTATGTTGAACTCTTAGCGGGGTATGGGAGACTCACCATTACCAAGCCCACCTCACGATGATACGATGTTGGTTAGCAAAAATAATGATGAGAGAACAACGCTTTACTCATTTACAACGTTTGTAATTACCCATCTTGTTTGGCCTCTAGAGAATGTTGCCTCACGATGATACGATGTTGGCACCATTGCACTTAGTTAAGTTATTCCCACCATGCTTAGTTCGTGTAGGGGTTCAAGAATAACCTCACGATGATACGATGTTGGCTATCCTCGTTGCCTACCTCACCACATCATGTATGTACATATGGACTCCTCCTGAATGTAAGCACATACTTTGAACTTCCCCATGATAGGGTGAAGCCGGTGTAGGAGTCACAAACGATTGGAGTCCACCACGGTGGAAGGCCTACGAAGAGATGTTCAAAGCATCTCTCGCTTATCAACTTAATATCCATTTTATTTGAGGGAGTAGTGTTGGGCTACATCAAAAAAAACATTTTAATCATATTAAAAGAACATGGGCCTATTTTGTTTTAGGTTTTAGGATGATTATGAACCGATTGATTTGATCCAACACGAGCCTTGTGTTGGACCTTGGGTTTTAGGTAGATAGTTTGTTGATTTTAGTTACGCGTTTAATCTAATTAAACCGTTATTTCTTATTGGGCGTTGGAACCAACTATTCCAATTTGCATACAATTAAACAAATAGGAATACATGAAATAAAGAGAAGGGCTTATGCCCTTTTACAACACATTGGAGGACTTATGTCCTTTACAACAAACTTGAATTAATCAAATTACATTCAAATCTATACTACTAAACCCAAATATTCATAATGTTAAGCGGCCAATCACATAGCTCAATTATCAAGGCATTTGGTTCATAATCACCATTTTCTTAATCAATTAAATTAACTAAGAAAGCAACTTTAAACAATTGGTTTTTGGATCCATAGAATTGATTTAAATGGAACTAAATATAATGAAAATCCAATTCTCATTAAAGAGACAAAACAATTTTTGTTCTCATTTTATTTGGGCCATTTTGCAAAAACACAAACTTTTGGGCCAAAATACAAATACACAAAAGTATCAAAACTTTATTTAATTGCACAAAAGCACCCCACTAGAGGGGTGGCCGGCCATAGGATAAAATCATTGAGATTTTTGATAAAAAAAAAAAATTGTAAGTGGATTTAGGTGGGTGAGATTAAAGATGGTGGGGTGGTTTGAAAAGAAAATATATCTTTTACATAATTAAAGCCATTTAATCATTTCTCACCAATAAGTTTGAAAAGAAAATATAGTCTATTACAAACACTAAGGCCATTTAATCATTTCTCATCATTAACTATCACCCACTAACTAATAAATCAAAACTTTATGAAATACATAAAATTTTTGAATCAAAACTTCAAAACTTTTTGTTCTTGGCAAGAACTTCAAGAACATTGAAGAACACTCATGAAAACTCATAATAGCTCCATGAATGTTTTCATTTACCAAAACTCAATTTTTCACAACTCAAAAGAGGGTTAATATCCTAGGGTACTTAGGGGTTCCAAAAAAAGCACTTTAAAACCATTTTAACAAGCCTAACATGAACCCAAAAAATCACCCTTTTGATTTGGCTGAAAATCCCAAAATACTTGGCACCAAATTTTAGTTCCAATTTTCATGCTTATATGAACTACATCTACAACATTTTGAGATGCTAAATTTTCAAGCAAAATTTATATTCAAAGCAAGAACAAAGCTTATAACATTTATAACATTTAAATCATATATTATGAAAAATCACAAAACCCAAAAGGATCCACCATAAACTAGGCCTAGGCTCTGATACCACTTGAAGGAAAATTTATGTCCTAGCTAAGAACATGTAAAGAACATTTGAATACATAGGCAAACTATTAACAAATTAAAGTAGGCATGCATCCAAAACAATTCATAAAACCCATGACTTTCAAAGCCTAGTATATGGTGAACCAAAAACTCTTTAACAACATTAAAGAGAAAAAAGGATTTAGAGTTAATTACCCTTGAAGCTCATCCTTGTTTAAACAAGGGATTCACCCAAGTGGAGGGCCTTCAAGTCACCTCCTTGCTCCTTGAATCTTCCTTGTGTTTTCTTCCCTTTTAGTGCTCCTTTGCTCCTTTGATGATTTGAGGAAAGGATCTCCAAAACACCAAAAGCTTGATGTCTCTAAGTCTCTACACCAAAGATTAATTGTGAAGATAAAATGGATGACTTAGGGGAGAGGAAATTGCTAGATCTCCCTCCCTAAGTGGCCGGCCTCCCTTGTTGAAAATAGAGAGAATAATTTCACCCAATTTCATTAAGAAAAACCCTAATTGAAATAAAGTTATAATTTTGAATTTATACTTCATTTCTTGTGAGTGGCAAACTTGTAATTAACACAAGTTTGCTATCCATCACTATTCATGGCCGGCCCTCTCTTAAGTGTTTGGGCTAATTGCCCATTTTGTTTTAGTTGTCATACAACTTAAACATAATGGGCCTTGTGGACCAAAAACACTTTTGGGCCCCTAAACCCAAAATCAACTTAGAAGTCCAATACGAACGTTTCGTATAATTAATTAACTAATTAATTAACTTTGACCATAGTTCAATTAACCATTTAATTGCTTATCCATTTCATTTAATTACTTCACTTTCATCCTTACTCGGTGTACGATCCATTAGGTTCCAATTAGCGAGGCAGTGGACGATGTTACTCTTAACTATCGATTGTGAATTGAAACCACATTTCAATTCTCCCTTAAGATTAGTGTTTGCTAATCTTTAGGGCTTCCACAAACCATGAGTGACACCTAGCAGCATGTCATGGTTACCCAAGCTAAGTAGAAGTGGTTGGAGAACCTATCCAGTTACAACTACAATGCAATACGGTCCTTCTCTAATACAATACTCTTAATCACATTGTTTAAGTGATAGTTTGTTTCATGTCTACTATCCAATGTGATACTTGCCTATATGATTCGTTTGAATAAGATTTGGAACAAACTTCCTAAGTCATATTCATATGCTTTGGTCAAAGACTCTCGAATCATATCTTAGAGCATTCTCCTTCCACCATGGAAGGTTAGAGATCCCTTGTTGAGCATTCACATGCCTACATGACTAGATAGCTTGACCCTAATAATGCCGTGGACACTCCAAAGGAATGCCATTTGACACGATCAAAGATCAAGGACCTAACCATTAGACATCTATGATGCCTCAGGTCAAAGGACTACTTTGCATATTGTAACCATCGAGTTCTTACATGACATGTATGTTTGAACTCTCTTTTGATCGTAGTTCAGTGTACTCGATTACTATTTCGAGCACCTATGTGTTTGTCCTAGTGTCCAACACTAAATGACTTGAGACTTGTCATACTTGCGCTTGAGTCGACATAACACATACTAACCTTAGCGGATTGTCAATGCCCAATTGGCAACCCTATGGCTAGGAACGTTTTAGGAATGAACATAAGAGAAAGGTCTCGAAAATCTAACTTACTTAGATCACTTATCTCTTAGATCAAATACATTCCTTGGATTCCCTTATTGCTAAACACAAGATACAATAAATAGTGATTAACAATAAGCTTTGCCCTTCATTAAACATATAAAAGTTTAATACAATAAGTATTCCAAAAGCTATTACATCAAATGAGTGGCTTTGTGGGCATACTTCCAACACATACCACGCCATCTCGACTCGGATCGAACCTAAGTTAAGCATATAAATGATCTCTGAGACTCCCTGAGTATTTATATGTTAGTTTTAGGTTCGAAAACCCTTGAACTAGGTCGAACCCGTGATTTATCACTTAGGGTACTATTCACCATCTTTTTCTTGGCTTCGTTTTAGGTGAAAACAAGATCACCACAAGTCTTAGAATCTTCCCACGAGTCTCGGAGTGTATCGTTTGCAAGTTTTGGACGTCGGAGTAGGTGGTTTCGAGGTTGGCCGGTTTTGGAGGAATTCCCCGAGGAATTTCCAGGTGTTTTTCGAGACTTTTGAAGGTATATACTTGTTCTACGCTACATTTAGAGCATGTAGGAAGAAAAATTGATGAAAAATGATGAAAAGCGAGTGAGATATGGAGGTGGGAAAACTCGCCGGAATCCGGCCGCCGGAAAAACCAGTCCGGCGAGCCAAGGTTGAAGACGCGTGGGGGCGCGTGACCCCGTGGGCTCCCTGGCGTGTGGGGGTGCGTGAGACCTCCTAAAATTTTCCTAAAAATATCCCGACGTCGTGTAGGTCGCGTTGGTATATTCATATACCAAAATTGACCTTCGTATGAGAATTTATTTACGTAGTTCGTTTATGTGCTTTAAATAATAATTTTACAGTTATTTCACATATAGGTGAGGCGTATCCAGAGGACGAGCGCATCCACGCTAGGCTCGGGGGATACGACCCGTCGACATACCAGTGAGTGGGCTTTTGTTTTCAGTATATATATATATATATATATATATATATATATATATATATATATATAATTGACGTTTTTCCCAGAAACATGATTTGAATGATTTATGAATTGAATTGATTTTATAATTGAATTGCCATGTCGTATGCCAATTATATTTTATAATTATGAGTATGATTGCATTCATTATGCTCCAGCACTGTGGACGGCCAAGTAAGTCAGGTGAGTATGATAGTTAGTAGTTGAGATGATGATGGATTGTGATTTAGCTCATCACCTACACCTCGGGTGTTTGTGCTCCGCCAGAGTAGGGCCTAGCCTTCACGTGATCGTTCACCTCACGCACCGTACGCTCACCTTGGATCCAAGGCAGGTGCCTAGCCTGTCGTACAGACCACTATAGGTGGTTCTGACTCGTAGGTGACCCGCGATTCGTCGCACAGCCTTCACGTGATCGTAGCACTGAGCGTAATATTATACACCTAGCCTGTCGTACAGACCACTATAGGTGGTTTCGACTCATGTGCAGGATAATGACTGATAGTGATTGAATGTGATTGATGAGTTATAGATTCAGCCGTACAGGTCACTAGAGGTGACTCCGGCTGACATGACACTAGGGACACCCCTTGATTTTATTACTTGCCTGATGATGATTTTTCTGAGTTGGTATATCGACATGGCCTATTCCTGATATCGATAATGAGTTTTGATTTCTAGACGATGTTTTCGTATATAAGTATATATACGTACTATTTTCTGGGAAATTATACTGGATTTACAGTGAGGGGTTATGTACGGATTTTGTGAAATGGTTTTAGAAAGAATTTGTTTTTGCCCACTCATGTTTTCTGTTTTGCGCCCCTCCAGATTCTAGGTAGCGACGACGTGGACGGCTATCGAGGCACCGAGGCAGTTTTGACAGACCACCACCTATGCAGGATTTCTTCTGTTATTACATTGTTTTGTTTAAATCAGACTGCACTTAGGATTGGCTCTGTGATACTTAACTACTTCACTTTCGTCCTACATTACTCTTTATCGCATGTACATTATCGACTTGATTCTCACTGCTGCACTTCATGCATAATTACCCTTCCGCTGACGTTTTTGGCTACGTCACTCACACGTGACGGCCAGCACGCTTCGACCTCTGGGTCGGGGTCTGTCACGGATAATCCATTCATATTCATTTGATTCCATTTCAAGTTCTGCCCTTTTTGAATAAAAAGGGAAGGAAAATGAAAATGATAAGACAAGTTGAAAATGAAACAAAAAAGAGAGGGAATTAGGGAAAGATGGGTAGGCTATCGGAGGGAAAAGTGAAAATTATAAGAAAAGTTGAAATGAAAACAAAAAAGAGAGGGAAAAATGAAAATTAATAAAAGTGGTGAGAATTTTTTTTTTTTTAAGTTATTAACTTTTTATTACACATATGACATATCCCACTATTTTTATAATGATTGACACGTGACGTACAAAATAAATATCCCACTTTTTATTACACATATTAACTTTTTATTAACTACTCTGTGTACCGGTTAATTATACGTACAAAATAAATAGATTTAAATCTACTTAATAAATATATATATATTATATATACAATACACACCATTGATTCATTGAACTTGATGAGATACGAATTATCCGAAACTAATTTCAACGATCACAACCATCAAACTTGTTTGCATATGCTTCGAGATCACATCAGCAAAAAAAAACATTTAGAGATCAAGTAACAGGACAAAGTTTTTCGACGATTATAAACGAACAATCACGATTTTACAGTTATTTTAACTTCGATTTTGATGATTTTTTTACAGCTACACTCCTTGACCCTATATAAATAAAATGAATGAATTTGATCTTCAATTTAAAATATTTATACAAGTGGATACCACAAAATCTTATGTTATACTTAATGAAAGTATAAATAAACTCTATATGTTAGTGAATCTATCGTTTTAATGGGATACGAATTCTCCGAAACTAATTTCAACGATCCCAACCGTAAAACTTGTTTGTATATGCTTCGAGATCACATCAGCAAAAAATCACAAAAAAACAAACATTCAGAGATCAAGTAACGGGACAAAACTTTTTTACGGTTATAAACAAAAAATCACGATTTAACAGTTATTTTAACTTTGATTTTGATGATTTTTTACAGCTACACTCATTGACCCTATATGAATACAATGAATGAATTCGATCTTCAATTTAAAATATTTATACAAGTGGATACCACAAATCTTATGTTATACTAAATGAAATTATAAATAAACTCTAAGCATTAGTGAATCTATCGTTTTAATGGGATACGAATTCTTCGAAACTAATTTCAACGATCCCAATTGTCAAACTTGTTTGTATATGCTTCAAGATCACATCAGCAAAAAATCACAAAAAAAAAACATTCAGAGATCAAGTAACGGGACAAAGCTTTTCGACGGTTATAAACGAAAAATCACGATTTAACGGTTATTTTAACTCCGATTTTGATATTTTTTTACAGCCACACTCCTTGACCCTATATGAATACAATGAATGAATTCAATCTTCAATTTAAAATATTTACACAAGTGGATACCACAAAATCTTATGTTATACTTAATGAAAGCATAAATAAACTCTAAGTGTTAGTGAATCTATCGTTTTAATGGGATACAAATTCTCTGAAACTAATTTCAACTATCCCAACCGTCAAACTTGTTTGTATATACTTCGAGATCACATCAGCAAAAAATCACAAAAAATAAACATTCTGAGATCAAGTAACGAGACAAAGCTTTTCAACAGTTATAAACGAAAAATCACGATTTAAAGGTTATTTTAACTCCGATTTTGATAATTTTTTACAGCTACACTCCTTGATCCTATATGAATACAATGAATGAATTTGATCTTCAATTTAAAATATTTACACAAGTGGATACCACAAAATCTTATATTATACTTAACGAAAGTATAAATAAACTCTTAGTGAATCTATCGTTTTAATGGGATACGAATTCTTCGAAACTAATTTCAACGATCCTAATCGTCGTATATACTTCGAGATCACATCAGCAAAAAATCACAAAAAAAAAAACATTTAGAGATCAAGTAACGGGACAAAAAATTTCGACGGTTATAAACGAAAAATCACAATTTAATAGTTATTTTAACTCCGATTTTGATAATTTTTACAACTACACTCCTTGACCATATATGAATATAATGAACCAATTAGATCTTCAATTTAAAATATTTACACAAGCAGATACCACAAAATCTTATATTATACTTAATGAAAGTATAAATAAACTCTTAGTGAATCTATCGTTTTAATGGGATACGAATTCTCCGAAACTAATTTCAACGATCCTAGCCGTCAAACTTGTCTATATATGCTTCGAGATCACATTAGCAAAAAATTACAAAAAAACAAACATTCAAAGATCAAGTAACGGAACAAAACTTTTCGACAGTTATAAACGAAAAATCACGATTTAAAGGTTCCGATTTTGATAATTTTTTACAGCTATACTCTTTGACCCTATATGAATACAATGAATGAATTCGATCTTCAATTTAAAATAACTCTTGAATTTGAAGGCAATAAATCAAGCCAAAGTTCCAACACAATTTCATGATGATCGATGTAAATTGAAGATTTTGTAAATTGAGGTTTAAATTTTTGACAAAGACTTACAACCTTGAAAACAAAAACTCTTTCATTTTGCATATCCTTGCACATTTAATATTTGTAATAGATTAGTAGTGTATGTATTTTTTTTTATTAGGCTCTTATTTTCAAGTGTAGATATAGTACTTTAACGACAAATGTTTTAATGTTTTGAAGTAATATTTATGTGGCAATGTGTGGTATGTGCAAATAAAAAAAAATAAAAATTCTTAATGGGTAAAGTGACCCGACCTGTTAAGGACCCGTTAAGATAACTGGTGTGACACGACACAACCCGTTAAGATAACAGGTGTTACCTGAAAACGACACAAACACGACAGACACGGCCTGTTTGCCAAGCCTACCTATTCGCTTACGTTCCCTCCTAATAGGCCCTTCAACAATTAATCCTAAGAAAGGGCAGGGAAATCATTAAGTATTTGTTGATGCTCAAAAATGTCACTTACAAGCCTAGTCATGTCTCATGGCCAATCATTGTGGAAGCGTCACAAGACAAGCTTAAATCTATGCATAAAGTACAAAATGAAGAGTATGCAGATTTACAATTATACCACGCCAATAAAATAATAGTTTATTAAACGCGAAGCCCATGCAAATTATGTATATTTATCAAAAATGGGGGAATCAAAGACACAAACTCACGCACCCCTTGGTGCAGGTTTCACTATATCAAGCCAGTTTCCGTGCATTTTTGGGTTGCAATTGGTAGAGGGAAGGCCATGGAATGTTGCCTAAGTGTTAATTTGGCATGATTCGTCAGAAAAACATACGGAAAACCGTCGGAGGGATAAGAATACCCAGGTCGGGTCATTAAGGATAACCGGGTTAGTGGAATCCGATACTCCTCCCTTCCCCTCCTTTCTCTTCTCTCCCATTTATCCTTTCTTTCTCTCCCCTTCCCTCCTTGGCCATTCGTTCCCACCTATCTCTCATTTTCTTTCATCCCCATTTCATCACAACCTTTGATTTCCCCTCAAAACCACATCCAACCACACACGTGGCACCTTCTCCCTACTCCAAACTTGTTGGAGCCTTTAGATTAGGTTAAATTTACAAAAATATCCTCAACTTTAGACATTAATAACTCATTCGTTATAGCTCCGTTTCACGAACGCGTTCGTGCGATCGAGCTCTATTCAAAAGTATAAATTGTGACCTCGAATGGTTTCGGGATTTTAAATAATTAATTTCCAAACTTCCAACTTCATAACCAGTTTATTTTAAAACTCAACTCTAATAAATTACTATAAATTCTCGAAAAATCATGTAAAATCTCGATAATACAAATACGTAAATTATAATAATTTCTGGAAATAAAACTTTAAAAGTTCTCAATTAAATTTTCCTTAACCATAAATCGATTTATTTGTTTATTTTCTTCACATATTCATAATTATGAATATCTAATTCTTATATTTAAATTTTTAGGGTATTACATTCACCTCCCATTAAAATAAATCTCGTCCTCGAGATTTCGACCGTCGAGTTACGAAAAGGGACTAGAACTATCCCCACCATTTCTTTCATGGTGAATACAGTTATCGTCTCTGTCACATCTCGGCCCCGGGTCCACCACATCCCTCACCCGACCTCCACCGGAGCACGATATTGTTTGCTTTAGACCTCGACCATGCCCTCACGGTTTTGTTTCTAGGAACTCACACGAGAACTTCCTAATGGGTCACCCATCACGGGAGTGCTCTCGCGCGCTACTCGCTTAACTTCGAAGTTTCGATGAACTCCGAAGCCAATGAGCTTCCAAAAGGCCTCATGCTAGTTAGAGATGGGAATATACATATAAGGCTTATAGGATCATCTCCCCTGGGCGATCTGGGATGTTACAATCCACCCCCTTAGGGGCTCGACGTCTTCGTCGGCACACTTCCGACCAAGGATTGGCTCTGATATCAAACAAACACACCCCGACCCGGAATGTCTACTAGGACTCCGAATTTGAGTTGTGATGGCCGATACCTGGAAGGTGACGAAGCCATAAAGTGTGGTGCTGTGGAAAATGTGAATAAATTGAAACCTAATAGTGTCTAAATATCAAAGTGCGCTGATGAGCAGAAATGAACCCATCTCACACGCGACGTCAGAGCATAAGTAAAGTACAGTGGAGTGGGTAAGAAATATACCCTTAGAGGTAACCACCAATTTTGAGATTTCCCAAAAATCCACGTCGAGACGAATGTTTAGTAACTAAAACCTGGAGGGGCATAAAATAGAACATGTAAGTAGGCAAAACGAAGCTTTGAAAACATCTTTCTTTTTAGAAACGCAATAACCCATCACCGAAATCTGTATAATTCCCCATAAAATAACCATACATATGTATGTAAAAATCATGCTAAAGAACGGTAAAAACCAAGGTAGCCATGTCGAAGTATCTCAGTAATAACCATATAAGCAAGATGAAATAAATTAATATAAAATGAATGTTAGCTAGAGTGACCTATAATGACCTGTACGACTCATCCATATCTCATCAATCAATGCTAGCACATAAGTTAGAGTTACCCATAGTGACCTGTATAACTCATCCATATCTCATCAATCAATGCTAGCACATAAGTCAGAGTCACCTATAGTGACCTGTCCAACTCCTCCATATCTTATCAATCAATGCTAGCATATAAGTTAGAGTCACCTATAGTGACCTAAACAACTCATCCATATCTCATCAATCAAGTCCTGCACACGAGTCGAAACCACCTAAAGTGGTCAGTACGACAGGCTGGGTGTAAATGAGTACACTTAAGTGCTGCGATCACGTGAAGGCTGTGTGAAATATCACAAGTCACCTACGAGTCGGAACCACCAAATGTGGTATGTACGAAAAACTGGCACCTACCTTGGAATCCAAAGTGAGCGTAAGGTGCGGGAGGTGAACAATCACGTGAAGGCTAGGCCCTGGCATCGGGTGGAGCACTAACACTAGGGTGCAGGATAATGATTGCTTCTTAAATCCATTCATCACTAATTACCATTCGATCATACCAATAATATATACTCACCTGAACTTACCTTGGCCTCCGCATTGGTGTGCAACACTGTGCAAAGTTATACTAAATCACATATTAAAATGTAAACTAATTATGGCACAACATTTATAAAATGTAAAACCACAATTTCCCATTTCCTCACACAATGATTTAAAACTAACATTAAAATCACCAAATCATAGGGTTAAATTTCACATTTTCACCAGATTCCTTCAGATTGCTCAATTTTTCCAAACAAAGCTTTTGTCTTGATTATTTAATCTCACTTATTGCATGGCTGCATCTAACGTCTCGTTAGACTGCCTACGTACCCTGAGCAGGGATCAAGCCAATCGTAGTTCACAATAATTATTTATCAGTAATAAGCATATAGATATATTATGATATAATCTGAACTCAACCATCTCATAGTACTTTATGACCTATAAATCTATATGACATGGCATAAATTTCTTAGTTCAATTTAAAAGTATTTGTGGAATTATCAATCACACACACACACACACACACACACATATATATAGTGAGAAGGAAAAGATCGACTCACCTAGAGTCCACACTACAACTTCCTAGCGCAAACATTGAGGTGTCGCGAATGATTGGTGCCTGTGACCAATTATCAAATCCCATCTTAGAATTCTTGTCGATAAAATACATAACTTACATAGAACATATGTCTACGTAATTTGATCTGGAAGATCCACATATCAGATTTCTGATCCATAATTTCCAAGGATCCACATTATGCTTCTAGAATAACATACTAAAGTTTCGGAACGATCCAACTGTCGGATCTTCTCAAATTGCCAAAACTAAGTGGGGGTTAACATTTTATTTTAGGATCTTACAAATGCGATCCATAAGCTCCTACATTCCTCAAATATTACAAATAATAACCTATTAAAGTTTGATGACGATCCAACGGTCGGATCGTCAATTCATATAATGACCTATTAACGTATCGTAGATAATTTAGGTCCTAACGATCAACCTACGTCATTCAATTCTCAAAACTGAACTCAAGGCATTTAATATAGCCTAAAAATAGTATTGATGGCCCTTTGGCCACGCGCCGCCACACGTGCCGCCGTGGGTGGCGGTCGGCCGCCCCGACTTGCCGGAAAAATCAACTATTTCCATAAATTCTCAAATTTTACAAAAATGAAGATCTCAGTGAGTAGAGAAACTTTTATACCTATGACCAAGGCCAATTTGGCCGGGAAAGGCTCCAAGTTTGCTAAAACCAGTCAAAACCCTAAAATTGAGTGTGTTCCAATTCGACCTCCATAGTTGCTCCGCCGCCTCCACCACTGCTTGGGCTTTGTTCCTGGGTTCTAGAGGAGTCTAGTGGTTGTGGCAATTGGAAGAAAACGTTTTAGATTTGGGTGGTTCGAATACAAAGTCACCGCACCCCCACCTTGCGGGTTCATCTATTTTCAAGACCAAATTCTTTCAAATTTGGGTGTAATTGATAGAGGGAAGGTCCTATAGTGTTTCCCAGGTGGTTAGGTGGTTTAGGTTGCCAGAAAAATGACGAGAAAGCGCCGGGAAGTGGCAAGACAAGTCGGGTCCCAGGGGGTATACGGGTTGACCTGTTTTTCCATTTTCTTCTCTCTTTTCCCCTTCCTTTCCCTCTTTCTCATTGGTCACCCCATTCTTTCATTTCCATCCCTTCTCTACTTTCTCTCCTTGTTTCCCTCATCTCCTCCGTCCATCCCACTTCCCTTCTCATCTTGGCCACACATGTGGCATCACCATTCTTTGCTCCAGAAATCTGGGGCCTTCCATAAAATATTCAAATAACCATTTAGTCCCTAACTTCGTTCGCTAATAACTCATTCGTTATAGCTCCAAATTGAGTTTCGTTTGCACCCACACATCTGTAGTGACGAGTACTACAAGAATATGCCAAGGAACCAAATCTTACCTAACATGACCTTGCAGTCAACGAAAGTCAACCTCCTCGTCCCTAAGGGCAGTTTCATCATTTCACTCATCTAAAATTAATAATATCGTAAAAGTAGGGACGAGTCGTTACAATCTACCCACCTTAAAAAAATTCGTCCCCGAAATTTAAAACCATTTGCTAAACTGAAGTAGTGAAAAGACATCAAGTGAAAGCGGATGCATGAAAAAGAATGCCATGCCGTTGTAATTGGATTGCAATTATTCCTCTTTCATGTCTCCAAGCTCATACTTTCGTTCTCCCTCAGTACAATACTTCAACATAAAATCTTTTACGAAGACATCAGGCCAAAAATATATGCGTAAAAACATAACATCAAATTACGTACATATAAATAAATAACGTAAAGTTAAGATAATTGTACTGAAATAAAAAACCGAATATAGAAAAGTTTCACCTATGCTCTCATACACAGACCAAGTTGCCCACTTGCTTAACGAACCCGACAATAAGGTATTGATATTACAGTCTGCGGTTGGCAATACCAATAACTCACTATCGTCTCAATAAGTAAGTAAGAAATTTCTGAGGGTGCAATATTACCATTTTGCCCCTAATTGGGAAATACACATACATTGCCTCAACAAACCTCAATCGTGTTCATGCACTACCTTCTCAGGCAACATTGTCAATATCATAAAATCTTTTTGTCACAATCTTGACCATTCAAATGTCTGCTCATAATACTCTTATATAAATCACAACCCGCGCATAAATTTTTATACCATATCTCAAATGATGTCATGCTCATAATCAGGAGAGTAACCACGATAACACATAACCTTAACAAGGGTAAGTATTTACCAATCACATATTAGGTGTAAAATCTCTATATGTCAAGTCCAAAGATACCATAGTTAACCCCAAATTGTAACCGTAGTTATAAGTAACTAAAATAGAAATAATGGCATGTTACAACCATACTACATGTGGAACGAACCAATTGCAACACTTCCACTAAGGTCTGAATAACTCATTTTGGTTTAATCGTTATCCTAAGGGTGGAATGTGATACTGAACAAAATCTAATACTCATAACCTCCAAAGAGAGTTCCAAAGGGTTGAAAGTAAGACGCATAGTACGATAAGATAAAATACGCTAAGATGATAATCTTGTCGGGTTTATGTTTGCTTGAACTAACATAGAAGTCTAGAAGCAGTTCTCTCATAATGTCATCACCTTCTGGAAGCAAACAGAGAAGAAACTATGGCTATCTAGGAAGTTTGGATTGTAAGTCCTAAATATCGTCTCTACTCTAACAGAAAGCGGGGCACCTAAACTAAGAATTCTCTTCAAACACGCCAAGTGGAGTCTCAATTTTAATTCCTTTCATATCTCCACATGTGAATAGATCACAAACAAGAACTTTAGATCATAGGGTGCAAAGAAATTAACAATTCACTTTTCTATCTTAGTCGATTAACAAGTTTTTTGTTGTTGAAATTCCAGTGCCCAATTTAAGGAAAGAAATCATCACCATTGCTGATTTTCATATTCTCTACATGTACAAATATTTCATACTGAGAGTATATAATGATACTTCCCCACTCCATCTACATACAGGAAATGATTATAATCATCCAATTGATTTCCTGATGATCGTAAATAATACCACGTCAATACTCGTAAATTCCAACTAAAATGGAATACAATAAGCTGAAGATATGAAGTGACTACATTCACACCATTGAGATGATGCACCATAGTATAGTCATAAAAGTAATTCAATTCTTCCACCACTGCTATCAAAATTTTAACTCTGTTCAAGGAGAAGGGTATTTTGAGGTGCTATATGGTTAATAAAAATTTTGGACACATCCTCCTATAAAGATGTGCTGCCTGATTTCCGAATGAGAAGAATGATTGTCAATCCCACATTATGTATACGATGATTCCTTTTAAACAATTCTCAACGTTAAAGTATATGAACGACATTTCATCGTGCTACCTCAGTACATCTGAGATATCCAAAGGACATGCCTTCATGAATTTCCAAATAATCAACGTCATTGAAGAACGTAATAGGGTGGAATCCCAAGTAAAAAATTTTGAGAATTGGTGACAAAGGTAAACATTTTCAAAACATACTATACTATTAACCTTAGATATAACAATTCCTACTTCCATACTAATGCTCATTAAAATGACGAGTATAGCACCAACAGTAATGTAGGAAATTAATATTGATTGGAGTGTTCAAAATCGGAAAGAAAAAAAAAAGAATTCTAGTAATCTACTTTAGAACGGACTTAAACAGAAGTCGATCTTCCCCCTAAAAAATTTGTGCTATCAGGGACCAAAAGTGGCCGTTTCCCAGATGTTTCTTTCATCAAGTGCTACCACTTTAGCACCAGGTTGTCACCTCAGACAAGTTTTGGAATCTTTACGAAATAAACTTCATAAGGATCCCCAAAAATGGTATGCTAACGAATACTATCAAGGAATCAAAGTCAATTCTGGTTTCCTATCTCGAAAGGCTGATAACGTTATCATGAAAATAATGATAGTGATACATCGATCGATATCTTAGCCCTGTTTTAGGGCCTTCAACTTGTCACAACCCTACATCTTTCCTTAACAAGAATTTGCTTTAAGTCTAAAAGCATTCACCAAAGTAATCTTCTAAAATATCAACAGGTCGACAAAACTGCCTAAAACTTAAGGAAAACTAACATATTTTTTCGCATTCGATGAGGTGGCAAGATTTGACACTTGTGTTCAAAACCCAAGAATGCTTACATCACGTGTGTCATAAATGCAATACTGCCCAACTTATGCTTTGATACCAAACTGTCACATCCCAGCCCAGGAGGGCCCGACCTCCGCCGTAGCACTATATTGTCCGCTTTGGGCCCCGACCACGTCCTCATGATTTTGTTTTTGGGAACTCACACGAGAACTTCCCAGTGGGTCACCCATCATGGGAGTGCGATGAACTCCGAAGCCAGTGAGCTCCCTAAAGGTCTGGTGCTAAGTAGAGATAGGAATATACATATAAGGCTTGCAAGATCCTCTCCCCTGGGCTATGTGGGATGTTACAGTCTCATTCCATGATTTTATTCAAACTCGAAGTAAGAAAATCCACAAATAAAAGGTCGTGATATTCCTGTATGGGAACCCGAATTTCCTGCACCCGAGATGCAAATAAACTAATATTGATAGCCAACTCTACGCCCTTCTTTTCTTCACTACCCATTTGCAGCAACATCATGAAAATCACTTTGTGTCCATACCCCAAGTGGGTCCCAAACAAACACAAGGAAACAATTTCTGAAATTCTTAATCTTTGCCCTTTATCAAAACAAACATTGTAATCAAAACGACTACATTACCACTACAAAAAACCATTAGAATACTATCCAAGTGACTATCCCCAAGACCAAGAATGTAAAATCCCACATCGCCCAGGGGAGAAAATCCTGTAAGCCTTATATGTATATTCCCATCTCTACCTAGCACGAGGTCTTTTGGGAGTTCACTGGCTTCGGGTTCTGTAAGAACTCTGAGGTTAAGTGAGTTCGGCAAAAGCAATCCCAAGATGGGTGACCCACTAAGAAGTTCTCGTGTGAGTTCCCAGAAACACAACCGTGATGGCGTGCTCAGGGTTCAAATCGGACAATATCGTGCTACAGTGGAGCTAACTAAGAAGTTCTCGATAATACAAATACGTAAATTATAATAATTTCCGAAAATAAAACTTTAAAAGTTCTCAATTAAATTTCCCTTAACCATAAATTGATTTATTTTTCGATTTTCTCCACATATTCATAATTATGAATGTCTAATTCATATATTTAAATTTTTAGGGTATTACAAGTTCACTGAGCCTACGTGAAATTAGGGTTATGACAGACTTTGGGCTACTTTGGACCCTAATGATCTAAGCCCATACCCTTTACATTTCATTCAGGCAAGCATTGAGAGAAAACTAGCCTAGTTTGCCTCTTTCCCTAGCAAGCCAACCTTCTTAGTTAGGACTAAACTAAATTCCAGCATTAAATGCATTCTAAGCCCAGTAAGTCATGCATTTAATGCTACCTTTCCTTTCTTAGCTTGCATAGACAACCAACACGCGAAAGTCATGAGGTGCGCTACATGTAGTAGAGCTTGCGGAAAGCTAGCCCGGGAAAGTCGTGCCTCAAGAAGAAGCAGTGCAGGTTTCAATAGTGCAACTACCTTACACCAAAAGAGAAATAAGTATGAGAGATAGGAAGAAATGAACATGAAGACTAAGCCACAGAAGAAGATCCCTTTGAAGCCTAGAGAAGAAACCAAGAGATTCTCTAGATGGAGCCTAAAATGATCCCTGCATCTATAAATATAGCATCGGTACGCTGTAAATATAACATCGGCACGTTGTAAAAGGTAAAGATCCACGCGAGGGAAGAAGAATTGTGAGGGCAAGAATGCACTATGCAGAGCAAGGTCCCTCTAAGTGCAGGAAATCCTAATTCTTTAAAGATAAGCCTTCATTTCATCTTAAGCCTTCCAATAATCTTCCTTAACTCCTGCAAAACCACCAAAACTATCAGAAAGCCTAGATTAGCTATTCAGATACCAAACAGCTAATAACAACCTCTCTTTCATGCTAAACTAGTGGGAATTTAGCTTCCACATCATGCATCATTCGTGCAAGTCATAATTTATTGTGATTACTTTGTCTTCCTCAGTATTTGTTAGTTTAACAAATACTATTCAAAGTCGCCAGGATCAGCGCGCAAAACACTTGTCAGTGCCTAGGGAAACACTCCTTCAACGCCCAGGGAAGCAATTCATCAGCGTCCAAGAAAACACCTTTTCAATGCCTAAGGAAACACTCCATCAACATCGAGGAAAACACTTCATCATCACCAAATGAAGCATCTCATCACACTGGAAGCACTTTAGCACTGGAAGCACTTAACATAACACTAGACCAAGCATCTAAGAGCTGCTAGAAGAAGAATAAAGCATTCTCTAGGACTTGTTTTTCCTTCGGGATACTTTGGGCTAATCCTTGCTAATGCAGAAACGGGGGGCATGAAGGTTTTGACTTGTCTCTTTACAACATAAGCCCATCGCAACCTTTGACACAAAAGTCCCCCAACATTATTCAGGTCGAAAAATACCTTATTCCACCCATTGATCTCTCGATACAATTCAATAACTCCCTACGTTAAGGGCATTAGAAACAACACAAAGTCTTTAAAAGAGCTCGACAAGGAAAAAGCCAGAACATTACTTTGGGAAGGATGGTCAAGAGGAATAGTTAGAGGCAATTGTAAAGCCCAAAATACCACCACCCTATAGTAAAGAGAAGGCCAAGCCTTCCTTTGAGGGAGAATGATCCAATCAGGTGGTTCCTTGTGTGATTAAACTAATCAATCCCGTACCCATGATCAACGTACCCGGGGTGGATTAATTAATGCTGGAGCACAAGCTTAGCTAACTGCCTTTACTCAAGTACTCGCCTGTCCTACCTAGACTTCGCAATAGCTTCTCACCCACGTGAAATGTCAAACTGTATTTACTGCGTGGTTGCACCTTAGCCCATGACGTGGCATATATACATTAGAATGGTTCCCTTTATGGCCTCCTATGTGTCTTCGATGACTCAGGGGAACGTCAGATGACATGGACCAACTTCGCAAGGCCTATATATACACCTAGTGATTCCTCAAGAAAGGTTGGACACTTAGAACCCTAGAAGTATACTACACCCATTTTCTTCTCAACCTTGTTGACTTAAGCATTGGAGCCTACGCGCTGGGAACCATCTCTGGTGCTTGGACTCATAATGTCTACACTTTTTTTTTGCCTGTGCAGGTTCCATACCTGACGGTTAAAAAATAGCTCCAACAGTATCTTTTTACTACTCGTCAACACGAATGCGTCTGTGTAAGCAGAACAGAATTTTGAGGTAAAATGAGGATTTTATGAAACACAAACATTAAGGGTCATTTTTTAATTTTACCATTTTCATAGTTTGTTTTGTCTAATTTGTGTTGGAATACATGCCGATTATGCCCACGTCGAATCAGGTTGCCTTTACCTCAAAAGAATTACATGCGACCACCAGCTTTCCTAACCTTCTTCTATCACTTTGCATTTTTCTCTCTTCCTATGTCGTCCAATTCTCTCTTTTTTCCATCTCAACTCTCACTTCTTACCTGAGCCACACAAACCATCACTTCTATTCTCTAGCAAACTAAAACCCCAAACCAATAGCATCGAGACCACCTATTTACCACGAACCATACTATGGTCATTTTTTCTTGAAAGTCTAACCCAAATCACGAGTTCGACGAACTTACTCATGAAGCGACTTTCTCGATAAAGGTAAGCTCCACTACCACCACCATTCTTTTCCTTGCATTTTGTAGACTTTTCATATGTGGATTACGTGATGAGGTTGAGAAATAGTGCATATTTCAATTAAGAAAGGAAACCCAATTTACCGTAAAAAATATTGAATGCTAGCGAGGGAATTCTTGCCAAATGGCTAGGAATCAACCCTATATACCCCACCATCTTGAGTGTCTCAATCCCCGGAGTTTAAATCTTCCTTTGAACCGACATCAGAGCAACGATGATGGCATGCCGAGAATTTTAAGATTCCAAACAACAAATTGTAGAAACCAACGAGGTTTCCAGAGCGACAACCCAACCCAGGTCTATGTTAAGCCAAACCAAACCCAGTTTAAACTCGATATCGGCCAGACTACCTGAATTGACCTAATAACCCAGTTTTGGACCCAACAACCTGATTTTCGACCTAAAAACCTAGACCATTTTTGAATTTGGTTCATAATGTTTCAAGTATATTTCGTAACTATTCCATTAACTATGACATAATATCTCGTTTGATTAAGGAATATCCACTTTTGCTGACGAAATATTTCATTTTTTGGAGCATTTTCAGCCAGCGGCGCGTCCCTGAGTGTGGCGGGGCTTGCTTCATACAGTGGCACGTGCGACGACATACAACAATAGACTTCAATTTTCATACATCGAAATTGGTAGTTTCAGCCCCATTTCTTCGTAATCTTCGTAGTTTTGGATTAATTTCTAAGTAAAATTTGATTTATTTTAGGAAAGCTATTCCAAGGTTTCAAAGAGTGCAGAGTAAGGCAGCTATGACTTTTGTGAGTTAGTGGATTTTGTTTTTCAATATGTGTATATATATATATAGTATTACATCATGCCATGCTTTTACTTATGATTATAAGTGTTATTTGGGGATGTTGAGATTTATGAAATTATGATGGCTTGATCATATTTTATCTGCTTATCATGCATGCTTATACTAGTCTTTGTAGAACTCTTCCAAGCCAGGACTAGTTTCACGTGCATATTTTGATGAGTAAAGTTTATTATATTATGTTACTGAGATATTGTGGTTTATTGTACCTTTGATTTGATGGTTTTATATGGTACTTGGATTTCATACTTATACTAGTATGATTTTGAAAACTAAATGGGTTTTAAGCAAGTGATTATTATGTTCACAAAACAAAGGTCTTAATAAAACCATTTTTTCTTCTTTGTTGTTTTTTTGCCCAGTCATACTTTCTGTTTTGTACCTCTTCAAGACTTAATAGATGGTTTTTTTGTGGCGACCGAGGACCTTTGGTGGTTCTGACTTATACTCTTGCAAATGTAGACTATTTGATCCGAAAGAGGATCTTTTACTACCTAATTAGTTATGCCTTAACAATTGCACAGTTTGTAATATAGGTACATCCCATACTGTGCACTCTCACTTATAGTATAAATTAATTCTATGCTCAACTTTCAATTTGTTCACACTTTTTACACATTATTTTTGTTATAGTTTTGTCACCTTTTAGGTCTCTGCCAGCATGCCTTGACTTCGATGTCCACTTGAATATTCGAGTTAAGGTGTGTCATGTAAACTTCACAAGGCAATTTATGGCCCAAATAGGCACTCCATGCGTGATTCCAACACTTCAACACCTTTCTCTTCCGCGTTGGTTGTATCCAAAGCAAAGCAGACCTCTCCATGTTTATTTATCGAGAAAACTCTCACATGATCATTTTGCTACTCTATGTGGACAATATTGTGCTTACGGACAGTAATATGTCTCATTTACTTGCCTTCACGAACTCTAAGCGTTGAATTTGAAATCAAGAACTTGAAAAATTATATATTAAGGTTTCCTACTTGTTTACATCAGAGCATCTCGCTAAAAAAAATAACGCTTGATCTTCTCAAGTGTAGTAACTTAATGGAATGCAAAAATGCCCTCACTTTTATGGTTCAAATGGCTCTCTCCTACAGTTAGGGTTCTCTCTTTCGGATCCCACCAAATATAACCAGCTAGTTGGTGCCTTACCATACTTAACTCTCACTCAACCTGTTGGAAATGTGCCCTAAAAGCAAATCATATGATGATACTTTACGGACATTTCACATGTTAAACTAATTTAGTTTAATATAAAGGGCAAAGATTATTGTTTAAAGCCATCTCATATAAATGTTATATGCTTAAACAATAAGTCCAAGGAATATGTAATTAGGAGAATGTAATCTAAAGAAGTTAGGTTTGTGAGACCATTCTCTTTCATATACATATCCTAAATGTTCCTAATCATAGGATTGTCAATTGGACATTGACAGTCCGTTAAGATCAGTACGTGCTATGTCTTCTCTTAGGGAGAGTGACTGGTCTCGAGTCATTGGTGTGACTGACACCAAGACAAGCATGTAGGTGCTCAATAGAGAATGAGTCCACTGAACACGATCAACGAGGAGTTCTCATACTCGTGTCACATGAGAACTCATGGTTGGGATAATGCAAAGTAGTCATTTGACCTGAGGCATCATAGTTGTCTTGTGGTTAGGTCATTGATCTTTGACTATGTCAAAGTCACTCCATCAGAGGATGCCCACGACATAGTTGGGGTTAAGCCACTTAACCATGGAGGCAAGTGAATGCGCAACAAGGGATCTCTAACCTTCAAACAATTTGAGGGAGAATACTCTATGATATGATTAAGAATCTCTGGCCAGAGTATGAATGAGATTTAGGAAGTCGTTCCAAATCGCATTCAAAGTAATCACATAAGTAAATGAATCACATTGGATAGTAGACATGAATAAACTACCAAACCAAACAATGTGGTCAAGATTAATGTATTAGAGAAAGACCGTATTGCATTGTTATCCTAAATTGAATAAGTTCTCCACCTCTTTTGATTAGCTTAGGTAGCCATGACATACTGCTAGATGTCACTCATGGTTTGTGGAAGCCCTAAAGGTGTATAATCACTAAAGGGAGAATAGAAAGTATGTTTCAATTCACAATCGATTTGAAAGAGTTCTAATCACCCACTGCCTCGCTAAAAGGAACCTAATGGATCGTACACCGTGTAAGGTAGAGATTGAAGAAACAATAGAGATGAGTAAGGATAAGTAAATGATTTAATTATTTATGGTTAGGATTAATTAATATGTTAATTAATCAAACGAATAAATTCATTATAGACCTCGGGTTAGTTTTGGGCCTCAAAGCCCAATGGGATTTGAATGTCAAGCCCAATAACTCAAATTGTATGACAACTTGAATAACAAAGGGCCTCAAAGCCCAAAGAACCCAATATGGCCGGCCATATAAAGAGGGGTAGTGAACTTGGCTTAATTGCAAGTTTACCACTCCATTGTGAAGTGGTATAAAGGCAACTTTATAGCCATTTCATCATTAGGGTTTTCTTTTACAGAAAAGATGAGAACACAAGCTCACTTTTCTCTCTAAGAAGCTGGCCACCCTAGAGGAAATTAGCTAGCAATCTCACTTCCTCTAGGTCACTCATCTCCTTCTCAAAGCTCTCCTTGGTGTGGAAAACTAGAGGTTCTCTATTTTGGGAACTTGGCGAATCCTTTCAACCATTATCCTACAAGATGTCCATGGAGCTAAGAAGCAAGGAGTGAAGGCCCTCTCCTTGGGTGATTAGCCTTTGCTTATGCAAAGAGGAATCAACAAAGGTATAAGATTTCTCAACTCACTTTATTCTTGAGTTGAGTCTTGGTTCGCCTGTCTACTAGGCTTTGAATTTCATGGGTTAGTTTTTGTTTTTGAGTGCATAAAAGCATGATTCCACCTTTAATTGTTAATTTCATGTTGTTGATGTTGCTCAAATGAACTTCTTTTTCACAAATTTTATTTCACCACCTTATATTGCTTATGTCATACAACATGTTTCACAATTTATGAGTGCTCCTAATGATGTACATTTTGAAACATTTAAACACATTCTTTGTTATTTGAAAGGCATACTTGGTTATGAACTTTCAATTCGTCGATGTGCGGCTTCCACAATTCTTGTGGCCTCTGATATAGATTGAGCAGGGTGCATGATACCCGGCTATCTATAATAGGTTATTGTATTTTCTTGGGTCGTAACTTCATCTCATGGAGTGCGAAAAAGCAATGCACGGTTTTCTTGTTCAAATGTAGAAGCGAAATACCGCGCATTTGCTTGTACTCGTGCCGACACTATTTGGGTTCAAAGACTTATGCACAAGTTTTGTTTTCCACTCTCTCAGACGATTCTTCTCAACTGTAACAATCTCTATGATGTACATGGCTGCGAAGCCTATGTTTCATGCTAAAACAAAACATATTGCCTTTAATGTTTATCATTTTGTTCGAGAATGTCTTGCTTTTGGCAATCATAAAGTTAATTTTATTTCCTCTGTTAACCAACTAGTTGATGTATTTACTCAAAGGCTGCCTACGAATCACTTTTTTTTTATGCCAATTCACGAGGATTTTGCGCTCACTGCTGAGGAGCATATTTATGCGACTTAGTTAGTTTGTTTTTTTGCCTTTACTTAGTTATTTGTTGCTCATTAGAGTGATTTAAGTCATTTTCATGTGTTTGTAGGTCCAAGAAGCAAAGTTGGAAAAAAGATGCAATTCGGAGCATACAAAGACAAATCTAGTGAAATTAAGCACTTTGTGCCGCAGCAAGGAATGAAGGAGAATAAGCCATCTGGAGCTATGCTTGCTATTCAAGACGTTGGATTGTTGGAGCATTTCTAGGTGTATTCTATCCTTAGTTTTTAGTTCAATGTTATCTTAATTTCGTTTTCAGTTATGAACTAAACTCGTTTTTAGCTATGGGAGAATTCGAAGCCATGATTATATATGTGATATGAATTGATTACATCCAGTTGTGATTTCATAAACCGTGAATGCAATTTGCTTAATGTTTGATTAAAACTTAATCTTGTATGTTGATTAAGGATGCATACTTAGTTTGCATACATGAATTTGATACTAAAATATAAGGGAGTTTCACCTAATCGTTACAAACTTATATTTACAAGTAGTGGAGGTTTCTAGTCACAATCGCGTTAAGTGAATTCCTGGCAAGAGTATCATGCAATTCATAGTTACGAATGCCTTGTCAATTCTTATAATTTCCAAAGAACTTAATGATCTTTGATTGCATCTCTATTATGCAGTTCATGTAGGGAACTTTTGAAGAATGTTTTGGGTTGTTGTATGCAGTTCATCCAATTCAATAAACGTAGGGAAATTTGAGGGTTAATTAGTGCAGTTCACGGTTAATTTGGGGTGTTGAGGTTCATGGTTTATAGAAAGAACAACTGGAAATCGATTTATGCTGCATATGTGTCATGTGTTGAGAAGGACCCTCTAGCTAGCCTTTCACACATCTAAGTCACCCAATTTCGTATCTAATTAAGTTACTTTCAATTTCCTATGTTTAAGTCTTATTTTCGTCAAAAACCAATCCCTTGCTCTTAATTTGTGTTAAGTTAGTCTAAATTCGTCAAAACTTGTGTCCTTTGGTCTTTTGAGTCAAGTTAAGTCTTAAATTCGTCCAAATCATTCTTAGGTGCTAGTTAAGAGTCTAAAGAACCTGTTTTGTGTGTTTTGAATCATATTAGTTTGTTTTGAGTCCTCTAAGTCCAGTTTATTGTTTTAAAGTCTAGTTCATGTAGATTAGCATCCCTTTTAATCCCCGGCCTAGAACGATCCCTACTTTCACATTCTACATCGATAGGGTTTAAGTTTGAGTGCAATCTAATTCCACATCAAATTTTTGTCCTCGCCGTGAGATTGCACAGTTTGTAGGCCTGGGTTCGTGCTTTCTATTCCTTGAACGATAGTTGTTTCAAGGGCATCTCGATCCAATGAGTCCAAAAATTCCTGTGCCAAAGATTCCAAAATATCAATAGAAAAACACGAATGATCATCAATAGGATATTTCATGGCTTCATAAATATTAAAATCAATAACTTCCCCATCAAATTCCAATGACAATGTCCCTTTGAACACATCGATCTTGGTCCGGGCTGTTTTCATGAAGGGTCGCCCAAGCAAGATTGGCAATGGCGTAGCATGGGCCGAATCCTCCATCTCTAGCACATAGAAATCATCCGGGAATACTAAGTGCTTCACCTGCACCAAAACATCTTTAAAAACTCCTTTTGGATATGCATTAGAATGATCGGCTAATTGAATGATAACACCATCGCTTTTAAGCTCTCCTAAGTTCATAGATGCATAAATTGAGTATGGCATGACATTAATTGATGCACCTAAGTCTAGCATGGCATGTTCAAACTTAGTATTGCCAATAACACAAGGAATTGTAAAACTACCCGGATCTTTGCATTTAGGGGGTAATTTCCTTTGTAAAATGGCTGAGACATTCTCACTTACCTAGACCACCTCCTTGTTCAAAACCTTCCTCTTTGTTGTGCAAAGTTCTTTTAAAAACTTGGTGTACCTTGGGACTTGCTTAATTGCATCAAGAAGAGGGATATTGACTTGCACTTTTCTAAACGTCTCAAGAATGTCCTTCTCTGCTTCCTCCTTCTTTGATTACATCAACCTGCGAGGAAAAGGCGCATTCAGAGGAACAACATTAGAAATAATCGAATTTGGAACCACCTTACATGTAGGGGACGGTTTAAAGGCCCAGCAAGGATGGTTTTCCCTTTGTCGTGGGCTGCACCTCTTCCTCCTCTTCAATCAGCAACTTTTCGTCCTCCTTTTGAATTGATTTGGATGGTTGTGGGTCGGTTCCAACTTGCTTGCCACTTCTTAACATGATGGCCTTGGCAATTTCAAATCCTTTTTTTGGATTCACAACGGTTGAACTAGGCAGTTTTCCTTGTTCTTGAAAATGCCCCATAAACTCCACCATCTGCCCAAGTTGTTTCTTTACTTCACTCATCTCCATAGCTTGATTTTGCATCTCCTTGGTCTGAATTTGTACACTTTGTGCCAACGAGGTTAGAAATTGAAACATTTAATCATTATCCATTGACGTACCTGACTTTGTTTGGGCAGGTTCCATTTGGGGTTGATTTGGTGCGAATGGCTTTGGATAGAAGCCTGGGGGTTGCTGCCTAAATCCTCCTTGTTGTTGGGTTTGATAAGGCTCTCTCCACTTAAAGTTTGGGTGATCTATCCAGCCCAGATTATAAGTGTTTAAGTATGGATCATTCCTTAGCTGATTTTGGCTTTGATATCCAATGGCATTGGCACTTTCCCATCCCCCATTCTCTATCAATTGAGGGCATTGCTCCGAAGGGTGCCCTTGCATAGAGCACATGCCACATGCACTTTATGCTTGCACTTTTGGTCCTTCAACAAACTGTGACAACATAGGAGTGAGATTAGCCATTTGAGATTGTAATTCTGAAATTTTACTTACCTCATTCACTTATTGTTGCCGTGGGGGTCCCTTTATCCAACACCTTCGTATTGTTGTGCATTCAAGGCTCGGTTCGCGATTAGGATCTTTGCATCAATGGGTGTTTTGTCAACCAAAGCACCACCTGCCGAGGCATCTAGCATCTGCCTCTCAATTGGAAGAAGTCCTTCGTAGAATTATTGAATGAGAAGTTCTTCTTTCATTTGATGTTGAGGGCATGATGCAACGAGACCCTTGAAACGTTCATAATATGCTGGAAATGACTCTCCTTGGTTTTTTTGAATTCCGCTAATCTTCTTCCTCAAAAGAATAACTCTAGAAGTTCGGAAAATTTTCTCTAAAAATGCTCTTTTCATGCTTTCCCAAGATGTGACAATTCCAGGTGCCAATTTGAATAACCAATCCTTAGCCTTGTCCATAAGAGACAATGGAAAGGCTTTCATCTTCAGAATATTGCCATCGACATTAATAGACTTCAAATTCCTTCAAATGCTTGTTTGGATCCTCCACGGATAGCCCATGGTACTTAAGAATATGATGCAGTAAGCTTGACTTTAATTCAAACTCATCAGTCTTGCTCGGACTTGCCGCGGGGTATTGGATGCATAGAGGCATGGCATTGTCTAACCCCGAGGCTGAAAGTTCTTTGATCTTACAATTATCCACAGTTATGGCTTGCTTTTCTTCGTCCTCTTCCTCTTCTTCAAATTCGGACTCAGAAGTAGAACTAGGTGGACAAGATGGTGGCTGCTTCCTCTTCCTTCTCAACGTTCGTTCAAAATCATCGTCAAACTCCAAGATATGCTCACAAACCGGTTGAGAACTCTGAGTCATAAACTAGTACTTGAACCAAAGTAAACAAAACAAAACACAATAAGAAAACAAAACAAAAAGATACGGCATAAACAAGGGAGATTAGCAAGTTTGCTAATCCCCGGCAACGGCGCCAAAAATTTGATGTGCAATTAGATTGCACTCAAACTTAAACCCTATCGATGTAGAATGTGAAAGTATGGATCGTTCTAGGCCGGGGATTAAAAGGGATGCTAATCTACACAAACTAGACTTTAAAACAAAAAATTGGACTTAGAAGACTCAAAACAAACTAATATGACTCAAAACACATAAAACAGGTTCTGTAGACTCTTAACTAGCACCTAAGAATGATTTGGACGAATTTAAGACTTAACTTGACTCAAAAGACCAAAGGACACAAGTTTTGACGAATTTAGACTAACTTAACACAAATTAAGAGCAAGGGATTGGTTTTTGACGAAAATAAGACTTAAACATAGGAAATTGAAAGTAACTTAATTAGATACGAAATTGGGTGACTTAGATGGGTGAAAGGCTAGCTAGAGGGTCCTCCTCCACACATGACACATATGCAGCATAAATCGATTTCCAGTTGTTCTTTCTATAAACCATGAACCAACACCCTTGATTAACCGTGAACTGCACTAATTAACCCTCAAATTTCCCTACGTTTATTGAATTGGATGAACTGCATACAACAACCCAAAACATTCTTCAAAAGTTCCCTACATGAACTGCATAATAGAGATACAATCAAAGATCATTAAGTTCTATGAAAATTATAAGCATTGACAAGGCATTCGTAACTATGAACTGCATGATACTCTTGCCAGGAATTCACTTAACGCGATTATGACTAGCAACCTCCACTACTTGTAAATATAAGTTTGTAACGATTAGGTGAAACTCCCTTATATTTTAGCATCAAATTCATGCATGCAAACTAAGTATGCATCCTTAATCAACATACAAGAATAAGTTTTAATCAAATAGTTAAGCAAATTGCATTCACGGTTTATGAAATCACAACTGGATGTAATCAATTCATATCACATATATAATCATGGCTTCGAATTCTCCCATAGCTAAAAACGAGTTTATTTCATAACTGAAAACGAAATTAAGACAAACATTGAACTAAAAACTAAGGATAGAATACACCTAGAAGTGCTCCAACAATCCAACGTCTTGAATAGCAAGCACGGCTCCAGATGGCTCATTCTCCTTCCTTCCTTGCTGCGGCACAAAGTGCTTAATTTCACTAGATTTGTCTTTGTATGCTCTGAATTGCATCTTTTTGCCAACTTTGCTTCTTGGACCTACAAACACACGAAAATGACTTAAATCACTCTAATAAGCAACAAATAACTAAGTAAAGGCAAGAAAACAAGCTAACTAAGTCGCATAAATATGCTCCTATCAATTTCCAAACTTGTCTATTTTTTTTACAGCAATTCACGAGGATTTTGCGCTCACTGTTGAGGAGCCAAAGGTGGTGGTTGTAGATGATTAGGAGGGTGCTCTATTGAAATCTTCTTAAGTCTTCCTTGAGAACGGAAAATGAGAAGGTCTGAGTGAAAGGTTGCCAGCATCCCTAAACAATTGTTATTGGATCAAATCGAGTTTAGGTGCAGACTGTCATAATGTATTGTTAAATTTAATTCAAAACTGCCTTGCCACTTAGTACTGGTCAAGTGATATTCTTGTTTACTTATAAATGAAAAGTTTTAAGTTCGATTTTTACCAAAGGCGAATTTGAACCACATTATTTGTTAGCCCATTGTGATAAGTTCATCTCCTCTCTTTTAGTGTACATAATATCGTTTATTAAAATAAATATAATTCTTGATTAAAAAATATAATTCAACAACTGCCTTAATTTAATTGGATGTCCACTTTAATTTAATTGGAGATCCTTTCAATTTTCGGCCATATTTTTTACTGTTAGATCAAAAGAATTGAAGATCAATAATAAAAATTAACAAGGACGTGTACGAAATAAAATGAGTATGTGAATAATACTATTATAAATTTATTATATATTAGTTAAAATCCTCAAATTAAGACCGCAGCTATTGAGTTTGGAAATAAACTTGTTTTGTCTCGTGTGATTAAAACAAAAACACTTCGAGTGCATAAGTAGTTGAATTTATTTTCTTTCCGTAGTTACTATAAAATTAATTAACATATAAAAACATGGGATTTTGTTTTTTCTCATCAGGAGAGTGTGGCCATCCATCTAATTAAAGACATCCATCCATCGTCATGCAGGGGGATTTTTCTTCTGCATTGACTAGGAGAGTTGAGCTATTAGCTACTAGCTGAGTTCAAGTCATGGTGCGGAAAAAAATTGAATTTTGGGATCCAAAGGATAATTAAAATAAATTGTTTGACTCATTTGTGTCAATAAATTGAAATGATAGCGTGGCTGGGTAGGTAGAAGTTGGACAAATAATTGGCACAAAGCCCCCCGAACGTGCAAACAGGTTTGTGACCCTTTTTTTTTTGTATCCAGTCATCAACTTTGATTAATCAAAGTCATCAACTTGATTCATCAATTAAATATTGAATTAGTTAGACAAAAATAGGTTACATGAGGTTAATCAAGAACATGACAATTAAGTCTTTTCATTTTGATTTTTCTTTATAGAAAATGCATATTTCTAAATAAAATCACTTGTTCATAAACTTCATACCAAAATTATCTTTCTGTTTTTTTCCTCTTCCTTTTCAGAAGAAAGATCGGGCAAAATACAATGATCACTCCAAAATCATTTTGAATAATGCGGTGACCTTGCCTGCTGAGAATGAGTAGTAATACAGACACCCCATGTCGTTTCTAGAAAATAAAAAATAAAAAGGTTTTTTTTATTAACACCCTACATATTGTTGTATATACTCCACATAAAAGTTTATTGTTAAGTGACTTGTATACCTAATATAAAATAACCATTTAGGCCTAATAAAATTTTAAAAAGGAAAATTATTTTCTAAATACAACCCAAGTTAATTTAGACGTGTATTCTAAAATTGTTTTTCTTCAAGATCTCAAAGTCACTCACCTCCTTCATTGTATAACAAAACCCTAACTACTAGAAGCACAAAACGTTAATGGAAAAAGATTATTTTTCATCCTCATTTTGCAGATCTTCAATTTACTTGATTCTCTGATAAGAGAAATTTTGGAATTGGAAAGAAGAAAAGGAAACTGGTCAGTTTAACGCCAGCAATACATTTTTTTACTTTGCAAGTGCAACCTAGAAGAACAAACTGATATAACACCGAATAGTTGTGCATGTGAATTAATATATATTCGGAAAGAGAAGGAACAATTCAATGTTATCAAAGAAAAGATTGGCGGAAGGTATGGCTATTTAACCCCACCGAATGACAATGTTATAAATTGAATAGAGAATAGGAGAATTTTTTTTGTTTCATACTTGATTCTAGTTCCTTTGCTTGTTCATCGCTTTCTGTTCGTTGTGAAGAAAACGAGTTTAGAGAACTTATGAAGAGTTTGATGTGAGGTTTGAGTAGAGCATGTGGGGGTGGGAGGGTAGTATTGAAAAACATACGAGGTGTATAAAATAAGTTTTGATTTAAAAAGTACACGTGTAATGTATTAAATATGTGAGGTGTGTAGTCAACAAAATTACCGTGCTGGCAACCATTTGATGATCATAAACATCTATGTTGTAAATCACCGTTTAAAGTACAACTATGCAAAAAATTAACCAAATTCAAAATCTTTTAATTCTTTGCACTATTTGTTGGATACCTGTCAGTTACCAAATGATTTCGAATTTAATTCATTTTTTTTTTGTAAAATGGTCTTTAAAGGGCTACCTAGGAAAGAGCCGTTTCAAATCGTCATACATCACTGCAAGATAACAAGTAGGGCCGAAAGTTCAAATAAGAAAGTAAATACGATTTCTCAAATTAAATAATGTCGATGCTCGACTTATGAGACATTGGGATTTGGGATATTTAAGAAACCCATTTTTTACTAAGTAACAATTTAAATATTTTGGTAGGTTTTCGTAACAATAAATTATAAAAGTAATAATATTCATATAATATTTTTATATTACAATAAGTAGCATTTGATATGAATAAGCATATCATTTGAATTAATCAGATTTTTTAAATTTAGTTTATTATTTAATAAACTAATAATTAAGAAAAACTAGTTAATTAAATTATGATTGTGGTATACGAAGCGTCTTTCTCCTTTATTTTCTTATGTTATGCAAATTTTTTAAATGATGTGGCTGTCCACATCCGATGTAACTTAAGATGATATAGAAATGTAGTATAAAAACATAGTATAAATAACATTACTCAAATTATAATATGATGAATGTTGTCGTGCTTACAACTAAAACAAGTGTGGTAGGTTCATAAACTTGAGCACTGAACAAAATTAAGACATTTGTTATCTTCTCCCAAGAGTAAATTATAATATGAAAAATGTTATCGTGCTTACAACCAAAACTAGTGTGTTAGGCTCAAACACTTGAACACTGAACAAAATCAAGATAAAAATTTTGTTATCTTCTGCCCATATATTTGATGCGGTCGATGCCTTATAAGATTACATGAACTGAACCTCTGACCTTGTAAAATAATGTCTCATTGAGCTGCCAACAGTTGTTCAAGCATCACACTTGCCACAAGATCCTTAAATAATACTCAACTTGCCAAATGCAAACAAAAGAAATATTAATTAATCAAACAAATGAATGGGGAAAGTTGTGAAAAATAATACTCAACTTGCCAAATGAAAACAAAAGAAATACTAATTAATCAAACAAATGAATGGGGGAAAGTTGTGAAAAAAGGCAAGGTGTCCCTCAACCGATATTAAAAGATTCGTTAGATTTTGATAGATCAGACCGCCTTTGTTGACCCAAGAAAATTGAGAAGTTTGCAAAGAAAATCAATTCAAAGAAGTTCCTATCCCCCTTTTGTCCTTATCTTTCTCATTGACTTGCTAGACTTATATATTGATATAAAATTACTAGAAGAAAAGGATAAAATATTTGTGGAAGAGACGGAAACTTTTTTGTGGAAACCATTTCGCAAAACGAATTCATGATTAACTATTTCGTTCCTTGGTTGGAACAAATTAGGATTGGTTTAGAGGAATTCTTTAACAAGAGGGATCCCCATTTTTTAAAAAAAAATGGGAACACCCCCTTAACTGTTGGATTTGATTTTAATAAAATTGTGCAGTTGAGATTGTGTTGCCTATGATTTAATCTTAATCACACAATTTCATTAAAGCCAATTCAATGATCAAGAGTGTGTTTTCATTTTTTTAGAAAAATGAGAATACTTCTTAAAGAACATGTGGTTTAGAATCGAAAATTTAAGTTTTACTCCAAAGTTGGAGTAGCTCTGAAGGAAGAAGTTGAGAGTAATCATACTAGATGGGACATATTCTGGCATTCCGTAAATAATGCCCGTGTTCCACATTTACCCTATACAATTTTAATTTGAATTTATGCCTTCTTGAACACCAAAACGCCTAGTGTTCTCCCTACAGTTAATTCTATTGAGTCAGGTGGATTGAAGATTGTATGTGTGCCACTTTCAAGGTAAATTTGTAATGTCATTTTATCTATTTCTTCGTCCGACTATATCTTTCATTCCTTTCGAACATGTTTAATTACTTGATAAGAGAATGAGAAGGGATGGTTAGGAGAAGAAATGCATATGAGATAAATAACTTTCTTTCGATATTTTATGCTTATTTTTTAAGTCTGTCTTATTGGTCATTTAGTACTACGGTCTAATAATATTCATCTTCACTTTTAAGTGAGAGGTCTTATGTTTAATTCTCGCCAAAAGCGAATTTGAACCACATTGCCCATTATGAGGCTACACTCATTTCCCTCCATCTTGCTGTAGATAATATTATTTGTTAAAAAAAGTGCTTTATTTACAATCAATAAGACACATACTTTTTAAATATTTTTTATTATTAGTAAACACATGAATTAAAACGACACACAATTCTTGTAAAATCATTCATAAATACATCTAAATGACACGTCTCAATAACAAAACACCCTATTGATTGCTGTTAAATGAACATATTAAATTTTGAAGGTTGTGTAATAAATCAATTAATCGAGAAATTTTGAGTTGTGACGGAAACATCCGAGCATGGATGGTACACCACGCATTTTTATGCAAATGGTGAAAAAATTTAATTTTTAAGTTATTAATCTTTTAACACACATAATCCATCATTTATATAGGGACACGAGGTGTACCACATTGTGTGATGGTCACCTTGAAAATTCTCTCCAATTAATCAAAAAGATAACTAATGAAAAGAGCTTAAAAACTTTGGATTTTAATAATAATAATAAATGAAAAGGTAAAGTAAATAGTATCATGATTGAATTTTTAGAATAAAAATATGATTTTTTTGTTAAAGTGATTATTAAAGTTCCCAATCAAACTCATTTGCCGATAATCCATAAATTGGGAAGCACAAGCTAATTAAAATACACTGGACTTGGAATAGCTTGACAAAGAAAACTATTAATTAATTGGGAGGGGGAATCTGGAGTTGGATCATTTAATTATTTAATTATTTAATCAAACATATTTTGTAATAAATCACAACAAGTGGTCCAGTAGTAAAGGTGCAGATTGCGGCTCCACAATAAACAAAGAAAATGTGGGAGGTATCGGGTTCGAGGCTCTAAGCTGATAAGTCTTCTTGACTGTGGTCACGGGCAAGATGAAACCCCCATAGCCTCTTCGGGCCCAAAGAGGTACATAGCCACATCTTGCCACCATTTATCCCTATTTTTAAAAAAGGACATATATATATATATATATATATATATATATATATATATATTGTTGCACTCCTATTTAGAATAGGAATGTGATTGTGTAAATCCTAGTAGATTAGGAATGTATCTTATATTCCTATTAGGAGTAGATTACTTATTAAGTATTATAATCCTTATGGGAAAGGGTTTGCCCTTTCTACTACTATAAATAGAGGCACAATGGGATGAATAAAACACACCTCACAATTACACATCTCTCTCATCTTCTCTCTATGAGCCGCACCTCCCTCTCTCTAGGCCTCCATAATTGTTCAGTAAAATAGGCCTACAACACGTTATCAGCACGCTCTTGACGCTACGCTAAAGAGAGTTTATTCTTCAATCAGAGGAGTATTACGTTTTAATTATTCTTTTTGTGATTAATTAATTATTATTTTGAATTGATCTAAATGCTATTGATTCAATTTAATTTTTCTTTGTTGAACGTGATACAACGCGTTGGAGACGCGATTTCGGCTTTCTGAGAAGGATCTTCTACAAATTCAAAGGCTTTTGTAAGTTTTCTGCCAATCAGGTACGCTTAAAATAAAGTAAGATATTTGAAACGACCTTGAAGCATGAAAACATTCCCCATGATGCATGAACCCCTACATTTATATTTACCTTCCGATATATATATTGTATATGTTCATATATTTGTCAATATATATATTTGTTTCATGCATTACACAATTATAAATCGCTATGTGGAATTTGTGAGTCAAAGAATCGAAATAAATTAGAAGCATATTAGGGTTTTGTAGAACCCTAACAATTTCGAAAATATTGGGCAAATTGACACTACCCTTGCGGCACAAGATGGGCAATCTGCCCTCTGGACCTCGACAGCAGCTTTGCTGCTAGGACACCACAGGCTTTTAGCCTGATTTGGTTGACCACGGGCCTGCAGCCCTAATCCCTTTGGTCCACTACCCGCAAACTCGGCTCCCTGGGCCTCCCCTGTGTCACGGCTTGCACCTGGGCTTAGCCCCTGCGGCCTGCATGACGCCAGCCTGGCAGCTTGGCTTTTCCCGCGCAAACCATGAAGGCCAGCCTTCGCTGGGCCTTCTCCCGTATGCCTTTTCAACCCAACCCAGCTGCGGCTGGGGGCTTTCCTCCCTACCCGTGGCCTGCAGCCACCATCCAAAGTTTTCGGGGACTTGTCTTATACTTAAGACACCCAAACCCATGCCCAAATTATTCTGGGGCTATATTTTTCGACCCATAATATTATTTTAATATTATTTAGCTTCTACAATCGACCCTGCATGGCCCGACTTATTGAATTAATTAAAAGTGACCTGCAGTCCATTAATCTGATAATGAATCCAAAATTATTGACCTGAAGATCACTTTTGGACATTAACGATTCAATAATTTATTTCTCTTCTTTGAACCGTTGACTCACTTTCGTAGTCCCGAAGCACTCACACTTGAGTTCCCGAAGAACCTCAAAATCCACTACACTTAGTTGTATATTGCATTCTGTGTTCTTGCAGGAACCTCTCTTTTATGAACTAAACGTTCATAAACTAAATCGAACCTGTAGTTTCGAATTTAGTGCCTTTGAAACCCGAAGTTTTTCATAAAACAATACACCCATGAAAACCCGACGTTTTTCATGAAACCATGTCTTAGAACTCGAATGTTCTAACTTTGATGCTTATGGATGATTCCTCCCCATAGCACTAATCACAATCTTGTTCCCTCCAAATTCAGTGGATTGTCGAACCGTCACAAGTTTGATTTTCCTGATTTGAACGTTTCTATTAGAAACCACTTTATGTGAGGTACAAGACGTGAATCTCCACTTGACTATTATAGAAGCTGAGAAACCATTGAAGCCAACAATGGCATGGAAAAGCTGAATAAGCCTCCGCCATGATCTTCATTTGAAGACTTATGCCCGAAGCATTACAAATGGAAATACCTCCGAAACGAGGATTCCATGGCTCTTTGGCTCGCTTCTACGGACTGTTTAATCATGTAAGATATTGCCCGAAGCATACCATGATTACGTCCATGAATGAGTACAATTCTGAAGTTTATAAATCCGATTGAATTTTGACTAGAGAATACTTTTCTCGTCCTTCCTTATTTCTAACTTGCTCCTGAAGCAACAAGTGTAGAAAGCATAAGTTTACCAAATTCTCGGATCTGATTACTAACACGATCATATGGTAGAATCAGGGCATGCCAAGGTGTGGCATCATGCCCGAAGCATGATCCTTGGCACCTAAGACCTAAAATTTCAAGAATAAGGAATAGTATTCCCGAACCTTAACCCTGCAGAATCTACTTCCGTCTCGATGGAATAGATAATTGGTTATGCACTTGTTCGTGCCCCTACCAATGTTGTTAAGGAGTACCATTCTCGTAGTCAATATGTGAGATTAATTTTGCTCCACCAAACACCGTTGGAAGAGCATAATTATGACATGGATGGCCTTATTGGCCGAATCCCCTTAGTAAACCATTTACTTTGTGAACATTTTTCCATGTTCTTGGATTCAAGTTTGGTGTATGTTTTACTTATGGATAATCTTATTGATATTGTCCTCGAATATGAGTTAATTGAATCATGTTTCTTAGTACATGTGACCGATTCAATTAAACACGTGATTAGGTAGGAATTTGGGGAAGTTAGTTGTCTGGACGAATGCGTACTACGTACACTAACTTTACGCCTAAATCACATCTCCAACAACGACTTCAGGTCTATCCAACCTGATTAAGAGCATTGGCACGCTCCTCGTTGTATGAATGGTACTGCATCACCATTTAAGGGACCTTAAATTCTCCCTGACGTTGAGTTTTTAAGGATATTCGAGATGACAATGATCATAAATGAAACCACTAAAGAAAATAGAGTGAAATATCTTTGCACCACCTCCAAATATAAGCCTGCAGCTTTGATTTGGGGCCAATGGGTTGTCTCCCAATTGGGAACATGACATATGCGGCCGGCCTAGAGCTGGGTGATTGAGCAGTTTCCTTACTTTGACATGACCTTTTTGGGACACTTAGGTCGAACAATGACGCTACGACGCATCTCCTTACCCGAAGTAAGGATCTTGTGCCTACAAGCACACTTTGTCAAGCCTGCTCATTAAGGAAATTGATTTTCTATATCATTCCTCGCAAAGATACGAAATCACCTCTTTTCCATAAGTGGATTCAAGGGAATATATGTGGACTAATCCAATCAAAATGCGGACCATATAAAGACTTATGGTTTTGATTAATGAATCGACAAACTGGTCACATGTTTGTCCACACACATTACTGCTAAACCTCTTGGCCGATTATGGGTTCACCACCCTACTTATCCCTTAAGGTCCTGGAGACTGGATAATGCCGGAGAGTTTTTATCGACGGTTTTCGATAAAGTATTGCATGTTGTTTTGGGTTTCTAATTGAACATTGAATTCCCATGTTCACCCTAAATAGCCTCGCCTAGTGATCATAAAGCGCAATTTAAATGATCGCCTGAATTTTGGTAACTGTGCCAAGTTTTCGGTTTTCTGCCTAGGGCTATGCAATCCTTGTACGCAGTTATGTTGGTCCGCCTTGAGGCCCATTGCCACCCAACCTATATGACGTTACAGTTGGTTACTGGGTACGAACCTAACGATTTTCGTATTTACGCATTTGGGTGAGCATTCCATGTGCCAAGTTGTGCCGCCGCAACGTACCACCATGGGTCCTCAAAGAAGGATGTCTATCTTTTGTCGATCATGATTCTCCTTCACACTAGCTCTCTTTGAGCCCTTGCATGCGATCTCTTTACCGCTTATTTGCGGGTTGTCACTTTAATGAGACAATCTTCCCGCCGTTAGGGGGAGATAAGAACGTCAACGTTCCTGTAGAACGGCGCGAAGTTGCGTGGACGTTGCCCACTATGTCTCATCTCGATCCCCATACCGCACAAGTGTGATAAGCAACTGCGATGAATTCTAGATTTCAGAATGTTGCTCCAGACGCATTCCTCTGATCTAGCTAAAGTGACGAGATCATATACCAGCTGCAAATATGCCTGCAAGGATAGACGTACTTAACGGACGTCGAGTCAACATCCCTGAAGGGTGTGCCACCCCTGTTGGATGGTTTGGACGCCCCTGTTGGACGATCCGGTACAACAGCGGATAGCCAATCAATCTGTCTTGGCCTGGAGCACGACAGATCATTCGGTTCGTAGGATTCACTTCCCTAGAAGAGGAAGACACGGCACAACTATGAATCTAAACTCGATCGCTGTCTCAAATCATTTCCATCTCATGAGATTAATTCGGATTACTCCCGAGACATGAAGTTCTTGGTCCAGTATACTAGTTTGGATGAGAAAAATGGAATTGAAATGAGATTATCATCGATGATGTTTTCACTTATATGGTAACTACCGACATAAATGAAAAGCGACGATATCGAACCGTGTTCCGTTGATTAAGTGACAACGTAGAACTGATTGGACAACTGAGATTACAATCTAGGTCAAATTCCTTACCAAAGTGTGTATTGGACCTGTCGTTCCTACACTGCCCAAGGTAACCCTATTGTGTTACAAGTGGGAAAGGAAGCGTTATGAGATGAATGAAATAGTGCGATATGATGCACGCCTTATGGCGCAAGGTTTCTCTCAAAACGTCCTGTGATTGATAGCAGTATTATGAAATATGGTTAGTGTTTTCTCCATGGGGATATAGATACGGAGATTTACATGTAAGTTCCTGAAGAATTACATGGACTGGTTCAAAAAGTTCCAAAACCACGGAACACCCTCTTAACTTGTTTTGAGGCGTTCACTTAAATCCAACGGATGTGGTATACCCGTTTAAGTGATTGTTTGATCAGTCAGGGATATGAATGATGCCCTTGCGTGTTAAACTATGAAATCTTATTCCAAATTGCTAGAGTTACAGTTTATGTCGTTAACACGAATCTCACTAAGACTCTTGAAGAGCTTGAGAAAATTGCCTCGCACCCGAAGATGGAATTTGAGATGAAGGATCTTAGGAAAACTCGTTTATGCATTGACCTGAAGTTCAAAGCGTTGTTCTGATGGTATCTTGGTCTACCAGTCAAACTACACTTCAAATGTGTTACCTTTGAGTATACCTTTGATCGTCCATACGTTATATGCAAATGAGACCCTTGAAGAGGTTATGGAATCCGAAATTCCATATCTAAGTTCAACTTTGCGCTTCGTTATACTTAGCTCATTGTATTTAGACAGGACATCTCATTCGCTGTTGATCTTGGTAAAGATGCAGCACCGCAGCTACACCCAACCACTGAATTGGTATTAAAAGACGTACCCTGAAGATATTACGAGGGCAAATCCCAAGGCATCTTAGCGGATCCGACCCCCTGATCCCCGAAATGATGCTTGCCTTGTTGTTATGCTGATGCTGGTTACTTATCAAACCCGCACAAGGCAAAATCCCTAAATGGTTATGTCTTTACCGTTAGGGACATCGCAATATCTTGGAGGTCCATGATATGACCTTAGTTGCGAAATCTTTGAATCGTTCCAAGACTCACCTCACTTCACTACGCCACAAGTGAGACATGGTTAGAAGTTCTTGTTGAGCATGTTCGTAGCACTTGCTGTGTTTTCATTCATCGTTGAGTCCCGACAACGATCCATGAAGACTATGACGCATGTATCAACCCGACCAAGCCATGATACATCAACAAAGTCAACGCCAAGACATATTGCGACTACATCTACATCAGCAAAGCATCAAGAGATTGAAGTCATGCAAGCCGATCCCAGACAACCTTGCCGACCTCTACACGACGTCACTGCCGAAGTCAACCTTCTAGAAGCTTGTCCGAGGAATTGGTATACCTAACTATTATATGCAATGCTTGTAGTTCTCATTTGGAAGTTATGTCAAACTCAGGGGGAGTATCCAGAAGTATACTCACTTGATCTTAATGTACTCTTTTTCCCTACGATTAGGAGCATTTTTCCCACTGGGGTTTTGCTACCTAACTAGGTTTTAACGAGGCACCCATCCTGGGCTGATCATACCCTTGTGAGCTCTTCTACTTGCGTCCAAAAGACGTATAGTTTTGACTTAATGCAACTTCTCACTTTTCTCCTTAGACTATGGGTTTTCCCCACCTTGGGTTTTACCATAGCGAGGTTTTGTGAGTTTTACTTTTTATGCATTCTTCCGTTGATTTGAGACTCGCATTCGCCCATTGTGCCGACGACTTCATCAACTGTACCTGCTTCATCACTGAAGACCTGATGCGCCATTTACTTGAGTATTTACACACTCAAGGGGGAGTGTTGTAGTCCTATTTAGAATAGGAATGTGATTGTGTAAATCCTAGTAGATTAGGAATGTATCTTATATTCCTATTAGGAGTAGATTACTTATTAAGTATTGTAATCCTTATGGGAAAGGGTTTGCCATTTCTACTACTATAAATAGAGGCACAATGGGGTGAATAAAACACACCTCACAATTACACATCTCTCTCATCTTCTCTCTATGAGCCGCAACTCCCTCTCTCTCTAGGCCTCCATAATTGTTCAGTAAAATAGGCCTACAACATATATATATATAGTAATAATTACTTGATCAAATATAACCTAACGTACTAACTAAGAAATTGGAGCATTTTTGCTTATCATAATAATTACGGTGTATGCTCACCATATATTTATTAATTTGGCATGTGTCATTTCACTTAACTCTAGTTAACTTTCACATTAAATGATATTTTTTCTATTTAAAAAATATAAATCAAGATTAAGTGAAATAATACGTGACAGATGATTAAGTATATGGTGAGCATACACTAAAATTTAATATGATGAACAAAAATGCTCCCATTAAGAAATAAAGGGATAATGTATATTTTACATAAAAAAAACTTATTGATGAACGGCCAGGAAAAGATAGACACGTGAAAACATCATATTTAGAGCAAAGTAAGAGGTTACACATGCCAAAAGAAAAATCAAAACTTCACAATTACAGAATCATCATATTTAGAGCAAACCAGGGGTTCTTTTTACTTAACAACCTTGTATTAGAGTAAAAATATAATGTTTCTACATTATTGATACTTCACAATTACAAAATCATCATATTTAGAGCAAACCAGGGGTTCTTTTTACTTTACAACCTTGTATTATATTAAAAATATAATGTTTCTACATTATTGATTTAGTTTAGTCATGCAAATATATAAGGGAATTTTAACGAAAATATGCTGATACTGTTTATTTTAACAAAAAATCATATTTTTATATTAAAAAGTCAATTATAGTATTATTCATTTTACCATTTATATTATCTTTATCATTAAAACTTAAAAGTTTCAAGCCCTTTTATCGGTTACAGCTGTCTTCGTTGCACCTTACGCATCTAATTGGTTGAAATTTTCACCAAGCTTGCAGTGACAATGAAACACACTGAACCCCAAGATTGATGCAAGGGAGAGGACTCTCTACTGGTCCTACGGCTGTGAAAATGATGTCAACTTTTTGGTCTATTTAAACACTATAGCTCCACAACTCAACACATGCACAGCCACTATTACTTCTGCTATATCTCCTACTTATATCCACACAAATCTCTCGCCTCCTTTCTTCTCTAAATTACACTTCTGCAACAAGAGACCCTTTGCTAAGCAGTTGTCCAGTCTCAATTCCTCTCCAGGAAGATGGCTGACCGGACAACTGAGGATAATACAGTCTCCAGCCAACCCCAAAAAACCATTGAAGACTTTGATCCTCCACAGAAGCCCAAAAGAAACAAGTATGCATTTGCTTGTGCAATTTTGGCTTCCATGACTTCAATCTTGCTGGGTTATGGTAAGTAAATATGCTCCAAACTTTATTTTCTGCATTGTTTTTGCTTCTTTTATGAAGCAATAGTAGAGCTGGAGAGAGCCGAACTCAGACCTAAATTTGATGAATACTCTTAACTAACATAGCTACAATTATATTACATAATCTTAAACCGCATAATTTTGATGTGCCTTTTCAATGTTTTATGCATTAAAGAAATTAATGGAGGCTTTAATGCTATTTACAAAAGCATGGGAAGCACTTGTTGCGTTCTAGTTTTTTACTTCGGAAACAAAGTTGTCTCCATGCATGTGTTGAGGTTGGTTTTATCTACAGATATTGGTGTGATGAGTGGAGCTGCAATCTACATCAAAGACGACCTCAAAATATCCGACGTGGAAGTCGAGGTTCTCCTCGGTATTCTCAACCTCTATTCACTCATAGGCTCCGCCGCAGCAGGCAGAACTTCAGATTGGGTCGGCCGCCGGTACACCATAGTCCTCGCCGGAGCCATTTTCTTCGTCGGAGCTCTCCTCATGGGATTCGCCACCAACTACGCCTTCCTCATGTTCGGCCGATTTGTTGCCGGAGTCGGCGTCGGCTACGCCCTCATGATTGCTCCGGTGTACACCGCCGAGGTCTCTCCCGCGTCGTCACGTGGGTTCCTCACGTCCTTCCCAGAGGTTTGTTTTGTTTGTTTCTAACGTTGTTAAATATCCCTTTCGCATATCAAGATAATATTGGATATCGATTAGAATTACTTTCGGATTGGATCCAAGTCCAACTTACCCAATTACACCCTTTCTTTGGAGTTCCATTACACTTTCTTCGACTTTTAAATTTTGATGTAGCTCAAACCATTTTTGCCTATTAGGCGCCAGGCTGGCATGTTAGCTAACTTTTTTGCATATTAGGCACCTGCCTGGTATGTTAGCTAATCTTGGATATTCTCTAAGGGAAAATGCTAAAAGACCTTTTTTAGACCATGTTTTAAAAATCACATGAGGTAATTTTTTAGAGTTTATTTTTAATTTTTTTAAAGAAATTTGATCATCAACCGTTACATACTATATGTTGTCGATAAAATATAGATGCTCTCGCTCATCTAGCATCACCCAATTCCAAAATGTTGTGACTGACTGTGTTCTTTCAACAAAGCAGATATTGCCCACTTTACAAACAAGCAAAGCGAAGAAGACAAAGTTTATCTTTTTTCCGTGCACTATTTTTCTTCTCTGGATAAAAGTGAAAATAAGAATAATTAAAAAGGAGAAAACAGTGTCCGGAATTTATTATTAAAGTTATGAAAAATTATTTCCATGCACTTTTTTAGCGTTTTACATAATCTTTGGTAATTTTAATTGTTAAATTAAATAAATTAAACAAAAGCAATAAATAAGAATAAACAAAGATTTGTTAAAGGCGAGTATGTGTGGTTATTATTTCCCGCAGATGATTTGTTAAAGGCTACAAAGAGTATGGTAAACTTTTGACTCATAGCTTAGTGTATGTATTGTAAATTGTTATCCGATTACCCCTTTTCTTTTGTATTTTTCTAACAATGGCATGACAAAGAAATAATATTTTCAAGGAAGTTACTCCTTACTACCTATTTACCTAGCTTTTTAACAACGGCAGTGCAACTTAGAACCTTCAACAAAATAAAAACATGAGCGTCGCTAAGCTAAATTGTCCTGTGCCAAAAGAATCATCATAATCCATACAAGTATGTCATCATTATTTTTTTTCTTTTTGGCCAGTGGCCCACTGTATATTAACTAAGTTGAATTTTCTTTTATAGGTGTTCATCAATGCTGGGATATTGTTGGGCTACGTCTCCAACTATGCCTTCTCCAAGCTCCCAACACACTTGGGGTGGCGCCTCATGCTCGGCGTCGGAGCAATCCCTTCCATCTTTCTCGCTGTTGGTGTCTTAGCCATGCCGGAGTCCCCTCGTTGGCTCGTCATGCAGGGACGGCTCGGCGACGCTACTCGTGTCCTCGACAAAACCTCCGACTCCAAGGAAGAATCTATGCTCCGCTTAGCCGACATCAAAGAAGCCGCGGGAATCCCCGAGCACTGCACCGACGACGTCGTTCAGGTCGCTAAACGCAGCCAAGGCCAAGACGTCTGGAAAGAGCTGCTCCTCCATCCAACGCCATCCGTTCGTCATATTTTGATATGTGCCGTCGGTATCCACTTCTTTCAACAAGCCTCCGGCATAGACGCCGTTGTTTTGTACAGCCCCAGGATCTTCGAGAAGGCCGGGATCACCAACTCCGATAAAAAGCTACTCTGCACCGTGGCCGTTGGATTCGTTAAGACCGTTTTCATCCTGGTCGCAACCTTTTTCCTCGACAAAGTCGGACGGCGTCCGTTGCTTCTTGCCAGCGTGGCGGGGATGATATTCTCGTTGACGGGGCTCGGTCTAGGCCTTACGATCATTGATCAGAACCACGAACGGATCCTGTGGGCCGTCGTTTTGTGTCTGACCATGGTTTTACTGTACGTCGCGTTCTTCTCAATCGGGATGGGCCCCATTACGTGGGTTTACAGTTCCGAGATCTTCCCGTTGAAGCTACGTGCTCAGGGGTGCAGTATCGGAGTGGCGATGAACAGGGTGGTGAGTGGGGTCCTTTCGATGACTTTTATTTCGTTGTATAAGGCCATCACGATCGGTGGGGCTTTCTTTCTTTTCGCGGCAATCGCGTCGGTGGCGTGGGTCTTCTTTTTTACTATGCTCCCCGAAACTCACGGCCGAACCCTAGAGGATATGGAGGTCTTGTTTGGCCAGTTCCACAAGTGGAGAAAAGCTAATGCACTGCTCAAGCAGAAAAAGAATGTCAGTCATGGCGACGGTAACAATAACAACGGTCAAGTACAATTAGGAACAAAAGGGCAAGTTAATTAGATTAGTGAGTGAATGTGATCGATCATGTGGGGGAATATTCTACGTAGTGGATATAGATCTTTGTTAAAAAATTATTGTATGCGTCGATGATATGTAACACGCAGGATAAAAGTATGTTCCTCCTCTTACTCTGCTCCAAAGAAGGAGAGGGCAATCGACCCTTAAGAAAAAAGAAGGATCGTGTGCAATAAGAAAACGTAGTTCAGATGAAATTCCATGTGTATTTTACAAGTTTGTTCTTCAAATCTGTTTTATTTGCGACTTTTATCTTTTCATCGAAAAGCAATGAGAATATAGTTTCAAATTGACCAATTTTAGCAAAAGTTAATGAATGATACTAATTAGGCTTAAATGCAGTACTGGTCTCTAATATCATATTAGTTTCATTAGTTCTTGAACAATTGAACTTAACAATGTGTTTACCATTGGTACTTTACACTAACACCATCTATTTTTCTGTTAAATTTAAAGGTATATTAGGAATTTCATCATACATCACTAAAAATAAATTTAAAAATTAGAAATGAGAAAGAAAAAGAAACAAAAAACCTTAAAAACAAGATTTTTAAAAAAATGAATACGTATGACTTTTTTCGTAGTTCAATATGTGATTTGTTAGTTATTTAAGTTCAATTACAGTTCGATCTCTTACCAACTTTGACATCGCATTGCCTAACATTTAAAAGTTGTTAAAGTCCAACCATTTTCATTTTGTATTTTTATACTTCAAATTCATTTTGTTTAAAGTTTTTTTTTTCATAGTTCAATATGTGATTTGTTAGTTGTTTAAGTTCAACCACAGTTCGATCTCCTACCAACTTTGACATCGCATTGCCTAACATTTAAAAGTTGTTAAATTCCAACCATTTTCATTTTGTATTTTTATACTTCAAATTCATTTTGTTTAAAGTATTTTTTTTCGTAGCTCAATATGTGATTTGTTAGTTGTTTAAGTTCAACCACAGTTCAATCTCCTACCAACTTTGACATCGCATTGCCTAACATTTCAAAGTTGTTAAAGTCCAACCATTTTCATTTTGTATTTTTATACTTCAAATTCATTTTGTTTAAAAGTTTTTTTTATTTTTTTATTTTAATAAACAATATTATCTACACTAAGGGAGAAGAGGTGGACTTAGCCTCACAATGGGTTAGCAATAATGTGTTTCAAATTTTTCTTCGGTGAGAATTGAACCTAAGACCTCTCACTTACAAGTGAAGAGGAATACCACTAGACCATAGTATTAAGTGGCATTTTGTTTTAAGTTTTAGATATTAATTTATAAATTTTCATTTGTTTTTAAGCTTCTTCTATTGTTTTTTGAAGTTTTAAGTTAAAGTTCTTAATATATGATGCGAGAATTAACTCGACACAAATTAAACCCTCTTTTGTCAATCGTAGTATAGGTATAAGTAGGGTATCGTTCTAGGCCGGGGATTAGGAGGGCTTGCTAAAACCTCTAAAATTAATTTAAAAACTTAAAAACAAAGTTTAAAACACTTAACTAAAATAACTCAACATAAAACTAACAAATAAACTAAAACAATTTAAAAGACTCAAAATAATGAAAACAATTTAAAATAAAAACTAGGAAATTAATTAGACGGAAATTAAATTAAAAGATAAAAACTAATAAAAATTAACTAAATAATACAATATAATAATGGGGGGTTTGGTTTTTGAAGAAACGTAAATTAAACTTAAATAAATTACAAAATTGACAAAAACATAAAATTAAAGTGAACGGATAAATGACGGATTGGCTAGAGGGTTTTTCTCCACACATGACACATAAGCAACCTAAATTGACCTTCAGTTGTTCTTTCAATAAATTGTAAATTCTCAACGCCCCAAATTAACCATGAATTGCATAGATTAATTCTCAGATTTTCCTTAAGTTAATGGATTGGATGATTGCATACGACAACCCAAAACATTCACCACAAGTTCCCTACATGAATTGCATAATAGAGATACAAGCGAGAATCATTAAGTTCTATGAAAACCATAAGCATTGACGAGGCACTTATTACTATGAATTGCATGAAACTTATGCCAAGAATTTACTTAACGCGATTGTGACTAGCAACCTTCACTACTCATGAATATAAGTTCATAACGATTAGGTGAAATTCACTTATATTCTAGCATCAAATTCATGCATGTAAATTAAGTATGCATTCTTAATCGACAAACACAAATAAGTTATTAATCAAACAGTTAAGCAAATTAAATCACAACTCAGAAATCACAACTGAAATTACCAATTCAAGTTACAAATATAATCATGGTTTCGAATTATCCTCTAGCCAAAACAAAATTAATTATACATCATTTATAAATTAAAACAAGAAATAAAAACAAAAGTTTGGAGGAATAAACCAAAATAGGGTGCAGATGATTTTATGTGCACAGAGTGTTGCTGCCTGGCTGATTGCACCGTGCCCTCTGAGCGTGCTGCCAAATGGCAGCACCTTGGTTCCGTTGCCGAGCTTTCAGTTTGCCAAGGCAGATTATCACCGACGCCACCTTTGTCCACTCTGCTTCTGCCTGACTGACGCTGCCTGATTGGCAGCTTTGGTTCTCTGTTTCTGTCCTCTGCCTTGCGCTGCCAGCTGCCTTGATTGGCAGCTTTGGTTTTTCTCCCTGACGCCAAAACCCTTGGTTTTCCGTCCGTTTCTTATTTCCGCTGCTAGGCAGCTCCTGTCCTTGCTTTTTTTTTTATTTCCTTTCAGCTCCGAGGAGCTCCCTCCCTCCTCACTCCTCTCTGTCTCAGCTCTTTTTATCCCCCCGTGAGGCTTATCTCCAATTTTTTATGATTTCTCCATCTGTGCGCCACCAGACCCTTATCAATTATTTTCCTTTTCTTTTGCCCACGCTTGGCAGCTTGCTGCCATCATTCTTCTCCCTTTTATTGCCTTTCCACCGACTGCACTCACTTAGTGCATGCCATCTCTTCCACCTGTTATACACACACACAATTATTTTAATATAAATATATAAATATATATAAATAAATAAATAAATATATATATATATATTATTTTTTTCAAAATATAAATTCTATTCAACAAGTAATATAGTTTAGACAAATTTTTTACTTAATACTTCACTAATTCTATTTTTATTTTCTTAACTTAATAAATTCTAAAAACACAAAAATAACGTAAATAGCTCAAAATATAACGAACTAACTAAGAAAAGATGAGTGAATTTGATATAAAAAATGTATATAAATATGGTCCGATCAAATACCCCCACACTTAGCTTTTGCTAGTCCTCGAGCAAAACGAAGAAAACAGAATAAGTAATAACATGAAAAAAACATTAGCTTCCCCCTATTTGACCCTCATAGAATTTCATTCGAGAACATGAATCAGCAAGAACCATAGCTAGCACCAAACAAGCTAGTTCAAGCTCATCTTCCTTATTCAAATATTAGCAGTAATCTTTAAATCATCCTTGAAGTGTAGTGTGTGAGATAGCCATGCCAATGCAATTTCAAGTTTTTATTTTCAAAATCATCATATGCAAACCAGTAACCTTCTCACGGGATATGCACTCAATCACACATGTGTTTAGTTTTAATGTGTTTCGCTCAAAGAAACAAATGTGAAAGATCTACCATAAGCTTGCATAAAAATCACTTCTCTACAATCATAATTGCAAAACTTAAATCAAGAGGACTTTTATTGGATGTAATGAGGCTTAGGGATAGGGCTATTGAAACGAAAGAATAGGAAAACACAAGTTCCAAGCTATATTGCAAGCAATTCTTTTAGTTGAGATTTATAAGAACTCAAGTTCTCCAACGATTCTTCTAACACCTCCCATCACACCCTTAAGCTGAAACTTTAAACTTTTTATTTTATTTTCTTTGAATACAATCTTTCTTTTCTTTTTTCTTCTCTTTTCTCATTTTTCATTTTTTTTTTTTTTTTAAAAACACAAATATGAAATACCCCCACACTTATTCTTTTGCCAAACCTTCCAAGTACTTCACAAACATTTTTCATAAGACAATCTCAAATTGCTCGCTTGGAAAGGGTAAGGAATCATGTTTTGAGGTATAAGGGTAAACATATCTGGTGATAAGAAATAAACGGCTCAACAAAATGGCTCAAATTGGCAATCTAATGATATCATTTTTTTTTTCTTTGGGAAATATAGTTATTTGGGCCATGGTGGTGAACCTAATGCCTCTATCATTTTCAAGTTCATGCAATTAATGACAAATATTTCGAAAGATCGTTACGCAAGTTCTAGAGATGCATCTCACATAAGTTCATCACACATGAAAGAATAGGAGTGTATGAAAAATGCACACACTTTCAATAGGCTCAAAAACTCACATGGGATGTATATGGTCACTAAATTCACATATGAAGATTTAAGTCATGCTTTAGTTTCACATCAACAAGGCTATGTGCATTTGGATTTTCAAAGATGATCAAACATGTACAATACTAACAAGAGAACAAGGAATTTCACATAACACATGTTAACTAAGTTCTTGATAATCATTGTTCAAATTCATCCAGTTATATCATTGGGTCGGGAAACTAATAAAAATCTAATTTAAAACCGTAAGGAAAACAAAACAATATTTTTGGATTTTTTTTTTTAAAAAAAATCGAAAAAAATTAAATAAAACAAAACTAATTAAGAAAACAAAAAGCAAAAACACGGAAACAAATGAAACCAGTTCGAAGTCGAAGGTACAAAAATTTTCAATTTGGTCATTTTTTAAACTCTATACCCCCACACTTAAACTAGACATTGTCCCCAATGTCAGAAAACAATAAAATGCAAATAAAAATAAAATAAATAAAAAAATAATACGAAACAAAATAAAGCAAAGGGACTGAAAACTTCTCTAATTTGCAGAAAACCAAGCGATGACCCCCAAGCGTAAATTTTGCAATCAACTTCAAGGGAAGAATTAACCAAACGTTCCTGCAAAGAAAAGAAATAAATCAGTCAAGCACGCAAGAAAATAAAGAAAATGCAAACGAAAAATAAAATAAAAAAATGAAAATAAAAGATAATGAAAAGAACTAATAGGTGGTCATTGGTCATGACTGTTGATTTTCCACAGCTTTCATCTTAAACTGGATGGGCCTCCTTCTGGCAAGTGCTCCTCGGCTTAGTTGAGGATGAGTCAGCACGTTGTCTCCACATGCTTCAAGTAGTCCGGTCTCCACGCAGGTGTGGCATCTTCTTGAACTCTTGGATCAACCCAGACTCATCTGCTCTTGGGTGCACCTCAGACTCCTCCTGCTTCGTCTGTGAGGTACTTTTGTTTTTGAAGAAGTACCTCAACACAGTTTTATTTTTGAAGTGGGCTGGGAGGGGTCTGAGATGAGTACTCGAGAGCAAGACTAGGTAAGCAATCAGGATCTCACTTTCTCCACGTTCCTCAGATGAAGGAGAGGAGAAAGCATAATATGAGATACTTTTGCTTTTAACCTTTTTAATATGAAATACTTTTGCTCTGGAAGGTTTGTTTTCTGGGGTGATCCAAGGGATGAAGAACACTGAATAACTCGAAAGCTTTCTTTGGGAAGACATTATCGGAAATGAAGAGAGGTTGAGAGGGTGTGAAGGTGTGAAGGTGTGCCTTTGCTGTGAAAGGCTAAGGTCGAACTTATAGAAATTTTCCTTCACAACCGGAACTGTTCCCTCACTATTTGTCGGCAGCCGGTGGATGGATGAACAGTGCCCGTTACGCGCTTTCTGACAACGCGTCCGTAATTTCCGCGAAGCTGACTGCGCATACGACGAGTGACGACAAATTGGAATGATGATCTTTTGAAAACCGGGGTTCAAAACCGGGTGCGGCTCATGGTTTTCGCAACGCTCCACGCTGCACGTGATGAGTCACGACAAATTGGAAAAACTGAGCCCTCGTGATGCCACGTGATTGCTGAGTCAAGCCCAGCTTTTGAGAAAGGAAACGGCTCTTTTGAGAAATGAGCGTCCAGCTTTTCCGAATTGCGTGAGGACGCGTCTTCAACCTCAGAGGAGCGCCTCTCTTTGATTTGCTTCTTTTTATAGAGGCGCTAATTCTGCTTCACATCACACTTGAACTCCCTTCCTCAAATACTCTCCTCTGTAAACACTCTCTTCTGCACTTCTTAATCTTTCCGATCTCTTCTTCCGCTTCAGCAATCTTAATTTTTCCGAACTCTTTTCTTCCTCAACCCCCTCTAAAAATGTCTTGCCCTTCCGACCGTCGCCTAAACTTGAATGTCGGGGAAGACGATGACTCGTCTTCTCCGAACAACATTTGGAATCCATCCTTCATATCCCCCAATGGTCCTCTTACAGTCGGGGACACAATGATGAGGAACGATATAACCGCAACGGTGGTTGCAAGAAACCTTCTTACTCCCAGAGACACTAGGTTGCTGTCTATGCGGTCAGACGAGCTGGCTGTTCAGGACTCACTGGCTCTCAGTGTCCAGTGTGCAGGCTCAGTTTCAAACATGGGTTAGCGCCTGCTTGCAAGATCTCGTCAGGTGGAGTCGCTAATGGCGGAGGTGGTCAGTCTTCGGCAAGAAGTCAGAGGACTCAGGCACGAGAACAAGGAGTTGCACATGCTCGCAACTAGCTACTCGACCAGCATGAAGAGGAAGCTGGACCAGCTGCAGGAGTCAGACGGTCGAATCCAGAGTGATCATGAGCGGTTCATGGCGTTACTCCCGCGGTTTATGTTGCCTTCGTCCTCTGGAGCAGCACCAAGTGTTCCGGCTCCGGAGATTCCAACTCTGGCTCTTCGTCTTCCCGGAGCTCCGTCAACCTCTGAGGCGCCACCTAACCAAAACCAATGATTGCTATTAGTTTTTTTTTTCGTATTATTGTAATTTTTTTATGCTTTTAATGTTTATTTAACTATATATATATATATATATAAGTTACTAATATTATTATTATTTTTTTTTTTTTTAAGCAAATTAAAATATGTAGAGTAAATAAATGTAAATTAATGTAAAAAGACTTTATTTACTGGCACTTAAAATAAACAAGGCCCTAAATTTATTTAAACTCAAACTAAATAAAAATAAACCAAATAACACAACTAACTAAGCGAAACAAAATGAAAGTAAAAGCAATAAAGAAGAAGGTTAAGAAATGCAAATCTGGTTGCTTGGGTTGCCTCCCAAGAAGCGCTTGCTTTAACGTCTTTAGCCGGACGAATCTTTCCTTTAACCTCCCTTCGGCTCCATAGCATGGAATTTATCTTTTAATGGGAGGTGATACTTGAAATGATTCGGCAATGGTCTGAATTCTAGGGTAGGTGCCTGAATCATTAAAATCAGTGTGTTAGTAAAAATTAAAATTAAAATTGGAGAAGATGGCTTACTGTCATTCTCCGAAACAAACTCAATAACAAAAACTACGTTTTTGGATATTTCTGGGATTTTGAACTGGGCCAGGTTTACAATGATGGTTATGGCCTGTCCCGTATCATCAAACTCAATTTCTTGGGCCTTTGTTTCCTGCACAGCCTCATTGATGTATTCTTGATGTTGCCCAACCACTTCGATATCTTGAACCATTGGAAGAGCGTCCACAATGTCTTTTTCACTTTCTTCGTTATTTGGAAAAAAATCTGCAAGGAAAAGAGACATTTGGTGGAAAAATATCAGAATGAATTGAACTTGGAACAACCTCACCATAGTTGGACGACATAGGGACTTGAGGGGTTTGAGACAAGAATTCGTCTAAACTGCCCAAGTCGTCCTCCTCATATTCTGCTTGCAGCGGCAATTCATCCAAGTTCGGGCTGAGTTTGAACGGTTCTAGGACAGCCTCATTCTCCATATCACCTTCCAAAGTGATGGCTTCTTCATTTTCAACTTCTGCCTTTGAATTTGCAATGGTGGAGTTGGAGAATTCACTTTGATCTTGAATCTGTGCCATGATCTCCATAATCTCCCCAACTTGCCTTTCCAATTCATCCACCTTGTTGGTCCGGTCTTGCATCTCCTGGATTCGATTTTCCACTCCCTGATTCAAAGAGGAGAGTAACTTATTAAACGTATCATTATCCATAGATGTACCTGAATCGAATTGGGCATATTCTTGTGGTGGCTGTAATGGTTCATACGGCCACTGATAAGACTCTTCCGAAGGCTGCAATTGTTCTTCTCTTTGTGAGCCCTGCGTTAAAGAAATTAGTCCTTCAAGAATTTCATTATAATTAACGGGCATACTTGAATTTGATTGGAATTGTTGTGGGGGATGCTGTGGTGGCTGCATAGGTCTGGAATAGAACTCGTCTTGCTGCCAATATCCACTTTATTGAAATTGCTGAGGTTCATCCCACATTTGATTTGAATAATCCCTCCAATTTGAATTGCAAGCGTTGGAATACATGTTGCCCCTTGATTGGCTGTGGCTTTGATATCCCCAATCATCGTCATATGCCGAAAATTGAGGATATTGCTGAGTTTGATATCCTTGCCCATAGGGCACATCAAGTGTAGGGACACTTGGCATTGAGGTCCGTTCGGCATTATCAGTCAATTGAGCAGTAAGCTGCGCCAATTGAGCTTGAATACTATCAAAATCCATATCTTACTCCAATTATACCTAAAATCAAAGAAAGAAAAATAAATCAAATACCAAAAGTAAAACACACAAACACAAATATAAAAATAAACACAAACAAAAATAAAGGATTAGCAGGGTATCGTTCTGGACCGGGGATTAGGAGGGATTGCTAATCACTCTAAAATTAAATTAAAAACGTAAAAACAAAATTTAAAATACTAAACTAAAATAAAAACACTTAACTAGAAAAACTTAAAATAGAACTAACAAATAAACTAAAATAAATCAAAAGACTTAAAACTACAAAACTAGGCTAAAAATTCGAAACACACTTAAAATGACTCAAAATAATAAAAACAATTTAAAATAAAAACTAGGAATTGAAATGAAAAGAAATTAAAATTAAAAGATTACAAATAATAAAAAGTAACTAAATAATAATATTATAATAATGGGGGGATTGATTTTTGACGAAACGGAAACTAAACTTAAATAAATTACAAAATTGACAAAACATAAAATAAAAGTAAATGGATAGACGACAGATTGGCTAGAGGGTTCTTCTCCACACATGACACATATGCAACCTAAATTGATTTTCAGTTGTTCTTTCAATAAATTGTAAATTTCAACGCCCCAAATTAACCATGAATTGCATAGATTAATTCTCAGATTTTCCTTAAGTTAATGGATTGGATGATTGCATACGACAACCCAAAACATTCCCCACAAGTTCCCTACATGAATTGCATAATAGAGATACAAGCGAGAATCATTAAGTTCTATGAAAACCATAAGCGTTGACGAGGCACTTATTACTATGAATTGCATGAAACTTATGCCAAGAATTTACTTAACGCGATTGTGACTAGCAACCTTCACTACTCATGAATATAAGTTCATAACGATTAGGTGAAATTCACTTATATTCTAGCATCAAATTCATGCATGTAAATTAAGTATGCATTCTTAATCGACAAACACAAATAAGTTATTAATCAAACAGTTAAGCAAATTAAATCACAACTCAGAAATCACAACTGAAATTACCAATTCAAGTTACAAATATAATCATGGTTTCGAATTATCCTCTAGCCAAAACAAAATTAATTATACATCATTTATAAATTAAAACAAGAAATAAAAACAAAAGTTTGGAGGAATAAACCAAAATAGGGTGCAGATGATTTTATGTGCACAGAGTGTTGCTGCCTGGCTGATTGCACCGTGCCCTCTGAGCGTGCTGCCAAATGGCAGCACCTTGGTTCCGTTGCCGAGCTTTCAGTTTGCCAAGGCAGATTATCACCGACGCCACCTTTGTCCACTCTGCTTCTGCCTGACTGACGCTGCCTGATTGGCAGCTTTGGTTCTCTGTTTCTGTCCTCTGCCTTGCGCTGCCAGCTGCCTTGATTGGCAGCTTTAGTTTTTCTCCCTGACGCCAAAACCCTTGGTTTTCCGTCCGTTTCTTATTTCCGCTGCTAGGCAGCTCCTGTCCTTGCTTTTTTTTTTATTTCCTTTCAGCTCCGAGGAGCTCCCTCCCTCCTCACTCCTCTCTGTCTCAGCTCTTTTTATCCCCCCGTGAGGCTTATCTCCAATTTTTTATGATTTCTCCATCTGTGCGCCACCAGACCCTTATCAATTATTTTCCTTTTCTTTTGCCCACGCTTGGCAGCTTGCTGCCATCATTCTTCTCCCTTTTATTGCCTTTCCACCGAATGCACTCACTTAGTGCATGCCATCTCTTCCACCTGTTATACACACACACAATTATTTTAATATAAATATATAAATATATATAAATAAATAAATAAATATATATATATATATATTATTTTTTTCAAAATATAAATTCTATTCAACAAGTAATATAGTTTAGACAAATTTATTACTTAATACTTCACTAATTCTATTTGTATTTTCTTAACTTAATAAATTCTAAAAACACAAAAATAACGTAAATAGCTCAAAATATAACGAACTAACTAAGAAAAGATGAGTGAATTTGATATAAAAAATGTATATAAATATGGTCCGATCAATATACCCAAGAATTAACTGAAAAAATACGTCGTTAGTGAAAATGATGACACACCCCGACCTATAAGTGGGGCATGCTGGGCATCACGTGAGCGTGACGTAACTATGTGCACAGTGCGGAAGCAAGAATTAATATCAGAATACGAACTAATTAAAACCAATCCACTAGCAACCTAAATGAGATAGTGTGCTAGAGTGAGATTATAGTACTTATACAGAACCAAAGCGTACTAAGTCCAAATGCAATCAAGCATGAATCATTAAATACGAATAACCCCAAAGGGTGCCCTACATAAGAAGGAGTCTGTCAGAACTGCCGAATGATCCTCACTAGCCACCAAAGATACTCTAGCTAATTAGAACCTGGAGGGGCAAAAAACAAAACTGAGTGGGTCAGCAAAACAAATCTTTTTTTAAATCATTCTTTTCTCAAAAGTATAACCCTTCTCCGTAAAGCCTGTATAAATTCCCAAAATCAAAGTAGATACTTGTATATATATATTTCTCAAAATCATGCTGGAAAAGAGTATGTATGCCATGCCAAAGTATCATAACTGAATCTCAATCATAAATCTGTGGATGTGATCAAATGTCAGGTAATCATCTTGGCCCTCGGCCGTATATAAAACTCATAATCACTATCAATAATAAACTCAACCCTTGGCTGCACATGTAGCTCATAATCAACTCATCACATCATGTATATCAATCCTGCACACATATCAATATCACCACTAGTGGTCTACTCATCATCACTGAATATATATAAGTATGCTCTAGTGCTACAATCACGTGAAGACTGTGCGAAGGATTCGCGGGTCACCTACGAGTCGAACTCACCTATAGTGGTCTATACGACAGGACTGTGCACCTAACTTGGATCCAAGGCGAGCATGCGGTGCGGGAGGTGAACAACACGTGAAAGACTGTGCCCCTATCTCTGGGCGGGAGCACTAATATCAATGTGCAGTTATATGAGCTCTAATCACATCATATCACATCATTCGTTCTCATTCTCATTATAACCATTATAACTTACCTGACACTTACCTGTGCGTTCGCAGCACTATTATACACAAATGCAGCATTTAAAATAAATGAATACTTTGCATGGCATTTCAAATCACATAAACGTTCATTTTCAATTTCTGGGAAAAATAGTAATATATAGGTATATACGGAAAAATAGCTGCTCACTCACTGATAGGTCACCGGGTCGTAGCCCCTACGTCTAGCCTGGCTACGCTCATCCTCGAAATAAGTCTCACCTATATGAGAAATTACTAAAAATATGTTATTTAAGCACATAAATGTAACTACGGAAATAACTTCTCATACATAGCTCAATTTTGCTAGTTGAATATACCAACGCGACCTACACGACGTCACGGACGTCAACATATTTTTAAAATAATTTTTGGGTGGCCCACGCGCTTACCAAGACACGGTGCAATGCGCCCCCATGCATGGCACGTGGCTGGCACGTGTCGTCTCCTTCCTTGGCTTCACCGGACTGGTTTTGCCGGCAACGGAAAAAGTCGCCGGTTTCTAGGTAAGTTTCAAATTGCCATAACTTCCTCATTTCTTCACCATTTTAGCTCATTTTTCTTCCTACATGCTCAAAATTAAGAGAGGAACAAGTTTATACCTTCAAAAACTTCGAAAAACGACTGAAATCTCGTCGGAAAAAATCTCAAAAACCGGCCAACTTCGTGCAGGGCTATCCCGACGTCTAAGATGTGCAAACGATGGTCTCCGAGCCTCTAGAGGTCCTAATAAAGCTCCCTTTGAGCTTAGATTGCCCTAAAAATCAACCAATAAAAAGTTGATGAACAGTGCCAATTTCGGTGATTGTGATTTCGACGTGAAAACGAGTTAGTTCTTACCTGAAAATGGCACCACTGTGCTCGCAAGGACCTCAAGAGTACAATGGTGTTCTTGTTTTCCTTGATCTGTGAAGATTTGAGGGTTTTGTGGCTTGTCCGTACGCGAGGGAGGAGAGAGAGTAAGGTTTCGAGAGTGAAGAGAGAGAGAGAGAGAGTGTTTCTGAAATGAGAGAGTGAGACACGGGGGATGAGACAGAGGGAAGGTGAGTGTTTGTGTGGTCTAAAAGCCACCAATCACATGTAGGTGATAATTAAAACCCATTGGTTCCAATAATTGAGAGTAAAGTCCAATAAGTCACCCTCACATACACGTGCATATAAGTACAAAATTTTCGAGAGGGCAAATCTGTCATTTCATAACGTCGAATTAAAAATCCCGGGACGGACTGTCACAAATGACCTATGGGACAACATAATGTTAAGTTCGATAAGTAAAATAATAATAATAGGAGAGTTTAGAAATTAAAATTAAGGGAACTTTAACGAAAAGCTCCCGGTACTGTTCACTTTAACGAAAAACCACATTTTTACACTAAAAAGTCAATCCTGACACTATTCACTTTACCCTTTATTTTGTCCTTATCATTAAAACTCAAAGTTTTCAAGCTCTTTTCATTAGTTTTCCTTAAAATTAAACTATAGGTAAAGTTCAAATACTATTGTTAAATTATAAAGCCTACTAATTCATGAGTGATGCTATTTTATTGATATATTTATGGGATGAGGATCCTCTGTATATTTTTTTTCGTACAAGATTATACATGGCTTTGAATTCAAGCTATCCAACAAATCTAAAAGGTTAATAATGTGCCACGTTTTTAGTGAGCATTTGTTTTAATTATTGGCCCACCTTCTAAGCCTACTCAGTTTCTCGTACTAAATTAGTGGCTCATTTAAAAAGTGCTTAAGGGGGCGTTTGTTTGCCCTCACTAAAGGATACTGGACTGGACTGGACTAAGGGTTAGTGCAGCCTCATGTTTGTTCCTGACAGAGACTAAGTTTAATGAGACTAAGTCTCACTAGCCTAGACTAAATCAGGGACTAGCTGGTCTTAGTGAAACCCCTCAAAAACCATGGGACTAGCTAAGACTGTCCCCTTTCTCCCCCTTTCTCCTCCTCGCTTTGCTCCTCGACCACTCACATTCGAAAGTCATCGGATTAGATGCTTTTCACAACCAATTTTCATATAAAATACCAAATTGAAGACAAGATTGGAACAGACAAAGGAGAAAAAGATGGAGAAAAAGAGGGAGAGAATGGGGCGGTAAGGAAGGATTAGAGGGATAAAAAAATATTAATAATTATGGATTAAATAATACAATATTAGAGTTTGTTAATTATCCTGCTTGTTAATCCGACACTGCACCAAACGCTTCACTAAGCTAGTCCAGCTTAGTCTAGTCTAAGCCAGTACAGCTTAGTCCCTGAAACTAGTCAAGTCCGAGACAGTCCGGTGCAACAAACGCACCCTAAATGACTTAAAAAAAATTTAAAAAAATTATTTTTTAAACTAATTTTTAATAAAAATAAATTTAATGTTTGAAAAAACACTTGAAGTTACGAGAAGAATAAAATTGGTACTTTTGAGGGAAGCATTTTAAATGCTTTTAAAATTTTAAAAAAATTAAAATTTAAACTGTTTTTAATCGTTTAAAAACATTTTCAAACGAGCATGTATTGCACTCTTGCCATCTTTTTCTTCTCAACACTTCCTCTACCACCACTGCAATTGGCAATTGCATGTGTCCTCCGAATCGGCTGGATGCAGCTGAGTCCCAGATCTGAAATCCGAAATCGCGCTTCCTAATATACAGCCACCAAAATACAGGAGTTTTGCCTTTAATTTTTTTTTTATTATTATTTTGTTAGAATTTATTTTCTTACTTTCTAATTAATTAAGTTGTAGATCAAATGCAATGGTCATGATCGAGAGTATTGCACAGGTCTGCAGGGAAAAAGCATGCTGAGGACGTGCAAGATCACGTGGACCAATAGTATTTTTTGCACACGTAAAATATTTTTTTGGGGTAGAGGAAAGGGACAAAACTCCTGAGAAAGGAAGGCAGTTAAAAATGACAGAGATAATTACTAAGAGATAATGCTTTTTAAATCACATTATGCGATGATTGATAGATGAATTTTCATTTTAAGAATATAAAAAAATTAAAAAAAAATAACTATCAACCACTATACGACCTAAAAAAAAGTGTCTTCATTTGATTATGGTTTTGCTATGTGGTAGCTTCTTTGCAGGGGCGGAGAAGTGTAAGGACAGCGGTTGGGAATGGCGTTTTTTTAGGAAGAATGGGGAGAGGACCACAGGGATTGCACATGGCCTCTGCAATCTACATGGGAATGGGGTTCAGTGTCTTGAGATGGCAAAGCTCAGACTTTCTGCCCTTAACGTCGAAGTCGTACTCCAATATTACAGAGGCTTACCGGGAGTAATCTTGATTTTAAATGCCCCTTTAATGAGACATGTTGTTTTGGTATGTTAGGATGTTTTATTGTTCCATTCAAAATCTAGTTTCGGACGAATCTTTCATCATTTTCTTTGACATCAATATAAAATATTCATTCCTATGTCGGTAACTTGGACCGCCGATATTTCATCATTGGTTGGACGTCCTAACGTAATTACGGATGTGTATTAATTCTACAAGTAATTATGTTGTTTAAGGAAAGTTATATATTTTAATAGCTATTCAAACTTCCTAGCTCTGCCACTGTTCTTTTGATGTTGAAGGTAGATTAACTTATTGTCTATATATTGACTTTTAGGTGCATGTGGCATTTTTTCTTGTATACCCAAAATGGATCTCAAAGTTACTTTATATTTATCTTTTTTTTTCTTGTGCTATTTTTACATTTTTGTTTTGTCTTATGAAAAATTTACCCATTCACTTGAACAGTGATAGAGTCAGAATTTCATATGTGGGTGACCCTTTCACATATTTAGGTAATTCAAACTCGACACATGAGATATTGGAGTAATTTGCATAAAAATTGAAAGACCTTAAATTCATTAGAGAGGACTAAAAACATTGCACAAACCCAAACCTACCCAAGTATGAGGTAAAGAGTAAGAAAGAATTTTTATAAAATATAAGATAAAGCCAGGAATGAAAAAGAGTTTGGATTGAGCACACATATGAATTTTATGAGTATTAGACTGATATGCAGCAACAGAAACATCTGTTATAGTAGCAAGAAAAAGAAAAAAAGGCAGAATTACCATTCTGGTCCCTTAGTGGCTCTGCCACTGCATTTGAACTCCTATTCTAACGTCTCTTCTTAGTTCCAGTTGCAGGTGGGGTTAAGGGTAATAAGAGTAAAACCGTTTACCTTATTGAAGTCATAGCAGTCGTTGATGTCTTCTAGCACTATGCTCTTCTTTTAGACATTGTGCCGTAAAATTCACAACTTCATTTAAATCAAATAATAAATCACATGTTTTATACATTCATGAGTTTGGCTTATATTATAGAAATGATATAAGGTATGGAAGCAATGTCCTTAATGAGGTTAGGCCAAGGAGACTTGTATTCCGTAGATCAATTAATCCTTAAAAAAAGTTCTTAGTTGTCTGGAAAGTCAACTAGACATTGACTATCTGAAAATGGCAGTGTATATGGGATTAAGGTTAGCATGATCTCGTGCTACATGTGTTGGACATGTGGTGGATAAACATGTGTTTGTCTATTAGACAAGTTTATTAAATACTGACTGTGCAAGAAGCATAAAGGGGCGTGATATCCACACACCCCATTTTACTTCTCACACACCTTTTAAATTTTTGGCCGTCGGATCGGATGAATTGAAGAAGATCAACGGACAAAAATTATCAAGGGGCGTGTGGATAGTACACCTGTGACAACTTGTCCCTAATTTTACGTTTTTATTAAATTTTAAAAGCATGAATTTACGAAAATGCCCTAGAGGTAAGGACTTTGACTTCGTTAACCATCGGTTTGAGAGATATGGGACTTATTTTTTTAGAGTATCCTCATAGTACTTGTTGGTACGAACACATAGGCGAAAGCCGTTTGCGAGTTCGAATTATAACAGTATAGTTATGGACGTTTGAAAATGATTATTTAAAGTTTAGTTATAAATTAATTCAAACTCCCACCATGTGGGAGTGGTAACCAATAAATTTTAAGAGAGGAAAAGGAGAACCAATCAAGAGGGGAGAAAAAAAACAAAAAGAAAAAAGTGAAGAAACCTTCCCTTCAGGTAGTGCACCCGCACACCCAAACCGGTCAAAATTCGGCCAATTTTTGCCATTTTTTTTCATGGAACACTGTATCCACCACCTGCAACATCTTCCCCAATCTTTCTTCTTCCATCTTCGCTCAAGATTGAAGAGTTTTAGGCCCAAAGCACCGAAGCACCGGAGCACCGGAGCACCGAAGAACATCACCGAAGCACCGGAGCACCGGAGGTGTTCAACTGTGATTCCTCCAATCCAGCGAGTTTCACCACCCACCACCACCCTTAATCAAATCATCTTGGACCCAGGCACAAGACCCAAGCAGTTTTTGGGGTGTTGGAACATCGAGGAAGTCGAATCGAAGAACACCAATCTTTAGGGTTTCCAGCGAATTTATGTAAAATTGAAGCTCTTAACGGCCAAATTGGCCTTGGTCACAATTATGAAAGTTACTCTACTCATTGAGATCTTCATTTAATAAAAATTTTGGTAATTTTTGGAGATAGTTGGATTTTCCGGTTAGTTGGAGCGGCCGACCGCCACTCACGGCGGCGCGTGGCCAGTGGGCCGCCAATGCTATTTTTAGGTTATGTTAAATGTCTTGAATTCAATTTTGATATTTGAATGACGTAGATTGATCGTTGGAACCTAAATTTTCTACGATACATTAATAGGTATTTATATGAATTGACGATCTGGCCGTTGGATCGTCACCAAACTTTGATACGTTATAATACGTAATATTTAAGGATCATAGGAATTTACGGATTGGTAATCGGACATACAGATCTTCCCGAATTGGATTTGTAAGTTTGTAAAATAAATGTTAACCGTCATTTGGTTTTGGGCAATTGACGGAGATCTGACCATTGGATCATTGAGAAATCTTACTATGTTACTCTAGAAGCTTAATGTGGATCTTTGGATGTTGCAGATTGGAAATCTAATATGTGAATCTTCCGGATCAAGTTATACAGGGTTGTAGACCCTACCGTCGACGATTGATTTATGGTCAACGGGTCTCAAACTATTTTAGATTGTCCTTGAAGATGTGTTTTATGTGAATTATGTATTCTACTGATAAGAGCCCTGAGATGTGATTCAATAATTGGTCACATACGTCAATCATTCGGGACGCCTCGATGCGAGTGCTAGAGAATCATAGCGTGGACTCTAGGTGAGTGGGTCTTTTCCTTTCTATCGTATATATATGTGATTGATAATTTCACAAACATTTATAAATTGAATATTTCATAATTATTGTGAACTACGAATGGCTTGATCCTTGTTTAGGGTACGTAGGCAGTCTAACGAGATGTTAGATGCAGCCATACAAGAAGTGAGATTAAATAATTGAAACAATAGCTTTGTTTAGTGAATTGAGCAATGTAAGGGACATTGGTGGAAAATGTGAGGTTTAACTTTATGAATTGGTGATTAAATGTTGATCATAAATTAGGATGTAAAGAATCAAGAAATTGAAGTAAGGAAATGTAAGTAATGATAGTTAATTTTAACTAGTGTCTAATTGGGCTTATCACCGATGATTACTCTAAAAAATAAATAGTTCAGGAGTAGGGCGCTACAGATTATGCATTTTATGCCAAAGCATATAAATATATACATTTGGAAATAATAAGATATGGTTGAGTTTTCGATTGCATCATGGCATTTTCATACATATATTACTTGAACTTAATCATTGTGGATGCTTTGAAGTGCGAAGAGGAATGCATGATGCTCAGGTAAGTACCAAGTGAATTATAGTTGGCTATGTGAATTTATGATTATGTGATATGTGTTGAGTGCTCATAAACCTGCAGCCAGGTGTTAGTGCTCCTGCCCTTAGCCAGGGCACAGTCCTTCACGTGATGTTCACCTCCCGCACCTTATGCTGACCTTGAGTTCAAGGTAGGTGCACAGGCCTATCGTATAGACCACTATAGGTGGTTTCGACTCGTAGGTGACCCGCGATTATTTGCACAGTCTTCACGTGATCGTAGCACTTAAGTGTACTGATTTACACCCAGTCCTGTCGTACAAACCACTAGAGGTGGTTCTGACTCGCATGCAGGGATATTTGATGAGCTATGGTGAAGTCGTACAGGTCACTAGAGGTGACTCTCGACTTATATGCTAGCATTGATTGATGAGATATGAGTAAGTCGTATAGGTCACTAGAGGTGACTCCCGACTTATATGCTAGCATTGATTGATAAGCTATGGTTAACTTGTACAAGTCACTATAGGTGACTCTCGACTTATATGCTAGCATTGATTGATGAGATATGAGTAAGTCGTACAGATCGCTAGAGGTGACTCTTGACTTATATGCTAGCATTGATTGATGAGATATGAGTACAGTCGTACAGGTCACGTTAGGTGACTCCGGCTGATATATCATTTTATATTGATTAAGTTCATTTGGCCTACTTGTTAATGCATTGTAGAGTTGATGGACATGGTATACCCGTGGTTTTGGCCATTCTTGTGTATGGTTTGGATATATGGATATATACATATATGTGTAACACTGTCCTATGGAAAAACGACAAGGGATTTAAAGTGAGAAGTTGGTATTAGAAAGGTAATGGCTTTGGGAAGCTTGGTCTTATTGCTCACTTACACTCTCTGTTTTGTGCCCCTCCACGTTTTAGCTACTGAGTTCGTATCGACAAGGATCTGTGGCAAATCTTAATGTTGGTGGCTACCTCTGAGGGTATGATTCTTACCCACACTACTATATTGTACTTATGCTCTGACATTGCGTGTGAAATGGGTTCGCTCCTGCTCACAGCGCACTCTGGTCTTGACACTTTAGGTTCAAATTTATTCACATTGTACACATTATCACATTTTATGGCTTCGTCACTTTCCAGGTGTTGGCCAACACAACTCGATTCAGAGTCCAAGTGGACTTTCTGGGTCGGGGTGTGTCAACACCCCAAGCGTAAATGTATGGATGCTTACTAGATGTTAAACGTTACAACGCTTCTGGTTGTAAGTATACAAATAGTTCTCAAATCTGTGACATCATAGTTATCTTTTGCTTATAGATATGAACTTTGATTGGAGTATAACTTTCACTAATTAAAATCTGTTTTATTTTCTGTAGAGAAGAATCATGTTTACAGTTATAATTCACAATCAAACCTCGATAACCAAATGATTGAACAAAAGAGGCAAAGGACATCTAGGGAAGAAGCTGTTCTAGACCTAGAGATAATTTTGATTCAAGTTTCCTTACTGCCATTGGTTCAACGATTGTAGTAAACTTTATCCAACTTTAGATATTTGATCAGGGGCTAGCTATCATGTATGTAACATGCTACATGACATGAAGGTGGATGGAAATCTAAAACCAGGACAAATATACATGAGAATAGGAAATGATTTCCAAGCTTCTGTTTGCACTACAAGCATGCATATTTTAGGCTTCCCAATGGCAAAATCTTCATCTAACATAGTGCTTTTTCATTCTGATATGTATTTACAATATTGTGTCGATTTCATGTCTGAATTTAAATAGGTACTTTGTGATCCATTGTGATTTGAAGTGTGACAACACATTTAAGAATGAAATAATAGGTAATGGTTACCTAGTGGCACACTATTATATTCTTGAATTGGATGGAGGGATGTACAGCAATACGAGTGACAATAACATCAGTGGAAGCAAACGAATTGGGAAGAGATGCATGCAATTCTTGTATATGAGTTTAGGTCACGTTAGTGAGAAGCGTTTATAGAAGGCTTGGATACTGTAGAGATTAATCAATCTTAAATCTTCTAAATCATTGCCGGCTTGTGAGCCTTGTCTCATGGGAAAATGGCTCGAGCTCCATTTGATCGAGTTAACCAACAAGCTAGTTAGATTTGTGAGCTAATAAATAGTTGCGTATATAATCCCATGAACACTTGCAAGAAATGGCTATAGTTACTTCATCACCTTTACTAACGACATTTCAAAGCATAAATTTGGGAATCTTATAAAACGCAAGTCTGAAGCCTTTGAAATGTTTAGAGAATTTAAAATTGAGGTGGAATTGCAAATTGAAAAAAAATAAAATAAAGATTCTCAAATCAATTCTTGGAGGTTAGGGGTGCAACTTAGATAGAAATATTCGCTTTTGAGTAGAAATATTCTAAAATATTCTTCTCGATTAAATGGACCAAAATCGAAATATTTCAAAATATTCCTAGTAAAATAGTAGATGCTTAGATAGGAAGTGAGCGAACACATGTTTAGTGAAGTAGGAGAAGCTTTTCACATAAGTGAACTGTGTCTAGGAAGCTTCTGGCACCTACTTAAGTTGTGGAGAAATTTCGACAGTACGCGCCATTACTCGCAGTAAAGGTAGGCACCTTGCATGCAAGTCCCATACGAACTTCCCTTTTGAATGTGTTGCCACATACAGATCGTCGTATACAAGAATTTTGTGATACAGAGAAATCAAGCTTGGGATTATTAAATTATCAGTGGTTGTGGGTGAAGTTAGGTTGGATTTTCCATTTTTCACCTTGAGAATAGCATTGGTTGGGATATATCACCCTCATGAAAATGAGTGCAACCCTCCTTTTAAGAAGAAAGTTTGGGTGGGCAATGTGCTAGTTTGGTTTGCTCATGTTCATGATCAAGATTTGGATGAGTTCCAATTTGTGGGGACTAAGGAGAGCGGTGAAGGTTCGTGCGTTGTTATTTATCATGCATTTTTCTTTCCATCTGTGTACTACCCTTTTAATGAATTATTTACAGTACAATGTACTGTTTTCTCCCCCCTTTTCGTTTCTCTTTTGTGTTCAACTGAAGTATTAATATTTTTACTCGCGCTGGTATAGTTATTAACTTATTGATTATTATTTGGAACGATGACTTATTTTAATGAATTCGTAATTTCTCTTCCTCGGGCAGATATATGCCATTGTACATTGAAAATCACTCAAATAAATTGATATGAGAATGATAATCCGAATACTTATGATGACATTTCAAATAGATTACTAGCCATATGGGGCTCTTCAATCTCATCAAGAAATGTGTTTCAAAGTACAGCTGCTTCCTTTCTTTAGCAGTTGTGCATCGAAGGAGGAAGATATTTTAACGTTGCGCAATATCATTAATGTTTCAAGACATATACTGGCGTCTCGTCTCTTTTCCAAGTCAAATTTTCCCATGAACACAGCGAAGCAAATTGTGTACTAGTCAGGAACATGAGTATATTTGGTTTGAGAAACCATCTGATTTAATCTCCGATTTAGCTGTAAAAAGTAGCTAGCATGTTTTCTCTTATTGTGTGGCGCCTCCTTTTGAACCGGGTTGAAAGCTCCGGAAAGTTTTTTTTTTTTGCACCACTCTTTATTTCGCCATCTTCCTGTAGTAATTTCCTTACTATTTCAATGACTAGTTATTCTCTTCTTGGTGTAGAAATAACTGACGACCGATCGGTGGCATTGGGGGATCAGTCTACAAATTAGCCGGCGAATTTGGTTCTCTCTCTCTCTCGGGTCACCGATCAGCCAAAAGGTGCTCACTTGTTCCTGCACTCTGAAAACGAGCACACTACTTGATCAGTCCTATTTGGTTATGAATTGTGAAAATGTGAGGAAATGTCTCAAATTTGAAATTGACCATACCTTGTAAGGGCCTGCAAAGAATTGGTTTACTCACTTCATTGCTAATTGAGTTTAGAGTGTAATCCCAACTTACTTCGTAATAATATCAGAACATTTTAGTTCAATTTCTTCATGTTTTGGGGTTGTTTATTCTGTAATATGTGTTTACTATCTAGTGTGAATATAGAAGCTTTTTTTAGCTGGGGTGACCTTAACCTTCTAGCTCTATTTGAGAAAATTTATGATAATAGAATATCTTCTATAATTTCATTCATTTTTATTTTATTTTATCAATTTTCATTAAGCCAACTTGTAGGCATTTTTTCACAATAATCGTTTATCATTATACATATTATTTTAAAATTTCAACTGATCAGTTAAAGTACTTAAATATAATACATTCAAGTTATATATGTCTTTTACTTTATATTCATTCCAAGGAGTATGAATAATATGTTCTACCCCACATGTAAGCATCATATTTTTAGTGTGGGCAGCTGCCCCCAGTGGGCCTTAGCTGCCTCTGTCTTTTGAGTGTGACTAATTGATTAAGATTTATCTTGGGGTATACCGAGTGAGAGAGAAAATGTGAGAGTGAGCGAGTTTCTTGGGTGTATTAGGAACTCCATTAGAGACTATTGAGGGATTGACATTAGTGAGGTTACCAATGAGTATGTGACACAAAGAAGAGTTGGGAAAATTATTCTTTCTGTCAACATTTCGTTGTAACCCACAAAAGCTTTTGAATGTCATTGCTTTTTGCAGTTGTCCGAATTCAGAAGACAAATTATAAGAGAAAGGGTTGGAACTCACCTATTTTAAAGACTATTAATAATAGTATATGTTTGTGTTGCAGGTGTAAATAGAATTACTCTCTAATTTTTATTTTTTTTTAGCACTCATTCGATATTTGAGTTGTACATAACTTATATTATAGCGATTCATTTTTTAATTTTAATTTTTTTTTTTTGCTAAATAAACTTGAGAAACTACAATTTATAATTTGCTAGACACCTATTAGAGGTGGAATATGCTCTACTAATCTGAAGGCTTGGAGTGTTTGACCTCAGCATGATGATGGTGAATCTCTCACTTAATTTTTCATACACCAATCACTTTAATAGTTAAAAGGCTTGACATTATATTGATTTAAATGATTGAATGAGTTTCCTATTTTTCTTTTTTCACACAATTAAAAATATTTCAAAATTGAGGCTGCGGTAAAATATGTAAATTCTCTTATCCAAAATGAGTACGTTATCTTTAAAGAAAGAGTCGGTTGGTCATCGCCCCACGTAGAAAAAGAAAAGAGAAACACTGTTACTATTTTATATTTTTTTGTATTTGGTTGGACGAATATGTTACAGGGATGGAAGAACTGGTGGAGAGAGGGAGAGAGAGAGAGATACAGAGTGGCTAGTAGAGTTGTGACTCACGTATCTATTTATGCTATGAAAGTGATGTGAGCTTTTTTACTGGCTATTTAAAGCCCTCGTCACCTCAAGTTCTCAAAACATGATATCCACTTGAGTCTCTCTCTCTCTCTCTCTCTCTCTCTCTCTCTCTCTCTCTCTCCGTCCCTCCCTCCCTCCCTCCCTCCCTAAATTACATCTCTGCAAATATTAAGCTCCATTTTTCCCCTCCACATCTCTTTTCTCTGAGAAGATGGCCGGCCGGAGTGCTGAAGATAATGCCGTCTTCAGCCAACAAACCGGGAGCAGAGGCCTCTCAGACTTTGATCCACCAAAGAAACCCAAAAGAAATAAGTACGCCTTTGGTTGTGCCATTTTGGCTTCCATGACTTCAATCTTGCTGGGTTATGGTAAGTATATATACTTCAAATTTTGGTTCCTTAGATTTGTTTTTAATTATTATTAACCCTCCAAAGTAGTCGTATATGCCTTTGCTTTAATGATAAAAATACACGATAAATATAAAAATTGAGTCGCGAGAGAAGCATCTGAAATTCTTAATTTATTGAAACAATTCGTTGTCATTAATATTCCAAAAGTTATATTTTTGCATGTGTTGATGTTGGTTTTATATATCTATAGACATTGGTGTGATGAGTGGAGCTGCAATCTACATACAAAAGGACCTCAAAATTTCCGACGTGGAAATTGAGATCCTACTCGGTATTCTAAACGTCTACTCCCTCTTCGGTTCCGCCGCTGCCGGAAGAACATCCGACTGGATTGGTCGCCGATACACCATAGTCCTAGCCGGGGCTATTTTCTTCGCCGGAGCTCTTCTTATGGGATTCTCCACAAACTATGTCTTTCTAATGGTCGGCCGGTTTATAGCTGGGATCGGCGTCGGGTACGCCCTCATGATCGCTCCTGTCTATACCGCCGAGGTCTCGCCGGCGTCATCTCGTGGGTTCCTCACATCTTTCCCAGAGGTTGGTTTATATGCATCCATAATCGCTATATCATTTTCCATGAAGCGAAACAGCCATAGTACTAGAGCTTATCACAAGTTCACAACCCAAAGCACAGGCAGCATGTTGGTGAGACCTATCACATGCATGCGTTCAACATTTTAAGAAACAAAAATAATACTCTTACCATTTATTTGTTTCATCTCTCTAAAAGGAGATGACACATAAGTTGATGGTCCTTACCTCTATAAGAAAGGTGCTACAAACGATGATACAATTAGGTGATAAGTACAAAAAATTTTAATTGTTACGAAAACACGGATGGTACTCCATGTGTTTTTATAAGAGTGGTGAAATTTTTTTTTAATTTTTAAGTTATTAACCTTTTAACTCACATAACCTACCATTTTTATAGAGATAATGGTGTATCACCTCGTGTGACGGTCACATTAAAAAATTTCTCGTGATAAGTGTAGCATTACTCTTAAAAACATCATACAAATATAAGAATTTCCATATGTCGGAAGTTTTTCTTTTATGTGGTTTTTAATGAATTTCTTTTATTTTCCCTCCACATGAAGACAAAAATAACAGTTTATTACTATAAAATTTGGATAATTATAAAAGGATAATGTTGGACGGCGCGTTATTTGCAATGTTATTTCGTGCACTCATTTTTTGAATAATGTTATGAATATTAAATTTTGTAAATAGTTATTTGTAATTTTTTTTATACATTTTTATTTTTTATTTTTGAGTAATACTAAGAAGATTAAAATTTATAAACTAAATGACATAGAAGTTGAGGATTTGATTATTACTTAATTAACGTGCTTATTTCTTATTATGGACACATCATTTAATTGTAAATTTAGTCTACAAACTTAATCTAATAGATGAATAAAATATTTTAGAAAAAAAAAAATTACGATGAGAAAATCACTTTTGAAAAGCTTGAAATGATTTATTAGTTAAAGAAAAAAAATTGTGTAATGCAAATATGAATTGATTTTGTTTTTATTATGAATTGATTATGTTTTCACTAATTTGATTGTGTGAATGTACACTAGGTCTTTGTCAATGTAGGGATACTGTTGGGCTACGTGTCCAACTATGCGTTCTCGAAGCTCCCAACTAACTTGGGGTGGCGGCTCATGCTCGGCGTCGGCGCAGTCCCCTCCGTTTTTTTGGCCATAGGCGTCTTAGCCATGCCGGAGTCGCCGCGCTGGCTCGTCATGCAGGGACGGCTCGGGGACGCGACACGTGTTCTTAACAAAACCTCAGACTCCAAGGAGGAGTCTCTGCTTCGATTAGCGGACATCAAAGAAGCTGCTGGAATCCCCGAGCACTGCACCGACGACGTCGTTCAGGTCCCCAAACGTAGCAAAGGCCAAGACGTCTGGAAAGAGTTGCTCCTCCATCCAACGCCAGCCGTTCGTCACATTTTAATCTGCGCCGTCGGTATCCATTTCTTTCAGCAGGCCTCGGGCATCGACGCCATCGTTTTGTACAGCCCAAGAGTCTTTGAGAAGGCTGGGATAACCAACTCCGACCACAAGCTACTCTGCACTGTAGCCGTTGGATTAGCCAAGACCGTTTTCATCCTGGTTGCCACGTTTTTGCTTGATCGGATCGGACGGCGTCCGTTGCTTCTAACTAGTGTTGCCGGGATGGTATTTTCCCTCGGATCTCTTGGTGTAGGCCTTACAATCATTGATCAGCACCACGGGGCTAAGATGACGTGGACTACTGCATTGTGCTTGACCATGGTAATAGCGTACGCCGCGCTCTTCTCGATCGGGTTGGGGCCCATCACTTGGGTTTATAGCTCTGAGATCTTTCCGTTGAAGCTACGTGCCCAAGGCTGCAGTATGGGAGTGGCGATGAATAGGGTAGTGAGTGGGGTTCTCACAATGACGTTTATTTCGTTGTATAAGGCCATCACAATGGGTGGGGCCTTCTTTCTTTACGGGGGAATTGCTGCTGTTGCATGGGTGTTCTTTTATACGATGTACCCGGAGACACAAGGTAGAACCCTAGAAGATATGGAGGTCTTGTTTGGCAAGTTCCACAAGTGGAGAGAAGCCAATGCAATGCTCGAAACGAAAACCCAAGTTGATCATGGCGATGGTAACAATGGAACTGGTACGGTCCAATTAGGCACTAAAGGGCCAGCTAATTAGATTAGTGTGATACGTGGATGGAATAATGGCAGTGCATTTAGTTCTTTGACAAAAGCTAGTGTAGGCGTCGGTTATATGTAACTAGAATATACCTCCTCATAATCGGCTACATATATAAACGGCTTTCGAACCTCAGAGACAGAGGAGAAAAGGGTTTGTTTTCGATATGTATTGTACAAGTTTGTGTTCCATGCATTAGCAAGGGAAAAAGAGTGTTTTCAATGAGTATTGTACAAGTTTGTTTTCATGAGCATGTAGAAGAGTTTGTTTTCAATGTCTATACAAGAAGTTTTCAGTTCAAGTTCGTTTTCCATCACCAACTTCTATTGGTTTGTTAATCTTTTAAAAGCAACGAGATTGTAGCTTAAGCTGAAATCTTAACCTTTGTTCATCACTTTCCACACCTGTAATATTTGTATATGTGTTGACTACAAAAATTACCTATCCTACGTGGCGCGCAGGCCGAGCAATTAATAAGCTAACTATGTCCTTCAATTGTGTGCGGGGCGTGCCAACTCGTCGGCCAAGCTCGGCCGGGGAGTAGAATGTGTTGATGTTGCGTTGATGTGCGCGGCTGACTTCTACGTCTTGTGATTGCGGTCGAGAAAGAAACACGTCTCGGCCTCTGGGTCCTCAAGCCTGAAGACAAGGCTACCAATTACAAAGTTCAAAATCAAATTCGGCTTTCGGTGTGCCAAATGTAGTAACCTGGTAACACCTCACTTCGCCGAGAAGGCTAATGAGATGACCTCTGCCAAAAAAGATTCGAAAATCCTTCTTGACCGAGACTTGGATAGATAATCAGTCGGCCTTAACGCAGTGCTGTTTATCCAAACTGAAGGTGCTCCGAGGTCAGCTGATTCTACGGCAGTAGTGCTGTTTATCCAAACTGAAGATATCACCGGTTGCCTTCACAGTGCTGTTTATCCAAACTAAAGATGTGTTGGCGAAAAGGAAAATAAAAATCTCAAGTTTGTTGAGAGGTTTCACGTAGAGTGAGAATTTAAGCATGTCAGATTTCTATGTTGAGTTTGAGGTCTCCTGAATGGTGGCACTGTCTCTGCATTTATAGGGATGCGCTGACTTGACTGCACGACATTATTATGCAATTGTCCAACTAATATAAAAATCTCCAACATTATCTTTCTTCTTTTTCCCCTTAAATTAACCTGATCAAATAATAATGGCTTTATCCCATCATCTCTTGATCCACGGTCACGAGATCACCACATCACTATCCTTGTGCTAATGGACTCTTCCCAATGTCTCCATAGGCTGAAGCCTACCTTTTCAAATGTCATCCTAATCACATCACTATAAAAAACCTATCTTTCTTAGACTTCTTGTCCCATCCAACTCCCAAAGCTCCTACTGTGCTAATCCCAACTTAATCTGTAATATGATATTGCCAGCAAACTGAAACATGCGGCAACTCCTTTAATTTTGCTCAATTGTATCCATGCATGCAAGACAACCAACAAATATTAATTGCATTAATATTATCCATAGACCAAAATATCGATAATATCAGCGAAATATTGTCGATATTATCATTTTTTTGAGATGAAGATATTTTCACACGTTGTATAATTGCATGTTAATTTTTTGAAGTAATTAATTAATGTTGTATAATTATTCCCTAGGATAATTTTAATATGTTTAATGTTATTTATTATTTTATTATTTTATTGATATTAGGTTTTATTATCAAATTGGATTATTATTCATTAATATTAGGTTTTTTTATTATTATCAAATTGGATTATTATTCATTAATATGTTTAATATTAGGATTATTTTATTATCAAATTGGATTATTATTTATTAATATTAGGTTTTATTATTTTTATAATTACTTAAATTCTTACAATCATTTTCTTTACTTCCTATTTAATTCTTCTGTAGAATAACTTTATTATTTAGGTTCTCTTTGTAGACATTGAAATTTCGGTAAATAAAATGTTGACCGATGGTCAAAGTTTCAATGCTTATGTATTACATAAATTTTACACGTAGCGTGTGATTCGACGGAAATTGAAATGAGTCAGAAAAACCATCAAATAGGACACGTGTCAACACCTGGCAAAGACGACTTATTTCATCTGGGATATTATATTCAAAATTAGGCCTTGGAATATTCTATAAATAGGAAGCCATTTCATTCATTTTCATTCACCAATTCACCAACACATTTCTCTACTCCCAAATTGGAAGAGAATTATCTTGAAGTTCGTTCTTCGTTCTTCGTTCTTCGAGATCAAGCCTCGACAACCCTTGAAGAAACGCTCTTCACCCTAAGATCAAGCCCCAACGGCCATTCGGATCAACACAACATCAACGTTCATCATCAAATCTCTGAAGATCATTCTCGTTCATCCTAAGATCAAGCCCCAACGGCCATTCGGACAACACAACATCAACAAATCCACACCATTGTTCATCCCAAGAATCAAGCCCCAACGGCCTTTCGGATCAACACAACATGAACGTTCATCATCAAATCCCTGAAGATCATCCTCGTTCATCCTAAGATCAAGCGCCAATGGCCTTTCGGATCAACACAACATCAACAAATCCACACCATTGTTCATCCCAAGAATCAAGCCCTAACGACCATTCGGATCAACACAACATCAACGTTCATCGTCAAATCCCTGAAGATCATCCTCGTTCATCCTAAGATCAAGCCCCAATGCCCCTTCGGATCAACACAACATCAACGAATCCACACCACTGTTCATCCCAAGAATTAAGCCCCAACGACCCTTTAGATCAATAGCCCATCAACAAATTCATATCTTACAAAGATAGAATCAGAGGATAAATAATAAAGAGATTGTAACCCAAAATTCATCAAATACAAATATTATTTTGTACGACACATGTTCTTGTCTCTTAGGAATTTTCTGTGTTTACAAATTTGGCACGCCCAGTGGGACAATCTCTACCTCTCATCTCTATCTTCAAATCCGCAAAAGAGGGCACATATGGCATCAAGGAAGGCTCAAACTGTTCTCGCAACTAACACGAAGAACAAGAGTATCATCATCACGATCGGTGGCACTTTTGGCATCACAACTCGAAGCAAGGCAAGAGCTCTTTCCACCGCATCTTCCCCCTCTGCATCAACTTCGTCAAAAGTTCATGAACACCCGAAATACAAGCCCGTGATCACTCTGGCCTCGCTAAGTGCTCCAATGAAGGATATCTCAAGGAAGTGCCCCGAGTCCCTACTATCTGATGCTGACTCGAGCAGCAGCACAGCCATGCAAGTCATGACCACCGGAGCGACTTCGATCGAGGAGCAGTTGGCTCAAATGAATGAAGCGATTGCAAAGCTCACACAAACTGTGGAGGAGAAAGACTTACAAATCGCCACACTTGTCAACCAATTCGAAATGAAGAACAACGATAGAATGGTAGGTGGTGAGGATGAGGAACCTCCGACAAAAGAAATCGAGGAGAAGCCAGACCAAGCAACGACACTCATAGGATCTCTGTCTATCTAGCAGCTGCAACAAATGATCGCTAGCACCATCAAGGCACAGTACGAAGGGAGCTCACATACCTCCATGTTGTATTCGAAGCCTTACTCCAAGAAAATTGACAACCTGAAAATGCCAAGGGGATATCAACCGCCAATGTTCATGCAGTTCGATGGGAAGGGAAATCCAAAGCAGCACGTTGCCCATTTCGTCGAAACTTGCAACAACGCGGGGACGGAATGAGACTACCTCGCGAAGCAGTTTGTCTGCTCTCTGAAGGGAAATGCATTCGACTGGTACATGGATATAGAACCTGAATCCATCAATAGCTGGGAGCAATTAGAGTGAGAGTTCTTGAACCGCTTCTACAGCACTCATCGCACAGTAAGCATGCTGGAGCTGACAAGCATAAAGCAGTGGAGGGACGAGCCAGTTGTCGATTACATCAACCGATGGCGCACTCTGAGCCTCGACTGCAAAGATAGACTCTCGAAAATCTCCTCAATCGAGATGTGCGTTCAAGGTATGCAATGGGGATTACAATACCTCATTCAAGACATCAAACCACAGACATTTGAAGAGTTAGCCACCCGCGCTCACGACATAGAGCTAAGCATCGCTCATCATGGAAAAAAAAAGCCGATCACCGACTTCAAGAAGGATAAGGTGTTTACTCCAAAGGTGGACAATCGTGGAAAGAAGCCCGCCAAGGAAGCTTTTACCATTGATGCTACCCCCATCAAGACTTCTTCCGCACCCATCAAAATCTCCTCTAAGAACAAAGCAAAGGAGATAACAAGAGGTGAGCCCTCTCGTACCCAAGACAGGTACAAGAACACCTTGAGGGAACTAGAGCAGAAAACATACCCATTTCCAGACTCTGACATGGCCCTAATGCTAGACGACCTGTTGGAGAAAAAGATGATTGAGATGCCTGAATGCAATCGCTCGGAAGAGATGAATCGCGTTGACGATCCCAAGTACTGCAAGTACCATCGCATCCTGAGTTATCCCATCGGAAAGTGCTTCATCCTCAAGGAACTCATCATGAAGTTAGCACAACAAGGGCGAATTGAACTCGACCTGGAAGACACGGTCGCGACGCACACTACGACGATTGTGTTTGGGTCCTTTGATCCCGTGCCTCTTTAGGTAATGCGTGACCATCCTCATCCATGCTTAAGTCATACGGCCTCTTCTGCACAACCATCGTTGGGGCAAACAACCAGGATGCACCGACTAACTATAATGAAGGATGGACCTTAGTGACCTGTAAAAACACGAAGAAGCCCAAACCACAAACCACAAGGCCAAAGGTAGAAGAAGGAAGAAAGCACCGCCGTTGCAACAATAGGAACCCCAAAAGAAGCGCAAGAGTTGCTAAGCCAACATATGCTGGGGAGCCTATGGAACAAGAGCCACGCATTCCCGTCTCCTTGGACGAGTACTTCCCGAATGACTTCTTCCAACGGTGCACTATCGCTGTATGTCACATGGTGGAAGTAAATGAACCATTAAGAGATGAAATTATCGCCTTTGAAGAAGTGAAGACCCTCATGACCAAAGAATGTTTGCCGACCCACGTTAACATCCAAGAGGCATTACGATTACCCGAGGAGATGCGGAAAGCACTGATAGTGGTCTTAGCAAATCCTAACGACCATGGAGTACAAGGAAACAGAGACAAAGGCTCAAGGCTTCGGTCATATGAATATGCCACATGATGTGCCGCCCAAGACTCAATCAACTTCACTGACGAAGACTTATTGCTGGGATCAAAACCTCACAACCACCCTCTCTTCGTCTCAAGGTACATAAGGGAGAGCAAAGTCAACTGCATGCTTGTGGATGGTGGATCGGCCATAAACATCATGCCAAAGTCAACGATGGCTATAATCGATATCAAAATAGACGAACTGTCCATAAGCCGTCTACTAATCCAAGGTTTCAACCAAGGAGGACAGAGCGATAGGCATGATCCGAGTGGAGATGACCATTGGTGAGCTCAAATCAAGCACGATATTTCATGTGATTGATGCAAGAACTTCATACAGCCTGTTCTTAGGAAGGCCTTGGATACATCAGAATGGAGTAGTGCCTTCTACCCTTCACCAATGTTTAAAATTCTATCGGGATGGAGTGAAGGTGATTCGAGGCGATACCAAGCCATTTACCGAAGCCGAATCACATTTTGAAGACGCCAAGTTCTACATGGAGGAAGACATGATACCCGAAGCTATCCCAAAAGAGGTAAAATCCATAGGCAAAGCGACGCCTAAAAAGTAAGAATGACAATCTGTTCCAAGAAAGTCAGGAGGACAAGCCACGCCGTCTTCAAGCAAAAACAACGACGAACTCGTGACAGCCAAATTGGGTGAAACGCCCTTAAGGACTGAACACACCCGTCTTCCGATACATCCCGTTGTCGAGAAGAAAGAAGGGTCAAACCCCATTCGAAACGGGGACAAGCAAAGCCGACATGCAACAGTGCAAGGATGATGTAGAATTGCTCAAGACGAATGCAATTTTACCTCTAACATAGCTAGGCGAGACTAAGATTGCAAGACCACCATAAGGCTTTATAAAAGCTCTGCCAAAAGGAGTAGAACCAAGCTTTCTCCCAACCAAGAGGACCGAACAAGGTTTTGATCCAAATGCTTACAAACTCATGTCGAAGGCTGGGTACGCCTTCATTCCCTCTTCGAATCCTGGAAAGAAGAGTTTGGACACTATCAACAACAAAGAACGTGACCTCACCAAGACTCAAAAGAGGTTGAAAGAGCATGGTTATAGAGTTGACAACGGCAAAGCAGGAATCGGCTTCACACCAAATGCACCTGTGAAGATTTCAAGCAAAGCGAAAAATGCTAGCGCTCAGCACTTCAGAGTGAGCGTCGTCCAAAACCGAGAAGAGCTTAATTCCGTTCCTCAGATATCAGTCTTCAATAGGATGAATCATCCAAGACCTAGAATATTGGCATTTCATCGCATTGGTGGTCAAAGCCGAACCTCCGTCTTCAAGAGGCTTAACACGCCAACATCCCAAAGTTCCCTTTTTGAAAGGTTGTCAGAACCTAAGAAACAAAGCAATGCGCCTAGCTTTCCTCCACAACGGTCAGTTATGAGAAGACTCGAAGAAACGGAGAAACCTTCAGGGAGAAAAGAAACAATGCCAAAGAAACAGAAGCCCGACAGCTTAGCAGAAAAGGACGACATCCAAAGCTCTGTTCCTTAAAAATTGAAGTGCCAAGCAATCTTGGAGGTTGACACAAATGGACCACTGAAAGTAAGAAGGTGCACCATTATCCACATCGGCCAATCTTCAGGCCAACAAGCCCAAAAGAACGGCACTGAAGGAGGGGTCCAAGAAGTCTTCCACATCACAATCCAAGAAGACAAAGAAAGTGAAGCCCCTGAGGAAGATGTCACCGATGCACCACCACAGCTCGAAGATGGAGGGCAAGCCACGGTTGATGAGCTTAAGGAGCTCAACTTAGGAACGAAAGAAGAGCCCAGGCCTATCTTCGTAAGTGCGCTGCTAAGTGCGGAGAAATAGAAAAGTACTACCAGCTGCTATTAGAGTACAAAGACGTCTTTGCCTGGACATATAAGGAAATGCCTGGCCTTGACCCTTTTATCGTTGTGCATCGTCTTGCAGTCAAGCTTGGAACGCGACCGATAAAGCAAACTCAAATGCGCTATCGATCTGAGCTCATCCCACAGATTGAGGCTGAGATTGACAAGCTAATTGAAGCAGGCTTCATTCGAGAGGTGCAATACCCCAAATGAATCTCTAACATCGTTATCGTCCTTAAGAAATCTGGCAAATACGTGTTTGCATGGACTTCTGAGACCTCAACGATGCTTGCCTGAAAGACGATTTTCCTTTACAATCATCGAAATCATGGTGGACGCAACCACTGGCCACGAGGCACTGTCATTCATGGATGGCTCATCTGGATACAATCAAATTCGCATGGCTCCCGAAGATGAGGAACTAACAGCCTTTCGCACTTCGAAAGGTATATACTACTACAAGGTGATGCCATTTGGTCTAAAGAATGCCGGAGCTACATACCAACGTGCAATGCAAAAAATCTTCGATGACATTCTACACAAAAATGTAGAATGTTACATAGACGATATGGTGGTCAGGACAAAAAAGAGATCAGACCACTTGAAGGATTTGCGAATGGTGTTCAAAAGGCTGCAAAAATACAACCTCAAGATAAACTCGATGAAATGTGCATTTGGCGTTACCTCTGGAAAGTTCCTCAGCTTCATTGTCATGCACCGTGGCATCGAAGTAGATCAATCAAAGATCAAAGCCATCCAAAGCATGCCTGAGCCAAGAAATTTACACGAACTGAAAAGTCTGCAAGGACGACTCGCTTTCATTAAATGATTCATATCCAATCTAGTAGGACATTGTCAACCGCTTAGCCGACTCATGAAGAAGGATGTTCCGTTTGTATAGGACAAAGCATGCCGCAATGCCTTTGAAAGCATAAAAAAGGTATTTGTCAAGTCCACTTGTCTTGGGGGTACCTGTGCCCGGGAAGCTGCTCATATTGTATATTGAAGCTCAAGAAAGTTCAGTAGGAGCACTCTTGGCACAAGAAAATGAATCCCAGAAAGAAGGAGCGCTTTACTACCTTAGTCGAACTCTCACCGGTGTCGAGTTGACTATTCCCCGATAGAAAAGATGTGCCTTGCCTTGGTATTCGCCATTCAGAAGCTCAGACATTACATGCATGCTGACACCATCCACTTGGTGCTAAAGCTGACCCGGTCAAATACGTCATGTCCAAACTAGTTTAACAGGGCGACTAGCTAAATGGGCGTTGCTTCTTAATCAATACGAGATCATCTACGTTTCAGCTAAAGTCGTTAAAGGACAAGCACTTGCAGACTTCCTTGCCGATCATCCGATCCCAGCTGATTGGAAAATCTCAAACGATTTGCCTGACGATGAGGTGTTTTACATCGACATCTTCCCAACATCGATGATGTTCTTCGACGGATCCGCATGAGCAGATGGTGCGGGGGCAGGAGTAATATTCATGTCACCGCAAAGGCAAATACTGCCTTATTCGTTCCAACTAGGCGAACTATGCTCCAACAACGTCGCTGAGTATCAAGCACTGATCCTCAGCCTCCAAATGGCAATCAACATGGGAATCACAACTCTTGAGGTATATGGCGACTCCAAGCTCATAATCAATCAACTCTTGACCTAGTATGAGGTGAGGAAAGATGATCTTGTCCCATACTTCCGGCTGGTAACTCAGCTGCTACAAAGGTTCGAGATAGTGACACTAGAATATGTGCCAAGAAAAGAAAATCAAATGGCAGATGCTCTCACCAACCTAGCCTCGAGTATGACACTAGGAGAAGGAAAAGTTGCAGACGTGCCAGTTTGCCAAAGATGGGTGATCCTGATGCGATGAATAAGCTAACACACAAATTAAACCCTCTTGTTGACAATTGTAGTATTTATGCAAGTAGGGATCGTTCTAAACCGGGGATTAGGAGGGATTGCTAATCTATATAAAATAAACTTAGAAACACTAAATAAAACTTTAAAAACACAAATCTAAAATCAAAACACTTAACTAGATTCAAATGATTCCAACTAAACTAGAATAACTCAAAATAAAACTAAAAAATAAACTAAAACAGATTCGCGAATGAATTTAAAAGATTCAAGCTATGAAAATTAACCAACTCTAAACTAAATTAACTCAAAGAACTCAAAAGAAATCAAATAAGGTAGATTCAAATCAAAAGACACAAATTGTAAAAGGGGGATTGGGTCTTGATGAGAATAACTTGAAAACAAACAAATTGTAAACTAGACAGATTTAAGCACAAAATATGGTTGTTTGAATGGATGATGGATTAGCTAGAGGGGTCTCATCCACACATGATACACTGTATATAAACCAATTTTTAGTTGTTCTTTCGATAACTTATGAAACTCAATACTCTGGGTTAACCGTGATAGCACTTTTTTAACCTTCAAGTTCTCCTTAAGTTAATGAATTGAATGGGATAGCGCATATAACAATTCAAAATATTCTTCAAAAGTTCCATACGTGAGAAGCACAATAGAGATACAATCAAAGATCATTAAGATTCATGAGAACTATAAGTATTGACGAGGCATTCGTAACTATGAAAAGCAGGATACTCTTGCTAAGAATTCACTTAACACGATTGTGGATAGCAACCTTTACTACTCATGAATATAAGTTCATAACTATTAGGTGAAATTACCTTATATTCTAGCATCAAACTTATGCATGAGAACTAAGTGTGCACTCTTAATCAACATACATAAATAAGTTATCAATCAAATAGTTAAGTGAATTAAAATCACAAATTATTAAATCACAACCAAAAGACACACCAAAACAACTTAAAAACACATAGAAACAGTGAGGAACAACTTATCTTCATGTGGTAGATGATCGTTGGTCGTGCTTGTTGATTTTCCACAGCTTTGATCTTGAGCTGGACGAGGCTTCTGAGAAAGGAAGAAGGGGAGTTCCTTGGTGGGCAGGCGAGAACAAGGGTAAAGGAAAAACATGCCATAAGATGTCTTTGCCTTCGACCCTGCTGATATGAGATACTTTTTCTTTGCATCTCCTCGAGTTCTTGGATCAACTCGGACTCTTCCTGCATCTTTTGTGAGATACTTTTGCTTTTGAAGATGTATCTCCCCATAGGTTTATTCTTGAACTGGGTTGGAAGGGCTCAAAGATGAGTACTCGAGAGCAAGACTAGGTACGCAATCAGGATCTCTCTTTCTCCTTGTTCTTCAGATGAAAGTGAGGACAAAGCATGATATGAGATACTTTTGCTTTTAACCTTCATGACATGAAATACTTTTGCTCTTGATGACTTGCTTGCAGAGGTACTCCAGGGGATGAGGAACACTGAGTAACTCGAGAGGTTTCTTTGGGAATACATTCTCCGAGATGAAGAAGTGTTGAGTAAGTCCGCCTTTGCTATGGAGGGTGAAGGTCGACACTTATAGGAATTTCTTCACAATCGGTACTATTCTGTCGGCAGCCGGTGGATGATTGAACAGTAAGGTTTACGGGCTTTCTGACAAAGTTACTCGTAATTCCCGCAAAGCGAAAGTTGCATGTGAAAGGTGATAGCACGTCTGGAAAAGTGGATCGGCTCGTGACTTCTGAGCAGGTTCAGCTTTTGAAAACGGAGTGCCTTTTAGATTCGCGAGCAGGTGCCTCTCCGATTTCTTCTTTTTATAGAGGCACGAATTTTGTTTCACAACACACTTGAATTTCCTCCTGTAAAAACTCCATTCTTGCACTTCTTTAATCTTGATCAGTCTGATCTCTTCTTTTTTAACACCTTCAGAAAATGTCTTACCCCTCTGACCGTCACCTTAACTTGAATGTCGGGGAAGATGATGACTTGTCTTCTCCGAACAACATTTGGAATCCGTCCTTTATATCCCCTAATGGTTCTCTTACAGTTAAAGACTCTATTATGAAGAATGATACAACTGCTACGGTTGTTGCTCGAAGCCTTCTCACTCCAAGAGACAATAGGTTGCTTTCCAGGCGGTCCGACGAGCTCGCGGTTCAGGACTCTTTGGCTCTCAGCGTCCAGTGTGCAGGCTCAGTCTCCAACATGGGCCAACGCCTTATTGCTCGATCTCGTCAGGTTGAGTCTTTGATGGCTGAGGTGGCTAGTCTTCGGCAAGAGGTCAGAGGTCTCAGGCACGAGAATAAGGAGTTGCATATGCTTGCAACTAGTTACTCAACAAGTATGAAGAGAAAGCTTGACCAGCTGCAGGAGTCAGAAGTTCGGATTCAGAGTGATCATCAAAGGTTTGTGGCATTACTGCAGAGGCATCTTCTACCTTCGTCATCTGGAGTTGCACCAAGTGTTGAGGCTTCGGAAGATCAAACTCTGGCGCTTCGTCTTTATGGAGCTCTGTCGAGTGCTGAGGCACCACCTGACCAATGAAGGCTATTAGTTTACACATTAGTGTAAAATAATTTTGCTTTTGTTTTTATTTATTTTTATTATATATATATATATATATATATATATATATATATATTAGAGCTTTTCTACGAGGATCAATGTAAAAACTTTGTTTTTACCTTCCCCCACACTTAAACTAAACTTTGCCCTCAATGTTTTAAACATAGATTCATACAAACAACTAAAGAACTAAGCAAGGCAAGATAAATGCAGTAAAGAGAAGGGTTTAGGAATGCAAATCTGATTTGGTGAGCAATTCCAAAGTCTCCCTTCGTTGAAAGCTTGGGTTGCCTCCCACGAAGCACTTGCTTTAACGTCGTACAGCCGGACGAATCTGATGCGAGAATTAAATCGACACAAATTAAACCCTCTTTTTGACAGTTGTAGTAATGATGTAAGTAGGGTATCGTTCTACGCCGGGGATTAGGAGGGCTTGCTAAAACCTCTAAAATAATTTAAAAACGTAAAAACAAAGTTTAAAAACACTAAACTAAAATAACTCAAAATAAAACTAACAAATAACTAAAACAAATCAAAAGACTCAAAACAACTCAAGACTCAAGAAAATACAAATTAAGCTAAAAAATCGAAACACACTAAAAATGACTCAAAATAAAGAAAACAATCAAATTAAACACTAGGAATTAAAATGGACGGAATTTAAATTAAAAGATTAAAAATAATAAAAATTAACTAAGTAATAATATTTTAATAATGGGGGGGTTGGTTTGGATGAAACGTAATTTAAACTTAAATAATTAATAACATTGACAAAAACATAAAATTAAAGTAAACAGATAGACGACGGATTGGCTAGAGGGTTTTTCTCCACACATGACACATATGCAACCTAAATTGATTTTCAGTTGTTCTTTCAATAAATTGTAAATTCTCAACGCCCCAAATTAACCATGAATTGCATAGATTAATTCTCAGATTTTCCTTAAGTTAATGGATTGGATGATTGCATACGACAACCCAAAACATTCCCCACAAGTTCCCTACATGAATTGCATAATAGAGATACAAGTGAGAATCATTAAGTTCTATGAAAATCATAAGTGTTGACAAGGCATTCGTAACTATGAACAGCATGATACGTTTGCCAGGAATTTACTTAACGCGATTGTGACTAGCAACCTTCACTACTCATGAATATAAGTTCATAACGATTAGGTGAAATTCACTTATATTCTAGCGTCAAATTCATGCATGTAAATTAAGTATGCATTCTTAATTGACAAACACAAATAAGTTATTAATCAAGCAGTTAAGCAAATTAAATCACAACTCAGAAATCACAACTGAAATTACCAATTCAAATTACAAATATAATCATGGTTTTGAATTATCCTCTAGCCAAAATAAATTAATTACACATATTTATAAATTAAAACAAAAGTAAAAACAGAGTTGGAAAGGATAAACCGAATCGAGAAGTTGCAAGAATCTGTGCACTTGTGTGCAGTGCCGACTACCTTTGTCTCTGCCCGTTGACTATTGCAAGCTGCCAGGAAGGCAGCCCTTCCAAATGTTTCCTTATCCTTTCCTGCGCTCGACTTCAAATGTCAGCCCTTTGCAGCGCAACCACCTGGCAGATCCTCCTCGCGGTGCTCCCTTTCTTCGCGCCGCCAAACTCCCGAGGGCTCTCCTCCAACCCGAGGCGCCTCTCTAGTCTTTTATTTCCACCGGAGCTTTTCTCTTGGCCTTTAAGCTGCCAGGCAGCTTCTGGAGCTCTCTCCGTGCTTGCCTTTGTTTTCCTCTTGGCTGCCAATGGCAGCCCTCTGTTTATCTCCGCTGCTAAGGCAGCTTTGATATCCTCTCTGCGCAGCTGCCTACGGGCAGCTCTCCTTATGAGCTGCTTCTCCCCTCCTCTCTGGTTTTCTGCCCACCGAGGCTTCTATATTCTGTTTTCAAAAACCCCCCTCACAACTCGCCAGTTCCTCTTTTGTTGACTGTGACTGGATCCTCACTTATTTCTGTCCACATGCTTCTGTCCAGGAGCCTTGTGTGTTTTCATCATCACTTCCCACCGAATTATTCCATCCCACATGCTGCAATCACAAACATATTTAAATATAAATATAAATATAAATATATATATATATATATATAAATATATATATATATATATATATAAATATAAATATATATATATATATTATTTTTCAAAAGATAAGTTTTATTCAACAAACAAGATAGTTTAAACGAAATTATTACTTAATACTTCACTTATTCTATTTTTATTTTCTTTACTAGATAAATCTTATAAAACATAAAAACAACGTAAATAGCTCAAAATATAACGAACTAACTAAGAAAAGATGAGTGAATTTGATATAAAATTATGTATAAATATGGTCCGATCAAATACCCCCACACTTAGCTTTTGCTAGTCCTCGAGCAAAACAAAGAAAACAGAAAAAGAAATAACATGAAAAACATTAGTTTCCACTTATTTGACCCTCATAGAATTTAATTCGAGAACATAATCAGCAAGAACCATAGCTAGCACCAAACAAGCTAATCCAAGCTCATCTTCCTTATTCAAAAATTAGCAGTAATCTTTAAATCATCCTTGAAGTGTAGTGTGTGAGATAGCCATGCTAATGCAATTTCAAGTTTTTATTTTTAAAATCATCATATGCAAACCAGCAACTTTCTCACGGGATATGCACTTAATCACACATGTGTTTAGTTTTAATGTGTTTCGCTCAAAGAAACAAATGTGAAAGATCTACCATAAGCTTGCATAAAAATCACTTCTCCACAATCATAATTGCAAAACTTAAATCAAGAGGACTTTTATTGGATGTAATGAGGCTTAGGGATAGGGCTATTGAAACGAAAGAATAGGAAAACACAAGTTCCAAGCTACATTACAAGCAATTATTTTGTTGAGATTTATAAGAACTCAAATTCTCAGCGATTCTTCTAACACCTCCCATCACACCCATAAACTGAAACTTTAAACTTTTTATTTTTATTTTCTTTGAATACAATCTTTCTTCTTTTTTTTTTTTTTTCTTTTCTTTTCCTTCTTCCTTTTCTCATTTTTTTTTTCAAATAAATACAAACATGAAAAACCCCCACACTTATTCTTTTGCCAAACTCATTCCAAGTACTTCACAAACATTTATCATAAGACAGTCTCAAATTGCTCGCTTGGAAAGGGTAAGGAAACATGTTTTGAGGTATAAGGGTAGACATATCTGGTGATAAGAAATAAAAGGCTCACATAACGGCTCAAATAGGCAATCTAATGGTATCATTTTTCTTTGGGACACAAGGTCATTTGGGCCATGGTGGTAAACCTAATGCCTCTATCATTTTCAAGTTCATGCAATCAATGACAAACATTTTGAAAGATCGTTACGCAAGTTCTAGAGATGCATCTCACATAAGTTCATCACACATGAAAGAATAGGAGTGTATGAAAAATGCACACACTTTCAATAGGCTCAAAAACTCACATGGGATGTATATGGTCACTAAATTCGCATATGAAGCTTTAAGTCATGCCACCAACACGGCTATGTGCATTTAGATTTTTCAAAGATGATCAAATATGTACAATACTAACAAGAGAATAAGGAATTTCATACAACACATGTTAACTAAGTTCTTGATAATCATGGTTCAAATTCGATCCAGTTATATCATTGGGTCGGGAAACTAATAAAAATCTAATTTAAAACCATAAGGAAAACAAGACAATATTTTTGGATTTTTTAAATTTTTCGAGAAAAATGAAATAAAACACAAAACTCCGAAAAAAATTAAGTAAAACACAAAGCTAATTAAGAAAACAAAAAGCAATAACATGGAAACAAATGAAACCAGTTCAAAGTCGAAGGTACAAAAATTTTCAATTTGGTCAATTTTTTTATACTTGATACCCCCACACTTAAACTAGACATTGTCCCCAATGTCATAAAACAAAAATATGCAAATAAAATTAAAATGAATAAATAATACGAAACAAAATAAAGAAAAGGGACTGAAAACTTCTCTAATTTGCAGAAAACCAAGCGATGACCCATAAGCGTAAATTTTGCAATCAATCTTCAAGGGAGAAAATAACCAAACGTTCCTGCAAAGAACAGAAATAAACAGTTAAGCACGCAAGAAAAAAATAGAAAATAAAGTAAACGAAAATTGAAAATGATAATAAAAGATAACAAAAAGAACTAATAGGTGGTCATTGGTCATGACTGTTGATTTTCCACAGCTTTCATCTTGAACTGGATGGGCCTCTTTTCTTGCAAGTGCTCCTCAGCTTAGTTGAGGATGAGTCAGCACGTTGTCTCCACATGCTTCAAGTAGTCCGGTCTCCACGCAGGTGTGGCATCTTCTTGAACTCTTGGATCAACCCAGACTCATCTGCTCTTGGGTGCTCCTCAGACTCCTCCTGCTTCGTCTGTGAGGTACTTTTGTTTTTGAAGAAGTACCTCAACACAGGTTTATTTTTGAAGTGGGCTGGGAGGGGTCTGAGATGAGTACTCAAGAGCAAGACTAGGTAAGCAATCAGGATCTCACTTTCTCCACGTTCCTCAGATGAAGGAGAGGAGAAAGCATAATATGAGATACTTTTGCTTTTAACCTTTTTAATATGAAATACTTTTGCTCTGGAAGGTTTGTTTTCTGGGGTGATCCAAGGGATGAAGAACACTGAATAACTCGAAAGCTTTCTTTGGGAAGACATTATCGGAGATGAAGAGAGGAAGAGAGGTTGAGAGGTGGAGAGGGTGTGAAGGTGTGCCTTTGCTGTGGAAGGCGAAGGTCGAACTTATAGAAATTTGGCTTCACAACCGGAACTATTCCTTCACTATTTGTCGGCAGCCGGTGAATGGATGAACAGTGCCCGTTACGCGCTTTCTGACAACGCGTCCGTAAATTCCGCAAGGCTGACGGTGCAGGTGACGAGTGACGACAAATTGGAATGATGATCTTTTGAAAACCGGGGTTCAAAACCGGGTGCGGCTCATGGTTTTCGCAACGCTCCACGCTGCACGTGATGAGTCACGACAAACTGGAAAAACTGAGCCCTCGTGATGCCACGTGATTGCTGAGTCAAGCCCAGCTTTTGAGAAAGGAAACGGCTCTTTTGAGACAGGACTCCGGCATTTGAGAAAGGAGCGTCCAGCGTTTCCAATTTGCGTGAGGACGCGTCTTCACCTCTGAGGAGCGGGCGCCTCTTTGATTTGCTTCTTTTTATAGAGGCGCTAATTCTGCTTCACATCACACTTGAACTCCAAAAATTCCTCAAACACTCTCCTCTGTAAACACTCTCTTCTGCACTTCTTGATCTTTCCGATCTCTTCTTCCGCTTCAGCAATCTTAATTTTTCCGAACTCTTTTCTTCCTCAACCCCCTCTAAAAAATGTCTTGCCCTTCCGACCGTCGCCTAAACTTGAATGTCGGGGAAGACGATGACTCGTCTTCTCCGAACAACATTTGGAATCCATCCTTCATATCCCCCAATGGTCCTCTTACAGTCGGGGACACAATGATGAGGAACGATATAACCGCAACGGTGGTTTCAAGAAACCTTCTTACTCCCAGAGACACTAGGTTGCTGTCTATGCGGTCAGACGAGCTGGCTGTTCAGGACTCACTGGCACTCAGTGTCCAGTGTGCAGGCTCAGTTTCAAACATGGGTCAGCGCCTGCTTGCAAGATCTCGTCAGGTGGAGTCGCTAATGGCGGAGGTGGTCAGTCTTCGGCAAGAAGTCAGAGGACTCAGGCACGAGAACAAGGAGTTGCACATGCTCGTAACTAGCTACTCGACCAGCATGAAGAGGAAGCTGGACCAGCTGCAGGAGTCGGACGGTCGGATTCAGAGCGATCATGAACGGTTCATGGCGCTACTCCCGCGGTTTATGTTGCCTTCGTCCTCTGGAGCAGCACCAAGTGTTCCGGCTCCGGAGATTCCAACTCTGGCTCTTCGTCTTCCCGGAGCTCCGTCAACCTCTGAGGCGCCACCTAACCAAAACCAATGATTTCTACCCGGCCTAGAACGATACCCTACTTACATCATTACTACAACTGTCAAAAAGAGGGTTTAATTTGTGTCGATTTAATTCTCGCATCAAATTTTGGCGCCGTTGCCGGGGATTAGGAGGGCTTGCTAAAACCTCTAAAATAATTTAAAAACGTAAAAACAAAGTTTAAAAACACTAAACTAAAATAACTCAAAATAAAACTAACAAATAACTAAAACAAATCAAAAGACTCAAAACAACTCAAGACTCAAGAAAATACAAATTAAGCTAAAAAATCGAAACACACTAAAAATGACTCAAAATAAAGAAAACAATCAAATTAAACACTAGGAATTAAAATGGACGGAATTTAAATTAAAAGATTAAAAATAATAAAAATTAACTAAGTAATAATATTTTAATAATGGGGGGGTTGGTTTGGATGAAACGTAATTTAAACTTAAATAATTAATAACATTGACAAAAACATAAAATTAAAGTAAACAGATAGACGACGGATTGGCTAGAGGGTTTTTCTCCACACATGACACATATGCAACCTAAATTGATTTTCAGTTGTTCTTTCAATAAATTGTAAATTCTCAACGCCCCAAATTAACCATGAATTGCATAGATTAATTCTCAGATTTTCCTTAAGTTAATGGATTGGATGATTGCATACGACAACCCAAAACATTCCCCACAAGTTCCCTACATGAATTGCATAATAGAGATACAAGTGAGAATCATTAAGTTCTATGAAAATCATAAGTGTTGACAAGGCATTCGTAACTATGAACAGCATGATACGTTTGCCAGGAATTTACTTAACGCGATTGTGACTAGCAACCTTCACTACTCATGAATATAAGTTCATAACGATTAGGTGAAATTCACTTATATTCTAGCGTCAAATTCATGCATGTAAATTAAGTATGCATTCTTAATTGACAAACACAAATAAGTTATTAATCAAGCAGTTAAGCAAATTAAATCACAACTCAGAAATCACAACTGAAATTACCAATTCAAATTACAAATATAATCATGGTTTTGAATTATCCTCTAGCCAAAATAAATTAATTACACATATTTATAAATTAAAACAAAAGTAAAAACAGAGTTGGAAAGGATAAACCGAATCGAGAAGTTGCAAGAATCTGTGCACTTGTGTGCAGTGCCGACTGCCTTTGTCTCTGCCCGTTGACTATTGCAAGCTGCCAGGAAGGCAGCCCTTCCAAATGTTTCCTTATCCTTTCCTGCGCTCGACTTCAAATGTCAGCCCTTTGCAGCGCAACCACCTGGCAGATCCTCCTCGCGGTGCTCCCTTTCTTCGCGCCGCCAAACTCCCGAGGGCTCTCCTCCAACCCGAGGCGCCTCTCTAGTCTTTTATTTCCACCGGAGCTTTTCTCTTGGCCTTTAAGCTGCCAGGCAGCTTCTGGAGCTCTCTCCGTGCTTGCCTTTGTTTTCCTCTTGGCTGCCAATGGCAGCCCTCTGTTTATCTCCGCTGCTAAGGCAGCTTTGATATCCTCTCTGCGCAGCTGCCTACGGGCAGCTCTCCTTATGAGCTGCTTCTCCCCTCCTCTCTGGTTTTCTGCCCACCGAGGCTTCTATATTCTGTTTTCAAAAACCCCCCTCACAACTCGCCAGTTCCTCTTTTGTTGACTGTGACTGGATCCTCACTTATTTCTGTCCACATGCTTCTGTCCAGGAGCCTTGTGTGTTTTCATCATCACTTCCCACCGAATTATTCCATCCCACATGCTGCAATCACAAACATATTTAAATATAAATATAAATATATATATATATATATATATAAATATATATATATATTATTTTTCAAAAGATAAGTTTTATTCAACAAACAAGATAGTTTAAACGAAATTATTACTTAATACTTCACTTATTCTATTTTTATTTTCTTTACTAGATAAATCTTATAAAACATAAAAACAACGTAAATAGCTCAAAATATAACGAACTAACTAAGAAAAGATGAGTGAATTTGATATAAAATTATGTATAAATATGGTCCGATCAGAATCCTCCAATTAGGCTTTATTAGACCTTTCGGCATGGATGGGTATGTCCTCCACAATGTGCTCCACGAAATTGTCATAGTAGAGCTTCAAACAATGTCTGTTTACCTTGAATTCTTGCCCCGTCTTCAAACTCTGGATTTGAACTGCACCATGAGGAAAAATATCGGTAATAACAAACGGTCTAATCCATCTAGAACGTAACTTACCTGGGAATAATCGAAGATGGGAATTGAAAAGTAGAACTTTCTGCCCATTTGAAAACGTTTTGGTTCAAATCATCTTGTCATGAAAGGCTTTCGTCTTCTCCTTATAGATTCGAGCGTTCTCGTAAGCTTCAGTCCTAATTTCCTCAAGCTCGTACAATTGAAGCTTCCTACGAACTCCAGCAGCATCTGTGTCCATATTGAAGGCCTTGACGGCCCAATGTGCTTTATGTTCTAGTTCAATGGGAAGATAGCATGGTTTCCCATAAATGAGTCGAAATAGGAACATGCCAATGGGTGTTTTGTAGGCCGTGCGATACGCCCACAGTGCATCATTCAAGCGCAAGCTCCAATCCTTCCTTGTTGGCCCAATTGTTTTCTCTAAAATCTACTTGATCTCACGATTTGAAACCTCGACTTGCCCACTCGTTTGAGGATGATAAGGTGTTGAAACCTTATGCTTAATGTTGTACTTCTTGAGTAGCGCCTCGATAGTTCTATTGTAAAAGTGGGATCCCTCATCACTGATAAGTACTCACGGCATGCCAAACCTTGCAAATATGTTAGTTCTAACAAAATCTGCGACAACTTTAGAATCATTAGTTTGGGTGGCTTTTGCTTCCACCCATTTTGAGACATAATCAACCGCAAGTAAAATATAATTAAAACCATGAGATGAAGGAAAAGGACCCATGAAATCAATACCCCAAACATAAAAAATTTCGACAGTAAAGATAGGGGTCTGCGGCATTTGGTCCCTTGCACCTATATTGCCCATTTGTTGGCAACGATCACAAGTAACACAAAACGTCCTAGCATCCTTAAAGATCGTAGGCCAATAAAATCCACATTCTAACACTTTAAGGGCTGTGCGTTGTGTGCCAAAGTGTCCTCCACATGCAAAAGTGTGACATAAACTTAAAATTGAGTTAAACTCCAAATTATGCACACACCTACGTATAAAACCTAGCATATTTTTTCAAATTTTCACGTTGGTTTTTGTTTAGGGTACTTGGGACTTGTGATCGGATCATATTTATATATATTTTTACATCAAATTCTCTCGTCTTTTTTAGTTAGTTCCTTACTTTTTTGAGCTTTTTACTTTGTTTTTGTGTTTTATAGATTTTGTCAAGCAAAGAAAATAAAAATAGAATAAGTGAAATTTTAAGTGTCAAATTTGTCAAAACTACCTTTCTCACTTATTTTCTTTGTTTATGTTTTCGATTCGGTTTGAGTGATTGAAATTGGTTTGGTTTGTTTTGTGTAAAAATAATAGCAAGTGACGGTGGAAAAGAAAAAAAATAAAAAGCAGCCAAGAGGCTGCCGGCAAGAATAATCAGTGGGGACGCAGGGCCTTAGCAGCTTGCAAAAGGCAGGGTGGCACAAATGCGGTACAGGGCAGCGCCCATTTTTGAGGAATTAAAATAAGGCCAGAGAGGCCAACTAGAGGAAGAAAGACGTGGAAGGTGCAGTGCACCAGGAAAAAGAAAAAGTGAAAATGGCTCAGCGCAGAATGAAGGAGTGCCAGACAGGAAGGCAGCGAAGAGGAGCTGGTGAATAGCTGCCAAAAGGCAGCTGGGGACGGAATTAAGAGGCAGCATTTATAAAAGGAATTCAGGCAGCTTGCAAGGGGGCGTGCCCATTTTAGAGTGCTGGCAGCAAAGCTGCCAACAGCGGCAGTCTTGCGGCACAGTGGGAAAGGCAGGCTGCCAACAAGGCAGCGTTGAAGAGAGGGCACCAAAGCTGCTTTGGCAGCGAAAGGAATTAAGAAGGAAGGAAGGCTGCCTTCCTGGCAGCGCGCAGCGCGAGGAGGTTTTTGGAGGAAGGCTGCCTTGGCAGCCAGAAAACCGAGAAGAAAGCAAAACAGAAGCTGCCAGTGGCAGCTAGGCGCAAACCTTAGCTCACGGTGCAAACTGCACAGTGGCACTGAGGAAATTGTGCTACTTTCCTCATTTTCGGTTCTATCCTCTCAACTTATATTTTACTTTTGTTTTAATTTCTGTTTTAATAATGTGTAACTAAATTCATTTTGGCTAGAGGTTAATTCAAAGCCATGGACATATTTGTAATATGAATTGATTACCTTCAGTTGTGATTTCTGAGTTGTGAATTTAATTTGCTTAACTGCTTGATTAATAACCTATTTGTGTATGTCGATTAAGAATGCATACTTAATTTACATGCATGAATTTGATGCTAGAATATAAGTAAATTTCACCTAATCGTTATGAACTTATATTCATGAGTAGTGAAGGTTGCTAGTCACAATCGCATTAAGTGAATTCTTGGCAGGAGTATCATGCTTTTCATAGTTACGAATGCCTCGTCAATGCTTATAGTTTTCATAAAGTTTAATGATCTTTGATTGTATCTCTATTGTGCTTTTCACGTAGAGGACTTTTGAGGAATGTTTTGAATTGTTGTATGCGTTTTTCCGTCCAATTCAATAACTTAAGGAAAACTTGAAGATTAAAAAAGTGCTGTTCACGGTTAATCTGGAGTGTTGAGATTTACAATTTATTGAAAGAACAACTGAAAATCAATTTAGGTTGCATATGTGTCATGTGTGGAGAAGAACCCTCTAGCTAGTCCGTCACCCATCCATTCACCTTAATTTCATGTTTTTGTCAAATCTGCAATTTATTTAGGTTTAGTTTACTTGTCATCAAAACCAAAAGCCCCCCCCCCCAATTATTAAATTGTATTATTTAGTTAGATTTCATTGTTTTGAGTCTTTTAATTCAAATTCCGTCCAAATCAGTCGCTAGTGTCTAGTTCGAGTCAAGTTGACTGTTTTGAGTCGTTTGAGTCTAGTTAAGTGTCTTTTGCCTAATTTTGTGTCCTTGAGTCTTATTTAATATTTTTAAATCAATTTAGAGTAGATTAGCAATCCTTCGTAATCCCCGGCCTAGAACGATACCCTACTTACATCTATACTACAACTGTTAAAAAAAGGGTTAAATTTGTGTGTTGTTTACAAGGCATCAAATTTTTGGCGCCGTTGCCGGGGATTAGCAACTTTGCTAATCCTCTGTTGTTTCTTTTTGTTTATTTTCGTTTCTTTTTATTTCTGATTTTGTTTTATTTCTTGTTTTCAGGTACTCATCATGGTGGACAATCGAACAATCAAAGAACTCTTAGCCTCGTGGTTGGACAATGCCACACCATTATGCATTCAATACCCCGCGGTTGCCCAAGGCAAGACCGATGAGTTCGAGTTGAAGTCAAGCTTGTTGCACCACATTCCGAAATACCATGGGCTGTCCATGGAAGATCCCAACAAGCATCTGAAGGAGTTCGAGGTGGTTTGTTCGAGCATGACACCCATCAATGTCGATGGGAACATTCTGATGATGAAGGCTTTTCCATTCTCTCTTTTGGAAAAGGCTAAAGATTGGCTCTACGAGTTAGCACCCGGAACGGTTACATCTTGGCATAGTATGAAAAGAGCATTCTTGGAGAAGTTTTTCCCAACTTCAAGAGTCATTCTCTTGAGTAAACGGATTAGTGGTATCCAACAAAATCAAGGGGAATCGTTTCCATCTTATTATGAATGTTTTAAATCACTTGTTGCTTCATGTCCTGACGGGTTTTTAAAACCGCACAAATTTAACCCTCTTTTTGACAGATGTAGTATAGATGTAAGTAGGGTATCGTTCTAGGCCGGGGATTAGGAGGGATTGCTAATCTACTCTAAATTAATTTAAAAACGTAAAAACAAAGTTCAAAACACTAAACTAGACTCAAAACTCGAAACACACTTAAAATGACTCAAAATAATGAAAACAATTTAAATAAACACTAGGAACGAAAATGGACGGAAATCGAATTAAAAGATTAAAAATAATAAAAACTAACTAAATAATATAATTTAATAATGGGGGGGGGGTTGGTTTTGATGAAACGTAAATTAAACTTAAATAAATTACAAAATTGACAAAAACATAAAATAAAAGTGAATGGATAGGCGACGGATTGGCTAGAGGGTTTTTCTCCACACATGACACAAATGCAACCTAAATTGATTCCCAGTTATGAATTCAACAAACGAATGAATGACAATGCTCCAAGTTAATTAGGTCCGCTTAAATTAACTTTCAGATTTTCCTAAAGTCATTAGATTGGATGATTGCATACGACAACCCAAAACATTCCCCACAAGTTCCCTACATGAATTGCATAATAGAGATACAAGCAAGAATCATTAAGTTCTATGAAAACCATAAGCATTGATGAGGCACTTGTTACTATGAATTGCATGAAACTTATGCCAAGAATTTACTTAACACGATTGTGATCAACAACCTTTACTACTTGTGAATATAAGTTCATAACGATTAGGTGAAATTCCCTTATATCCTAGCATCAAGTCTAAGCATGCAAATTAAGTGTCGATCCTTAACCCACATACATAAACAAGTTCTTAATCAACACAGAAAAGTAAACCACATCCAACATTCATAAATTCATAACTGGAGTAAATCAAATTAAAATTACAAATATAATCATGGTTTTGAATTACCTCTAGCCAAAATAAATTAATTACACATTATTTAGAAATTAAAAACAGAAATTAAATCTGAGTTTGGAAAGGATAAACCGAATTAAGAGATCCAGGGTATGTGCACTGTGCTGCACACTGTGCAGTTTACACCGTGACTTCTCGCTGGTTTCTTCTCGCCTGGATTGGTGTAAGCTGCCTAGAAGGCAGCCTTCCTCCCATTTGTTTCTCTTCGAGGACCTCTCCCCAGGACCTCCCCGAGCTCCTGTTATGCCGAGCCTCCCACTCAGCGCTTCCAAAGGCCGAGACTTCTCACCAAGCTGCCTAATGGCAGCTCCCTTCCCTGCGACTTCTGTTTTCCCCCTAGCTGCAAGGCTATCGTCGGTTCTCTTAATCCGTGCTTTTCCCCCTCATTTTAATCCCGAGCTCGGTGCTCTTCAATTCCCAAAGCTGCCCAGTGGCAGCTCAGTTATTTCTTTCAATTCTTTCCCCCCAAAGCCCGAGCTCCCTTTCCGTCTATCCCTGATGCTCCCGTGGTTTTTGCGCTGCTTGCGCAGCTCCCCCCTGTCCGTCCCAATTGGCTGCCTATTATATCCCAAGGCTTATGCACCGACTGCCTTTTAAAAAATGGTAGTTTTTTTTATCTTCCTTTAGCAGCTGCCTTATTATATTTTTTTCTTTTTCTAAATCGTGCTCCACTGCCTTCCACTTGCTAATTATTCCTCATCATTATTTTCTTTCTAAGCTCCCACCGAGTGCATGCCAGCTTAGTTGCCTTCCATAACTATTATCACACACACACATATTATATTATATATATATATATATAAAAATATATAAATATATAAATATATATATATATATATTATTTTTCAAATGATAAGTTCTATTTAATAGGCAATATAGATTAGACGAATTTAGCACTTAAAAATTCATTTATTCTATTTTTATTTTCTTAGCTAGATAAATTCTATTAAAACACAAAAACAAAGTAAATAGCTCGAAATATAACGAACTAACAGAGAAAAGACGAGTGAATTTGATATAAAATAATATATAAATATGATCCGATCATGTCCACAGCATCAAATGAAGGAGGAGCTGCTCAATCAATATTTCTACGAAGGACTCCTTCCCATGGAACGCCAAATGCTAGATGCCTCGGCGGGATGTGCGTTGGTGGACAAGACTCTGGTGGCTGTTAAAATTCTAATTGCAAACCGAGCACATAATGCACAACAATACGAGGGTATTGGACAAAGGGAACCCCCACGGCCACAAGTGAATGAGGTAAGTTCTATGTCCGACATTCAATCCCAATTAGCTAACCTTACTTCTCTTGTTTCTCAGATGGCCGAGGGAATGAAGATACATGGCCCAAGTGTTGGTGGCGTGTGCTTTATGCACGGACATGCCAACGATCAATGCCCTTAATTGATTGAGAATGGTGGGTGGGAATCTCCCAATGCCGTGCGTTTTGGGAGCCAAAACCAACCACGCCATGATCCATACTCCAACACTTACAATCCCGGTTGGAGAGATCATCCAAATTTCAAATGGCAAGAACCCCAACAAGGTCAACAACAAAGTGCATTTAGGCAACAACCCCCGGGTTTCTATCAAAAGCCGTGTGCACCAACTCAACCCCAAGCACAACCTGCCCAAAACAAATCAGGTTCTTCTATTAATAATGATCAAATTTTTCAATTACTAACCTCTATGGCGCAGAGTATGCAAACTAGGGACAAGAGAGTGGACGAGTTGGAGAAGCAAGTAGGGCAAATAGCGGAATTCATGGGGCAGATTAGAGAACAAGGCAAATTGCCTAGTTCAACCGTTGTTAATCCTAAAGGAGGCTTTAAAACCGTCAATGCAATCATGTTGAGAAGTGGTAAACAGGTTGGAGCCGATCCAAAATCATCCAAATCAAGTCAAGAAGAGGAAGACAAGTTGCTGCAAGAAGAAGCCCAGGGAGCACAACCCACGACATTAAAGGAACCATGTTTGCCGCACCCATCTAACACTTCTAAGCCACTCCAAACCGCCAAGGTAAGTCCACATTCGAATTTTTCAAGTTCTATTCCATTGAATGTGCCCTTTCCTGGCAGGTTTAAGCAATCAAAGAAGGAGGAAGAGGACAGTGACATTCTAGAGACCTTTAAGAAAGTCCAAATCAATATCCCGCTCATTGTTGCAATAAAGCAACTTCCAAAGTATGCGAAATTTTTGAAGAAGCTTTGTACATCAAGAAAGCGAATTCGGGAAAAAGAAGTGGTCCAGGTAAGTGAGAATGTTTCAGCTCTTTTACAAAGGAAATTACCCCCTAAATGCAAAGATTCGGGTAGCTTTACGATTCCGTGTGTTATTGGCAATACAAGGTTTGAACATGCCATGTTAGATTTAGGTGCTTCCATTAATGTCATGCCATATTCTGTTTATGCATCTATGAATCTAGGAGCTCTTAAAAAAGATGGCGTTATCATTCAATTAGCCGATCGTTCTAATGCCTATCCAAAAGGAGTTTTGGAAGATGTGTTGGTGCAGGTGGATCACCTAGTGTTCCCGGTTGATTTCTACGTGCTTGAAATGGAGGACTCGGGCCACTCTCCACCAATGCCACTCTTACTTGGACGACCTTTCATGAAGACAGCCCAAACCAAGATTGATGTGGCTAAGGGAGCATTAACAATGGAGTTTGGTGGTGATATGATTAAATTCAAAGTTCCTGAATCTGTTAAGAATCCTAATGATGTTCGTTCTTGTTTTGCCATAGATGTGATTAAAAATTTAGGCCAGGAACATTCATGCGCACCAATCAAGAAGGATGTACCTAGATGCATCATCGAAGAGGGGATTGGAGTGGAGCATAAGAAACACGTTGTTACTCCCCAAACATCAAATCTGGCCGAGAGCACCTTTGCTGCCACTTTTGAGTCTTCATCTAAATGCATCGGTAAGCCTCCTCCTCTAATTCCAATTCCTATTTCGACTAATATGTTATTGCCTTCGGTGGTGCAGGTACCAAATCGAATCCGTGATAGTGGGAGTGCGTACTTTGACTCTGGGAAGCCCAATGCCACAATCTGGGAGCATCATTATCCACTGCCATACATAGACTCAATGCACGAGACATTTGAAGAGCATGTTATGGAGGATGTACCCCTCCATGCCGTGGGGCCTATTCAAGCTTAAAAGGAAGTTTCGTCCGGCTAAAGACGTTAAATCAAGCGCTTCTTGGGAGGCAACCCAAGCTTTCAACGAAGGGAGACTTTGGAATTGCTAACCAAATCAGATTTGCATTCTTACACCCTTATTTTCACTACTTTCATTTTGTTTTGTTTAGTTAGTTGTGTTATTTGGTTTTTTTTTTTTTTAGTTTGTGTTTAAATAAATTAAGGGCAATGTTTATTTTAAGTGCGGGTAAACAAAGTCTTTTTACATTAATTTACTTATTTTACATTACATATTTTACATTGCTTAAAATATTTAAAATAATAATAATAATAATAATATTAGTAATATATATATATATATATATTTAAATAAACATAAAAGCAAAAATATTTTACAATGATGTGAACTAATAACATTCATTGGTCATTGGTCATTGGTCAGGTGGTGCCTCAGAAGTCGACGGAGCTCCAGAAAGACGAAGAGCCAGAGTTTGATCTTCCGGAGCCGGAACACTTGGTGCAACTCCAGATGACGAAGGCAACATAAACCTCGGGAGTAACGCCATAAACCTTTCATGATCACTCTGAATCCGAACGTCCGACTCATGCAGCTGGTCCAGCTTCCTCTTCATGCTTGTCGAGTAACTAGTTGCGAGCATGTGCAACTCCCGATTCTCATGCCTGAGTCCTCTGACCTCTTGCCGAAGACTAGCCACCTCAGCCATCAGTGACTCCACCTGACGAGATCGGGCAAGAAGGCGTTGGCCCATGTTTGAAACTGAGCCTGCACATTGGACGCTGAGAGCAAGAGAGTCCTGAACAGCCAACTCGTCTGACCGCTGGATAGCATCCTAGTGTCTCTTGGAGTAAGGAGATTTCGAGCAACCACCGTAGCGGTTATATCGTTTCTCATCATTGAGTCCCCAACGGTAAGATGACTATTGGGGGATATGAAGGACGGATGCCAAATGTTGTTCGGAGAAGACAAGTCATCGTCTTCCCCGACATTCAAGTTAAGGCGACGATCAGAAGGGCAAGACATTTTTTTAGAAGGTGTTGAGAAAGAAGAGTTCGGACAGATTAAGAGTGCAGTAGTGCAAGAGGGGAGTGTTTACAGTAGGGAACTCAAGTGTGTTGTGGAGCAAAATCAGTGCCTCTATAAAAAGAAGAAATTGACGAGGCAATTCTCAGATATCGAAGAGGCGTCCTCGCGCAGATCGAAGAGGCGTCCGCTCCCAAATCGAAGAAACGCTGTTCTCAAAAAAGGCGTTTCTTTCTCAAAAGAGACGCTCCTTTCTCAAAAGCAGGATTCTTTTCTCAAAAGAGGCGTTTCCTTTCTCAAAAGCTGGGCTTGCTCAGAAACCACGAGCCGATCCTCGAATTTTCCATCAGTGTCGTCACTCGTCACATGCAACTTGCAGCTTTGCGGAAATTACGGGCAGCTTTGTCAGAAAGCGCGTAACTTGTACTGTTCATCCATCCACCGGCTGCCGACAGAGTAAGAGAATAGTTCCGGTTGTGAAGAAAGTCCTATAAGTACCTACCTTCGCCTTCTATAGCAAAGGCACACTTACTCAACCTTTCTTCATCTCCCAGAATGTATTCCCAAAGAAACCTCTCGAGTTACTCAGTATTCCTTATCCCTTGGAGCACCTCAGAAAACAAATCATCAAGAGCAAAAGTATTTCATATCATGAAGGTTAAAAGCAAAAGTATCTCATATCACGCTTTCTTCTCACCTTCATCTGAAGAACATGGAGAAAGAGAGATCCTGATTGCTTACCTAGTCTTGCTCTCGAGTACTCATCTCAGACCCCTCCCAGCCCACTTCAAAAATAAACCTGTGTAGAGGTACTTCTTCAAAAGCAAAAGTATCTCACAGACGAAGCAGGAAGAGTCTGAGTTGCATCCAGATGAAGGTGGAGTGTGAGATGATCCAAGAGTTCAAGAAGATGCACATCTGCATGGAGACTTGAGTACTTGAAGCATGTGGAGACAACGTGCTGATTCATCCTCAACTAAGCTGAGGATCACTTGCAAGAAAGAAGGCCCATCTAGTTCAAGATGAAAGCTGTGGAAAGTCAACAAGCACAACCAATGATCACCTATTAGTTCTATTCATTGTCTTTTATTTTCATTTTCTATTTTTCGTTTGCATTTTCTATATTTTCTTGCATGCTTAACTGATTTATTTCTTTTCTTTGCAGGAATTTTTGGTTATTTCCACCCTTGAAGTTGATTGCAGAATTTAAGCTTGGGGGTCATCGATTGAGTTTTCTACAAATTAGGGAAGTTTTCAGTCCTATTGCTTTATTTTGTTTCTTATTATTTATTCATTTTATTTTTATTTGCATATTAATGTTTTCTGACATTGGGGACAATGTCTAGTTTAAGTGTGGGGGTATCAAGAGTAAAAAAAATGACCAAATTGAAAATTCCAAATTGAAAATTTTTGTACCTTCGACTACGAACTGGTTTCATTTGTTTCCATGTTATTGCTTGTTGTTTTCTTAATTAGTTTTCTTTTATTTAATTTTTTTCGAAATTTTTTAAAAAAATCCAAAAATATTGTCTTGTTTTCCTTATTGTTTTAAATTAGATTTTTTGTTAGCTTCCCGACCCAATGATATAATTGGATTAATTTTGAACCATGATTATCAAGAACTTAGTTAACATGTGTTATGTGAAATTCCTAATTCTCTTGTTAGTAATGTACATGTTTGATCATCTTTGAAAAACCAAATGCACATAGCCTTGTTGATGTGAAACTAAAGCATGAATTAAAGCTTCATATGTGAATTTAGTGACCATATACATCCTATGTGAGTTTTTGAGCCTATTGAAAGTGTGTGCATTTTTCATACACTCCTATTCTTTCATGTGTGATGAACTTATGTGAGATACATCTCTAGAACTTGCGTAACGATCTTTCGAAATATTTGTCATTGATTGCATGAACTTGAAAATGATAGAGGCATTAGGTTTACCACCATGGCCCAAATAAACATGTTTCCCAAAGAAAAATGATATCATTAGATTGCCAATTTGAGCCGTTTTTGTTGAGCCTTTTATTTCTTATCACCAGATATGTCTACCCTTATACCTCAAACATGTTTCCTTACCCTTTCCAAGCGAGCAATTTGAGACTGTCTTATGAGAAATGTTGGTGAAGTACTTGGAAGGAGTTTGGCAAAAGAATAAGTGTGGGGGTATTTCATGTTTGTATTTATTATTATAAAAAAAAAGAGGAAAAAGAAAAGAAAAAGAAAAAAAAGAAAGATTGTATACAAAGAAAATAAAAAGTTTTTAAAGTTTCAGTTTAAGGGTGTGGTTGGAAGTGCTAGAAGAATCGTTGGAGAGCTTGAGTTCTTATAAATCTCAACAAAAGAATTGCTTGCAATGTAGCTTGGAACTTGTGCTTTCCTATTCTTTCGTTTCAATAACCCTATCCCTAAGCCTCATTACATCCAATAAAAGTCCTCTTGATTTAAGTTTTGCAATTATGATTGTGGAGAAGTGATCTTTATTCAAGCTTATGGTAGAACTTTCACATTTGATTCTTTGAGCGAAACACATTAAAACTAAACACATGTGTGATTGAGTGCATATCCCGTGAGAAGGTCGCCAGTTTGCATATGATGATTTTGAAAATAAAAACTTGAAATTGCATTAGCATGGCTATCTCACACACTACACTTCAAGGATGATTTAAAGATTACTGCTAATATTTGAATAAGGAAGATGAGCTTGGATTAGCTTGTTTGGCGCTAGCTATGGTTCTTGCTGATTTGTGTTCTCGAATGAAATCTATGAGGGTCACATAGGGGGAAGCTAATGTTTTTCATGTTACTACTTGTTCTTGTTTTTTTTGTTTTGCTCGAGGACTAGCAAAAGCTAAGTGTGGGGGTATTTGATCGGATCATATTTATATATATTTTTACATCAAATTCTCTCGTCTTTTCTTAGTTAGTTCCTTACTTTTTTGAGCTTTTTACTTTGTTTTTGTGTTTTATAGATTTTGTCAAGCAAAGAAAATAAAAATAGAATAAGTGAAATTTTAAGTGTCAAATTCGTCAAAACTACCCTTTTCACTTATTTTCTTTGTTTATGTTTTCGATTCGGTTTGAGTGATTGAAATTGGTTTGGTTTGTTTTGTGTGAAAATAATAGCAAGTGACGGTGGAAAAGAAAAAAAATAAAAAGCAGCCAAGAGGCTGCCAGCAAGAATAATCAGTGGGGACGCAGGGCCTTAGCAGCTTGCAAAAGGCAGGGTGGCACAAATGCGGTACAGGGCAGCGCCCATTTTTGAGGAATTAAAATAAGGCCAGAGAGGCCAACTAGAGGAAGAAAGACGTGGAAGGTACAGTGCACCAGGAAAAAGAAAAAGTGAAAAGGGCTCAGCGCAGAATGAAGGAGTGCCAGACAGGAAGGCAGCGAAGAGGAGCTGGTGAATAGCTGCCAAAAGGCAGCTGGGGACGGAATTAAGAGGCAGCATTTATAAAAGGAATTGAGGCAGCTTGCAAGGGGGCGTGCCCATTTTAGAGTGCTGGCAGCAAAGCTGCCAACAGCGGCAGTCTTGCGGCACAGTGGGAAAGGCAGGCTGCCAACAAGGCAGCGTTGAAGAGAGGGCACCAAAGCTGCTTTGGCAGCGAGAGGAATTAAGAAGGAAGGAAGGCTGCCTTCCTGGCAGCGCGCAACGCGAGGAGGTTTTTGGAGGAAGGCTGCCTTGGCAGCCAGAAAACCGAGAAGAAAGCAAAACAGAAGCTGCCAGTGGCAGCTAGGCGCAAACCTTAGCTCACGGTGCAAACTGCACAGTGGCACCGAGGAAATTGTGCTACTTTCCTCATTTTCGGTTCTATCCTCTCAACTTATATTTTACTTTTGTTTTAATTTCTGTTTTAATAATGTGTAACTAAATTCATTTTGGCTAGAGATTAATTCAAAGCCATGGACATGTTTGTAATATGAATTGATTACCTTCAGTTGTGATTTCTGAGTTGTGAATTTAATTTTCTTAACTGCTTGATTAATAACCTATTTGTGTATGTCGATTAAGAATGCATACTAAATTTACATGCATGAATTTGATGCTAGAATATAAGTGAATTTCACCTAATTGTTATGAACTTATATTCATGAGTAGTGAAGGTTGCTAGTCACAATCGCGTTAAGTGAATTCTTGGCAGGAGTATCATGCTTTTCATAGTTACGAATGCCTCGTCAATGCTTATAGTTTTCATAAAGTTTAATGATCTTTGATTGTATCTCTATTGTGCTTTTCACGTAGGGGACTTTTGAGGAATGTTTTGAATTGTTGTATGCGTTTTTCCGTCCAATTCAATAACTTAAGGAAAACTTGAAGATTAAAAAAGTGTTGTTCACGGTTAATCTGGAGTGTTGAGATTTACAATTTATTGAAAGAACAACTGAAAATCAATTTAGGTTGCATATGTGTCATGTGTGGAGAAGAACCCTCTAGCTAGTTCGTCACCCATCCGTTCACCTTAATTTCATGTTTTTGTCAAATCTGCAATTTATTTAGGTTTAGTTTACTTTTCGTCAAAACCAAACCCCCCCCCCCCAATTATTAAATTGTATTATTTAGTTAGATTTCATTGTTTTGAGTCTTTTAATTCAAATTCCGTCCAAATCAGTCGCTAGCGTCTAGTTCGAGTCAAGTTGACTGTTTTGAGTCGTTTGAGTCTAGTTAAGTGTCTTTTGCCTAGTTTTGTGTCCTTGAGTCTTATTTAATATTTTTAAATCAATTTAGAGTAGATTAGCAATCCCTCCTAATCCCCGGCCTAGAACGATACCCTACTTACATCTATACTACAACTGTCAAAAAGAGGGTTAAATTTGTGTGTTGTTTACAATGCATCAACTAGCTTAGACACTAAAAAATTAACCAAATCAGCATACCATGGCTCACTTACCTCCATGGACATCAACTGCTCGTCAGGGAATGCTTCTGGGATGGGTAATTACTCCTCGTTATGCACCAAACGACTTAGATGGTCAGCCACCACGTTTTCACTGCCTTTCTTGTCCTGAATTTCGATGTCGAACTCTTGAAGCAGCAGCGTCCATCGAATAAGCCTTGGCTTGGCCTTCTTTTTTGTGAGCAAGTACTTCAACACTGCATGATCAGTGTAAACAATCACTTTAGTACCAATTAAATATGAACGAAATTTATCTAAAGCAAAAACTACAGCAAGAAGTTCTTTTTCTGTAGTGGAGTAGTTCAACTGGGCGTCATTCAAGGTCCTTGAGGCATAGTAGATGACATGAGGCCTCTTGTCTTTTCTTTGTCCCAAAACAGCTCCAATTGCATAATCTGATGCATCGCACATTAGCTCGAAAGGAAGGCTTCAATCTGGTGGTACAATGATGGGGGCCGAAGTAAGCATCTCCTTGAGGTGTTTAAAGGCTTTTTCACATTCCTCGTCAAACTTAAAGGGTACATCCTTCTGTAGGAGACGGCAAAAGGAGGGGGGTTAGAAATCTTCGAGATGTCTTTGATGAATTGCCTATAGAATCCTGCATGACCAAGAAAAGAACGAATCTCTCTCACCGAAGTGGGAGAGGGTAAGTAGCGCACAAGATCTATTTTCGACTTATCAACCTCAATTCCCCTTTTTGAAATGATGTGACCTAAAACAATGCCTTGTTTAACCATAAAGTGGCATTTCTCCCAATTTAAAACCAGGTTCGTATCCATGCATCGTTTTAAGATCGAACTGAGATTATTTAAGCAACCGTCAAACGAATCACCAAAAACACTGAAATCGTCCATGAAAACCTCAATAATTTTTTCAACAAAATCTGAAAATATGCTTACCATGCATCGTTGAAAAGTTACTGGAGCATTGCACAAACCAAATGGCATACGGCGATATGCAAAGGTGCCAAACGGACAAGTAAAAGTGGTCTTTTCTTGGTCGTTCGGAGCTATGACAATTTGGTTATATCCCGAATAGCCATCAAGAAAACAATAAAAGGAATGACCGGCTAACCTTTCAAGCATTTGGTCAATGAACGACAAGGGGAAATGGTCCTTCCTCGTGGTGGCGTTGAGCTTTCTATAGTCGATGCACACTCTCCAACCTGTTTGAATTCGGGTAGGCACGAGTTCATTTTCTTCATTCTTTACCACAGTAACTCCTGACTTCTTTGGAATGACTTGAATTGGTAAACTCATCGGCTATCTGAGATTGGATAGATGACCCCACAATCAAGGAGCTTGATAATTTCCTTTTTCACAACGTCCATCATCGGAGGGTTGAGACGGCGTTGAGCCTCTCGAGTTGGTTTAGCCCCCTCCTCAATATGTATGCGATACATGCATGTAGTAGGGCTAATTCCTTTGATGTCGGCTAGGGTCCATCCAATGGCAGTTTTATGATCCTTTAACACTCGAATAAGTTTTTCTTCCTCAAATTCCATGAGTGATGATGAAACAATGGCGGGCAACGTTTCTTTTTCTCCCAAAAAGACATACTTCAAATGGTTGGGCAATGGTTTAAGCTCTAGCGTAGGTACCTGCACCACCGAAGGTAACATTTTGTTAGTATAAACAGGAATTGACATTGGGATTAAAGACTTACCAACGCAAGGTGGGAATGACTCAAGTGCAGCCACCATCTCCTCAATTTCTTCACTAGAACCCACGGCAAAAGCTTCCTCCATGTTGTTGCCGTGCCCGTGCACAATTTATGGGGCTTGGGTTGTGCTTTTTATTCCTTGAATGATGGTTGTCTCAAGGGCATCTCAATCCAATGAGTCAAGAAATTCATACGCCAAAGATTCCAAAATATCAATAGAAAAACATGAATGATCATCAATAGGATATTTCATGGCTTCAGAAATATTAAAATCAATAAATTCCCCATCAAATTCCATTGACAATGTCCCTTTGAACACATCGATCTTTGTCCGGGCTGTTTTCATGAATGGTCTCCCAAACTAGATTGGCAATGGTGTAGTATGGGCTGATTCATCCATCTCTAGAACGTAGAAATCAGCCGGGAATACTAAATGATCCACCTGCACTAAAACATCTTCCAAAACTCCTTTTGGATAGGCGTTAGAGCGATCGGATAATTGAATGATTACACAATTTTTTTTTAGTTCCCCTAAGTTCATAGATGCATAGATTGAGTATGGCATTACATTAATTGATGCACCTAAGTCTAGCATTGATAGGAGTATATTTATACAACTTAGTTAGCTTGTTTCCTTGCATTTAGATTGTTAGTCCTTAGTTATTTTAGTATTTTAAGCTATTTTCGTGTGTTTGTAGGTCCAAATGACAAAGTATGTAAGAAAGTGCAATTTGGAGCATTTTGGAGCATTTTTGGGCATTGGATGGTTAGCTTATGCTTGGAGCCAAGTGGATGGATGAAATTGAAGATTAAGGGATCCTCTCCTTTCCTATTTTCTGACCCAAAAACACATCACACTCACTTATTTCACCTACAACATCCACTTATTCCACCTACAACACCCACTCACTTCACCTACAACATCCACACCCACTTCACCTACAACATCCACTTATTCCACCTACAACATCCACTCACTTCACCTACAACACCCACTTCACCTACAACATCCACTTACTTCACCAAGAAATTTTGTGGTAGTGATTCATTTTCAGAATCTATAAATAGGCTTCTCCATCTCAAGACAAATTCACATCTACAACACATTCCATAAACAACACAATTTTTGCCGCAAGTTTCCTTCTTCCTCCATCCATTTCCATCCACCTCTTTTCCTATCCATCCCTTACCACCCTTCCATACTCTCTCAACCTATCCAATCTCTGCCACATCCCCTAGACCATCCAAACACCACACCCACCTTGGTGTCGCATGTTTGCAAGAAATGAGGAGAACTTGGAGCTGTGCTAACCATTCAAGACGTTGGATTGTTGGAGCGTTCTAGGTGTCTTCTACTTTTGTTTATCATGTTTAAATTCAATTATAGTTGTTTAATTGCAAATATGTGGAACTAAATTCGTTTTGGCTAGAGGTTGATTCAAAGCCATGAACATATTTGTAATATGAATTGATTACCTTCAGTAGTGATTTCATGAGTTGTGAATTCAATTTGCTTAATTGCTTGATTTATAACTTACTCTTGTATGTCGATTAAGGATGCATACTTAGTTTGCATGCATGAATTTGATGCTAGAATATAAGGGAGTTTCACCTAATCGTTATGAACTTATATTCACAAGTAGTGGAGGTTGCTAGTCACAATCGCCTTAAGTGAATTCTTGGCAAGAGTATCATGCTGTTCATAGTTATGAATGCCTCGTCAATGCTTATAGTTTTCACAAAGCTTAATGATCTTTGATTGTATCTCTATTGTGCTGTTCACGTAGGGGACTTTTGAAGAATGTTTTGAATTGTTGTATGCACTTTTCCGTCCAATTCAATAACTTAAGGAAAACTTGAAGGTTAAAAAAGTGTTGTTCACGGTTAATCTGGGGTGTTGAGATTCATGGTTTATTGAAAGAACAACTGAAAATTGGTTTGTATGCAAGTGTGTCATGTGTGGAGAAGAACCTGTTGGAAGTATGCCCACAAAGCCACTCATTTGATGTAATAGCTTTTTGGAATACTTATTGTATTAAACTTATATATATGTTTAATAGAGGGCAAAGCTTATTGTTAATCACTGTTTATTGTATCTTGTGTTTAATCAATAAGTGAATCCAAGGAATGTATTTGATCTAAGAGATAAGTGATCTAAGTAAGTTAGATTTACGAGACCTTTCTCCTATGCTCATTCCTAAAACGTTCCTAGCCGTAGGGTTGCCAATTGGGCATTGACAATCCGCTAAGGTTAGTATGTGTTATGTCGACTCAAGCGTGGATATGACAAGTCTCAAGTCATTTAGTGTTGGACACTAAGACAAACACATCGGTGCTTGAAAGAGTAATCGAGTACACTGAACTACAATCAAAACAGAGTTCAAACATACATGTCATGTAAGAACTCGATGGTTACAATATGCAAAGTAGTCCTTTGACCTGAGGCATCATTGATGTCTAATGGTTAGGTCCTTGATCTTTGATCGTGTCAAATGGCATTCCTTTGGAGTGTCCACGGCATGGTTGGGGTCAAGCTATCTAGTCATGTAGACATGTGAATGCACAACAAGGGATCTCTAACCTTATGGAAGGATAATACTCTAAGATATGATTCGAGAGTCTTTGGCCAAAGCATGTGAATATGACTAAGGAAATTTGTTCCAAATCTTATTCAAGCGAATCATATAAAGAAGTATCACATTGGATAGTAGACATGAAACAAACTATCACTTAAACAATGTGATTAAGAGTATTGTATTAGAGAAGGACCGTATTGCATTGTAATTGTAACTGGATAGGTTCTCCAACCACTTCTGCTTAGCTTGGTTAACCATGACATGCTGCTAGGTGTCACTCATGGTTTGTGGTAGCCCTAAAGATTGACAAACACTAATCTTAAGGGAGAATTGAAATGTGATTTTAATTCACAATCGATAGTTAAGAGTAACATCGCCCACTGCCTCGCTAATTGGAACCTAATGGATCGTACACCGAGTAAAGATGAAAGTGAAGTAATTAAATGAAATGGATAAGCAATTAAATAGTTAATTGAAGAATGGTCAAAGTTAATTAATTAGTTAATTAATTATACGAAACATTCGTATTAGGCTTCTAAGTTGGTTTTGGGTTTCGGGGCCCAAAAAGTGTTTTGGTCCACAAGGCCCATTATGTTTAAGTTGTATGACAACTAAAACAAATTGGGCAATTAGCCCAAAGACAAAAGGGAGGCCGGCCACAACAATGAGGGGTAGCAAACTTGCGTTATTTACAAGTTTGCCACTCACTAGAAATGAAGTATAAATTAAACTTTATAGCTTTATTTCACTTAGGGTTTTCCTTAAGAAATTTGGGTGAAACTTTTCTCTCTATTTTTCTACAAGGAGGCCGGCCACCTTAGGGAGGAAATCTAGCAATTTCTTCACCCCTAAGTCATCCATTTTATCTTCACATTTTATCTTTGGTGTAGAGACATGGAGACATCAAATCTTTGGTGTTTTGGAGAACCAATCCTCAAGGAAGCAAGGAGGTGACTTGAAGGCCCTCCACTTGGGTGAATCCCTTGTGTAATCAAGGATGAGCTTCAAGGGTAATGATTCTCTAAATCCTTAATCTCTTTAATGTTGTTAAAGAGTCATGGTTCACCATCTACTAGGCTTTGAAAGTCATGGGTTTTATGAATTGATTTTGGATGCATGTTTAATTTAATTTGTTAATATTTTGCATATGTATTCAAATGTTCTTTAATGTTCTTCACTAGGACATAAATTTTCCTTCAGAACCCTCTAGCTAGTCCATCATCCATTGATTTACTCAAATCTGTCTTAAAATCTGTTTTACAAAGTTTACTTAGTTTTTGTTTAAATTCGTCCAAAACCAAACCCCCCATTGTTAAGTTGTATTCTTTAGTTATAATCCGTACAATTTGATGTCTTTTGAGTATTTTGAGTCTTTGTAATCCCAAATTCGTTTAAATCCATCCCTAGTATCTGTTTTTATTCAATTTGCTAGTTTTGTGTTGTTTTGACTATTCTAGTGTGTTTTAAGTTATTATAGTTTAGCTTTCTGTTTTACAGTTTTGTTTTGTGTTTTTGAGTCTTGTTTAATATTTTTACGTCAGTTAGGTGCATTAGCAATCCCTCCTAATCCCCGGTCTAGAATGATACCTTACTTACATCTATACTACAATTGTCAAAAAAGAGGGTTTAATTTGTGTGTTGTTTTACAACGCTTCAAGCATGGCACGTTTGAAATTAGTATTGCCAATAACACAAGGAATCGTAAAACTACCCGGATCTTTGCATTTAGGGGGTAATTTCCTTTGTTAAACAGCGGAGACATTCTCACTTACCTGGACAACCTCCTTGTTTGAAATCTTCCTCTTTGTTGTGCATAGTTCATTCAAGAACTTGGCGTACCTTGGAACTTGCTTAATTGCATCAAGGAAAGGGATATTGACTTGCACCTTTCTAAACATCTCGAGAATGTCCTTCTCAGCTTCCTCCTTATTCGATTGCATGAACATGCGAGGGAATGGCACATTTGGAGGAACGACGTCAGAAATAATCGAATTTGGAACTCCCTTACCTTTGATGGACATCATGGATGGCTTATGGGACTTAGGTGGCTGCGGCAAGATTTTGGATCCCTTTGCCGTAGCCTTTTCTTCTTCCTCCTCTTCAATTTGCATCATTTCATCCTCTTTGTGACCTATTTTTGATGATGTAGGACCTGCCCCAACTTCCTTGCCACTTCTCAAAAGGATGGCTTTTGCGGATTCGAATCCTCCATTTGGATTTGCAATGGTTGAGCTAAGAAGCTTTCCTTGATCTCTAAACTGCCCCACAAATTCTGCAATCTCTCCAATTTGTTTCAACAATTGATCTACCCGTTTGTCTTGGCTTTGCATGGCCTTTGTTTGATTCTCTTGGCCCTGAGACAAATTGGTTAGCAACTTAAGAAGTGTGTCATTATCCAAAGAATTACCTGAAGTGTTTTGGACAGATTGTTGTGGGGCTTGATTTGAGGCATATTGCTTGGTGTAGAAGCCTAGAGGTTGCTTCCTAAAGCCCCATTGCTGTTGGGATTGTTGGGGCTCCCTCTATTTGAAGTTGGGGTGGTCTCTCCACCCTGGATTGTACGTGTTTGAATATGGATCGTTTGGGGGCTGATTCTGATTTTGGAATCCAATGGCATTAGGGCTCTCCCATCTACCATTTTCAATCAATTGGGGGCACTTTTCAGAGGAGTGTCCTTGGATGGAACACACGCCACAAACACTAGGTCCTTGCACTTTCATCCCCTCGGCCATCTGTGACACAATGGAAGTAAGATTAGCTAATTGGGATTGAATGTCGGATGAAGAGCTTACTTCATGAACTTGTTGCTGTGGCATGTCCTTTTGGCCAATTCCTTCATATTGTTGTGTATTCAATGCATGGTTTGCAATGAGTGTCTTGGCTGCCATGGGTGTTTTGTCCACCAATGCACCTCCCGCCAAAGCATCTAGCATTTGCCTTTCGATCGGAAGAAGGCCTTCATAGTATGTTGGAAATGACTCACCTTGGCTTTGTTGTATGCCACTAATTTTCTTCCTCAAGAGAATGACTCTTGAAGTAGGGAAAAATTTCTCCGAGAACGCCCGCTTCATACTTTCCCAAGAAATGACAGTTCCAGGGGCTAATTCGTACAACCAATCTTTAGCCTTTTCTAGAAGAGAGAATGGAAAGGCTTTCATCTTTAAAATGTTTCCATCGACGTTGATTGGGGTCATGCTTGAACACACCACTTCGAACTCCTTCAAGTGCTTGTTTGGATCTTCCATGGACAGCCCATGGAATTTAGGGATGTGGTGCAGTAAGCTTGATTTCAATTCAAATTCGTCGCTCTTGTCCTGGGCAGCCCTAGGGTATTGAATGCATAGGGGTGCGGTGTTGTCCAATCCCGAAGCTGAGAGCTCCTTGATTGTTCGGTTATCCACCGCCATGACTTGTGGTTGCTCAACTCCTTGAGCCTTGGGCTTCTTTTCCTCTTCTACTTCATTTTCCTCAAGCTCAGGTTCAAGATTGGATGGTTGAGCTTCTTCCTAATTCTTTTTCCTTCTCAAGGTTCACTCAAATTCGTTGTCAAAGTCAGAGATATGCTTATGAACTGGATGAGAATTTCGAGTCATACACTAGTACCTATGAAACAAGAAGAACAAAGCAAAGTTAGTAACTAAATTAAAACATACAAAAAAGAAATATGGGATTAGCAAAGTTGCTAATCCCCGGCAACGGCGCCAAAATTTGATGCGATGAATAAGCTAACACACAAATTAAACCCTCTTGTTGACAATTGTAGTATATATGCAAGTAGGGATCGTTCTAAACCGAGGATTAGGAGGGATTGCTATTCTATATAAAATAAACTTAGAAACACTAAATAAAACTTTAAAAACACAAATCAAAAATAAAAAAACTTAACTAGATTCAAATGATTCCAACTAAACTAGAATAACTCAAAATAAAACTAACAAATAAACTAAAACAGATTCGCGAATGAATTTAAAAGATTCAAGCTATGAAAATTAACCAACTCTAAACTAAATTAACTCAAAAAATTCAAAAGAAATCAAATAAGGTAGATTCAAATCAAAAGACACAAATTCTAAAATGGGGATTGGGTCTTGATGAGAATAACTTGAAAACAAACAAATTGTAAACTAGACAGATTTAAGCACAAAATATGGTTGTTTGAATGGATGATGGATTAGCTAGAGGGGTCTTCTCCACACATGATACACTGTATATAAACCAATTTTTAGTTGTTCTTTCGATAAATTATGAAACTCAATACTCCGGGTTAACCGTGATAGCACTTTTTTAACCTTCAAGTTCTCCTTAAGTTAATGAATTAAATGGGATAGCGCATATAACAATTCAAAACATTCTTCAAAAGTTCCATACGTGAAAAGCACAATAGTGGTACAATCAAAGATCATTAAGATTCATGAGAACTATAAGTATTGACGAGGTATTCGTATCTATGAAAAGCATGATACTCTTGCCAAGAATTCACTTAACACGATTGTGGATAGCAACCTTCACTACTCATGAATATAAGTTCATTACTGTGGATGCAAATTTTCTCCTCTTTGATCTTGGACAATTTTGCACCTACAAAACAACTAGCACCTTAGGTTAAGGCCAAAAGCCTCACGCACCCACGATGAGTTGGGGGGGGGGCTTTGGCTGGAGAACCTCCGATGCCAAAGTTAGAATTTTAGAGAGAAAATGTGTTTGGGGAACTTTGTGAATTTTGCAAGAGTATTTAGGATTTTTGGTAAGAGAAATGGGATTTTTGTAAGGGAAAAAAGACCTCCCTTTGGGTGTGAATGGGTCCCTATTTATAGGATTTGTTTTGGCTTTTTCTCCTCCTCCTCATGCATGGCCGGCCCCTCAAGGGGTTTTTGAATTTGATTCTTGTCTTCAATTAGCTCATAAATTGGCTAATTAAATATGGAGTATAATTTGGTGGTTATAAGGGTTACTATTTGATTTAATTTGGACGATAAAGTGGGAAATAAGTGAGATCAAATGCATGGAGGAGGTGGCCGGCTATACCCTATTTTGGGGTTAAATGGGATATATTTTGTGGTTAAGTTTTGGTTTTAATTAGCCAAATTATGATTAATTGGCTAATTAAACCTAAAGGGAAGGTTTTGGGAAATATGAAATGATTATATTATTTAGCTAATCTAAATAATAAAATGGAAAATATATAAAATAAATTAGGTTTGAAGTTGATACCTATTTTGGACACTTACACCTTGGTCGAGGGATAATTACCAGCTGCCTGCGCGTAGAAATCCCGGTATGCCCCCAAGGGTAATTTTGTCTTCTTTTGTCAAAAATCCACGTGTCGCCTTGTGATTATTTTTGGCTCCACAAATGCCCCCACACCTGTTGAGCTGCTCACAGGAAAGGGCAGCAGGTGTAGAGATCTTCTAGCTTTTAGGAAACTTAAGAATGCTTCCTATATTGATGTTGATTCTCTCTTTGGTAGGAAATTAGATCCTTCTAGGAAAGGGAAATAAATTTCTCTCAAAGCCTATTTAAGTCCACCTTAAGTGGGTTATTAAATCAACTTTGGAGAGCAATTTATTCTACCCTACAAGAGAGAGATAGCTTAGAGGATATTTGTTCCCCCTCCTCTAGCAATCTTCTACATCTTGCCCGTGCAAAGGATCGTCTTTCGTTGCTTTCTTCGTCTTCTCCGTGCCACACCGATATAAGAAAGAGAAATTAATTTTTCTTGTCTTTTTCTTGGATAGTGCTATGGCGGGGCAGCTGTCGGGGCGGTGCGGCATGTCGGCTGGCATGGGCCAGGAATCGGCTCGGCATGGGCCGATGAGATGTTGTGGCAGGGACCACTGCTTTAAGCTGCTTAACTTGGCTAGAGCCATGGGCAGCTTATGCGACTGGGGCCACAGATTGTGGCGCTGAGGTGCAGTGCTAAGCGAGTCGCAAGTCTCATTTTCTTTGGGCTTCATGGGTTGCCGGAATGCTAGGCATACAAGCCTCTTTGCCTGCTGGAATGCAGGGTTGAGCTCCCCTGCTGAGTACCATGAATGTCGTGGCTGCATAATCTTCTTCGTTGAGAGAAAGGTGGAAAGAAAAGATCTTCCCCGCCTGCTCAAGAGATACCGGTTAAGAAAAAACTGAAGACTTCTACTGCTGCTCATGAGGGTCTGTTTGTTACCAAGATGTGTGTGATTGGCATGACTTCTTCAAATAGGAAAATAGATGAGGCTGCTAGATTTGAGCCTATGGCGCCTGCCATGTCAAGAGTGGCTAATTCGATTGATGATAATATTGCTCAGTGTAGAGGTATTGTCATGCCCCAAATGTCGAAGTCTGTGCTAAGACGTCCATAGGAAGCTAAGTATGATTCTCATTTAGAGATGCTTACTATTATGAATAGCGATAAGGTGGACTCTGCTGCTAAAGTGGCGCTAAGGCCCACTTACTCTGCTGCTGAGACTGATTCGCCTGCTGGGAAGAATGAGACTGTTCGCATGGGCAGCTGTGAGAAACCCACTATGCCTGCTTCTAGGGAGGCTGCTGAGATCTGTGTGCTTTTGAAACCAGTCTCGCTTGAAGACATGGACGCTTATATCAAGTTTGTTGATGGCGTCAGAAAGGTTGTTTGCCCAAGTTTCTTTGCGAAGCATATGACCCAATATAGAAGGACTGCTCTGCTTGCCATGATGCAGATATAGCAAGTTTACCAAGGAGCTGGCGAAGACTATGGCAACTGAAGCTTATTCTTTGGCCGAGGAGATCAAGAGGTTGGATTTTGAGCTTGTTGCTTTGAAGGGGTCTAATATTTCTGCCCCCACTTCTTTGCAGCTTGAGACTCAGATTCAAGATCTTGAGTTTGCAATTTCTGAGTTTCGTTTTGCTGCTTATGCAAAGGATGAAAAGTTGATTGCTGCTTATAATCAAATGATCCTCTTTAAGAGAGTCGTCGACATGCCTGAACCCCAAGTGTTGGAACTTCAAGGTGTACTAAAGATCAACAAAAGTCTAAAGAAGGAAGTGGATGAGCTGCAACGCGTCCGTGTTGGTCTGCTTGAGGAGAATGAGCAGCTGAAGGGTGAGAAGGATGAGCTCGAGGTTTCGAGACCTTCTTTATTTTTGTGGAAGACTTTCTCATTTTTACTTTTAAGGATTCCCTTGGCGAAGTAATTGGAAAAGTTGGTGCCCAAGCTGGGGCAGCCGGAGGTGAAAGCGCTAGATGATGCCGCTGCTAAGAATGTCGTGACAGCTGAAGGTGTGGCGACCGAGTAATCGTGGAATGTCCAAGCTGCTGTAGTCTTCTGGTTAGCCTTTAGGATTTTCTTTGTTTTTTCCTTGTAGCTCTTGTTTTGCTTGAACTCCTTCGGCCTTTGCTAATTGTTTATAAACATGATTCCTCCGCTTTTCTTCATCTTCGCTTCTTTTGTTTATGCCCTAACCTTTAGACTTGATAGACCAGTGCCAGACATGCTACTTTTTATAAGTAGACAAGCTCGCGTAGCCTATGCAGCCGTAGGTGTTGGTGTAGAACTTTGCAAAGTTGTTAGCCGTAGGGTTGGCAGCCGGATGCCTTACTTACAGAAGCAGACAAGTCCGTGTAACCACTGGGCTGTTAACCTTGTGCTTTCTCCAATTCCGTAGGTTGCACAGCAAGTATCACAACACTTTAGGACTTGGTGTAGGTTGTTCCGCGCTTGGCAGAGGTGAAGCTTATCAACTACGTAGCATGTCGGCAGTGGATAAAGCTTCGTATATGCACGCTAGCTTGTTTAACCTTTCACAAGAATGTGCAGTTGTATAAGTCTAGCGCGGCTTTACTGCTCGAAGGGCAAGCCGTAGGCAGTCTTCTGGAAACCGTAGGCTACCTTAGTGCACTCGGTAGCAGCTTTAGGGTTCCAGGGCAGCCGTCTGTAAGGCGTACTGCGTAATGTGCCTCCTCCGTCTCTAGGGCCCGGTTCCCCGCGGATTAGGCCAAGAGACCCAAAATCCTTCAGTTAGCTAAGCCTTGAAAAAGGCTATTGTGGCTACTTCTAGGAATCCTGGCGCAAGCCATCGTGCTTTTCTAGTTATACTAGGTCAGCCCGGCTCATCCACGTCTGGATATTCGGAGTGTAGAATTTTATCCTCCCATTTTTGGAAAGTAGACCCATGTGGGTGTCGGGGAATTGGTTTACCCTCTCGCACTGAAGAACGTGGTTGGTCTCTCGGGGGGTGCAATTCCTGCGATGAGTCCCTAAGAAGGGCGCAATCTTTTTTAAGTGCAGGTATGATTAGTTGTCGTAGGCACGTAGTTGAGCCAAGTTGCAAATTACTTTTGAATTCCTTATTGAAAAAGCAAGTGAAACGAACGAATAACTTAGCTGTAAAATACTACATAACAACTGGATAGTTCTCGACTTGCGAGGTGGTGCCCGTTAAGCTGCTTCAGTTTTCAGGCTTTGATGTAGCGGGAGGTCTCACATGGTACTTCCTTAGACTGTAGGCATTCCATTGTTTTTCGATATTTTTGTCGTTTCATGGTGGCGTGGGTGTAATTTCTCTTGCCGCCTAGTCTGCTGATTTTGTACGAACCTTCCCAGATGGGATCCATCTTTTTAGAGCCTTATCTGCGGGCAGTGATGAAGGCTTTTCTTAAGACCAGATCTTCGGGCTGGAACTGCCGGATTTTGGCCTTTTTGTTGTAGCTGGAGAGAAGTGGCTGCTGGTAAGTTATGCTGCTAGTGATAGTCTGCTCGCGCTTCTCTTCTGCCAGATCTAAGCTTGTGGCCATCTCCTTACTGTTTGGTTTACTCATTTTTTGAGGTGTGATATGCCCATAGACATCCAGGGAGTTCATCTAGCCATTTTCCTTTCTTGTTGGTGAGGGATTTCTTGAAGCAGTCGAGGATCGTTTTGTTGGGTGCATCGTTGATATGCAAATGCTAGAAGTCTTCATCAAGTGGAGCAGGTGCAGCTAGGGTGTACTAAGCTTGTTGGGCCGCTCTGTTGCGTTGCCTAGGCTAGGCGTAAATGCGCAATAGGGAACCATAGAACTGGACCAAGTAACACATAGTAGGAGATGCTCAACTGCCAGTTTTGAGCCACACTAGAATAGAATTATAGAATAAGGGTCGGCTGAGGCCATGTGACACATAGCAGAAGATGGTGTTCAACCGCCGGTAGAATCTTTTAAGGCAATAAGGACAAAACTTGCTTCTGAGTGTGTCCTTCTAGTGTTCGTCTGCCGTTGGCTCGCTTTTTTGGGCCGAATAGTGCGTCATAAGGATGACTGCTTACGTCTGAAGGTAAAACTTGAGCTTCCAAGTTGCAACAATTATTGCCAAACCTAGCTTTTGAATTTCTGGTAGCATCAAGGAGAGCTTTTGAACTGTGGAATACAGGTAGTCAGGCCCCCAGCTCTTCTCGTATGATGATAGAGCTTATCGCTACTTCTAAGACTGCCAAGTAAATGTATAAGTCTTCCATTACTTCCTGGCTTGGATAGTATGAGAGGTGATGTGAGATACTTCTTCAGGTTTTGGAATGCTCTTTCGCACTCTTCAGTCCCTACGCTTGGCCCCCTGCTTGCTTTATTTGTTCAGCTGCTTTTCGTCCTCCTTCTTTACCGCTACTTCTTTTTTAGGCTGCTCGGGTGCCTTGTCTGCTCGCTGAGCTTCATCCCAAAGTGCGTGTTTCTCTGCTAGAAAGAAAGAGTTTGCTAGGGTTAGATCTTCTTTCATGATCAATTCTCCGAACAATGGGTGGTCTGCTGGAAGTCCTTTTTGGAAGGCTGCTCTAGCTATCAAGTCGTTGCATCCGACTATCCTTGCCTTCTCTGCTTTGAACCTCTTCACATAGTCGCGAAGTGACTCATTTGGGTTCTTCTTGACGTTGAACAAATGGTCGGATTTCTTCTTGATCGAGCGATAGGGTGAATATTCTTTGATGAAAGCCAAAGAAAGTTCATCAAAATTTCGGATGGATTGTGGCGGCAGGGTGTAGAACCAATCTTGCGCTTCGCCTTGTAGAGTGGTGGCGAATATCTTACACATAAGATCATCGTTGTTTTGATAGAGGATCATTGCGCTTTGGTAGTGCTTCAAGTGTCCCTCCGGGTCTTCTTCCCCTTTGAAAGATGTGAAATGTGGCATGCTGAACTCATGTGGGGGCTCTACCTGCTTGATCTCATCCATAAAGGGTGACTTGCTTATGTTGGTTATGTTTCGTCGTAGTGCCTCGTCGGTGACCTCGTTGCGTTGAAAGTTACGCAATCGCTTGGTTAAGAGTCTTTCTATTTCCTCCTGAATTTGCCTTTGGGGTAGCAAAGCTCTCGGCTGCCCCCAGTCATGACCTGTTGGTCTAGGCTACTCTTCCATGTATTTGGCTCTTCTATGTCGCGGATGCTGTTCTTGTGGTGTGTTCCTAGCAGGCGAGCGAGTTCTCCGCAGGCTGCTGGTTGAACTTGAGCTGGATTGAGTGATTGTTTTTCTCCGTCCGCCGTGCTGCCTACTCCGATATGAGGTGGAGGATGCTCCTTGCGGGCTTAGCCGTGAATGAACACTTCGCTTGGAAGGTTGCTCATGTTGTCTATCGGAGTGCGACCCCAACTATGAATGTATGTTCGTCCGTGGGCCTAATCGAGAGTGCATGCTTCTCCGCGCTCTAAGACGGGAGTATACACTATCTCGAAGGCCTAGTCGGGAGTGTACACTGCCAGAACGCTTGGTTTGTGGCCGATCTAGAGGCTGCTTTTCGGGACGCGGCTGGAGAGATTCTTCGCCTACCCTTGTCCTACTTCGGGACACCACACCTTGGGCACGTTGTATCTCGGTGTGCTGCAAGAGTTGATTCACCAAGGTTGTCTGTTGTGCAAGGGCGCTGGTCAACTCTATGACTTGTCGAGACAAATGTTGTTCGCCATTTGGATTGGAAGAGCTTGGAAGGATTATGCTTCCTTGAGCAATGGAAGTGTGGTAAGCTCCTAGCGCGAGATTTAAATTGGGAAATGTCAAATCTGCGGAGTAACGTAGTGGAAATGCCCCCGGCTTGATGATCGGTCCGGGTGGTTGAGATAGTCTTGGGCCGATTTGGGCTGCTTGGAATGCCACGGGAGCAAGCTGGGCCATGAGAGTGGGCTGCTCGTCAGGAGCAGGCTGGGCCCCGAGAGTGGGCTGCTCGGCGGGAGCAGGCTGGTCCCCGAGAGTGGGGTGCTCGGCGGGAGCAGGCTGGGCCGCAGAAGTGGGTTGCTCGGCGGGAGCAGGCTGGGCCGCATGAGCAAACTGGGCCACATGAGCAGGCAGGGCTGCGTGGGCAGGCAAGGCCGCGAAAGTAGGCTGCTCGACGGGAGCAGGCTGCTTAGTGCGTGATGCATGCGAGTGCGAGGCTTGGGCTCGGGCCCGTGCAAGCTTGGATGACATGGCTTGGGCTATGATAGTGGTGCCATGGATCTTGTCGTGGGTGGTTGCCATGGTGGAATTTTGTGGTGGCGCCACTCCACCCATGACCCTTATGGATTGTCGCGGTCCCATTTCTTGTATATGAGAATTTTCACTTGTGGAATTTTCTAAATTTCTAGCCATTATATTTTCCTTTCACGTTTTATCAAAGAATCTTTGCAAATAAAAAATTCTAATAATAAGAACGTATGAATTTTCTTTCACGTTTTATCAAAGAATCTTTGCAAATTAAAAAATTCTAATAATAAGAACGTAAGAAAATATTCAAATGGACTAGTAAATAGAGAAAAACCTTTTTATGCGAGAGTCTTCTACGAGTATGGATCTTTAGCTCTTAATGAAAGCACCAATTTGTGGATGCAAATTTTCTCCTCTTTGATCTTGGACAATTTTGCACCTACAAAACAACTAGCACCTTAGGTTAAGGCCAAAAGCCTCACGCACCCACGATGAGTTGGGGGGGCTTTGGCCGGAGAACCTCCGATGCCAAAGTTAGAATTTTAGAGAGAAAATGTGTTTGGAGAACTTTGTGAATTTTGCAAGAGTATTTAGGATTTTTGGTAAGAGAAATGGGATTTTTGTAAGGGAAAAAAGACCTCCCTTTGGGTGTGAATGGGTCCCTATTTATAGGATTTGGTTTGGCTTTTTCTCCTCCTCCTCATGCATGGCCGGCCCCTCAAGGGGTTTTTGAATTTGATTATTGTCTTCAATTAGCTCATAAATTGGCTAATTAAATATGGAGTATAATTGGGTGGTTATGGGGTTACTATTTGATTTAATTTGGACAATAAAGTGGGAAATAAGTGAGATCAAATGCATGGAGGAGGTGGCCGGCTATACCCTATTTTGGGGTTAAATGGGATATATTTTGTGGTTAAGTTTTGGTTTTAATTAGCCAAATTATGATTAATTGGCTAATTAAACCTAAAGGGAAGGTTTTGGGAAATATGAAATGATTGTATTATTTAGCTAATCAAAATAATAAAATGGAAAATATATAAAATAAATTAGGTTTGAAGTTGATACCTATTTTGGACACTTACACCTTGGTCAAGGGATAATTACCAGCTGCCTGCGCGTAGAAATCCCGGTATGCCCCCAAGGGTAATTTTGTCTTCTTTTGTCAAAAATCCACACGTCGCCTTGTGATTATTTTTGGCTCCACAATTACTATTAGGTGAAATTCCCTTATATTCTAGCATCAAACTTATGCATGAGAACTAAGCGTGCACTCTTAATCAACATACATAAATAAGTTATCAATCAAATAGTTAAGCGAATTGAAATCACAAATTATTAAATCACAACCAAAAGTAATTAATTCATAATGCAAATGTAATCATGGCTTTGAATCCCCCCTAGCAAAAGGGGGGGTTTAGTTCCTCATAATCATAAAACAAAGGTAAATAGATTTATACATTGAAAATAAAAGAAAGAAAACACCTAAACGGTCCAACGATCCTCGTTAAGTGGCAAGCACGTCCAAGCACTTTGCTTCCCTTCCTTTGCTACGGCACAAAGAGTGGTTGTGGGTTGAAGGGTTGATTGTATGGAGGAATTAATAGGGGGATGTATGGTGGTGTTTAGGATGGGTAGGGAGGGGTAAGGCTAGGATAGGTTAGAACCAGATTTTTGGAAGAAAGAAAAGGGAGTTACGGCTAGGATAGTTTAGGGAGTGTACAATGGAAGTGTTGTGTGAATTGGTGTCTTTGGCCTTGATGGAGAAGGGCTTTGAGAATGAATCACTACCATCCATTTTCTTGGTGAGAATGAATCACCACCATCCATTTTTGTTGGTGAGAATGAATCACTACCATCCATTTTGTTGGTGAGAATGAATCACCACCATCCATTTTTATTGGTGAGAATGAATCACTACCATCCATTTTGTTGGTGAGAATGAATCACAACCATCCATTTTTTATGTTCCCCATGCATGCAATCTATTTCACCCCAAAATAGCTCCAAATTGCACCAAAATGCACTTTTTTGCTAACTTTGTTATTTAGAACCTACAAACACACGAAAATAGCTTAAAACATTCTAATAAGATGAAACTAATTAAGTAAATATAATGAAACAAACTAATAAAGTCACATAAATATGTTCCTATCAGATCCCACTTGCCACTGAAATACTACTAAATGACATAAACGTCATCTCAGTACTTCTGGTCGACACTGAAGAATGAAGACAGTCGTTGATCGACTACTTAGAGCAAGGAAGGCTTCCAGACGATCCCAGAAACCACTCTGAAATACGTCGACGAGCACATCACTTCCTCCACTATAAGGGAACACTTTACTAACGCTCTTTTGAAGGAGTACTTCTGAGATGCCTAGGTGAAGAAGAAGCCAGTCAAGCCATGGAAGAAGCACATTCAGGTGTATATGGGGCGCATCAGTCGGGCCCAAAGCTACATTTCTAGCTTAAAAGAATGGGTTACTATTGGCCAAGCATGGTGAGGGATTACATGGAATACGCCAAAAAGTGCCAGGCCTACCAATTCCATGCCAACTTCATACATCAACCGCCTGAACCATTACACCCTACGGTTGCTTCATGGCCGTTCGACGCATGGGGATTAGACGTCGTGGGACCGATCGCACCAAAGTCATCTGTGGGAGAAGCTTACATCCTAGCTGCAACAGATTACTTCTCCAAGTAGGCTGAAGCTATACCCCTAAGGGAAGTCAAGAAAAAAACTGTCGTCTTTTTTATCAATGAGCATATCATCCACTGATATGGTGTGCCTCGCTACATCATTACTGACAATAGAAAGCAGTTCTCCAATCGACTCATGGACGAACTCTGTGAAAAATACAAGTTCAAGCAGCATAAGTCTTCTATGTATCATGCCTCAGCCAATGGTCTCGCAGAAACATTTAACAAAACTCTATGCAACATTTTGAGAAAAGTCTTTGGTAGGAGCAAGAAAGACTGGCACGAGAGTATGAGTGAAGCACTTTGGGCATACAGGACGATGCACCGGACACCTACTCAAGTTACACCATATTCGCTCGTGTATGGCGCAGAGGCGGTTTTACCGTTGAAAAGCCAAATTCTCTCGCTGAGGATGTCTATACAAGAAGGACTGACTGACGAAGAGAATGCAAAGTTACGTCTTCAAAAGTTAGAAGCGCTAGATGATAAGAGTCTCGAAGCTCAGCAGCATCTGGAGTGTTATTAAGCACGATTGTCCACGGCCTTCAACAAGAAAGTTCGCCCAAGGTCATTTCAAGTAGGGGATCTTGTCCTTGCATTACGTAGGCCTATCATCACGACACATAAGACGAGAAGAAAATTCACCTCAAAGTGGGATGGACCTTACGTAGTACAAGAAGTCTACACAAACGGTGCTTACAAGATCGTGGAAGAAAATGGCTTGAGGATTGGCCCCATAAACGGCAAGTTCTTGAAGCGGTACTACACCTAAGAAGGAACCACGCTCCTAGCCTACAAGAGCATAAACTGTGTACAGCAAACATAAAAAAAAAAAATCGTCACTCTTTGAACTACGTTTTGACTTGATCCCTTTCGTTAGAAGGGTACGTAGGCAACTTGGAACTTCAAAACTCCAAGTACGGTCATATCATCAATGCGAATACTTCATTTCTTTGAAGGAAGGATTTGGGTACAAAGCTTGTTACAAAGATGAACAAAAGACATGCGAGAGAAATCTCGTGAGCATTGAAAGACGACAATGACAAAGTCACAACGAAGGAAAGAGACCAGCCACAAAGCTTGAGCAGTAACGGCAAGCGACAAGATCGGTGTGCACATGCAACATCACCATTGAGGAAAGTTATGACCGAAAGGCACTACATAGCATAAACTCGCTGCAATCTTTCACACAAACCCACACGGTAAAAGTGACGCACTGGAACAAGCTCCAAGCAATAACGGCAAACGGCAAGGTCGATGTGCACGGCAACATCCCCTCCGAGGAAAGTTGTGACCAAGAAGCATTACACAACGAGGTCCCGGTGTAGCCTCTTGCACAATACCACACTGTAGCGCACCACCGAGGGAAAAAATGATTAAAAGGTACTACACAACGAAACCTCGGTGTAGTCTTTCGCACAAGCTCTAAACTGCAACAGTAAGCGGCAAGGTCGATGTGCACGGTAACGTCACCTTCGAGGAAAGTTGTGACCAAGAAGCATTACACAACGAGGTTCCAGTGCAGCCTCTTGCACAGTATCACACGGCAGCGCACCACCGAGGGAAAAAGTGATCAAAAGGCACTACATAACAAAATCCCGGTGCAGTCTCTCGCACAAGCTCCAAACAGCAACGGCAAGCGGAAAAGTCGATGTGCATGGCAACATCACCACCATGAGCAAGGCTGGTGAAGAACTTCAGTGACCACCGTCAAACGACTTGCTGGTCACGAAGCTCAACACAGTTGCACCCACATCCTGCTCGCTCCGTCACAAACAGCAAGGCCAGGGAAGAACTTCAGTGACCGCTGTCAAACGACTAGCCGGTCACGAGGCTCAACACAGTTGCACCCACGTCCTGCTCGCTCCGTCACAAACAGCAAGGCCGGTGAAGAACTTTAGTGACCGCAGTCAAACGACTAGCCAGTCATGAAGCTTAACACAGTTGCACCGACGTCCTGCTCGCTCCATCACAACCAGTAAGGTTGGGGAAGAACTTCAGTGACCGCTATCAAACGATTAGCCGGTCACGAGGCTCAACACAGTTGCACCCACGCCCTGCTCGCTCTGTCACAAACAGCAAGGCCGGTGAAGATATTCAGTGACTGCTATCAAACGACTAGCCGGTCACGAGGCTCAACACAATTGCACCCACGTCCTGCTCGCTCCGTCACAAACAGCAAGGCCGGTGAAGAACTTTAGTGACCGCCGCCAAACGACTAGTCGGTGACAAAGCTCAACATATTGCACCCACATCCAACTCACTCCGGCCTTAATTGTGAAGATGAGTAATCCACCAAAACAAGCAAGGAAATCAATGAATGCAAGGAGCACCTGTAAAAAAAAAAGGATACATATGTTTATGTATTAAAGAAAAAAAAAAGATACATATGTTTTATATAATTACAAAAAAAATGTATGTATATATATATATATATATTACATCTTTATAAGGACAAGTCCAAATACGTCCAGGCACAATTTCTGAAGTCCATAAGCCCGAGTCGCCATCTGCAGCGCTACCTTTCAGACACCAGGCCCAGGCTACCTCACCCCACAAACCACGGGCCCTATCATCCTCTTCACTTTCCTGAAGTTCCAGAACACCCACCGCCTCTCCCGTTCTCAACTTCACCGAGTTACTACTCCTCCCCGTTGTCTTCATTATCAGAAATTGAAAGTTTAAATCCTAACTGCGACACCGATCCCTCCCTCTCTGTAGAAGATGAAATCCCACTCAAGCTCCGAAGCTGCCCCATGTTCGAAATCGACTTTACCCAGCGCTGACAACGACGCCGTTCGAAGAAGAAGAAGAGGAAGACGAGCTGAAGGCTAACCCTAGTCATCAGAGCTCGGTCAGATTTTGTCAAAATCTCTCAGATGGAGAGAATGCTAAAAATTCTAGGGAACTGCTGAAACGGTTCAGTGAAAGATCAATACAAGCAAGGCCGAAAGTGGGAAGATCTAGATTTTGGCTTTATCTCCTTCTGCTTTTTTGAGTTACATTTATGGGGAAGCGCTGGTCTGGAGATCCAACAGCTCCGGTCACCACTGTTTATGGGTCGGAGTCTCCTGCAACGGCGAACCCAGTGGCGGCGATCAGTTCAACGAGGGCCACTACGTGGCGCAGAAGAAACTGGGTTTGGGTGAGTTCTCCCCTGACGATGGGGTAGCACCACCACCGTCCCCGCAGATCCTGATCTGTACCCTCTCTCGTTCTCTCTCTAAACTCTGCGACTACGAATTTTTCTCTCTAGAGATCGCCATCGCCATTGGTTTAAGGATTTCCCTTGCAGGCCGGCCGGTAATTCAGTTTCACTATGAAGAGAGCAACAAAGCTATAGATTCCTCGCAGTCCCAACACAGAAGAGGATGATTGATATCACTATCACCGTCACAGACGCCAAGGTCGAGGGACAAGTCGGTGCGAGATCTGCTATCCAGGGATTCGAATTCAACAAACAGGCATGAGAAGGAACAAGGTATCAATGTGTAGGTCCTTGTGCGTTGCAGGCTATTAAGTGAAGACGAAGTGAGGGTGCATACGCCGGTCGTGATTTCTTGCAATGAGGGAAGAAGGGAAGTTTCTGCAATTCAGAATATAGCTAACAAGTAGACTGATAGAACCTTTGCATTTGACAAGGTCTTTGGTCCAGCATCCCAACAGAATGAACTGTATGACCAGGCTGTCTCTCCTATCGTAAATGAAGTGCTTGATGGATATAACTGCACTATCTTTGCCTATGGTCAGACAAGGACGGGGAAAACATATACAATGGAAGGAGGAGTTAGAAAAAGGTGGAGAAGTAGAAACTCTCTCTGCAATGAAGGACTTATATTCTCCCATTCAGGGGGGCATGAAGGCTTATTTATACAAGCAAATGATGCAGAGGTAGGAACCCTCTCTGAAAATCGGACGTGATGCAGCCCGCAAGCTTTTGTTAAAGCTGGGAAAAGGCAATGTCAACATGGTGTGAATGATGTGCTCGCACATGCTGCAACACACACAGAAACGTTCTCCCATGCTTGCCCGACGCCACCCTCCACTTCCTTCAATCATAGTTTGTACTGAAAGCTCTATGTTAAAGCTGGGAAAAGGCTTTAAGGACGTGCAAAGCCCATGCTTCCCAACGCTCACCCTCCATCACCTACCTTATCTTTTCAACAGCCCAAAAGCACCATAAAAAAAAACAACATAAAATTACAGGTGCATGGGCTTGCTGGCACCGAAAGCAGAAGGAAAAGAAGACGGTGGATCCATCCACGTGAAAAGAAAAAAAAGGGAGAAGGAATGAGGAAAAGATTACACGGTGCACGTGGCACCATGTGCAAATAAGAGAATAATAATAAAATATTGTGTGCGAAATAATAATGTATGCATGGGAAGTGGTGGCTGACGCATGTGTATGCATATTATATATATACGTATTATATATATATATATATTATTTGTATATAGAAAAAAAAAATGCATTGAGAGAAATAAACGCCCTTTTATTTATTTCCCTAGAAAAATTACACAAATTTGCATGATACATACCAAAATAATAATAATAATAATAATAATAATAATAATAATAATAATAATAAATATAAAAAAAATAAAAATAAAATTTCAAATCAAATTTACAAGAGGGACTTCAAATCAAATATACAGGAAGGAATCATCGAAGACGCTCGCGAGAAGCCCCATTACTCGGCGGAGCTGCAGAAAGACGAGGCGCGGGAGTTTGACTATCTGGGGCCTCAACACTTGGTGAAGCTCCAGACGATGACGGCAAAAGATGTCTCTGGAACAAAGCCATAAACTTCTGATGATCACTTTGAATCCGACTATCGGATTCCTGCAGCTGGTCAAGCTTGTTCTTCATGCTCGTCGAGTAGCTATTGGCAAGCATGTGCAACTCCCTATTTTCATGCTTAAGCCCTCTGATCTCCTGCTTTAGGCTCGCCACCTCAGCCATCAAGGATTCAACCTGGCGAGTACGAGCAAGAAGGCGTTGGCCTATGTCCGACACAGAGCCCGCGCACTGGACGCTAAAGGCCAAGGACTCTTGGACAGCCAGCTCATCGAACCGCTTGGAAAACACCCTATTGTCTCTGGGGGTGAGAAGATTTCTAGCCACCACTGTGGCTGTTATATCATTCTTCATCACCGAATTCCCAACCATAAGAGGATCGTTCGGGATTAAAAAAGATGGGTGCCACACGTTGTCCAGAGAAAACATCACAGTATCTTCCCCGACATTCAAGTCAAGACGACGGTCAGATGGGCAAGACATTTTCCGAAGGTTTTGAAGAAAAGAAGAGGTCAGACAAATCAAGATCTCAAAGGTACAAGAGGGAAACTTTTGCAAGTAGCAATTCTCAAGCGTGCTTTGGGAAGCAATCGACGTCTCCATAAAAAGAAGAAGCAACGAGGCCGTCTGCTCAGAAATCGAAGAGCTGCCTGCCCAGAAATCGAAGAGCCGTTCGTTCAGAAATCGAAGAGGCACTACCTTTCCAAAAAGCCGAATTTTCTAGATCAATCTGTTAGCACCCTTCACGTGCAATCTCAGCTTTGAGGGAGTCACGGGCCAAAATCAAAGAGGCTCGGCACTGTCCTCTAAATTTCAAAAGCTACTCCTTCAAAGACCGAGGTTTGTCGCCACCCTTCACGTGTTGTCTCAGTTTTGCAGAAGTCACGGATGGGTCTAAAACGCGTGAATCTTACTGTTCCAATCAAAATTACCCACTGTCCATGACAAGGGTAAACGAACAGTATCACTACCGGCTACTCGAAAATCCCTATATACGCCAACCTTCATCATTTACGGTAAGGCAGACCTGCAAAAATGCCAAAGCTTTTCCAAGATGCATTTCCAACAAAACCTCTCGAAATACTTAGTATTCCTCATCCCTTAGAATACCTCTACGAATAAATCACACCAGAGCAAGAGTACTTCATATCATCGGGGTCGAAAGCAAGAGTATCTAATATCACGCTTTCTCCCTGTCCTTTTCCTTGTCTTTGTTCTCACCTGCAAGACAAGGAGAAAGAACGCAATCAGTCGGAACCTTTGTCTGGTTGCTTACCTTGCATTGCTCTCGAGCACTCATCCTCGGCTGTTGTCAAGGTCATGAATTCCTTCATCAAATACTTTAGCGTACTTCATATGGTGGTGGCTCACCATTCAAATGCAAAGGTTGCGTACCACTTTTGCTATGCAAAAGATTGAAGCAGAAAGATCAACGATGAGCTAGCACCGTCGCTGAATAGCAAAGGTTCGCTGTGCAACGCTGGCAAATTGTCACCACTTCTTCAAAAGCAAAAGTATCTCATATCACGCTTTCTCCCTTCTTTTTCTTTATCCTTGTTCTCACCTGCAAAACAAGGAGAAAGAGAGCAATCAGTCGGCATTTGGAATCAACTCTCCGATCCAGAACCGACTGCCTGGAAACCCTTCCCTGATTGCTTACCTAGCATTTGCATTCCACTCCTGCATCAGTAAGGCAAATACTGCAAGAGAATGTGCCACACATGCATGGGAGAAAACTGGAGAATATGCCGCTTCTGCAAGGGAAACAGATAAGGCAAGGGAAAACGATACATTGAAGCATGTAGAAACAAGCACGACTGATAAGAGCATATTTATGTGACTTTATTAGTTTGTTTCCTTGCATTTACTTAGTTAGTTTCATCTTATTAGAATTTTTAAGCTATTTTCGTGTGTTTGTAGGTCCTAATAACAAATTTGGCAAATAAGTGCATTTTGGTGCAATTTGGAGCAGTTTTGGGGTGGAATGGATTGCATGCATGTGGAGCATAAAGGATGGACGTTTTGGTGCTTGAAAGGGCTTCAAACATATGCTAAAATCTGGACACAATGAAGAAGATACCTTGCAAAGACCAAGCATGTGTGTTGCTAGCTGTTTTACTCATGAAAACACAAGTGCTAGCTGATTCATCACTAGGGAGCCCACGACATGTGTTGGAAATGTGCCCTAAAACCAATCATATGATGATACTTTACGAACATTTCACATGATTAAACTAATCTAGTTTAATATCAAGGGCGAAGATTATTGTTTGAGCGGTCTCATATAAATGTTATATGCTTAAACGATAAAGTCCAAGGAATATGTGATTGGGAGAATGCAATCTAAAAGAAGTTAGATTCATGAGACCATTCTTTCGTAGACACATCCTAAACGTTCCTGATCATAGGATTGCCAATTGGGCATTGACAGTCCGTTAAGATCAGTACGTGCTATGTCTTCTCTCAGGGAGAGTGACTAGTCTCGAGTCATTGGTGTGAGTGACACCAAGACAAGTACGTAGGTGCTCAATAGAGAATGAGTTCACTGAACACGATCAACGACGAGTTCTCATATTCATGTCACGTGAGAACTCATGGTTAGGATAATGCAAATTAGTCCTTTGACCTGAGGCATCATAGTTGCCTTGTGGTTAGGTCCTTGATCTTTGATCGGGTCAAATGGCATTCCTTTGGAGTGTCCACGGCATGGTTGGGGTCAAGCCATCTAGCCATGGAGACAAGTGAATGCGCAACAAGGGATCTCTAACCTTCAAACCGTTGAGGGAGAATACTCTATGATATGATTTAGAATCTCTGATCAGAGTATGAATGAGATGTTGGAATGTGCTCCAGATCACATTCAATGGAATCATATAAACACGAGATTCACATTGGATAGTAGACATGGATAAACTATCAAGCCAAACAATGTGGTCAAGAGTATTGTATTAGAGAAGGACCGTATTGCATTTGTAATCCTAAACTGAATAGGTTCTCCACCTCTTCTGATTAGCTTGGGTAACCATGATATGCTGCTAGGTGTCACTCATGGTTTGTGGAAGCCCTAAACGTGTGTAAACACTAAAGGGAGAATTGAAAGTAAGTTTCAAATTCACAATCGATTTAAAAGAGTTTGAATCACCCACTGCCTCGCTAAAAGGAACCTAATGGATCGTACACCGAGTAAGGTAAAGATTGAAGATTCAACAGAGATGAGTAAGAATAATTAAATAGTTTAATTATTTATGGCAAGGATTAATTAATATGATTATTAATCAAACGAATAAGTTCGTTAAAGACCTCGGGATGGTTTTGGACCTTAAGGCCCAATGGGCTTCGAACGTCAAGTCCATTAACTTAAGTTGTATGACAACTTAATAAATAATGATTTACAAAGGCCCAAATACTCCAAAAATATCCCTAAGGCCGGCCACTTAGTGAGGGTAGCAAACTTGGACTTATTTACAAGTTTGCCACTCAAATGAATTAAGGTATAAATTTGACTTTATAGCCAAAATTCATTAAGGGTTGTTTTTGGGGAAATTGGAGAGAAGAAATGCTCTCCCTTCTCTCTAGAAATGGCCGGCCCCCTTGGAGGGTTTTAGCTAGCACTCTAGCTCCTCCAAGGTCACTCATTTCTTCTTAATCAAAACCTTGGTGTAGAAACTTAGAGGTTCTCAATTTTGAGAACTTAGAGAACCTATCCTTTCTATATAAATCCATAGTTTTAAGATGCAAGGAATGAAGGCCCTCTCTTTGGGTGATTAGCCTTTGCTTATGCAAAGAGGAATCTACAAAGGTATTAATTTCAACTCACTTGTTTTGAGTTGTTTAAAGGTTCACCAATCTACTAGGCTTTGAACATTCATGGTTGATGTTTTGTTTTTAAGTATATGCAAGCATGATTCCGCCTTTAATTTGTTAATTGCATGCTAATGATATTGCTTAAATGAACATGTTTCTCCAAAATAATCCTTCAAGTGGTATCAGAGCCTAGGTCTAGTAGTTGGTGAATCCTTTTGGGTTTTGTAGTATGTGATTTAAAAGTTGTAAAATGTTACAAGCTTTATTCTTGTTTTATGAATGTAAATTTTGTTGGAAAATTTGGCATCTCAAATGTTGTAGATGTAGTTCATATGAGCATGAATATTGAAGCTAAAATTTGGTGCCATAAGTTTTGGGATTTTCGGCCAAATTAAAAGGGTGATTTTTTGGGTTCAAATTAGTCTTGTTAAAATGGTTTTAATGTGTTATTTGGAACCCCTAAGTACCCTAGTTTGGTTATATGTTGTTTCCCTTAAGTTTAAGTGATTTTGAAATGTTTTTGGGTGAAAAATGTTCATGGAACTTTTATGGGTTTCTCATGAATGTTCTTCATTGTTCTTGATGTTCTTGCCAAGAACAATAAAGCTTGAGGTTTTGATTCAAAGTTTTGAATTATTTCATAAAGTTTTTGTTATAAGATATTTTCATATATTTATTAATGATTAACATTTTAATGTTAGTCAAAAACTTTGTAAATATCTTAGATATTTGAATATAAAAGATGAAAGTATTTATGGTGGTGTGAAAGGATTAATTTCCTTTCACACACACCTTGCATGGTTTTATGAAACCAAAACCACCTCACAAAAACTTTGAAATTTTTTTTTAAAAACTTGTCAAAACCGGCCACCCCTATTAGAAGGGTATTTTTGGGCCTTTTGTGCAATTACATAAAGTTTTGATACTTTTGTGTATTTGCATTTTGGCCCAAAAGTTTACGTTTTTACGTAAAGGTCCAAAATCACTAAAAGGACAAATTGTTTTGATCCTTTAATGAAGTTTTATCTTTTGTGGAAATTTTTGGGTTCTAGTTGTAATTACATAAAGTAGTGAACTTTTGTGTTTTTACAAAGTGACCCCAAAAGTTTAAGTTTTTGCAAAATAGCCCAAAAGTTGTGGTTAATTGCACTATGGCCCAAAAGTTGTGGCTAATTGCAAAATAGCCCAAATGTTGAGGTTAATTGCATAATGGCCCAAATAAGTTGAGGTCATTACATTTAGGCCCAAATTAAATAGAGAACAAAAATTATTTTGTCTCTTTAAATGAGAATTGGATTTTCATTTAGTTAGCTCCATTTAAAATCAAATTTTATGGATACAAAAACCAAATGAAAAATGTTGCATTCAATTTAATTAGTTAAAGTGTTAATTAATTAAAGGGTGATTATGAACCTAAGCCTACGATAATTGAGCTATGTGTAAGGCCCTTTCAAATTTGTTTGAACCATGGGAATGTGTAGATTAGATTTTGGTTGTAATTTGATTAGATCAAATGTTGTAAAAGAGCATAAGCTCTTCTTTACTTTAAAGTAATTTGATTTGATCAATTGTTGTAAAAGAGCATAAGCTCTTCTTTACTTTGAAGTACTTATTTCTTGCTTTATATGATATGCATGAAATTGAAGTAGATGGGTCCAACGCCCCTAAGACAACACGGCTTAATGTGATTAAACGCGTAACTTAAATCAATCACCATCCCTAGTCCGAGATTCAACACAAGGCTCGTGTTGGATCTAAATAAAAGGTTCATAGTCATCCTAAGGCCCTAAGGCAACTATATAGTCCATCAATGAATGCAAACCTTATGTTAGTAGTATCATGTACTCTTACTTTAAAAAAAAAAAACCGTTTTAAAAGCTTTGTGGGAGTATTATATACAACTAAATAAATCATATGGACCAATAGTTGTGATAGGACCAAAAATGTTTTAATTGGATTAAAATGTATGTTTATATGTGATGAGACCTAAAAGCCCTCAACCAAACCAATATTAAGTTGATAAGCGTGAGAGTGCTTTGAACACTCTTTCGTGGCCTTCCACCATGGTAGGTCCAAACGTTTGTGACGTGTACACCGTCTTCACCCTATCATGGGGGAGTACAAAGTGCATGCTTACACTCGGGGAGGATTCTATATGCATACTTGATGTTGTGAAAGGTAGGCAAAGAGAATAGCCAACATCGTATCATCGTGAGGTTGTTCTTGGACCCCTAACTTGAACTCGCATGGTGGGAATGACTTAACTAAGTGCAATGGAGCCAACATCATATCATTGTGAGGCATCATTCTCTAGAGGCCAAATTAGATGGGTTCTTACATAAAGATGTAAATGAGTAAGCGTACTCTCTCATTGTTATTAATGCTAGCCAACATCGTATCATCGTGACGTGGGCTTGGTAATAGTGAGTCTCCCGTAACCTACTAAGAGTTTCCTCCAAAACTCTCGAATTCCGATGAGGGATATGGAATTTGCCAAAAATAGTGGGTGGTGCTATTATGATTTAAAGACCCAAATCAAATAGCTTAAAATCAATCAATTTATATTCGTTATGTATTTGTTTACCAATATATTTGCAAACGCTATCCAATACTTGACAAAGAAAAGCCGAATACTTTAGTTTCCGGACTTAGTACCACAATTCCATAGATTGTCTTGAATGGATTGTAAAGGTGCCTAAGTAGTCTCATCCTTACAATCTTCCTATTGATAATGTATCAATGGAAGAACATGTTAGATAAGTCTATCATGAAAAAGGACAACAATTTTAATGTCATAATTCTTCAAATACAAATTATTGTATGAAGAAATAAGAGTTTCTTTGAACAACCCTTAATCAACGCAAACATTAGTGCTTGTTTCTTTGTTACATAAACAAGGAACTTTTGAAGTAAGCACAAGGGCATGGACACTTAATGTGCCATGATTCTTCACTTACAAATCGTTGTATGAAGAAATGAGAGTTGCCTTAAACAACTCTTGAATGTTTGCAATTATGTTTAGACCATAATGGTTGGTTGACAAAAATAGTCCATCAACATGGACTTATGATGATTTAGAATCATTGTATGTTGAAGTGTTAAAACACTTAATGAGACGGAAACTAGACAAGGACTTCACCTTTGTGTCCCTATCCTAATCGTTCACTAAGTTTATTGTAAACTATATAGTGAACAATAACCACACTCTCTCCAAATCGTTTGATGTGTAAAACACAATTGAAATAAGTTTCAAGAGAGATAGTGGGAGTTTAGGGACCATGACTATTGTAGTCAAAGGAGATGTTAAATGAAGAAAACAAATAACTCCAAGGGAACAAACTTTCTTTATGAAAGGATGGACATTGGAAGGAGTATTTGCAAGAAATGTCTTGCAAGTGTCAAGAACACACCTTTTTCAAGGTGTTGTAAAATGTTCTTGAATTGTTCAAAACAGTTGGTTCTTCTACTTGAATGCTTGATTCTGTATTAGTAACTATGTTTTACAAATTGTTGTAAAAGTGTGCTAATAAGAAGTAGAAGATTAATGAGAGAAGAGAAAGTACTTCACATTCGGAAAGTGAATAAAATAAAGGTCTCTGCGAAAGCGGATTGTACTTACTTCCTCATATGAACTACCAAATAAGAATGATTAGATTATTGAAATCTAATTAATTGTCTCTATAGTAGAGATGACGTGGTAGTGTTAACTGTTTAGAATATAACGATGCTTAAAACCCAAAAGGTTGCAAGGTAGTGACTAATCCCAACTAAGTTGTGATACCTCTAAAAACATAAATTATGAGTTGGTCATGGATGGATGCTTTGGATCGTTAGATCCGGATCCAATGCCTTCTTGTTAAAATTGTATAGAGGCGAAATGTTCGAATCTTTATTCTTTTGGAAAGAAGAAAGAATCACAAAGTTGTTGAGGTTAATTCACTTAGATGTTAGTGGCACTAGTCCACAACATAATACTACTCATATTGTATGACATTCACCGAAGATCGCTCTCGGTTGGACTATAGTTTACTTTGATAAACACAAGTCCGAATACTTTGCAAAAGGTTTCAAAGAATTCAAGAAATGTAAGTTGATGAGTAAGACGTCTAAAAGTATTTACCTCCTTAGATTTGATCCAAGGAAAAGTAACACTTTAGATACGTTTCCTTGAAAGATGTCAAGGAAGGTAGCATCATAAGATAGTGAACTTCTCCATTAGGAGAAGAACGTACTCAAATATGATTTAGTTCGTTGGTTATTATCTACTACCCATATATAGGATATATAAACTTCTAAAACAATGTGATTGTCAATTAGAAGAGCTTCCAAAATTTTCATGACTCCATAAGATGTAGTTGGAAAGAAAGACAAATCTTAAGCATGTTAAAGATTTGGGGTTGTGTGCTAATGAGCAATATTTGTTTGATAACAATCTTGTGCGATATCCTTAAATTAACCTTTGGATATCACTTCTATAAACCAACTAACAAATGTTGTTTTGTTGGGTAGTTCATTGTAATCCTACAATATGATTTGCCTAAAACGCAAATGAACGAGACATAGAACTCAAAGAATGGGTTCTTTGAGAGACAAGATAGTAATCAACAAATATAACAACCTAGTTCCTATACCACAAGCTCCAAGGTAGTCAAGAAGGATTTATAAACCGTCTTAGTTGAATGGTTTGAACTTTATGACTATGTCATAGAGTTGCACCTCTTAATTCGAAAGAAATAAGAATGAAAATCCTTATGACTACAATGGGTGTATATACGATATATACTCAAGGAAATGGTAAAATACCATTTGACTCGAAATAATGAAACCTTAAAAGCTAATTGGTAGCTTAAGGTAACTACACTCAAAGAGTATGGTTGACTTTGAAGAAACCATCTTTGATATAGTCTTAGTTTCAATTAATTCGAGGATTGCTAGCTACAACTAAATGGTGATTTAATGTTTGGACATAATATGGGTTTCCATAACCATTATTAAGATAGTCTTGATAATGTATGTCTAAAACTATGAATCACAAGACATGTAAGTTGTAGAGATCCATCCATCATGGATCTTAGCAAGCTAGTGGGAGCTACAACCGTCTTATGAAAGATCAAATCGTTTGATTTCTCATAAAGGTGTAAATGAATCTTTTGTTTACAAAAGGTTAGTGGGAGTTTATCATATTCCTAAATTTAAATATATATGATATATTAATTTTTTGGAAATGAAATGAATTCTTCTTCGTTAAAGTTATGACTTTAAATATTCTATAAACGATAGAATAAATATGGGAGATACAGTCTATATATATGGGATGGAAATCTATAATGATATATTTCAAGATATAATTGGATTATATCAATCCCTAAAATAGACAAGAGATGCTAGGAAGTTTCTCATATGATGATAAACTTCAATTAGAATGACAATTCTAGTGAAACTAGGAAATTGTTCTTCTCAAAAGGGAATGTACCCTTTGACTCCCAAAGAAATAATGCGTAAAATGAATCCTTTATGCATACGCAGAAAGGTGGTTTATGTATTTCATATTGTATGAAAAACATTGATATAAGTTGTACCTAGAACGGTACAAGACGATATCAGTGCAAGCCCAGGATCAGAACCATGGCAACTGTCAAGTGAGTCCTTAAGTATTTAAGAAATACTAAAGGATAGATTCCTCAAAGAATGAGGAAGAATTAGAGTAACGTAATGGAAGCGTAAATGTATTAGATTATGAATCTCATACCACTTCTTCAAAAGCAAAAGTATCTCATATCACGCTTTCTCCCTTCTTTTTCTTTATCCTTGTTCTCACCTGCAAAACAAGGAGAAAGAGAGCAATCAGTCGGCATTTGGAATCAACTCTCCGATCCAGAACCGACTGCCTGGAAACCCTTCCCTGATTGCTTACCTAGCATTTGCATTCCACTCCTGCATCAGTAAGGCAAATACTGCAAGAGAATGTGCCACACATGCATGGGAGAAAACTGGAGAATATGCCGCTTCTGCAAGGGAAACAGATAAGGCAAGGGAAAACTATACATTGAAGCATGTAGAAACAAGCACGACTGATAAGAGCATATTTATGTGACTTTATTAGTTTGTTTCCTTGCATTTACTTAGTTAGTTTCATCTTATTAGAATTTTTAAGCTATTTTCGTGTGTTTGTAGGTCCTAATAACAAATTTGGCAAATAAGTGCATTTTGGTGCAATTTGGAGCAGTTTTGGGGTGGAATGGATTGCATGCATGTGGAGCATAAAGGATGGACGTTTTGGTGCTTGAAAGGGCTTCAAACATATGCTAAAATCTGGACACAATGAAGAAGATACCTTGCAAAGACCAAGCATGTGTGTTGCTAGCTGTTTTACTCATGAAAACACAAGTGCTAGCTGATTCATCACTAGGGAGCCCACGACATGTGTTGGAAATGTGCCCTAAAACCAATCATATGATGATACTTTACGAACATTTCACATGATTAAACTAATCTAGTTTAATATCAAGGGCGAAGATTATTGTTTGAGCGGTCTCATATAAATGTTATATGCTTAAACGATAAAGTCCAAGGAATATGTGATTGGGAGAATGCAATCTAAAAGAAGTTAGATTCATGAGACCATTCTTTCGTAGACACATCCTAAACGTTCCTGATCATAGGATTGCCAATTGGGCATTGACAGTCCGTTAAGATCAGTACGTGCTATGTCTTCTCTCAGGGAGAGTGACTAGTCTCGAGTCATTGGTGTGAGTGACACCAAGACAAGTACGTAGGTGCTCAATAGAGAATGAGTTCACTGAACACGATCAACGACGAGTTCTCATATTCATGTCACGTGAGAACTCATGGTTAGGATAATGCAAATTAGTCCTTTGACCTGAGGCATCATAGTTGCCTTGTGGTTAGGTCCTTGATCTTTGATCGGGTCAAATGGCATTCCTTTGGAGTGTCCACGGCATGGTTGGGGTCAAGCCATCTAGCCATGGAGACAAGTGAATGCGCAACAAGGGATCTCTAACCTTCAAACCGTTGAGGGAGAATACTCTATGATATGATTTAGAATCTCTGATCAGAGTATGAATGAGATGTTGGAATGTGCTCCAGATCACATTCAATGGAATCATATAAACACGAGATTCACATTGGATAGTAGACATGGATAAACTATCAAGCCAAACAATGTGGTCAAGAGTATTGTATTAGAGAAGGACCGTATTGCATTTGTAATCCTAAACTGAATAGGTTCTCCACCTCTTCTGATTAGCTTGGGTAACCATGATATGCTGCTAGGTGTCACTCATGGTTTGTGGAAGCCCTAAACGTGTGTAAACACTAAAGGGAGAATTGAAAGTAAGTTTCAAATTCACAATCGATTTAAAAGAGTTTGAATCACCCACTGCCTCGCTAAAAGGAACCTAATGGATCGTACACCGAGTAAGGTAAAGATTGAAGATTCAACAGAGATGAGTAAGAATAATTAAATAGTTTAATTATTTATGGCAAGGATTAATTAATATGATTATTAATCAAACGAATAAGTTCGTTAAAGACCTCGGGATGGTTTTGGACCTTAAGGCCCAATGGGCTTCGAACGTCAAGTCCATTAACTTAAGTTGTATGACAACTTAATAAATAATGATTTACAAAGGCCCAAATACTCCAAAAATATCCCTAAGGCCGGCCACTTAGTGAGGGTAGCAAACTTGGACTTATTTACAAGTTTGCCACTCAAATGAATTAAGGTATAAATTTGACTTTATAGCCAAAATTCATTAAGGGTTGTTTTTGGGGAAATTGGAGAGAAGAAATGCTCTCCCTTCTCTCTAGAAATGGCCGGCCCCCTTGGAGGGTTTTAGCTAGCACTCTAGCTCCTCCAAGGTCACTCATTTCTTCTTAATCAAAACCTTGGTGTAGAAACTTAGAGGTTCTCAATTTTGAGAACTTAGAGAACCTATCCTTTCTATATAAATCCATAGTTTTAAGATGCAAGGAATGAAGGCCCTCTCTTTGGGTGATTAGCCTTTGCTTATGCAAAGAGGAATCTACAAAGGTATTAATTTCAACTCACTTGTTTTGAGTTGTTTAAAGGTTCACCAATCTACTAGGCTTTGAACATTCATGGTTGATGTTTTGTTTTTAAGTATATGCAAGCATGATTCCGCCTTTAATTTGTTAATTGCATGCTAATGATATTGCTTAAATGAACATGAACTTCAAAACGCACTTTCTACACGTTACAAGCACATGTATGCGGTGCGCCTTGAAGTGGGGGCATTTGTAGACATTGAAATTTCGGTAAATAAAATGTTGACCGGTGGTCAAAGTTTCAACGCTCATTTATTACATAAATTTTACACGTAGCGTGTGATTTGACAGAAATTGAAATGAGTCAGAAAAGCCGTCAAATAGGACACGTGTCAACACTTGACAGAGACGACTTATTTCATCTGGGATATTATATTCAAATTTAGGCCTTGGAAAATTCTATAAATATGAAGCCATTTCATTCATTTTCATTCACCAATTCACCAACACATTTCTCTACTCCCAAATTGGAAGAGAATTCTCTTGAAGTTCGTTCTTCGTTCTTCGTTCTTCGTTCTTCGTTCATTGTTCTTCGAGATCAAGCCCCGACAACCCTTGAAGAAACGCTCTTCATCCTAAGATCAAGCCTCAACGGGCCTTCGGATCAACACAACATCAACATTCATCATCAAATCCCTGAAGATCATCCTCGTTCATCCTAAGATCAAGCCCCAACTGCCCTTCGGATCAACACAACATCAACATTCATCATCAAATCCCTGAAGATCATCCTCGTTCATCCTAAGATAAAGCCCCAACGGCCCTTCGGATCAAGACAACATCAAAAAATCCACACCATTGTTCATCCCAAGAATCAAGCCCCAACGGCTCTTCGGATCAACACAACATCAACGTTCATCATCAAATCCCTGAAGATCATCCTCGTTCATCCTAAGATCAAGTCCCAACGGCCCTTCGGATCAACACAACATCAACAAATCCACACCATTGTTCATCCCAAGAATCAAGCCCCAACAGCCATTCGGATCAACACAACATCAACGTTCATCGTCAAATCCTTGAAGATCATCCTCGTTCATCCTAAGATCAAGCCCCAACACCCTTTCGGATCAACACAACATCAACAAATCCATACCACTGTTCATCCCAAGAATCAAGCCCCAACGGCCCTTTGGATCAACAACCCATCAACAAATCCATATCTTACAAAGATAGAATCAGAGGATAAATTATAAAGAGATTGTAACCCAAAATTCATCAAATACAAATATTATTTTGTACGACACGTGTTCTTGTCACTTAGGAATTTTCCGTGTTTACACTCTTATATAACCGTCACTACTATATTTTTTGGCAAAAAAATAATTGCCTAATTTCCATGAAAAATAAATATAGGTACGTTTAAGATGTCTAGTGGAGTTACTAAACATGATCCAGCTTGGGAACATGGAGACTATGTTGGACCACCTCTCGGATTTATGAGCCCCTTCACTGGTGAGGCAAACTTCATGAAGGAAATTTTTTGTCCTAGCTAAGAACATGTGAGAACATTTGAACACATATGCAAACTAATAACACTTTAAAGTAGGCATGCATTCAAAAACAATTCTAAAACCCATGACTTTCAAAGCCTAGAGAATGGTGAACCATAAGACTCTTTAACAACATTAAAGAGAATGAAGGATTTGAGATTCATTACCCTTGAAGCTCATCCTTGTTTACACAAGGGATTCACTAAAGTGGAGGACCTTCAAGTCACCTCCTAGATCCTTGGATCTTCCTTGTGATTTTCTTCTTTGTTGATGCTCCTTTGCTCCTTGAGGATGTGAGGAAAGGATCTCCAAGAACACCAAAGATTTGGTGTCTCTAAGTCTCCACACCAAGGATGTAGTGTGAAGAGAAGATGGATGACTTAGAGAGTTTTTTATGATAGTAAAAACCCCCTAAGTGGCCGGCTTCTATGAAGAAAAAGAGAGAAAATGTTTCTCTTCTTTGCCTCAAGAAAAACCCTAGTGAGAGAATGGCTATAAAATTGCTTTTATAGCACCTCACATGTGAGTGGCAAACTTGCAATTAACCCAAGTTTGCTACCCCTTCACCCTAGGCCAGTTTTGGTTTTGTTTTTGGGTTAATTTCCATTTAGTTTTTAGTTGTCACATAACCTAAACTCAATGGGCCTTGTGGACCAAAAACCCTTTTGGGCCCCGAAACCCAAAACCAACTTAATAGCCCAATACGAACCTTTCGTATAATTAATTAACTAATTAATTAATCTTGACCATTCTCAATTAAACCATTTAATTGCTTATCCATCTCTTTTATATCTTCACATTCATCCTTACTCGGTGTACGATCCATTAGGTTCCATCTAGCGAGGCAGTGGGCGATTGTTACTCTTAACGATCGATTGTGAATTGAAACTACATTTCAATTCTCCCTTTAATGAAGATTAGTGTTTGCTAATCCTCAGGGCTTCCACAAACCATGAGTGACACCTAGCAGTATGTCATGGCTACCCAAGCTAAGTAGAAGTGGTTGGAGAACCTATCCAGTTACAACTACAACGCAATACGGTCCTTCTCTAATACAATACTCTTGATCACATTGTTTAAGTGATGCGAAAATAAGCTAACACACAAATTAAACCCTCTTGTTGACAATTGTAGTATATATGCAAGTAGGGATCGTTCTAAACCAGGGATTATGAGGGATTGCTAATCTATATAAAATAAACTTAGAAACACTAAATAAAACTTTAAAAACACAAATCTAAAATCAAAACACTTAACTAGATTCAAATGATTCCAACTAAACTAGAATAACTCAAAATAAAACTAACAAATAAACTAAAACTGAAGTAGATTCAAATCAAAGGACATAAATTGTAAAAGAGGGATTGTGTTTTGATGAGAATAACTTGAAAATAAACAAATTATAAACTAGACAAATTTAGACACAAAATATGGTTCTTTGAATGGATGATGGATTAGCTAGAGGGTTCTCCTCCACACATGATACACTTGTACATAAACCAATTTTTAGTTGTTCTTTTGATGACTTATGAAACTCAATACTCCGGGTTAACCGTGATAGCACTTTTTTAACCTTCAAGTTCTCCTTAAGTTAATGAATTGAACGGGAAAGCGCATATAACAATTCAAAACATTCTTCAAAAGTTCCATATGTGAAAAGCATAATAGAGATACAATCAAAGATCATTAAGATTCATGAGAACTATAAGTATTGACGAGGCATTCGTAACTATGAAAAGCATGATACTCTTGCCAAGAATTCACTTAACACGATTGTGGATAGCAACCTTCACTACTCATGAATATAAGTTCATAACGATTAGGTGAAATTTCCTTACATTCTAGCATCAAACTTATGCATGAAAACTAAGTGTGCACTCTTAATTAACATACACAAATAAGTTATCAATCAAATAGTTAAGCGAATTGAAATCACAAATTATTAAAGCACAACCAAAAGTAATTAATTCATAATGCAAATGTAATCATGGCTTGGAATCCCCCCTAGCAAAAGGGGGGGGGGTTTAGTTCCTCATAATTGTAAAACAAAGGTAAATAGATTTATACATTGAAAATAAAAGAAAGAAAACACCTAAACGCTCCAACGATCCTCGTTGAGTGGCAAGCACATCCAAGCACTTTCCTTCCCTTCCTTTGCTACGGCACAAGGGGTGGGTGTGGGTTGAAGGTTTGGTTGTATGGAGGAATGGATAGGGGATGTTTGGTGGTGTTTAGGATGGGTAGGTAGGGGTAAGGCTAGGATATTTTAGGGAGTGTAGAATGGAAGTGTTGTGTGAATTGGTGTCTTTGGCCTTGATGGAGAAGCCTATTTATAGGCTTTGAGAATGAATCACTACCATCCATTTTCTTGGTGAGAATGAATCACCACCATCTATTTTTGTTGGTGAGAATGAATCACTACCATCCATTTTGTTGGTGAGAATGAATCACCACCATCCATTTTTATTGGTGAGAATGAATCACTACCATCCATTTTTTTGGTGAGAATGAATCACAACCATCCATTTTTATGCCCCCCATGCATGCAATCCATTTCACCCCAAAATAGCTCCAAAATGCACTTCTTTGCTAACTTTGTTATTTAGAACCTACAAACACACGAAAATAGCTTAAAACATTCTAATAAGATGAAACTAATTAAGTAAATGCAAGGAAACAAACTAATAAAGTCACATAAATATGTTCCTATCATTAAGTGATAGTTTGTTTCATGTCTACTATCCAATGTGATACTTCTCTATATGATTCTATTGAATATGATTTGGAACAAACTTCCTAAGTCATATTCATATGCTTTGGCCAAAGACTCTCGAATCATATCTCAAAGTATTTTCTTTCCACCATGGAAGGTTAGAGATCCCTTGTTGTGCATTCATATGCCTACATGACTAGATAGCTTGACCCCAATGATGCCGTGGACATTCTCAATGGAATGCCTTTGACATGATCAAAGATCAAGGATCCAACCATTAGACATCTATGATGCCTTAGGTCAAAGGACTACTTTGCATATTGCAACTTACGAGTTCTTACATGACATGTATGTTCGAACTCTCTTTTGATCGTAGTTCAGTGTACTCAAGGAAACATTGCCCCCTAAGGCCTTTTTTGTCAAGTATAATGGTAGGTGTAATTTTAGGCATGTCGTTAACTACATAACATAACAGAAATTGTATTAGATTGTTGATTTTATAACTACTTGATTGGGTCTTAAATCAAATAGTACCACCCACTATTTTTGGCAAATTCCACATCCCTCAATGGAATCCAAGAGTTATGTTGAACTCTTAGCAGGGTATGGGAGGCTCACCATTACCAAGCCCACCTCACAATGATATGATGTTGGTTAGCAAAAATAATGATGAGAGAATAACACTTTAGTCATTTACAACTCTTGTAATTACCCATCTAGTTTGGCCTCTAAAAAATGATGCCTCACAATGATATGATGTTGGCACCATTGCACTTAGTTAAGTTATTCCCACCATACTAGTTCGTGTAGGGGTTCAAGAATAGCCTCACAATGATATGATGTTGGCCATCCTCGTTGCCTACCTCACCACATCATGTATGTTCATATGGACTCTCCTTTAGGTAAGCACATACTTTGAACTTCCCCATGATAGGGTGAAGCCGGTGTATGAGTCACAAACGATTGGAGCCCACCACGGTGGAAGGCCTACGAAGAGATGTTCAAAGCATCTCTTGCTTATCAACTTAATATTCATTTTGTTGAGGGAGTAGTGTTGGGCTACATCAATTTCATTTTAATCTTATTAAAAGGACTTTGGATGATTATGAACCGTTTGATTTGATCCAACACGAGCCTTGTGTTGGACCTTGGGTCTAAGGTAGGTAGTTGTTGATTTTAGTTACACGTTTAATCTAATTAAACCGTCATTTCCTATTGGGTGTTCGACCCAACTATTCCAATTTGCATACAAATAAACAAAAAGGAATACATGAAATAAAGAGAAGGGATTATGCCCTTTTACAACACATTTGAATTAATCAAATTACATTCAAATCTAAGGTACTTAACCCAAACATTCATAATGTAAAGCGGCCAATCACATGGCTCAATTATCGAGGCATTTGGTTCGTAATCACCCCTTTTCTTAATCAATCACATTAACTAAGAAAGAAACTTAAATAATTGGTTTTTGGATTCATAGAATTGATTTAAATGGAACTAAATGAAATGAAAATTCAATTCTCATTAAAGAGACAAAACAATTTTGTTCTCATCACAATTTGGGCCGAAAAAGCAATGACCACAACTATTGGGCTACAATGCTAAAACATAAACTTTTGGGGTCACTTTGTAAGAACACAAGAGTCCACAACTTCATGTAATTACAACTAGAACCCAAAAATTTCAACAATTATAAAAACTTCATTAAAGGAGCAAATACACAAAAGTATCAAAACTTTATGTAATTGCATAAAAGACCCAAAAGTACCCTACATTATAGGGTGGCCAGTTTTGGTAGTGAAAAAGGGGGGTTGGTTTTGGTGAAAATTCAAATTTTCAAAGTGTGTGGAAAAAGATGATAGGTAGGTATGGAAAAGGTGATTGGTATGGGTGTTGATTGAAAAAGTACAAATCATGTCATACCATCCATCACAATAAAGTCACACCAACCACCATAAACAAAACTTTATTAAAAAACAACAAACACTTTGAATCAAAACACCAAACCTTTTTGTTCTTGGTAAGAACATCAAGAACATTGAAGAACACACATGAAAACTCATAAGAGCTCCATGAATGTTTTCACTCAATAAAATTCAAATTTTCACTACTCAAAAGAGGGTTAACATCCTAGGGTACTTAGGGGTTACAAAAGACACTTTAAAACATTTTTAACAAGACAAACATGAACCCAAAAATCCACCCTTTGGATTTGGCCAAATTTCCCCACATACATGGCACCAAATTTTAGTTCCAATATTCATGCTTAAATGAACTACATCTACAACATTTGAGATGCTAAATTTTCAAGCAAAATTTATATTCAAAAGAAAGAACAAAGCTTGTAACATTTACAACATTTAAATCATAAATCATGAAAAACACAAAACCCAAAAGGATTCACCATAATCTAGACCTAGGCTCTGATACCACTTGAAGGAAAATTTTTGTCCTAGCTAAGAACATGTGAGAACATTTCAACACATATGCAAACTAATAACACTTTAAAGTAGGCATGCATTCAAAAATAATTCTAAAACCCATGACTTTCAAAGCCTAGAGAATGGTTAACCATAAGACTCTTTAACAAGATTAAAGAGAAGGAAGGATTTGAGATTCATTACCCTTGAAGCTCATCCTTGTTTACACAAGGGATTCACTGAAGTGGAGGGCCTTCAAGTCACCTCCTAGCTCCTTGGATCTTCCTTGTGATTTTCTTCTTTGTTGATGCTCCTTTGCTCCTTGAGGATGTGAGGAAAGGATCTCCAAGAACACCAAAGATTTGGTGTCTCTAAGTCTCCATACCAAGGATGTAGTGTGAAGAGAAGATGGATGACTTAGAGAGTTTTTGATGCCAGTAAAAACCCCTTAAGTGGCCGGCCTCTATAGAGAAAAAGAGAGAAAATGTTTCTCTTCTTTGCCTCAAGAAAAACCCTAGTGAGAGAATGGCTATAAAATTGCTTTTATACCACCTCACATGTGAGTGGCAAACTTGCAATTAACCCAAGTTTGCTACCCCTTCACCCTAGGCCGGTTTTGGCTTTGTTTTTGGGTTAATTTCCATTTAGTTTTTAGTTGTCACACAACCTAAACTCAATGGGCCTTGTGGACCAAAAACCCTTTTGGGCCCCGAAACCCAAAACCAACTTAAAAGCCCAATATGGACCTTTCGTATAATTAAATAACTAATTCATTAATCTTGACCATTCTCAATTAAACCATTTAATTGCTTATCCATCTCTTTTATATCTTCACATTCATCCTTACTCGGTGTACGATCCATTAGGTTCCATTTAGCAAGGCAGTGGGCGATTGTTACTCTTAACAATCGATTGTGAATTGAAACTACATTTCAATTCTCCCTTTGATGAAGATTAGTGTTTCCTAATCCTCAGAGCTTCCACAAACCATGAGTGCCACCTAGCAGTATGTCATGGCTACCCAAGCTAAGTAAAAGTGGTTGAAGAACCTATCTAGTTACAACTACAACGCAATACGGTCCTTCTCTAATACAATACTCTTGATCACATTGTTTAAGTGATAGTTTGTTTCATGTCTACTATCCAATGTGATGTCTATATGATTCAATTGAATATGATTTGGAACAAACTTCCTAAGTCATATTCATATGTTTTGGCCAAAGACTCTCGAATCATATCTCAGAGTATTCTCCTTCCACCATGGAAAGTTAGAGATCCCTTGTTGTGCATTCATATGCCTACATGACTAGATAGCTTGACCCCAATGATGCTGTGGGCATTCTCAATGGAATGCCTTTGACATGATCAAAGATCAAGGATCCAACCATTAGACATATATGATGCCTCCGGTCAAAGGACTACTTTGCATATTGCAACTTACGAGTTCTTACATGACATGTATGTTCGAACTCTCTTTTGATCGTAGTTCAGTGTACTCAATTACCTTTTGAGCATCTATGTGTTTGTCTCAGTGTCTAACACTAAATGACTTGAGACTAGTCATACTCACGCTTGAGTTAACCACATTGTTTGGTTTGATAGTTTATTCATGTCTACTATCCAATGTGATTCATTTACTTATATGATTACTTTGAATGTGATTCGGAACGACTTTCCAAATCTCATTCATACTCTGGCCAGAGATTCTAAATCATATCATAGAGTATTCTCCCTCAAACAGTTTGAATGTTAGAGATCCCTTGTTGCGCATTCACTTGCCTCCATGGCTAAGTGACTTAACCCCAACTACGCCGTGGACACCCTCTGATCGAGTGACATTGACATAGTCAAAGATCAAGGACCTAACCACAAGACAACTATGATGCCTCAGGTCAAAAGACTACTTTGCATTATCCCAACCATGAGTTCTCATGTGACATGAGTATGAGAACTCCTCGTTGATCGTGTTCAGTGGACTCATTCTCTATTGAGCACCTACATGCTTGTCTTGGTGTCAGTCACACCAATAACTCGAGACCAATCACTATCCCTAAGAGAAGACATAGCACATACTGATCTTAACGGATTGTCAATGCCCAATTGGCAATCCTATGATCAGGAACGTTTAGGATATGTATACGAAAGAGAATGGTCTCATGAATCTAACTTCTTTAGATTGCATTCTCCTAATCACATATTCATTGGACTTATCTTTTAAGTATATAACATTTATATGAGACAGGTTAAAACAATAACCTTTACCCTTTATATTAAACCAGATTAGTTTAACATGTGAAATGTCCGCAAAGTATCATCATATGATTGGTTTTAGGGCACATTTCCAACAGTCTCCCACTTGTACTAGAGCCAATCAGCTTGGTCATCAGTGATGATACCTCTTCTGTAGTCATTTCAAAAATGGCTGAGTAATAGGCCTAGGCTATGGATATCTATATGTTATCCATAGAAGCAACCTTGAGAATAACGACATCACCATTATACATGATTCTTTAATCATGTGGTTCAGTCTCTCATTTGAGTTCGGATCTTGATAAGACCTTGATTCCCTGGCTTGAGCTATCGCCCCATTAGTGTTATAGTGTCGACACACTAAAGACACTTTCTGGTTGGAACCGAATGGAGAGTTCATAAATGAACTTTCCCATCCAAACAGCAATGTTGTAAGCTTCTATATGGCAATATATTTTGCATACATGATGGAGCACATTAAATGAAGGAAAATTTGTGAAAAACAAGTTCATTTGAGCAACATCAACAACATGCAATTAACATTTAAAGGCGGAATCATGTTTATATGCACTCAAAAGCAAAACTTAACCCATGAAATTCAAAGCCTAGTAGATAGGTGAATCAAGACTCAACTCAAAATAAAGTGAGTTGAGAAATCTTATACCTTTGTTGATTCCTCTTTGCATAAACAAATGCTAATCACCCAAAGAGAGGGCCTTCATTCCATGCTTCTTGGCTCCATGGATTTCTTGGAGGAGGATTGTAGAATGGATTATCCAAGTTCCCAAGAAAGGGAACCTCTAAGCCTCCACACCAAGGAGAGCATTTAGAAGAGATGAGTAACCTTGGAGGAGGATTAGATGCTAGTTAATCCCCTCCAAGGGGGCCGGCTACTTAGAGAGAAAAGGGAGAGAAGTGTTCTCATCTTTTCTCCAAAAGAAAACCCTAATGAAGAAAAGGCTATAAAGTCATATTTATACCTACCTTCATTGAAGTGGCAAATTTGTAATAAGTCCAAAAACTCACTCCAATTCATCTTGGCCGGCCTTAAGGGTTTATTGGCCTGTTTGTGCCCTTATGTTTTATTAGTCATTAAGTTGTCATAAAACTTAAGTTAATGGGCTTGACGTTCGAAGCCCATTGGGCCTTGAGGCCCAAAACTAACCCGAGGTCTATAACGAACTTATTCGTTTGATTAATTAACATATTAATTAATCCTAGCCATAAATAATTAAACCATTTAATTATCCTTACTCATCTCCATTGTTTCTTCAATCTCTACCTTACTCGGTGTACGATCCATTAGGTTCCTTTTAGCGAGGCAGTGGGCGATTAGAACTCTTTCAAATCGATTGTGAATTGAAACTTACTTTCAATTCTCCCTTTAAGACTATATCAAAGATGGTTTCTTCCAAGTCAACCAATCTCGTTGATTGTAGTCACCTTAAGCTACCAATTAGCTTTGAAGGTTTCATTATTTCGAATCAAATGGTTTTATACCATTTTCTTGAGTATATGTCGTACATACACTCAATGTAATCATAAGGATATCCATTCTTATTTCTTTTGAATTAAGAGATGTAACTCTATGACATAGCCATAAAGTTCAAACCATTCAACTGAGACGGTTTATGGATCCTTCCTGACTACCTTGGGGCTAGTGGTGTAGGTACTAGGTTGTTATATTTGTTGATTATCATCTTGTCTCTCAAAGAACCCATTCTTTGAGTTCTATCTCTCGTTCATTTGCTCTATTTTAGGCAAATCCTATTGTAGGATTATAATGAACGACCCAACAAACAACCTTTGTTAGTTGGTCCATAGATATGATATCCAAATGTTAGTTTAAGGATATCCCACAAGATTATTCTCAAACAAATATTGCTTATTAGCACAAAACCCAAATCTTAACACAATTAAGATTTGTCTTTCTTTCCAACTACATCCTATGGAGTCATGAAAATTTTGGAAGATATTCTAATTGACAATCATATTGTCTTAGAAGTATATATATATTATATATGGGTTATTTGATAACATCCAACGAACTAAATTTTGTTCTTGTTCGTTCTTCTCCCAATGGAGAAGCCTATTATCTTATGATGCTACTTTCCTTGATATCTTTCAAGGAAACTCTTATAAAGTGTCCTTTTTCCCTAGATCAAATCTAAGGAGATAAATACTTTAGACGTCTTACTCATCAACTTACATTCTTGAATTCATTGAAACCTTTTTGCAAAGTATTCGGACTCGTGTTTATTCAAAATAAACGATGGTCCAACCGAGAGCGATCTTCGGTGAATGTCATACAACATGAGTAGTATTATGTTGTGGACAAGGGCCACTAACATCTAAGTGAATTATCCTCAACAACTTTGTGATTCTTTCTTCTTTCCAAAAGAATAAAGATTCGAACATTTCGCCTCTATACAATTTAAACAAGAAGGCATTGGATCTGGATCAAACGATCCAAAGCATCCATCTATGACCAACTCGTAATTTATGTTTTAGAGGTGTCACAACTCAGTGGGATTAGTCACTACCTTGTAACCTTTTGGGTTTTAAGCATCGTCATATTCTAAACAGTTAACACTACCACATTATCTCTAGTATAGAGACAATCAATTAGATTACAATAATCAAACCATTCATTAAAAACAATGTTTTGTCAAACAAAGCATTCATCCATTTCTCATAGTGATGGAATTAAGTTCCTTACATTAAATTGGAATGTAAAGACAATCTTTGTTTTTCCAATTTCATTGGTAGTTCATATAAGGAAGCAAGTACTATTTGCTTTCGCAAAGATCTATATCTTATTCACGTTCCGAATGTGAAGTACTTTCTCTTCTCTCATTTATCTTCTACTTCTTATTAGCCACACTTTTACAACGATTGTAAAACATAGTTGCGAATACAGAATCATGTATTCAAGTAGAAGAACCAACTATTTTGAATTATTCAAGAACAATTTACAACACCTTCAAAAGGTGTGTTCTTGACACTTGCAAGACATTTCTTGCAAATACCCCTTCCAATGTCAATCCTTTCATAAAGAAAGTTTGTTCCCTTGGAGTTATTTTGCCTTCTTCATTTGACTTCTCCATTGACTACAATAGTCATGGTCCCTAAACTCCCACTATCTCTCTTGAAACTTATTTCAATTGTGTTATACATATAAAACGATTTGGAGAGCGTGCGGTTATTGTTCACTATATAGTTTACAATAAACTTAGTGAACCATTTGGATAGGGACTCAAATGTGAAGTCCTTGCTTAGTTTCCGTCTCTAGAAGTGGTTTAACACTTCTACACTCAATGATTCAAAATCTTCATAAGTCCATGTTGATGGACTATTTTTGTCAACCAACCATTATGTTCTAAACATAATTACAAACTTTCAAGAGTTGTTCAAGGCAACTCTCATTTCTTCATACAACAATTTGTAAGTGAAGAATCATGGCACATAAAGTGTCCGTGCCCTTGTGCTTTCTTCTCAAGTTCCTTGTTCGTGTAACAAAGAGACAAGCACTAGTGTTTGCGTTGTCCTCTTTATGATAGACTTATCTAACATGTTCTTCCATTGATACATTATCAATAGGAAGATTGTGAGGATGAGACTACTTAGGCACTTTTACAATCCATTCAAGACAATCTATGGGATTGTGGTACCAAGTTCGGAAAACTAAAGCGTTCGGCTTTTCTTTGTCAAGTTTTGGATAGCGTTTGCAAATATATTGGTAAACAAATACATAACGAATATAAATTGATTGATTTTAAGCTATTTGATCCGGGTCTTTAAATCAAATAGCACCACCCACTATTTTTAACAAATTCCATATCCCTCGTTGGAATTCGAGAGTTTTGAAGGAAACTCTTAGTATGGTATGGGAGACTCACTATTACCAAGCCCACCTCACAATGATATGATGTTGGCTAGCAAAAATAATAATGAGAGGGTACGCTTACTCATTTACATCTAATGTAAGAACCCATCTTATTTGGCCTCTAGAGAATGATGCCTCGCAATGATATGATGTTGGCACCATTGCACTTAGTTAAGTCATTCCCACCATGCAAGTTCAAGTAGGGGTTCAAGAACAACCTCACAATGATATGATGTTGATCATTCTCGTTGCCTACCTTCACAACATCATGTATGCATATAGAACTCCTCCTGAGTGTAAGCACATACTTTGTACTCCCCCATGATAGGGTGAAGTCGGTGTATGAGTCACAAACGATTGGAGATTACCACGGTGGAAGTCCACGAAAGAGTGTTCAAAGCACTCCCACGCTTGTCAACTTAATATTGGTTTGGTTGAGGGTTTTAGGTCTCATCACATATAAGCATGCTTTCAATCACATTAAAACATTTTGGTCCTATTACAACTATTGGTCCATGTGATTGATTTAGTAGTATATAATACTCCCACTATGCTTGTAAAATGGTTTTTAGAGCAAGACTATATGGTACTACTAACATTAGATTTGCATTCATTTGATGGATATATAGTTGCCTTAGGGCCTTAGGATGACTATGAACCTTTGATTTGATCCAACACGAGCCTAGTGTTGGATCTCGGTCTCGGGATGGTGATTGATTTTAGTTACGCGTTTAATCACATTAAGGCGTGTTTTCTTATTGGGCGTTGGACCCAACTACTCCAATTTCATGCATATTGAATAAAACAAGAAAGGAGTACTTCAAAGTAAAGAAGAGCTTATGCTCTTTTACAACAATTGATCAAATCAAATTACTTTAAAGTAAAGAAGAGCTTATGCTCTTTTACAACAATTGATCATATCAAATTACAACCAAAATTTAATCTACACATTCCCAAGGTTCAAACAAATTTGAGAGACGGCCTTTCACATAGCTCAATGATTGTATGCTTAGGTTCATAATCACCCTTTCTTTAATTAATTAACGCTTTAACTAATTAAACTCGAATGCAACATTTTGATTTGGTTTTTGTATCCATAGAATTGATTTTAAATAGAGATAAATGAAATGAAAATCCAATTCTCATTCAAAGAGACAAAACTATTTTGTTCTCATCTAATTTGGGCCAAAAAGCAATAACCTCAACCATTGGGCTATATTGCAAAACATAAACTTTTGGGGTCACTTTGTAAGAACACAAAAGTTCACTACTTCATGTAATTACAACTAGAACCCAAAAATTTCAACAAATGCAAAAACTTCATTAAAGGAGCAAAACATTTTGTCCTTTAGTGATTTTTGGCCTTTACGTAAAAATGTAAACTTTCGGGTCAAAGTGCAAATACACAAAAGTATCAAAACTTTATGTAATTGCATAAAAGCCCCAAAAGTACCCTACTTTAGTAGGGTGGCCGGTTGGTGAGAGAAGTAATGGTGTGTGTGTGTTGATGTGTAGGTTTGAAAAGGTGATGGAAATTGTGTAAGTGATAGGTATGGTGTGAAAAGTCAAATAGGTATAGGTGTGTAAGAGAAGCACCAATCATGTACAAAATTTTCAAACACCCTTTCAACATGTCAATCAATTATTTGAAAAACAATCATACCATCCATCACTAACAAAATTAAATAATAACCAAACACCTTTTTTGAATCAAAATTCCCAAACTTTTTGTTCTTGCCAAGAACATATCAAGAACTATGAAGAACACCATGAAAACCCATAAGAGCTCCATGAACATTTTTCACCCAAAACCACCCCAAAAACTCTCAAACTTAAGGGAAATAACATATTACCAAACTAGGGTACTTAGGGGTTCCAAAAGTCACATTAAAACACTTTTAACAAGACAAACATGAACCCAAAAATCCACTCTTTGGATTTGGCCGAATTTCCCCAAAAAAATGGCACCAAATTTTAGCTCCAAAATTCATGCTCATATGAACTACATCTACAACATTTGAGATGGCAAATTCTCTAACAAAATTTACATTCAAAGAAGAAAGAATAAAGCTTGTAACAATTACAACATTCAAATCACAAACTATGAACTACAAAACCCAAAAGGATTCACCAACTACTAAACCTAGGCTCTGATACCACTTGAAGGAAAATTTGTGAAAAACAAGTTCATTTGAGCAATATCAACAACATGCAATTAACATTTAAAGACGGAATCATGTTTATATGCACTCAAAAACAAAACTTAACCCATGAAATTCAAAGCCTAGTAGATAGGCGAACCAAGACTCAACTCAAAATAAAGTGAGTTGAGAAATCTTATACCTTTGTTGATTCCTCTTTGCATAAGCAAAGGCTAATCACCCAAGGAGAGGGCCTTCATTCCTTGCTTCTTCGCTCCATGGATTTCTTGGAAGAGGATGGTAGAATGGATTCTCCAAGTTCCCAAGAAAGGGAACCTCTAAGTCTCCACACCAAGGAGAGCATTTAGAAGAGATGAGTAACCTTGGAGGAGGATTAGATGCTAGTTAATCCCCTCCAAGGGGGCCGGCCACTTAGAGAGAAAAGGGAGAGAAGTGTTCTCATCTTTTCTCCAAAAGAAAACCCTAAAGAAGAAAAGGCTATAAAGTCATATTTATACGGAGTGGCAAACTTGTAATAAGTCCAAAAACCCACTCCAATTCATCATGGCCGGCCTTAAGGGTTTATTGGGCTGTTTGTGCCCTTATGTTTTATTAGTCATTAAGTTGTCATACAACTTAAGTCAATGGGCTTGACGTTCGAAGCCCATTGGGCCTTGAGGCCCAAAACTAACCCGAGGTCTATAACGAACTTATTCATTTGATTAATTAACATATTAATTAATCCTAACCATAAATAATTAAACCATTTAATTACCCTTACTCATCTCCGTTGTTTCTTCAATCTCTACCTTACTCGGTGTACGATCCATTAGGTTCCTTTTAGCAAGGCAGTGGGCAATTAGAACTCTTTCAAATCGATTGTGAATTGAAACTTACTTTCAATTCTCCCTTTAGTGATTACTCACTATTAGAGCTTCCACAAACCATGAGTGACACCTAGCAGTATGTCATGGCTACTCAAGCTAATCAGAAAAGGTGGAGAACCTATTCAGTTTAGGATTACAATGCAATACGGTCTTTCTCTAATACAACACTCTTGACCACATTGTTTGGTTTGATAGTTTATTCATGTCTACTATCCAATGTGATTCATTTACTTATATGATTACTTTGAATGTGATTCGGAACGACTTTCCAAATCTCATTCATACTCTGGCCAGAGATTCTAAATCATATCATAGAGTATTCTCCCTCAAATAGTTTGAAGGTTAGAGATCCCTTGTTGCGCATTCACTTGCCTCCATGGCTAAGTGACTTAACCCCAACTACGCCGTGGACACCCTCTGATCGAGTGACATTGACATAGTCAAAGATCAAGGACCTAACCACAAGACAACTATGATGCCTCAGGTCAAAGGACTACTTTGCATTATCCCAACCATGAGTTCTCATGTGACATGAGTATGAGAACTCCTCGTTGATCGTGTTCAGTGGACTCATTCTCTATTGAGCACATACATGCTTGTCTTGGTGTCAGTCACACCAATGACTCGAGACCAATCACTCTCCCTAAGAGAAGACATAGCACATACTGATCTTAACGGATTGTCAATGCCCAATTGGCAATCCTATGATCAGGAACGTTTAGGATATGTATACGAAAGAGAATGGTCTCATGAATCTAACTTCTTTAGATTACATTCTCCTAATCACATATTCCTTGGACTTATCGTTTAAGCATATAACATTTATATGAGACAGCTTAAAACAATAACCTTTGCCCTTTATATTAAACTAGATTAGTTTAACATGTGAAATGTCCGCAAAGTATCATCATATGATTGGTTTTAGGGCACATTTCCAACAAGTGAAAATTTTGAACCTCATAGGAACTTTATGTGGTACTAAGTCACTCATGTATCTTACCATGCAATGTATAAAGTGTAAAATATTGTACTAATTCATTATATATAAATGATTATGGTGTGTTTAAACTTCTTTCATTAATTACTACATATTTTCTATACTCACAATATTTGCCAGTTCGCTATATAATCAACTTAAATCAGTTAAATCCATCTTGCAATGCATTTCCTTCCAATTTTTTGTGATAAACTAATAGATAATTGACTAAATAAACATCCTGCAAAGTTTCAATAAAAATTTCCAAGTTTTTCTTACAATTTCCGTGGTTTTTATTCAATTTTTATTGATATCGATAATATCCCGATATTTCCATCGAAATTTCCGTGTTTTTGGACCACTGATATTTCTGATATCATCGATATTTTAGACCATGGTTTTATCCCATCTTTCTCTCCAATTAAATGCAAGCCATGCACTACTAAAATATTCATCCTGATCATACTTTTCCATCTTGACCAACCAAAAATTATCCAAACCAGATAACTTGCATAAAGGAACAGAAGACGGTCTCTTAACCCACCGCATTGGCTTGAGACGTTCTCCTACGTGAAAGACTGGCTTTGGAAAAAAAAAAAAAAAAAGGGTTTTTGAACTTTAATCCTTCAAGAAGATTAAAATTTAAAAAAAAAACCTAGTGTTAGATTGAATATTGATTTTTAGTCCCTAATGTGTCCTTAATTCAAAATAATTAATGTGTATTTTATTTAATATCTCCCATTAAATATTTAAATTTATTAATACACAAATTTTAATTTATTTTTTGACCAAAAACGAGTTTTTTAATTTATTAATTTTATTTAACATTCTTCAAACTTGAAAGACTCAATTAATGTACCTAAATGTTAGTACCGAAATGTGTGTACCGAAATATATTATATTGAACTAATATATTTAAATGTTAGTACCGAAATGTATTAATATTAAACTAATATTAAATGTTAGTACCGAAATGTATGCACCGAAATGTGTGTACCTAAATATATGCACCGAAACGTGTGTACCTAAATATATGCACCGAAATGTATATACCTAAATATATGCACCTAATATATGCACCGAAATGTATATATCTAAATATATGCACCGAAATGTATGTACCTAAATATATACACTGAAATGTATTAATATTAAATTAATGTACCTAAATGTGTGTACCGAAATATATGCACCGAAATGTTAGTACCGAAATATATGTACCTAAATGTATGCACCGAAATGTGTGTATCGAAATGTATGCACCGAAATGTTAGTACCAAAATGTGTATACCTAAATGTATGCACCGAAATGTATTATAATGAATTTAATATACCTAAATGAAGAAGTTACAGTACATCGAAATATATTGTATAACAAAAATTAGTTTATCTAAATGTTCACAACAAAAATATATTACAATGAATGAAATGAAAATAAAAATTATAATGAAATAAAATTAATACATTAAAAATTAGAAAAGAAAAAGATAAATAATTAAAAAATCAAAATATAATTAATAAATGAGGTTATTAATGTATCAAGGGACTAAAATTGGATTTTGATCTTACTCATGGTTTTAATCAAAAAGTAATCTTTGGCAAGGACTAAAATGAAGTTTTCTAAAAAAAAAACTACAAGGATGGCGAGGTGGATTGCTTAGTAGTGCAGGGCATAAACTTTCGGTGAAAAACAGTTGCCCAAGCTCTACCTATGTACTCAATGCAATGTTTCCTCCTTCCAAAATCCTTTTGTGAAGAGTTAAACAGAGTGATTGCAAAATTTGGTGGAGTGGAGACCCAGGAAAACAGAAAATACATTGGCTAGATTGGAGATTTTTGTGTAAGCCTAAATATGAAGAGGGTCTACGTTTCAGGGACTTATACACTTTCAACCTTGCTTTGTTGGCAAAACAAGTTTGGCGATTTCTTGGGCAATCTAATTCTATTGCATATCGAGTGTTTAAGGCTCAATACTTTCCTACGACGGGGTTTATAGAGGCAAGAGTTAATGATAATTCTTTTTATGTATAGTAAAGTATGGCCTGTGTTACAAAAAAGGCTTAGGTGGCAGGTTGGAGATGGAAGAAAAATCAAGATTTGGCATGACTAATGGTTATCGAGGGATTCGTACTTCAAAGTTCTAAGTTCACCACCAAGTTCTTAGGATAAGGAGGCTATTGTGAATTGTCTAATGTTGGATGCATCAAGAAAATGGAACAATGGGTTGTTGGATTCTCTGTTTAGTTAGGAGCAAGTGAGTTTAATTATGGGGCTGCCTATCAATTTACTTCCGGCGGAGGATCGCGTCATCTGGTATCATGAATGTAATGGAAGATTTTATGTTCGTAGTCCCTATCAAGTAGCAAGGAGTATTCAGATGGCGTCAAGGGAAGGAGCCAATGGTTCTTCGTCGACATCAAGTAATCATCATGTAGCAATTTGAACTGAATTTGATCTCCTTTGCTTTCAAAAATATGCTTCATAAGATAATTACTACGAAAATCCAATAGTAATATCTAGAAAAATATGACATCCAACGGTCTAGAACCCGCTCACTCAACGACCTTAATTGCTCGGGCCAATAGTGTAAAATCGGATGCAAACAATATTTTACAAGAATTCCTACTTATTCATATATTTTCCATTTTTCTATAATAAAAAATTCCAAAAAATAGCACCAATACATAAATGTTCAATTCTTTAAAATAGGTTTTGTGTAAGTCTTGGATAACCACCACCTAGGTAAGTTGATAAAACAGTAAGTATAAAATAAACAAATTATTGAAGCTATTTAAGCTCTTGATTAGTTGCATAGTTAATTCTCTGAAGTAGGACAAAAACTACAACATCTCAGCTACAGCACAAATCCACTTCTAAAAGGAAAAAACTATCATGTCCTGCTACACCATAACAAATAAGAACAAAAGGGGGAAAACAAAAGAACTGAACAAAAGGAAAAAAAGAGGAGGAATAGTTTTTGGTAGCTAAAGAAGATTATACTAGTCGCAATATTCAAAAAAAAAATATTAGAACTACACACTTTTTCATGTACCTATTTTTTCAACATGTAGACTACCACACAGTAAATTCTCAAACAAAAGAGTATTTTGTTAATTAATTTGAGTTTGATTGAATTGATTAAATTTTGGTGTTTGTTAGTTCAGGTACAAGTGCAATTTTAGTATTGTGTACGATTTTAAAATCCAGAGGACCCTTTGCGTTCTTTAGAGGGTTTCCTATTCTATTTCTCACCGAAGCACCTTTTGTCATGGTACTCTTCCTCTTTCCCACACATTTATTTACCTATCTATTAAGTGCAATGCTTTTAGCACTTCAAACTGAGTATTTTATAAATTTTATACACGCAATATATGTAGCGCCAACAGTTAAACATGAGAGTGCCAACAGTGTTGTGCCATTGCTCTTCTATTATTGGTTTATTATGTGATTTGGTGCATTGTATTGCAGGTTACATGGGGTGTTTTTGAAAATCTCCAGAAACTAGACCAATGAGAGCTGAATTTGGCTTTGCCACTTTCTTGAACGCATTTCATTTTTAGGGCGTTGGACATGCATTATGCAAGCTTAAATTTGGATTTCATGTTCCCCATTTTTTAACCTGCCAAGTTTGGGATCAGATTGGATTTAACATCCTAGTCGTTTGTGGAGCAAAATGTTTGGCATGCTAACAGATTCAGATATTCTACCCAAAGTACCTTAAGTGCTTTACAATGGAGGAAGAGAATAGAAGATTTGAATTAATTTGTAATTGATGGGATATAGAAAGCTAAAACAAGTAAATTGGTTGAACATCTACAATTTGGTTAGTCAACTTTTAAAATTTCTATATTATACTCTCATCTAATTACGTTACGATGTAGATTTACCTTTGTATATACATATCTAAATTTCTTATACTTTCTTGATTTTAAGGATTGAAGGTGCTCAAGCTTGAGATTAGTTAAGTACAAGACCAAAGTTTCAAGTTCATATGTTGTATTTAATACTTGCAATTTAAAATGACATAGTATTCATGCTACCTCTAGTCAAAATTATTATTGCATTTGAATAGTAATGATGACTGTGAAGTATTGTGCATGTATATGTTGAAAGGATGCTAGATTTTTTTTGTCATATTATATGTCTGTCTAAACAATCTTACATATAATTTATTAAGGCAACCTATTGAAATGTGTCAGAATGTGCAGCTCAATACTAGAACTAAAAGTGATCTAACTTCAATTCATGGATAGAAAATGGATTTGTTGTCTGGTGAGCTTACGATGATGATGATGACTGATGACGGTGGTGAGATGTGCATTATAATTTAATTCATATCCTACAATAGTAATCCGTTGGCCTATAATTTTACAAATAGTCATTATGGTTATAATGATTTGTATATATTAACATTTTAGTTGTGTTAGTTAATTTTCCTTTTTGCATATTTTAGATGGCAGCTTCTACGTAGTGAGGAAAAAGGGTGAAATAGGTGAGGGATCCCTTACCTTCTCCTCCAATTGATGCACTTGCACCTACTCCGCCACCACCTCCTTCACAAAGACAAGAACAGCTAGTGGATCAATGATGTTGCTCTAGACAAATAGGTAAGTCATTCATAGGCTTATCATTTTTTTTTTTCATTTCAAGAGAGTTGGAGATTAAAAATTCACATTTGACAAGATACAACTTAGAAAACACAAATAAAGTGAACATGCAAGATTGACATTAAGAAAAAAAACTTGATATAACTAGCTAGAAGCTGAAAGGCCCCTTATGCATTAAATTACAATTGTGTTCCTAATAAGTTTATGTTTCTCTTCATTTTGTTTGCCCCGCCAATATATCCTGATGCTATTGATTGATGCTTATTACAATATATTCTTATGCTATTGATTCTTATTACTTTTTGAGCAAAACCTTGTATGTGCCTAATTCAATTTAACTCACATTCAAACATAAATTACAAAATCATATGTAAAGATAGGTCATACCTGGTGGTCGCATACAGTAGTCAAGTCGTATTTTCTTAAGCATATTGTAGCTGATCTTTCAAAAAGAATCTGATTTGTTTCTATTTTATTATGAAAGGATAACATGAAGAAAAAGAAGGATGAGGCAGATCCAAGAAGCACCTAAGGGTACTCCATCAAATCAAGTTTCTATCAGATGGTTTCCTCATATGAACAATTGAGAGCTCAATTGGATTTCTAAAATGAAGATGAAAGTCTGGTATCAAAAGTTAAAGGCTTTTTTGGCTGCAAGTGTCTTAGACTTCTCTTTTGTTAGCACCTCAATGTTGATTAGACTTTCCTTTTGTTAGGACCTCAAGTTGTCTATGTATAGGTGTTGGTGCCCTTCATGACAAATTACTACCACTGAGATAGGTCACCCTGAGTTAGATTGATTTTGGGATGTTTATGTTATTTTGTGGGATATACACTTGATGAATGTATTCAACTTATGTGCTTTAATTGTTGATTAATGAAAAATGTGAAGTATTACCTTATAGTTATGAATTCTAGATTACAAAATAAGAAAAAAGTAATTAATTCATCATATATTATTCCTAAATACGTATTTGATTTAACATATGCGACATAAGTTGTGTCACATGTCAAAAGAATATGTGACGATTTCAGCGTCATTTAGTGTTATTCATATCATTTTGAGATCATATTGGGTGGCGATAAAATCATCACTTATAAGTTTGATATGAGACGAAAAACATTGGTCAATAACTTTTTTATTTGGCGACGCTGATTCCGTCCCGTACAAACAGAATATGTGATGAAATTAGCACCACGTAAAAGAAAAATATGTAGCTACTCCAACATTCGTCGCGTAAACTATCGGTGATGTTGTATAGGTGATGATAATTGTGATGCTGAAATTTCGTCACGTAACGTCAAATGTGACGAATTTTCATACTTATGTGACGAATGTCTATTGCCACAAACGCCCTGTTTTCTTATAGTGTCATCTTTATTAAAAAAAAATGGTACAAATGTGATATGAAAATTTTAATAAGAGCATTTTTGATAAAATTTTGAAACGAAAAAGAAACAACAATATAACGAAGACAAATTGGTTAATTTTTGGGTACATATGAAAACAAAATTCTTGAACAGACAAAACTCCAATAATTGGGTAGGGGAGGACATTTGAAAAAAAAAATAGAACGATTTTATTTCTACCTCATAAAATAGGTGGTCCATGATGGACCTAGATCCTCTCCTGAGCCCAATGAGAGGATCCTCCTGACCAAAGATCCAAGGCCGTTAGATGAAAATTCAACGGCTACAAATAAGGGGTCCGTTTAAAGTTATAATAATTATAGCCGTTGGATTTTCATCCAACGGTCTTGGATCCTTGGTCAGGAGGATCCTCTCCTTGGGCTCAGGAGAGGATCAAGTCCGTCCATGATCCATTCTTCTTTCTGGGTTCAGACGATGATAGAATTTGGTTGCTTCTTGCCTATCTGAATCGACCTGACATTTGTTTTATCATCCAATTTCTTTGATTTATCCTAAACTAAATTAACTAATTGGTATTTTAGTTGAATTTTTATGTCGACTGATTTAAATTCTTGAATCTAATCTTGGCTTCTACACACTATCTTTTCGATTTGATGTAAACAATGATTATGTCTTTTGTTTAACAACAAACATTTTAAGCAGATCGCATGAGCCAATGCTAGTATTGGTGATTGTGATCGTCGAATATTGAGTGCGAAAAATGACAAGTTTCTTTTGCTGTATGCAACTAATTTTATTCTTTGCAATGACTAACTCAGACAAATTTTTTTGGATGAATTATAAAAAATTACCTAAAGTATTGAGTCGCTAACAATTTCATATCTCATCTTTAAAAAGTTTCAATGTCATACTTTTACTTATGAATTTGTTGCAATGTCATACCTCCTGTCAGTTGACTGTCAGCTCTTCAGTTAAATGCTGACGTGACGTGTGAAATAGCACACTTTTTATTAAAAAATTATTAAAAACTTTAAAAAATATTTAAAATATTAACTAAATATTAAAAAAAAGGGGGGGGGGGGGGTAGGGCCTGCAACCCAGAAGAAGAAGAAGAAGAAGAAGAAGAAGAAGAAGAAAAGGGGACTGAACCCCTGCCACCCAGAAGAAGAAAGAGGAGGAGGAGGAGGAGGAGGAAGAAGAAGACAAAAAAAAAGGAAAAAAAAGGGGACTGAACCCCCTGCAACCCAGAAGGAGAAGAAGAAGAAGAAGAAGGAGGAGAAGAAGAAGAAGAAGGAGAAGAAAAAAAAGAGGGGGGAGGGGACCTGAACCCCCTGCAACCTAGAAGAAGAAGAAGAAGAGAAGGAGGAGAAGGAGGAGGAGGAGAAGGAGGAAGAAGAAGAAGAAGACAAAAAAGGGGCCCGGGGGGGGGGGGAAGCACCTGCAACCCAGAAGAAGAAGAGGAAAAAAATTAGTTAATAGTTTTAATATTTTTTAATTTTTTAATAATTTTTTTAATAAAAGTGTGTCACGTCAGCATTTAACTGAGGAACTGATAGTCAACTGACTGGAGGTATGGCATTGCAACAAATTCGTAAGCAAATGTATAACATTGAAATTTTTTAAAGATGATGTATGAAACTGTTAACAACCTAATAGTTAAGGTAATTTTTTTTTCCCAAATAACTCAAACAATTTAAGGTACATATCTAGTTTCAGAACAGTAATAAAGTCAGCAACACTTGATTTTCCTCAAATTTTGATCATCGATAACGTGACAAGTGGCTTAAGTATCATATTCTGTGCCAATAAGTGAGATTAAGAACAAGCACAAATCAAACTTTGTACAATTAAAGATTGATAGAATGATATCTATGTTTAATTAAAAAAGATTCTGCAATAAACTCTCGAGTCACAATGCTACCGGAGCGAAAAATATGCCGTAATTCATAAACCTTGACAATGATAACAATTTGATTCGATACTAATTTTAGTATCCATTTTACTGGAGAAAGCTTTACATTCAAATATAAGAGATGGGATATTCTGAATAAAGAAGCGGAAGCTATCTTTTTTTATATATAAACTGGTATTGCAACTTGGGTTCATAAGGATAGCTATAAGATGACAGTATCATCTAACAAGTTAGTCCTCCTAATTTTGGCGATCACAAGCTCCCCACGCGTCACATGATCTTTGTCTAAAATATAGGACAAGATTTTCTGTATAATTGAACGGTGTCTAGTGATCTGGTATCAATCAAAGTTGAGGTCCAGTGAGATCACACTTTTGGGGACCAATATTAATCAATAATTCCAAACCAGAATTACAAAATGTTAATTATTGATGTATTGCCAAATGGTTGAGGCCATTGAGGGTGAAGTTTTGTTTTTTGTTTTCTATTGGCCTCGAGGGTGAAGTTAGGCTGAGGCCGCTAAGAAAATGATTACAATCCTCCATTTGAGATTTGGGTTTCCATTGTGCTAGTTTTAGAGCAATTTTGTTTGTTTCAAGAACACTACCATGTAATGTTATCATTTGATGTATTATAAATTTATAATATATGTAAATGACATGGTTGATATATCCTATTAGAAGTATATTAACAAATAAACAAACTACGTGGTGGTATTTTATATACACAAAAATAGAACTTTTTTCGGCTAAACTTTTTTGTTTGAAATTATTAATTTTAGGCTGAACTTTTTTTCTTGACCTCCATGGTGATACCCTACTTTTAAATCGACTCATGTAGTGTAAAATTGTTAATTTTAACTATGTGACGAAGTTCGTTATCAATCAATCATAGTACAAATTGAAATTTTTATCAAAATCTCATCCACAAGCAGGTGTCAAATGGTCATTCCCTTCTCTCTTTTTTTTCTTTTCTTTTTTTATGATTCTATTTTTTTTTTATCAACAAAAATAGAAGGAAAAAATGGAATAATCCGTCCCCAATCTCCACACTTATCAGCCACACCGACCGCCCACCACCTCCCCCACCCCTCTTCTCTCTCATGACCCACCTCATTACCATAACCATCCCCGATCACCAACAATCTTCTAAAATCAAACCAAATTCAATGTTTGCATAATAATTAGTTATTCAAATCTAGGTGTGGTTAGGTACTTTGTGATTTTTCGAATCTTGGTTTTGAACTCTTGGCCCTCTTGAGGTGGGAAAGCGAGATATACCTAATGGTGGCCAGTCTGATAATATAAATCTTGTAATTTTCTTGTTTCTTTTTTATAATTGTAGTTCTAAAAGTTTAAAAACAAAAACTTCATGTCCATATAGCCTTTTATGACTAGTTGATGTAATCAAAAGTAACAAAAATCATACATTTACCCCTATATATGAAACTAAAAGACATAATAATTGTGAAAGTTTAATATAACAGTTAAAATATACGTAACAATCAATGCTACATAGTATTAAACCCTAAAATAAAAGGCCCTAAAAGAAGGGGGAAAACAGCCCAAGCTAAAGGGGGAGGCCCAATCGCACAGAACACGGGCCTAAACCTGGAAAGAAAGAAACTATCAAACCACGCAGAGTCCGCAGCTCAAAGAATTTCACGCCACGGGATATCAGAGTGGTAGTGCATCCGCGCCATATAAAGTTACTCGCCATCCATATAAGCGACAACCAGATGGTGTATTTAACAACACCGTTGCAACACAAAAGTACCAACCCGAAATCCAATAGCACACTCGAACAAAGTTTCACATCCAAAAACAGCTATGGACTCTCAGATATGCGAAAAGATCGATCCAAGCAGCATAAACTCGTAAGTTGATCCAATGAGTCTCGTTTCCTTTCTCAGAATTCCTCTTTAGAAACATACAAGCAAACCCATTTTACACTTGTTTTTGGATTTTAATAACTAAAAAATGATTTTGATTTGAAGCACCCATACGGCCCGTGTACAGTTCGCATTTTTCATTGTTTTGTGAGGAAAATAAAAAATTTGAAAGTGCTAATTATCATATTATCAAGCGTATGGGCTGTGTGGCCTTTACTTGGTGTTTGCTCTTCTCAAGTTTTTTGTGAATGGTGTTCATAACAAAAATGTTACTCTTACCATATATTGGTATCATCATTGTACCATTTTTCTAATAGAGATGAGACTCACATACGTTGGCAGGTCCTACCTCTATTAGATAGACAGTACAAATAATTATACAAATAGATGGTAAATGTAGTATTACTCTTATCGTAATTACTTTTCTTGTATAACAAGTATCGTAATTACCGTTTCTTGTAAACTTGTAAGAATAACTATTTTTTCCCCTAGAATATACAGACAATTTGAACTTTGGATGTATTGTTTTATCACCCTACAATAATATTGTATATTAAGATACCTAAAAAAAATTGGAGAAACTTGAAATAGGTCCAATTTTATAGCCTAACATTAGGATTAGTCCAATTTTTAATTATTTTTTATTTAGCTCCAATGACTAGGATTCCATGTCAGCAATTTTTCTGATAAGGTTGATTTTTTAAAATTGTTGTTACTATTTTACCCTCCTGTAACTTTTGCAAGTTCTCCATATATTTCCCACATTTTAAATTTTTATCAGCAATTCAAATTCATTGTTCAATAGTTTCCATCATCTTTATCCCTGATTTCTTGATAACAATTTTTGAATTTGAATTTCTTATCTTTGGTTCGTCACATGTATCATCAACAACAACAACGCAGATTGTGCCCCTCCTTTTCTTTCCCTTGATCAAGACCATGTTGCTGGAAAAGCGCTGGAAACCTATTCTCCAGGTACAGTTTTATGAACTGTAGTACCTGTAATCTAGGTATCAAACACCACAAAGTAAAACTTGAATATGTTACCAATTTGATAATATGTTAAATCATTTAAGAGAATACCCCTTTGGAAACCCGAATAATAAATCCGACTTAGATGTAGTGAATATGGTGGTCTCGTTCAGAAAGTTCAGAGAGATATACTTTAAAATAATTGCTTCTGCAACTTACCAAGATGTCGCAAATGTTGAATGCATTCGAAGAAATTTTATGGATGTATACATATTGTGACTGTCGTTAGAAGCAGTACAGAAAAACATAATGAAAGAAATGGTATGTATGTGGAAATAGTGCTTACAAAACTGACCCTTTATTATAACTTGTTCTTATGTATTCATCCTTAAAGTTCCAAATACTAAAACACCAATTATTAAAGAAGAACATGTAATCTAGGTATCAAACACCACAATGACGGGATTTTAAACCGCACAAATTTAACCCTCTTTTTGACAGTTGTAGTAAAGATGTAAGTAGGGTATCGTTCTAGGCCGGGGATTAGGAGGGATTGCTAATCTACTCTAAATTAATTTAAAAATATTAAACAAGACTCAAAGACACAAAACTATGCTAAAAACTCTAATAACTCGAAACACACATAAAATGACTCAAAATAATGAAAACAATTTAAATAGACACTAGGAAATTAAAATGGACGGAAATTGAAATAAAAGATTAAAAACAATAAAAACTAATTAAATAATATAATATAATAATGGGGGGGGGGGGATTGGTTTGGTTTTGACGAAGTAAATTAAACTTAAATAAATTACAAATTGACAAAAACATAAAATTAAAAGTGAACGGATAGACGACGGATTGGCTAAAGGGTTTTTCTCCACACATGACACAAATGCAACCTAAATTGATTTTCAGTTGTTCTTTCAATAAATTGTGAATTTCAATATTCCAGATTAACCGTGAACAACACTTTTTTAATCTTCAAGTTTTCCTTAAGTTATTGAATTGGATGAACAGCATACAACAATTCAACACATTCTCTAAAAGTCCCCTACGTGAAAAGCACAATAGAGATACAATCAAAGATCATTAAACTTTGTGAAAACTATAAATACTGACGAGGCATTCGTAACTATGAAAAGCATGATACTCCTGCCAAGAATTTACTTAACGCGATTGTGACTAACAACCTTCACTACTCATGAATATAAGTTCATAACGATTAGGTGAAATTCACTTATATTCTAGCATCAAATTCATGCATGTAAATTAAGTATGCATCCTTAATTAACAAACACAAATAAGTTATCAATCAAGCAGTTAAGCAAATTAAATCACAACTCAGAAATCACAACTGAAGGTATCAATTCAAATTACAAATATAATCATAGTTTTGAATTAACCTCTAGCCAAAATAATATTAGTTACACATTATTTATAATTTAAAACAGAAATTAAACATTAAGTTGGAGAGATTAAACCAAAATAGGGTGAGAGGATCTGTGCACTAAGCCACTGTGCTTTGGGCTTCTGTGCGTTGGGCTTTGATTCTTTGGCTGCCCCGTGGGCAACTCCTCACTCTGTCTCCCGTGCCAAGCTCAGCGCCTCACCTTCAAACTGCTCCTCCTACAAGCCGTGAGCTCCTCCTGCTTTGGTTCAACTAACCCGAAGACCTCCGTCCAAGTTGCTGCTCCTCGCGAGCTTCTTCTTCGCTGCCTTAAAGGCCGCAGCTCTTTTTCTTCTTTTCTGTTTATCCCTCCGTGTTCAGCGCCGAGGGCTTCCCAATCGTACCCCCCGCCTTGGTTCACCGAGGCCTTTAGCGCCTGCCCTTTTCTTTCCTGACAAGCTGCTAAGGGCAGCTCCAGAAGACGGGCTCTCTTCCAGGAAGGCACGGATTGGCCAATATTTAGCTGCCCATGAGGCAGCAGCTCTTCCCGTGAATGTTTTATTTCTTCCTGGCTGCTTTGCTGCCTTATTCCCGTCTTTTTTATGTTTTCTGCCGAGTTGGTTTCATGATGCCCTTGATTATTCTTTTATGATTGCACTGCCTTTTTCATCATTTCAGTCCGCATGCTTTGCTTCATTGGATGCTGCCTTCATTTTTGCTTTCGGTGGAGGACTCCCCCGTGGCCTAGTGCTCCTTGCTTTCCACCCACACTTCACACACAAACATATTATATCAATATATATAAATATATAAATAAATTATTTTCTAAATAATAAGTTCTATTCAACAAGCAAGGTAATTTAAACGAATTAATTACTTAACACTTCATTTATTCTATTTTTATTTTCTTTTCTTGCAAAACTTATAAAACATAAAAATAACGTAAATAGCTCAAAATAAAATGAACTAACTAAGAAAAGATGAGTGAATTTGATATAAAAATATATATAAATATGATCCGATCACACAAAACCAAAAAATTAGAAAATCCAGATGAACATTGCAAAATCGAGGGAGTTTAATACCTGTTATCCAGCTAACAAACACTACAAAATCAAAGCCCAAATCACCAAACCAAAAAATTAGAAAGACCAGATGAACACTGCTGAAATCTTCCGAGAATGTTGCAATACCTGTTCTCCAGGTATACCAGGAACAACAAATCAGAAATTTGCCTACTCTGTTTTCATCATATACGGGGAGAAAATTTATAGCTTTCATATCTTCATACAGATTTAGAATTCAAAATTGGATTCCGCTGGATACGCAAAGCAATTTGATAGAGAGGAGGATAAGGTTTTGAATAAAAAAAGAGAGATTAATTTGGGTTGTAATTTATCTGCAAGAGACCTGATAAACCATCTAATGGCAATTGTTGTAATTTTGTTTGTAAATTATGTGCACTTTAATTGCTGACATGGATTATTATTGTACTTACTAGCCCCCACTTATGCTTATGTAATATTAGTGGATTTCATTCAAAACAGGCTTATAAAATTAGACCAAGATCAAAAGACCCCCAAAAAAATTAAGTGGTAGATTGCACTAGTGGATGAGACATTTCTTTTCAACTTAGTGTGTTTTGAGGTCAAACATTTCTCATCTCTTTAGTGTAGCTTAGAGTGTGAATATTTTTTGTAATAAAAAAAAACTTAAAAGTGAATAAATGTATGGGCCGTTTCATAACTATTTCGTTTTTAGTTGCCACTTTTCTAGAAACTGAAAACTAAAATTTTGTTTGGTAATTACTTTAGTTTTCAAAAAAATCAAAAATCAAAAAAATAAATTACCGTCTTGAGTTTTCAGAATTTGTCCTTGAGTTTTCACTCTTAAAAAAAAAAACTATAAATAGTTACTAAACTAGATTTCAATTTTTAGTTTTCAAAAAAGTTAAAACTAAAACCTAAAAACCAAAAATGAAATGGTTGTCAAACGGTCTCTAAAGTCAAAATACAACGGTGGATATGTATGCATTAACATAAGAAAATCCTCAATATAAGAAGTATATTGCACAATGGAGTTGAATATGCCTTAGACAAGGCAGATTGGCTTGAAAGGTTTTAGAGGATAGTCCTATATACTTTGTGATAGTTTAGTCAAGTAAGGGCTAAACATAATGTCTAAATTGCAGAGTAATTTGCTAAACATAATGTCTAAATTGCAGAGTAATTTGCTCCTTAAATTAGAGATTATTATCTTTTCTAATGAGTTATTTTAAGGTATGAAAAGCTTAGAGGTTTTATTACAAACGCGTTAAATGTGGGAGAATCTATTCAAGAGTGTTAGCAATTTACTTAGTAAGTCTCTATATGTTTTGAGGAATTAACATTGGAAACCATTACTCTCGTATGAAATACAATTTCATAAGATGAATTGTGCACACCATAAGAAATTGCACGTAAGAAATAACCAACCTAGTAAATCCAGTAATTAAAGATTTGAATAGAGATTAAGTTGATTATCGAAGGGAATAAAACTACAGCCAACATAACCAATAAATCAGTCAGGCTAACTAATTTTTTTGGAGATCCCATTGTCTAAGTTCAATAGGCAAACTAGTTGGGAAATGACTCAAAGAAGTTAACAGACTATATACCTCATTCTTATGGTGAAAGAAATGTGTTGTCTACATAAGTGATAGGGGTATATTTATACTTAATGACACTGATATCTTATAAATAATGTTAATAGAGCGGACTATTCTTAATCAGTGGTCACCTATGTAAAAGTAGAAGTGGGGTCGCTTCTATGAGAATGAGATGGCTAAATTCTCAAAAGCTCTCATGAATTCGGGATTTGTTTCACGACCAAAATGAACACAACCGTATGAATCATAATCTATTAGGATAATAGATGTGTGTTGTTTATTGTTTTGATTTACTATACATGGGGAACACTTCAATGTCTCTTATACACACTGTGGACCAGTAAATTTGATAAGTATTTACTAAGGAAGGTTCAAGTCCAAAAAACACATCTCCCAATGCATCTCTAGTCCACTCGTACTCTCAATTTTTTTCCCATTTTTCACTTATGTGGGGATTGTTGGAAAGTAGATAATACATTATTTAATATAATAGGCCCATTTTACAAGAGAATTATAGAGAATAAGATAGAGGGAGGGAGAAAGGTGCGGCAAGGAGTATAGAGAATTAGATGAATTCTGATGTGTGATTTCTCGTCTGCATTGTGCCTTTATTTATAGTAGTATTGAAGGTAAATTCCTTACCCTTTAGGTATTATAATACAATAAGGAAATTATATGAAAGATACTACAGAATCCAATAAGAATTTACTAGGATTTACACAACCACATTAATAACTAAATTAGGACTGCAACACTCCTCTTGAGTGTTAAATACTCAAATAAATGGGGCACCAGATCTTCTTGAAAAATGTATAAGCAATTGATGAAGTTGTCTCGTCTAGTTGGCACAAGTAGCGAATGCGAGGCTCGAATCGACAAAAGAATGCATTAGTTGTAAAACTCACAAAACCTCGCTATATGGTAAAACCCAATATGGAACAAAAACCTATAGAATAAGGAAAAAAAATGAGAAATTGCATTAAGTGAAAACTATACGTCTTCATGACGCAAGTAGAACTCTCACAAGGGTATAACTAGCCCAGGATTGGGTGTCTCGTTAAAACCTACCCAGTCAGCAAAAACTCAGTGGAAAAAATTGCTCATAATCGTAGGGAAAAAGAGTACATTAAGATTAAGTGAGTATACTTCTGAATACTCCCCTCAAGTTTGACATAACTTCCAAATGAGACTACAAGCTTCGCAAATGAATAGTTACACATACCAATTCCTTGGACATGCTTCTGGAAGGTTGACTTCAACAGTGACTTCATGAAGAAGGTCGACAAGGTTGCCAGAGATCAGATTGTATAACTTCAATCTCCTGATACTCTGGTGATGTGATATTGACACAATATGTGGCCTGGTCTACATGAATGGTTGTTACGACTCAACGATATATGAAAACCACAAGTGCTTCGAATATACTCAACAAAAGCTCTTAACCATGTCTCTCATGTGTGGCATAGTGAGGTGTAGTGAGTGTTCGAATGATTCAAACATTTTACAATTAAGGTCTATATCGTGGTAAACCTCCAAGATATTGTGGTATTCCCTAACAATAAAGACAAAACCATTTAGGAACGTTGCCTTGTGTAGGTTTGATAAGTAACCAGTGTCATCATAACAACAAGGCAAGCATCATTCCCAAGATTAAGGGGTTGGATCCATTCAAGATGGGTAGGGATAAGCCCAAATTTGTAGTACCTTTAAGGTAGCAAAAAAATATCTTAATGCTAATTTAGTGGTTGTGTGTAGACATATTGCTACATCTTTACCAATAGATGAACAACGAAGGAGATATCATGTCTAATGCAACGAGCTAAGTACAAAAAGCCCAAAGTTGAACTTTAGATATGGGACCTCAGGTTCTACAACCTCTTCAAAGGTCTCATTTGCATATAGTGTATAGATGATCATAAGTATACTCAAAAGGTAACACCTTTGGGATGTAGTTCGACTGGTGAACTAAAATACCGTCATAACAATGCTTGAACTTTAGGTCAAGGCATGTACAAGTTTTCCCAAGATCCTTTATCTTAAACTCCGTCTTCAGGTGCAAGACAATTTTCTCAAGCTCTTCAAGAGTCTTAGTGAGATTTATGTCATAGACATAAACTACAACTCTAGCAATTCAAAATATGACTTTTTAATTTAAGACGCAAGTGCATTTACATATTCATGGCTGATCAAATAATCACTTAGACGAATATGGATTCATTTTGCGCCTTATCCTTCCTCTTCTAAGGAAGTAAATCCTATGAACCGAGTGATTTGTCATGCTTTAGGACAAAAACAGATTGATTGGCTATCTGTTAACATACCGGGCTGTCTAACAGGGGTGGTCAACCATCCTTTAGGGGCGGCACACCCTTTTGGGGATGTTTACTCAGCGTTTGTTAGGTACGTCTATCTTTGCAATCATGATTACAGCTAGTACATGGTCTCGTCACTTTAGCTAGATCAGAAGAATGCATATGGAGCAACATTCCGAAAGCTAGAATGCCTCTTCTGATGTATACCTCCATTGCATTTTGCATGATGAGTAGTTACATTTGATTTTCCTTATCCCACTTTGCAAAAATACTCTGTTTCTTATGTATTGCTTTCATTAGTCAATGTTGAAGGCTGAGGAGCTTTGAATGCAATGTTAAATTCAAACATTCCAAAGTTCATTTCAATTTGCTGCTTCCATGCTTTGAAGTTTTTGTCGTTCAACTTCTCAAAATTCACTACACTTAGCATATTGAAACCTGTTAACTCAAACTGATTTGGAACACTTCATAAGTACATGATCAAGAACTGATACAAAATTTCTTATCATACTTAAGTTATGGTTTCAATTACACCTTTGGGCAAGAAACTGTCTATATATAACTATGAGTTCTGAACCTAGCATAGCCAAGTCATAATATATCAAGATTATATGTATAACATTATCTTTGAGTAAGTTAAAGTACACAAATAGCATGAAATCCATCCCTCACTATACACTATAATACAAATGAACCTAGTCAACTTATCCTTGTAAATCACTATTAACTTGAACATTATAAGATTCTGAGAAATCAAATTTGTCTAAAAAATCTCTAAATCTGTCATTGCTACATAATCTTTTTTATTTGATGATGCTTCATTATTGTACTTACAAGAAAATTAGACTGACAACAACATATTTGAAGAATTTGTGATGAATTATAGTTCGAGTTTTAATAGAAAAAAACATGGATTAACAAATTGATCCAAGAAAGAATTAATATATAAGAACAACCCTGACATACAATTCATCACAGAAGGAGAAAATGCAGCAATATTTAAACAAGTTCATCATATTTTGCATAGTGGAATCATGAATCTATATCTACCCATTATGGGATTTAATTTGTGTGGCTCTGACACAACATGTTGGCTATAATAAGGTTCGAAACAAACAAACCCTTACAGACAGTTTTGCTATATACATAGAGTTGTATTGCATTAATTAAAGTATTGACACATTAGGGTTACACTTCTCAGTTAAGACTTCTTACTTGTTGTAGAAGACATTGATGCCATGTTTGTGCTTGTCTTCTCTTTGCTTGGTTACAAGATGGATCCCAGAACTTTCAATGGGACAAGTTCCTTTTGTAAAGAAGATCATAGAAACTCGAGAAGAGAGACCAAAGTACTACATGTTAGTTACAACTCATCCTTCATTAAGGATACAATTCCAATCAATTTAAGTGGGTTTAACTGCTTCTTATTCAATTAATTAAGTCATTAGTTTTCTCAATTATGGCTTTGATTCAGTACATAATTGTAACATCCCACATCGCCCAGGGGAGTGGATCATGTAAGCCTTATATGTATATTTCCATCTCTACCTAGCACGAGGCTTTTTGGGAGCTCATTGGCTTCGGGTTCCATTGGAACTCTAAAGTTGAGCGAGTTCGCGTGAGAGAACTCCCATGATGGGTGACCCACTGGGAAGTTCTTGTGTGAGTTCCCAAAAACAAAACCGTGAGGGTGTGGTCGGGACCCAAATTGGACAATATCGTGCTACGGCGGAGGTCGGGCCCGGGATGTGGTGGACCCTAGGTTGGGATATGACAATTTGGTATCATAGCCAAACCCTAGCTGTGGTGTGTTGACGATGACGTCGGGCCCCTAAGGGAGGTGGATTGTAACATCCTACATTGCCCAGGGGAGTGGATCCTGTAAGCCTTATATGCATATTCTCATCTCCACCTAGCACGAGGCCTTTTGGGAGCTGACTGGCTTCGGGTTCTATTGGAACTCTGAAGTTAAGCGAGTTCGCGTGAGAGCACTCCCATGATAGGTGACCCACTAGGAAGTTCTCGTGTGAGTTCCCAGAAACAAAACCGTGAGGGTGTGGTCAGGGCCCAAAGCGAACAATATTGTGTTACAGTGGAGGTTGGCCCTGGGATGTGGTGGACCCCGGGCCGGGATGTGAGAATAATTCTGTAAAAAAAATTGAACAAACGATATTAGCTATACTAAGGGCAAGGGAGTGGTTAAATCTCACAATGAGCTAGTAATAATGTGGTTTAAATTCTCCTTTGGTGAGAATTAAACCTAAGACCTCTCAATTACAAGTGAAGAAGAATACCACTAGATCGTTGTACTAAGAGCATATCCAATGGAGTCCCTAAATAGGGACAACCACTGTATAAAATAGGTATAAATAAATGTAGGGACAAAATGAATCTCTAATGGATCGGAAAGTGAGTCCCTAAATAGGGAGAACCACCATATAAGGACTGTATAGGAACAATCTTGAGTGGAAAATGGGGCCCACAATCTTGAATGACGACTCGCATTTATTGGAGGCAATAGTCCTTAAGGGACATAAATATTCCTTTTAAGTCCTTAAATGAGTACTCAAAAGTGGTGGTGGGAGTTCCAAAATAGGAATTTCCATTAGATCCATTAGAGATGCTCTTAGGGACTCACTTTCTAATCCATTGGAGATTCTTGTTGTCCCTATTTTATTTTATACCCATTGTATACGGTGGTTGTCCCTATTTAGGAATTCCATTGAAAATGCCCTAAAGTTTAAAGACTTACCGGATACTTAGTGTGGGTATATACCCACATATAAGACATGTATAAGGACTGAAATGGTGGAAACTTTGGACAATTTAAGTGGAAAAGCTGGCCCACCAACTGAGTGCTGTTGTGCAACTTAACTCCCAATTGCTGATGACTTGCGGGTGTAAGTGGAGTCGCCGACAACTGCTTCTTGCATCATGCTGCTGCTTGCATCAAGGGTTGTGATTTGTTTTCCCAAATCAAATTTTGGTACCCTTGCTGCTGCTTGCATCATTCCTCTTCCTCCCAAATCAATTTTTTTTTCCAAATTTCTTTTAAACTGAGTATACGTATAATGTATTTCTTTTCGATAATGACTCCTACTAAAAATGCTCTGAGTGGCATTCCGTAATTAAGTCTACATGAAACATAACCACTTTGTCCATGACTAATGCAGCATATATATATATGATTGATGAAACTCACTTCTATTCGGTTTGCAGCATATATATATATATACTTGAACTATACAATGGACGATTTCTTTCTATTCCCAAATTCCTTTCCAATCCACAAGTGTGGACGAAATGATAAGAGGAGATTCTTTCCACAATTTTTTTTTATCAGAATTAATAGCGATATTTCATTGATAGTAAAAAAATACGATCACAAGTTTACAATGGTGCCAACTGAGAACATCTTCTTCAATGACTGAATTCTTGATGCGGAAAGAATAACTACACAACAAGCAAACTTAATTAATCCCCTATATAGCAACCACAATAAACAACGAACACAGACAATAATCATCGGTATAGATTTTCCACAATAGATCATTGGTGACAAATCAAAAATCTAAGAACAGACAAAGCCATTAAAAGAAGCGAGGCCACACAAACAGTCATGGACACGAACTTACATAAAATAAGACTAAGCCGAAAAAGAAACTATCGTTGGCCCAATTCCACAACAAAAACAAGGCCTACTCATCATCACCTCGTCTCAGAACAGCAGTCACGCCCTATCAAGGTGAATTCGTATCGGGCTTTGAAACCTTGAGGTTCGGCTCCCTCAAGTGCTTTATGTCGGCGGCAGCAAAGCCCCATACATTTGTGTATAACTAAAACTACACTAAAAAATAGAGAAAATTTTGATCTCCAAGAAATAGTAAGGGTAAATTACATAATATCTCCTCAAGTTTGGGGTCTATTACAATCTCATACAACATCTTTAAAACATTTCACTTTCATACTTCGAGTACTATTTTATTTCAATATAATACATCCGTTACATTTTCCATCCATTGATCCGTTAAGTGCTGACGTGGCATATCAGTGGTAAAAAAAAAATAATTAAAAAAACCACATGAATCTTCTTTAAAAAAAAAAAAAAAAACGTGAAACCCACCTCCCGCAACTCCCCCACCCCAACAAACAAACCCAGAAAACCCACCCACCCCACCCCTACCTCCATCTCTTTCACTCTCTTCACCTCTCCTCCTATCAAAAACCCCATATTTTGTTTTTATAGTCACAAAATCATCTTCATCGTCCTCCTCCATAGCTTCTTCCTCTTGGCTACCAGACGAACTGGGTCCCTCCTGGTCTTCGTCAGGCCTATAGTCCTCATCGTCCTCCAATACCTTGGCTTTCCCCTTCTTCTGCTCATTCATCTTCTTCGCATTCGGGCTCGAACCCATTAAAGAAGCGATTTTAGGCAGACCCAAAGCTTCCATTCTCGCCCTGTTTTCGAAGGGAAAGTAAATTTGGTATGAGGTGCGTCGCGAGAGGGGGAGAAGAGGGTCGCGGGTTCTAGTTGAGGTGGGTCGCCAGGGGAAGGGTGTGTGGGGAATGAGGTCTCTGTGAGGTGGGTGGGGATGGGGGTGGGGGAAAGGGGATCAGGGTTTTTTGTTTTTGGGGCTTGGGGAGATAGGATGGTGCGGGCTTGGGGGTGCTCGGAGATAGGATGATTTCAATTTTTTTTTTTTTTTTGAGAAAATTCAGGTTGTTTTTTTAAATTAAAAATTATTATTTTTGCCACGTGGTGTGTCACGTTGGCAACCACGTCAGCACTTAACTGATCAATAAATAGAAAATGTAACGGATGTATTATATATTACTTGAGGTATGAAAGTGAAATATTTTAAAGATATTGTATTAAATTGTAATAGATCTCAAACCTGAAGAGATTTTATGTAATTTACCCAAATAGTAATTTGAAGAGAAAGGCCCTGTGATCCGTCAGAGTATAAGTTAAGATGGGAAATCTACCATATAGTGCCCCCCAGTGGCGGAGCCAGGAATTTAGACTAGGAGGGGCCTTTAAATCATATAAAAAAATTAGACAAAAAATATAGCAATATAACTAATGAGAGAAAATTAAAGGTTCCTTTTTTTGTATTGGCATGGAAAATTTAAATCAAACAAGTCTGGTAGATCTTTAACATGTATGAAAAATTTAGTATTAATTAATTATATCATAAAAATAGAACTTGTTACGAGATTAACAATAAAGTTAACATTAATTTCAAACCAAAATTTAAATCATGACTCAATACTATTATTATGATATTTTTCTTCAGCATAAATTAACCTTGTTTCATATCAACTAACCAAAAAAAAATTGCTGAAAACATTAATTTCAAACCAAAATTTAAATCATGGCTCAATACTATTATTATGATATTTTTCTTCAACATAAATTAACCTTGTTTCATATCAACTAACCAAAAAAAAATTGCTGAAAAAACACTTAAAGGAAGTTCACCAACAAGTTTCGAACCCTTGACATGGGGTATCTCAAAATCTCCTTAAACCACCGAGCCACATATTCTTTTGTTACATAACCAACAGATAAAATATATAAACTATATTTCAGGATAGGCCTGTGCCCATCTTTGTCTCCATGTGGCTCCGCCACTGGTGCCCCCAAAAAAAAAGTGAGATGAATTCTTATTCATTCTAATACTTAAAATGGTCCGTTGCTTTTGTTTTCAAGTGTACATCCGTACCTAGTTTTGTCACTTTCTTGGGAGTCTCGATGCCATGTTCAAAATAACATCAATGTCTTCCCAAATAACAATTAGAATGAATGGAAATCAAATTATTTCAAATCATGTTATTTTACTATATGGGATTCTCCATGTCCATGTCCTTTTCATAATTACCTTTCCGAAGTGATGGAAGGAGACTAGGAGGGTCGGTCTATACAGCTTCTTAGTTGGCTCCGCTCTTGAGTACGCAAGACGAGTAAATATCATAATCATTTGTCGTACAAAGCAGCTTGAATTGTGATGCCAAAAATATGTTTCACGTGATCTAGTTAAAATTAAATTATGTGTAGATGAAGAAATTTAAAATTATTAATAAATTTTGAAATAATGAAAATAAGGATGATGGGATTTTTTTTTTTGGATTTGTGATTTTTTTTGTTTGGTTAACTTAAAATAACAATAGAATTGAATAAGAAATTTGTTATTTTTAAACTTTCAACTATAGAAATTGAGAAATGATACTTATTTATATGGAATTTAAACTTGGAAATTAAATATCTCAACCCAATTTTTTTTCATGCAGAAATCCTAAATTTCTATAGTTATGGCTCCAAACAAGGGATTTTGTGCATATCAATTTATAAATTCTGACTTTTATGACACACCCTGACTCGAAAGTGGGGTGTGATGGCCGTCACGTGAGCGTGACGTAACCATGTGCACAGTGCGGAAGCAAGATTAATTAGAAAGATACGAACCAACTAAAACCAAGGCACCAGCAATCCAATAAAAGAGAGTGTGCTAGTGCGAGAGTTAAGGTGCTTTTACAAACCAGAGCATAAATGGTCTACGTGCAGTCAAGCAGAAAGTACTAAATAGAAATAACACCCACAGGTGATCCTACATAAGAGAATTCTGTCAGAACGTTCGGGAGATCCTCGTATGCCACCAACAAATACTACTTAATACCTGGAGGGGCGAAAAACAAAGTTGAGTGGGTCAGCAAAACAAATCTTTTTCAAATCATTTTTTTCTCAAAGGAATAACCCCTCTCCGTAAAACCTCTATAAATTCCCAGAATCAAAGTATAATCTCATATATGTATAATTCTCAAAATCATGCTGAAAAAGTGTATGTATGCCATGCCAAAGTATCATAACTACTATCTCAATCATAACTCTGAAGATGTGATCAATGTCAGGTAATCATCTTGGCCTCGGCCGTATAAATATCTCATAATCAATATCAATAATAAACTCAGCCCTTGGATGCACATATAGCTCATAATCAACTCATCACATCCTGTATATCAATCATGCACATATATCAATATCACCACTAGTGGTCTACTCATCATCACTAAATATATATAAGTATGCTCTAGTGCTACAATCACGTGAAGACTGTGCGAAGGATTCGCGGGTCACCTACGAGTCGAACCCACCTATAGTGGTATATACGACAGGACTATGCACCTAACTTGGATCGAAGACGAGCATGCGGTACGGGAGGTGAACAACACGTGAAAGACTGTGTCCCTATCTCTGGGCGGTGAAGGAAAATTTGTGAAAAACAAGTTCATTTGAGCAACATCAACAACATGCAATTAACAATTAAAGGCGAAATCATGTTTATATGCACTCAAAAACAAAACTTAACCCATGAAATTCAAAGCCTAGTAGATAGGTGAACCAAGACTCAACTCAAGAACAAAGTGAGTTGAGAAATCTTATACCTTTGTTGATTCCTCTTTGCATAAGCAAAGGCTAATCACCCAAGGAGAGGGCCTTCATTCCTTGCTTCTTAGCTCCATGAATTTTTTGGAGGAGGATGGTAGAATGGATTCTCCAAGTTCCCAAGAAAGGGAACCTCTAAGTCTCCACACCAAGGAGAGCATTTAGAAGAGTTGAGTGACCTTGGAGGAGGAAGGATTGCTAGTTAATCCCCTCCAAGGGGGCCGGCCTCCTAGAGAGAAATGGAGAGACATGTTCTCTCCAATTTTCTCCAAAAGAAACCCTAATGAAGAAAAGGCTATAAAGTCATATTTATACCTACCTTCATTGGAGTGGCAAACTTGTAATAAGTCCAAAACCCACTGCATTCTCTATGTGGCCGGCCTCTTAGAGTCTTTGGGCTGTTTGGGCCCTCTTGAATCTTTATTCATTAAGTTGTCATACAACTTAAGTCAATGGGCTTGACGTTCGAAGCCCATTGGGCCTTGAGGCCCAAAACTAACCCGAGGTTTATAACGAACTTATTCATTTGATTAATTAACATATTAATTAATCCTAGCCGTAAATAATTAAACCATTTAATTATCCTTACTCATCTCCATTGTTTCTTCAATCTCTACCTTACTCGGTGTACGATCCATTAGGTTCCTTTTAGCGAGGCAGTGGGCGATTAGAACTCTTTCAAATCGATTGTGAATTGAAACTTACTTTCAATTCTCCCTTTAGTGATTACTCACTATTAGAGCTTCCACAAACCATGAGTGACACCTAGCAGTATATCATGGCTACCCAAGCTAATCAGAAGAGGTGGAAAACCTATTCAGTTTAGGATTACAATGCAATACAGTCTTTCTTTAATACAACACTCTTGACCACATTGTTTGGTTTGATAGTTTATTCATGTCTACTATCCAATGTGATTCATTTACTTATATGATTACCGTGAATGTGATTCGGAACGACTTTCCAAATCTCATTCATACTTTGGCCAGAGATTCTTAATCATATCATAGAGTATTCTCCCTCAAACAGTTTGAAGGTTAGAGATCTCTTGTTGCACATTCACTTGCCTCCATGGCTAAGTTGCCTAACCCCAACTACGCCGTGGACACCCTCTGATGGAGTGTCATTGACATAGTCAAAGATCAAGGACCTAACCACAAGACAACTATGATGCCTCAGGTCAAAGGACTACTTTGCATTATCCCAACCATGAGTTCTCATGTGACATGAGTATGAGAACTCCTCGTTGATCGTGTTTAGTGGACTCATTCTCTATTGAGCACCTACATGCTTGTCTTGGTGTCAGTCACACCAATGACTCGAGACCAATCATTCTTCCTAAGAGAAGACATAACACATACTAATCTTAACGGACTGTCAATGCCCAATTGGCAATCTTATGATCAGGAACGTTTAGGATATGTATACGAAAGAGAATGGTCTCATGAATCTAACTTCTTTAGATCACATTCTCCCAATTGCATATTCCTTGGACTTATTGTTCAAGCATATAACATTTATATGAGACAGCTTAAAACAGTAATCTTTGCCCCTTTATATTAAACCAGATTAGTTTAACATGTGAAATATCCGTAAAGTATCATCATATAATTGGTTTTAGGGCACATTTCCAACATGCGGGAGCATTAATATCAATCTGCAGGTATATGAGCTCTAATCACATCACATCACATCATTCGATCTTATTCTCATTATAACCATTATCTAAACTTACCTGACACTTACCTGTGCGTCTACAAGACCATCATACACATATGCAATCACTAATGCAGCATTTATAATAAATGAATAATTTGCATGGCATTTCAATTCCTTTAAACTTTCAATTTCATTTTCTGGGAAAAATAACAATATATATAGGTATATACGGAAAACAAACTGCCCACTCACTGATAAATAGCCGGGTCGTAGCCCCCTCGTCTAGCCTGACTACGCTCGTCCTCAGAATAAGTCTCACCTATATGACAAATTACTGAAAATACGTTACTTAAGTACATATACGCAATTACGGAAATAACTTCTCATACATAGCTCAATTTTTGCATACGAATATACCAACGTGACCTACTCGATGTCACAAGTGTCGACAAAATTTTAAAATAATTTTTCTCGGGCCCACGTGCCCCCACGCGCCGGGAGGGGAACAGTGCCATGCGCCCCCACGCGCATCATCTTCTTCCTCAGCTCGCCAGAAAACTTGTCGGCCGAAAACCTGCAACTCGGGTTTTCTCGGCCATTTCTTCACCATTTTCTCTCATTTTTCTTCCTACATGCTCAAAATTAAGAGGAGAACAAGTCTATACCTTCAAAAACCTCCAAAAACGGCTGAAATCTCGTCGAGAAATTCTCCAATACCGGCCACCTTCGTGCAGAGCTATCCCGACGTCCAAATTGTGAAAACGATGGTCTCCGAGGTTCGTGGGGACCTTCTAAGGCTCGTGGTGATCTTGGTTTTTCCTAAAACGCAACCATCAAAACCTTCGTGAACAGTACATAACTCAGAGCTCGAGTTTTCAACGTGAAATCGTAAGAGTTCTTACCTAAAATGGATGTCGATGTACTCGTCTGGTCTCAAGGAACATAAATATGGTCTTTGTTTCTTCGATTTGTGCCTGGATGAACGGATTGAAGGAAAAATTATGTCCTAGTGAAGAACATTAAAGAACATTTGAATACATATGCAAAATATTAACAAATTAAATTAGACATGCATCCAAAATCAATTCATAAAACCCATGACTTTCAAAGCCTAGTAGATGGTGAACCATGACTCTTTAACAACATTAAAGAGAAAAGAGTTTTTAGAGAATCATTACCCTTGAAGCTCATCCTTGATTACACAAGGGATTCACCCAAGTGGAGGGCCTTCAAGTCACCTCCTTGCTTCCTTGAGGATTAGTTCTCCAAAACACCAAAGTTTTGATGTCTCCAAGTCTCTACACCAAAGAAAAATGTGAAGATAAAATGGATGACTTAGGGGTGAAGAAATTGCTAGATTTCCTCCCTAAGTGGCCGGCCTCTTTTAGAGAAAGGAGAGAAGATGTTTTTCCCCAAATTTCTGTTAGAAAACCCTAAAAGAAATAAAGCTATAAAGTTTAATTTATACTTCATTTCTAGTGAGTGGCAAACTTGTAAATAACACAAGTTTGCTACCCCTCATTGTTGTGGCCGGGCTCCCTTTTTGTTATTGGGCTAATTGCCCAATTTGTTTTAGTTGTCATACAACTTAAACATAATGGGCCTTGTGGACCAAAACACTTTTGGGCCTCGAAACCCAAAACCAACTTAGAAGCCCAATACGAACGTTTCGTATAATTAATTAACTAATTAATTAACTTTGACCATTCTTCAATTAACTATTTAATTGCTTATCCATTTCATTTAATTACTTCACTTTCATCTTTACTCGGTGTACGATCCATTAGGTTCCAATTAGCGAGGCAGTGGGCGATGTTACTCTTAACTATCGATTGTGAATTGAAATCACATTTCAATTCTCCCTTAAGATTAGTGTTTGCCAATCTTTAGGGCTACCACAAACCATGAGTGACACCTAGCAGCATGTCATGGTTACCCAAGCTAAGTAGAAGTGGTTGGAGAACCTATCCAGTTACAATTACAATGCAAGACGGTCCTTCTCTAATACAATATTCTTAATCACATCGTTTAAGTGATAGTCTGTTTCATGTCTACTATCCAATGTGATACTTCTCTATATGATTCGCTTGAATAAGATTTGGAACAAACTTCCTTAGTCATATTCATATGCTTTGGCCAAAGACTCTCGAATCATATCTTAGAGTATTATCCTTCCATAAGGTTAGAGATCCCTTGTTGTGCATTCATATGTCTACATGACTAGATAGCTTGACCCCAACCATGCCGTGGACACTCCAAAGGAACGCCATTTGACACGATCAAAGATCAAGGACCTAACCATTAGACATCAATGATGCCTCAGGTCAAAGGACTACTTTGCATATTGTAACCTTGAGTTCTTACATGACATGTATGTTTGAACTCCTTTTTTATCGTAGTTCAGTGTACTCGATTACTCTTTCAAGCACCTATGTGTTTGTCTTAGTGTCCAACACTAAATGACTTGAGACTTGTAATATCCACGCTTGAGTCGACATAACACATACTAACCTTAGCGGATTGTCAATGCCCAATTGGCAATCCTATGGCTAGGAACTTTTTAGGAATGAGCATAAGAGAAAGGTCTCGTAAATCTAACTTACTTAGATCACTTATCTCTTAGATCAAATACATTCCTTGGATTCCCTTATTGATTAAACACAAGATACAATAAACAGTGATTAACAATAAGCTTTGCCCTCTATTAAACATATATTAGTTTAATACAATAAGTATTCCAAAAAGCTATTACATCAAATGAGTGGCTTTGTGGGCATACTTCCAACACGGATGTGGGTGTATCCGTACGAGAATGGGAGAGAGAAAGTGTGAGTTTCGAGAGAGGAGAGAGAGAGAGCGCTACGGGAAGGAGAGAGAGACAGAAGTTAGGTGTATGTGTGTGGTCCATCTCCCATCAGAATTAAGGGATCCTAAAAGATCTAATTGGCCCCAATAATTTAGGGCAGTTCACTATTGGCCATCCACACATACACATGCATACACATACAAAATTTCCGTGAGGGCATAATTGTCATTTCACAACGTCAAATTAAAAATCCCGGGACGGGTTGTCACATTTATCCAAATTCCAAAATTGTTTCCTTCATGCAAATATAGTGTTATTGTTTTTATCAAAAATAAAATTAGTATAACTCTTCATTTTAATATTTTTTAACTGAAAATTGATGGGACTAGTCCTTGATCTTGTCCACTGTAAATTATTTTGATAATTCCATAAAAATCTGTCACTAACCTTGTTAAGTGAAGGGGTTGGTTTGACAAAAATAATCTTATAAAGGTTGTCACGTAGTCGTTCATATAACAATTTAACAAGGATATTGATAGATTTTTTACCAAATAACCAAAATAATTTACAGTAGACAAACTCAGGACCACTTTTATTGATTTTCATTGTCAGAAATCAAATTGAAAAATTATGTCAATGTTAAAGACTATTTTAACTAAAATGCGTATTAATTATTACTAAAGCAAAGCAAATATCATTTCTGCTATTAATTTTAAATATATATATATATATATATATATATATATATATATATATATATATATATATATATATATATATATATAGGGGCGCTGCAATAAGAAATCATTTCGGTGTGCAAATCATGTGAGATTATGGTAAGCAAATATGCTTCATATTTTTATTTGTTTTTATTTAATCAAACAATATTATGGGCTACCACTTAATACTACGGCTTAGTAGTATTTATCTTCACTTATAAATAAGGGGTCTTAGGTTCGATTCTCACCAAAGGCGAATTTGAACCACATTATTAATCCTAAACATCAAAAGGTTTATCCAACAATATGGTGAGAAAATATGCTTCAATTAATTTTCAACAAAACATGTCATCTAAAAAATTTCTCCAAATAAAAATTTTGATCCCAACAAAATTTAATTAAACAAACACATCATCTTTTTTTATCCATATTTGAAGTGTATTTTACATTGAATGTATTAATCACATGAGTTGCAAGTTAAATAATTGCCCTGATGATTTTTTGAGTGGCCGTTATACTTTTAGACGTGAGTCAACTTGACTTTAATATCAAAAGGAAAGTAAAAAAAATTAGGGCCTGTTTAATATCTGATTTTTATCATTTAAAAAAAAATTCTTAAGACCATCTCTTAAGAACAATTTTTTATAAAACAAAAAAACTTGTTTGCCATGACACAAAATTATTTTTATGTCTTAACAATTTAAAGAAAAATAGAGTTGTCTGCTAACAAATCTTTATTGGAGCCAAATGAGGGAGATCGAGATCGGAAGAGATAGTGGGAGAGAGAAAGAGAGAGAAGATATTAAGAGAGAGACAGAGAGAAGGAGATAAGACAGAGGAGAACGAGTGAAGAAGAGTGGATTCGGAGAGAGAGAGAGGGGATAATAGACGGGTTTCAGTTTTAAAAATTTTAATATCAAAATTTTAATATTTTCATGAAGTAAGGTATATTTATAGGTAAGGCTTTAAGGATAAGCAGGTTTGCCGAAGTAGAGTCCTGATTGACACACCCCGACCCGAAAGTGGGGCGTGTTGGCCGTCACGTGAGCGTGACGTAACCATGTGCACAATGCGGAAGCAAGATTGATTAGAAAGATACAAACCAACTAAAACTAAGCCACTAGCAATCCAATAAAAGAGAGTGTGCTAGTGCGAGAGTTAAGGTGCTTTTACAAACCAGAGCATAAATGGTTTACGTGCAGTCAAGCAGAAAGTACTAAATAGAAATAACACCCGCAGGTGATCCTACATAAGAGAATTTTGTCAGAACGTCCCGGAGATCCTCGTATGCCACCAACGAACACTACTTAATACCTGGAGGGGCGAAAAACAAGTTGAGTGGGTCAGTAAAACAAATCCTTTTTCAAAACCATTCTTTTCTCAAAACTGTAACCCCTATCCGTAAAACCTGTATAATTTCCCAGAAATAAAATATACTCATATACATATATATCTCAAAATCATGCTAGAAATATCTATATGTATGCCATGCAAAAGTATCAACTAATATCTCAACTGTATGCTCATATCGTAAATCTGTGATGTGAATAAATATCTGATAATCATCTCAGCCCTCGGCTGTATATATATATATAGCTCATAACATCTCAATCTCATCATATATATACTCTGCACATACATCAATATCCTCATGAGGTCACTATCACATCACTGTATCAATATAAGAATGCTCTAGTGCTACAATCACGTGAAGACTGTGCGAGGGATTCGCGGGTCACCTACGAGTCGAATCCACTTATAGTGGTCTAAACGACAGGACTGTGCACTTACTTGGATCCAAGGCGAGCATGCGGTGTGGGAGGTGAACGACACGTGAAAGACTGTGCCCCTAACTCTGGGCGGGAGCACTAATATAAATGTGCAGGTGTATGAGCTCAAATCATATCATTTCATTCATTCGTATCACATCACATCATTTCATTCTCATCATAACTAGTATAGAATCTTACCTGATACTTACTTGTGCGTCCACAACACCGTCACAATTATATGCAAGTACTAATGCATAATTAAAATAAATAGATACTTGCATGGCATCTCAAATCATTTCATCGTTTAAATTCATTTTCTGGGAAAAATAGCAATATATATAGGTATGTACGGAAAACAAACTGCCCACTCACAGATAAATAGCCGGATCGTAGCCCCCATGCCTAGCCTGGTTATGCTCGTCCTCGGGATAGGCCTCGCCTATATGAGAAGTAACTGAATAAACGTCATTTAACGTATATAAACGGAACTTTAGAAATAACTTCTCATACGTTGATCAATTTTGGCATTTAAATATACCAACATGACCTACTCGACATCACGAACACCCAGAAATTTTTAGAATAATTTTTCTGGCCTCCACGCGTCGCCACGCGCCGGCGAGTGCTCGGACCTACGCGCCCCCACGCGCGGTCATGTGACAGACATACTGACGGCGTCAGTTAACGCCGTCAATCAGAGTCACTCGTTTTTCATCCAAATTTCATGCAATTTATACCAAATTGAAGCTCATAACTTGTAGAACACATTCATACTAATTTGGAGCTCTAAAAGTCAAGGGATCTCACCGGAGAATTTCGAGAAAAACCGACCAAGCTTCGTCTTCTCGATCTCGACGTCCAATTCCTTCAAACGAAGCACAGTTTGAGTAGAAATTTCATTGTCCTACATTGGTCACAACCAAAAGGTTTCCTCACTTTATAAGGCTTTGTCCTTATTAGAAAGTGATTGGAGTGATGGACCATGGAGAACAACAGTGGGCTCAACCTTGGGTTTGGGCTTTGGGGTGTGCTACTTAATTGATAATTAATATATATAATTATTTATCAAAAGATGGGCCTTGGGGCTCGGGCTCTAATAATTAAATTATTTAATTAATTATTTTTTACCAACATACTCATCCTTTCATATGAAGTCTGAAGTGTGGTGAAAGAACGCAGAAAGCAAACACCCTATCCGAAGCTCTCTCCCAACAGATGCATCCCTTCTCTATATCTGTTGTGAACAGGTATAATCATACTATATATACATCCATCTGCATAGCATTTATAACACAAAAAAAATATAATTCTCTTTCTACAATCCAAATCATTCTTACTAAGAGAACCACAAAGAAATTCGCCAAAAGTTAAGTTTTTCTGGTGCCGAAAATCTAACTTGATCGTTAAATCCTGGTGAAGTAGACGTCTCTAGAACTACAAGTACTAAGTAGGGACAAAATTTCTATTTCAAGGACATTGAGGTACGCAAGCCTCAATCTTCTGTTTATCAGCTTAATTATTATTGCATTATGTTTATACTCTGTAAAATATTTAGTCGCATTGATTATTAGCATATATAAGTTTGTCACAGATTGTTGACATATATCCAACACTTACTTAACCATGATCCAGTCTCAGCTTCTCCATTCGAATCGGGACTCTGAACCTAGCCCATTTATGAACTTAATTCCTTCTTATATGTTAAGAATGAATTTTGATATGTCACTTAGTACTACAATCTAGTGGTATTTGAATTTTGATATGTCACTTAGTACTACAATCTAGTGGTATTCCTCTTCACTTGTAAATAAGAGGTCTTATGTTTGATTCTCTCCAAAGACGAATTTGAACCACATTATTGCTAGCCCATTGTGAGGCTTAGCTAACTCTCCCACCCCCTTAATGTAGATAATATCGTTTGTTAAAAAAATGAATTTTGATCATTTCAGCACCCCTAAACTTATCAGAATCAAGTGATAATCCTTAATAGTTTTAGTCTATTTGGGACTTAGCCGAACACTGCTCAAATGTTATCTCTCCACAATCCTTTAGTCATAAGGACTCGGCTGAATATTGTTGTCTTGGATTGGAGCACCTTGAATTTATCTAACTGATGTTGGGCCGAATACCAAGCCTTCCTCTGCACTTTACTTACTCTTAGCTCAAACTTGTATTTTGAGTCCAACATTATCCTATTACAAAAATTTCATCATTTAAAAAAATAAATTCCTGAATACCATCTCTTTGAACAATTTTTAATACAACTAAAAAACTTGTTTGGTATGGCACAAAATTGTTTAAAGTCTGAACAATTAAAAAAAACAACTAAGCTTTCTGCCATCAACTCTCTATTAGAGCCAAAGGATGGAGATCAAGATCGGAAGATAAGGGAGAGAGAGAGAGAGAGAGAGAGAGAGAGAGAGAGAGAGAGAAGAGATTGGAAGAGAGGGAGAGAGAGAGATAAAGTAGAGGGAATAAAGGATCTGAATGGAGAGGGAGAGGGAATAAGAGTGGGCTTTTAGTTTTGAGTTCATTTCAAAGTAGTCCTACCAAACAAGAATTTTGGCTTGAGATTCAAAATTTATTTTTGAGGCCGTTTAGTACTATGGTCTAGTGGTAAGTTAGAGATCTTAGGTACGATTCTCGCCAAAAGCGAATTTGAACCACATTATTGCTAGCCCATTGTGAGGCTAAGTTCATCCCCTCTCTCTTTAATGTAAACAATATCGATCGTTTAAATAAATAAAAAAAGGATTCAAGTTGAATGCCAAATAGGCCCTTAAGGTTTCACTCCAAACCCATTTAGAAATCTTTTCAAACCCTAATAGAAAATCAACACATCATTTTTAGAGGTTGTGGGGTTGTTTTGCTACCTCTCATTACCTATCCCAAATATCAAGATATTTAATTTGGCCTCAGATAGCACTATAGTAAAAATAAGTAAAGCCGTTACTAACCTGGTATTTTGCATTCAAGAACAAGAACATCGCTAACTATAGTATTATTCTTTTGGGTTAATTATATGAACAACTCTTGAGGTTTATCGAGTTTTCACAAACTTTCTTCACGTTTGAAACATTACACTAACTGTAGACATCAAAATTTCGGTAAAATAAATGTTAACAAACACATTAAAATTTCAACATGCCGAGGCATACATTGAAGGATTATTTTGGAGAAACATGTTCATTTAAGCAATATCATTAGCATGCAATTAACAAATTAAAGGCGGAATCATGCTTGCATATACTTAAAAACAAAACATTAACCATGAATGTTCAAAGCCTAGTAGATTGGTGAACCTTTAAACAACTCAAATCAAAGTGAGTTGAGATTTATACCTTTGTAGATTCCTCTTTGCTTAAGCAAAGGCTAATCACCCAAAGAAAGGGCCTTTCATTCCTTGCATCTTAAATCTATGGATTTATATAGAAAGGATAGGTTCTCTAAGTTCTCAAAATTGAGAACCTCTAAGTTTCTACACCAAGGTATGATTTAAGAAGAGATGAGTGACCTTGGAGGAGTAGGATTGCTAGCTAATCCCTCCAAAGGGGGCCGGCCATTCTAGAGAGAAGGGAGAGCATTTCATCTCTCCAATTTCCCTAAAACAAACCCTAAATGAATTTTGGCTATAAAGTCAAATTTATACCTTAATTCATTTGAGTGGCAAACTTGTAAATAAGTCCAAGTTCACTACCCTTCACAATATGGCCGGCCTTAGGGATTAATTTGGGCAATTTGGTCTTTGTGAATCATTATTCATTAAGTTGTCATACAACTTAAGTTAATGGACTCGACGTTCGAAGCCCATTGGGCCTTAAGGTCCAAAACCATCCCGAGGTCTTTAACGAACTTATTCGTTTGATTAATAATCATATTAATTAATCCTTGCCATAAATAATTAAACCATTTAATTATTCTTACTCATCTCCGTTGAATCTTCAATCTTTACCTTACACGGTGTACGATCCATTAGGTTCCTTTTAGCGAGGCAGTGGGCGATTCAAACTCTTTTAAATCGATTGTGAATTTGAAACTAACTTTCAATTCTCCCTTTAGTGTTTACACACGTTTAGGGCTTCCACAAACCATGAGTGACACCTAGCAGCATATCATGGTTACCCAAGCTAATCAGAAGAGGTGGAGAACCTATTCAGTTTAGGATTACAAATGCAATACGGTCCTTCTCTAATACAATACTCTTGACCACATTGTTTGGCTTGATAGTTTATTCATGTCTACTATCCAATGTGAATCTCGTGCTTATATGATTACCTTGAATGTGATCTGGAACGCATTCCAACATCTCATTCATACTCTGGCCAGAGATTCTAAATCATATCATAGAGTATTCTCCCTCAACGGTTTGAAGGTTAGAGATCCCTTGTTGCGCATTCACTTGTCTCCATGACTAGATAGCTTGACCCCAACCATGTCGTGGACACTCCAAAGGAATGCCATTTGACACGATCAAAGATCAAGGACCTAACCACAAGACAACTATGATGCCTCAGGTCAAAGGACTAATTTGCATTATCCTAACCATGAGTTCTCACGTGACATGAATATGAGAACTCGTCGTTGATCATGTTCAGTGAACTCATTCTCTATTGAGCACCTACGTACTTGTCTTGGTGTCACTCACACCAATGACTCGAGACTAGTCACTCTCCCTGAGAGAAGACATAGCACGTACTGATCTTAACGGACTGTCAATGCCCAATTGGCAATCCTATGATCAGGAACGTTTAGGATGTGTCTACGAAAGAATGGTCTCATGAATCTAACTATTTAGATCGCATTCTCCCAATCACATATTCCTTGGACTTTATCGTTTAAGCATATAACATTTATATGAGACTGCTCAAACAATAATCTTTGCCCTTGATATTAAACTAGATTAGTTTAATCATGTGAAATGTCCGTAAAGTATCATCATATGATTGGTTTTAGGGCACATTTCCAACAATCTCCCACTTGCACTAGAGCCAATCAGCTTGGTCATCAGTGATGATACCTCTTCCGTAGTCATTTCAAAAATGGCTTAGTAGTAGGCCTAGACAATGGATATCTATATGTTATCCATAGAAGCAACCTTGAGAATAACGACGTCACCATTATACATGATTCCCAATCATGTGGTTTAGTCTCTCATATGAGTTCGGACCTTGATGAGACCTTGATTCCCTGGCTTGAGCTATCGCCCCATTAGTGTCATACACTTTCTGGTTGGAACCGAATAGAGAGTTCATAAATGAACTTTCCCATCCAAACAACATTGTTGTAAGCTTCTATATGGCAATATATTTTGCATTCATAATGGAACACACTAAAGTCATTACTTTAATGTTTCCATCCAAATATCTCTTTAGTCATAATAATAAAGAGATATCTGTTCATCTCTTCATTCATAATGAAGAAACATCCAATGATGGATTAGATTCATAATCTAATACATTTACGCTTCCATTACGTTACTTTAATTCTTCCTCAATTATTGAGAAATCTATCCTTTAGTATTTCTTAAATACTTAAGGACTCACTTGACAGTTGCCATGGTTCTGATCCTGGGCTTGCACTGATATCGTTTTGTACCGTTCTAGGTACAACTCATATCAATGTTTTCATACAATACATAAATCACCTTTGTGCATATGCATAAAGGATACTATTTACGCATTATTACTTTGGGAGTCAAAGGGTACATTCCCTTTGAGAAGAACAATTTCCTAGTCTCACTAGAATTGTCATTCAAATTGAAGTTTATCATCATATGAGAAACTTCCTAGCATCTCTTGTCTATTATAGACTATATCTCCCAAATTTATTCTATCGTTTATAGAATGTTTAAAGTCATTACTTTAACGAAGAAGAATTCTTTTCATTTCCAAAAATTAATATATCATATATATTTAAATTTAGGAATATGATTAACTCCCACTAATCTTTTGTAAACCTAGTAAACAAAAGATTCATTTACATCTTTATGAGAAATCAAACGATTTGATCTTTCTTCATAAGACGCTTGTTGCTCCCACTAGCTTGCTAAGATCCATGATGGATGAATCTCTACAACTTACATGTCTTGTGATTCATAGTTTTAGACATACATTATCAAGACTATCTTAATAATGGTTATGGAAACCCATATTATGTCCAAACATTAAATCACCATTTAGTTGTAGCTAGCAATCCTCGAATTAATTGAAACTAAGACTATATCAAAGATGGTTTCTTCAAAGTCAACCATCCTCTTTGATTGTAGTCACCTTAAGCTACCAATTAGCTATTAAGGTTTCATTATTTCGAGTCAAATGGTAATTTACCATTTCCTTGAGTATATATCGTATATACACTCAATGTAGTCATAAGGATTTTCATTCTTATTTCTTTCGAATTAAGAGGTGCAACTCTATGACATAGTCATAAAGTTCAAACCATTCAACTAAGATGGTTTATAAATCCTTCTCGACTACCTTGGAGCTTTTGGTATAGGAACTAGGTTGTTATATTTGTTGATCACTTTCTTGTCTCTCAAAGAACCCATTCTTTGAGTTCTATGTCTCGTTCATTTGCGTTTAGGCAAATCATATTGTAGAATTACAATGAACTACCCAACAAAACAACATTTGTTAGTTGGTTTATAGAATCGATATCCAAAGGTTAATTTAAGGATATCCCACAAGATTGTTATCAAACAAATATTGCTTATTAGCACACAACCCCAAATCTTTAACATGCTTAAGATTTTGTCTTTCTTTCCAATTTACATCTTATGGAGTTATGAAAATTTTGGAAGATCTTCTAATTCACAATCACATTGTTTTAGAAGTATATATATCCTATATATGGGTATTAGATAATAATCAACGAACTAAATCATATTTGAGTACGTTCTTCTTCTAATGGAGAAATTTATTATCTTATGATGCTATTTTCCTTGATATCTTTCAAGGAAACTCATCTAAAGTGTTATCTTTCCTTGGATCAAATCTAAGGAGTTAAATACTTTAGACGTCTTACTCATCAACTTACATTTCTTGAATTCTTTGAAACCTTTTGCAAAGTATTCGGACTTGTGTTTATTCAAAGTAAACTATAGTCCAACCGAGAGTGATCTTCGGTGAATGTCATATAATATGAGTAGTATTATGTTGTGGACTAGTGCCACTAACATCTAAGTGAATTAACCTCAACAACTTTGTGATTCTTTCTTCTTTCCAAAAGAATAAAGATTTGAACATTTCGCCTCTATACAATTTTAACAAGAAGGTATTGGATCCGGATCTAACGATCCAAAGCATCCATCCATGACCAACTCATAATTTATGTTTTAGAGGTATCACAACTTAGTTGGGATTAGTCACTATCTTGCAACCTTTTGGGTTTTAAGCATCGTTGTATTCTAAACAGTTAACACTACCACATCATCTCTACTATAGAGACAATTAATTAGATTACAATAATCTAATCATTTTTATTTGGTAGTTCATATGAGGAAGTAAGTACAATCCGCTTTCGCAGAGATCTATATTTTATTCACTTTCCGAATGTGAAGTACTTTCTCTTCTCTCATTTATCTTCTACTTCTTATTAGCCACACTTTTACAACGATTTGTAAAACATAGTTACTAATACAGAATCAAGCATTCAAGTAGAAGAACCAACTGTTTTGAACAATTCAAGAACATTTTACAACACCTTGAAAAAGGTGTGTTCTTGACACTTGCAAGACATTTCTTGCAAATACCCCTTCCAATGTCCATCCTTTCATAAAGAAAGTTTGTTCCCTTGGAGTTATTTGTTTTCTTCATTTAACTTCTCCTTTGACTACAATAGTCATGGTCCCTAAACTCCCACTATCTCTCTTGAAACTTATTTCAATTGTGTTTTACACATCAAACGATTTGGAGAGCGTGTGGTTATAGTTCACCATATAGTTTACAATAAACTTAGTGAACGATTAGGATAGGGACACAAAGGTGAAGTCCTTATCTAGTTTCCGTCTCGTTAAGTGTTTTAACACTTCAACATACAATGATTCAAAATCATCATAAGTCCATGTTGATGGACTATTTTTGTCAACCAACCATTATGTTCTAAACATAATTACAAACATTCAAGAGTTGTTTAAGGCAACTCTCATTTCTTCATACAACGATTTGTAAGTGAAGAATCATGGCACATAAAGTGTCCATGCCTTTGTGCTTTCTTCAAAAGTTCCTTGTTTATGTAACAAAGAAACAAGCACTTATGTTTGTGTTGATTTAAGGGTTGTTCAAAGCAACTCTTATTTCTTCATACAACAATTTGTATTTGAAGAATTATGAGAATTAAATTGTTGTCCTCTTTATGATAGACTTATCTATCATGTTCTTCCAATGATACATTTATCAATAGGAAGATTGTGAGGATGAGACTACTTAGGCACTTGTACAATCCATTCAAGACAATCTATGGGATTGTGGTACCAAGTTCGGAAACTAAAGTATTCGGCCTTTCTTTGTCAAGTATTGGATAGCGTTTGCATATATATTGGTAAACAAATACATAACGAATATAAATTGATTGATTTTAAGCTATTTGATTCGGGTCTTTAAATCAAAATAGCACCACCCACTATTTTTGGCAAATTCCATATCCCTCATCGGAATTCGAGAGTTTTGGAGGAAACTCTTAGTAGGTTATGGGAGACTCACTATTACCAAGCCCACCTCACGATGATACGATGTTGGCTAGCATTAATAACAATGAGAGAGTACGCTTACTCATTTACATCTTTATGTAAGAACCCATTTTATTTGGCCTCTAGAGAATGTAACCTCACAATGATATGATGTTGGCTTCATTGCACTTAGTTAAGTCATTCCCACCATGCGAGTTCAAGTTAGGGGTTCAAGAACAACCTCACGATGATACGATGTTGGCTATTCTCGTTGCCTACCTTTCACAACATCAAGTATGCATATAGAATCCTCCCCGAGTGTAAGCATGCACTTTGAACTCCCCCATGATAGGGTGAAGCCGGTGTACAATTTTACAAACGTTCGGACCTACCACGGTGGAAGGCCACGAAAGAGTGTTCAAAGCACTCTCACGCTTATCAACTTAATATTGGTTTGGTTGAGGGTTTTTAGGTCTCATCACATATAAACATACATTTTAATCCAATTAAAACATTTTTGGTCCTATCACAACTATTGGTCCATATGATTTATTTAGTTGTATATAATACTCCCACTAAGCTTTTAAAACGGTTTTTAAAGCAAGAGTACATGATACTACTAACATAAGGTTTGCATTCATTGATGGACTATATAGTTGCCTTAGGGCCTTAGGATGACTATGAACCTTTTGTTTAGATCCAACACGAGCCTTGTGTTGAATCTCGGACTAGGGATGGTGATTGATTTTAGTTACGCATTTAATCACATTAAGGCGTGTTGTCTTAGGGGCGTTGGACCCATCTACTTCATTTTCATGCATATCATATAAAGCAAGAAATAAGTACTTCAAAGTAAAGAAGAGCTTATGCTCTTTTACAACAATTGATCAAATCAAATTACTTTAAATTAAAGAAGAGCTTATGCTCTTTTACAACATTTGATCTAATCAAATTACAACCAAAATCTAATCTACACATTCCCATGGTTCAAGCAAATTTGAAACGGCCTTTCACATAGCTCAATTATCGTAGGCTTAGGTTCATAATCACCCTTTAATTAATTAACATTTTAACTAATTAAATTGAATGCAACATTTTTCATTTGGTTTTTGTATCCATAAAATTGATTTAAATGAAGCTAAACAAAATGAAAATCCAATTCTCATTTAAAGAGACAAAACAATTTTTGTTCTCTATTTAATTTGGGCCAAAATGTAATGACCTCAACTTATTTGGGCCATTATGCAATTAACCTCAACATTTGGGCTATTTTGCAATTAGCCACAACTTTTGGGCCATAGTGCAATTAACCACAACTTTTGGGCTATTTTGCAAATACTTAAACTTTTGGGGTCACTTTGTAAAAACACAAAAGTCCAATACTTTATGTAATCACAACTAGAACCCAAACTTTTCCACAAATGTAAAAACTTCATTAAAGGAGCAAAACAATTTGTCCTTTAGCGTTTTTGGACCTAAACGTAAAAACGTAAACTTTTGGGCCAAAGTGCAAATACACAAAAGTATCAAAACTTTATGTAATTGCATGAAAGCCCCAAAAGTACTCCCACTTGAGGGAGTGGCCGGCCTTGGGAGTGCACATGGTGTGATGTGTGTGTTGATTTGTAGTTTGACATAAAGCATGCATGTGGTGTGTGTGAATGGGATTTATGCCTTACACACCCATTAAAGTTTCTTACACCATTCAAACAAATATCTAACATATATTCAAAGTTTTTGACTAACATTAAAAATATTAATCATTAATAAATATATGAAAATATCTTATAACAAAACTTTATGAAATAATTCAAAACTTTGAATCAAAACACTAAACCTTTTTGTTCTTGGCTAAAATGTCAAGAACAATGAAGAACACTCATGAAAAACTCAAAATTTTTCCATGATGATTTTTCACCCAAACACATCCCAAAATCATTTATACTTAAGGGAAATTTCATATAACCAAACTAGGGTACTTAGGGGTTCCAAAAGTCACTTGAAAAACATTTTAACAAGACAAACAAGAACCCAAAAAATCACCCTTTTAATTTGGCCGAAAATCCCAAAATTCTTGGCACCAAATTTTAGCTTCAATATTCATGCTCATATGAACTACATCTACAACATTTGAGATGCCAAATTTTCCAACAAAATTTACATTCATAAAACAAGAATAAAGCTTGTAACATTTTACAACTTTTAAATCACATATTATGAAATACAAAACCCAAAAGGATTCACCAACTACTAGACCTAGGCTCTGATACCACTTGAAGGATTATTTTGGAGAAACATGTTCATTTAAGCAATATCATTAGCATGCAATTAACAAATTAAAGGCGGAATCATGCTTGCATATACTTAAAAACAAAACATTAACCATGAATGTTCAAAGCCTAGTAGATTGGTGAACCTTTAAACAACTCAAATCAAAGTGAGTTGAGATTTATACCTTTGTAGATTCCTCTTTGCTTAAGCAAAGGCTAATCACCCAAAGAGAGGGCCTTTCATTCCTTGCATCTTAAATCTATGGATTTATATAGAAAGGATAGGTTCTCTAAGTTCTCAAAATTGAGAACCTCTAAGTTTCTACACCAAGGTATGATTTAAGAAGAGATGAGTGACCTTGGAGGAGTAGGATTGCTAGCTAATCCCTCCAAAGGGGGCCGGCCATTCTAGAGAGAAGGGAGAGCATTTCATCTCTCCAATTTCCCTAAAACAAACCCTAAATGAATTTTGGCTATAAAGTCAAATTTATACCTTAATTCATTTGAGTGGCAAACTTGTAAATAAGTCCAAGTTCACTACCCTTCACAATATGGCCGGCCTTAGGGATTAATTTGGGCAATTTGGTCTTTGTGAATCATTATTCATTAAGTTGTCATACAACTTAAGTTAATGGACTCGACGTTCGAAGCCCATTGGGCCTTAAGGTCCAAAACCATCCCGAGGTCTTTAACGAACTTATTCGTTTGATTAATAATCATATTAATTAATCCTTGCCATAAATAATTAAACCATTTAATTATTCTTACTCATCTCCGTTGAATCTTCAATCTTTACCTTACACGGTGTACGATCCATTAGGTTCCTTTTAGCGAGGCAGTGGGCGATTCAAACTCTTTTAAATCGATTGTGAATTTGAAACTAACTTTCAATTCTCCCTTTAGTGTTTACACACGTTTAGGGCTTCCACAAACCATGAGTGACACCTAGCAGCATATCATGGTTACCCAAGCTAATCAGAAGAGGTGGAGAACCTATTCAGTTTAGGATTACAAATGCAATACGGTCCTTCTCTAATACAATACTCTTGACCACATTGTTTGGCTTGATAGTTTATTCATGTCTACTATCCAATGTGAATCTCGTGCTTATATGATTACCTTGAATGTGATCTGGAACGCATTCCAACATCTCATTCATACTCTGGCCAGAGATTCTAAATCATATCATAGAGTATTCTCCCTCAACGGTTTGAAGGTTAGATATCCCTTGTTGCGCATTCACTTGTCTCCATGACTAGATAGCTTGACCCCAACCATGTCGTGGACACTCCAAAGGAATGCCATTTGACACGATCAAAGATCAAGGACCTAACCACAAGACAACTATGATGCCTCAGGTCAAAGGACTAATTTGCATTATCCTAACCATGAGTTCTCACGTGACATGAATATGAGAACTCGTCGTTGATCATGTTCAGTGAACTCATTCTCTATTGAGCACCTACGTACTTGTCTTGGTGTCACTCACACCAATGACTCGAGACTAGTCACTCTCCCTGAGAGAAGACATAGCACGTACTGATCTTAACGGACTGTCAATGCCCAATTGGCAATCCTATGATCAGGAACGTTTAGGATGTGTCTACGAAAGAATGGTCTCATGAATCTAACTATTTAGATCGCATTCTCCCAATCACATATTCCTTGGACTTTATCGTTTAAGCATATAACATTTATATGAGACTGCTCAAACAATAATCTTTGCCCTTGATATTAAACTAGATTAGTTTAATCATGTGAAATGTCCGTAAAGTATCATCATATGATTGGTTTTAGGGCACATTTCCAACATACATGTCACGTGCCACGTGTCGTACAAATTGAACACATGACGTGTGACTCAACAAAATAGGAAGAGATACCCTTGGAGGATTAAACAAGTTTTTCTTCTCATTTTGGCAATGACAAGGCAAGCACATTTCAATCCATTATGGATCAAAACAAGTTTTTCTTCTCATTTTGGGCAATGACAAGGCAAGCACACTTCAATCCATTACGGATCAAAGAAAATTTTTCTCATTTGAGCAATGACAAATCATGTACACTTCCAAGTATAAAATGGTATTAAGTGGGAAATTAGGCCATAAGTTAGACCACTTCAATTTCAATATTGCATTAAGTGGGAAAATTAGGTAATGGTGTTTGGAAAAGAAAAAAATATTTTGTGGTAGTGATTCATTCTCAAAACGTATAAATACGCTTTTCCATCAAGGTATGAGACATCCAAAATCATCCAAAAATCATACTTTCAAAGCAAAGCCAAATCATCCCATCATCCAAAAATCATACATTCAAAGCAAAGCAGCAAGAAAGAAGCAAAGCATTTTTGGCTTCTCTAGTTTCTTCCTTCGCCACAAGACAAATCCTTGAGGCAACCACTCATTAGAGATCAAGCCCCGACGACCCTTGAAGAAGCTCTCAACCGCCCATTCAAGATCAAGCCTCGGAGGCCCTTGAAGAAGCCCCAAGCGCTCATTCAAGTTCAAGCTCGATGGCCCTTGAAGAAGCTCACAACCACCCATTCAAGATCAAGCCCAATGGCCCTTGAAGAAGATCCCAATCTCCTCATTCAAGATCAAGCCCCAACGGCCCTTGAAGAAACTTCCAACTGTTCATCAAGATCAAGCCCCGAAAGCTCTTGAAGATCCGTTCATCCTCTTCATCAAGATTATGCTCAACGACCCTTGAACAAATCCACACAACTGTGCATCCTAAGATCAAGCCCCAACGGCCTTTCCAACGACCCTTGAAAAAGCTCTCAACCGCCCATTCAAGATCAAGCCCTAACAACCCTTGAAGAAGATCCCAACCGCCCATTCAAGATCAAGCCCTGGCGGCCCTTGAAGAAGCCCCAACCGCTCATTCAAGTTCAAGCTCGACGGCCCTTGAAGAAGCTCACAACCACCAATTCAAGATCAAGCCCAATGGCCCTTGAAGAAGCTCCTAATCTCCTCATTCAAGATCAAGCCCCAACGGCCCTTGAAGAAACTTCTAACTATTCATCAAGATCAAGCCCCGAAGGCCCTTAAAGATCCGTTCATCCTCTTCATCAAGATTATGCTCAACGACCCTTAAACAAATCCACACAACTGTTCATCCTAAGATCAAGCCCCGACGGCCTTTTGGATCAACAACATCAACAAACCCACACAACTGTTCATCTTAAGATCAAACCCTGACGGCCCTTTGGATCAACAACATCAACAAATTCACGCAACTGTTCATCCTAAGATCAAGCCCCGATGGCCCTTTAGATCAACAACATTAACAAATTCATACCACTGTTCATCCAAGATCAAGTCATCGTGACCCTTAGATCAACAACACATCCACACATCTACACCTTACAGAGATCGAATTAGAGGATCAAGTTAAAAGAGATCGTGACCTACAAAGTCATTACTACATATTATTTTGTACATGCGTTCTTGTCTCATTTGTTTCAGGAATTTTAGTGTTTACAAATTTGGCATGCCCGGTGGGACCATTTCTACTTTTCATATCTTCCAACTAAGATTACCGAAGAAGGTTTCAACCTAAACGTCTAATTTCACTCATGTGGATCTCAATTCTGTAAAGAGAGGAACACGACTAGCATATAAAGCATTAAGTCTGGAATGTGATTTCCTACTGAGCGCGTCTACCATTGAATTTGCACGACCTGAGTGATACTCAACTGTGCAATCATAATCGCTGAGCAACTCTATCCACCTCTACTGCCAAAGGTTAAGATCTTTATGGGTGAAAATATACCTGAGGCTTTTATAGTCCTAAAAAGTCCGGCATTTTCTCCATACAAATAATGCCCCCAAATCTTCAAGGTGAAAATAATAGCTGCTAACTCAAGATCATGAGTAGGGTAAATCATCTCGTGTGGCTTCAATTGTCGCGAAGCATATGCAATCACCCTACCATGTTGCATCAATACACAACCTACGCCATTCAGAGAAACATCACTGAAACCTCAAAGTTACCACTGTCATCTGGAAGTGCCAAAACGGATGCGTGAGTGAGACAATTCTTTAGTTGCTGGAAGCTCTGCTCACAATCATCGTCCCACTCAAATTTAACAGCTTTTTTAGTCAATCTCGTTAGTGGTAACGATATGGCTGAAAAATCTTTAACAAATTGTCTGTAATATCCTGCTAACCCAAGAAAACTTCATACCTCGGTGACAGTTTGTGGCAGCAGCTACTTTCTGTAGGTCCACCAGTATTCCTTAAGCTGATATGACGCGCCCTAAGAAAGACACCTGATCCAACCAGAACTGACATTTGCTAAACTTAGCATATAGCCGATGTTCCCTCAGTTTCTTCAAAACCAGAGTGAGATGTCGCGTGTGCTCTGCTTTAGATTTAGAATACACCAAAATGTCATCAATGAAGATAATAACGAACCTGTTGAGGTATGGCTGAAATACTTGATTCATCAGGTCCATAAATGCTGTTGGTGTATTCGTTAACCCGAATGGCATCAAGAGAAACTCATAATGACCATAGTGAGTTATAAATGCTGTCTTAGGGACATCTTCACTTCCGATTTTCAACTGGTAGTACCCAGACCTTAAATCAATCTTGGAGAATATGCATGCACCTCGACGCTGGTCAAATAAATCATCTATACGTGGCAACGGATAATGGTTTTTAATCGTTACCCAATTCAGCTGTCGATAATTTATGCATAGCCTCAAGGTTCCGTCTTTCTTTCGTACAAATAAAACTAGTGCTCCCTAAGGTGAAGTGCTAGGCTGAATGAAACCCTTATCCACTAATTCTTGCAGCTGAGTTTTTAATTCCCTTAACACTACATGAGTTATTCGATAAAAAGTCAAGGAAATAGGGTCTCTACCTAGAATTGAGTTGATGGTGAACTCTACCTCTCGATCTTATGGTAATCCAGGTAAATCATCAGGAATTATGTCAAGGAAGTGGCTGGCTACCTGTACATCCTCCCCACAGGTCGGCATTTCCTTGTTCAATACCACATGAGCAAGATATCCCTAACATCCTTTCCTCAACAGTCGTTTAGCTCTCACGGCAGAGATAACGATGTGCCTCACTCCACTACGCTCGCCCACGAAGGTAACCATAGGCAAGCCTGGACACCGAGAAGCAATAGTCTTTTGATAGCTGCGCACGGTTATAGTTTAACCAATGTATGCCCAAAATAACATTGGAATCCACAATATGCAGCGGAACGAGATTAGCTGGCATTATGACATCCTCCACCAAAACAGGACATCCCTGGTATGTCCAGTTAACATAACATGTCTCACCTATAGGCATAGAAAACTCTAATCCATACCCGAGATGTGTAGGGTGCGGTTGTGTCTTCTAAGCAAATGTATGAGAAATGATAGAGTGTGTAGCACCAAAATCAATTAGCACCCTAGCAAAATATCCAAGAATATTCAAGGTGCCCATAATAAGGTCAGGATTATTCTAAGCATCTTATAATGTGATGTGGTGAACACGGCTCTGCTGCTGCTGACGTCCTCCATGCCTTTGTTAGCTTGATTTCCTTGCCTATGCAGGCCTCTTCCCTAAGCAGACTGGTTAGGCTGCCTCGATGATCCTGCGCTGTTAGAAGCAACCTCAACACTCTAGGACTACCTTCCTGAATACCACTGTGATCCACCACCTTGATATGGTGGATATGGCATGTAACCTCCTAAATACTAAGGGTAACCATCCTGATGATATGGATCATGTGGGTACTGATATGATCCTCCGTAATACGGGGCTACGTCCCCTTATAATGATAAGCTCCACCGTAAACCATTTGGGTGTAACCACTAGGTCCTAGGACCTGCTGAATAGGCACTGGTGGTGGTAATGCAGGTAGCTGAGGCTTCTGCTGGTTCTGTGGGCATTGATTAGCCCTGTGTCATGTCTAACTGTAAACAAAACATCCTCTACTACCTTGTTTACACTCCTCATTATGTCGACTGTTACACCTACGGCAGAATGAACCACTAAAACCACCAAAATCTTTCTATCTCTGGAAGTGGGAACCTCCTGAACGGCCGCCCTTCCGCAGCGCAGTGGAGCTGAAACCTCCACTAGAAGAACTAAAACTAATACCACTCTATTTAAAGCTTTACGTCTGACGAGGTCCCTGTGATGACTGTCCCTTATCTTTGTTATTTTTCTTCTTCTTCATCACTGTCACTAGGCATATTTTCTGATATGTAGTATAGAGGGTCGAGGTTGCCATCGAACGCAATTTCTTACGTGTACCCCTTTTGAAGCGTCTGAGAAACTCCGCTGGATTACACGCAATCTCTAGATAATAGTAGGACAAATCTGTGAATCTACGATGGTAGTCGATAGCTGACATCTTTCCCTACTTTAAATTATGAAATTCCTCTTTTATGTGATCCAAATACTCTCGTGGAATGAATCTGGTTTGGAATCTTTATGTGAATATCTCCTAATTATTTGCATCCTTAAACGACATCGGAAATGATTCTTAACGTTGCCAAGATGCAATCTCTAACCGTAAAAACCAGGTAGCTATCTCAACCTATGTCATCTGCAAGCGTACCTTGACACTGTATGACTTGAAAAGTCTTCTCAAAGTGATCGAATCACAGTTCGGCTTTCTCAGCCCCTTTATTACCGAGGAAATTGTTTATCTGGAGGTAAGTTACAGTCTCTAAGGTAGTCATCTGAGGAGGATAAAGTAAAGATTGTATGGCTTAGGCAAAGACATCACCCAACTAACCAATATCAGGAAAATCAGACCCAGTGGAAAGACAAGGCTCTCTACGAGGCGGCATGGTTTTGACATAAAAGGTCAAAATGATTAGAACACCAACAAAAAATGCAGGACTGCCAAACCTAGGCTCTGATACTAAACTGACACACCCAGACCTAAATTGAGGCATGCTGGAAGTCACGTGAGGGTGACGTAACCATGTGCGCAATATGGAAGTGACAGTGATATGAAAATAATAAAAACCAATTTAACTATTTATACTACGAACAAATATATAAGTGTATGTGAAGGTGTTTAAGGTGATAATACACATATCAAAGCATATATGTCCCAGGAGCAGTCCAGCATCAAATATTAATTATACAAAACATGAAAAGAAGTCTCTACATATTTGCAAAGCTGTCAGAACCGCTGTGAAGTCCTCACGAGCCTCCAATCCCAACGTCTACCTAGAACTTGGAGGGGCGCAAAACAGAAAATGTGAGTAGGCAAAAAGAAAGTTTTGAAAACCCATTTCACTTTTCAAATATAATAACCCTTCACCGTAAAACCCGTATAATTTTCCAGAAATAAATATATATATATCTAGAAATCGTGCTCGATAATGATGAAAACCAAGTATATGCCATGTCGATTATCTCATAACCAAATATGTAAGCAGGTGATGTGATTTAATGCAAAAGTAATGTGTCAGCCGGAGTCACCTAACATGATTTATACGGCTAAATCTATAGCTCATAAATATGTATTCCTGCACAAGAGTCGGAAATAGCTCATAAATATGTATTCCTGCACAAGAGTCGGAACCACCTAGCGTGGTCTGTAAGACAGGCTGAGTGTAAATAAATATGCTCAAGTGTTACGATCACGTGAAGGCTGTGCAAAGAATCGCAAGTCACCTACAAGTCGGAACCAACTAGTGTGGTTTGTACGACAGGTTGGCACCTGCCTTGGATCCAAGGTGAGCATGTGGTGCGGGAAGTGAACGATCACGTGAAGGCTAGGCCCTGGCCTCGAGCAGAGCACTAACACCGAGGTGCAGGATAATTAGCACTAACCATATATAAACACAACCATACTCATAGTAATCTCTATCATCAACATGCACTCACCTGAAGCTTATCTGGGTGTCTGTAGCGTCAAACAATATTATGTATATCGACATTAATGCATAAACTAAACTATAATGCAATTGACATGGCATTTAAAACGAAAAACCATTTAAACCAATTTCTGGGAAATGTAAAGCATATATACGTATACGTATAAAACCAAAAGCCCACTCACTGGTATGTAGTTGGGTCATAACCCCCGAGTCTCGCCTAGCCACGCTCGTCCTTAGGATACGTCTCACTTGGCGCAGTTAGGAATATTCTATCAAAATTGACGGAATATGCTTCGTTTTCTCCAATGATTTGCCAGACTCCGGCACCGGCCATTGTCTATGTCACCGGTTTCTCTTTGGAGGCTTAAATTCGATGATAACTAGCCAGAAAATCCTTTGGAAAAATCCTGTGAAATTGGAACGTTATTAATTCGTGTTTCCCAACATCCAATTCACTCCAAAACTAGTTTAGGGTTCCTATTCAGTTGATTATGAACCTTTTCAAGCTTTGAACCCTTGTAAAGTCATGACGATCACGTCGGAGCAAGTTCGACTCCTCGCCAGAGTTTAGGGAATCTCATATTTTGAAGTCAACACACCTAGAAAATGGTACCACTAAACTCTAGAGCTCGAGAGGAGTATGAATATGGAAACCCCGAGCTTGATCCGCAGAGTTTTGGTGTAGATGTTTGGGTGTACGGACGAGTGAGATGGTTCGAGAAGAATGGAGGAAAAATATGTACGTGTGTGTGTGTGTGTGTGAGGGCCACGGATTGGCCAAAATAAAAGGATTAATGCTCTATTGGGCTATGCAATAAAGGCCTACAATTGGTCCAAACTAACAATAAAAACGTAAAATTCCAATTAGATCCAAATAGAAAGGAACCCTAGGAATTGGTTTAGGTTTTAGTTTCCTTACTTAACGTAATTATAAACTAACGTTCGTAACATTCTCATAACGAACAAGATTCGGCCCTAATTTGCGTCAATGTGCTCATGACGATTCGCACTATTTAATTGCGCTAGCGAGACCAATAATTTAAATCAACATATGCACGTCCACATCACTAAGCCCCGAGGGAATTTTTGTCATTTTTCATGCTCGGGGATAAAAATATATACAAATTCAGGATGGGTTGTCACACCAAAGCTCTATTTTCGAAAGGTTGTCAAAACCTAAGAAACAAAGAAGCAAGGCTAGCTCTCATTCGCAACAGTCGGCTTTGGAAATACTTCAAGAAACCAAGAAGCCTTCAAGAAAGAGGAAGACAATGCCAAAGGAAGAAAAGCTCTAAGGTCTAGCAGGAAAAGACGACATTCAAAGCTCGATTCCTTCAAGGATGAAGCACCAAGCAACCTTTGAGGTTGACACAAAAGGACCACTGAAGGTAAATGGGCGCATCATCGTCCACACCGGCTAATCTTTACTCCAACAAGTCCAAGAGGATGGCACTAAAGGGGAGATCCAAGACGTTTTCCCCATCATGATCCACGAAGATAAAGAAGATGAAATCCCTAAGGAAAATGTCACTTATATCTCTTTCAACTCAAAGTCTTCACCTCGACTGCTGGGGGAATGCTTTAAGTTAAGCGAAGTTGAAGGATGGACTCATGTTACTTTGAAGAAATTGCACATGAAGCCTACGTTGCATCCACAAATTCACTAGTCAGAAAAGGGGGCAAAGAAGCTTTCGTCAACCTCTAAAACAATGTGAAAATGAGGAAATTTTGACACAGAGATCGTCCATCCCCATCGCGGTGCATGATATCTTATTCCTCAAAGTCTTATTCAAATACTCAACACAAAGCTCCTCGCCTACACAAGCCTAAACTGCATGGTAAAATGCTCCTTACTCGCACGAGCCTAAACAACAAGGCATCATGGTCCTCATTTGCACGAGCTTAAAAGGCGACACACTATGCTCCTTGTTTGTATGAGCCTAAGGCGATAACCAAACGCTCATTGCCTGCATGAGTTCAAACTGCAATATGGCACCAACATGCTCCTTGTTCACAAAAGCTTAAAAGGTGACACACCATGCTCCTCGCCCACATGAGCCTAAACTGCAAGGCACCGTGCTCCTTGTTTGCATGAGTGTAAAAGGCAACAGACCGTGTTCCTTGTCTGCATGAGCTTAAAAGGCGATAAACCATGCTCCTTATTCACACGAGCCTAAAAGGCGACAACAAAACGCTCTTTGCCTACACAAGTTGAAACTGCAACACGGCACCAACATGCCCCTTATTGGCACGAGCTTAAAAGGCGACACACCATGCTCCTCGCCCACACTAGCCTAAACTGCAAGGCACCATGCTCCTCATTCGCACGAGCTTAAAAGGTGACACACTATGCTCCTTGTTTGCACAAGCCTAAAAGGCGACAACCAAACGCTCTTTGCCTGCATGAGTTAAAACTGCAACACGGCACCAACATGCTTCTTGTTTGCACGAGCTTAAAAGGTGACACACCATGCTCCTCACCTGCATGAGCCTAAACTGTAAGGCACCATGCTCCTTGTTTGCACTAGCTTAAAAGGCGACACACCATGTCCTCGTTTGCACGAGCTTAAAAGGTGACCCATCATGCTCTTTGTTCACGCAAGCCTAAAAGGTGACAACCAAACACCCTTGCTTGCACAAGTTGAAATTGCAACATGGCACCAACATGCTCCTTGTTCGCATGAGCTTAAAAGGTGACACACCATGCTCTTCGCCCGCACGAGCCTAAATTGCAAGGCACCATGCTTCTCATTTGCATGAGCTTAAAAGGCGACATACCATGCTCCTCATTCGTAAGAGTCTAAAAGGCAACACCAACATACTCTTGGTCCACAAGAGCATAAACTGCGTACGACACAAAAAAGGAAAAGAAAAAAAACAAAAGAAAATGTATTTAAACTACGTTATAACTTGATCTCTTCTTTGGAAGGATATGTAGGCAACTCGAGCATCCAATTTCAATTTCAGTCATATCCAAATAAAAAATAAGGGTTTTACAACGAAAAAAAAAGAAAGAAAAAAAATACACTAAGTGAAATAAAGCCCATTTTATTTATTTCTCTGAAAAAAATTACATAAAAAAATTACAAAATGTGCAAACAAATAGGAGGAAGCCTTCATTGCCCACGTGAAGCCTCAGTACTTGGCGAAGCTATAGAAAGACGAAGCATCAGAGGTTGATTGTTCAGAGCCTCAACACTTGGTGAGACTATAGATGGCTAAGGCCAAACATGCTTTTGGAACAAAGCCACAAACCTTTGATGGTCACTTTGAATTCGACTTTAAAACTTCTGCAACTGGTCAAGCTTTCTCTTCATTTTTGTCGAGTAACTATTGGGAAGTAGGTGAAACTCTTTATTTTCATGTCGAAGCCCTCTAATCTCTTGCCTAAGGCTTGCCACCTCAGCCATCAAGGATTCGACCTGGCGAGTTCGAACAAGAAGACGTTGACCCATGTTCGATACAGAGCCTGCACACTAGACGCTGAGGCCAAAGAGTATTGAACAACCAGCTCATCAGACCGTTTAGAAAGCATCTTGCTATCTCTGGGGGTGAGAAGATTTTTAGCCACCACTGTAGCAGTTATATCATTCTTCATCACAATATCCCCAACCGTAAGATGACCGTTAAGGGATAAGAAGGATGAGTGCCATATGTTGTCTAGAGAAGACATGCCAGCGTCTTCCCTGACATTTAAACCAAAACAACGGTTAGATGGGCAAGCCATTTCTAGAGATGTTGAAGGAAAAGAAAAGGTCTGATAAATCAAGATCTCAGAAGTGCAAGATGGGAACTTCTACAGGCAACAATTCTCGAGCGTGCTTTTAGAACTCAACTAATGCCTCCATAAAAAAACAGCAGGGTTGTTAATTCAGAAATCAAAGAGCCGTTTATTCAAAAATCGAAGAGGCGCTTATTAAAAAAATGAAGAAGCACCACTTTTTCAAAAGCCATATTTTATGGATCAAAGTTTGCCGGCACTTTCACACGTGATCTCAACTTTGCCAAAGTCAAGGAAAAAATCAAATAGGCTTGTCATCTCTTTCCAAACCTAAAAAATCGGGCCACTTGTTCAAAGATCGAAAAGGCGCCACTCTCTGAAATTCAAAAGATGGATTTTCTGAATCAAAGTTTGTCTGCACCTTTCACCTACGGTCTCAGCTTTGCGGAAGTCACAGGCGACTTTGTCAAGGATTTCTGACATAGTAGAAAAACACGTGAACTTTACTGTTCTAATTATCCCACTATCACTGACAAGAGTAAAGGAATAGTACCACTACTAGCTATTGGGAAATTCCTATATATGCCGAACTTCATCCTCTATGGAAAGGCAGACCTGCAAAAATGCCAAGCTCTTCCTTACCTTTGAAAGTGCATTCCCAACAAAGCCTCTTGAAATACTCAATGTTCCTCATCCCGTGGAATACCTTTGCAAATAAATCACATAAGAACAAGAGTATCTCATATCATTAGGGTCGAAAGCAAAAGTATCTCATATCATGATTTCTCCTTGTCCTGTTCTTTGTCCTTGTTCTCACCTGCAGGATAAGGAGAAAGAGAGCAATCAGCTGACACTTGGAATCAACTTTTCGATCTGGAACCAATTGCCTAAAACCTCTTCACTGATTGCTTACCTTGCATTGCTCTTGGGTAGTCATCTTCAACGGTTGATATGCTTCCAGAGAAGATGCCGTTTCTGCCTAGAGAACATATAAGGCAAATGAAAATGATACATTGAAACATATGGAGACAAGCATAACAAAACACATGCCAGTTCATCCGTTACTTCTTCAAAAGCAAAAGTATCTCATATCATCAGGATTGAAAGTACTCTGTATTTGACAGACTTGTTTTGACCCTCAAATTCTTGAGTCAGCTCGCTAAGGTGTGGTGAACTGCATGTGCCAATTCATCTCTGACGGAGCCAAAGATCACTTGCCACATGGAGCTACTCATGGTCTTATTCCCTTTAAGAACAAGCCTTCACGGTCTTTGAAGAAATCACAAGTCTGATTCAAGATTAAGTGTCCACCACTATTAAATCAAATTCAGCTCTAGATAAAAAGAGTAAATTCAGACATTTTGAGGAAGTCTGGCAGAAAAAAAAACCTCCAACCCAGTTCAAGAATAAATATGTAGAAAGCTACTTCTTCAAAAGCAAAAGTATCTCATATCATCAGGGTCGAAGGCAAAGATATCTCATGGCATGCTTTTTCCCTGTCTTTTCTTTTGCCTTTGCTCTTGCCTGCAAGACAAGGAGAAAGAAAACAATTAGTTGAAACCTGAAATCAAATTTCCAATCTGGAGCTAATTGCCCGAAGCCTTTGCCTGGTTGCTTACCTAGCATTGCTCTCAAGTGCTCGTCTTTAGCTGTTAATAAGTCTCGAGTTTCCTCAACGAATACTTCAGAACAGTTGTTGATGTTGGCTCTTTACACTGAAGCTGCCAAATATGTATAAGTCGCTGAGAAACGATGCTCTAAAAGACCATTCAAAGGCAAAAGGTTGCACACCACTTCTGCCATGCAAAAGAAATAAGTAGAGAAGAATGCCGCATGGTGAGCCTTAACAGATCACTATAGCATGACACCCTTCCTTACAAAACCACATAATCCAAATTGAGGAGTATAAGTCAAATCCAAGCTCGGCATTATTGCTCTAATCAAAGAGCTCGAGAAGCTTCAACAACCCTTTGCTGGCACCGTCGCCAAAAAGCAAAGCCTAGCCGTGCAACGCCATCAAATCGCCACCACGTGAACCACTCGTGGTCCCATTTCCTTCAAGATCAAGCCACCAACGGCTCTTGAAGAAATCACAAGTCTGATTCAAGATCAAATTTCCACCACCCTTGAATTAAATCCTTCAAGATCAAGCCACCAACGGCACCTGAAGAAATCACAAGTCAGATTCAAGATCAAGTGTCCACCACTCTTGAATCAAATCCTTTAAAATCAAGCCCCAATAGCCCTTGAAGAAATCATAAGCCCGATTCAAGATCAAGTGTTCACCACCCTTAAATCAAATCCAGTTCAAGATTAAGCCTGTGGAAAGTCAACAAGCACAACAAATACACGTGCTGATTCGTCCCCAACAAAGCTGAAGAAACTTTCAGCTTTATTCAAGATCAAGCCTCAACGGCCCTTGGAGAAATTTCCAGCCCAAGTCAAGATCAAGCCTTGACGGCCCTTGGATCGACGTCTACATTAAGGTACTTCAAAACACATCTACTACACGTGACAAACACATGTATACAATGCGCGTTGACGTGGGGGCATTTGTAGACATCGTAATTTTGGTAAAATAAATGTTGACAGACGCATTAAAATTTCAACATGCCAAGGCATACATGTCACCTGCCACGTGTCGTACAAATTGAACACATGGCATATGACTCAAAAAATAGGAAGAAATACCCTTGGAGGATTAAACAAGTTTTTCTTCTCATTTTGGGCAATGACAAGGCAAGCACATTTCAATCCATTATGGATCAAAACAAGTTTTTCTTCTCATTTTGGGCAATGACAAGGCAAGCACACTTCAATCCTTACGAATCAAAGCAAGTTTTTCTCATTTGGACAATGACAAATCATGCACACTTCAAGTATAAAATGGTATTAAGTGGGAAATTAGGCCATAAGTTAGACCACTTCAATTTCAATATTGCATTAAGTGGGAAAATTAGGTAATGGTGTTTGGAAAAGAAAAAAATATTTTGTGGTGGTGATTCATTCTCAAAACCTATAAATAGGCTTCTCCATCAAGGCATGAGACCTCCAAAATCATACATTCAAAGCAAAGCCAAAATCTCAAAATCATCCCAACATCCAAAATCATCCAAATATCATACATTCAAACTAAAGTAACAAGAAAGAAGCAAAGCATTTTTGGCTTCTCTAGTTTCTTCCTTCGCCACAAGCCAAATCCTTGAGGTAACTGTTCATTCAAGATCAAGCCCCGATGGCCTTTGAAGAAACTCCCAACCACCCATTCAAGATCAAGTCCTGATGGCCCTTAAAGAAGCCTCAACCGCCGATTCAAGATCAAACCCTGATGACCCTTAAAGAAGCCCCAACCGCCCATTCAAGTTCAAGCCCAACGGCCATTGAAGAAGCTCACAATCGCCTGTTCAAGATCAAGCCCGACGACCCTTGAAGAAATTCCCAGCCTCCTCATTCAAGATCAAACCCCAACGGCCCTTGAGGAAACTTCCAACTGTTCATCAAGATCAAGCCTCGAAGGCCCTTGAAGATCCGTTCATTCTCTTCATCAAGATTAAGCTCAACGTCCCTTGAACAAATCAACACAGCTGTTCATCTTAAGATCAAGCCCCGACGACCCTTTGGATCAATAACATCAACAAATCCACATAACTGTTCATCCTAAGATCAAGTCCCAATGGCCCCTTGGATCAACAACATCAACAAATTCACGCAACTGTTCATCCTAAAATCAAGCCCCGATGGCCCTTTGGATCAACAACATCAACAAATCCATACCACTGTTCATCTAAGATCAAGTCATCGTGACCCTTGTATCAACAACACATCCACACATCTACACCTTACGGAGATTGAATCAGAGGATTAAGTTAAAAGAGATCGTAACCCACAAAGTCATTAGTACATCTTATTTTATACATGCGTTCTTGTCTCGTTTGTTTTGGGAATTTTTGTGTTTACACTAACATTCCCTCATATTTTAATTCACTTTCACATAACCTCTATTAAAATTTTGCTGATAAATTGAGAGCTTTATCCTAATAACTAATTACTTAAACAATAAATAAAGTCTTTATAATTATAAATTGACAGCTGGCATCGTACATCGTGCCATCAAAAATCATTGTAATTTTTTTTATTTAAAATTGAATATAAACAGTACCAGACAAAAATTGACCGCACGATGTATGATGAACATATGTAATTGGAGGATCCCGAGATCCTCACAAAGAGGATCCGAACAGGATCCTCTCTGTTAATATCTTCTTCTAAAACGCTGTAAGCATAAAATTGTCTTCCTCATCATCGTTATCTATATAAATTAAATCCAAATTGAATTCCAGATTTGAAAGAGACACCAATTCCATCTTTGGTTGGACATGAAAACGGTGGTGGAAACCAAATAACGGGCTTGGCTACATTAAACGACACGGTCTCTCCTGCTTACGTTTTGATTTTCAATATTTGTTTTCTTTAACATTTAATATTTTAATTTGATATCTTTTTTTTAAGAAATATTCTTTTTTATACATCTATAAAGCTTTTCGATAATTATTTTTGTCAAGTAATTACTTATGAGGGTAAGTTTGTCAATTTATAAGTAGATTTTTTACCGAAGGGATTATGTGAAAGTGAATAAAAACTTGAGGAGTTGTTAGTGTAATGTCTTAAATGTGAGGAATTTTTATAAAAACTCAATAAATCTAAAGAGGTGTTATTGTAACTAACCCTTTTTCTTCTTCTAGATATAATATAGAAACACCACTTAAAGCATCTCCAAAGGAGATGTCTAATTTCAAGTGGCAATGCCAGATCAAGAAGAAAAAAAACAAAACACACACACACGAAAGACTCCAACTAAAGCTGTATAATCCTATGTGGATTAACTCGTGATGCATGCTGTCAAAATTGGCAACGAGGAGAAAAGGTGTCAATTTCTCAATTTCCTTGATTTCATGCTAGGGGCCACATAACATTTCTATTATTAGAGTGAATTTTAACTTCTCTTCACCCAATTTGTAGTATATCAAGACTAAAATAATGATAAAGAAATATATTGGTTAAAAACTAAAATAAGTGAAGATGTTAAATTGCTACATAAGTCATCAAATTTAAGTTTGATGTTTTGAATTTATCATCGCTCCTGTAAATGCTCTTAAAGGGCATAATTTTTAGTGGCGAATTCTAAATAAATTGTTATATTGTCCATAGCAAAAAAGTGTAAAGTGCTGTAATTCTCAATCTAGAAAGATGTTTGGGTACCGAGTATTAAGGTTGGTCACCTCATTCTCACTGGTGACGGTACGATAAATCTAGAACGGAAGGTAGATTTTATCATTAATCTCGAGGCTGGTGTGTGGAATTTGGAACATATTTCTAATGTGATCCGGATGCCTGATTGTTTAGTTTGGTGGACGGACAAAAAAGGGAACTACTTGGTCAAATCGGGCTATCGATGGATCCTTGGGCAATGTCCTGCCCACGATGGCCCTATTGGATCAATTAACTCGAATGTTTGGAAATTGATTTGGGAAATCCAGGTGCCTCCCAAGATGCAGAATTTCATGTGGCGTGGGGTTTGGGGAGCTATTGTCACCTCTCGGAATCTTTTTCGGAGACGATGCTCCTCTTTCCTTATGTGTTCAATCTATGGCAAACATGATGAGTCTATTGAACATCTCCTCATTATATGCTAATGGGTAGGGGCAGTTTGGTTTGGTGGACCCCTTGGGTTTCGGTTAGACCGGTCGTCTATTTCATCGCTTGATGCTTGGCATCTTAGGGTAGGGAATGAGATTTATAGCTCTAAGTCGGCAAGGGTTAGGACTCTCTCATTGGTCGTGTTCTCCTACTAGTACATCTACAGAGTGAGGTGTTTGGCAGTCTTCGAACTACAACAATCGTCGCCCATTAATACTATTGTCGTCATCAGGAATGTGTTTGACTGTTTCGTTATTGCAACGCCCTGCTCGCATTTGCCTCTCTCCCCCTCCCTCCTATGGTCCCCTCCTCCACAAAATGAGGTTAAGGTCAGTGTTGATGCCATTTGGAAGTCGGGTGACTCTCAACGTTTTGCAGGCATTGTCATTCGTGACGTACTCTGCAGATGCCTTGAGATGTCTCAGGTTGAAGTTGCAACTTCAAGTGCTTTGATGGCGGAGGCCATGGCGATTTGGGAAGGTGCGCCCTTGCTCATAGACGGAATTTGTCCCGAATTGTTGTTGAATCTGACTCTAAGTTGGCAATATCATACCTTAATGCTGGCTTGGATTGTACTCCTTGGGAAGTTATCCCTATCCTAAGCCGTGCCTTGGATTTGGGAAGTTCTTTCTAGGCGTGTACCTGGTCTTGGATCTCAAGATCAGCAAATGCAGCGACTGACTTTGTCGTGTCGAATTATGTGACAGAGATGCGCTTTTCGAAGTGGGTCGCGTAGGTTATTTAGTGTAGAAAGCGTTGGATCGACATGTAAGCTGATGCTCGGCTGCTTTCTGGAACCCCACATCCCTCTTGCATTCTTTATGTTGGTTTTTGATAGCCTTTGTGGCTCTTTCCTTGTAATTTGGCTTTAAACCCTTGTTTATGAATTTCCAACATCCTCAAAAAAAAAAAAAAAATTAATAATATTTGACGTGTTTCCGACCAAAAACAAAAACAATATCAGAGCTGCTGGCTCCCAAAACAAGGTGGATTTCTTGAATATATATATATATATATATATATATATATATATATATATATATATATATATATTTGTTGTTTGAACAACATTTGGAGTGGTAGGCATGCCATTTAGACGTATGAAGATTCCTTGAGCGATGTTAACAACATATAAAATATAGACATATTTGGGAGAGATTTTTCAATATGACTGGAATACGAAGTGGTACACTACGTGTCATTATACAAATGATAAGATATGTGTGTTAAAAAATTAATAAGTTAAATATTAAAATTTTCCACCATTTATATAAAAACACGTAATGTAATACTCATGTTTTGGTCACAATGAAAAATTTCTTTATATTTGACATTCTAAATTTCTAATGAAAAGTTTAGGGCTTATCCAATTATATTATACGACAGACATGAAACTCCAAATTTCGAGAATAAACAATTGAGGGGGGATTTGATTTAATACACCTGATGGAGATTGAGGACCTAACTAATGTTGGAGCCAAGGGAAAGATGAAGAAGCCAATTTGAACTCCGAAAGAGAGTAATAAGACGTACAACGTTCGATACTTCCATGTAGTTTGGAGAGGTTTTTCATTTTTTGGGAGGGGAGGGGGCGGCGCTTTTGTATAATCGATACTGGGAGAGGGATGATTCAAATTCAAGACTCCTAATGCAAAAGGAAATGCTAACCAACTGAGCTACAAGCTATTGAATGTATCTCTCACGTCGAGACATTAAGAAAATTAAATACAAGATATATATGTATGGTTCTACTCACAATATCACAAAAGTGTTTTATAAAACCAAATAGCCAGCAATAGATTATTAAGTTTAGACAATAAAAGTGTCATTAAGAGTGAGCCAGTTGTGTCACGAGCCCTTATGTAAAGGTCTTATGTGAAATATTTAGTTTACGCAAGACGTAATGTAAGGTTAGGAAATGAATTAGGACTTAAACTAGATATTGAAAAAAAGAAACTAACGAAAAATTGCTTGAAAATTTTGAGTTTTAATCAAAATGACAAAAATGTGTTGTAATTGAATAGTGTCAGAAGTGACATTTTAGAGTAAAATTGTATTTTTCATTAAAGTGAACAGTATCGAAATTATTTCGCTAAAATTCTCATTGAAAAATGCAGCACGGGATGTACCAACTTGGCTAAGGCATTGAGTCCCCGCTACGAATTTGAGCTCAAATCTCCCTCTCCATATATAAGAGTAAATAAGTAGAGCCGAACTTAATACCATGATGCGTAAACCCAGCTTACTTTCAAATTACAACTTTATCCAAATAATTTAGATTAAATTAGAATATCCCTACTAAAACCACCCAAGAAAATAAATTGAGTTGAGAATTCAATCCCTTCATCAAACCAATTTTTTGTTTTGTTTAATAATTAGGAAACCATTCACCTGTTAAAATTTTGATAACTTTAACGAAAAATTTTCGGTATTATTTACTTTAATGAAAAATTACATTTTTACAGTAAAAAGTCAATCATAATACTATTAATTTTACCCTTTATTTTGCTCTTATCTTTAAAACTCAAAATTTTCAAACTCTTTTCATTAGCTTTTCTTAAAATCTTCCACCTCATGTCCCAAACAAACTCCAAAAGTGCGCGAACTGTGGACAATTACAAAGCAAGTGTCAAGTACCTTTCAAGTTTCGACTACAACTTGTAAATTGACAAGTCAACTTTTGCATAATGTTTGCTAGCTGACAAAGAGTTGGAAATGGTTTTGAAATTATAACAAGTAATTGAGGGAGTTCTAACGGAAAAGTTTACAGAACCTCACGTAAGTGTCACATTGCTACACTTGACAATATTTAAAATTCAGGTGGTGATTTCGCAAATGCAAATAGACAAGGGCGGAGCCACATACAAGGCTCCCTAGGCTATAGCATAGGGAGAGTTTGGTTTTCCAAATTTAAAAATATTAATTTTTAGGTTAATTTGTGATTTTTAATTGTCATATTCCACTTAACAAATGATTTTTTTTAATTAGTAAGGTTGTTTTTAAGAATAATAACAGCTAATAGATGTTAAATAAACTCATTACTTTAACTAATATTATATTTAATAGTAATAATTAAAACTTCCATACCACAATCCTTATTTTATTCACTTGAAAACTTTGAAGGCTAAAAACCTAGAAAACATAGCATAAAATTCTTGCTTCAAATTACTACATTCAAGTTTTACTATTATATAACTTTATGTAGGCAACATAGGATTAAAATTTTGATTTCATAGTAATAATTTTAGCTTAGCCCACCCGTCGAATAATTTCTGGCTATACCATTACGAATAGATTCATACCATGCTTGCGCAAATTTATCGTTCTTCTAAGTACTCGATATTTATTTTTAGCAACGATAACATGTGCGAACATATATATATGGCAAACACTAGTCGAAACATGCTCAATCATCTTCATATACGTTACGATTGATGTTTTGCTTGAAATAAATTCTATCTTTTCCCTTCAAAATTTACTCCAGAAAAGAAGAAAAAAGAAAAGAAAAGTAAATTCCACATGTGGATCATGTTTAATAAGATATTGGAGTTTTCTAATCAAAGATCAAACCCCACGAGGGCCATGATCCTGGGCGTTGAATGAGAAAACAACCTTTTAACTCGAACCGAATAATATTAGCTAGATAATCCAGCACCCACAGGCTACCTACCAATCATTAAGATTTCCTTTTTATATTTAAAATCATCTAAGACGAAATTGAGAGCACAAAGGCCTTAAAATAATAAATTAAGAAAATTAAATGAGATGGAAAATTTCAGCATCTTTGAACGTTGAAAAGAAAAGAAAAAAAATTGGAGTTTCTATTCTTGAATTATTATGATTCAACTGTAGTTTTGGTTTCTTAATTAAATTGATTAAAGATAATATCTGAATTTGAAAAAATGTGTGGCACTGATCATCGACAATTTCTAACAAAATTAAACACGTGCTATGCATGTGTTATTGCTAGCTCACTGTAAGCTTTAGACAACTTCTCCACTTCATTGATGTAAATAATATAGTTTTTAAAAACAAACAATAAAAAGTTGTGAGCTTTCATGAAAAGGATTTGTGACACACCCCGACCTAGAATGTCCACTAGGACTCCAAAATCAAGCTGTGCTGGCCGACACCTAGAAGGTGACGAAGTCATAAAGTGTAGTGGTGTGGAAATGTGAATAAATTTAAAACTAAAGGTGCCTAAATTCCAGAGTGCGCTAGTGAGCGGGAGCGAACTCATCTCACATGTGACGTTAGAGCATAAGTAAGGTGCAATAGAGCAGGTAAGAATCAAGGTATTAAATATCCATAATATCCCGATATTTCCATCGAAATTTCCGTGTTTTTTAAATTTCTATATTTAAAAAAAATACCAAGGGGATTCGAACCCCTCCTATTTTACTCCTTCAACACCTTGACCACCATATCACTTATGTTTTTGTGAAAATATGCTAAAATATTTACATATTTTCTACACCCACAATATTTGTCAGCTCGCTATATAATCAACTTAAATCAGTTAAATTCATCATGCAATTCATTTCCTTCCAATTTTTTGTGATAAACTAATAGATAATTGACTAAATAAACATCCTGCAAAGTTTCAATAAAAATTTCCAAGTTTTTCTTACAATTTCCATTGTTTTTATTCAATTTTTATTGATATTGATAATATCCCGATATTTCCATCAAAATTTTCATGTTTTTGGACTGCCGATATTTCCGATATCATCGATATTTAATACCTTGGTAAGAATACTCTCAGAAGTAGCCACCCGTCTTGACGTTTGCCAAGAATCCTCGTTGAGACAAACATTCAGTAACTAAAACATGGAGGGGCACAAAAATAGAACTTGTCAGTAGATGAAACGAAGCTTTAAAAACATATTTCCTTCTAGAAATACAATAACCCCTCACCGATATCCGTATAGTTCCCCAGAAAATAACAATACACACACACACACACACACACACACATATATATATATATATAAATCGTACTGAAGAATGGTAAGACCAAAGTATACCATGTCAAAGTATCTCAGCCACAACCATATAAGCAAGATGAAATAAATCAATACAAAATGAACATAAGTCGGAGTCATCTATTGTGACCTATACGACTTATCAATATCTCATCAATCAATATTTCATCAATCGATATCTCATCAATCAGTGCTAGCAAATAAGTCGGAGTCACCTATAGTAACCTATACGACTTATCCATATCTCATTAATCAATTCTCATCAATCAAGTGCTAGCACATAAGTTGGAGTCACCTATAGTGACTTGTACGACTTATCCATATCTCAACAATCATGTGCTAGCACATAAGTCGGAGTCACCTATAGTGACCTGTATGACTTATCCATATCTCAACAATCAGGCATGTATGACTTATCTATATCTCATCAATCATTATCTCAATAATCAGGTGCTAGCACATAAGTTGGAGTCACCTATAGTGACATGTACGACTTATCCATATCTCATCAATCAATATCTCAACAATCAGGTCCTGACACGAGTCAGAACCACCTAAAGTGGTCTGTACGACAGGCTGGGTGTAAATGAGTACGACGTGAAGGCTGTGCGAAGTATCGTAAGTCACCTACGAGTCGAAACCACCTAAAGTGGTCTATACAACAAGCTGACACCTACCTTGAAATCCAAGGTGAGCATAAGGTGTGGGAGGTGAACGATCACATGAAGGCTGGCCCTGGCCTCGGGTGGAGGACTAACACCGGGGTGTAGGACAAGGAATTCTACTCAAATCCATTCATCACTAATTACCATTCGATCATATCAAAACTATATACTCACCTGAACTTACCTTGGCCTCCGCATTGTTGTGCAACACAGTGCAAAGTTGTACTAAATCACATACTAAAATATAACTAATTATGGCATAGTATTTATAAAATGTAAAACCACAATTTCTCATTTCCTCACAAAATGATTTATAACCTATATTAAATCACCAAGTCATAAGGTTAAAATCTCACATTTTTCACCAGATTCCTTCACATTGCTCAATTTTCCAAACAAAGTTGTTGTCTCGATTATTTAATCTCACTTATTGTATGGCTGAATCTAACGTCTTGTTAGACTGCCTACGTACCCTAAATAGGAATCAAGCCAATCGTAGTTCACAATAATTATTTGTGGATAATATGCATATGGATACATCATGATATATTCTAAACTCAACCATCTCATAGTACTTTATAACATATAATTAAATAAATATATACAACATAGCATAAATTTCTTAGCTCAATATAAAAGCATTTGTGGAATTATCTATCATATATATATATAATAAGAAGGATATATAATAAGAAGGAAAAGATCCACTCACCTGGAGTCTGCGCTACAACTTCCAAGTGCAAACATCGAGGCGTCACGAACGACTGGCGCCTAGAACAATTATCAAATCACATATCAGAATTCTTGTCTATAAAATACATAACTTACATAGAACATGTGTCTACGTAATTCGATCCAAAAGATCCACAATTTAGATTTCTAATCCGTAACTTCCAAGGATCCACATTATGCTTCTAGAAAAAGACCCTAAAGTTTCATTACGATCCAACGATTGGATCTCTGCCAATTGCCAAAACCAAGTGGCGGTTAACATTTTATTTTACGGCCTTACAATTCCAATTCGGAAAGATCCGTTTGACAGATTCCCAGTTTGTAAATTCCTACATTTCTCAAATATTACGAAACAACCTATTAAAATTTGGTGACGATCCAACGATCAGATCGTCAATTCATACAACGACCTATTAACGTATCATAGCGAAACTAGGTTCTAACGATCAACCTACGTCAATTCGTTCTCAAAATTGAACTCAAGACATTTAATAACGCCTAAATATAGTATTGCCGGCCCTTTGGCCAAGCGCCGCCGTGGGTGGCGGTCGGCCGCCCCAGCTTGCCGGAAAATCCAATTATCTCAAAAAATTACCAAAATTTGTAGAATTGAAGATCTCGATGAGTGGAGTAACTGTCATACCTATGACCAAGGCCAATTTGGCCTAGAAAGGCTCTAATTTCATCAAAACCCCGTCGGAACCCTATTACGGGTGTGCTCCAATTTGACCTCCATACTTGCTCCGACGCCTCTGAAAGTGGTTGGGCTTTACTCCTGAGGTTGATGAGAGCCTATTGGTGGTGGTAATTGGAGGAGGCAGCTTCAAATCGTGGCGAAATGGAACTCAACCCGTGAGCCCCATTTTGTACGGTTTTACCCAAAATCAAGGCTAAATCTAGTGAAATTTGATTGGAAATGGAAGAGGAAAGGACTAGAGGATGTTTGGAAATGGTTTCTTGGTCCAAATTCGTAGGAAATCTAGTGGAAAACCACCGGAAAGTATAGAGAAATGGACTGAGTGCACACGGGTCACGGGTTGGGTACCGTTTCCCCCCATTTTCCCCCGTTCTTCACTCTCGGTCCTTTCCCTCCTTGCTTCTGTTTCTGATTAGGTGGCTTATTCTATCTCCTTCCCTAATTAGCCACACCTATCTCCTTTTCTCCCTTTTTCTTCTAATCTCTACCGCCTATTTCTTCTCTCTTTGAATCTAGGCCGCCCACGTGGCACGCCAGATTTTCTATTCTAAAAAAGCTAGAGCCTTTCAAAAATGTTTAAATGACCATTTTGTCCCTAATTTCAAACGTAAAAAACTTCTTCGTTATAACTCCAATTTACGTTCCGTCTACGCCCACGCGTCTATAGCGACGAGTGCTACAAGGATATACCAAGGAAACAAACCTTACGTGTCACTACAAGGTGGTCAACAAAGGTCAACACACTTGCCTCAAAGGGCATTTTCGTAAATTCACATTTTAAATTTATAAAAAATCATAACTTTTAGGGACGGACAGTTACAATTTGAGCTAAGTTTATTTTAATAAAAAAAATCATCCTATAACTTTATTTTAATAAAAAGACTTAAATTTTAATGAAAAACTCTTAATTTTTAATAAAAATGGCAAAAAACTTAAATTTTAAAGGAAAAGACATAATTTTAATATTAAAAAAAACAAAAAAACAAATTGACACGCAAATGTGTTCGTCCTCATACAAATTGTTTATAAAACTTTCTACATTGTTTATGAAACTTAACGGTGGTACACTGTTTATGAAATTTACGACACTGTTTATGAACTTACTACACTATTTATGAAATTTAACGATGCTACACTGTTTATAAAACTTAACGGTACTTCATTGTTTATGAAAATTAACGATACTACATTATTATCTCTTCTTGAATTTTCTTGGCACATTCTCACTTTCCAAACACATTTTATTCTTCTAATTTTCTTCGATACTCATCAAATTTTCTTTGTATCTCTTTAATTTCTTAATTTCTACACCAATTACTTAATTTTCTTTTATTGTCCGCTCATCTGCGGCTTCCTCTTCTCCTCCACCTACAATCTCACCTTCTCCCTCTGCAAAATAAAAAAAACAACGCCAATGAAATCAATAAAATCGAATACACCCACGGATATGAGTCTAGATCGTACCCTGCTTCATGTTTTTCAATTTCAGAAGCATCTCAAGTCTTAAGCATTTCAATATTTGTGGGGACTTAAAAACCCTAAATATTGGTTACCATACAATTTCAGAAGCATCTCACGCACAATTTCAGACGCATCTTACGCCGCCAACGGTTTCATGGATGGAAATTGCTGGGAATATCGCATTCGTCTCAATGGTGCATCGTGTAAATCAAAGTTGTAGGTATAAAAGGTAGTGGCTTGGTAAATAAAGTTGCACAAGGTGCTTCATATGTCCATAATATATAATATGTAGTACGGTGTGTATGTGTGTGTGTATATATATATAGAGGTGTGTGCTGTAAAATAGATTTTAGAGCAACCATGATTGGAGTTGCTTCAGGCAAGGCAATTTTTGGACCCTAGTTGATGGGTATTGGAAAAAGAAGCAACCGGAAGATGCAACAACAAAGGTCGATACCGTACCAAAACCCTCGTACCAATTACCATACCAAACTTTCGGTTTGGTAAAATCTATTGCCATTACCATACCAAACTTTCGGTATACCGAAGTTCAGTATTGCCAAATGTTCGGTTGGCATGGTATGACAATGGTAATTGCCACTTTGCTTTGGGACAAAATTTGTTTTTGTTTTTTTAACCCAATTTAAGGTCAATTTTTTTTTATTATACCTTTATCTCATACAGTGTAGCCTAAATTCATTTATTATTCATTATTCACAATTCACATACACAATAATTCAAATGATGCATCAAGATTCATGATGAAAATTAAGCTTACAATCCAAATAGAAGTTATGAACCAAAACAAATAGAAGTATCCCCCATGCTAAAGATCTTCTCTATCCCCATTGGTTCAAACACACCTCTAGAACTTTCCCAATGTCTTCTCCCTTATGACCCGTGATTTTTATGAAGTTTATGATCCGTTTAACTTTCATTCACTATCCATGAAGTGAGCGGTAACTACCATGTAATTAATGTTTTGTACTGATGTCCAAGTATCGGTTGTGATACTTACCCTTTGATTATGCATTGCTTCAAATAACTTAAACTTCTCCAACACATATAAATCCCACACACTAGCAGCAATCTTCTTCCTATTTGGAATCTTGAACTGAGGTTGAGCCTTTTTCATCATATCAAATTATTGGAATATTATAAATATGTGTTATATAATTAGATATTATATAATTTATAATTTATATATTATATTATATGTTCGGTACGGTAAGGTAATGTCGTGGTAATGATATCCATTACCAATACTGTGCCATAAAAATTCAGTACGGTACACAACAAATTTGGCACAAAATCAGTATGGCACGGTTGGTAATTCGGTTGGCACGACAATTTGGCAAAAAAATCTACCCCTAGTAGTAGGGGGGACACATGTCAATGGGCAAGAGTTTGGGGGGACAGGTCAATGGGCAAGAGTTTGGCGGATGAAAAAACCCAAGTGGGTTTGGGCGGTTCTGGGCATAGCGATAGAGAGAAGTGGGGAGGAAGGAGATTACGGTGGAGAGGAGAGGGAGAGACGAGAGAGGGGAGAGAGAGGGTGGTGGAGGACGGGTGGGAATGGGTCGGAGGGGTCGGGTGGGAAAGGGTTTTGGGTCTTCTGGGATGCAGAGAAGAGAGAGAGGCAAGAAAGGGGGGAGAGAGAGGGGAGAGAGAGATATAGATATATATATATATATATATATATATATATATATATATATATTTTAATTTTTGAATATTTAATTATTTTTTAATCCAGTTGGATTAGTGAGTGGGACACGTGTCGGGCCACATCAGCATTTAACAGAGAAATTAACAGAAAAATTGACGGAAGTCTGACATTGGCACAAATTCGTAAGATGAGGTATGACATTGTCACTTTTAAAAAATGAGATATGAAAGTGTCGTGACACAAATAGTTGAGGTAGTTTTTTGTACTTTACCCTAAAATTATTAGGTAACTTTTGGTTTAAATTTAAAGTTTTGAAGCCATTTTTATTAGTTTTCCTTAAAAAATTACTTTCATTTTTTTTGAAAGGTACGGTATTCATTAAGCAAATAAGAATGAATCCAGGATAGCGTACATGATGAGCCTCGATAAAACTTTGCTGAAAATTTCAACTTAGTAAAAAAAAAAGTTACTTTCATTTAAATTACTAAGAAAAGATCCGAACCTTAGTGCAAATGATGAATCTCGCTAATAAAACTAAAAGAGGACATATGTAAAGTTACCTTTATCTACTCCTCAATGAAAGGTCACGTTTGTTTTGCGTGTAACGTACTTCAAAAATTCACGCGGAATTCGTGTGAAGAACTGAAATGATGCTCCACATTTCAAATTATACACCCTAATCGTCCAATTTTCTATGAAAAAGAAGCTCAAAATTGTTAAAGGTGGAAGCTCACGAGGTCATTTTGTAATGTAAGTGAGTGGACGGATTTCCTAAAAGTTTTTTCTAATAAATAAAAAAAGTTTGGATAATAGCAAGATGGCCGGTGACGAGTGACCCACAAATTTCAGAATAAACAAATTATTTGTATTTTCTTTTCCGACGGAAGAAAATTACTCGATTTACTCCTTGACCCAAAAACTAAAAAATCAAACACTAATTTTACTAAAACACTCAACTCCTCTAAATCCAAAAATAAATCCATAAAAAAAGGTTTTAAATAAGTTGCTTTTTCTTTCACTAACCTTCCAGATGACGTCACCGTGGCAGTCCACGGCTCACATCCGCCTCCCGCAGTTTGATACCACCACCCCACCCCACCACACCCCTCCCGGTTCCACCCCGTGTGCCCGCTGCATTATATGTGCGCCCCAGCCAAAAAATAAAAATAAAAATCCATCAAAAGTTTCTTTTTCTTACGGCAACGTTCCAGATGACGTCGACGTGGAAGTCCAAGGCGCACACATAACAAACACCCGGCTCCCGGAGTTTGATCCCACCACCACCCCCCTCCCGGTTCCACCTCATGTGCCCGCTGCATTATATGTGCGCCCCGACAAAAAATATATCTCTACGGCCAACCCCATCTTGCCGCGTTCCCATTGGCCCACGTTTCTCGAATAGCAAATGGGACCCACCCATCACAAGTAGAATGGTCCCACCCTTTTTTAATTAAAGAAGGCGATGTTTGCTTTTGTTGGGTCTATTTAATCCCGTTCGCCCCTAATCCTACAACCAAACGCTGCAAAACCACTAATATATCTTCTCCTTCTCCCTATCTCTTCGTCCTATCCTCGCTCTATCTCTCTAGGAATTGTGATCACCCCCAATCCGCCAAGATTAGAGAGCCTTTGCTAGCCAATCCTCCGGTCGGAGATCGGAGGGCCGAAAACAATGACGTCTCCGGCAATCGGATCAAAGTTGATCCGCCGAAGAGGCCCAAGAGAAACAAGTATGCTTTCGCTTGTGCTATTCTGGCTTCCATGACTTCAATCCTGCTGGGTTATGGTAACTAATTCTGCTTAATCGAACATCGATCGGCTTAATTAAATTTATAAATTCTGTTTTTTTTTTATTTGTTAAACTTGATTAGTTCTGATAAATGTGATTAATCATTGATCAGATATTGGAGTGATGAGTGGAGCTGCAATCTACATCGAGAAGGACCTCAAGGTCACGGACACGCAAATCGAGATCCTGTTGGGTATTCTGAACCTCTACTCCCTCATCGGCTCCGCCATGGCTGGAAGAACTTCCGACTGGGTCGGCCGCCGCTACACCATAGTCATCTCCGGAGCGATTTTCTTCACCGGAGCGATTCTCATGGGGTTATCCACCAACTACACCTTCCTCATGTGCGGCCGCTTCGTCGCCGGCCTTGGCGTCGGATACGCCCTCACAATTGCTCCCGTCTACGCTGCCGAGGTCTCTCCAGCGTCGTCGCGCGGCTTTCTCACGTCTTTCCCAGAGGTTAGCTTGTCTGTCCCCGTTTAGAAATTAATTAATTTGGATAATAATTTCAATTAAATTACAAGGAAAACTAATAAAAAAGGAAAATTTTAAATTTTAATGATAAAGATAAAATAAATAGTACTATAATTAATTTTTCAGTGTAAAAATATAATTTTTCGTTAAAATAAACAATACTGAAAGCGTTTCAATAAAGTTACCTGAATTATAATCTAGAATGTTTGACTTAACTTTCCAACTATGCCCTTTGGAGCGCTTTGAAGTAACGTAAAAGCTGCGTTTAGGTGTCTTGTTCTCCTATTTGTTACCCTTAAACATGTGTACTGTTTAAATATTTTATCAACAAAAATGTTATTTTAACTATCTAGTTGTACTAATTTTCTAATAAAGCTGGGACTTGCATGCGGTGATGAGCTCTCTCTCTCATAGATGGTGGTCACGCATAGAGATGGACAATGGTTATACCATGCAACCGTAGTTATTTATTTATAACTGTTTATGTTCATATTCGCATAATCGTTTATTCATTAGATAGTTGCCTAAACGGTTATACTCGTACTCATACCCTTTTATAAACGATTAATCATATCTATAACCGTGTACATATTTAACCGTAACTGTTTAGTACCTGTCTATCCATTTATCCTTTTTTAAGCCGTTTATTCTTTTCTTTTTTATCATTTACTTCTTTTTCACCTGTCTATGTGTTTTTATAACAACTTGAAACTTCAAAAAGAAAAATTTGCCATAATTTTCTTTTTCTGACAATTAAACACAGTTATAAGTACATTCATCATGCATTTTCGCATTTTAATTTTTTAAGTCCGTATACCGTTTTAATAATTGAAATAATAGTTTATTGACGATATTTTTAATTGTCATAAAAAAAGGTAATATAAAATTTGCTAGGTATTCTTAGGTTACAAAAATTGTTAAAGACAGTATTTTTGGGTTATTCAACTCAGAATATAAAATACTAACATTATATATATATATATATATATATATATATATATTGGTTAAGAAAAAATAATATTATATTAGTTACATAAACCATGCGATATAGTCAGTAGCATTGATCTAAGTTTTGTCTAATAGAAAATATGGTTTGTGTTAATTTTACATATATAAAATAAATAGGTAAACGGTTACCTGTTTATAACCGCAGTTAATATTTATAACCACCCATTTAAATTTTGCGGGTAAATGGTTATATCCATAATCATTTATTTATCTAAACGGTTATCCATAACCGTAACCATAGTCGAATATCTACGGTTACCTATAACCGATAAGTATTTGCCCATCCCTTGTCACGCATGCGGTCCTCTCTGAGTCTCTCTGATATATGGTCTGTGTGGCATTACATTTTTATGCAGGTGCCACATGTATTATAAGTATATTTTTATGCAATATTACACGATTTCCCATTATATTTACCAATTAATTAATTAGTAATTACTATATTCAAATCTCAAATCTCCTAAAATGTTGGAGATAAGTTTTAAAAATCTCAAAACACATCAAACCTGATCTAGTTGTGCTCTATCGTATATTTTCTTACCACTTCACGCCATACAAGTAACTAATGTGATACATGCTTCTTCTGCAACCATTAACAATTTTAGCTGTTCAGTCAGTCGACCCTCTTCCGTTCTCCCTTGCCGGTCATATTCATTTACTTCATATTTCGTTTTATGCATGCCTCTTGATCTGTGTATCCGTACCAAAGGGTAAGCTTTTTGTTTTAGCACACTTTTGCATTGTTCGCGTACCATTGAATTTAGTGGTACATTTTCTTTTAGATGATAGTTTGCATTGGGTACGTTTCAATTTAGCATTGGTACGTTTCTAGTCATTATGTTGATACATTTCAAGTTGGAATGGGTATATTTTATCTCAGCATCAAGCACTGTACGTGTCAAGTTGATATTGGGGCATTTCAAATTTGCATGGGTACATTTCAAGTTAACATCGGTATATTAAATTTGGTTTCAATTTAAATTTTACATTCATATATCTCATGTCAGAGAGCACTAATCTCAGTCCAAACTCATTGTTTTGCAGACAACTTTTATGTTTCAATGGTAAATTTATAATGTGAACGAACCAACAAAGGGGTTAAACCTAACAAGCTAAAACAGATGTTCAAAATTTAGGAGATAATTTTTTGGGTTGTTCTGTTAACGTCCACATTTTATTGACTGCACCCCACATTCTTAATACACTTCACATTATCTTAACACACAATTTTTAGGGTTGTTCAAAATTCAAGATGTGGAGTTCTATAGAAAACTAAAACATTTGTTTGATGCTTCAGATTAATCATTAATTTAAGACAAAAAGTTGTGGAAAGTATATATGAATTAATTTTATATGTTTGAACTTATAATAGGTGTTTGTCAATGTTGGCATATTATTGGGGTATATATCCAACTATGCCTTCTCCTTTTGCGCTCTTAACTTGGGGTGGCGGCTCATGCTCGGCGTCGGCGCAATTCCCTCAGTTATTCTTGCCATCGGTGTCTTAGCAATGCCTGAGTCGCCTCGGTGGCTCGTTATGCAGGGTCGACTCGGAGACGCCAGGCAAGTCCTGGACAAAACCTCAGACTCCAAAGAAGAGTCCATGCTCAGACTAGCCGACATCAAAGAAGCTGCTGGAATTCCCGAGGATTGCAATGATGATATCGTCCAGGTCACTGGTCACAGCCACGGTGAAGGCGTTTGGAAGGAATTGTTTGTTCATCCGACACCAACAGTTCTTCATATTGTAATTGCAGCTCTTGGTTTCCACTTCTTTCAGCAAGCCTCTGGTATAGACGCTCTTGTTTTGTACAGTCCAAGGGTCTTTGAGAAGGCTGGGATCACCAGCTCAGACCAATTGCTACTCTGCACCGTGGGAGTTGGACTTTCCAAAACCGTTTTCACCTTAGTCGCTACCTTTTTCCTTGATCGGGTTGGACGGCGTCCACTACTGTTAACGAGTATGGCTGGTATGGTAACCTCCCTGGTGTGTCTCGGTACAAGCCTTACCATCGTTGATCAACACGAAGGGGCTAGGATGACGTGGGCAGTTGTTTTGTGCTTGTGCTGCGTATTAGCCTTTGTCGGGTTCTTCTCGACTGGGATTGGGCCCATCGCCTGGGTCTACAGCTCTGAGATCTTCCCGTTGAGGCTGCGGGCTCAAGGGTGCGGTATGGGAGTGGCTGTGAATAGGGTGATGAGTGGCGTCCTCTCAATGACTTTCATTTCGTTGTATAAGGCCATCACAATGGGTGGTGCCTTCTTCCTTTATGCGGCAATTGGCGCTGTTGGCTGGATCTTCTTTTTCATAATGCTCCCGGAAACACAAGGCAGAACCCTTGAAGACATGGAGGTCTTGTTTGGTAAATTCCACAAGTGGAGAAAAGCCAATAAACTGCTCGAAAAGAAAACGCTAGTTGCTCGTGGTGATGGTGGCACCAGTGATCCGGACAACAGGGTGAACCTCTTAGCTTAGTGAGTGAATATAAACAACTAGTAGAACTGCAGAACAATCTCTTGAGTTATAAAAAAAATTTATTGTACGCACCGGTTCCGCCCATTGGATCGTAATTTTGGAGGTTCATTGGTCTGGGGACAGCGGAACAGGTTACTATCTTAGAAATCGTGAATCCGATGATGGTAGTAGGAAAATTGCTCATCTTAATTTGGTTACTAAGGATGGATGATTTTCGACCCAAGACGAGCGGAAGAAGGAGCTTCTATCCAATGAAGAACACCAAGTTAAGATGAAGTAAGGTATGTATTGCAAAAGTTTGTTGGTCGGAATTTGTTTTTCCAATATTTGCAGCAGCTTTTATTTGTTTGTGGACACATTGGCACCCAACTGCCGGAGATATTGTTTTGGTGTTGAGTGCAATAAAATATTTCGTATTAGAAAAAACATATTGGTTATTTTTCACTTTTGCACTTGTAATATGCATATGCACGTGATTCTGGAAGCGGAGTGGGATTAAAAGGTTACACATTTTATGTCTTTTGGGTGATCACTCGGTCGAAAAGTATGCAATGCAGGATCACATGGAACAAAAGCAACTCACGATGTTGGTGTCTGGTGTTTGGTGCTTGCTCATAAAACAGATTTTTGACGTTTGTGTTTGATGACAAAAAGAAAGAGTTTTTATGTGTTTTGACGTTTGTGTTTGATGATAAAAAGAAAGAGTTTTTATGTGTTTGCGCTCTCTTTTTTCCTCCTTTTTCGCTATTTTAAATTTTTTTAAATTTTTTTTCCCGTTCTCTATTAATTTATTTAATCTAATTTTTATTATTATTTATTAATATAACGTGATGGAGAAACGTTTATGGTACTGACCCTTGTAGTGATTGTGATCATTTGGATTAGGGGTGGTTCGGTATGAGATCCCATACCGAAACTCTTGTCCCGATTCCCAAACTGAAATTTTCGGGAATCCCAATTTCAATACCAATCCCAAACCAAATTTTCGGGAATCCCAATTTTCGGAAATTCGTAATAGTTTCGGGATTTCGGGACAAATCGGGAATCCCGAAATGGTTTTGGGCTTTTGGACTATAATTTGACATATTATGTTTTTGGGCTAAAATTCAACCTTTTATATTGAAAAATTGACATATAATTAGGCCCAATTTGTCAAATCAACAGTACATGTACATTACATCTCGGATTTAATTCATATAGTATGTTTATATAGTCATTCATAACGGTAAATTTGGAGAAGCTAGACAAGGCTAGAAAGGAGATGAATCCTATTCGGTTGAGACAAACAGAATTACCTTGTCCTTGATGTCCTTGTGCCTTGGTTTGTACACCTTCTTTGTTAACAATAACACACCAACAAAACAACATTTGAAATATCATCAGTAATGCTGTCTGCCTAATACCCCAAGTAATTCTCATAAAAAGACAAAAAACAACATTGGTAAATATGGGTCGCTAATGTGACATCCATTTTATTAATAATGGCTTCCTACTAGAAGAGAATAACCTCCACATATGCTAAGAACCGTCCAGTTCACAACAAAAAAAAAGTAAGGAAGAATGGACTCTTTCACTCAATCCTTGAACTTGTTAGACATGCATGAATAGATGGACGGCATAGATTAATTTAATTGATTCAAATTAACCCTAACTTTAATTAAAAAAATAATATATATTATTATCTATGTAAATAAATAAATATATATATATATATATATATATATATATAATAATAATTAAAAATATATATTTTCGGTTCGGTATGGGAATACCGAAATATTGGAAAGACAATCCCGATTCTCATACAGAAATTTCGATATTTTTTCGGTATGAGAATACCAAAATTTTGGAAAAATCGGTTTGGGACATTTTTGGTTTGGAATTGGTAATTTTTTGGTTTGGTTTGTTTTGGGAATTTTGAGAATTTTTTCCACCCCTAATTTGGATATATATACACACACATTGAATTTGAAAATGGCCAATTTCTTTTGTTGTATTCAGTTTAATTTGAGTAAAAAAAATTTAGGGTGTGTTTGTTTTACCTTCTTAAGTGGGATTGGACTAGCTAGGATTATTGTCATGGTATGCGTGGGACTAACTTAAATGAGACTAGCTCGGACTTGTGTGGACTCGGGCATCGCTAGATTGTCCAAAATAGTCCTGTGCTAAACCATGGGGTTGCCAAGGACTACGATATGCCTTCTTCACTTTCCTCACTCGCTGCCTCCTTCTTCGTCTTTCCTCATCTATCTCTGTCTCTACCTCTCTCTGCTAGATCAAGCTCGTTGGGAAATTAATTGATGAGTTCCTCTTGGCGGTCGCCTTCGATGTGAATCTCAAACCAGATTGATTATATGGTCTCGCGATTTCTTTTCGAGATCAAGCTCGGCTCTTCGACGAGCCATTGATGTCTATCTTCAGCTGCATACCCGCTATGGGTATAGGAATCTGAGGGCGAGAAGGATGGGGACTGGGTAATTTTAGGGTTCTGTGTACTTTTATATGTAATAATCAAAATATTTGGTAATTTGGGAATTGGGTCTTTAGCAGCGGAGGTCTATCTTCAAGATCAGTGTTAAGCAGCGATTTGGCGAAGACCAGCAGGAATTGGGTCTTTTCTTATTGGAAATTTTGTAACTTCCAAGTTACTGAGGAACACCAGCAATTTGGCGGAGAAGATATCATCTTTCTTTAATCTATTACTTTTGATATTCGAAATAAAAAAAAAAGAATATAATAATAATTTATTGTTAGTCTAGCTTTTTGGTCTGACACATCAACAAACGCTTCACTAAGTTAGTCTAACTTAATCTAGTCTAAGCCAATCCAAGTTAGTTCCTGAGCTTAGTATAGTCCGAGATAGTACTAAAGTCACCTAAACTTGTTTTTTAAAGTTTAAGTACTTGTTTGAAAATATTTTTAAATTATTTAAAAGTATATTTGGTTAAAGTTTTTTTAATTTCAAAATCACTTGAGATGCTTGCCGTCACCTCTGTCAGCAAACCATGGCTCCCGTGATCTGAGCTCATTTTCACGCTCTCATAGTTAGCTTAACACACACAGAGTCCTTCTCTCTACCACGATCACTAAAAGCCTTGCCTTCTATATATCAAGGACATAAATCCTTCATCTCTTTATGTTCTCACGTTTGATGCACATAAAAGGACGACGGAGAGGAAGGGTAAGATTGCCATGAAAATTTTCATTAAAGACACTGTTCACCTGCATTTTGTGAAAAAGCTGGTTTTTCAAAGCAGCTTTGAGCTGCTTCTACTTTTTTGCTTTGGATGATTTGTGATCTTGAAAGAAAAAAGTAAAACATGTTTCCCTGTAGTTACTGTTTATACTATAAATTACCAATTCTGAATTTATCGAGCATCGATCAACTTTATACTTTCAGATGTCTAATGAAGGATTTGTGTTAAGGCACTTCTGCCAAAGCATAAGATTTTCTCTCTAACAAGGAAGTCAATCACAATGCAACACATATAAACATCAGAATTAAATTCTTAAAGTCTCTCATCGACCGCGTATGAAAAACGTGCGACTTTACTAAACTATAAAAAGTCTCCTAAGATTAATTCGTAATGGCATTATTCCACTTAACCCATTATTAGAACTTACTAGTGATGACTATGTTTGAACTTTTGTATTGGCTAAACTCTACATTATTAATGAGAACTCCTCTACCCTCGTGGACATAGCCCAATTTTGGATGAATAACGTATATCATGTGTTTGATTCCCTATCTCTATCTTTTTATATATTACCTACACTTGGTGATCAAGGCGACCTTGTGGAGATCCCACCTCAACATTTTATGTTGTTCCAAAAACCCGATTTGTAGATCAACAGTGAACAAACACAAATTATAGCCTAACTTCTTTTCTACCCTTCTTTATAAAAAAATTTAAGCAGTCCCAAACTAGTTCCATAAAAAAAATTTGTGGGGTGTTTTTAGCATTACTCTTTTTAATGATAAATATTATTCACCATATCACCATATTCTTAGTTGAAGAGAGCACCATAAGCAAAACAATATATTGTCGATTTTTCTCTGAATTTGTACTCTGCTATTGATTCTCTTAAATTTTTATTTAGCTGACTTCCATTGAACTATTACAATGTATAGATTATGAATTTCCTATGATGTCATATTTACCCATATTTCATCTGATTATTCATTCAAAAGTTATTCGTTAGCGGTTAATAATCATGTCAATTAAAAGAAATCAATTTTTCTTTCTTTCTTTCAAAATAAAAGAAATCAATTGGATTATAACAAATGATTAAACTGTAAAAGTGTTTTTGTATAAAACTTTATTTTTTAAATGTCTAATATCAACATTGACAAGCTCTAGTACACAACACAAGATATAAATCACTACTTCCACACGTATCTTTTTTTTTTTTCCTCTTTGTTCCAGTTCCACACGTACCTTATTGTATGATGATATCATAGTCGGGTTGCTGGAAATATAATAAAATAAAGTCATTTTTTCCCCAAGAAAATCGTGGGCAGATCACATTTTCTGTCTTTATAGGTAGGACAAAGGTTGTGTGGCCGACAAATCTGACACGTCTCCAACCGTTCTTTTCGGTACAACACGTTTTTCGTGATCACGCTTTTAACGCGGGGAGCCAATGTGACTATTGACATTACATTCATGCCAAAAGGTTGGAGGCGGTGAAGTTGGTCTGAAAATGTCCCACTATTGCGTGCGGACTATCTCTACGGACACAACCCGGCAATCAGTTTACATAATAATACTTTAACTGTGAACAATGCATAGTAAAATTTGCAAACTTAAGTTAATCCATAAAATTAAACAAGCTTTCATGAACACAAGTCATCAATATAACTTCAACACAATCAAATTCAACAATATAATCCCTCTGCACAACATTCAAGCAGTAATTTATAAGCCTACATCGAATCGACATTTCCCCACAAATCCACAAATTTTCACTAATTTTATCCAAGGTTCTAAAAGTCGTTAGGCGCTAGTCGGGCAGCGGACTGGGGCCTAGCGCCTACGCGGCTAGGCGGACTTGGCGGATTTAAGTAAATCAATCATATTTCATATAAATAAGTGTCTGCTTATACTTGAAATATATATAATTTCATTATAAACTATAAAATAGAATGCATATATATTATAAATTATTGAAACATAATGAAAACATATGAAATAAGGATATAATGCGCGTTCATTTAAGTATGCAACATGTCACGTGATTATAGGGGAAGTATGACATAGTTTATTTGTGGAAGCAAGGACTCTCGATCTCTACTTGGAGGCAGTAAGTCCGATGTCCTTTCTGTTGAACCAACATGACAAATTTAGAACTAATTTCGAACAAAGTTTGATTGAGTTTCGAATGCATGGTTTGAAAGTTGATTGAGTTTCGAACACCCTCCTAGAGACAACAAACAATTGTGAAGTTCGACCGAATTTCAAACGGCATAGAAGTCAATTAAATTATTATTATTTTGAAATCATTCACAAAAGAGTTTTGAGTAAAAGAGACGACAAGATTAATAAATGAATTAACCGTTGTCGTTTTTTTGGGGGGGGGGGGGGGGTTTAATTAAAAAGAAATGTTGTCGGGTAACGGAAAAAAAAAAGTTGTGGACGGGTCATAGACATTTATGACCTGATTTTACTGTAAACTTACTTTGATTGATTTGTTTACAATCGTTGAGATCGTATCCAACGACCTACAGTTGTCCGAACAAATGGACAGCAAAACTCGGTCCGCATAGTAGAAAACGTGAACGGAGAAAACCTGGCATTCCTCGCAACTGAGCCAGCCTCACTAGCGTTAGTGTCCTTTTGGGCTTTTGGTTTTAAGTTCTGTGGCCCAGTGAGCTAAAACTAACCAAAGGCCCAATTAGAATTTTTTTTCGTTTAATTAATTAACTTTTAATTAATCCTCACTAAAAAAAAAAACCAATGAAATCATTTAGTACATGTATTCATCTTCATTATATTTCTCAAGATTTTAAAAGGCATTGCAATAGTCGAGCGATGGGTAGAGGCCTAGAGTCTAGGTGGTGCCTAAGGTTTTTTATTTTATTTTTAATTTTAATTAAATTTATTGTATAACAATTAATAAATGTCTACTTATGCTTAAAAATGCAATTACCTAACAGAGCCTAAGCCGATGTCTCACTCCTGACAAGGCCTCTTCATCCAAAAGTTGATTGGAAGGTTAATGCGATTGTGTTGAACCAGATTAGCTAATCTAATTAATGCCTGGCATCCGACGGAAATATATCCATTTAGATTAGAGTAATACTAGAGAAATTAATTTGTAGACTAAATCTTGTAATTTAAAAGACATGAAAGTTGATAATTGAATTATTACTTAATCGTTGATAAATGTGTTCATTTTCTATTGGTGACACTTTATTTGGTTTGTTAATTTAGTCTCCTTAGCATTACTCTTTAGGCTAATGAAATTTCCATCATTTGGAATCGAAAATCATCAGGTCCGTGGTGGCGTTGGTACAATATTTCTTGTTATTTGTAAAAAAGTTTTGATGAGCTTAAAACCTATCGCTTTGTCAACCTAATCTCTACACCATACCAAGTTCAACCAGTATGAATATGATTTGGATGCAATTGGACTTTGATCAACCATCATTTATTTCTCTCCTTCTTCGTAATGTAAGTCGGACAACATCCACATTTCAAGGACCAATCATACAATTTTGAAAGGTACTATTCTTTCGGTTATTTCATTTGTTACGTAATACGAAACTAGTATAATACATGAAGAATACGTGATCGTATTTTCTGATAATTTTGCTAAAATAATATTTTGAAAAATTCAGTCATCTTTTTAAAATTTAATTTAATTTATTAAAAAAATAATGTGTTTTTATTTCTTTAATAATATGCTAAAAACATAGGTAGAATAGTGTGAGTTTTACATGTATTATTGTAAAAACATGTTAAGATAACATGTTTTAAACGTGATTAATATGTACGAATGTGTATAATATGTCTACTATACACTGGAGTTTTTAAAACGTGTAATTGAACGAATAATTAAGACATGTTAAATTAAACGAAGTATTTTAAAGAAATGCTTGTAGATATATTGTACACGAATTTACCAATTATGGTTTTGAACTTGCTTATTTTAATATTCAGCTTCACTTGGTTCATTTAAAAAAACTACCCTGAGGGCCACAGTACATGTTTTGGTTTAATTCACGACCAAAACCATGATGTGCTCCGAAAGTATGAGGGATTCCCAACTTCTCTTAAGCGGATCGCTGCTTGCGGACCACCTGTGAGGAGCAATGTAAACCGTTGATTTCATTTGATCGGCTGTCAATAAATTAGCCAAAACGAGCTTAGGGTGAAATCGGGTCTCTCCTCTCTCTGCATTTACCCACTCATTTTCATTAATGTCTCTTTCTTTCTCCTCTCTCTTTCTCCTTCCTTTCTCTCTGCTTCTTTCAATCCCTCTTGTGGGATCATGATTTTCCAAGGACGGAGTAAGGCGGATCGAAGTATGACTACTTCAAAAGTACTGTTATGGACTCAACAACTTCCACCATGGAGCTACACAGATGAATCAACGATGTCACCATCATCTTGTTACGGAGTAGTGGGCGAAGTCTGACGACTTTGCTGAGATTGACCATGCTTGTTCAACAAGATACGAGAACTTGATATGGTATGGAATCAACCAAGTTTTCTACATTCTTAAAATTTGTACAATCTAGGGCTTGACGTACATTGCAAGTAATCACACTAGTAAGAAGATGCAAAATCTACTTCTAGATATCCTCTGAGATTCTCATGGTTTCATACGGAGTCTATATCGTAAAATAACTCTATCTCGAATAGTGTAAACATACCCTTCTAGGGTTCATTTCTGATAACGTAATTATCATACATTTATTATCCTCCCTACTGCTTGAGTCTTATATGTTTCTTACTATTTGACCTTCGGAGAGCCTTTGGTCAGCACCCTACCGGTCCTTAGGTTTCTTATGTTTGTTTTTCGTTTTAAAGGTAGCAAGTTTCTGCATCTACACTGTTCACAGCTGTGTGTGAATTTTGTTCCGACAATTGGTGCTTTCATAGTCCCCATTTAGACTCTAGCGAAAACTGCTGATCTAAACCCTTGTGCTAAGCGCCAACGGAAACTGCACACGACAACATTGTTTCTTAGCTATACGAGTGGTTTGATTCTCCTTTTCTGAAGATATGTAGGCAATCCACTCTGGATTCAACCACACCCCAATCAACCGCATTCTCCCCTCACTGGAGATCATGTGCAATTATGATGAATTTGGCCTCATTCTGTGGATGTATGTAAATTTAGTTTCAACAATTGATGCTTTCATTGAGAGTCAACTCATATTCCTTCGGGTAGCAACCGCTGCCTTGAGGGATGATGAAAACCATAAGATCTTAAAGACAAAACTTTGATTGATGATCCAGAGAGAAACTATCTTGCGGTTCGTAACAACCACCAATTCTGGTGACTCTAGGAAGAATGTTTTCTCTATGGACTTGTTGCCGCTACTACCATGATCAAGGACTGGGGTTTTCCCACAAACAAAAAATGGGAGGGCTTCTAATATCTTTGTTTGTTTTCTTTCAATATCTTAATTGCTTTGAAAAGTTTGAATCACTTTAGCATGAAACATCTAAGAGCACAGTCTGACTAATTGTTATCATTTTTGAAAAGGATATGTGCTGATCGCACATCCCATCTTCTTTTTAACTCCTGCAACATTGGCAAAGCTAGGAATTGTTGGGGAAATGGGAAAAATTTAAAACGGTAAAAGGTCCCAACAAAATGTAGCAACCAAATCCTAAACATCAAACTAATCATTCTAACGACGTGTTTACAATTATGTAATTAGATAATACTGCAATTAATACATCTCAAACACAAACACAAATTACGGTAACAAAAAGAGGGGGAGGACTTTTCTTATTGGAGCGGCATTCTAATACAACATAAATTACGTATAGCAAGATTCAAACTCTAGGGTATGGCGCGCGTTACGTAATTCGTAACACTTTCCATAGTGAGTGGGAGAAAAAAAGTATTCAAGATAATAGAAAATTCAAGATACAATAAAATAGTTTGAACAGAGGTTTGATAGGAGAAAAATGGTCAACAAGAAGGGGAATTAATTTAGAATGGAATTCATTGGATGTCCTCAAAATGGACGGTTGATGAATTTATTCATTCATATTTGACAATAATCAGCGTGATTAATGGCAGTAAACACGTGTCGAGTTAGTTGAAAAATTTAATTCTTCTTGCCATGATGTTTAGAGACTCATCAACTGATTGGCTAATCCCATTTCTGAGTCCAAAACCAAATCTGAATTCATTTGGATAAGGAGATCAAATCTTCTGGACTTAAAATGAGTGTGGCCTCTTTGTGGGTTGTGTTTGACACATATTAAATTTATGACAACAGAATTAAGAAAAGTTAAAGATATTGAATATGTGTCAAACACTTTATTGGAGCGACAGAGAAGGCACACCCATTTTGAGATAAAAGATTTGATCTCTTGGATAAGGGTCTTTGGATAAATCCAAATCCTAATCCATTACCTACCGCGGGCCAATGGATAAAATCCATCCATTATAAATATAAGTGGCAATTAACACTAATTTCTATGCTCTATTTCTTCTCTCCATCAAATTATCTATCTTGTTTTCTACATACAGGCATAGTTCCAAACTCCAATACACATCTCTACCTATTTCTCCCTCTCTCTCTCTCTAGCTTGATGGCTGACCAGAGGGCGAACGAGAATGCCGTCACCGGCGGACCGCAGAACACGAGCATTGAAGATTTTGATCCTCCAAAGAAGCCAAAAACTAGCAAGTTCGCTATTGCCTGTGCTCTTTTGGCTTGCACAACTTCAGTCTTACTGGGTTATGGTAATTCTCCATTTTTTTTTATTGGAATTCTCCTTACAGTTCACGAGTGTCCCAAATTTGTTAAAGTGAAAAGTGATCAGCGTTTGGACAACGTAATGATACCAGAAACATGAAAAATATTAGAAAATTAATTTGTTTCAAAAAATTGTTGTTACTCCTCCAAAATAATTGTCATATATGCTCGTCTCGTTATATATTTTTAAATTTATATTGATTCAAATCTCATAATTTTATATTACTTGTTGATTTTATTTACAGATATTGGTGTAATGAGTGGAGCGTCACTCTTTATTAAAGAAAATCTTAAAATCAGTGACGTTCAAGTCGAAGTACTTGCTGGTACGCTAAACATCTACTCTCTGCTCGGCTCCGCCTTTGCCGGCAGAACCTCCGACTGGATCGGCCGCAAGTACACCATTGTTCTAGCGGGAGTCATCTTCTTGGTCGGAGCTCTCCTCATGGGATTTGCCACCAACTATGCCTTCCTCATGGTTGGCCGGTTTGTTGCCGGAGTCGGTGTTGGCTATGGTATGATGATTGCTCCTGTCTACACTGCCGAGATCTCTCCGGCATCGTTCCGTGGCTTCCTCACATCTTTCCCAGAGGTTTGTTTCGATTTTTTTTTTTCGCTTACTTGCATATATCATCAATTTATACAATGCATGATCATCATGTGAAACAACTTACTTTTGATGTCTATGATGTCAAATTTATAGCGTTTATTTGAATTTGTAACTTTGCACGTGAACTTTTTTGACAATTTCGATCTCACACCAAAAGGAAAATATATTCTTTTATTGGTTTTTTGATTTATCTTTACGGGTGTTTACATATGCCCACACAGAGTAGCTCTTTGTCTGTGAGTTTGAAATAAAATTGCATTGTATTTGTTTGCTGCAGTTTAATTTAGGGTGTGCTATCCACACACCCTTTTTTACTTCTCACACATTTCTTGTTAATTTCTATTTGTTGATCTTTTTCAATTCATCCGATCCGACGGCCGAAAACCAAAAAAGTGTGTGAGAAGTAAAAAGAGGTGTGTGGATATCACATCTCTTAATTTAAAAACCAAAAATGTTGTCATGAATTTTATAATTTGTTTTGGACAGTAGAATTTATGTTGATTGGCTTGAATGTACATATGTAGGTGTTTGTCAATGTTGGCATATTACTGGGGTACATAGCCAACTATGCCTTCTCCAAACTCCCGCTTCACTTGGGCTGGCGGTTCATGCTCGGAGTTGGCGGAGTTCCAGCTATTTTTCTCACAGTCGGCGTCCTATTCATGCCCGAGTCTCCTCGGTGGCTGGTTATGCAGGGGCGACTCGGCGATGCTAAGAAAGTCCTCCAAAGGACTTCAGAGTCCAAGGAGGAGTGCCAGCTCAGACTAGACGATATCAAAGAAGCCGCAGGAATCCCACCCCACTTAAACGACGACATTGTTCAGGTCACAAAACGCAGCCACGGTGAAGGCGTATGGAAAGAACTGATCCTCCATCCTACCCCAGCCGTTCGCCATATTTTAATCGCAGCCGTCGGTATCCACATCTTCGAACAAGCGTCCGGTATAGACACTGTCGTTCTGTACAGCCCAAGGATCTTTGAGAAGGCAGGTATCACCTCCTCCAATCATAAGCTACTCGCCACCGTTGCCGTTGGATTCACCAAGACCGTTTTCATCTTGGTCGCCACATTTTTCCTCGACAAGTTCGGACGGCGTCCGTTGCTACTGACCAGCGTGGGCGGAATGGTATTTTCCCTCATGTTTCTCGGAGTTGGCCTTACAATCGTCGACCATCACAAAGGTTCACTCCCCTGGGCCGTCGGATTGTGCATGGCCATGGTATATTTCAATGTGGCATTTTTCTCCATCGGGCTAGGGCCCATCACGTGGGTATATAGCTCCGAGATTTTCCCCTTGAAGCTACGCGCTCAAGGAGTCAGTATCGGTGTGGCTTGTAATAGGGTTACGAGTGGGATCGTCTCTATGACATTTATTTCACTGTACAAGGCCATCACGATTGGCGGGGCCTTCTTTCTTTATGCCGGAATTTCTGCTGCTGCTTGGATGTTCTTTTATACGATGCTACCGGAAACACAGGGCAGAACCCTAGAAGATATGGAGGTCCTGTTTGGTAAATACCACAGGTGGAGAAAAGCCAATGCAATGCTCAAGGACAGAAAGCAAGTTGATGGTGACGACAACAACAATGCCCAAGTTTGCTAGGAATAATAACTGGAAAAGATTTATTACGGTTTAGTAGAAGTGTTTGGTTTTTTTTTTTTTTTTTTTTTAATCGAATGAACTACCGGATGCTCAGTTGTGTGTGTCTTCATATTTTTTTTTCTTCTACACAATGGAGGAAATGAATTTAAGATGGGATTAGATATGTTTCTTTTTTCTTCTGAAATAATCTTTTAATTTGTATCCCGTTTGTTGTAGTTTTTTATTTTTTTATTATTTATTTTTTAAATTATTATTATTATTATTATTATTTATTTTTTGCCTGAAATGGAATGGCACTAGGTCACAGATGAGACGACCTATAATAATAGGATCTGCCCAAGAATAATGATAACGCATATGAATATTTAGGAACGATTTTCTATAGGGTAATGCTATAGGGAAACTAAATTTGTAGGTTAAATTTTGAAAATTAAAAGACGTGAAAGTTGATGATTGATTTATTATTTAAACGTTAATAAACGTGCACATTACTATTAGCCCCACAATTTTGAACGATTTTTGAACTTGGCTATTAAAGTGGAGTAATGCTATTCATAATATGTTTTTATATCACATTTCTATACAGCTTTAGGTGGACAACCACATCATTTGAAAAAATTGCAAAACCCAAGGAAAGGAAGGAGAAAGTTCTTGTATACTACAACCATCATTTAATTAACTAGTTTTTCTTAATTATTAGTTCATTAAATAACGAACTAAATTTAAAAATCTGATTAATTCAAATAATGTGGCTGTCTACATCAAATGCCACCTAAAATAGAATGAAAATGTGGTACAAAAACATGGTATGAATATCAATACTTATTAAAGTGGTTTCTTGACACATCCCGACCCGGAAATGTCCACTAAGACTCCGAATTGAGCTGTCCTGGCCGACACCTGGAAAGTGACGAAGTTAAAAAGTGTAGTGATGTAGAAAATGTGAATAAATTTAAACCTAAGAGTGCCTAATTACTAGAGTGCGTGGGTGAGCAGGAATGAACCCACTTTACACTTATCGTCGGAGCATAAGTAAGTACAGTAAAGTGGATAAGGATTATACAATCGTTCAGCAACTAAAGCTTGGAGGGATGAAAAATAGAAAACGTGAGTGGGCAAAAACAAAACTTTTGAAAACACATTTCTCTTTCGAAATATAATAACCCCTCACAATAAAACCTGTATAATTTTCTAGAAAATAATAATACATATGTAAATAGAATCATGCTCGAGAGCAGTGAAAACCAAGGTATATGCCATGTCGACTATCTCAACAATGAAATAAGTAAGCCATGTGAATTAAATCAATATAAAACGATATGTTAGCCGGAGTCACCTAACGTGACCTATACGGCCAAATCTATAGCTCATAAATTTATTCCTGCACATGAGTCGGAATCACCGAATGTGGTATGTAAGACAGGCTGGGTGTAAATAAATACGCTAAAGTGCTACGATCATGTGAAGGCTGTGCGAAGTATCACAAATCACCTACGAGCCGGAACCACCTAATGTGGTCTGTACAACAGGTTGGCACCTGCCTTGGTTCCAAGGTAAGCATGTGGTGCGAGAGGTGAACGATCACGTGAAGGCTAGACCTTGGCCTCGGGCGGAGCACTAACATCGAGGTGCAAGATAATGAGCTCTAATGTCTCCACACATAACCATACACAATGCAACCACTATCATCGCAAAGTACTCACCTGTAGCTTACTTGGGCCTCCGCAAAATCATTCAATATTATGCATAGCTATACTAATGCCAATACTAAAATGTAATGCATCCACGACATGGCATTTAAAACGTAAATTCATTTAAAGATAGTTTTTGAGAAACGTAAAGCATATATACGGAAAAAAAAGCCTACTCACTTGGAGTCCGCGCTACAACTCTTTAGCACACACATCGAGGCGTCACGAACGATTGGCACCAAAAATAATTATCAAACCACGTCTCAGAATCCTTATCAATAGTACACGTAACTTACATAAAACACATCCCTAAGGAAGTTCTACAATAATTTGAGACCCATTGACCAAAAGTCAACTGTTGATCAAAGATAGGCGGTAGGGTCCATAACCCTACATAACTCGATCTGGAAGATCTGCAGCTCGGCTTTTCGATCCATAACTTTCTAAGAGTTTCAATAAGCTCCTACATAACATCTTACAGTTTCGGAACGATCCAACGGTCGGATCTTCGCCAATTGCCAAAATTAAGTGGCGACTGACATTTTATTTTATGAACTTACAAATCCAATTCGGGAAGATCCATAATTAAGATTTCTAATCCGAAAGTGAAGGGAAATTATGAGATTTATGAGGGATTTCTAGTGACTAGCATGCATATACAATTCAAAATTTATATACATAAGCAACGGAAGCATATTATCACATATTATCAAAGCTATAGTCATGCAAATCCCCTTCAAGAAGCATAGGTTCATAGTTGATGCATCAAAACAAAATATAGAAGAACAAAGTGTAGGTGAAGTTTTATACATCTTGATCTGATGGTGCGTGCGTGTGTTTTTTTTTTATATTTATAATAATTTTAATTTTAATTAATTAATATTTTAAATTTTTTTTAGTTTTTAATATTATTTTATTAATTTTTTAATATAAAGTGTGCCACGTCACACTCCACGTCAGCATTTAACTGAGAAACTGACGGAAGACTGACGGGAGGTATGACATTGCAACAAATTCGTAAGCAAAGGTATGACATTGAAATTTTTTAAAGATGGGGTATGAAACTGTTAACGACCTAATAGTTGAGGTAGTTTTTTGTAATTTACCCAATAATTTATTACACAAGAATAGTGAAAAGACAATAGAAAAATAAATATGTGAAGGAGATATCAAGTTAGAGTGGATGCATAAAAGAGAAAGCCACTCCGTCGTGATAAGATTGCAATTATTCATTTTTCATGCCTCCAAGCTCATCCTTTCCTTCTCCTTCAGTATAATACTTTGATACAAAATTCTTTACGAAAACCTCAAGCCAAAAAAAATAGATATGTAAAAACATAACGTCAAAATATGCATATATAAATAATAATGTAAAGTTAAAGTAATTGTACTGAAATCAAAGACCGAACATAGAAAGATTTCACCTATGCTCTTGTAAACGGACCTAGTTGCCTACTTGCTTAACGAACCCAACAATAAGTAATTGATAGTCTGCAACTCGTAACACCAACAACTCACTGTTGTCCTGACAAGCAAGAAAGGAATTTCCGAGGGTGCAATATTACCATCTTGCCTTTCATTGGGAAATACACATACATCGTCTGAACAAAGCCTCAATTGTGGTCACACACTACCTTCTCAGGCAACATCGTCAATACCATAAAATTTCCATGTCATAATCTTGATCATTCAAATACCTGTCTGCATTAATTTTTTGAAGATCACATACTGCGCATAAATATCTATACCATTTCTCAAACGATGCCATGCTCATAACAAGGAATGTAACCACAGTTACACATAACTCTAACAAGGGTAAGTGTTTACCAATCATGTACTGTTTATAAAATCTCTATATATTGACTCCAATGGTATCATAGCTAAGCCAAAATTGTAACCGTAGTTACAAGTAACTAAAATAAAAATAATGGTATGTTACAACCATACTAATTGTGGGACGAGCAAAATGCAACACATCCACTAAGGTCTGAGTAACTCATTTTAGACTAATCCTTAGTCTCAAGGTGGTAATGTGATACTAGACAAAATCTAGTACTCATAATCCTTGGAAAGACTTCCCAAAGCTTGGAAGTGAAACGCGTAACATGGTGAAATATACATATATCTAGATTGTAATCTAATATGGTTTCTATTTGTCTAAACTAGTGTCGAAATCCAGAAGCAGCTCTCTCATAATGCCATCACCCTCTAGAAGCGAACAGAGAAGAAATTGTGGCTGTCCAGAAAGTTTGAATTGTATATCCTTAAAATTCTCTCAACTCTAACCAAAAGCGGGGCGCGTCCAGAATGAGGATTCTCTTCAATTTTCCAACTAAGCTAACTTTCCTTGGCCGAAAAGTGAAGAAGGATATTATAGTCGAAAAATTAATATGTGGGATGATGGATCCCTGAAGGTACGCTGAATGCTACCCAGTCTATCAGGGTTGGAGGAAGTCTCTAACCAATTGTCGATAAAATCGACAAGACCAAAGATATCTTGTAACTCCACAATACTTTATGAGAATTCCAATTTTTTTTCCACTACGACCTTTTTGGGAAAAGAAAAGAATCTCGTCCACTGAGATCATGTCTCCCAAGAAGAGTACCCATTTAATCAAAGTTTGCAGTCAAGGAATCTGATATAAAGTTGACTAACAGAGCTTAAAGAATTTGGTCTCACTGTCGAGGGATATAAGAAGATCACCGATAAGACCACTATTAATTCGTCAGACCATGGAGGAAAACTCGAGTTACAAAGGTTGGTTAACTAGACCATCAGTTTGAAGTAGGGTTTAAACCGATCGAGTTGCTAAAGTCTAGGTACAAACCTAGGGTTCAGTTTTTCACCTTCGCGAATAGGTTTAAAGTTCCCTAAAATAAGTGATTGATTGGGAAATTCCATAATTAGTAAGCTGTAGTGACTAAGTTCTCTCAATAAGTTAGGAATCGTTCGAAAAGTCGTAAGGAAAACTGATATATGAGTGGTTCGATAAGAAATAGGGAAAATAAATGTGGTGTTAACAACGTGAATCACTGGTGTATCCTACTTCTCGCATGCGGTGGCATCCCAAATAGATTTTTGAGAAAAATTGCCAGAGGTATACATCTTCGAAACGTACTAAACTACTAACCAACTCTACGACATGAACTAAAAAGTCTTCACGGTTTTCTTGACACTCAAAACATTCTAGTAGTGAGATGTCATTTCGTATTTTGATCCTGCTGTCTACCTGTGGAAGTGATCGAAAGGTGGCTAGTCGAAGAAGTTTTGATTACCTAAATAGGTAATATGGTTAACATAAGCGTGAGTTTACTGTCTTAATACAAGGTCCACTACTAAGTTTCCACGATTTAGTTTCTCTGGCTCAAGTAGTTACTATTAATCAGTCTACTAGTCGTGCCGCTAATTGACGCATATACGATATTTTAATATTGTTCGCTACCTTTTGCTGTAAACCAGCATTCTGGCACAAGGTATCACTTCCAGATACTAGCATGTGTCTGCTATCAGAAGTTATACCATCAGAATACTGGTTGACAGTTCCTGGATATCAGACAATATCGTCAATTAATAGTGCCACTATAGGCTGATTACAGGTTAGAGCTTACACAGATAGTTGGTTTTGAACAATTGATAAAGAATTGGTCTTGTGAGGTGGTTCATTAATTCTTGGGAAAAATACTTTCTGCTTAGGGGATTTCTACTAACAGTAGGTGTAACAACTCATACACCTGTGCTTATACTCATTGAAATGACGAGTACAGCACCAAAAGATAACTTAGAAACTAGCGTTCGTTGGAACATCCTAAGGCCCGAGAATGGAGTTTCTCACAATTTACTTTAGGACGAACTTAAACGGAAGTCGATCTTCCTCCTGAAGATCTGGAATGATCATTAGTGTGTTTAGTGAGGTTAATGTTATCAGGGACCAAAAGTGATTGTCCCCTTGATGTTCTTACGTTGAGTGCTACCCTTTAAGCACCACCATGTCACTCAAGACATTTCTGGGGTCTTGACAAAAGCAAAACTAATTCTGATTTTCCAACCTTAAAGGGTTTAATAATGATGGCTAAAGAATAGTGATGGAATTGATTTATAGATCCCTGGTGATACCCCGATATCGATACCTTAACCCTGTTTTAAGGTCATCAACTAGTCTCCATCTACATCTTTCCTTGGCAGGAAAGTTCTTTGCTTATAATTTAGAGGCGTTCGCCAAAATGATCTTCTAAAAGGTCGACCAATTGGCAAAACTACTCAAAACTTAGGAAAAACTAACACATTTTTCATATTCGACGAGGTGGGAAGATTCGATATTTAGGTTTAAGAACCTAAAATGCTTACATCACAATTGTGATGGACTCAGTATTGCCCAACTTATGCTCTAATACCAAACTCACACACCCCGACCCAGAAATGTCCACTAAGACTCCAAATCAAGCTGCGTTGGCCGACACCTGGAAGGTGACGAAGCCATAAAGTGTAGTGATGTGGACAATGTGGATATATTTAAACCTAAGAGTGCCTAATTACCAGAGTGCGCGGGTAAGCGGGAATGAACCCACTTCACACGTATCAACATAGTATAAGTAAGTCCAGTAAAGTGGATAAGGATTATACCCTTAGAGGTAGCCACCTAAGCTGAGATTCCCCAAGAGTACTCATCGATACGATCGTTCAACAACTAAAGCCTAGAGGGGCGAAAAAAAGAAAACGTGAGTGGGCAAAAACAAAACTTTTGAAAACACATTTCCCTTTCTAAATATAATAACCCCTCACCGTGAAACCCGTATAATTTTCCAGAAAATAATAATACATACGTAAATAGAATCATGCTCAAGAGCAGTGAAAACCAAGGTATATGCCATGTCGAGTATCTCAACAATGAAATAAGTAAACCAGGTGAATTAAATCAATATAAAATGATATGTTAGCTAGAGTCACCTAACGTGACCTGTACGGTTGAATCTATAGCTCATAAATATATTCCTGCACACGAGTCGGAACCACGTAATATGGTCTGTATGATATGGTGGGTGTAAATAAATACGCTCAAGTGCTACGATAACGTGAAGGCAATGCGAAGTATCGCAAGTCACATACGAGTCAGAACCACCTAATGTGGTCTATACGACAGGCTGGCACCTGCCTTGGATCCAAGGTGAGTGTGTGGTGCAGGAGGTGAACAATCACGTGAAGGCTAGACCCTGGCATCGGGTGGAGCATTAACACTGGGGTGCAGGATAATGAGCTTTAATGTATCTACACATAACCATATACAATGCAACCACTATCATCACAAAATACTCATCTGTAACTTACCTGAGCCTCTGCAGCATCATGCAATATTATGCATAGCTATACTAATGCAAATACTAAAATGTAATGCATCCATGACATGGCATTTAAAACGTAAATTCATTTAAAGACCATTTTTGAGAAACGTAAAGCATATATACATATATACAGAAAATAAAAGCCCACTCACTTGGAGTCTGCGCTACAACTCTTTAGCAAACACATCGAGGCGTCACGAATGATCAGCGCCTAAAATAATTATCAAACCACGTCTCATAATCCTTATCAATAGTACACATAACTTACATAAAACACGTGATCAGCGCCTAAAATAATTATCAAACCACGTCTCAGAATCCTTATCAATAGTACACATAACTTACATAAAACACATCCCCAAGGAAGTTCTAGAATAATTTGAGATCCATTGACCAAAAATCAACTGCTGATCAAAGATTGACGATAGGGTCCATAACCCTACATAACTCGATTTGGAAGGTCCGTACCTTGGATTTCCAATCCGTAACTTACCAAGAGTTTCAATAAGCTCCTACAATAACATCCTAAAGTTTCAGAACGATCCAACTGTCGGATCTCCCCCAATTGGCAAAACCAAGTGGCGGCCGACGTTTTATGTTATGAACTTACAAATCCAATTTGGGAAGATTTGTAAGTCAGATTCCCAATCCATTAGTTCCTATGGTCCTTAAATATTATGAATAATATCCTATTAAAGTGTGATGACGATCCAACGGTCGGATCGTCGATTCATATATTGACCTATTAACGTATCATAGAGAATTTAGGCTCTAACGATCAACCTACGCCATACAATTATCAGAACTGAACTCAATGCATCTAATTTAGCCTAAAATAGCATCGACGACCCTCTAGCCAGGAGCCTCCGTGGGTGGCAGTCGGGCGCCTCGATTCACTGGAAAATTCAACTATTTCCAAAAATTTTCAAATTTTACTAGAATGAAGATCTCAATGAGTAGAGTAAGTTTCATACCTGTGGTCAAGGCTAATTTGGTTGGGGGACCTTATAAAAGGTGTTTCTCGATTCGTCCTCGAATTGACTCCGATGCTTCAATCAATGGTTCTTGAGCTCAAAGGAAGTTGGCTTATGGTGGTGATCGATGAGATTGCATTCAGAAATGGTGGATTGCAGCCTAGGGACTCACGGGGGTGACGCTGCTGCACACTAGGGAATGGGGTCAAATCTCGTCAACTTTGTGTGGGAAATCAAAGAACAAAGGCTAGTGTGAAATTCCCATGTAGTTTAGGGTCCTAATTCGTCGGAGAAATGGTGCAAATTTGTCAAAAAACCGCACGGGTCTCTGGGTTGAAGCAAGTCGCGGGTTTGAAAACGAGTCAAAGAGAAATGGTCATGGTCCTGTGTTTCCTCACCTCTCATTTCCTCTATTTTCTTCTCTTTCTGATTGGGCAATCTCATTCCTCCCCTCATTTCTCTCCTCCCATTTTCATCTTCATCGCCGATCTTTCTTTCCCATCAATCTTAGCCACACATGTGGCTTTCTAGATTTAGTTTTTAAAAATATGGACTTTTCCAGAAAATAATTAATTGACCATTTTGGCATCGACTTCGTTCGTTAATAACTCATTTGTTATGACTCCAAATTGTGTTCTGTTTACGCCCACTTGTTTGTGGTGAAGAGTTCTATGAGAATATGCCAAGAAAACGTGTCTAGCATGACACAACACGATAATCAACAAAAGTCAACACATTTCCCTCGAAGGGTATTTTCGTAAATTCGCTTATTAAAATTATAAAAACCATAAAATTAGGAATGGGTCGTTACACTGGGTAATGGGGATTAAATAAATATTAGGGTTGATGATGGTGATTCCTCTTCTTTTCCTTTGATGGAATCATGGGAATAGAAGTAGTTACTAAATCATTGAATTAGAGGAAGAGATTAGGTAATTACGCTACTTTTAAAATCAAGGGATCTTTGTGATCTAATGTGGCTTAAGTTTATTAGGTGTGTGATTCTCATCATCAATCATATTTTTTTTAATGGATATCATTCATAACGCAATTGTATGTACGCTGATGCCGTTGAAATCACTAAGTTTATTAGCCGTGTGATTCTCATCATCAATCATATTTTTTTAATGGATATCATTCCTAACACAACTATATGTATGCTGATGCCATTGAAATCACTAAAACAATAATAAGTCTTACCTCCTGTGAAGTTTCCGAAACGTTGATTTCACGATTCATTCGTCAAGAATAAAATTTTCAATCAATGTGTTTGTAGTTTCAGTAATTCTACAATGGAGTATGAAAATGGTTTTGAGAGTTGAAGAAGATAAATAAACTTGGGATATACATGTGAAAAGCAATGTGTGGTGTAATCAACATATTATGGGGTGCTAATAAAAAAAGCCTTAATTATTCAAATGAAGTTTATCCTATAATATAGTTGGGAACCCAATGTCCCTATTACATGTAATGATATTTCCTTATGGAAAATGTTTGGGAGAGCATATTTTTATACCGTAATTTCATACTACCTTAGGTGACAGTTAAGATGAACAACCACATCAGTTAAATGATGGATAGTGCTAATCACACACTTATTTTTACCTCTCACACACCTTTATTCAGTTTTGTCAATTGATCTGACGATCGGAAATAGAGAAGGGTATTTAAGAAGTAAAAAGGGTGTGTGAATAACACATCCTTAAATAATTTGAACTTTTATGTTTAACTATAAGAATTTAAAAAATGGAACACATCTTCCTTATGTCGATGTACTCCCTCCTCTTTCTTCTATATCCATCGCCGCCTCACTACTAGGAATAACATCTTGGGCGACAAAGGGGAAATTGTCGCGCAAAGGGAAAAACCGTCACCGGAAACATTGGGCGGTGAAGACTCCGTCAGGCATTGCGCAACGGATGAAATGTCTTCATCGTGCAAAATGAAGATTGTGTGATGGAAGTTGTGGTAGTTGCGCGTACCGAGTAACGAAATTGGGTTTCGACCCCCAAACTCTTGCACGACAGACATGTAGGTTCGACCCACAAACTCTTGTGTGACTGGATATAGAGGCTGTTGTAAAGAATTTAAAAATTAATTTTTTAAATAATCTATTATTTATTTGTAAGTTAGTTTTATAAATAATTTACGTTTTAATTTTTTTTTTCGTTTATGTAAAAGTGAATTTAATGAAAATAAAAATAGAAAATGTAAAGAAGAATATTGAATTGAAAAGTTATTGTAAATGTGCATACAATGGAAAAAAGTATTTTTAAATTTCGAAAAAAATTTAAAACAAAACTAAAAAGAGAAGTTTGCAACGTCACAATTGCCGGCTGGTGGTGTTATTGCTGTGTCAGGGGGCTGGGAGGTCGAAACTGCTACGACGGGGGCCTGGGAAGATGTAGTTACTGCGACAGGGGGCTGGGAGGTCGTTTGTAGAGGTAGTTCAAGGTCGGGGAATTGAATGCCAGATATATGAAGTGTGCGACATATTTAGTTGATGAAATTATTTTGGGCTGTAAAATGAGACTGCTGGGCAAAAATGTGCTCCTTCAAGCCCGCCACTTCAGATGTCAGCGTATGTACTTGTTCAGTTCTATGCCTGGAGGATGAGGTAGACGGGTCCTGAAGGCGAGCTTTCCCAAGCCTCTGAAGAACATTCCCACACCGACGACCGAGGATCTGATCAAGTGTGTCGGTCATGATCTGAAACCCAGCATCCTCAGGGGGAAACACCTTCTTGATCGGGGGCTCTAGGAGAAGTTGGTAATCCACCTCCTCTAGAACTGTCTGGCCTTTCTCCACCATGGTGGACTAGAAAAATGAAAAAAAACAAATTAATTTGAATATACATGTAATTAATATTAATACAAATTGAATATTATAAATGTGAAAGAACGTAAATGAAGCTGCTTTGTCAACTCATCCCTGGGCTGAACGTAGACCTCATTGAACATGTCAATTTCAGAAAATTTTGACCCCCTCTTAAATTAAAAAAAAAAATGTTAACATAGATTACCAATTGTGTAATAAAGAGTAAAAAGATTGAAAACTTAAAATAAATATATAGTTACCTTACGTCGCTCCTCCAACCTATAAGAGAAGCGTCGAGACTCGGATCGGTGAAGAAGTTTCTTTTTCGACTGATTGATTGAGTTTGCCTTCACTTTTTTTTTGTTGAATTAAAACAACGTATTAGTTTAGATATTTATAATAAATGAAAGAAAAAAAATGATTTTTCTTTTAAATTGTAATTTTTTTTTTAAATTGCAAGTATTTCTCATCTTGAAAATGGCTGCAAAGCCACTTCTATTCATCTCGACGGTCTAGCAACTCCATATGGCACCCAACTTCTAGAGCGACCTCCAGACCATCATATAGCTGATAATGCTTGTGGAGGTCACACTTCCATTGAGTGAACCTACTGGAGCAAGGTCGTTGATGTACTCTATTTGGTTGGAATCGAGGTTGGAGAGCTCATAGTGATGCTGCAAAACTCAACAAAAAAAATAGTAGTTAAAAATTATAATCTTTGTTTACTTTAATAAAAATGTAGTATTTGAGGTCAAAAATACTTACTGGTAATTCATAAAGCACGACGTTCTTGGTTTTTTGTGGCACATCTAAGGGGGCAATGGTTCCTGATAACACAGCCAACGTCGGTGGCTAATGCACTGTGATGCTCATTTGTTGCAGCCGCATGATGTCAAGGATCCCACATAATGGTGATCTTCTGGGTCATGGTGCAACTGGTCTGAGAAATCTTTTGTAGTCTGTAAGGGCCCTTGGTTTTTTTTTTTGACCTACCAAATAAACAAAGTAAACATTAGACGATTTCTATTTTCTATCGAAAATTCGGCAGAACCTCCCCTAAAACTATAACATTTCCTAAAACCTGCATGCAATATAACAACATAAACAACACATCCACCTAGCAATTCAAACAGCTTATACCAACTGGGGACGTTAAAACAAAATTTACAACTTGTTGATATGACTTCTTAGTGCTACTTAACAATCATTAATATAGGCCAAAATCACAATTCAAAATAACTAGCTAGCATGCATGTTATTCTTTGCATAAATTAAAAGATAGTTTGATTTACATAAAATATTTTGAACTTTGCTGCTCAATTAATAGAGAGGATAAGACATTGAGAGATACAATTAATCACATTATGTCCAAGTCAGTGTGTGTATGTGGGGCTACATTATGTCCAAGTTAGTGAGAGATACAATCAATCGCATTTGTTTACAATGGCTCATATGTTAATCAGGTATTAGGAACTACATTATGTCCAAGTTAGTGTGTGTTTGTGGGGCTACAAATACACTGGCAGACAATCTACTGCTAAATAAGACACTGAGAGATACAATTAATCGCATCTTTGGATTTTTTTGGGCTATCGGTGCATATTATGAAATTTCACAATGGGAGGACCACCCCGAAAGCAGTCCTTAATTAAGTTGGGTAGTTTCAACCTACATTCATTCTCTAACACGTACATGATAATATGCTCTTTACATATAAATTTGTATATGCGTAAGGCGGTTGCTAAATGAGAGGCATTTTGTATAAACATATTCTACAATAAATGAGAGATTTGTGCTTAATGTTTCAGTGAACAGAATTATACTTATAGTAGCTAATATATGCTTCCTTTTATATCACATTTGGCTTTTTAGGGAGGTGTACTTAGCTCTTATGAATCGTACAAATTTCTTCAAAAAGTCCAGAATAGTATTTAATTATGATGCTCTTTGAAAACAAGATAAAACGCCTATTGTGCTTGAAGTACTTCAACTGGTGTATACATTCAGAGATATAGAATCATTTTAAATGAGCATCTCCATAATTATATGATCCCTATTTCTTTTTTTTTTTTGGGTTAAATGTGTTCGCATATAAGCTACCTACACTAATATACACTAGAAGAGGAGGAGAAGGCGGAAGTGAGAGAGGGAGCAAGCTTACCTGTTTGGGACCCCTCTCCATGGATAGAGGAAGTGTCACCAGATGGCTTAGGACAGGATGCGTCACTGAAGAAGTCGATGACGCAGCAGCCATAGATACCGTTGGCCCTAAAGGCGTGACCGGAGGGACACCCGTTTTGGCCATATTAGGTGTGGAGGTGGCAGCAACATTACCTCTTAGAGAAGGTGTCTGACTGCCCTTACTAGTTGCCTGCTGGCTTGATATTAAGTTCTACATCAACAAAACTAATCACGAATCTATTTAGATATCATCTTATTATATGCATTTCATTTCACATATAGAAGGCGAAGGAAAACAACATAAGAAAACCCAAAAAACCACAAACCATGATTTATTCAATGCTTGAAGCCACTAATTATAAGTTATTCCATCTTTCATGCACATATACATCACACTAGATGCTTTATGTATCCAAAGAGTGATAGAAGCTTAATTTTATTTTCTGACTTGTACAAATATTAAAGTATTTCACATAATAGGTTCCAATATGAAGGCTTACTTTGTAATGTATCTTAATTATAGCCATCCATTTGTAAAGATAATATAAAATCCCCAAAAAACTGCATAACACATGCAATATCTAGAAGACATTTTTAAAAACCTCATCTCAAGAGGGTGGAGAATGTCACATATCATAAAAAAATAAAGCTTACAACCAAGTTACATTGGGTCAAAGATTCCTATGAATGATAAAAAGTATTATTCATTCAAAGATTCCTATGAATTATACTTGTACCCATACATGCGTGTAGGGGAAGAATGAGATAAACATGCCAGGCTAAGGGAGAAGTAAATTTTCAATGCAAATTTTCGCCGTCTTGAGTCTTGACAAAAATAAACCTGCAAAACAATCAACACCTTTGATCAGAGACCTAGGCCTCACGGGCCCACGAGGTTGGGGGGGGGGGTGGGGTTAGGTCAACGGATCTCCGATGCCTAAGTTAGTTTCTCTTTGAGAATAAAGTGTTTAAGGCTTTTTTTAGGGTTGCCAAAAGCTCTCCCAGTTTGGTAGAATATAGGGTATTTATAGGGCTAGGGTCGGCCGTATATGGTTTAATGGAGTAATATTCTCTAATTATTCCCAATATATTAAATAGGAAATAATATCTTAAGATAATGGTGTAATTATCCTAATTTAAATAAATTAGGATTACTTACTTGATTGGAGTTATTCTTCAAATAGGAATGTATTAAAGTTAGGATTTGGGTAATTAATCATTATCTTTAATTTCTTGCCAAGGGCAGATGAGTTGTGGGGAGTTGTGTTTAGCTACTGAGTTTTCTAGGAATATGAGCTGCGCGTGGGTATATCTGAGAAGCCTACCCATTTATTGAGCGCAATTTTGTCCTTCTTGAATAAAAGTCCACGTGTCACCTCTAGAATTTTTGAGATTATTTTTGGCTCCACAAATGTCCCCACACCTACTGTGCTGCACGCATGAAAATGGCAGTAGGTGTAGAAATCCCAAGCTGCTTGGGATTGTAGAGTTGTTTCCCAATTTGAACTTGATATTCTTTCTTGATTTAGAGATAGACTTCTTCTAGGAAAAGGAAACCAATTACTCCCAATACTTATTTAATTTTGACTTAAGCAGGGGTTTAAATAAATTTGGAGAGCAATTTTTATTCCAACAAGGAAGAGAAGCCAGAGGATATTTTTTTCTTCTCCTTCCCCAAGTGTTCTTCTTTACTTTCCATGGCTGCTGTGCTGGTGCCTAGGCAGTAGGAAGAGAAGGAAAGGGATCAGCATAGGTCGGCCCTTCTGCGCTTGGGACTTGGGTTTTCTTCTTGGGGCACCTTGCACGTGGTGGAGAGGAGATGAAGGAGGCGCATGCCTTCCTTCTTACTGGGCAGCGTCCGTGCTGCTTTTCTTGGGTATATATATATGCATACATCTTTTTTTTTTGCGAGCTGCTTTTTAAATATTTTTCTTAATCCTTTCTGCAAAGACTTTGAGATGTTTTCTTCTGATCGCAAAAGTGACGAATATCCTCCACCTTTGTACCGTCCGTGCTGCTTTTCTTGGGCATATATATATATATATATTAATTCTGACGAGTTGTTTTGGGATTTTCTTGAGGCATACAAGCATGCGATTCCATCAACGGTTTGCGTCAAGCAGGTGAAAGATGATAGTGACCATGAACCATGCGGCGAGGGTGTCTCTGCTAGGAAAAGGGCCATCAAATTCCAATTGTATTACTTTGTGTTGGGATTCACCTTTCCCATGACGCGTCTTTTCCAGGAGGTGATCTGCTGGTAGGAGCATATTTGTGCGACTTAGTTAGTTTGTTTCTTTGCATTTACTTAGTTAGTTTCTGCTTATTAGAGTGTTTTAAGCCATTTTCGTGTGTTTGTAGGTCCAAATGACAAAGTTGGCAATAAAGTGCATTTTGGAGCATTTTAGAGCAGTTTTGGACTTGGAATGGATAGCACATGCATGGAGCAAGGTGGATGGACGTTTTTGAAGTTCAAGAAAGGCTAGGAATGTGCTAAAGAGTTGAAGAAATTATTCAAGACTTGGAAGATAAGGAATCGGCTCAAAAGAAGGAAACATTATCCAAACAACCTTATCTTATCCTTATCTTATCCAAACCTTATCCTAACCCTATCTTATCGAAACTAATCTTATCATATCCTAATCCTATTTCACCTTAATTCCAGGTGCAATGGGGAGTTATTTTCAGGTTGGGATACTTACAAACCTATTTCTAGAAGGCCTATCCCTTATCCTAAAAACATGCCGCACCATCCCCTTTCTAAAAGCCTAAAAGGTGCTGCACCCCATTTTCTTGTTCTCTTTGGTTTCTGTCTTCTAGATGGCATTTTCCTTGTGGGATTTTACTACTAATTCCTTCTCCAAAACAACTCCCTTGTATCGTGGGTTTATCCTATAAATATCACTCATTTTGCCGCATAAACCACCATCACACACAAGAGCCATAAAATCAGAAAATCACCATTATGCTGCAGCTTTGCAAGGAAGGAGAAGAAGAAGCCTATCGCCATGCTTTCCATTCAAGAACTTTGGATTGTTGAAGCGTTTCTAGGTGTATTCTATCCTTGTTTTCAATGTTTAAATTTAATTGTCTTTGTTTAATTGTGAACATGAGGAACTAAACTCGTTTTAGCTAGAGGTGAATTCGAAGTTATGAACATATATGTGACATGAATTGATTACATCCAATTATTGTTTCATAAATCGTGAATGCAAATTGCTTAATTGTTTGATTGAAAACTTATTCTTGTATGTTGATTAAGGGTGCACACTTAGTTTGCATGCTAGGATTTGATGCTAGAATATAAGGGAGTTTCACTTAATAGTTATGAACTTATATTCACAAGTAGTGGAGGTTGCTAGTCATGATCACGTTAAGTAAATTCCTGGCAGAAGTATCATGCTGTTCATAATTACGAATGCCATGTCAATGCTTATGATTTTCATAGAACTTAATGATCTTTGATATGTATCTCTATTATGCTGTTCATATAGGGAACTTGATAAGAATACTTTGGTTGCATCGCTGAGTCCAATTCAATGAATTTATGAAAATCTGATGGTTAATTATTACTGTTCACGGTTAACTTGAGGCATTGTCATTCATGGTTTATAGGAATAATAACTGGAAATCGATTTGTGTTGCATATGGGTCATGTGTGGAGAAGGACCCTCTAGCTTGCATTTCACCCTCTTAAGTCACCTAATTTCATATCCTTTAAGTTTATTTTAAGTTTTAAATTCGTCAAAACAAATCCCTATTTAGTATTTCGAGTCTTCTTAGTTTAATTTTCATCCAAATCACCCTTTAGTGCTAGTTTTGAGTCATAGTAACTTAGTTTGTGTGTTTCAAGTCAGTTTAGCTTGTTTTGAGTAGTCTAATTCTAGTTTTTTGTTTTTATTTTTGAGTCTAGTGTAGTGATCTAGAGTCTAATTTGTGTAGATTAGCATCCCTTTTAATCCCCGGCCTAGAACGGTCCCTACTTACACATACTACATCTATAAGGTTTAAGTTTGTATGCTATTTTATGTCACATCATCTGCTCCATGAAATGCGTGCCTGCTCAGTGTTCCCCAAATGCCATTCGTGCGATGGTGGGGTTCTCGAACTTGAGCAAGTTTTTTGATCTTGGCTTGACCATTAATGAGTTCTGGTACTTCTTTGAGATTGGCCACAAGGAAGGTGTGGGGCAGCTGAGGTTTCGCCATAGGCTACTCGATGCCGCTAGTAAAGATGACCATGTGTGGGCGAGAGACACCTTGGAGGTGAGTGGGGAGTAGGAGTCTGACTCTTCCCCTGAGTTGCGTGTCTCGACTACGTTTATTAGTGGAAGTGAACTGCTTCATTCTTATCTTGCTTGAGTTTTTGTTGAGCTGCTCAATGACTTCAATTTATTGATCATCTTTCTTGCTTTGTGTAGATTCAGAGTTTGGCTCAACTCCAAGGACTTATGCAGATATAAAGAAAGTGCACATTGATTGGGCATTTTTGCTGAGTATCATGAGTGGCACTAGCTGCTTGGCCCTCTTCGACTTGAGAAAGGTGGCATGCCTCTGAAGGAAGAGATAAAGCGAATAAAGGACGAGGCACTGGCTTGCTTGATCGTTACTGTAGAGCTTACTGCCAATAAGGGTGGAAAGAAGAGATCTTCCTCACTGGCTTGTGAGTTTTCGACAGAGAAGAAGCCAATAACTTCTTCTGCTGCTCGTGGGAGCTCGTCTGCTGTTGAGAAGCTTGTTATTGATCTAACTTCCCCCAAGGGGGATAAGAAGACTGTTGAGCTCGAGCCTATGAAACTCGTTGCTCCGAAGGTGACCGCTTTCATTGCTAAGAAACTTGCCCAGCGAAAAGGTTTGGTGTTGCCTCCGGTGTCCAGATTTGTGTCAAAGCGTGCGTTGGGAGCTAAGTCTGGTTCTGCTTCAGAGATGCTTGCCATTGTGAAGAGTGGGAAAGTGGAATCTGCTGCTAAGGTCGCACCTGGGCCTGCTTTTCCTTATGCTGTGACTGACTTGTCAGCGGAGAATGAGAAGTTTGCTCATACGGGCATGATGCGAAATATATAAGCACACAAATTAAATCCTCTTTTTATCAATTGTAGTGAAGAATGTAAGTAGGGATCGTTCTAGACCGGGGATTAGGAGGGATTGTTAATCACTTGGATTTGACTCAAAAACGTAAAAACATAATATAAAACACTAAACTAGACTTAAAGAATGCAAAACTAAAGTTTAAAACACTAAGACAAACCAAAAGACTCAAAACAGCAAGAAAACACTCAAAACTGCCTTAAAACCACTTTCTGGGCAGTTTTGAACACTAAAGAAGAATTTGGACGAAAATAGTTATAACTTGACTCAAGACACTTTAAAAACACAAACTAAACAGATTCTAAGACTTTTAAACAAGAAAGTAAAGGGGGGTTTTGATTTTGACGAATTTGAAAACAAAACTTAAAACTTTGTAAAACGAACAGATTTTAAAACGACTTTGGATTTAAGGAATGGATGGAAGGCTAGCTAAGGGGTTCATCTCCACACATGTTATACTTGCATACGAAACGATTTCCAATTGCTTTTCAATAAACCATGAATTCTCAACGCCCCAAGTTAATTAGGTCCGCTTAAAATTAACCTTCAGATTTTCCTAAAGTTATTGAATTGGATGATTGCATACGACAACCCAAAGCATTCCCCACAAGTCCCCTACATGATTGCATAATAGAGATACAAGCAAGAATCATTAAGTTCTATGAAAACCATAAGCATTGACGAAGCACTCATTACTATGATTGCATGAAACTTATGCCAAGAATTTACTTAACTCGATTGAGATCATCAACCTTTACTACTTGTGAATATAAGTCCATAACGATTAGGTGAAACTTCCTTATATCCTAGCATTCAATTTATGCATGATAATTAAGCGTGCACTCCCAACCAACACACACAAACCAATGTAATTCACATAGATAAGTAAATTGAATTAATAACTTATGAAACCGCAATTAGAAGTAATCAAATCATATCGCAAGCATAAACATGTATTTCGAATCCCCCCCTAGCCAAGGGGGGTTTAGTTCCTCATACGCACAAAACAAAGAGAATTAAATTTAAACATTGAAATCAAAGGAAAAGAAACACCTAGAAATTCCAGCGACGCGAACTTGAATTGCATGAACTTCCAAGCTTCCTTCTCCTCCTCCTTGGTGCGGCAAAGGGTCTAGATCAGGTTTTGGGAGTTATTTGTATGGATGAATGGATGTGGGACGGTGTAGAGGTGTTTAGGATGGGTAGGTGGTGTGGCAAAGGTGTTTTTGGGCTGAAATTATGGAGAATGGTGAAGTATGGATGCGGCAAAGGGTGTGGGAGAATTTCTGACGTGAATTGTGAATTATGGAGGTGGTGTATGATTTATGTGGCTGAATGGTGTATTTATAGGGCAAAATCACACCCCAAATCTACAAGGTAAAGGACTTAGAATTAAAAAGGAATTAGGCAATCCAAATCCATAAGGAGAAGGCCTAATTAATTCAGAAACCCAAAGGGAAAAGGGATAGAGGCGCCAGATTTTTAGGGGTTCTAGAAACAAAGTGTTTTGTGGCAGAAATTGGGACTTCTAGAAGGATTTGGGGCGCCACTTTTATAGGGGATTCTAGAAAGAGTGTTATTTGGCTGATTTCTAGAAGAACAAGGTCTAAAAACATGCAACACCAATGTAGGAATAGATAAGAGCTTCTAGAAAGGTTTCTAAGGTCTTCTAGAAGGCTAGGTGCGGCATTGCTTCTAGAATAAGGATAAGGTGTCCTAAAGTGTTTAGGAGACCTTTATGCACTAGGATTAGGAAAACTAATCCTTCTTCATCTTGGAATTCTTTTACTTCTTGGACTTGGAAAACTTCTTTGTTGCTGCAACTTGAGGCCATTTGGGGTTTACATTTCCTACTTCAAGTAGGAAACCTTGTTTGAGTAGGAAACTTCAATCTTCTAGGTTTCCCAATTCAACTAGGAAACCAATTTCAACTAGGATTCCCATTTCAACTAGGAAACCCAATTTAGCTAGGACTCCATCTTCCATTAGGGCTTTTCCTACTCCAACTAGGAAACCTTGCTCAAGTAGGAATCATCATCTTCAAGTCTTCAATTTCGTCCATCCTCATGGCTCCAAGGATATGACATTCATTCCAAGCTCTAATTTGCTCCAAAAGGCTCCAAAATGCTTCCTTTTTCACACTTTGTCCTTAAAACCTAAAAACACACCAAGCTAGCTTAAAAGACTACTTTACTAAGGAAAAACACTATAAATGCACAAGAACAAGCTAAACTAAGGCGCATAAATATGCTCCTATCAGGGCAGTTGTGAAAGATCCACCGAGTTTGAGGCTAGAGAGTCTCCCGAGGTTTATGTGCTTTTGAAGGGTGACCTGTTTGAGGATGTTGACGCATGCGCCAAGTTTGTTGACAATGTTGGGAAAGTTGTCATCTGCTCAGATTCTTTTATGAAAGGTCCTGCTTACTCAAGGAGGTCCTCCCTGATTGCTACAATGCATAAGACTTTGATCCTGGCAATTGAATCCTTGCACATTGACCAGGATGCTGTTAAGTGTGCTAAGGAAGCCGAGGTGGTGTTGGTGGCTCAACTTCGCTCGGCTGCTGAAAAGATTAAGGGTGCGTTTGGTTGTGCTTTTGAAAGAGCCAAAAGCGCTTCCTAATGAGTAAAAGCGCTTCAGTTTTAAAAAATGGTCGTTTGGCAAACATTTTAAAAGTGCTTTTAGCAAGAAGTAGAAGCACTAAGAAGCATTTTCTAAGAAGCACCTAGGAGGTGCTTCCTCCTAAAAGTGCTGCACAAAGAAAACAAGGGAAGCACTTTGCTCCCTTTAATGAATTTTTTTCAATTCCCAAATTATCCCTATTTTTTAATTAGCAAAGTCTAAAATGCCATTACACTTGAAAAAAACATCAAAATTGCCATCACCAATTTTTTCTAGGTTTGCACGTTAAAAACCCAAAAGTCTTTTTATTTTCATAATATTTTGGTGGCTGGAGAGTCATCTTGGTCTCCATCTCTTCCTCTTCATCTTCCCCAAATCTCTCTGCATCTCCATCGCCTAAAATTCTTGTGGAGGTATGTTTTGCTATTTCTTATCTTAAAACTTGTATTTAGTGTGTGAATTTGATTGTTGATATGTTATTTTTACCAGACTTGCTAGACCTTGACTTGAAACTCTACGACATGGTCATTGCAGTGTGCTTGAAACCCTAACTCTTCCTTCTTCTTTTTTTTATTTTTTTTATCGTTAGTTGATGCAACTGGATATATCATTAGTTGATGCTCTGGATATATCGTTAGTTGATGCTCTGGATATATCGTTAGTTTAGATACAACTGGATATATCATTAGTTGATGCTCTGGTATACAACTGGATAGTTTAGAGCAGCTAAGCAAAGAAACTGATCTAAATGGAACCCACAGTTGATGCTCTGGTATACTGTCGGCGAACTTTGTATATTTATTCTGTAAATATTTATACAAATACCCGAGTCATATTATATAATTTCGAGTAATGCTGCTTGGTGGTAGTTCGATAAGATTAATTATTTTAATTTATAATTTCGATTTTGTCTTCCGATGAGTATACTGTGTACAGTAGCTGGCAAGCATGGCTTAAATACTATTTATATTCAAATTGATCAAATATGAATATGTTCCAAATTCAGCAACAAATGGGAGAAGATAGTATATTTTGATTTCCCTTCTGAAGAAATTAATTGAACTGTAATCCTTGTATTTCTATATATAAGTATTATCATAGATGGAACCACAACCGCTCGAGTCTCAACATGGCAGCAACGTAACGCCAATAATAATGATTTTTGAACTACACGAAAATAATTTTAGGATTTAGTGATCGTTCATTGACATTCCAATGGTATTTTCTGCATTTTTTTCTGCATTCTTCAAAGCCGCTCTAGATACGGGCGGGTAGTGCATTATTATATATAACAAATACTAGTTACAATTCTTGCATTATTGCTTTTAATTTACTTTCGTGTTGTTAGCTAGGACGTAAGTAGTGGTGTATGCTCTTCTTATGTGCTATGGTTTTTTTTCCACTTGTCTTTATAGATATGTCTAAGAATATAGTTAAAGATATACAAGATCGTGGAGAAGGTAATGAAAAAAAGTGCAAGGCAATGTGGGATGATGCAAGTGTTGAGATATTTATAAGTGTTTGTGTAGCTGAGACATTAGCTGGAAATCAAACAGGTGGTCATCTTAATAGGATTGGATGGAAAAATGTTATTAAAAAATTTAATGACCTTACTCAAAGGTCATATGTTCATAAACAACTCAAGAACAAATGGACTGCACTTAAGAAAGAATGGCAATTGTGGGCATCATTAGTTGGAAAAGAGACTGGCTTAGGATGGGATCCTGTGAAGCAAACTATCATTGCAAGTGATGAGTGGTGGGAGAAAAAAGTGAAGGTGAGAAATTATTATCTCATATCCATGGAAATTTAACTTAATATTTATGTTCTTTTATCATAATTTGTTAATTGTACTTGGTCATATTTCAGGAGAATTCTGAAGTTGCAAAATATCGAAATAGTGGACTGAAAAATGTTGACCAACTGGACATTTTATTTAAAGAAGGAGCTGTTACAGGTGTAGGTTCATGGGCACCCTCACAAGGGTTGATGAGTAATAATGTCCAGAAATCTCCAATAGGCGAACAAAATGATGGTCAAGATGATTTGGAGAATGACATAGATAATAATGAGGGGCTTGACGACATAGCCGATGCTGAGACACCTTCCCCTGCTCAACCTTCAACACAAGGAAAAGGAACAAAAAGAACAAGAGATTCCAAAAGAGTTGGAATTGGGGCCAAGATGATAAAACAATTAGATGGTATTTTAGAAGCTGTAAACAATCGTTCTAAGAACACAGATAAGCCTGGTTGTAGCATTGAGGAAGTGATGCAAGTTTTGGAAGGAATGCATGAAGTTATGAATGATGATGAGCTCTTTATGAAAGCGGCTGATATCTTCACTGAAAGAAAAAATAGAGAGATGTTTGTTGCATTGAAGCAATCTAACCGACAAATCATGTGGCTCAAGAGCAAGAAAATTTGATTAGGATTATATTTTTCGACACTTTTTTTTGCGGTTGAATAAGTATTTATTATATAATGGATTGGTTAAACATGTGTGCCTCTAATATCTTTAATTATATGATTTTTTTAGAACTTTATTCAGAATATGATGGCGATTTTTGCCATGAATATATACACCTCTCGTATTAAATTTGTCTTTTTTTGTTTACAGATATGAGTTCTAGTAGCAGTGATAGTAGCAATACAAACACCTCTACTGATGGAAGTGATGATGAATTTTATCAACTGGTTTCTGCAGGCTGTGTCACGGCTGTCTCTGAATGGTTAAAGTATGTTGACAAAGAACCTTGTAGGACTTCTTTGTATACGGGAAATATATGGGTAATGGAAGTTTTAAATGGTCATCCTATAAGATGCCATGAACAATTTAGGATGGAACAACATGTTTTTAAGGACTTGTTAGAGACTTTGAAGCGTGATTATGGCTTAAAAAGAATTGGAGATATAACACTAGAAGAAGCATTAGCAATGTTTCTTAACACATTAGGTCATGGGCACACTAATAGGATGGTTCAAGAGAGGTTTCAACGCTCTGGAGAGACTGTTTCTAGGTGGTTTGGGATACTATTAGATGTTGTTTCTCGCATGGCTATTGATATTATATGTCCACATGATCGACAATTCAAGAGAGTATCAAATAAAATTAAGGATGACAGTCGGTATTGGCCATATTTTAAAGGTTGCATAGGGGCAATTGACGGAACACATGTCCCAGTTGTGGTGCCTAGAGAAATACAAGTGCCATATATAGGTAGAAAAGGAAATACAACTCAAAATGTTATGGTTGTATGTGACTTTAATATGTGTTTCACATTTGTTTGGGCTGGATGGGAGGGTGCTGCTCATGATTCACGTATATTCATGGAGGCCTTGAGAAGACCAGAATTGAAATTTCCTTATCCTCCTTCTGGTTAGTAATCAACCTTAGTCTTATATAAATGTGTTCATTTATTTATTATCATATGAACACAAAAATCTTTATATTTTTCTTTTCAATTATGGTGTAGGCAAATATTATTTAGTTGATGCTGGATATCCACATATGAATGGATATATTGGACCTTATAGGGGTGAACGATATCATCTTCCTGAATTTCGACGTGGAAGTCAGCCAACAGGGAAAAAAGAAATATTTAATCAGAGGCATTCATCCCTAAGATGCACAATAGAAAGAACTTTTGGTGTTTGGAAAAATAGATGGACAATGATTCGTCTCATGCGTAACTTCCCTTTTGAAAAACAGGTACAAATTGTTGTTGCTTCAATGGCCTTACACAATTTTATTAGGAAGCATTCCATGACAGATCAAGAGTTCCAACCTTATGATGATGATGATGAGCTACTTCCGCCTGGACATGAGGAAGATCATAGAGATGAAGAAATTGTTGATGAAAATTTTACTCATAGGCGAGAGATGGATGTTGAACGAGAAAGGATTGCTAATCTTCTTATATCTAGTTAATACTTATTTCAAATTTGATTGTCATGCAACTATAACGTGTCATTTTGTTTTTAAGAAACAAACATATATTCTCAATAAGTATGTATTATTTTGTTAGTGATCATTATTTTTTGTAACTGAATTTTCATTAACCCTTAATCAAGTTGTATGCTAATTATATATAAAAAATACTTGTGCAAAAATTATTGAGAATTATTAATGAAAGCGCTTTTTCATTTGACAACCAAACACTATTTAATATCAAAAACACTTCTATTCAATACAAAAGCGCTTAGTTGGTTGCATGCCAAACAACAAACTGCTTCCTCATAAAAGTGCTACGCAAAAGTGCTACAAACAAAAAGCGCTAGTGAGTAAAAGCGCTTTCTAGAGTAGCACGTCCAAACGAGCCCTAAGAAACTCGAATCTGAACTCGCCGTTTTGAATGGGTCTAATGTCTCTAACCCCACTTCTTTGTAGTTGGAGATCGCTCAAGATGTGGCCACCCATTTGAATGCTAGGCTTAGTGCGACTCAAGCAATGTTAGAAGCTGCAGAGAAGGAAATCAGTCGTATTTCTTCGGTGGTCGAGGACCTTAAGCGTGTCAATTTGGAGCTACGATATGCTTATTTTGCCAAGGACGAGGAGCTTATCTTCATGCATGCTGAAATGTCTTATCTCAAGGAGGTTGCCAGTAAGCTTGATTCCAAGGAAGTGGATTTACAAGGTGTGCTGTCTTCTAGTAACAACTTGAAAAAGGAACTGAATGAGTTGTAGGGTACTCATACTAAGCGTATTGAGGAGAATGTGTAGCTGAAGAATGAGAAAGTTGGTCACGAAGTGGTGCTTGCTTCTTGTCAGGCCAATTTCTACAAGCTTGGCTATGTAGACCATTTTTGGGGCAGGCCATCAGATTATAAGTTTTTTGAGAAGGACTTCGTGACCTTTTCCATTTCTGATCGGATCATATTTATATATATTTTATATCAAATTCACTCGTCTTTTCTTAGTTAGTTCATTATATTTCGAGCTATTTACTTTGTTTTTGTGTTTTAATAGAATTTATCTAGTTAAGAAAATAAAAATAGAATAAGTGAAGTGTTAAGTAATAATTTTGTCTAAACTATATTGCTTGTTGAATAGAATTTATCTTTTGAAAAATAATATATATATATATATATATATATTTATATATTTATATTAAAATAAATATGTGTGTGTGTGTGATAATTAGGAGTGGGCAGCTGCCAGTGGGGAATAAAGCAATGGAGAGCAGAAATTATTAAAAGAGAAAAGCAGGGAGCGTGGTTAGTGGCAGTCGGTGGAATAAAAATAAGAAGGCAGCAATGATGGCTGCCATTGGGGAGGAAAATATAGGAGAATCCCAGGGGGACGACGAAAGCATGTGATCCTGGGGGGCCTTGGGGATTTATAGACAATCAGAGAAGAGAAATTGGAAGGAGGGCGCTGCCTTGGGCAGCGAGAAACAGAAGCAAGCTCTCGGGGAGTTGCGCAAGTAGCGCGGAAGCCAGAAAACAGAGAGAAGTGCTGCGCCACTTGGCTGTTTTGGAGGCAGCGTTGGGAGCCTCGGGGAGAAACAAAGTAGGCGCCTCGGGGCAGTTTATTTGGGGCCTCGAAAAAAAGAAAGAAAAGCTTACGGAGGAATTGGGGGAAACTGCCCGAGGCAACTTTGAATAGCTGCGGGAGGAATAAAGGGCGCTGAAGGGCTGCCAGCGCAGTGGGCAGCAGACAGGAAAAAAACGGTGCTGCCTGAAGGCAGCAAGAAGAGAGAAAAAATAAAATAAAAAGAAAACGGAGGCTGCCTTAGGAGCAGCCAATCCAGAGACCGAGAGGGTGCTGAGGTCAGTGCCACAGGGCTTTGGGGAGAAGCTGCAGAAGGCAGCACCGAAGGCAGAGGGCAGTGCATTTGCCGAGAGCACAGAGGGCACACGGTGCAATTGAAAACACAAGGACAGAAAATCCTTGCACACCCTTTTTCGGTTTAATCCTCCAACTTATGTTTTATTTCTTGTTTTAATTTATAAATAATGTGTAATTAATTTGTGTTGGCTAGAGGTTAATTCAAAGCCATGGATATATTTGTAATTTGAATTGATACCTTCAGTTGTGATTTCTGAGTTGTGATTTAATTTGCTTAACTGCTTGATTGATAACTTATTTGCGTATGTTAATTAAGGATGCATACTTAATTTACATGCATGAATTTGATGCTAGAATATAAGTGAATTTCACCTAATCGTTATGAACTTATATTCATGAGTAGTGAAGGTTGCTATCCACAATCGTGTTAAGTAAATTCTTGGCAGGAGTATCATGCTTTTCATAGTTACGAATGCCTCGTCAGTATTTATAGTTTTCACAAAGTTTAATGATCTTTGATTGTATCTCTATTGTGCTTTTCACGTAGGGGACTTTTAGAGAATGTGTTGAATTGTTGTATGCTGTTCATCCAATTCAATAATTTAAGGAAAACTTGAAGATTAAAAAGTGCTGTTCACGGTTAATCTGGAGTATTGAGATTTATAACTTATTGAAAGAACAACTGAAGGTCAATTTAGATTGCATATGTGTCTTGTGTGGAGAAAAACCCTCTAGCCAATCCGTCGCCTATCCGTTCACTTTTAATTTTATGTTTTTGTCAATTTGTAATTTATTTAAGTTTAATTTACGTATCGTCCAAACCAAACCCCCCCATTATTAAATTATATTATTTAGTTAGTTTTTATTATTTTTAATCTTTTAATTTGATTTCCGTCCATTTCAATTTCCTAGTGTCTAAATTGATTGTTTTCATTATTTTGAGTCATTTTAAGTGTGTTTCGAGTCATTAGAATTTTTAGCCTAGTTTTGTATTTTTGAGTCTTGTTTAATATTTTTAAATTAATTTAGAGTAGATTAGCAAGCCCTCCTAATTCCTGGCCTAGAACGATACCCTACTTATACCTATACTACAATTGTCAAAAAGAGGGTTAAATTTGTGTGTTAGTTTATTTTCGCATCAAATTTTTGGCGCCGTTGCCGGGGATTAGCAAATTTGCTAATCCCTTTATTTATTTTTTTTGTTTGTGTTTATTTTATTTTTTTTTCGTTTGTGTTTTTGTTTATATTTGTGTTTATGTATTTTACTTTTGATATTTGATTTAGTTTTCGTTCTTTAATTTTAGGTACTAATGGAGCAAGATATGGCAACCATTCAAGCTCAATTGGCGCAGCTCACTGCTCAATTGACTAATAATGCCGAACGGACCACAATGCCAAGTGTCCCTACACTTGATGTGCCCTATGGGCAAGGATATCAAGTTCATCAGTATCCTCAATTTTCTGCATATGACGATGATTGGGGATATCAAAGCCACAGCCAATCAAGGGGCAACATGTATTCCAACGCTTGCAATTCGGATTGGAGGGATTATTCAAATCAAATGTGGGATGAACCTCAACATTTTCAACAAAGTGGATATTGGCAGCTAGACGATTTCTATTCCAGACCTATGCAGCCACCACAGTATCCCCCACAACAATTCCAATCGAATTCAAGTATGCCTGTGAATTATAATGAAATTCTTGAAGGACTAATCTCTTTGACGCAGGGTTCACAACAAGAGGAACAATTGCCGTCATCGGAAGAGTTCTATCAGTGGCCATATGAACCGTCACAGCCACCACAACAATCAGCCCAATTCAATTCAGGTACATCTGTGGATAATGATAATATTATTCAATTACTCATCTCTTTGAACCAGGAAGTAGAAAATCAAACCAAGGAGATGGGAGAATTGAATAATCAAATGGGGCAGATTGTGGAAATCAAGACACAGATTCAAGAGCAACGTGAATTCTCCAACTCCACATTTGCAAATTCAATGGAGGAAGTTGAAGTTGCTGAAGCCATCACTTTGGAAGAAGAAGATGAGGAGGACGACCTGGGGAGTTTGGAAGAATTCTTGTCTCAAACCCCTCAAGTCCCTATGTTGTCCGACTCTGGTAATGAAGTTCGAAATGAATTTCATTCTAACATTATTCCACTAAATGTCCCTTTTCCTTGCAGATTTTTAATTCCAAATTTCGAAGAAAGTGAAAATGGCATTGTGGAAGTTCTTCTAGAGGTGCAAAGAGATATCCCAATTCTTGGTGCACCAAAACAAGTTTCCGATGGTGTTGAAGCATTCAAAGAACCTTGCACACCAAGAAGCGGGATTCAAGTGAATGAAGTGGCTCGAGACTATCAAGAAAACATCGAAGAGGCTGTGCAGACAACAAAGGCCCAAGCAATTGAGTTTGATGACACGGGACATGCCCCAACCATCATAGTCAATCTGGCAAAGTGCAAAATCCCGGAAATATCCAAAAATTTGGTTTTTGTAATTGAGTTTGTTTCGGAGAAAGACAGTAAGTCATCTTCTCCAATTTTAATTTTAATTTTATTTTATACTAACATATTTCTAATTTTAATGATTCAGGCACCCACCCTGGAATTCAAACCACTTTTGAATCATTTTAAGTATCACCTCCCATTGAAAGATAAATTTCATGCTTTGGAGCCGAGAGGAGGTTAATGGAAAGATTCGTCCGGCTAAAGACGTTAAATCAAGCGCTTCTTGGGAGGCAACCCAAGCAATCAGATTTGCATTTCTAATCCTCTTCTTTATTGCCTTACTTTCATTTTGTTTTGTTTTGTTAGTTGTTTTATTTGGTTAATTTTTGTTTAGTTTGTGTTTAAATAAATTAAGGGCAATGTTTATTTTAAGTGCGGATAAACAAAGTCTTTTTACATTAATTTACTTATTTTGCATTACATATTTTAATTTGCTTAAAATAAACTTAAAAAAATAAATAAATAAAATTTACATTAATTTACATATTTTGATTTACATTTATTTTATTTTGCTTAAAATATACTTGAAAATAATAATAATAATAATAATAATAATATATTAATATTAGTAATATATATATATATATATATTTAAATAAACTTAAAAAAAATTACAATAATGCGAAAAACTGATAGAAATCATTGGTCATTGGTTAGGTGGCGCCTCAGAGGTCGACGGAGCTCCGGGAAGACGAAGAGCCAGAGTTGGAATCTCCAGAGCCGGAACGCTTGGTGCTACTCCAGAGGATGAAGGCAACATAAACCTCGGGAGTAACGCCATGAACCTTTCATGATCACTCTGGATCCGACCGTCCGGCTCCTCCAGCTGGTCCAGCTTCCTCTTCATGCTGGTCGAGTAACTAGTTGCAAGCATGTGCAACTCCTTGTTCTCGTGCCTGAGTCCTCTGACTTCTTGTCGAAGACTGGCCACCTCCGCCATCAGTGACTCCACCTGACGAGTTCGGGCAAGCAGGCGCTGGACCATGTTTGAAACTGAGCCTGCACTTTGGACGCTGAGGGCTAGAGATTCCTGAACAACCAGCTCATCTGACCGCCTGGATAGCATCCTATTGTCCCTTGGTGTGAGCAGATTTCTGGCAATCACCGTAGCGGTGATTTCATTCCTCATCATTGTGTCCCCGACTGTAAGAGGACCATTGGGGGATATGAAGGACGGATTCCAAATGTTGTCCGGAGAAGACGAGTCATTGTCTTCCCCGACATTCAAGTTTAGGAGACGGTCGGAAGGGCAAGACATTTTTAGAGGGGGTTGAGGAAGAAAAGAGTTCGGAAAAATTAAGTGCAGAAGTGCAGGAAGAGAGCGGAAGGAGTAAGATTAAGAAGTGCAGGAAAATAGTGTTTTCAGGAGGGAGTTCAAGTGTGAGGTGGAGCAGAATTAGCGCCTCTATAAAAAGAAGAAAATGAAGAGCGCCCGCTCCTCAGAGATCGAAGAGGCGTTCCTCACGCAAATTGGAAAAGCTGGACACTCATTTCTCGAAGGCCGTTTCCTTTCTCAAAAGCTGGGCTTGACTTAGCAATCACGTGGTTCAGTTTTTCCAATTTTGTCGTGACTCATCACGTGCAGCTTGGAGCGTTGCGAAAACCACGAGCCGAACCCGGATTTGAACCCCGGTTTTCAAAAGATCATCATTCCAGTTTGTCGTCACTCGTCGCATGCGCAGTCAGCTTCGCGGAAATTACGGACGCTTTGTCAGAAAGCGCGTAACGGGCACTGTTCATCCATCCACCGGCTGCCGACAAATAGTGAGGGAATAGTTCCGGTTGAGGAAGAAAAATTTCTATAAGTCTCGACCTTCGCCTTCCACATCAAAGGTACACCTTCACACCCTCTCAACCTCTCAACCTCTCTCTTCATCTCCGATAATGTCTTCCCAAAGAAAGCTTTCGAGTTATTCAGTGTTCTTCATCCCTTGGATCACCCCAGAAAACAAACCTTCCAGAGCAAAAGTATTTCATATCAAAAAGGTTAAAAGCAAAAGTATCTCATATCACGCTTTCTCCTCACTTTCATCTGAAGAACATGGAGAAAGTGAGATCCTGATTGCTTACCTAGTCTTGCTCTCGAGTACTCATCTCAGACCCCTCCCAACCCACTTCAAAAATAAACCTGTGTTGAGGTACTTCTTCAAAAACAAAAGTACCTCACAGACGAAGCAGGAGGAGTCTGAGTTGCTTCGAAAAGCAGATGAGTCTGGGTTGATCCAAGAGTTCAAGAAGATGCCACACCTGCGTGGAGACCGGACTACTTGAAGCATGTGGAGACAACGTGCTGATTCATCCTCAACTAAGCTGAGGATCACTTGCAAGAAGAAGGCCCATCCAGTTCAAGATGAAAGCTGTGGAAAATCAACAAGCGACCAATGACCACCTATTAGTTCTTTTCGTTGTCTTTTATTTTTATTTTCTATTTTTCGTTTACAGTTTCTATATTTTCTTGCGTGCTTAACTGATTTATTTCTTTTATTTGCAGGAACTTTCGGTTATTTCCACCCTTGAAGTTGATTGCAGAATTTAAGCTTGGGGGTTATCGCTTGAGTTTTCTGTAAATTAGGGAAGTTTTCAGCCCTTTTGCTTTATTTTGTTTCTTTTCATTTAGTAATTTTATTTTTATTTTTATATATTTATTTGCATTATTATTGTTTTCTGACATTGGGGACAATGTCTAGTTTAAGTGTGGGGGTAAAGAGTATAAAAAATGACCAAATTGAAAATTTTTGTACCTTCGACTTTGAACTGGTTCATTTGTTTCCATGTTATTGCTTTTTGTTTTCTTAATTAGTTTTGTTTTATTTAATTTTTTTCAGAAAATTTAAAAATCCAAAAATATTGTCTTGTTTTCCTTATTGTTTTGAATTAGATTTTTATTAGTTTCCCGACCCAATGATATAACTGGATGAAATTTGAACCATGATTATCAAGAACTTAGTTAACATGTGTTTTATGAAATTCCTTGTTCTCTTGTTAGTATTGTACATGTTTGATCATCTTTGAAAAAAAAACCAAATGCACATAGCCTTGTTGATGTGAAACTAAAGCATGACTTAAAGCTTCATATGTGAATTTAGTGACCATATACATCCTATGTGAGTTTTTGAGCCTATTGAAAGTGTGTGCATTTTTCATACACTCCTATTCTTTCATGTGTGATGAACTTATGTGAGATGCATCTCTAGAACTTGCGTAACGATCTTTCGAAATGTTTGTCATTGATTGCATGAACTTGAAAATGATAGAGGCATTAGGTTCACCACCATGGCCCAAATAACCTTATTTTCCCAAAGAAAAATGATATCATTAGATTGCCAATTTGAGCCGTTATGTGAGCCTTTTATTTCTTATCACCAGATATGTCTACCCTTATACCTCAAGCATGTTTCCTTACCCTTTCCAAGCGACCAATTTGAGATTGTCTTATGAGAAATGTTTGTGAAGTACTTGGAAGGTGTTTGGCAAAAGAATAAGTGTGGGGGTACTTCATGTTTGTATTTATTCTTTTAAAAAAAAAAATGAGAAAAGGAAGAAGAAAAAAATAAAATAAAATAAAATAAAAAAGTTTAAAGTTTCAGTTTAAGGGTGTGGTTGGAGGTGTTAGAAGAATCGTTGGAGAATTTGAGTTCTTATATATCTCAACTAAAAGAATTGCTTGCAATGTAGCTTGGAACTTGTGTTTTCCTATTCTTTCGTTTCAATAGCCCTATCCCTAAGCCTCATTACATCCAATAAAAGTCCTCTTGATTTAAGTTTTGCAATTATGATTGTGGAGAAGTGATTTTTATGCAAGCTTATGGTAGATCTTTCACATTTGTTTCTTTGAGCGAAACACATTAAAACTAAACACATGTGTGATTGAGTGCATATCCCGTGAGAAGGTTGCTAGTTTGCATATGATGATTTTAAAAATAAAAACTTGAAATTACATTAGCATGGCTATCTCACACACTACACTTCAAGGATGATTTAAAGATTACTGCTAATATTTGAATAAGGAAGATGAGCTTGAATTAGCTTGTTTGGTATTAGCTATGGTTCTTGCTGATTTATGTTCTCGAATGAAATTCTATGAGGGTCACATAGGGGGAAGCTAATGTTTTTCATGTTATTACTTTTTCTGTTTTCTTTGTTTTGCTCGAGGACTAGCAAAAGCTAAGTGTGGGGGTATTTGATCGGATCATATTTATATATATTTTTCTATCAAGTTCACTCGTCTTTTCTTAGTTAGTTCGTTATATTTCGAGCTATTTACTTTGTTTTTGTGTTTTAATAGAATTTATCTAGTTAAGAAAATAAAAATAAAATAAGTGAAGTGTTAAGTAATAATTTTGTCTAAACTATATTGCTTGTTGAATAGAATTTATCTTTTGAAAAATAATATATATATATATATATATATTTATATATATATATATATTTATATATATATTTATATATTTATATTAAAATAAATATGTGTGTGTGTGTGATAATTAGGAGTGGGCAGCTGCCAGTGGGGAATAAAGCAATGGAGAGCAGAAATTATTAAAAGAGAAAAGCAGGGAGCGTGGTTAGTGGCAGTCGGTGGAATAAAAATAAGAAGGCAGCAATGATGGCTGCCATTGGGGAGGAAAATATAGGAGAATCCCAGGGGGACGACGAAAGCATGTGATCTTGGGGGGCCTTGGGGATTTATAGACAATCAGAGAAGAGAAATTGGAAGGAGGGCGCTGCCTTGGGCAGCGAGAAACAGAAGCAAGCTCTCGAGGAGCTGCGCAAGCAGCGCGGAAGCCAGAAAACAGAGAGAAGTGCTGCGCCACTTGGCTGTTTTGGAGGCAGCGTTGGGAGCCTCGGGGAGAAACAAAGTCGGCGCCTCGGGGCAGTTTATTTGGGGCCTCGAAAAAAAGAAAGAAAAGCTTACGGAGGAATTGGGGGAAACTGCCCGAGGCAACTTTGAATAGCTGCGGGAGGAATAAAGGGCGCTGAAGGGCTGCCAGCGCAGTGGGCAGCAGACAGGAAAAAAACGGTGCTGCCTGAAGGCAGCAAGAAGAGAGAAAAAATAAAATAAAAAGAAAAAACGGAGGCTGCCTTAGGAGCAGCCAATCCAGAGACCGAGAGGGTGCTGAGGTCAGTGCCACAGGGCTTTGGGGAGAAGCTGCAGAAGGCAGCACCGAAGGCAGAGGGCAGTGCATTTGCCGAGAGCACAGAGGGCACACGGTGCAATTGAAAACACAAGGACAGAAAATCCTTGCACACCCTTTTTCGGTTTAATCCTCCAACTTATGTTTTATTTCTTGTTTTAATTTATAAATAATGTGTAATTAATTTGTGTTGGCTAGAGGTTAATTCAAAGCCATGGATATATTTGTAATTTGAATTGATACCTTCAGTTGTGATTTCTGAGTTGTGATTTAATTTGCTTAACTGCTTGATTGATAACTTATTTGCATATGTTAATTAAGGATGCATACTTAATTTACATGCATGAATTTGATGCTAGAATATAAGTGAATTTCACCTAATCGTTATGAACTTATATTCATGAGTAGTGAAGGTTGCTATCCACAATCGTGTTAAGTAAATTCTTGGCAGGAGTATCATGCTTTTCATAGTTACGAATGCCTCGTCAGTATTTATAGTTTTCACAAAGTTTAATGATCTTTGATTGTATCTCTATTGTGCTTTTCACGTAGGGGACTTTTAGAGAATGTGTTGAATTGTTGTATGCTGTTCATCCAATTCAATAATTTAAAGAAAACTTGAAGATTAAAAAAGTGCTGTTCACGGTTAATCTGGAGTATTGAGATTTATAACTTATTGAAAGAACAACTGAAGGTCAATTTAGATTGCATATGTGTCTTGTGTGGAGAAAAACCCTCTAGCCAATCCGTCGCCTATCCGTTCACTTTTAATTTTATGTTTTTGTCAATTTGTAATTTATTTAAGTTTAATTTACGTATCGTCCAAACCAAACCCCCCCCCCCCATTATTAAATTATATTATTTAGTTAGTTTTTATTATTTTTAATCTTTTAATTTGATTTCCGTCCATTTCAATTTCCTAGTGTCTAAATTGATTGTTTTCATTATTTTGAGTCATTTTAAGTGTGTTTCGAGTCATTAGAGTTTTTAGCCTAGTTTTGTATTTTTGAGTCTTGTTTAATATTTTTAAATTAATTTAGAGTAGATTAGCAAGCCCTCCTAATCCCCGGCCTAGAACGATACCCTACTTATACCTATACTACAATTGTCAAAAAGAGGGTTAAATTTGTGTGTTAGTTTATTTTCGCATCAATTTCTCCAGTTGATCTACTTGATTTGTCATTTGAGGCTGCCTTTGGTGGAGCAGCTGAGGGTCAGGAAGTCTAGGCAGGGGCAGCTGAGGATGAGCTGATGGAAACTTTAGCTGCTGAGAGCGATGCGGTTACTGAAGACGTGGCAGTTGAGGAACCAGTGGTTGTGCAGGCTGCCATGGGATAGTCTTTTTTACTTAAACTTAGGACCATACGAACTCAACCATACCAATTTCAGGTAAGAACTACGACGATTTCACGTCCAAAACTCAAGGTTTATATTTGGCACTATTCATCAACTTTTTATACGTTGCGTTTTAGGAGAATCTGATATCACAGGAGTGTTTGTTGGGTCCTCTAGAGGCTCGAAGACGTTCGTTTGACAAGCTTTGACGTCGGGATCGTCGAGAACAAGGAAGGCCGAATATGTGCAGATTTTCCGACGAGATTCTCGTTGGTTTTCGAAGTTTTTGAAGGTATAGACTTGTTCTACTCTCAATTTAGAGCATTTTGGTGAAAATTTCATGAAGAATGGTTGAGAAACGAGTGAGAAATCACACACGGAAGTTTTCCGGTCACCGGAAAAACCAGTCCGGTGAGGACAGTTGGAGAAGGCGCGTGGGGGGGCGCGTAGCCCTGTGGCATTCCTGGCGCGTGGGGGTGCGTGCGGGACCCTAAAAATTTTCTAAAAATATCACGCCGTCCGTGACGTCGTGTAGGTCGCGTTGGTATATTTGTATGCCAAAATTGAGCTATGTATGAGAAGTTATTCCCGTATTTGCGTGTATGTGCTTAAATAACATATTTATAGTAATTTCTCATATAGGTGAGACATATACCGAGGACGAGCGTAGCCAGGCTAGACGCGGGGGCTACGACCCAGCGACTTATCAGTGAGTGGGCAGCTATTTACCGTATTTACCTATATGTTATTATTATTTTCCCAGAAAACGATAAATGAACGTTTATGTGATTTTAATGCCATGCAAAGTATTCATATATTATTATTGATGCATTAATGATTGCATATTCATATGTTGGTGCTGCGGACGCACATGTAAGTGTCAGGTAAGATTATATGCTGGTTATGACGAGAATGATGTGATATGATGTGATTAGAGCTCATGTACTTGCTCATTGATATTAGTGCTCCCGCCCAGAGTTAGGGGCATAGTCTTTCACGTGTCGTTCACCTCTCGCATCGCATGCTCGCCTTGGATCCAAGTTAGGTGCACAGTCTGGTCGTATAGACCACCTTTGAGTGGATTCAACTCGTAGGTGACCCGCGAATCATTCGCACAGTCTTCACGTGATTGTAGCACTAGAGCATATTTACTTGATATACATGATGATAAGTAGACCACCAGATGTGGTAGTGATGATTGTGCAGTATTGATATACATGATGTTATGAGCTATATGAGATATTAGATGGCCGAGGGCCAAGATGATTACCTGGCATTTGATCACATCAACAGTTTATGATTGAGTTTCTGTTTTGGATACTTTGGCATGGCATACATATACTTTTCAGCATGATTTTGAGAACCTATATGTATATACGAGTATATATTTTGATTCTGGGAAATTATACAGGTTTTACGGTGAGGGGCTATATGTTTGAGTAAAGATTGGTTTTAAAAGGAATTGTTTTGCTGACCCACTCAGTTTTGTTTTTCGCCCCTCCAGATACTAGGTAGCTAGAGGTTCTTTTGGTGGACGCGAGGGCTTATCGGCAGTTCTGACACATTCATTTATGTATGACACCGGTGGTGTTATCTAAACTTATTTCATGATTGACTGCATTCGAACTTAGAACACTCTGATTATGTATAAGTACCTTATTATGCCTCTCGTACACTATCTTACCTAGGTTGCTAGTGGTTTTGATTTTAATTAGTTCGTACTTAGTTATCGATCTTAGCTTCCGCACAGCGCACATGGCTACGTCACACTCACGTGACGGCCAGCATGCCCTACTTTCGGGTACGGGTGTGTCAAATGAGATTTCAGTCAATGAACATTAGTAACTAAGAACTGAATACTAATCTTTCCAATAATACAAAAAATCACTTGGGTCCATAAAGATTCACATATTGTTGTACATATGGTGATATAATAATTCGGTGCTGCTATAAATCAAGTCACATTTTCCCAAGAACATCATGGGCATCTGATTAGACAGCAAGCAAAGTAAGCAAGCACATGTTCTTTGCCGTAAGAAGCATGCACTGTGTCTAGGAATTTGACACCTACCAAAGTTGTGATTTAGTGGGATCGTGCTTTTCACCAATTGGTAGTGGGTGAAGTTGGGTTAGGTTTACATATACTTTAAGTTAGATGAATGAAAGATTAAGGTGATTTTCAAATATTTTTTTATTCTTATAATTTTGATAACCATAATATTTAGCTTCCAAATAATTGAAATTATCTTTGATATTTTATTAACAATTACTTGGACAAGATGTTTAAATACAATCACATTTGATTTAAAAATATTGGTATAACTCAAATTGAGTTGGTTGGGATTGTTTGGAAGCGGTTTACAATTGTGGTGTTAATCTGGAATTAGTGATGCATCAAAGCAAAAAGTTTCTAATTGGATGATGCATGCCACTGTTCTAAAGAGCCATAGTATTGAGAGGATGTTGCTAACACGCATTGTTACACAAATTTGGGTTTGCAGCCGACATACAACCATTGCCGGGTTAGACAATGTTTTCCATAGGCAACCAAAAAAGACAATAACGTAGCTAGATGACACCAGAGTTGTAGAATTAGTTTGGCTTAACAGTCTTGATTGCCTAGTTAGACAACGAGTTTCTAAAGCTCAAGTGAATAATCAGCAAAGAGTCTTTGATTCTTTCGCCGAAAGAGGTCACTTCATTAGCTTATTCGCAGAAAGAGGTCACGTTCAGCATTTGACATTTAAACTGTCAAACCCCTTTTATAATAAAGACACTCATTTCATTTGAGTGTCTTTGTCCCTAAAATTTGATACCGATTCGGCAGACCTATATTCTCACCAATATAGTCGAGGCTGCTGAACCCGGTGCACAAGATCCAAAACCTAATGGTGATTTGCATAACCTTGCCTTCAGGTTATAACACCTCACAAATTAGGGTGTTCCTTCCTCGCTCATGGTCGCTTGATTCAGGAATCGATGCACGATGCACCACATTCACCACACTTAGAAATATTTGCCTGATCGAGCTCGGTAGTGAATTGGTAATTTGATTTTTAGGGCCAACAATATTCCACTCGAGGTTGAGACATACCACCCTCGTGAAAATGATTGCAACCCTCCCTTTAAGAAGAAAATTTTGCCGGCATTAAGCTACTTTTGATTTGGTCATGTTCATCAAGAGTTTGAGTTCAAATTTGTGGGACTAAGTGGAGAAGTGGGGGTTTCGCGTGGTGCGATTTATGATGATTTCCTTTAAATTATTCGCACGACTCTGTTGTTTTTAACTTTTTATTCTTCTTCTTTAATTTCAGCTAAAGTATCTTTGTACTCATTTCTTCCTTTGACAATGCCAATATTCCACTAAACATCACTAAAATAACGCATATATGATAAAGCTTGCTGTTAAATATTTTAATAACCCAAAATTATCCGTATTAAAAAGGGTTAATCCCACAACTGCTTCATTTTTAAGGGATCAAAACAAAAAGGAAATGAAGTGGACAAGGGTAAAATGAAAATAAACAAAAATTTATTGATATGCGCTCACACACATTTGTTTATATTCTCTCACAAGGTCAACTACGTGACTCACAAGCAAATTACCTATAGCATACGCAAAAATTTCCAGGCATGTGAGAAACCGATGATCTTTGTCATTAAATTATCAGGTGAAGGTATCACAATGTCATAGTAGTAGCAGAGTAACAATTTGTTTCTACTTTTATTATCATACGAGAGAATATGGAATATTAAACCTACCACTCCTAACCCTACCTCAAAAGCGTAGTTATAATAATATGATCTGATTGCCAAATATAAAAAAAGGCATGGAACGTACAACTGGAAAGATTATTATTTCTTTGATCTTGATACTTACAAGTGGGGTGAATTGTCCTGATGGCTAAACTGTTTCTTTTTCACTCACTCTATCTCGAGTTTAAACCCTCATTTTTGCACAATTTAATGTTTAGGGTTGTAATATCGGTTGTACTAAAAGAATAAAAGACTTCATAAAGCCACAAAAGGCAAAACAAGAGCGCTCTTCACAAAAAGAGAACTTCCGACATCTATGGTGAAAACTTGGCCTTTGGTACTACCAGGCGGGCTTTTATATATGATGCCAGAGCCAATAGCAACGATACTTCATTTCGTTGAAGTTAAACTTTCAACTATCAATTCCCTTTCTGCAGTTGTCCAAACTCAGGTGAGGAACTATCAATGGAGAACCGGTGAAGAATGTTGCCGTCCAACGTAATGGAGATTTAATTAATTGCTTCACGACTGGGACCTCAATCTTTAAAGATAAATAAAATCAACTAAGGTTACTTTAGAGTTTCATATTAACCAGGGACGTCTGCCACGGCTCCATCACTAGTGGTCCTAAAAAAATGGCTCCATTAACCATTGCAACTGCTTTCTCATCTGTTTGTTTAATTCGCTTGGCCGCCTTTGTCTGTTTCTTTTTTCTTGGGTTAAATTGTTTTGTTATTATATAATCATGTTGTAAGTGGCTATTGACTTTCTTCTTTCTAATAATGTTACCATTTGACCAAAACAATATTATATAAAATCAATAACTCGAAGTGATTTTCAAACTATTTGGAGTGGGGGTGTCCACGGTACAATTTGGTTCGGTTTAGGACCTAAACCACATGTCAAAGTAATAAGATTTTACATATGGAGTTATTTTTGTTTAGACCTCAAACTAGCTATTAGACCACAGGTCCACAACTAAACCAAACTAATATCGGTAGTGCTCGATTTGTTTCCGAGATCAATTTCCATCCGATTTTCTAAACCAAGCATCTGCAGGTCTTCATTTTATATGCTCAAAATGTTGGAGTTACACATCAGCAAGTGATGTGGTAGAAACTAACACACAAATTAAACCTATAAATTATGCAATCGTAGTATGGGTAAGTAGGGATCGTTCTATTCCGGAGATTATAAGGGATACTAATCAACGCAAATCTAACTTATAAACCTGAAAACTACTTAAATTAACACTAAAACAATGACTGAGGGGATTTTGGACGAATATAACTTAAACAAAAGTAAATAATAGCAACTAAATTGAATTGTAAATGAATATGGATGAAAAGATAGCTAGAGGATTCTTCTCCACACATGAAATGTAACATCCCACATCGCCCAGGGGAGAGGATCATGTAAGCCTTATATGTATATTTCCATCTGTACCTAGGATGAGTCTTTTTGGGAGGTCATTGACTTCGGAGTTCGTAAGTGAGTTCGCGCGAGAGCAATCCCAGGATGGGTGACCTACTGGGAAGTTCTCATGTGAGTTTGCCAGAAACAAAACTGTGAGGGCTTGCTCGGGCCCAAAGCAAACAATATCGTGCTACAATGGAGTGGAGCTCGGGTTGTGGTGGTAGCCTAGGCCAGGATGTGACAATTTGGTATCAGAGACAATCACTGCCCGGAACTGTGCCAACGAGGGCATCGGGCCCTAAGGGGGGTGGATTGTAACATCCCACATTGCCCAGGGAAGAGGATCTTGTAAGCCTTATATGTATATTCCCATATCAACCTAGCATGAGGCCTTTTGGGAGCTCACTGACTTCAGAGTTCCAATGAACTCCGAAGTTAAGCGAGTTCGCGTGAGAGCAATCCCAAGATGGGTGACCCACTGGGAAGTTCTCGTGTGGGTTCCAAGAAACAAAACCGTGAGGGCGTGCTCGGGCCCAAAGCGAACAATATCGTTCTACGGTGGAGTCGAGCTCGGGTGTGGTGGGGCCACGGGTCGGGATGTGACATGAAACATATGCATACAAATCGATTTCTAGTTATTCTTCCTATAAACCATGAACGACAATGCCCCAAATTAATTGTGAATGCACTAATTAACTCTTAGATTTTCCTACGTTCATTGAATTGGACTCAGCGAGGCAATCAAATTATTCTTCTCAAGTTCCCTAACTATGAAAAACATGATATAGATACATCTCAAAGATCATTAAGTTCTGTGAAAATCATAAGCATTGACAAAACATTCGTAATTATGAAAAGCATGATACTCCTGCCAAGAATTTAATTAACTCAATCATAACTAGTGACTTTTACTACTTGCAAATATAAGTTCATAACGATTAGATGAAATTCTCTTATATTCTAGCATCAAATCCCTGCATGCAAACTAAGTATGCATCCTTAATAAACATACAAGAATAAGTTCTCTATAAAGCAGACAAGTAAATCGCATTCATGTTTTGTGAAACAATAACTGTATGTAATCAATTTATATAAAACATATGATCATGGCTTCGAATTCACCTATAGCTAAAAAGAAATTTAGTTACTCATGTTCATCATAATTGAAAAGCAATCTAAAATAAACATGAAAACTAAATAAGGACAGAAAGAACTCTGAAAAGTCCAATGGTTGAATGACAATATGCGGCACACTCCTTCTTCTTTGATTCTTGCAGGTTGTGTCACAAACTTTGAATGGAACATGCGGCACAATTCTTTTTCCCTTTATTGCTGAGGCAAGAACCTGTATTTATAGGGTAGGGCATGGCAAAAACCAATGAGAAAAAAGATTAGGGTGTTTGAAAGGATTAGGACTCCTAGAATCAGATGGGAAGTATTTAGAATGTGATAAGGATTCCTTTTGCAGCTGAAAATATGATGAGATAATGTTGGATAAAGTGAGATAATGTTGGATAAGGTAAGATAAGATAAGATAATAATGGAGAAGATAAGATAAGTTTGGATAAGGTTGGATAAGATTGTGTATTTCCTTGTCTTCCAAGCTTCAACTTTGATTCCTCCAGATCTTAGCACATGTTAAACACCAAAAACGTGCAGCCCCACTGCTCTCCACGCATGTTATCCAATCTAAGACCAAAACTGCTCCAAATTGCTCCATTTGGCTATTTATCGTCATCTTTACCAATTGGACCTACAACAATACGAAAATAACTTAAATTACTATAATAAATAGAAATTAACTAAGTAAATGCAAAGTAATAAGATAACAAAGTTGCATAAATACGCTCTTATCAAATTCCCCCACACTTAGCTTTTGCTAGTCCCCGAGCAAAACAAAGAAAACAAAACAAAACCTAAACCTTCCAACAATCGCCTCAGGGATTCCCAATGAAACATTACACGTGAAAAATCATTACTTACATAAATTTTAGCCATCCGTACTCTTAAGATTATACTTAACCACAGTAATCACTCACTAGCTCTCGTTAAATCAATTAAAACAACATATGAATGTAGTAACATGCCTTATAGAATTCACTCAATTCATCATCAGATATACTCTCTATTTTCACAAAAAAATTCTGACTACACTTGTTATACTAAGTATATGTGAGAAGATTGATGTAAACATGTAGACTAGCACTCACACGTGGTATAACAAAGAAGGCACTTTCTAGAATTATTAATACAAACATGTATATGATCTCTTGAACGAAATGCCACTACTTAGAAGCGAGAACTAGGGATTCCATATGCTCGTACGAATTTCAAACTCCACATATTTAATAACATAACAATCAAGATAAAAGTCTAAGGATTGTAATGAGGCTAAGGTATTGGCTAACAAAGAAAGGTTAAGGATAGACAAAAGTTCTTAAAGAAATAGTAAGCAAAGTAATGAAATCAACACTTAGAATTCAACTTTTGATTGCAGCACCCAACTTTAAACACAAAGGGGAGATTCATACAACTTTAGGGTCAGATTCACATTTTTGGACCCTTTTTTAACAACCAACACTTATGAAATCATTCTCACTTCTTTTCAAACTTTTTTCTTCTTTTCTCTTCTTTCTTCTTTCTCAACATTTTTTTTCTCTTTTTTTCTCTTTGAAACATAATACATATGCACTATTTTAGTGAATTCAAAAGACAAATCCTTCCCCCACACTTGTTTTTCTACAAATCGTAACTCAAAAGGAATTCCCAACAAGTCATGCTTCACTATCCGTTAAGAAAAAGGGTATGGATATTCCTATACTATGCTAGGTAGGGCTAATGCAAGCAAACAAAGAAAATTGGCTAAATAAGACTCAAAGGAGTTAAACCTACAATACATGTGCAAGGGATAAGACTTTTTGGCTCTGGTGGTAACTAAACAACTTCATCTTGTTATTTGTTATGCAATCAATTTTATGCTTTGAATGAAACGGGCATGAGTTCTAGTATTTGGAACTAAAATGATGAAAAAGCATTCTAAGTAGCAACCAAGCAAAGAAATAATGAGATAATGCAACGACTTTAGAAAACAAGAATATCAAAGATTAATAGCTCTCCAAACTAAGAATAGCTCAAGTCTCACAAGGTTGTAGTGTTTGTTTGAGTTTCTTCGTTCAAGCATGTTACAAAAACTAATTTTTTTTCTTTGTGATTACATGTGAATTCGTAAATGACAACTACAACTAAGTATTAACCAAAAAGCATATCAAACTTCCACCCATGTTTGTAACTTTCTTTAATAGTCGTGCAATTAAAAATCAAATCCTCATCATTGTGTTGGAAGGTACCCTAAGACACAAACAAGCAACAAAAACAACTCTTTTTGGTATTTTCTCAAGCTTTTTCGATTTTTTTTCAATTTTGTTTTATGACACAGTAAAATACTTTTAAAACAGTGAATAACAACATTAGTAGTGATAGGTGGTGTAACTAAAAAATAAGTCATGAAAAGCAATCTATTTACCCCCTACACTTAAACTAAACATTGTCCTTAATGTTTCAAAAATAAACTTAAACAAGAAAGTAATAAAAGACAACTAGCAAACAAGACAATCATGGCACAGTAAAAACAATAAAGATAAGGGTAAGAGAGAGCAAATTTGGTTGTAGGAGCTTGAAAGTCCATTGTCTCTTTGTTTGAACACATGGGTTGCCTCCCATGAAGCGCTTGCTTTAACGTCTTCCAGCCGAACGATACCTCCTTTTAATCTTCAGTAGGGCCAACAACATGGAGGGGTACATCCTCCATGACATGCTCCTCAAAACTCTCATAGTAAGACTTCAAACGGTGTCCATTTACTTAAAACTCGTGTCCTGTCTTTAAACTTTAAATTTGGACTGCACCATAGAGAAAGACATTAGTAACAACAAAAGGACCAATCCATTTAGAATGCAACTTACATGGAAACAAATGAAGACGAGAGTTGAAAAGTAATACTTTCTGCCCCCATAAAAAATGTTTTACTACAGATCATCTTATCATGGATAGCCTTTGTTTTCTCCTTGTAAATATGAGTGTTCTCATAAGCCTTATTCCAAATTTCCTCAAGCTCATTCAATTGTAACTTCTTATGAAGGCCAGCAGCATCAATGTTCATGTTGAAAATCTTGATTGCCCAATGTGCACGGTGCCCCAACTTAATTGGAAGATGACATGGTTTCCCATAAATGAGCCGAAAAGGAGACATTCCAATTGGTGTTTTGTAGGTAGTACGATATGCCCACAATGCATCATTCAAATAAAAACGCCAATCTTTCTGAGTTGGTCCAACTGTCTTCTCCAAGATTTGCTTGATTTCCAGGTTGGAAACTTCGGCTTGCCCCCTTGTCTGCGGATGATAAAGTGTTGAAACCTTATGTGTGACATTATATTTCTTAAGTAGTGCCTCTATGGTCCGATTACAAAAGTGAGAACCTCCATCACTTATAATTACTCGCGGCATTCCAAACCTTGCAAATATGTTAGTTTTGATAAAATCTGCAACAACTCTAGAATCATTAGTACGCGTGGCTTTTGCTTCACCCATTTCGAAACATAATCTACAATAAGTAATATATAATTGAAACCATGTGAGGAAGGAAAATGACCCATGAAGTCAATGCCCCAAACATCAAAAATCTCAACAGAAAATATAGGAGTTTGCAGCATTTGATCTCTTGAACCTATATTGCCCGTTCTTTGACAACGATCACAAGTCATACAAAAGATTCAAGCATCCTTAAATATAGTAAGCCAATAAAATTCACATTCTAGAACTTTAAGTGTTGTTCGTTGAGTACCAAAGTGACTTCCACAAGCATAAGTGTGACAGAAAGTTAACATTGAATTAAATTCAGAATCATGCACACACCTACGAATAATTTGATTAGGGAAATATTTCCACAAATAAGGGTCATCCCACACATAAAATCAGGCCTCCTTTTTAATTTTATCACGTTGGTGCCTATTTATGGTGTTTGGAACTTGTTTAGACACAATGGCTCACTTACCTTAATCGTCAGTAGTTGTTTATCTGGGAATGACTCTGGAATAGGTAGAAGGTCTTCTTCATGTACCAAACGACTCAAATGGTCAGCTAGTACATTCTCAAATCCTCTTTTGTCCCGAATTTCCACGTCAAACTCTTGAAGAAGAAGCATCCAGCGAATAAGCCTTGGCTTGGCTTCTTTCTTTGTGAGTAAGTAGTTCAAAGCTACATGGTCAGAGTAAATTATAACTTTAGTTCTAAGTAAATTAGAACGAAACTTATCTAAAGCAAACACAACAGCAAATAGTTCTTTTTAAGTGGTGGAGTAATTCAATTCAGCATCATTCAAGGTCCGGGATGCGTAGTATATGACATGTGGCTTCTTGTCCTTCCTTTGTCCCAAAACAGTCCCTAAAGCATAATTTGAAGTATCGCACATAAGGTCAAACGGAAGACTCCAATCCGATGGAACAATGATAGGTGCCGAAGTTAACATCTTTTTGAGGTGATTGAATGCCTTCTCACATTCTTCATCAAATACAAATGGCACATCCTTTTGCAGAAGTCGGCACAAGGGTGTTGAAATCTTTGAGAAATCGTTGAGAAGTTAGCACAAATGGCACATCCTTCGTTCTATCCTGCATGTCCAAGGATAGAACGAACCTCTCTCACTGGGAGACGGTAAGTAGCATACAAGATCTATTTTAGTTTTATCAAATTCAATTCCCTTTTCTGAAACTATATGACCTAGAACTATGCCTTGTTTTACCATGAAGTGACATTTTTCCCAATCTAAAACAAGGTTAGTTTCGATGCGTCGTTTCAATATCAAAGTGAGATTAGTTAAACAATCATCAAAAAAGTCACCAAAGACACTAAAATCATCCATGAAAACTTCAATAATCTTCTCAACAAAATCTGCTAAGATACGTGCCATGCATCTTTGAAAAGTGGTTGGTGCATTACACAAACCAAATGGCATTCGACGATAAGCAAAAGTACCAGATGGACAAGTAAAAGTAGTCTTTCCTTGATCATCTGGAGCTATAACAATTTGATTATATCTCTAATAACCATCAAGAAAGCAATAAAAAGAATGACCAGCTAACCTTTCAAGCATTTGATCAATGAATGAGAAAAGGAAGTGATCTTTCCTTGTGGTGGCGTTGAGCTTCCTATAGTCAATGCAAACTCTCCAACCTATTTGGATACGATTGGGCACAAATTCATTCTCTTCATTTTTGACCGCAGTGACTCCAGATTTTTTTGGTACTACTTGAATCAGTGAAACCCAATGACTATCCAAAATTGGATAAATCACTCCACAATCAAGAAGCTTGATGATCTCATTTTTCACAACTTCCATCATTAAAGGGTTGAGTTGGTGTTGAGCCTCTCGAGTTGGCTTAGCTCCCTCCTCTAGAAGTATGCGATGTATGCACGTTGTAGAACTAATTCCCTTAATGTTGGCCAAAGTCCATTCAATGGTTGTCTTGTGCTTTTTCAACACCCGAACCAGTTTCTCATCATCTACTACGTGAGTGATGAAGAGACTATGACTGGCAATGTCTCTTTAGCTCCCAAAAAGGTATACTTTAAATGATTTAGTAATGGTTTAAGCTAAAAAATGGGTGCCTGAATCACTGAAGGTAGCAACTTGTTAGTAGAAACATGAATTGGAATTGAGATTGGAGGCTTACCAATGCGTTGTGGCAAACACTTAAGGGCAGCCACCATATCGATAATTGTTGCATGATTAGGCTCGGCCATATTGGTTTTGAGTCCAATTCCTTTAGCAATGGTTATTTCAAGGGCATCATTCTCTAAGGAGTCAAGATATTCCAGCGCCAAAGAATCAAATACGTCAATAGAGAAACAAGAATGATCATCAATAGGATACCTTATAGCTTCAAAAATATTAAAGTCAATGATATCGCCATCAAATTCCATTGTTAACGTCCCCTTGAACACATCTATCTTGGTTCGGGCTGTTTTCATGAAAGGTCTTCTAAGTAAGATTGGCAATGGTGTAAAATGGGCCGAATCTTCCATGTCAAGCACATAAAAATCTGTTGGAAATATCAAGTGGTTAACCTGCACCAAAACATCTTCCAAAACTCTTTTCGGATATGCATTAGAACGACCAGCTAATTGAATAATAAGACCATTGTTTTTAAGCTCTAGTAGATTTATAGATGCATAGATAGAGTAACGCATCACATTAATGGAAGCACCTAAATGTAACATAGCATGTTCAAACTTGGTATTACTAATAACACAAGGGATTGTGAAACTACCTAGATCTTCGCATTTAGGTAGCAGTTTTCTTTGGAAAACTACAGATACATTCTCACTTACTTGTACCACTTCCTTGTTTGAAATCTGTCTCCTTGTTGTACAAAGCTCTTTAAAAAATTTAACATACTTTGGAACTTGCTTTATTGCATCAAGAAGTAGGATATTGACTTGTACCTTCTGATAGGAGTATATTTATACAACTTAGTTAGCTTGTTTCCTTGCATTTAGATTGTTAGTCCTTAGTTATTTTAGTATTTTAAGCTATTTTCGTGTGTTTGTAGGTCCAAATGACAAAGTATGCAAGAAAGTGCAATTTGAAGCATTTTGGAGCATTGTTGGGCATATGATGGTTAGCTTATGCTTGGGGCCAAGTGGATGGATGAAATTGAAGATTAAGGGATCCTCTCCTTTCCTATTTTCTGACCCAAAAACACATCACACTCACTTATTTCACCTACAACATCCACTTATTCCACCTACAACATCCACTCACTTCACTTACAACATCCACACCCACTTCACCTACAACATTCACTTATTTCACCTACAACATCCACACTTACTTATTTCACCTACAACATCCACTTATTTCACCTACAACATCCACTCACTTCACCTACAACATCCACACCCACTTCACCTACAACATCCACTTACTTCACAAGAAATTTTGTGGTGGTGATTCATTTTCAAAATCTATAAATAGGCTTCTCCATCACAAGACCAATTGACATCTACAACACATTCCATAAACAACACAATTTCTGCCGCAAGTTTCCTTCTTCCTCCATCCATTTCCATCCACCTCTTTTCCTATCCATCCCCTACCACCCTTCCATGCTCTCTCAACCTATCCAACCTCTGCCACATCCCCTAGACCATCCGAACACCACACCCACCTTGGTGCCGCATGTTTGCAAGAAAGGAGGAGGACTTGGAGCTGTGCTAACCATTTAAGACGTTGGATTGCTGGAGCATTCTAAGTGTTTTCTACTTTTGTTTATCATGTTTAAATTCAATTATAGTTGTTTAATTGCAAATATGTGGAACTAAATTCGTTTTGGCTAGAGGTTGATTCAAAGCCATGAACATATTTGTAATATGAATTGATTACCTTCAGTTGTTATTTCGTGAATTGTGAATTCAATTTGCTTAACTGTTTTATGCAAAACTTATTCTTGTATGTTGATTAAGGATGCATACTTAGTTTGCATGCATGAATTTGATGCTAGAATATAAGGGAGTTTCACCTAATTGTTATGAACTTATATTTACAAGTAGTGGAGGTTGCTAGTCACAATCGCGTTAAGTGAATTCTTGGCAAGAGTATCATGCTGTTCATAGTTACGAATGCCTTGTCAATGCTTATAGTTTTCACAAAGCTTAATGATCTTTGATTGTATCTCTATTGTGCTGTTCACGTAGGGGACTTTTGAAGAATGTTTTGAATTGTTGTATGCGCTTTTCCGTCCAATTCAATAACTTAAGGAAAACTTGAAGGTTAAAAAAGTGTTGTTCACGGTTAATCTGGGGTGTTGAGATTCATGGTTTATTAAAAGAACAACTAAAAATTGGTTTGTACGCAAGTTTGTCATGTGTGGAGAAAAACCCTCTAGCCATCCATTCATCCATTGATTTACTCAAATCTGTCTTAAAATCTGTTTTACAAAGTTTACTTAGTTTTTGTTTAAATTCGTCCAAAACCAACCCCCCCCCCCCCCACTGTTAAGTTGTATTCTTTAGTTATAATCTGTACAATTTGATGTCTTTTGAGTATTTTCAGTCTTTGTAATCCCAAATTCGTTTAAATCCATCCCTAGTATCTGTTTTTATTCAATTTGCTAGTTTTGTGTTGTTTTGACTATTCTAGTGTGTTTTAAGTTATTATAGTTTAGCTTTCTATTTTAGAGTTTTGTTTTGTGTTTTTGAGTCTTGTTTAATATTTTTAAGTCAGTTTAGAGTAGATTAGCAATCCCTCATAATCCCCGGCCTAGAACGATCCCTACTTACATCTTTACTACAATTGTCAACAAGAGGGTTTAATTTGAGTGTTGTTTTACAACACATCACCCTCCTGAAGGTTTCTAAGATGTCTTTTTCATTCTTTTCTTTCTTAGATTGCATAAACCTGTGAGGAAAAGGCACATGTGGTGGAATAGGGTTAGACAGAGTTGAATTTGAACCAACCTTACCTAATTTAGGTGGCATAAGAACCTTACGAGGCTGTGGCAAGGATTGTTCTTTCCTTGCCATGGCCATATCCACTTCTTCTTCTTCGAGTAGCAACTATTCGTCCTTTTTTTGGCTTTATTTGGATATTTTTGGATTGGTTCCAATCTCTTTACCACTTCTCAAAGTAATGGCCTTGGCAGTTTCAAATCCTCCATTTGGATTGACAATGGTTGAACTAGGTAGTTTGCCTTGTTCCCTAAATTGTCACATGAATTTTGCCATCTACTCAATTTGCTTCGTCACTTCGCCCACTTATTCGGCTCGATTTTGTAGACCCTGAGTCAAAAAAGTTAGTACTTGAAGAATTTCATCATTATCCATTGACGAACTTGAATTTGGTTGGAAAGATTATGGTTGAGGTTATGGTGGTGTATATGTTCTTTGATAGAGCCCCGAAGGTGGCTGTCTATATCTGCCTTGTTGAGTTTGTTGAGGTTCCCTCCACTTTATATTTGAATGATCACTCCAGCCTTGATTGTAGGTGTTGGAAAATGGGTCATACCTTGGTTGATTTTGGCCTTGATAACCTATGGCATTGGCACTTTCCCATCCTCCATTCTTTATTAATTAAGGACATTGATCAATGAGATGTCCTTGCATACAACAAACGCCACAAGTAGTTGCACCTTGAACTTTGGATCCTTCAACAACCTGTGAACTAAGAGTAGAGAGATTAGCCATTTGAGATTGAAGTTCTGAAATAGCACTTACCTCATTAACTTGACTTTGCCGTGTATGATCTCTTCCTCCAACTCCTTCGTATTATTGTGCATTCAAGGCTTGATTCACTATTAAGATCTTCGCAGCAACTGGTGTTTTGTCAACCGAAGCACCTCCTGCTAAAGCATCAAGCATTTGTCTCTCAAGTGGAAGTAGTCCTTTATAGAAATATTGAATTAAAAGCTCTTCCTTCATTTGATGTTATGGACAAGATGCAACTAAAGTCTTAAAACGCTTATAATATGCTGGAAAGAATTCTCCCGGGCCTTGTTGAATTTCACTAATTCTCTTCCTTAAAAGAATGACTCTTGAAGTTGGGAAGAATTTCTCTAAGAATGCTTTCTTCATGCTTTCCCAAAAAGTGACGGTTCCAGGTGCTAATTCAAAGAGCGAATCGTTAGCAAACAAGACTTCAAATCAAACTCATCAGTTTTGCCTTGAACTGCCGCAGGGTATTGAATACAAAAGGGAACGGCATTGTCCAATCTCGAGGCTGAAAGTTCCTTGATTGTTAGATTGTCAACAGCCATGTCTTGGTCCTCTTCTGTTTCAGTTTCAGCTTCAAATTCAAATTTGGAACTAGAACTAGGTGGATTGAATTCTGGCTGCTTTCTCTTCCTTCTCAGAGTTTGTTCAAAATCGTCGTCAAATTCTAATACCTAAAACAAAGAAAACAAAACAAAACAAAATCAGAAACACAAGAAAAGACACGAACAAAAACAAAGGGGAAGATTAGCAATGTTGCTAATCCTTGACAATGGCGCCAAAATTTGATGTGGTAGAAACTAACACACAAATTAAACCCTATAAATTATGCAATCATAGTATGAGCAAGTAGGTATCGTTCTATTCCGGGGATTAGAAGGGACGCTAATCAACGCAAACAAAAGTAAATAATAGCAACAAAATTGAATTGTAAATGAAATATGGATGAAAGTATAGCTAGAGGATTCTTCTCCACACATGAAACATATGCATTCAAATCGATTTCCAGTTATTCTTTCTATAAACCATGAATGACAATGCCCCAAATTAATTGTGAATGCACTAATTAACTATTAGATTTTCATAAGTTCATTGAATTGGACTCAGCGACGCAACCAAATTATTCTTCTCAAGTTCCCTAACTATTAAAAGCATGATACAAATAAATCTCAAAGATCATTAAGTTCTGTGAAAATCATAAGCATTGACAAAGCATTCGTAACTATCAAAAGTATGATACTCCTGCCAAGAATTTACTTAACTAAATCATGACTAGTGACTTTTACTACATGCAAATATAAGTTCAAAACAATTAGGTAAAATTCCCTTATATTCTAGCATCAAATCCCTGCATGCAAACTAAGTATGCATCCTTAATAAACATATAATAATAAGTTCTTTATAAACTACATAAGTAAATCGCATTCATATTTTATGAAGGAATAACTAGATGTAATCAATTTATATAAAACATATGATCATGGCTTTGAATTCATTCTAGCTAAAAAGAAATTTAGTTACTCATGTTCATCATAATTGAAAAGCAATCTAAAATAAACATGAAAACTAAACAAGGACAGAAAGAACTCAGAAAACTCCAATGGTTGAATGACAATATGCGGCACACTCCTTCTTCTTTGATTCTTGCATGTTGCGGCACAAACTTTCAATGGAACATGCGGTACAACTCTTTCTTCCTTGATTGATGTGGCAAGAACATGTATTTATAGGGTAGAGCATGGCAGAAACCATGGAGAAGAAGGATTACGGTGTTTGAAATGATTAGGACTCCTAGAATCAGATGGGAAGTATTTAGAATGTGATAAGGATTCCTTTTTACAGTTGGAAATATGATGAGATAATATTGGATAAAGTGAGATAATGTTGGATAAGGTAAGATAAGATAAGATAAGACTGGATAAGATAAGATAAGTTTGGATAAGGTTGGAGATCAAGCTTCAATTTGATTCCTCTAGATCTTAGCACATGTTAAACACCAAAAATGTCTAGCCCCATTACTCTCCACGCATGCTATCCAATCCAAGACCAAAACTGCTCCAAATTGCTCCATTTGGCCATTTATTGTCATCTTTACCAATTGGACCTACAATAATATGAAAATCACTTCAATTACTATAATAAATGGAAATTAACTAAGTAAATGCAAAGAAATAAGATAACAAAGTCACATAAATAAGCTCCTACTAGTAAGGCCATGTCAACATAAGTTTGTTAGAGCTATTAGAGGTTGTTAAAAGTTAGTTAATACTGTAGCTTATAGTGTACGACTCATTTGGGATATAAAAGGACTGATTGTACTTCATTTGTATGCACTAAGAAAATAATAAAAGATGGAATCCTACTTTCCTCTCTGAGTGTTGATCTTTCTCTCTCTTTATTTCTTAAGCTTTAGCAATTTGTTACAGTTTTCTGTTTTTTTTTATTATGGTATCAATCGCCCGGATGATCCTTGGTGCCATTTCTTGTGCTAAAGATTAAAGAAACTGGAGATTTTTAGGGAGCTCTGATCAAAGTTTCTTCACCTAGGTTTCTTGGTTCAGACTCGGTTACGATTTAAGACTAGGTTATGATTCAAGATTGGTAGTTTCTCAGGTTATGTTCTTGGAGCTTTATGCATAGCAAGTGTTTGTTTAATTGTCACAATGAATTTTTTTCTACTTTTGACTGTTTTTTTAGGCCTAAACCATTGTTGTTCAATTGTTACAATATGGAGTCAAATAAAGTCAAGATTGAAGGTCTGCTAGGAATGATAACTATAAAACTTCAAGATGACAATTTTGTCAAGTGGAGTTATCAATTCATATCGGTTCTCAGAGGATATGAGTTGTTTGAGTTCTTTAATGGAGAATCTCAATGTCTACCAAAATTTTGCATCGCTACTGAATGTGGTGTAACTAAGGTCAAGAAGGACTTTGCTTTATTAGGCTTACTAATTGCAACACCTTCTGATGAGGCCATGGATCATGTCATTGGTTGTAAGACATCACGAGAAGCATAAGAATGTCTTCAAGAAAGGTTTACATCTGTTTCAATGTTGACAGTGAATTAATTAAAGATAGAGTTTCATACTGCACAAAAAAAGGGAATGATTTTGTGGACAAGTTCTTACTCAGATTGTGGTTTAGGTTTACCAACAGAATTTGAAGTCATCAAAACAATATTGTTGGCAAGAGATACATCAATTTATTTGAAAGATTTTCAATTTCTTTAAAGTCATCAAACCATTTGTTGGGGGTTTTTCTTTCTTATCTAAGATTGTTGATGCTTTTGAGCCTTCTTCATTTCAAAGAGCTGCAACATTGCTACAGTGGTAGGCAGTAATGTAAGACATATACAACTCACTTAGAGCATAAGAAACTTGGACTTTGGTACCACATCTAGAGAATAGGGCAATTGTTGGGAGCAAATGGGTCTACAAGGTTAAAAAGAACCCATATGAGAGTATTTCAAGATATAAAGCGCGATTTGTGGCTCAGGGATTCTCAAAGGAGCATGGTATTAATTATTTAGATACTTTCAGTCTTGTGGTAAGGTATACAATTGTTAGAACGATTCTTGCTCTAGCTGCAACAAATCATAGGGATCTTAGGCAACTTAACATCAAGAACGCATTTCTGCATGGTGATTTGATAGAAGAGGTGTTCATGAAACAACCTCAGGGTTTTGTTGATGCATCTCATTGATCGGATCATATTTATACATATTTTTATATCAAATTCACTCGTCTTTTCTTAGTTAGTTCATTATATTTCGAGCTATTTACTTTGTTTTTGTGTTTTAATAGAATTTATCTAGTTAAGAAAATAAAAATAGAATAAATGAAATTTTAAGTGCTAAAACTTATCATTTGGAAAATAATATATATATATATATATATATATTTATATATTTATATATTTATATTTATTTATATATATATTTATAAATTTATTTATATATTAATATATGTGTTTGTGTGTTATAGCTGGCAAGCATGAGGCACTCGGTGGAAAAGCATAAGATGAGGGCTGCTCATGAGTGCATGTGGACTGTCCACCAAAGAAAATAAAGGGCACGGCATTTTGAGGGGGGTCCAAGGCACCAAGGCAGCTGGGTGAGAAGGAAATAAAAAAATAAAATAAGGAGAAGGCACGGCATTGGAGGGAGGATTTAAGAAGGAATAGAAGAACAAAAACCGTGGGGGGGAGCTAGAGCCTTAAAGTTTGAAGGCAGCCTCGGGGCAGCACGCTAGGAAGAAGAAGACCAAGCCTCGAGGTCAGATAGAAAGAGATCAATCAGGAGCTGCGCAAGCAGCGCAAAAAAAACAGAGAGGAAGGAGGGTGATATACGGAGAAAAGACAGAGGTGCTGCAGGGGGAATTAAGGCAGCTCAGGAATTAAGGCAGTGCTGCCTTTGGCAACCAATTAAAAGGCGCACAGGCCTCGGGTCAGGGAGCTGCCGAGTTGGCAGCGAGACTACAGGAGGAAATTAAAGGGCAGTCAGCAAGCCAATCAGAGGGCTGCTTGAACAGCACCGAGAGCACGGCATTGGGAATCAGAAAGCAAGGCAGCGTTGACGGAGGCTCGGAGCTGCCACTTGGCAGCACATGAGGCTCACGGTGGAAACAAATTTGCACAGACCCTTGATCCCCATTTTGGTTTATTCCTCCAACTTTTGTTTTTAATTTCTGTTTTAATAATGTGTAATTAATTATTTTGGCTAGAGGATAATTCAAAACCATGATTATATTTGTAATTTGAATTGGTAACTTCAGTTGTGATTTATGAGTTGTGATTTAATTTGCTTAACTGCTTGATTGATAACTTATTTGCGTATGTTAATTAAGGATGCATACTTAATTTACATGCATGAATTTGATGCTAGAATATAAGTGAATTTCACCTAATCGTTATGAACTTATATTCATGAGTAGTGAAGGTTGTTATCCACAATCGCGTTAAGTAAATTCTTGGCAGGAGTATCATGCTTTTCATAGTTACGAATGCCTCGTCAGTATTTATAGTTTTCACAAAGTTTAATGATCTTTGATTGTATCTCTATTGTGCTTTTCACGTAGGGGACTTTTAGAGAATGTGTTGAATTGTTGTATGATGTTCATCCAATTCAATAACATAAGGAAAACTTGAAGATTAAAAAAAAGTGTTGTTCACGGTTAATCTGGAGTATTGAAATTTACAACTTATTGAAAGAACAACTGAAGGTCAATTTAGATTGCATATGTGTCTTGTGTGGAGAAAAACCCTCTAGCCAATCCATCGTCTATCTGTTCACTTTTAATTTTATGTTTTTGTCAATTTGTATTTTATTTAAGTTTAATTTACTTCGTCAAAACCAAATCAATCCCCCCATTATTAAAATATTATTATTTAGTTAATTTTTATTATTTTTAATCTTTTAATTTAAATTCCGTCTAATTAATTTCCTAGTTTTTATTTTAAATTGTTTTTATTATTTTGAGTCATTTTTAGTGTGTTTCGAGTTTTTAGCTTAGTTTGTGTTTTCTAGAGTCTTGAGTTGTTTTGAGTCTTTTGATTTGTTTTAGTTTATTTGTTAGTTTTATTTTGAGTTATTCTAGTTAAGTGTTTTTATTTTAGTTTAGTGTTTTAAATTTTGTTTTTACGTTTTAAAATAATTTTAGAGGTTTTAGCAAGCCCTCCTAATCCCCGGTCTAGAACGATACCCTACTTACATCTATACTACATCTGTCAAAAAGAGGGTTAAATTTGTGCGATTTAAAATCCCGTCAAATTTTTGGCGCCGTTGCCGGGGAATTAGCAAATTTGCTAATCCCTTTATTTTTTTTGTTTGTGTTTATTTTATTTTTTTTCGTTTGTGTTTATGTTTATATTTGTGTTTGTGTATTTTACTTTTGGTATTTGATTTATTTTTCTTTCTTTAATTTTAGGTACTAATGGAGCAAGATATGGCAACCATTCAAGCTCAATTGGCGCAGCTCACTGCTCAATTGACTCGTAATGCCGAACGGACCTCAATGCCAAGTGTCCCTACACTTGATGTGCCTTATGGGCAAGGATATCAAGCTCATCAGTATCCTCAATTTTCGGCATATGACGATGATTGGGGATATCGAAGCCACAGCCAATCAAGGGGCAATATGTATTCCAACGCTTGCAATTCGGATTGGAGGGATTATTCAAATCAAATGTGGGATGAACCTCAACATTTTCAACAAAGTGGATATTGGCAGCAAGACGAGTTCTATTCCAGACCTATGCAGCCACCACAGCATCACCCACAACAATTCCAATCGAATTCAAGTATGCTTGTAAATTATAATGAAATTCTTGAAGAACTAATCTCTTTGACGCAGGGTTCACAACAAGAGGAACAATTGCCGTCATCGGATGAGTTCTATCAATGGCCATGTTAACCGTCACAGCCACCACAACAATCAGCCCAATTCAATTCAGGTACATATGTGGATAATGATAATATTATTCAATTACTCATCTCTTTGAACCAGGAAGTAGAAAATCAAACCAAGGAGATGGGAGAATTGAATAATCAAATGGAGCAGATTGTGGAAATCAAGGCACAGATTCAAGAGCAACGTGAACTCTCCAACTCACCTATTGAAAATTCAAAGGAAGATTGTGAAGTTAATGAAGCCATCACTTCGGAAGGTGATATGGAGGATGAAGCTGTTCCAGAACCTTGTGCACCAAGAAAGATGGTTGAAGATATCGAAGTGGCTGGGGCATATCAAGAATACATCCAAGCGGCTGTGCATGAGACAGCAAAGGCCCAAGAAATTGAGATTGATGACACGGGACAGGCCACAACCATCATAGTCAACCTGGCCAAGTGCAAAGTCCCCGAAACATTAAAGGGCGTAGTTTTTGTAATTGAGTTTGCTTCGGAGAAATACAGTAATCCATCTTCTCCAATTTTAATTTTAATTTTATTTTATACTAACATATTTCTAATTTTAATGATTCAGGCACCCACCCGAGAATTTAAACCATTGCTGAATCATTTCAAGTATCACCTCCCATTAAAAGATAAATTCCATGCTTTAGAGCCGAAGGGAGGTTAATGGAAAGAATCGTCCGGCTAAAGACGTTAAATCAAGCGCTTCTTGGGAGGCAACCCAAGCAATCAGATTTGCATTTCTTAACCCTACTCTTTATTACCTTTATTTTGAAATTTTTGTTTTGTTTAGATAGTTGTGTTATTTGGTTGATTTTTGTTTAGTTGTGTTTAAATAAATTAAGGGCTTTGTTTATTTTAAGTGCGGGTAAATAAAATCTTTTTACATTAATTTACATATTTTATATTGCTTAAAATAAACCTAAAAAAAAATATTAATAATAATAATAATAATATTAGTAATATTTATATATATATATATATATATATATATATATATATTTATTTAAATAAACTTTAAAAAAAAATTACAATAATACGAAAAACTAATAGCATTCACTGATCATTGGTTAGGTGGCGCCTCAGAAGTCGAAGGAGCCCTAGGAAGTCGAAGAGCCAGAGTTGGAATCTCCGGAGCCGGAACGCTTGGTGCTACTCTAGAGGACGAAGGCAACATAAACCTCGGGAGTAGCGCCATAAACCTTTCATGATCACTCTGGATCCGACCAGCTGGTCCAGCTTCCTCTTCATGCTGGTCGAGTAACTAGTTGCAAGCATGTGCAACTCCTTGTTCTCGTGCCTGAGTCCTCTGACTTCTTGCCCAAGACTGGCCACCTCTGCCATCAGCGACTCCACTTGACGAGACCGGGCAAGCAGGCGCTGGCCCATGTTTGAAACTGAGCCTGCACTTTGGACGCTGAGGGCCAGAGATTCCTGAACGGCCAGCTCGTCCGACCGCCTGGATAGCATCCTATTGTCCCTTGGAGTGAGCAGATTTCTGGCAATCACCGTAGCGGTGATTTCATTCCTCATCATTGTGTCCCCGACTGTAAGAGGACCATTGGGGGATATGAAGGACGGATTCCAAATGTTGTTCGGAGAAGACGAGTCATCGTCTTCCCCGACATTCAAGTTAAGGCGACGGTCGGAAGGGCAAGACATTTTTAGAGGGGGTTGAGGAAGAAAAGAGTTCGGAAAGTTTAAGAGTGCAGGAAGAGTTCGGAAGGAGTAAGAGTACAGAGAAGAGTGTTTTCAGGAGGGAGTTCAAGTGTGAGGTGGAGCAGAATTAGCGCCTCTATAAAAAGAAGAAAATGAAGAAGCGCTCGCTCCTCAGAGGTTGAAGACGCGTCCTCACACAATTCGGAAAAGCTGGACGCACCTTTCTCAAATGCCGGAATCCTTTATCAAAAGCTGGGCGTGACTCAGGCATCACGAGGCGCTCAGCTTTTCCAGTTTTGTCGTCGCTCTCACATGCGGCTTGGAGCTTTGCGAAAACCACGGGCCGCACCCGGATTTGAACCCCGGTTTTCAAAAGATCATCATTCCAGTTTGTCGTCACTCGTCGCATGCGCAGTCAGCTTCGCGGAAATTACGGACGCGTTGTCAGAAAGCACGTAACGGGCACTGTTCATCCATCCACCGGCTGCCGACAAATAGTGAAGGAATAGTTTCGGTTGTGAATCCAAATTTCTATAAGTTCGACCTTCGCCTTCCACAGCAAAGGCACACCTTCACACCCTCTCCACCTCTCAACCTCTCTTCATCTCCGATAATGTCTTCCCAAAGAAAGCTTTCGAGTCACTCAGTGTTCTTCATCCCTTGGATCACCCCAGAAAACAAATCATCCAGAGCAAAAGTATTTCATATCAAAAAGGTTAAAAGCAAAAGTATCTCATATCATGCTTTCTCCTCTCCTTCATCTGAGGAACGTGGAGAAAGTGAGATCCTGATTGCTTACCTAGTCTTGCTCTCGAGTACTCATCTCAGACCCCTCTCAGCCCACTTCAAAAATAAACCTGTGCAGAGGTACTTCTTCAAAAACAAAAGTACCTCACAGACGAAGCAGGAGGAGTCTGAGTTACTTCGAAGAGCAGATGAGTCTGGGTTGATCCAAGAGTTCAAGAAGATGCCACACCTGCGTGGAGACCGGACTACTTGAAGCATGTGGAGACAACGTGCTGATTCATCCTCAACTAAGCTGAGGATCACTTGCAAGAAGAAGGCCCATCCAGTTCAAGAAGAAAGCTGTGGAAAATCAACAGTCATGACCAATGATCACCTATTAGTCTTTTCATTGTCTTTTATTTTCATTTTCAATTTTTCGTTTGTATTTTTTTTTATATTTTCTTGCGTGCTTAACTGATTTATTTCTTTTCTTTGCAGGAACGTTCGGTTATTTCCACCCTTTAAGTTGATTGCAGAATTTACGCTTGGGGGTCATCGCTTGAGTTTTCTGCAAATTAGGGAAGTTTTCAGTCCTATTGCTTTATTTTGTTTCTTATTATTTATTCCTGTTATTTTTTTTCTTATTAATGTTTTCTAACATTGGGGACAATGTCTAGTTTAAGTGTGGGGGTATCAAGTATAAAAAATGACCAAATTGAAAATTTTTGTACCTTCGACTTTGAACTGGTTTCATTTGTTTCCATGTTATTGCTTTTTGTTTTCTTAATTAGTTTTGTTTTATTTAATTTTTCGAAAAAATTTAAAAAATCCAAAAATATTGTCTTGTTTTCCTTATTATTGTGAATTAGATTTTTTATTAGTTTCCCGACCCAATGATATAATTGGATTAAATTTGAACCATAATTATCAAGAACTTAGTTAACATGTGTTATGTGAAATTCCTAATTCTCTTGTTAGTATTGTACATGTTTGATCATCTTTGAAAAACCAATTGCACATAGCCTTGTTGATGTGAAACTAAAGCATGACTTAAAGCTTCATATGTGAATTTAGTGACCATATACATCCTATGTGAGTTTTTGAGCATATTGAAAGTGTGTGCATTTTTCATACACTCCTATTCTTTCATGTGTGATGAACTTATGTGAGATGCATCTCTAGAACTTGCGTAACGATCTTTTGAAATATTTGTCATTGATTGCATGAACTTGAAAATGATAGAGGCATTAGGTTTACCACCATGGCCCAAATAACCTTATTTCCCAAAGAAAAATGATATCACTAGATTGCCAATTTGAGCCGTTATGTTGAGCCTTTTATTTCTTATCACCAGATATGTCTACCCTTATACCTCAAAACATGTTTCCTTACCCTTTCCAAGCGAGCAATTTGAGATTGTTGAGAAATGTTTATGAAGTACTTGGAATGAGTTTGGCAAAAGAATAAGTGTGGGGGTTTTTCATGTTTGTATTTAAAAAAAAATGAGAAAAGAGAAGAAAAGAAAAAAGAAAAGAAAGATTGTATTCAACGAAGAAAATAAAAAGTTTCTAAAGTTTCAGTTTAAGGGTGTGATGGGAGGTGTTAGAAGAATCGCTGGAAAGCTTGAGTTCTTATAAATCTCAACTAAAAGAATTGCTTGCGATGTAGCTTGGAACTTGTGTTTTCCTATTCTTTCGTTTCAATAGCCCTATCCCTAAGCCTCATTACATCCAATAAAAGTCCTCTTGATTTAAGTTTTGCAATTATGATTGTGGAGAAGTGATTTTTATGCAAGCTTATGGTAGAACTCTCACATTTGTTTCTTTGAGCGAAACACATTAAAACTAAACACATGTGTGATTGAGTGCATATCCCGTGAGAAGGTTGCTAGTTTGAATATGATGATTTTAAAAATAAAAACTTGGAATTGCATTAGCATGGCTATCTCACACACTACACTTCAAGGATGATTTAAAGATTACTGCTAATATTTGAATAAGGAAGATGAGCTTGAATTAGCTTTTTGGTGCTAGCGATGGTTCTTGATGAATTATGTTCTCGAATGAAATTCTTTGAGGGTCACATAGGGGGAAGCTAATGTTTTCCATGTTATTTCTCGTTCTTGTTTTCTTTGTTTTGCTCGAGGACTAGCAAAAGCTAAGTGTGGGGGTATTGCATCTCATCCTACATATGTATCCAAGTTATGTTGGAAATGTCCCCTAAAAGTAATCATATGATGATACTTTACGGACATTTCACATGCTAAACTAATCTAGTTTAATATAAAGGGCAAAGATTATTATTTAAAGACGTCTCATATAAATGTTATATGCTTCAACAATAAGTCTAAGAAACATGTAATTGGGAGAAAATGATCTAAATAAGTTAGATTCATGAGACCATTCTCTTTCGTATACATATCCTAAACGTTCCTGATCATAGGATTGCCGATTGGGCATTGATAGTCTATTAAGATCAGTACGTTCTATGTCTTCTCTTAGAGAGAGTGACTGGTCTCAAGTCATTAGTGTGACTGACACCAAGATAAGTATGTAGGTGCTCAATAGAGAACGAGTCCACTGAACGTGATAAAAAAGAATTCCCCATACTTATGTCACATGAGAACTCATGGTTGGGATAATGCAAAGTAGTCCTTTGACATGAGGTATCATAGTTGTCTTATGGTTAGGTCCTAGATCTTTCACTATGCCAAAGTTAATCTGTCAGAGGGTGTCCACAGCATAGTTGGGGTTAAGCCACTTAGACATAGAGGCAAGTGAATGCACAACAAGGGATCTCTAACCTTCAACACTTTTGAGGGAGAATACTCTATGATATGATTACAAATCTCTGGGCAGAGTATGAATGAGATTTAGGAAGTCATTACAAATCATATTCAAGGTAATCATATATGTAAGAGAATCACATTGGATAGTAGACATGAATAAACTATCAAACCCAACAATGTGGTCAAAAAGTATTATATTAGAGAAAGATCGTATTGCATTGTAATCTCAAACTGAATAGGTTCTCCAAACTCTTTTGATTAGCTTGGGTAGCCATAACGTACTACTAGGTGTCATTCATGGTTTTTGGAAGCCCTAAAGGTGTATAATCGATAAAGGGAGAATTGAAAGTAAGTTTCAATTCATAATTGATTTGAAGAGTTTTAATCGCCCACTACCTCGCTAAAAGGAACCTAATGGATTGCACACATGTAAGGTAATGATTGAAGGATATAACGAAGATTAGTAAGGACAATTAAATAGTTTAATTGTGTATGGCAAGGATTAATTACAAGTTAATTAATCTAGAACGAAAGGTTCGTTTTAGTCCTTAAGTTAGTTTTGGGGTTCGGGACACAAAAGGGTTTTTGGTCTACAAGGCACACAAGGTTTAAGTTGTATGACAACTAAAATAAAATGGGCAATTAACCTACTAACAATAGGGAGGCCGGCCATGCTTAGAGAATGAGTGAGTTTTGGACTTATTACAAGTTTGCCACTCCAATGAAGGTAGGTATAAATGTGACTTAATAGCCTTTTCTTCATTAGGGTTTTTCTTTGAGGAAATTGGAGAGAACACAAGCTCTCCTTTTCTCTCTAGGAGGCCGACCACCATGGGAAAATTTACTAGCATCTCATTCTTCCGTGGTCACTCATCTTCTTCCTCAATTATCCTTAGTGTCGAAACTTAGAGGTCTCCAACTTTAAGGACTTTTGGAGAACCCAATTCCTCCATCCATATCCAAGAAGAGATGGAGCCAAGAAGCAAAGTTCCTCCATCCAAGTCCATGGAGCCAAGGAGCAAGGTGACAAAGGAAAGAAGGCCCTCACATGGGTGATTAACCTTTGCTAAGCAAAGAGGTTCTTCAAATGTATAAAGTTTATCAACTCACTTTGTTTTGAGTTAATTCTTGGTTCACCATTAAGTTTTATTTTGATTGCATACAAGCATTATTCCACCTTTAATTGTTAATTGCATGTTGTAGATGTTGCTCAATGAACTTGTTTTTCACAAATTTTTCTTCAAGTGGTATCAGAGCAAGGTTTAGTAGTTGGTGAATCCTTTTAGGTTTTGTAGTTCATAGTCTTTGATTTGAATGTTGTAATTGTTACAAGCTTTATTCTTGCTTCTTTGAATGTAAATTGTTCTTGAAAATTTTCCATCTCAAATGTTGTAGATGTAATTCATATGAGCATGAATTTTGGAGTTAAAATTTGGTGCCATGTTTATGGGGAAATTCAGCCAAATCCAAAGGGTGGATTTTTGGGTTCATGTTTGTCTTCTTAAAAGTGTTTTAAAGTGATATTAGGAGTATGGTAATATGTTATTTCCCTTAAGTTTGAGAGTTTTTTAGGTGTCTTTGAGTGAAAAATGTTCATGGAGCTCTTATGGGTTTTCTTGGATGTTCTTCATTGTTCTTGTTAGGTTCTTGGCAAGAACAAAAAGGTTGGGAATTTTGATTCAAACTTTTTGATTATTTACATAAAGTCTTGTTTTGTGATGGATGGTGTGACTTTTTCAATCATCACTAGGTGTGGACACCCATACCTATTTTCTTTCAACACCATACGCATCACATTTTCAACATACTTTATGACTTTGATTTTTCAACAAAAACCAGCCCATCACTCACACTACCTTGACTGGCCACCCCAATAATGGGGGTATTGTGGGCTTTTATGCAATTACATAAAGTTTTGATACTTTTGTGTATTTGCACTTTGACCCGAAAGTTTACGTTTTTACGTAAATGCCCAAAATCACTAAAGGACAAATTGTTTTGCTCCTTTAATGAAGTTTTTGTGTTTGTTGAAATTTTTGGGTTCTAGTTGTAATTACATGAAGTAGTGGACTTTTGTGTTTTTACAAAGTGACCCCAAAAATTTATGTTTTGCAATATAGACAAAAGTTGAGGTTATTGCATTTTGGCCCAAATTAGTTGAGAACAAAATAGTTTTGTATCTTTGAATGAGAATTGGATTTTCATTTTCATTTAGCTCCATCTAAATCAATTCTATGGATACAAAAACCAAATGACAATGTTGCATTCAAGTTTAATTAGTTAAAGCGTTAAATAATTAAAGAAAGGGTGATTATGAACCTAAACCTATGATAATTGAGCTATGTGAAAGGCCATCTCTCAAATTTGTTGGAACCATGGGAATGTGTAGATTAGATTTTGGCTATAATTTGATATGATCAAATGTTGTAAAAGAGCATAAGATCTTCTTTACTTTAAGGTAATTTGTTTTGATCAAATGTTGTAAAAGAGCATAAGCTCTTCTTTATTTTGAAGTACTCCTTTCTTCTTTTATTTGATATGCATGAAATTGGAGTAGTTGGGTCCAACGCCCAATAAGAAAACACACCTTAATGTGATTTAACGCATAACTAAAATCAATCACCATCCCTAGACCGAGGTCTAACGGCCATCAAAAGTTATGTTAGTAGTACCATATACTCTTGCTTTAAAAACCGTTTTACAAGCATAGTGGGAGTATCATATACTTCTAAAACAATCACATGGACCAATAGTTGTAATAGGACCAAAATTGTTTTAACGAGATTAAAATGCATGTTTATGTACCTTCATTTTCTTTTCAGCTCTTCCCCTCACAATGTTGTGTTCCAAGACCGAGTTACAGAGAAGAAGATTGGTGAAGGGTTATTCTTAAATGGACTCTACTACCTCTCAAAGGAGTCCAATTTTGTCAAAAAGCTCAGTGTCAACCTAAGTCAAGCTCAGGAACACCAACTCTGGCACCATCATCTTGCCCATCCCTCATAACCTGTGATGACCAATCTGTTTCACAGTTTTGTAAAAACACACTTGAGTGTGAAACCTATCAAATGTCAAAAGCCACTAGGCTTCCTTTTGTTTCCTCTAATTCTAGAACCAATAGACTTTTTGAGGTTGTTCACTCTGATATCTGGGGTCTTTCTCGTGTAGAATCTTTTGATGGGTATAGATATTAAATTACATTTGTTGATGATTTTTCTAGAGTAACCTGGTTGTATTTTCTAAAGTTCAAAAGTGAGTTGTTTGATGCTTTTAAATACTTTCACAACTTAATCACCAATCATTTCTCATCTAAGTTGTATATGTTAACATCAGATAATGGCACCGAGTACATTTCCAATAACATGAGTAGTTACTTAAGCACTCATGGCATTTTACATCAAACTAGCTGTGTTGGTACTCCACAACAAAATGGTTTGACAGAGAGAAAGAATAGAGACTTATTAGAGAAGACTCAATCACTTATGATCCAAATGAATGTCTCTAAGAAATCTTGATCTCAAGCCCTACTCACTACCACGTACATTATTAAAAGGCCGTCAACTCGTGTTTTGAATATTTAATCTCCCATCGAAGTTATGAAGGGCAGGTCTATAGACTTGTCTCATCTCAAGACCTATGGTTGCACCTGCTATGTGCACATTCAAGCTTCTCATCTTGATAAACTCGACCCTCGGGCTGTCAAATTTGTGTTTATGGGATACTCCAGTTCTCAAAAGGGTTACAAAGTGTACATCTCTAATATTGGGAAGCTGGCAGTCTCTAGAGATGTTCGATTTGATGAATATTCACCTTATTTCCACAAAGGTGTAGAGACTAATCCCAATAGGGAAGATCTTATGAACCTATTACCACTGCCTACTCTAGCAGAAGTTCATGAAGTCACCTATGTCCATACCAACATCGAAAATTCTCACCCCACTAAGAGTGTAAATGAAGACATGCTTAGCTCCCCAGGACCATCAAAACCTGAACTAACTCGGCAAGCTATCAGTGCTCCAAGGAGAAATCCTGCACGAGATAAACATCCACCAGTGAGGATGCAAGAGTAAGTTACTTACACTGCAAGGCATTCTATCTCTGCAGCCATTTCTTATCATAGATTCGCATTATCTTATGTTTCTTTTCTTAACAAATTATCCAACAATTTGGAACCAAGGAATTCTCATGAAGCCTCATGCATGCCTGAGTGGCAAGATGCTATGACTAAAGAGCTCCAAGCTCTGAATAACAACCAAATATGGAGTGTGGTGGATCTTCCAAAGGGCAAGAGGGTAGTGGGAAGTAGGTGGATATAGAAGACCAAGCTTAACTCCAATGGAAGCATTGATAGACACAAGGCAATGTTAGTAGCTCAAGGTTTTACTCAAACCTATGCCATTGACTACAAGGAGACTTTTGCTCTAGTTACCAAAATGAACATTGTGAGGGTATTGTTATCTATTGCAGTCAATCATGCATGGCCATTATTCCAAATGGATGTGGAGAATGCATTTCTTCATGAGGAGCTTGAAGAAGAAGTGTACATGAAGTTGCCTCCAAGTCATCCAAGAGAAAAGGAATCCAACAAGGTCTGCAAACTTCACAAGGCCATATATGGTCTCAAATAGTCCCCTAAAGCTTGGTATTCGAAGCTCAGTTCTGTTCTTGAAGTTGCAAGGTTCAAAAAGAGTCATGTTGACTCTTCCTTGTCTGTTCAAAGTGGTAATACTGGCAAATTAGTGGTAGTTTCTGTGTTGATGATATAATTATTACAGGTGATAATGTGAGTGAAATCACAGCTCTTAAGCAATCTCTTCATCAAAATTTGCCAATAAAGACTTGGGGACCTTGAAATTCTTTCTTGGAATTGAGATGGCTACCTCTTCAAATGGGTTATTCTTGAATCAAAGAAAGTATGTTCTAGATCTTTTGGATGAAAAGGGTGAACCTCTCTCGGATTGTAGTGTTTATCAACGAATGGTTAGGAAACTTATTTATCTCACCATTACTAGGCATGATATTTCTTATTCAGTAAGCCTAGCCAGTCAGCTTATGCACTTTCCTACACTAGTTCACTGGGAAATTGTCAAAAGAATACTGCGTTATCTCAAGAGCTCAGTTGGTAAAGGAATAATTATGAAAAATAATGGTTCAAATCACATCATGGCTTACACCGATGTTGACTAGGCTGGAAACTCCACTGATCGAAAATATACGATAGGTTTTTGCATATTTGTTGAAGGTAATCTTGTCACTTGAAAAAAGCAAGAAGCAAACTGTAATTGCACGATCCAGTGCAGAAGCTGAGTATAGGGCCATGGCAACGACAACATGTGAACTGATATGGCCGAAAGGTCTTCCTTTTGATCTCAGTTTCACAAGCAACACACCAATGTCTCTATTTTGTGACAACCAAGCTGCCATACACATTGCCTCCAATCCAATGTTTCATGAGGGGACTCAACATATTGAAGTTGATTGTCATTACATTCGTGCTCAAGTTCAATCCAAGGTGATAGATACGGTGTTCACAAGAAGCCACGATCAACTGGCTGATTTATTCACAAAAGCACTAGATTCTACTCAATTTCAGCGTTTGTTGTGCAAGCTTGGATCAATTAACCCCCTTCATCTAGCTTGAGGGGGAGTATGGTTGTAAACATCACTCTAGCTAAGGCATGGGTTAAAGTGATTTTTTCAACCATAATCTTGTCTTCCATAATTTGTCTCTCACTTAGGTCTTTTGTCGATCTTTTTTCCTTGTTTCTAGGAACCACTTTACTTGTTATTAATATTTGTCATGTCCACTTGTTAGGACTGATTTGGTAGTGAGGTATGATTGTTGCCTTCCTCTTGTATTCTTCTTTTCGGCTGTCTATAAGAGTGGCCTTCATACTCTTGTAAAATATAATGAGAAATATTATACAAGATTTACAACTAAATTACAACAAAGTTGAACGAAACCAAATCGCACATACTAGTTTAGTTAACTTTTGGTAGTTTATAACCATTGAAAAGAAGGTAACGCAATTGTTACCATAGTTTTGGCATGTAGTGAGTGAACTCTGTAGACGGCTTTAATTAGGGAACCATATCCATTATCCAACAATGTTTGCTACTTTATGGATTCTTATTCGATGTAATCAATTAGTAGCGTGATTCTTACCAGGTAAAGATAACGTTTTGCATGCCGTGACCGGATTGGATAGTAAAGAACTGGCCAGATTATTATGTTCTTGGACAATAACACATTCCTATCCCGGATTGGCTCACAAATGAGAATTGACTTATATAGTATAGGTACGTTGTCACAGTAGCAATCTCGTGCTATGTAAGTTGTAATTCTACAAAGGAAAAGCGGTGTTTGTTTTGCCGAGCAATAGTATTTCGACCAATGGATAAAATCTATATAAACAGAACTCCACTTGTAGCTCAAGCAATATGTAGTTCTCTCTTTGGTAAGTAACTTTCTATTTCTCTCTATGATAAGTGATCTTTCTATTGCTCTCTAAATATAACTGATCTCTCTCTCTCTCACCCCCCCCTACCCCCCCCCCTCCCCCCCCCCCCCCCCCCTCTATTTACCCATCTCTCTATTTATTTTATTCTACGTCTATCATTAAAGATGGAGACGGCTGACCGGACAGCTGAAGATAAGGCCATCACCGGCCAAGCCCAAAACACGAGTATCGCAGACTTTGATCCCGCAAAGAAAGTCAAGACAAAGAAGTTTGCCATTGCCTGTGGCGTTTTGGCTTCAATGACTTCAATCTTACTGGGTTATGGTAATTGTCCAATATTCTTCTGTAGTTCCCTAAAAACATATATCTTATGAAACAAGCTTACGAGAAGAGTGCTTATTGACTAATTTGGAGAAAATTTTAATAACAGCTTTACTTTTTTTTTTCTACTTTAAAGAACACTAGAAAAGAAAAGTTAAAGTTGCAATTTTTTTCTGTCGAAATTTTTTAGTATTTTTCTACTTTGAAAGAAAGTTATCTTCACATGGAATGCATGTTTGCTCCCCTTTTATGTACAGATATTGGTGTAATGAGTGGAGCGTCGCTCTTCATTAAAGAAAACCTCAAAATCAGTGACGTTCAAGTCGAAATTCTGAATGGTACTTTGAACCTCTACTCCCTTATTGGCTCCGCCTTGGCTGGTAGAACCTCTGACTGGATTGGACGTCGGTACACCATAGTACTTGCAGGAACAATCTTCTTTATTGGAGCTCTCCTCATGGGCTTTGCCCCCAACTATGCTTTCCTCATGTTCGGGCGATTCGTTGCTGGAGTTGGAGTTGGCTACGCTCTTATGATAGCTCCTGTCTACACTGCCGAGATCTCTCCGGCCTCATTTCGTGGCTTCCTCACATCTTTTCCCGAGGTTTGTCACTTTACAATATTTTGTTATCATATGTTTAAGTCTTAGAAGATTTTGTCAAAAAATCATTGGAAACAGTATAGGTGTTGTTGGCCACTACCATGATTAATTCCTAGACATTTAAAAAATAAAAAAGTGTGCCTAGATGACCACCTAGGTTGCGACTCTCACATAGATAGAAAATAAATAACTTCCATTTTGCATTTTATTTTTTGAGTAAGTTATAAGAGAGTTGTTGGATACTTAGATGAATACTAATTATATTCTTATTCACAATGTTTTCAATATGTTATAGTACTTCATAATTTATATGTCATTCTATTTTGAATTATGTATTTCAATACGATTACGTATTTTTCAAGTAGACATTTATAAATGGATAATGCTAGGAAGACCAAAATTTTAAATAAAATTTGCAAACTAAATTATGTTTCACCAATATAAAATAAGCACGTTAATCAATGCATAAGTAATAATCTATTCATAACAACCACATCATTTGATTTGCAAATTTAGCCTAAATTTTTTTGTCACTCTAGCATTATCATTTATTGATATATTATATGATAAAGTTAGTTAAAAAAAAAAAAAAAACCACCTAGTCCCGTACCCGCTGCCTTACTAGAGCCTAACACTTTTTAGAACTTTGGTGTGTATATATAGTAATTTTGTTTTAATAAAATAAAATTATATGTAATTTTTAAAGTCATATTGTCCAACATTGAATATAATAATGGTGAAGTTATAGAATAGAATGATTTGTTACACTACCAAAGTTAATTGTTAATCCATAAATGTCTTGTTACAGACTTACAGTATAGATGTAAGTTATTATTAATAAACTTCATGGAATATTATAATTGTTATTCATTTTTTGGCTCCTTATCTTCACGTTTAATTGTGTTGCAACATGAAATTAACATTAAACGTCTGAATTACAAGAAATATGAGATTACACTATAGTAATCAAAGTTTACACTCCAATATCATATAATAATGTTCAGGTTAGTAAATAAAATATAATGAAATAGTATTACTGTAACAAGTATGAATTTTATGTTGTGAAAATCATACGACACTGTTAAAAGGTAAAATTTATGAGTGCTGTGAGGTTGGACAGATAAAAAGGTTCAGACCTCAAACACTTCATGTGAATCTTTTTTCTTCAAAGATCTGCTTCATATATACGGATTTGATTTGTTTTGAAAATATGTAGGTGTTTGTTAATATTGGCATATTACTGGGGTACGTATCCAATTATGCCTTCTCCAAGCTCCCCATTCACTTGAACTGGAGGATCATGCTCGGTGTCGGCGCATTTCCATCTGTTATTCTTGCCGTCGGTGTCTTGGCCATGCCCGAGTCGCCTCGTTGGCTCGTCATGCAAGGGCGACTTGGAGACGCCAAGCGAGTTCTACAAAAAACATCAGAATCCATAGAAGAGTGTCAGCTCAGACTAGATGAAATCAAAGAAGCCGCAGGAATCCCCAAAGAGTCCAACGACGACGTTGTTCAGGTATCTAAACACAGCCACGGTGAAGGCGTGTGGAAAGAATTGCTCCTTCATCCCACACCAGCTGTTCGCCATATTTTAATCGCAGCTCTTGGTATCCACTTCTTTGAACAATCGTCAGGTATAGACTCTGTCGTTTTGTACAGCCCCAGGATCTTCGAAAAGGCAGGAATCACCTCCTACGATCACAAGCTGCTCGCAACGGTGGCTGTTGGAGTTGTCAAGACTATTTGCATCTTAGTCGCCACGGTTTTCCTTGATAAGTTTGGAAGACGTCCTTTGCTTTTGACTAGCGTGGCTGGAATGGTATTTTCACTTAGCTGTCTCGGTGCAGGCCTTACAATCGTCGACCAACAGCACGGAAAGATCATGTGGGCCATCGTGTTGTGCATCACCATGGTATTACTTAACGTTGCGTTTTTCTCCATCGGGCTGGGGCCGATTACATGGGTCTACAGCTCCGAGATCTTCCCATTGCAGCTGCGTGCGCAAGGGTGTAGTATGGGAGTGGCCGTAAATCGGGTGACGAGCGGGGTCATCTCCATGACTTTTATTTCATTGTATAAGGCCATCACAATTGGGGGAGCCTTCTTTCTTTACGCGGGAATTGCTGCAGTTGGTTGGGTCTTCTTTTATACGTTGTACCCAGAAACACAGGGCCGAACCCTTGAAGATATGGAGGTATTGTTTGGTAAATACCATAAGTGGAGAGAAGCAAATGCCATGCTTAAGCAGGCTAAGCAGGTTGATAGCGACGACAAGGGTCAAGTCCACTAGGCATAAAACAGCGAATGCTTAAATAATCGGTGTTTGATGCACTTGATGATGGTAGTTTCCCAATAAGAATTTCTTTCTTTCTAAACTTCATAGGATATTTCACTTATATATGTGCAACTGTTGCGAATTACATCTTATCTTCCTTTCCAAGTCGGAAGAACTTGTGTATAAGGAAGAAATTATGTTTGTCAGATATGTTTATACGAGTTTGATCTTCAATTTGATTCCCTTACCATTGAAAATAGCTTACGAGCGCAAGCTTAAATGACCAATAATAGGACACACACATACATATGGATAATACTAAGAAAACTAAATTTGTAAAATAAATAACATAGAAGTTGATTGGATTATTACTTAAACATTGATAAACGTGCTCATTCTATTGATGGCACATCATTTAGTTTACAAATTTTATCTTCTATCTTGAGAACATGATTAATATTTGCACTCTCAGGTTCTTTTCTGTTTGGATTTGTGAATTCCCTTTCTCCTTCATCTTCCAATTCCTCTTTCCTCAATCCTAAACCTTTTACCAAAATTGTCTCATTCTTTTTTTTAAAGGAAGCAAAACTCAATTACAGAGTTTTAATCACTAATCGCTATGAGAACCTTTTTTTTTTTGTCAAATTTCATGAGAACCTTGGGAAAACAACAAAAGGATTCTGAAAGTATATAGTTCTTCATTATCTTATGTTGAGTACCATTGTTGTTGATATTAACGAGTAATGTTACACTTATCACATTTTTCATACTATATTTGTACCATATCTACTAGAGGTATCGTCGACCAATACAAGTGGGTGCAATCTCTATTAGAGATGTGTTACAAATGTGATATAGAAACGTGGTAGTAATAGTATTTATGGAAATTGACACTTTCCACTATACTTTCATAATTGAAAGCAACATAAAAAAAAACTCAATTATAGGATGAAATATTGCTTGTCCAAGTGGATTTGTAAATATGTCAGCAAGCTGATTCGCAGAGGACACATGTGCTGTTGTAATGGCTCCTGACATGATTCATCCACGAACAATGTGGCAGTCTATTTCGATTTGTTTGGTGCGTTCATGCAATACCAGATTCACAGGTATGTGAAGTGCTGCTTGATTATCACAGTAGAGACAAGCTGGTTTGGAGTGAGTAAACCGCAAGTCCCTAAGTATCGCATCCATGTGAGCTCACATGTTATCGAAGCTATGGCTCGATATTCTGATTCGGCCGAGGATCGCAAAATGATGCCTTGCTTCTTAGTCCTCAATGATACAAGTACTCCTCCAAGGAATATGCAATAGCCTGTCACTGATCATCTCATTATGGAACAACGAGCCCAATCCGCATCACAAAAACCAGTTAACAAGAAGTTTCCTTTGGAGGGAAAGAACAAATCTTGCCCATGTGCTTCTTCAAGTATCGCAAGAGATGATGGACTGCGTCAAGATGTGGTTTTCGTGGCTGTTGCATGAAATTTGGGAGGCTGTTTTCTATATAGTGCCTTAAAAGTTAAAAGCACTTAGACCTGATGGTATACATGCCTCCTCCTATCAACAATGTTGCAAAATTGATGGCTCTAAAATAACTCCTGAATTGGTGTCTAATTATAGACCAAAGTCTTGATCATTAATAGACTGAAACCTAGACTAGAGTATGTATCTCCAGAAATTAGGGTGTTTTTGCACCTGGATCCATCCATGATAACATTCTTATTGCTCATGAGTTATTTACAACCTTTAAAAATATAAATAAATAAATAAATAAAAAGTAGAGCATGAGCAATGGCTGTTAAATTAGGCCTTGAGAAAGCTTTTAAGCATTGGATTGGGATTATATCAAAATTGTGTTAACTAGATTTGGATTTGGTAATTATTGGATAAAACTCATAATGGAGTGTATTACTTCAACTTCTTTCTCGGTTCTCATTGATGGCAAAGCTCATGAGCGTTGTTAAGTTGTTTAGTTGGCTTTTGATTCTTAATAGATTACAAACTCAAGATAGATTACATAAATACTGATGCGAAAATAAGCTAACACACAAATTAAACCCTCTTGTTGACAATTGTAGTATATATGCAAGTAGGGATCGTTCTAAACTGGAGATTAGGAGGGATTGCTAATCTATATAAAATAAACTTAGAAACACTAAATAAAACTTTAAAAACACAAATCTAAAATCAAAACACTTAACTAGATTCAAATGATTCCAACTAAACTAGAATAACTCAAAATAAAACTAACAAATAAACTAAAACAGATTCGCAAATGAATTTAAAAGATTCAAGCTATGAAAATTAACTAACTCTAAACTAAATTAACCCAAAGAACTCAAAAGAAATCAAATAAGGTAGATTCAAATCAAAAGACACAAATTGTAAAAGGGGGATTGGGTCTTGATGAGAATAACTTGAAAATAAACAAATTGTAAACTAGACAGATTTAAGCACAAAATATGGTTGTTTGAATGGATGATGGATTAGGTAGAGGGGTCTCCTCCACACATGATACACTGTATATAAACCAATTTTTAGTTGTTCTTTCGATAACTTATGAAACTCAATACTCCGGGTTAACCGTGATAGCACTTTTTTAACCTTCAAGTTCTCCTTAAATTAATGAATTGAATAGGATAGCGCATATAACAATTCAAAACATTCTTCAAAAGTTCCATACGTGAAAAGCACAATAGAGATACAATCAAAGATCATTAAGATCCATGAGAACTATAAGTATTGACGAGGCATTCGTAACTATGAAATGCATGATACTCTTGCCAAGAATTCACTTAACACGATTGTGGATAGCAACCTTTACTACTCATGAATATAAGTTCATAACTATTAGGTGAAATTCCCTTATATTCTAGCATCAAACTCATGCATGAGAACTAAGCGTGCACTCTTAATCAACATACACAAATAAGTTATCAATCAAATAGTTAAGCGAATTGAAATCACAAATTATTAAATCACAACCAAAAGTAATTAATTCATAATACAAATGTAATCATGGCTTTGAATCCCCCCTACCAAAAAGGGGGGTTTAGTTCCTCATAATCGTAAAACAAAGGTAAATAGATTTATACATTGAAAATAAAAGAAAGAAAACACCTAAACGCTCCAACGAACCTCGTTGAGTAGCAAGCATGTCCAAGCACTTTCCTTCCCTTCCTTTGCTACGGCACAAGGAGTGGTTGTGGGTTGAAGGTTTGGTTGTATGGAGGAATGGATAGGGGGATGTATGGTGGTGTTTAGGATGGGTAGGTAGGGGTAAGGCTAGGATAGGTTAGAACCAGATTTTTGGAAGAAAGAAGAGGGGGTTACGGCTAGGATAGTTTAGGGAGTGTAGAATGGAAGTGTTGTGTGAATTGGTGTCTTTGACCTTGATGTTGAAGCCTATTTATAGGCTTTGAGAATGAATCACTACCATCCATTTTCTTGGTGAGAATGAATCACCGCCATCCATTTTTGTTGGTGAGAATGAATCACTACCATCCATTGTGTTGGTGAGAATGGATCACTACCATCCACTTTTATTGGTGAGAATGAATCACTACCATCCATTTTGTTGGTGAGAATGAATCACAACCATCCATTTTTTATGCTCCCCATGCATGCAATCCATTTCATCCCAAAATAGCTCGAAATTGCACCAAAATGCACTTCTTTGCTAACTTTGTTATTTAGAACCTACAAACACACGAAAATAGCTTAAAACATTCTAATAAGATGAAACTAATTAAGTAAATGCAAGGAAACAAACTAATAAAGTCACATAAATATGTTCCTATCAAACTCCCCCACACTTAGCTTTCGCTAGTGCTCTAGCAAAACAAAGAAACAAAAAGAAACGAAACACAATCTAAACCTTCCAACGTTACCTCAGGGATTTCCAATGCACATGTTAAAAATCATTACTTGCACAGATTTTGGTCATCAATATCCTTAAGCACACACCTAACCACAGTCACCATTTACTAGTTCTCTTTTAATCGATTAAAACATCATTTTGAATGTAATAACATGCCTTAGAGAATTCCCTCAATTCCTTACTAGATATGCACTCATTTTTCACTTAGATTTTTAAACTACACTCCCTACACTACGTATATGTGAGAAGATTGATGTACACATGAAAACTAAAACTCACATATGTTTAACAAAGAAAGCACTTTTCTGGAGTTATCAGTGAATATATGAATATGATCTCATGAAAGGAATACTACTACTTAGATGCAAGAACTAGTGACACCATATGCTCGTCAAACTCCACATATTGAACACATAACACTCAAGATAGAAGTGTAAGGGTTGTAACGGGGCTAAAGGTGTTTGGTTAACAAAGAACGGATATGGAAAACAAAGGTTCTTAAAGACATAGTGAGCAAAGCAATGAAATCAACTTAGAATTCACTTTTGAATGCAAACTCAAATTTTGAACAAAAAGGGGAGAAGTCACACATTTTAGGGCCAGATTTGATGATTTGGACCCTTCCTTCAACAATCAGTACTTTCAAACTCATTCTTTCTTCTTTTCTTTTCTGTTTTTCTTTTCATATGTTTTTCACATTTTTTTTTGTAACCCAAAACATACAAATGAGCTCAAAAACAACCATTCCCCCCCCCCCCCCACACTTGTTTTCTTGCATAATGTAGATCAAAAGGAATTCATTTTATGTTATGCTTACTAGCCTTTAAGAACAAGGGTATGGAAAGTCCTAAACTAGGCTAGGTAAGGTTATTGTGGGTTAATAAAGAACATAGGCTAAACAAGGCTCAAACGGGGTTTAATCTACAAAACAGATAATAATTAAGGGCACGGCTATTTGGCTACGGTGGAGACTACACCACTTCATCTTGATATGTGTTATGCATTACAATGTCATGCTTTGAATGAAACGGATACAAGTTCTAGCATTTAGTTCTATCAAAATGCATTCTAAATTGCAACCAATCAAAGAATAATGAGATCATGCAACGACTTTAGAAAACAAGAACTCACAGATTATAACTTTCCAAAGAAAGTAAAGGCTCGAGTCTCACAAGGATGTAGCGTTATATGAGTTCCTTCCTTCAAGCATGTTATGAAAACTTATTTTATCCACCTTGTAATCAAATGTGAGTTCATAAACAACAACTACAACTAAGCATAGAACAAGAGCATATCAAACTTCAATCCATGCTTGTAACTTTCTTTAACAGTTATGTAATTAAAAACCGAATCCTCATCATTGTGTTGGAAGGTACCTAAGACACAAATACACCAAAATGACTCTAAAACAACTCTTTTTGGTATTTTTCAAAACTTTTTCAAATTTTTTATGTCATTTTCATATGATTTCCTCAAAATGCAATAAAACACACCAAAACAGCTTAAAAACACATAGAAACAGTGAGGAACAACTTAGCTTCATGTGGTAGATGATCGTTGGTCGTGCTTGTTGATTTTCCACAACTTTGATCTTAAACTGGACGGGGCTTCTGAGAAAGGAAGAAGGGGAGTTCCTTGGTGGGCAGGCGAGAGCAAGGGTAAAGGAAAAACATGCCATAAGATATCTTTGCCTTCGACCCTACTGATATGAGATACTTTTGCTTTGCATCTCCTCGAGTTCTTGGATCAACTCAAACTTTTCCTGCATCGTCTGTGAGATACTTTTGCTTTTGAAGAAGTATTTTCCCACAGGTTTATTCTTGAACTGGGCTGGAGGGGCTCGAAGATGAGTACTCGAGAGCAAGACTAGGTAAGCAATCAGGACCTCTCTTTCTCTTTGTTTTTCAGATGAAGGTGAGGAGAAAGCATGATATGAGATACATTTGCTTTTAACCTTTATGATATGAAATACTTTTGCTCTTGATGACTTGTTTGCAGAGGTACTCCAGGGAATGAGGAATACTGAGTAACTCGAGAGGTTTCTTTGGGAATACATTCTCGGAGATAAAGAAATGTTTGAGTAAGTCTGCCTTTGCTATGGAAGGCGAAGGTTGACACTTATAGGAATTTCTTCACAACCGGTACTATTCTCTTACTCTTGTCGGCAACCAGTGGATGATTGAACAGTAAGGCTTACGCGCTTTCTGACAAAGTTACCCGTATTTCCCGCAAAGCCAAAGTTGCGTGTGAAAGGTGATGGCACGTCTGGAAAAGTGGATTGGCTCGTGGTTTTTGAGTAGGTCCGGCTTTTGAGAAAGGGGCGCCTCTTCAATTTGCGAGCGGGCACCTCTTTGATTTGCAAGCAGGCGCCTCTTTGATTTGTTCTTTTTATAGAGGCACGAATTTTGTTCCACAACACACTTGAATTGCCTCCCGTAAAAACTCCCTTATTGCACTTCTTTAATCTTGATCAGTCCGATCTCTTCTTTTTCAATACCTTCGGAAAATGCCTTGCCCCTCTGACCGTCGCCTTAACTTGAATGTCAAGGAAGATGATGACTTGTCTTCTCCAAACAACATTTGGCATTCGTCCTTCATATCCCCCAATGGTCCTCTTACAGTTGGGGACTCTATGATGAAGAACGATACAACTGCTACGGTGATTGCTAGAAACCTTCTCACTCCAAGAGACAATAGGTTGCTTTCCAAGCTGTCCGACGAGCTCACTATTCAGGATTCTCTGGCGCTCAGCGTCCAGTATGCAGGCTCAGTCTCAAACATGGGCCAACGCCTTCTTGCTCGATCTCGTCAGGTTGAGTCTTTGATGGCTGAGGTGGCTAGCCTTCGGCAAGAGGTCAGAGGACTCAGGCATGAGAATAAGGAGTGGCATATGCTCGCAACTAGTTACTCAACAAGTATGAAGAGAAAGCTTGACCAGCTGGAGGAGTCAGAAGTTTGGATTCAGAGTGATCATCAAAGGTTTGTGGCATTACTGCAGAGGCATCTTCTACTTTCGTCATCTGGAGTTGCACCAAGTGTTGAGGCTCCAGAAGATCAAACTCTGGTGCTTCGTCTTTCTGGAGCTCCGTCGAGTGCTGAGGCACCACCTGACCAATGAAGGCTATTAGTTTACACATTATTGTAAAATATTTTTGCTTTTTTTTTAATTATTATTATTATATATATATATATATATTTAGAGCTTTTCTACGAAGATCAATGTAAAAACTTTGTTTTACCTTCCCCCACACTTAAACTAAACATTGCCCTGAATGTTTTAAACATAGATTCACACAAACAACTAAAGAACTAAGCAAGGCAAGATAAATGCAGTAAAGAGAAGGGTTTAGGAATGCAAATCTGATTTGGTGAGCAATTCCAAAGTCTCATTTCGTTGAAAGCTTGGGTTGCCTCCTAAGAAGCGCTTGCTTTAATGTCGTACAGCCGGACGAATCCTCCAATTAGGCTCTATTAGACCCCGCGGCATGGATGGATATGTCTTCCATAATGTGCTCTACGAAATTGTCATAATAGGGCTTCAAACGATGTCTGTTTACCTTGAATTCTTGCCCCGTCTTCAAACTCTGGATTTGAACGGCACCATGAGGAAAAATATCAGTAATAACAAACGGTCCAATCCATCTAGAACGTAACTTACCTGGGAATAATCAAAGAATGGAATTGAAAAGTAGAACTTTCTGCCCATTTGAAAACGTTTTGGTTCGAATCATCTTGTCATGAAAGGCTTTCGTCTTCTCCTTATAGATTCGAGCATTCTCGTAAGCTTCATTCCTAATTTCCTCAAGCTCGTTCAATTGAAGCTTCCTATGAACTGCAACGGCATCTATTTCCATATTGAAGGCCTTAACGGCCCAATGTGCTTTATGCTCTAGTTCAACGAGAAGATGGCATGGTTTCCCATAGATGAGTCGAAATAGGGACATGCCAATTGGGTGTTTTGTAGGCTGTGCGATACGCCCACAGTGCATCATTCAGGCGCAAGCTCTAATCTTTCCTCGTTGGCCCAACTGTCTTCTCTAAAATCTGCTTGATCTCACAATTTGAAACCTCGGCTTGCCCATTCGTTTGAGGATGATAAAGTGTTGAAACCTTATGCTTAACGTTGTACTTCTTGAGTAGCGCCTCGATGATTCTATTGCAAAAGTGGGATCTCCCATCACTGATAAGTACTCGCGGCATGCCAAACCTTGCAAATATGTTAGTTCTAACAAAATCTGCGACAACTTTAGAATCATTAGTTCGGGTGGCTTTTGCTTCAACCCATTTCGAGACATAATCAACCGCAAGTAAAATATAATTAAAACCATGATATGAAGGAAAAGGACCCATGAAATCAATACCCCAAACATCAAAAATTTCGACAGTAAATATAGGGTTTGCGGCATTTGGTCCCTTGCACCTATATTGCCCATTCATTGGCAACGATCACAAGTAACACAAAACGTCCTAGCATCCTTAAATATCGTAGGCCAATAAAATCCACATTCTAACACTTTAAGGGCTGTGCATTGTGTGCCAAAGTGTCCTCCACATGCATAAGTGTGATAGAAACTTAAAATTGAGTTAAACTCCAAATTATGCACACACCTACGTATAATCTGATCCGGGCAATACTTCCAAAAGTATGGGTCATCCCAAACATAAAACCTAGCATCTTTTTTCAATTTTTCACGTTGGTTTTTGTTTAGGGTGCTTGGGACTTGCTTAGACACTACAAAATTAACCAAATCAGCATACCATGGCTCACTTACCTCCATGGACATCAACTGCTCGTCCGAGAATGCTTCTGGGATGGGTAATTGCTCCTCGTTATGCACTAAACAACTTAGATGGTCAGCCACCACGTTTCACTGCCTTTCTTGTCCTGAATTTTGATGTCGAACTCTTGAAGCAGCAGCATCCATCGAATAAGCCTTGGCTTGGCCTCCTTTTTTGTGAGCAAGTACTTCAACGCTGCATGATCAGTGTAAACAATCACTTTAGTACCAATTAAATATGAACGAAATTTTTCTAAAGCAAAAACTACAGCAAGAAGTTTTTTTTCCGTAGTGGAGTAGTTCAACTGGGCGTCATTCAAGGTCCTTGAGGCATAGTAGATGACGTGAGGCCTCTTGTCTTTTCTTTGTCCCAAAACAGCTCCAATTGCATAATCTGATGCATCGCACATTAGCTCGAAAGGAAGGCTCCAATCTGGTGGTACAATGATGGGGGCCAAAGTAAGCATCTCCTTAAGGTGTTTAAAGGCCTTTTCGCATTCCTCGTCAAACTTAAAGGGTACATCATTTTGTAGGAGACAGCAAAGGGGGGGGTAGAAATCTTCGAGAAGTCCTTGATGAATCGCCTATAGAATCCTGCATGACCCAGAAAAAAACGAATCTCTCTCACCGAAGTGGGAGAGGGTAATTAGCGCACAAGATCTGTTTTCGACTTATCAACCTCAATTCTCCTTTCCAAAATGATGTGACCTAAAACAATGCCTTGTTTAACCATAAAGTGGCATTTCTCCCAATTTAAAACAAGGTTCATATCCATGCATCATTTTAAGATCAAACTGAGATTATTTAAGCAATCGTCAAATGAATCACCAAAAACACTGAAATCGTCCATAAAAACCTCAATAAAAAATCTGAAAATATACTTACCATGCATCATTGAAAAGTTACTGGAGCATTGCACAAACCAAATGGCATACGGCGATATGCAAAGGTGCCGAACGGACAAGTAAAAGTGGTCTTTTCTTGGTCGTCCGGAGCTATGACAATTTGGTTATATCATGAATAGCCATCAAGAAAACAATAAAAGGAATGACTGGCTCACCTTTCAAGCATTTGGTCAATGAACGGCAAGGGGAAGTGGTCCTTCCTCGTGGTGGCGTTGAGCTTTCTATAGTCGATGCACACTCTCCAACCTGTTTCGATTCGGGTAGGCACGAGTTTGCTGTCTGCATTCTTTACCACAGTGACTCCCGACTTCTTTGGAACGACTTGAATGGGTGGAACCCAACGGCTATCTGAAATTGGATAGATGACCGCACAATCAAGAAGCTTGATAATCTCCTTTTTCACAACATCCATCATGGGAGGGTTGAGACGGCCTTAAGCCTCTCGAGTTGGTTTAGCCCCTCCTCAAGATGTATGCGATGTATGCATGTAGTAGGGCTAATCCCCTTGATGTCGGCTAGGGTCCATCCAATGGCAGTTTTATGATCCTTCAACACTCGAATAAGCTTTTCTTCCTCCAATGCTGTGAGTGATGATGAAACAATGACAGGCAACGTTTTTTTTTCTCCCACAAAGACATACTTCAAATGGTTGGGCAATGGTTTGAGCTCTAGTGTAGGTGCCTGCACCACTGAAGGTAACATCTTGTTAGTAGAAACGGGAATTGACATTGGGATTGAAGACTTACCAACGCAAGGTGGGGATGACTCAAGTGCAGCCATCATCTCCTCAATTTATTCACTAAAACCCATGGCAAAAGCTTCCTCCATGTTGTTGTCGTGCCCTTGCACAATTTCTGGGGTTTGGGTTGTGCTTTTTATTTTTTGAACGATGGTTGTTTCAAGGACATCTCGATCCAATGAGTCAAGAAATTCCTGTGCCAAAGATTCCAAAATATCAATAGAAAAATACGAATGATCATCAATAGGATATTTCATGGCTTCAGAAATATTAAAATCAATAACTTCCCCATCAAATTCCATTGACTATGTCCCTTTGAACACATCGATCTTTGTCCGGGCTGTTTTCATGAATGGTCGCCCAAGCAAGATTAGCAATGGTGTAGTATGGACTGATTCATCCATCTCTAGAATGTAGAAATTAGCCGGGAATACTAAATGATCCACCTGCACTAAAACATCTTCCAAAACTCCTTTTGGATAGACGTTAGAGCGATCAGCTAATTGAATGATTACACCATCTTTTTTTAGTTCCCCTAAGTTCATAGATGCATAGATTAAGTATGGCATTACATTAATTGATGCACCTAAGTCTAGCATGGCATGTTCGAATTTAGTATTGCCAATAACACAAGGAATCGTAAAACTACCCGGATCTTTGCATTTAGGGGGTAATTACCTTTGTAAAACAGCGGAGACATTCTCACTTACCTGGACAACCTCCTTGTTCGAAATCTTCCTCTTTGTTGTGCATAGTTCCTTCAAAAACTTGGCGTACCTTGGAACTTGCTTAATTGCATCAAGGAGAGGGATATTGACTTGCACCTTTCTAAACGTCTTAAGAATGTCCTTCTCAGCTTCCTCCTTCTTCGATTGCATAAACCTGCGAGGGAAGGGCACATTTGGAGGAACGACGTTAGAAATAATACTTTCTTTCTCCGACACAAACTCAATGACAAATACTACATCTTCAAAAGTTTCAGGGACTTTGAACTTGGCCAGATTTACTATGATGGCTGTGGCTTGTCCCGTATCATCAGTCCCAACTTCTTTGGCCTCTGTTTCCTCAAATACATCCTCTTTGATGCATTCAACATATTCTCCAACCACTTCCTTTTCTTGAATCATTCTTCTTGGTGCACAAGTTTCTTTAAACAATTCAACACAACCTGGAATTTGGTGCACCAAGAATTGGGGTATCACCTTGCACCTTTGGAAGAGCTTTTACAATGTCTTTTTCACTCTCTTCGTCATTGGGAATCAAAAACCTGCGAGGAAAAGGGACATTTGGTGGAATAATGTTAGAATGAATTGAATTTGGAACAACATTACTAGAGTTGGACATCATAGGGACTTGAGGGGCTTGCGGCAAAAGTTCTTCTAAACTGCACATGTCGTCCTCCTCATCTTCTTCTTGCAGCAGCAATTCATCCATGTTCGGGCTATGTTTGGATGGTTCTGGGACAACTTCATCCTCCATATCACTTTCCAAAATGATGGCTTCATCAATTTCAACTTCTCCTTTTGAATTTGCCATGTTGGAATTGGGGAGTTCACGTTGCTTTTGAATCTGCGCCATGAATTCCACAATCTGTCCAACTTGCTTCTCTAATTCGTCCACTCTTTTGACTCGGTCTTGCATCTCCTTGTTTTGATTTTCTACTCCCTGTGTCAAAGAGGTGATTAATTGAATAATATTATTATTATCCACCGACGAACCTGAAATTGGTTGGGAAGATTGTGGTGGAGACTGTGGTGGTGCATATGGCCATTGATAGAACTCTTCCGATGGCTGCAATTGTTCTTTTTGTGAGCCCTGCATCAAAGAGATTAGTCATTCAAGAATTTCATTATAACTCATGGGCATACTTGAATTCGATTGGAATTGTTGTGGGGGAGGTTGTGGTGGCTGCATAGATCTTGAATAGAACTCCTCTTCCTACTGCCAATATCCACCTTGTTGAAATTGTTGAGGTTCATCCCACATATAATCTGAATAATCTCTCCAATCCGAATTGTAAGCATTGGAAAACATGTTGTTGCTTGGTTGATCATAGACTTGATAACCCCAAGCATCTCCGTTTGCAGCAAATTGAGGACATTGATGAGTTTGATATCCTTGCTCATAGGGCACATCAAATATAGGAACACTTGGCATTATGGTCCTGTCGGCATTATGAGTCAATTGAGAAGTGAGATGCGCCAATTGAGCTTGCATGGTCGCAAGTGCCATGTCTTGGTCCATTTGTACCTAAAATCAAAGCAAGAAACCAAATCAAATATCAAAAGTAAAATAAGTTATAAATCAAGCAGTTAAGCAAATTGAATTCACAACTCATGAATCACAACTAAAGATAATCAATTCATATTACAAATATGTTCATGGCTTTGAATCAACCTCTAGCCAAAACGAATTTAGTTCCACATATTTGCAATTAAACAACTATAATTGAATTTAAACATGATAAACCAACGTAGAAAACACCTAGAACGCTCCAGCAATCAAACGTCTTGAATGGTTAGCACAGCTCCAAGTCCTCCTCATTTCTTGCAAACATGCGGCACCAAGGTGGGTGTGGTGTTTGGATGGTCTAGGGGATGTTGCAGAGATTGGATAGGTTGAGAAAGTATGAAATGGTGGTAGGGGATGGATAGGAAAAGAGGTGGATGGAAATGGATGGAGGAAGAAAGAAACTTGCGGCAGAAATTGTGTTGTTTATGGAATGTGTTGTAGATGTGGTCCTGTGATGGAGAAGCCTATTTATAGATTTTGAAAATGAATCACCACCACAAAATTTCTTGGTGAAGTAAGTGGATGTTGTAGGTGAAGTGGGTGTTGTAGGTGAAGTGAGCGGATGTTGTAGGTGGAATAAGTGGATGTTGTAGGTGAAGTGGGTGTGGATGTTGTAGGTGAAGTGAGTGGATGTTGTAGGTGGAATAAGTGGATGTTGTAGGTGAAATAAGTGAGTGTGATGTGTTTTTGGGTCCAAAAATAGGAAAGGAGAGGATCCATTAATCTTCAATTTCATCCATCCACTTGGCTCCAAGCATAAGCTAACCATCCAATGCCCAAAAATGCTCCAAAATGCTCCAAATTGCACTTTCTTGCATACTTTGTCATTTGGACCTACAAACACACGAAAATAGCTTAAAATACTAAAATAACTAAGGACTAACAATCTAAATGCAAGAAAACAAGCTAACTAAGTTGTATAAATATACTCTTATCATTGATTGATTATGAGCTTGGAGTCGCCATATACCTCAAGAGGTGTGATTTCCTTGTTAATCGCCATTTGGAGCCCAATGATCAGTGCTTGGTACTCGGTGACATTTTTGGAGCGTAGTTCACTTAGTTGGAAAGAATAAGGTAGTATTTGCCTTTGTGGCGACACGAATACTATTCCTGCCCTCTCTCCGTCTGCTCGTGCGAATCCGTCAAAGAACATCATCCATGTCGAAAAGATGTCAATGTAGAACACACCTCATCATCAGGCAAGTCATCTGAGATTTTACAATCGACTAGGATTGGATGATCGGCAAAGAAGTCTACTAGTGCTTGTCCCTTGACAACTTTCGCTGAGATGTAGATAATCTCGTACTGATTGAGAAGCATCGCCCATTTAGCCAGTCACCCTGTCAAAACTAGTTTGTACATGACGTAGTTGACTGGGTTAGCTTTGGCAACCAAGTGGATAGTGTAAGCATGCATGTAATGTCTGAGCTTCTGAATGGTGAATACCAAAGCAAGGCACATCTTTTCTATCGAGAAATAGTTCAACTCAGCTCCAGTGAGAGTTTGACTGAGGTAATAAAGCCCTCATTCTTTCTAGGATTCATTTTCTTGTGCTAAGAGTGCCCTTACCAAACTTTCTTGAGCAGCGATATACAATATGAGTAGTTTCCCAAGCACAGGTGCCCCCAGGACAAGTGGACTTGACAAATACCTCTTTATGCTTTCAAAGGCATTGTGGCATGCTTTGTTCCATATGAACAAAACATCTTTTTCATGAGTCGACTGAACGGTTGACAACATCTTGCTAGGTTAGAGATAAACCATCTGATGAAAGCAAGTCGTCCTTGCAGACTTTTTAACTCATGTAGATTTCTTGGTTTATGTATGCTTTGAATGGCCTTGATCTTTGATTAGTCTACTTTGATGCCACGGTGCTTGACAATGAAGCTGAGGAATTTTCCAAAAGTGACGCCAAATGCACACTTCAACGGGTTCATCTCAAGGTTTCATTTTTGCAACTTTTTGAACAATATTCACAGATCTTTCAAATGATCTGATCTCTTATTGGTCTTAACCACCACATCGTCTATGTAACACTCTACGTTTTTTTGTAGCATGTCATTGAAGATTTTCTGCATTGCACGTTGATATGTAGCTCCAACATTTTTTAGACCAAACGGCATCACTTTATAGCAGTAGATGCTTTTTGGAGTGAGGAAGGCTGTTAGTTCCTCATCTTTGGGAGCCATGTGAATTTGATTGTATCCAGAGGAGTCATCCATAAATGGCAGTGCCTCGTGGCCAGTGGTTGCATCCACCATGATTTCGATGATTGGGAGGGGAAAATTGTCTTTCGGGCAGGCATCCTTAAGGTCTCGGAAGTCTACGCAAACACATATTTGTCCAGATTTCTTAAGGACAATGACGATGTTGGAGATCCACTTGGGGTATTGCTCATCTCGGATGAAACCTACTTTGATTAGCTTGTCAATCTCGGCTTCTATTTGTGGGATGAGCTCATATCGATAGCGCCTTTGAGTCTGCTTTATCAATCATGTTCTAGGATTGATTACAAGGCGATGCACAGCGATGATGGGGTCAAGGCCGGGCATTTCCTTATATGTCTAGGGAAAGACATCTTTGAACTCTAATAGCAGTTGGTAATATTCTTCTATCTCGTCCGTACTTAGCAGTGCACTTATGAAGCTAGGTTTTGGCTTCTCTTTTGTTCCTAAGTTGAGCTTCTTAAGCTCACCAACCGTGGCTTGCCCTCCATCTTCGAGTTGTGGTGGGGCAGCAGTGACATCTTCCTTGGGGATTTCATTTTCTCTGTCTTCTTGGATTATGATGTGGAAAACGTCTTGGACCTACCATTTATTGCCATCATTTTGGGCTTGTTGGCATGATGATTAGCTGGTGTGGATGATGGTGCGCCTTCTTACTTTCAATAGTCCCTTTGTGTCCACCTTCATGATCTCTTGGCGTTTTATCCTTGAAGGAATAGAGCTTTGAATGTCATCTTTTTCTGCCAGACTGTCGAGCTTTTCTTCCTTTAGCGTTGTCTTTCCCTTTCCGGAAACCTTCTTGGTTTCTTCAAGTCTTTCCAAAACCGACCGTCGCATAGGAGAGCTAGCCATGTTGCTTTGTTTCTTAGGTTTTGACAACCTTTCAAAAACAGAGCTTTAGGATGTTGACGTGTTAAGCCTCTTGAAGACGGAGGTTTAGTCTTGACCACCAATATGATTAAGTGTCGACATTCTAGGTCTTACACAATTCATCTTATTGAAGGCTGACGTCCGAGGGGTGGATTTTAAGCTCTTCTTAACTTTGTTCAATGCTCACGCTGATGTGTTGAGCGCTAACGTTTTTTGCTTTGCTTGAAATCTTCACAAGTACATTTGGGGTGAAGCCGAGTCCAACTTTGTTGTTGTCAACTCCTTAACCATGCTTTTTCAACTTCTTTTAAGTCTCAATGAGGTCATGTTCCTTGTTGTTGACTGTGTTTGAAACCTTCTTTCCAGGATTCGAAGAGGAAGCAAAGTTGTACCCGGCCTTCGACATAAGTTTGTAGGCGTTTAGATCAAAACCTTCTTCAGTCCTCTTGGTTGGAAGAAATCTTGGTGCCACACCCTTTGGTAGAGCTTTTATGAAGCCTTGTGGTGATCCTACAACCTTAGCGTCACTTAGCTGTGTCAGAGGCAAAACTGCATTCGTCTTAAGCAACTTTACATTATCCTTGTGTCATTATGTGTCAGCTTTGCTTACTCCAGTTTCAAACGGGGATTGACCATTATTTCCTCTCGACATCAGGATGAATCGAAAAACGAGTGTGTTCGGTCCTATTGAGGGCGTCCTACTCTCTTTGGTTGTTGCAGGTTTAGCAGGCTCATCATCGTTTATGCTTGAAAATGGCACTACTTCTCCTTCATGCTTTTTGGGCATGGCTTACCACTCCTGCTTTTTATGTGTTATTTTGCATGTGGAATTGATCTCTTTTGGAAGAGCTTCGAGCACCATGTCTTTCTCCATGTAGAACTTGGCATCTGCAAAGTGTGATTCGGCTCTGGTGAATGGATTGGTATTGCCTCGGATCACCTTTACTTCTTCCCGGTAGAATTTTAAGCATTGGTGAAGGGTGGATGGCACTACTCCATTCTCATGGATCCAAGGCCTTCCTAAAAGCAAGCTGTATGAAGTTCTTGCATCAATCATGTGGAATATCGTGCTTAATTTAAGTTCACCAATGGTCATCTCCATTCGGATCATGACTATCGCTCTTTGTCCTCCTTGGTTAAAACCCTGGATTAGCAGACTACTTAGGGATAGTTCATCCGCTTTGATGCCAATTGTGGTCATTGCTGACTTTGGCATGATGTTCATGGTTGATCTACCATCCACAAGCATGCGGTTGGCTTTGTGCTCCCATACGTACCCCGAGATGAAGAGATGACGCTTGTGAGGTTTTGATCCCAGCACTAAGTCTTCGTCAATGAAGTTGATTGCGTCTTAGGGCAGCACAACATATGGCATATTCATGTGGCTAAAGCTTTAAGCCTTCGTTCTTGCTTTCTTGTATCTCGTTGTTGTCGAGACTTGCCAAGATCGCTATCAGTGCTTTTCGCATCTCTTTGGACAATTGTAATGCTTCCTTGATGCTAACATGTGTTGGCAGACCTTCTTTGGGCGTGAAGGTCTTCTGTTCCTCGACGGCAATAACTTTGTCTTTTAAAGGTTCTTTTACTTCAACCATGTGATAGGCAACAATAGTGCACCATTAAAAGAAGTCCTTCGGGAAGTACTCGTGCAAGGAGACAAGAATGCGTGGCTCTTGCTCCATAGGTTTCCCAGCGTATGTTGGCTTACCAACTCTTGCGCTTTTTTTGGGCTTCCTATTGTTGCGGCAGCAGTGTTTTCTCCCTTCCTTCAGCTTTGGCCTTGTGGCTTGTGGTTTTGGCTTCCTCGTCTTTTTGTAGGTCACAAGGTTCATCCTTCATTATCGCCAATAGGTGCATCTTAGTTATTTTTCCCCAATGATGGTTGTGCAAAAGGTGCCGTGTGATTTGAGCATTGATGGGGATAGTCATGCGTCACCTAAAAAGGCACGGGATCAAAAAATCCAAACACGATCATTGTAGTGTGTGTTGCGGCCGTGCTTTCTAGGTCGAGTTCAATTTGCCCTTGTTGTGCCAGCTTCATGTTAAGTTCCTTGAGGATGAAGCACTTGCCAATGGGATGACTCACAATACGATGGTACTTGCAATACCTGGGATCGTCAACGCAATTCATTTGTTTAGAACGCTTGCATTTAGGCAGCTCAATTACCTTTCTCTTCAATAGGTTTTCTAGCATTGCAGCCATGTCAGAGTCCAGAAAAGAGTATGTCTTCTGCTTTAGTTCCCTCAAGGTGTTTTTGTACCTATCTTGGGTGCGAGAAGGCTCACCCCATTTTATCTCATTTGCTTTGTTCTTGGAGGATATTTTGACAAGTGTGAAAGAGGTCTTGGTTGGGGAAGTGTTAATGGTAAAGGCTTCATTAGCGAGCTTTTTCCCATGATTGTCCACCTTTGGAGCAAACACATTATCCTTCTTGAAGTTGGTGATTGGCTCCTTTTTTCCATGATGAGAGATGCTCAACTCCATGTCATGGGCGTGGGTAGCTAACTCTTCAAATGTCCGTGGTTTGATGCCTTGAAGGATGTAGTGTAATCCCCATTGCATACCTTGGACACACATCTCGATTGAGGAGATCTTTGAGAGTTTGTCTTTGCAGTCAAGGCTTAGAGTGCGCCATCAGTTGATGTAGTCAACGACTGGGTCGTCCTTCCATTGCTTTATACTTGTCAGCTATAACATGCTTGCAGTGCGACGGGTGTTATAGAAGCGGTTCAAGAACTCCTGCTCTAATTGTTCACATCTGTTGATGGACTTAGGCTCTAGGTCCGTGTACCAGTCGAATGCATTTCCCTTCAGAGAACGGCCAAACTACTTCGCGAGGTAATCTCTTTCCGTCCCCGTGTTGTTGCAAGTTTCAACGAAATGGGCAACGTGCTGCTTTAGGTTTCCCTTTCCATCGAACTACATGAACTTTAGTTGATAACCCTTCGGCATCTCTAAGGTGTCAATCTTTTTGGAGTAAGGAATATCATACAACATGGAAGTATGTGAGCTCCCTTCGTACTACACCTTGATGGTGCTGGTGATCACTGTTGCAGCTGCTGGATAGAGAGAAATCCCATGAGCATCGCTGCTTGGTCTGGCTCCAGCTTCTCTACGATTTTCTCCACCAGGGGCATTTTTTCTTCATTAGTTTTTCTTTTTAGTGGATCAATCTTTGGGTCAACTTTCACATCATGATGCGCCTCCAGTTAGTTAACGAGTGTGGCAATTTGCAAGTCTTTCTCCTCCACAGTCCATGTGAGTTTTGTGATCGCTTCATTCATTTAAGCTAGCTGCCCTTAGATTGAAGTTGCTTCAGTGGTCATGACTTGCATGGCTGTGCTACTGTTTGAGTCGGCATCATAGAGCAAGAACTCGAAGTACTTCTTCGAACTTTCCTCCCTTGGTGCTCTTAGCGAGGCCAGAGTGATCATGGGATTGTGCCTTGGGTGCTCTTGCTCATTTGGCAAAGTTGATGCAAAGGTAGAAGATACGGCAGAAAGTGCTCTTGCCTTACTTCAAGTTGTGACACCAACATGCCACCACTTGTGGTGAGGACGCTCTTGTTCTTTGCGTTGGTTGCAGGAACAACTTGGACTTTCCTGGATGGCATTTGTGCTTTTTGCAAATTTAAAGATAGAGATGAGAGGTAGAGATTGTCCCATTGTGCGTGCCAATTTTGTAAACAGGAAAATTTCCTGAAACAAGAAAACATGGTATAGATTTGTTAATGGGTTGTTGATCCAATGGGTCGTCAAGGCTTAATCTTGGGATGAACAGTGGTGTAGATTTGTTGATGTTATTGATCCAAAGGGCCGTCTGGGCTTAATCTTGGGATGAACAGTGGTGTAGATTTGTTGATGTTGTTGATCCAAAGGGGCGTTCGGGCTTAATCTTGAAGGAAGGTCTCAAGGATTTGGCGAAGAACAAAGAAAGCTTTCTCGATCCTTCGGGATTATTGGGAATTCGGGAGGTTAGATGTTTGAGAGCTTTAGAGTTTCAAAGCTTCAAGATTTTTGTGAAGTGAATTGGTCCCCTTTAATGAATGAAATGGCCTTGTATTTATAGAATTTTTCAAGGCCTAATTTTGAATATAATACTCAGATGAAATAAATCATTTCTGCCAAGTGTTGATATGTGTCCTATTTGATGACTTTTTCGACTCTTTTCAATTTTTTGTTGAGTCACACGCTACGTGTAAAATTTATGTGACGCATAAGTGTTGAAATTTTAATTATTGGTCAACATTTATTTCACCAAAATTTGGATGTCTACAAACACTTCATACTTTATTTGTTTCCATGGACTTCATTTCATCTACCATTGCATCTTTCCACAATATTGCTTGTTCAGTATTCATGGCTTGTTCGAAAGTCATTGGGTCCTCTATCACATCCTCAGCAACATCAACTTCTTGAAAATATACTAGATAATCATCAGGGATAGCTGATTTTCTAGTTCTTGGTGGCTGCATTCTTCTCACAAACATGGCACTTGTTTCATTGGGTGGAGTTGTTGCTTGCGATGATGACCCCACCATGTTAGTTAAAGAGCTAGTTACCTTAGTTGAAGGGTCCTGCCATTTCAATTGTCTCACTACCTCCAATAGCTCCATTAATATAATTAGCATGCAACTCCATTAGCGGTTGAGTGTTAATTAGGGTCCCACGAATGCCATGCATGGCAATTGTGTTAATCTCTTTATCACCAAGTAACACATCATTATTCTTATCTGGTTGTAATATGTCACCTTCTACAAACCACAACCCTTCATTCTCATTATCTTGTATTTCTTCACCATTTTCAATGAATTTAGCCACTCCAGTTTCAAAGATTCTATTTATGAGGTTTGGTGAATAGAACCTGTACCCTTTAGACTTGTCAGGAAATACCACGAAATTGCACAATACTGATCTTGGATCCAATTTCTTCTCTCCAGGATTCTAAATTCTAGCCTCTGCAAGACATCCCCATACATGTAGGCAATTCAGGCTCGGCTTTTGTCCAGTCCATAGTTCACAAGGTGTTTTGCACACTGCTTTCGATGGCACTCTATTCAAGACATGGTTTGCCATTTTCAGTGCTTCACCCCCACAAAAATTGAGGAAGGTTTGGGTGACTCATCGTGCTTCTAACCATCTCCATAAGGGTCCTGTTTCTTCTTTCAGCCACACCATTTTGTTGTGGTGTGCCTAGACTTGTATATTGAGCCTATATACCACATTTTTCCAAGTATAACACCATAGCTCCCTTAGCTTGAGCAGTTTCAATATACCTGCAATAATATTCTGCTCCCCTATCAAACCTTAACACTTTAATGGACAAATCCAATTGATTCTTAACTTCAATTTTCAAAATCTTAAAACAATTTAGCACTAAAGATATTTCTGAGATTAAATAGAGATAAGTGAACCGTGAAAAATCATCAATAAAGGTTACAAAATAAACATTTCCACAAAGAGTCCTTGTGGGAAAAGGACCACACTTATCCGAATGGATGATTTCCAAAGGTTTTAGACTTCTTGTTGAATTTTTCTTCCTTGTATTGGTTAATTTTCCCTTAAAACAATTAACACAATTGACTAGGTCATTGAAGTCCAAGTTTGGTAAAATTCCTTCTTTTATTAACCGTTCCATTCTTGCCCTAGAAATGTGGCCTAGTCTACGATGCCAGAGCATGGAAGAATTCTCATTCAAACTCAATCTTTTAGTTTACAAGAGAACATCACTTGATTCTAAAATAAAACCACTTGAAAGCTTTAGCTTGAGGTTGCCTATTGCTTCCTCAACTACTTTATTTCCATTGCCAACATAAACTTGAAAATCATCACTTCTTTTTGTTGCAGTTCCTCTTGTGAACCCCTGCAACAAATTAGTAATATGAACCAAACAACCAGTGTCAAACCACCAAGAATTTGGAGGGACTTCAACAAGATTAGTTTCAAAACAAACAAAAATTTCAACCAAATTTGTACCTTTCTTATTTTTCCAAATCTTTCTTTTGTCACAATCCCTTTTCATGTGCTCAAGCTTTTTGTAAAAATAACACTTGATTTTGTCCATATAATCCTTATGTGTCACTAGTCCCTTATAGGAGGATGCATATTGTGCAGAAGTGAAATTGTTGTCAAGATTAGGGACTTTACCAGAGTTGTAAGCCATTGTCTTACCCTTGTCAGCATACACCATATTAACGGTGTGAAAAACTTCATCCCTTTTAATTCTTGCTTCTTCCTGTGCACAGATCAAGATCAAGTTGTCCAATGCCCATTTCTCCTTCTGAGTATTATAGGAGATCTTCAGTTGGTTGAACTTTGGAGGCAATGAATTCAGGGCCATGTGGACTATGAATGCATCGTCAATGGGAACATCCAATTCTCTTAGTTTAACAGTAGTCTCAACAAGTTTAAGAATGTGCTCTCTCACACTCTTATTCTCATCAAGTTTCGGGGTTGTTAGGGTCGTCATTAAATCTCCCATTTGTGTCTTCTCAGACTCTCTGAACTTCGCTCACATAGCTTCCAAGAAATCTTTAGCTTTGTCACATGCTGCGAAGCCACCCCTCACTGTATCACTTATAGTCCTCTTCATCACCATCAAAGTGATGGTCAGAGAGTGCCCGATGACGTGTTGGGGTCGTGTGTGGGCTGGTTGACAGCCAAGTGAGCTCGAGCTGCCTCTGCAACGATTTGGGCTGCAGTGGCTTGGGTTGCCTAAATGGCGGCTTAAGCTGCTTCTCTATGGACTTGGACATCCTGCCCAGAGTTTTGGTAGTCTTTGCGCTGCAAGGGCAACGGTGCAAGAATTTGGGTCACAGCCTGGTAGCCTTGCCATGGCTACTGAGTTGCGACGAAGGTGATGGTGCGACTGCGCTACAGCGGAGGCTCTTCCCACCGTTGCTTTGAGCCTTAAGGATCGACGTCTTGGGGCTACATCTTTGTGTTCACTCTCTGGTCCAAATCCTTGTATGTACAGGGTTCTGTTTGTCATGGTTTATGAATTTCCTACCATTGTATCCTTTCTCCAGGGATTGATTAAGAAACTTTTCTAGGAAAAATTAATTGATATGATGTGTGAGAAATTTAACATAACAAAAAATTCAAGAAACCAAATGCGAGAGGCTTCTTCGAGTATTTGAATTAGCTCTCAATGAAAGCACCAATTGTCAATGTAAATTTCCATCATCTCTAACTTTGACAAAAATGCACCTGCAAAACAATCAACACATTTGATCAATAACCTAAGCCTCACGCGCACATGGGGTGAGGGATCTCGGATGCGTAAGTTAATTTTCCTAAAAACGAGTAAGTGTTTAGGGCTTTTTATGGTTGTAAATGCTTGCCGAAATTTTGTATAAATGGAGGTACTTATAGAGGAGTGGCCGACCATGGTGTTAGGGTTTTACCCTACACATGGCGACATCCTATTGGCCAAGGTTTATGGAGAAATATTCTCAAGATATTAAATAGGAAATAATATCTTGAGATAATGGAGTAAATATCCCTAATTGATTTAAATAGGGATCACTTACTTGAATTAAGTCAATCTTCAATTGGGAATGTATTAAAGATGGGAATTAGGTAATTAATCCTTATCTTTAAATAGGGATTACTTACTTGACTAACTGGGGTAGTCGTATTTAGCTACTTGGACCTTCAAGGGCTCTGAGCTAGGCCTGGGAGAATCTGAGAAGTCTGCCCATTTAATGAGGGCAATCTTGTCTTTCTTGAGTAAAGGTCCACGTGTCGCCTCTAGGACTTTTGAGATTATTTAGGCTCGACAAATGATAGATTACATTGTTAAGATATTTAGTATTTGAGGGAGGGTGAGGACAATTGGTGATTATGACGTCAACGGGGTGATTTTCTTCCCAATGATTACTAGGACGAACATAGATGTGAATTAAAATAGAGCATTTGATATATAATTTGGAAGTATTTTTTAAATGATTGAAAGTGATTTTGATGAAATTTCTTGGAGCATTTGGTTTCAAAAGCATACATTTAAAAATCACCATCATCATATCGTAGTTTCAATTGGTCATATTTTACTATATTTTCAAGTGCATCAACTCTACAATGGCTATTAGGACGGAAAAATCTTCACAACCAAGTACAATTCTCATTCAGCTTCCTTTAATAATTTATTATACTTATCGGGGTTGTGGATAGCTCTTCGTCCATATTAAGCTAAGTATTAGGGAAAGCATCATTCAATATCTCCATCACTTGGTAGTCATCAACACGGCAAGATGTAGAAGGTGCATGCCAAATGTCCCATTGCCGAAAGACGTTGACGCTATAACGGGCGATTTTGCATGATAAATCCAATTTGAATAACAGTGTACCATCCCTTTCGTATACAAGTGATATCAGTCTTTGTCCAATGCCATCCAAAAACAATTATTATGTTTCATGCAAGGACACCTAATACTCTTTGTCCATTACACATGTATTAAGATAATTTACTCATCATAATGATTTAAAACACGCTTCATCGCCCCCTTATGCCTCCAGTAATGATCCTATCTAATTCAAAAGTGCATTTTCTATGTTGCGGTTTGCAAAGCACATGACTATTTCTGATCGTAAAAAATTTGGCAGCATCTCCCCAGGGTTCCCCACGTGCATGATGCAGATATTACAGATAAATATCTAGTATGCACTCAAAGAACATTAGGGGGATACCACATAATTTTCCACGAACGGAACTTAGCCAAGTTCATTTCAAACCATAAACACATACTACTACACTCATGAACTGGGAAATTCATGATTCAGTTAGATCGTGGAGAGGCATTCTGCTTCTACACACGCGTCCAATAGAATCTCAAATGGGTCTAAGGTTTTTTTCCAATTTATTATACAAATTTAACCAACATAATTAACTTCATATAAACAACTATGAAATTTTAACAAATTTCACACTACGAATTCTTACACTAATGTTGTACAAATTAAATTCACCTAAACTACATGTATTTCAATAACACAAACTCAAAATTTCACATCATACAAAATTTCAACATAAATAAATATCATAATTAAATAAATCAAAGAGTCATACATTTCCTTTTATTTACAATTAAATAAATTCAAAGTTACTATTTATAATTAAGACAAATACATACATTTCTTTTAATTTACTTCCAATCCAGTCACAAACCTACATAAATCAAAATTAATTAATTACACATTTGAAGAAAAAAATTAATCAAAAAATAAAAATAAACTAATCTTCAATTAATTGGGAGAGGAAGAGATGGCGGAGAGAGTGTATGTTTGTGGGTAAGAGAGAGAGGTAGAGAGATGCAGGGAGAAGCAGTGGTCGTGCGGGGGGTGGGGAAAGCATAGAAAGGAAACGGGTAGAAAGAAGAAGGCACATACCTAAATGGTGAAGTAGGGTTTGCGTAATGGAAATGCTCTACGTGCATCGTCGCTCAGTTGTCGGGCAAACATGTTTGGCTCGTTTTTTAACACGTTAGCATGGTCCTTTACTAGATGAATTGAAACTATTGGTTGAGGGAACTGTCCGTCCGGAAAATTGAACTTAGCCGACCAACCAATGTGTCGTCCCACAATCCTCAACAAATTGTGCACCAATTTTTTTCCTTTGCGCCAAAATCTTGCCCTACGACGTTTTGTCTCCTAAAAATTTGAGTAATCCCTTAACATTGACCAAATTCACCCTACAAACTGGTTATTTCCTTAGATAAAATGTTTGTTAGCCGATGAAATTTTTCCATCGGGCAAGGTTTAGTAGGGTGACCTTATTTTCTAATAGTGGGTGAGCTTTTAACATATATGGAACAATATCTCACAATTTTTGCGCATATATAGATACGTGCCAAAAATGGCATTAAATATGGAACCATATTTCACAGTTTTTTCATTTGTTGCTTTGGTGGATAAGAACTAATTAACTAAATTGTGTTCTAGAATTAAGATAAATCGAAATATGTTCATTGATCGATGACAGTACTGGATAACAGTGTTTGTTTCCATGAACAGCAACATTTCGGACAAATGGATATAATTTGTATATATAGTACTTGATTAAAAGCTCATTTTCATATCTAATTATCTCTCTCTCTCTCTCTCTCTCTCTCTCTCTCTCTCTCTCTCTCTCTCTATGTTAAGTGATCTCTTCATTCCTCTCTGATAAGTTATCTTTTGTCTCTCTATCTATCTATCTATCCATTTATCTAGCTCTATAGAAATGGAGATGGTTGAATAGAAAGCAGAAAATAACATCATCTCCGGCCAACCCCAGAATAGTATTGCAGACTTCGATCCTCCAAAGAAACCCAAGGCAAAATGTTCGTTGTTGCTTGTGCCGTTTTGACTTCAATGACGTCTATCTTACTGGGTTACGTAATTGTTCCTTAAAACTCATGGATATCGTTAGTGGTTGTGATTCGCTAATGATAAACTCATTCTCCACTCCTGTTATTATTTGATTTTAATATTATCTTACTATTGCAGTCCACCATTCTCTGTTCCTACTCTTTTTGTTTGGGAGAAACTTCTCCATGTTAATTTCAATTTTATTTACAGATATTGGTGTAATGAGTGGAGCGTCTCTCTTCAAGTGAATTTGATGTAAAACATATATAAATATGAGCTTATCAAATACCCCCACACTTAGCTTTTGCTAGTCCTCGAGCAAAATAAAGAAAACATGAAAAAGTAGTAACACGAAAAACATTAGCTTCCCCCTATGTGACCCTCATAGAATTTCATTCAAGAAAACAAATCCTCAAGAACCATAGCTAGCACCAAAGAAGCTAATCCAAGTTCATCTTCCTTATTCAAATATTAGCAGTAACCTTTTAATCATCCTTGAAGTGTAGTGTGTGATATAGCCATGCTAATGCAATTTCAAGTTTTTTTTTGTTTTTTGTAAATCACCATATGCAAACTAGTGACCTTCTCGCGGGATATACACTCAATCACATATGTGTTTAGTTTTAATGTGTTTCGCTCAAAGAATCAAATGTGAAGGTTCTACCATAAGCTTGCATAAAGATCACTTCTCCACTATCATAATTGCAAAACTTAAATCAAGAGGACTTTTATTGGATGTAATGAGGCTTAGGGAGAGGGTTATTGAAATAAAAGAATAGGTAAACACAAGTTCCAAGCTACATGCAAGCAATTCTTTTGTTGAGATTTATAAGAACTCAAGCTCTCCAGCGATTCTTCCAACACCTCCAACCACACCCTTAGACTGAAACTTTAAAAACTTTTTATTTTCTTTGTATGCAATTTTTCTTTTTCATCTTTTTTTTTCACAAAACTAAATACAAGCATGAAATACCCCCACACTTATTTTTTTGCCAAACTCCTTCAAAGTACTTCACAAACATTTCTCATAAGACAATCTCACACTGCTCACTAGCTAGCTTGGAAAGGGTAAGGAAAAATGTTTGAGGTATAAGGGTAGACATATCTGGTGATAAGAAACAAAAGACTCAACATATACGACTCAAATTAGCAATCTAATGATATCATTTTTCTTTGGGAAACATGGTTATTTGGGCCATGGTGGGAAACCTAATGCCTCTATCATTCTCAAGTTCATGCAATCAATGACAAACATTTCGAAAGATCGTTACACAAGTTCTAGAGATGTATCTCACATAAGTTCATCACACATGAAAGAATAGGAGTGCATGAAAAATGCACACTTTCAATAAGCTCAAAAACTCACATAGGATGTATATGGTCACTAAATTCACATCTGAAGCTTTAAGTCATGCTTTAGTTTCACATCAACAAGGCTATGTGCATTTGGTTTTTCAAAGATGATCAAACATGTACAAAACTAACAAGAGAATTAGGAATTTCACACAACACATGTTAACTAAGTTCTTGATCATCATGGTTCAAATTTGATCCAATTATATCATTGGGTCGGGAAACTAACAAAACTCTAATTCCAAACAATAAGGAAAACAACACCATATTTTTGGATTTTTAAATCTTCCAATTTTTTTTTAAAAATTTTTTTTAAACAAAACTAATTAAGAAAACAAAAAGCAACAACACGGAAACAAATGAAACCAGTTCATAGTCGAAGGTACAAAAAAATTCAATTTGGTCATTTTTTATACTCTTTACCCCCAAACTTAAATTGGACATTGTCCCCAATGTCAGAAAACACTATAATCCAAATAAATTAAAATGAATTAATAATAAGAAACAAAATAAAGCTATAGGACTAAAAACTTCCCTAATTTGCAGTAAAATCAAGCGATGACCCCCAAGCTTAAATTCTGCAATCAACTTCAAGGGTGGAAATAACCAAAAGTTCCTGCAAAGAAAAGAAATAATTCAGTTAAGTATGCAAGAAAATGTACAAAATGCAAACGAAAAATTGAAAATGACAATAAAAGACAATGAATAGAAATATTAGGTGATCTTTGGTCGTGCTTGTTGACTTTCCACAGCTTTGATCTTGAACTGGATGGGACTTCTGAGAATGGAACAAGGAGAGTTCCTTGGTGGGCAGGCAAGAGCAAGGGTAAAGGAAATACATGCCATAAGATATCTTTGCCTTCGACCCTGCTGATATGAGATACTTTTGCTTTTGAAGAAGTATCTAATGGCATATCCTCGAGTTCTTGGATCAACGCAGACTTCTTCTGCTCTTCGATGCAACTTAGACTCCTTCTGCATCGTCTGTGAGATACTTTTTCTTTTGAAGAAGTTGAAGGAAAAATTTTGTCCTAACTAAGAACATGTGAGAACATTTGAACACATATGCAAACTAATAACACTTTAAACTAGGCATGCATTCAAAAGCAATTCTAAAACCCATGACTTTCAAAGCCTAGAGAATAGTGAACCATAAGACTCTTTAACAACATTAAAGAGAATGAAGGATTTGAGATTCATTACCCTTGAAGCTCATCCTTGTTTACACAAAGGATTCACCCAAGTGGAGGACCTTCAAGTCACCTCCTAACTCCTTGGATCTTCCTTGTGATTTTCTTCTTTGTTGATGCTCCTTTGCTCCTTGAGGATATGAGGAAAGGATCTCCAAGAACACCAAAGATTTGGTGTCTCTAAGTCTCCACACCAAGGATGTAGTGTGAAGAGAAGATGGATGACTTAGAGAGTTTTTTATGCTAGTAAAACCCTCTAAGTGGCCGGCCTCTATGGAGAAAAAGAGAAAAATGTTTCTCCTCTTTGCCTCAAGAAAACCCTAGTGAGAGAATGGCTATAAATTTGCTTTTATACCACCTCACATATGAGTGGCAAACTTGCAATTAACCCAAGTTTGCTACCCCTTCACCCTAGGCCGGTTTTGGCTTCATTTTTGGGTTAATTTCCATTTAATTTTTTGTTGTCACACAACCTAAACTCAATGGGCCTTGTGGACCAAAACCCTTTTGGGCCCCGAAACCCAAAACCTGAAGGAAAAATTTTGTCCTAGCTAAGAACATGTGAGAACATTTGAACACATATGCAAACTAATAATACTTTAAAGTAGGCATGCATTCAAAACAATTCTAAAACCCATGACTTTCAAAGCCTACAGAATGGTTAACCATAAGACTCTTTAACAACATTAGAGAGAATGAAGGATTTGAGATTCATTACCCTTGAAGCTCATCCTTGTTTACACAAGGGATTCACCCAAGTGGGGGGCCTTCAAGTCACCTCCTAGCTCCTTGGATCTTCCTTGTGATTTTCTTCTTTGTTGATGCTCCTTTGCTCCTTGAGGATATGAGGAAAGGATCTCCAAGAACACCAAAGATTTGGTGTCCCTAAGTCTCCACACCAAGGATGTAGTGCGAAGAGAAGATGGATGACTTAGAGAGTTTTTTATGCTAGTAAAAACCCTCTAAGTGGCCGGCCTTTATGGAGAAAAAGAGAGAAAAATGTTTCTCCATTTAATTTTTAGTTGTCACACAACCTAAACTTGATGCGTTGTAAACAACACACAAATTAAACCCTCTTTTTGACAATTGTAGTAAAGATGTAAGTAGGGTATCGTTCTAGACCGGGGATTAGGAGGGATTGCTAATGCACCTAACTGACTTAAAAATATTAAACAAGACTCAAAAACACAAAACAAAACTCTAAAACAGAAAGCTAAACTATAATAACTTAAAACACACCAGAATAGTCAAAACAACACAAAACAATCAAATTAACCCAAATTAGACACTAGGGACTGATTTGGACGAAAATAAACTCAAAAGACTAACTAAACACAAATCTAAACAGATTCTAGCTAAATTAATATAACTTAAAGATGGGGGATTGGTTTTTGATGAAAATTAAAAGACAAAGTAAATAACTTGCAGATTCTAAACAAAGACATAAAACTAAGTGAATTGATGGATAGATGGACTAGCTAGAGGGTTCTTCTCCACACATGACACACTTGCATACAAACCAATTTTCAGTTGTTCTTTCAATAAACCATGAATCTTAACACCCCAAATTAACCGTGAACAGCACTTTTTTAACCTTCAAGTTTTCCTTTAGTTCTTGAATTGGACGGAAAAGCGCATACAACAATTCAAAACATTCTTCAAAAGTCCCCTATGTGAACAGCACAATACAGATACAATCAAAGATCATTAAGCTTTGTGAAAACTATAAGCATTGACGAGGCATTCGTAACTATGAACAGCATGATACTCTTGCCAAGAATTCACTTAACGTGATTGTGACTAGCAACCTCCACTACTTGTGAATATAAGTTCATAACCATTAGGTGAAACTCCCTTATATTCTAGCATCAAATTCATGCATGCAAACTAAGTATGCATCCTTAATCGACATACAAGAATAAGTTATAAATCAAGTAGTTAACCAAATTGAATTCACAACTCATGAAATCACAACTGAAGGTAATCAATTCATATTACAAATATGTTCATGGCTTTGAATCAACCTCTAGCCAAAACGAATTTAGTTCCACATATTTGCAATTAAACAACTATAATTGAATTTAAACATGATAAACAAAAGTAGAAGACACCTAGAACTTTCCAGCAATCCAACGTCTTGAATGGTTAGCACAGCTCCAAGTCCTCCTCCTTTCTTGCAAACATGCGGCACCAAGGTGGGTGTGGTGTTTGGATGGTCTAGGGGATGTGGCAGAGATTGGATAGGTTGAGAGAGTATGGAAGGGTGGTAGGGGATGGATAGGAAAAGAGGTGGATGGAAATGGATGAAGGAAGAAGGAAACTTGCGGCAGAAATTGTGTTGTTTATGGAATGTGTTGTAGATGTCAATTGGTCTTGTGATGGAGAAGCCTATTAATAGATTTTGAAAATGAATCACCACCACAAAATTTCTTGGTGAAGTAAGTGGATGTTGTAGGTGAAGTGGGTGTGGATGTTGTAGGTGAAGTGAGTGGATGTTGTAGGTGGAATAAGTGGATGTTGTAGGTGAAATAAGTGGATGTTGTAGGTGAAATAAGTAAGTGTGGATGTTGTAGGTGAAATAAGTAAGTGTGGATGTTGTAGGTGAAACAAGTGGATGTTGTAGGTGAAGTGAGTAGATGTTGTAGGTGGAATAAGTGGATGTTGTAGGTGAAATAAGTGAGTGTGATGTGTTTTTGGGTCAGAAAATAGGAAAGGAGAGGATCCCTTAATCTTCAATTTCATCCATCCACTTGGCTCCAAGCATAAGCTAACCATCCAATGCCCAAAAATGCTCCAAAATGCTCCAAATTGCACTTTCTTGCATACTTTGTCATTTGGACCTACAAACACACGAAAATAGCTTAAAATACTAAAATAACTAAGGACTAACAATCTAAATGCAAGGAAACAAGCTAACTAAGTTGTATAAATATACTCCTCTCAAAACTCAATGGGCCTTGTGGAACAAAAACCCTTTTGGGCCCCGAAACCCAAAACCAACTTAAAAGCCCAATACGAACCTTTCGTATAATTAATTAACTAATTAATTAATCTTTACCATTCTCAATTAAACCATTTTATTGCTTATCCATCTCTTTTATATCTTCATATTCATCCTTACTTGGTGTACGATCCATTAGGTTCCATTTAGCGAGGCAGTGGGCGATTGTTACTCTTAACGATCGATTGTGAATTGAAACTACATTTCAATTCTCCCTTTGATGAAGATTAGTGTTTGCTAATCCTCAGGGCTTCCACAAACCATGAGTGACACCTAGCAGTATGTCATGGCTATCCAAGCTAAGTAGAAGTGGTTGGAGAACCTATTCAGTTACAACTACAATGCAATACGGTCCTTCTCTAATACAATATTCTTGATCACATTGTTTAAGTGATAGTTTGTTTCATGTCTACTATCCAATGTGATACTTCTCTATATGATTCAATTGAATATGATTTGGAACAAACTTCCTAAGTCATATTCATATACTTTGGCCAAAGACTCTCGAATCATATCTCAGAGTATTCTCCTTCCACCATGGAAGGTTAGAGATCCCTTGTTGTGCATTCATATGCCTACATGACTAGATAGCTTGACCCCAACAATGTCGCGGATTGTCAATGCCCAATTGGCAATCCTATGGCTAGGAACGTTTTAGGAATGAACATAAGAGAAAGGTCTCGTTAATCCAACTCACTTAGATTACTTCTCTCTTAGATTAAATACATTCCTTGGATTCCCTTATTGCTTAAACACATAATACAATAAATAGTGATTAACAATAAGCTTTGCCCTTTATTAAACATATTATAGTTTAACACAATAAGTATTCTGAAAGCTATTACATCAAATGAGTGGCTTTATGGGCATACTTCCAACAATCTCCCACTTGCACTCAAAGCCACCTTCCCATGTATCTAATACCCATCTTTTCCATATGGCGGTCAAGTTGGATTTGAGACATTGGCTTCGTTAGTGGATCTGCTACGTTATCGGCTGAGGCAACCTTAAGGATGTTGATTTTCCCCTCGGCAGCATATCTTCTAATGATATTAAAGCGTCTGTCAAAATGGTTGTTCTTTTGATGAGCCCTGGGTTCCTTGGCTTGAGCTATCGCCCCACTATTATCACAGTACAAAGTTACTGGTGATGTAATGGTTGGAACCAATCCAAGTTCAGTAATGAACTTCTTCACCTAGAACGCTTATTTGCCGGCTTCAGCTGCAGCGACATATTCAGCCTCTGTCGTGGAATCAGCAATTACATCTTGTTTCTTGCTTTTCCAGCTGACAGCCCCACCATTCAGAGTGAACACATATCCGGAGTTGGAACTTCTATTGTCGACGTCAGATTGGAAATCTGCGTCTGTATAGGCTTCCATTCGCAACTTTGTCGCTCCTCCATAAACGAGGAACATATCCTTAGTTCTTCTTAAGTACTTAAGGACCGTCTTGACAGTTGCCCAATGTTCTGATCCTGGGTTAGATTGATATCGACTAGTAATGCTCACAGCATACACGATATCAGGCCTTGTGCATATCATAGCATACATGAGACTTCCTATGGTAGAAGCATAAGGAATCCTGCTCATCTGTCGAATTTCTTCAGGAGTTTTCGGTCCCATGGATTTTGAAAGGTGAATTCCATGTCTCACAGGAAGAAGATCTTTCTTTGATTGTTCCATCTAGAACCTACTTAGCACCTTGTTTATGTACAAAGATTGGGATAATCCAATTAATTTTCTGGATCTATCACGATAGAGCTTTATCCGAAGCACATAAGATGCATCTCCCAAATCTTTCATGTGGAAGGTTTTGGACAACCACATTTTTACAGAAAAAAGTACTGCAGTGTCATTCCCGAGTAGTAATATGTCATCTACATATAACACTAGGAATACAACTGCATCCCCAACGACCTTTTGATAAACACAATTGTCGTCTTCGTTTTGAGTAAAACTAAACGTTTTGATTTCAGTGTCAAAACGAATATTCCAGCTCCTAGAGGCTTGCTTAAGTCCATAAATGGACCTCTGAAGCTTGTATACGTTAGTCTTTTCAAACTTGGACACGAAACCTTCGGGTTGAGTCATATAGAGCTCTTCCTTTAGGTAGCCATTCAGAAATGCCATCTTCACGTCCATTTGCCATATCTCATAATCATAGTATGCAGGTATAGCAAGCAAAATCCGAATAGACTTAATCATAGCTACAGGTGAGAAGGTTTCTTCATAGTCAATCCCTTCTCGTTGCCTGTAACCCTTGGCTACTAGTCTAGCCTTATAAGTCTCCACGTTCCCATTAGCGCCTATCTTCCTCTTGAAGACCCATTTGTTTCCGATAGGTACTATACCTTCTGGAGGGTCTACTAGAATCCAGACCTGATTTTGATACATGGAATCCATCTCAGATTTCATGGCCTCTTGCCATCTCTTTGAATCAATGTCGGACATTGCTTCAGTGTAGTCTCTAGGGTCCTCCTTTGTGTCATTGTCACCTAGGCGGTGCAATTCCCCAAAGTCATTATCTAAGCCATACCTCTTAGGTGGCTTGCTGACCCATTCAGATCTACGTGGAGCTAGGGGTTCAGGAACAGGGTTGTCAACTTGTCAAGTGCTTGTTTGTGGTTCATCATTAATCTCATTAATTTCCATCGTTTTACTTGTAGTTCCTTTGAGAACAAATTTGTCCTCTAGAAACTTAGCAGTTCTGGGGACAAAGACTTTCTGGTCGTCGGGATGGTAGAACTCATATCCCATAGTTTCTCTAGGATGTCCCACAAAATAGCACCTAACTGATCTCGCTTCAAGCTTCTTGACATATGCTTCACAACCCCAAATCTTAATATGATTAAGACTTGGCTTTCTTCCATGCCATATCTTATAGGGCATTTGTGAAACTTATTTGAAAGGTACTCTATTAAGCAAGTAAGCTACTGTATATAGAGCGTATCCCCAGAATGTTACTGGTAGATCGGCAGAACTCATCATAGAACGAACCATGTTCATCAAGGTTCGGTTTCTCCTTTCAGAAACTCCATTAAGTTGTGGAGTTCATGGTGGAGTCCACTGTGATATTAGTCCACACTCTTTGAGATAATCTAGGAACTCGTTACTTAGATACTCTCCCCCTCAATCTGATCTTATGATCTTTATCTGTTTCCCAGTTTGCTTCTTAACTTCATTCTTGAACTCTTTGAACTTTTCAAAGGATTCTGATTTATACTTCATAAGATACACTTAGCCAACCGAGAGTGATCGTCAGTGAATGTGATATAGTAGGAGAAGCCTCCTCTCGACGTAGTAAACATAGGTCCATATACGTCAGTGTGGATTAACCCTAGAATCTCTGTGGCACGCTCTCCCTTCCCAGTGAATGGAGATTTGGTCATCTTGCCTTTCAAGCAACATTCACAAGTACCCATTTAGTCATTACCTAACGGGTGGAAATATCCGTCTTTCGACGTCTTGCGAATCTTATCAAGGTTCACATGTCCAAGTTTAAGATGCCACATCTTCTCTTGGTTAACTTCTTTTCTAGCCCTTTTGGGTTTGGAGGTATTCCCGCTTTCAATACAGTGCATCCCACTACTTGTCTCTAGGTGAAAAAGTCCCTCTATCATATTACCATAAGAGATAATACGACTGTTCAAGGATAAAGTGCAACTCATTTTGTCAAACAATACTGAGTGCCCATCTCGTAAAAGCATAGAGATGGAAATCAAATTCTTTATACATGAAGGAAAATATAAACAATTTTTAAGTTCCAAGACTTCCCCATAGGGTAGTTTAAGCATGTAGGTGCCTATTGCTTTTGCAGAGATTTTAGTGCCGTTCCCAACTCGCACAATCATCTCCCCATTGCGCAGTGTTTTGCTCCCCGTTAGTCCCTGCAACGAATTGCAGATATGTTGACTAGCGCCTAAATCGAATATCCAAGAATTGGAGCTTACTGTAAAAGCACTTTCTATGACAGAAATAGTCCCTTCAAAAGTTCATGTCATAAGGCTCACAATGCGCACCCTGTATTTCTTCTTCCAACGTTCATCCTTTCCACAACGAAAGCATGTTCCTTTGGATTTTCTTGCCTTCTTCTTATGCAACCTTTTCCTTATGATTGCATTCTCACTCCCACTATCCTTTTTGAAACTTTGTTCAAATTTACAGCACATGTCAATCATCTTGGTAAAAGTATGATCGAATCTATTCACTTTATAGTTTACTATGAACTTAGTGAAATCATCCGAGAGAGATGCAAGGAAAAAGTCTTGGGCCATTTTCCCATCAATGGAAGTTCCTAAACTTTCAAGATCTTGAAAGATCTTTTCCATCTTTTGTCCATATTTTTGGACCAATGTCCCTTTTGCCATTTTGGCATTCAATAGATTACAAACATTTGAGAATCGTACGTTACTTGTCTCAATGTCATGCATCTTATGCAAATTATCAACCATGGCACAAGAAGTGTCCATGTGCTCATGTAGCTTCTTAAGCTCCTCACTGAGTGAGGTGAGGATTAAGCATTTGGCTTGTAAGTCATCCTCATAGTGTCTAGTGTAATTTTGACACTCCTCTTTTGAAGCTAGTTTCGTAAGAGGTACATGAGGAGGGGATTGCTTAAGCACATATGATATGTCATTCATCTTTGAGACATTCTCAATGTGATGATACCAAGCAAGGAAACGTTGGCCCCTAAGGCCATTTTTGTCAAGTATAATGGTAGGTGTAATTTTAGGCATGTCGTTAACTACATAACATAACAGAAATCGTATTAGATTGTTGATTTTAAAACTACTTGATTGGGTCTTAAATCAAATAGTATCACCCACTATTTTTGGAAAATTCCACATCCCTCAATGGAATCCGAGAGTTATGTTGAACTCTTAGCGGGGTATGAGAGATTCACCATTACCAAGCCCACCTCACAATGATATGATGTTGGTTAGCAAAAATAATGATGAGAGAATAACGCTTTAGTCATTTACAACTCTTGTAATTACCAATCTAGTTTGGCCTCTAGAGAATGATGCCTCACAATGATATGATGTTGGCACCATTGCACTTAGTTAAGTTATTCCCACCATGCTAGTTCTTGTAGGGGTTCAAGAATAACCTCACAATGATATGATGTTGGCCATCCTTGTTGCCTACCTTACCACATCATGTATGTTCATATGGACTCATCCTTTAGGTAAGCACATACTTTGAACTTCCACATGATAGGGTGAAGCCGGTGTATGAGTCACAAACGATTGAAGCCCACCATGGTGGAAGGCCTACGAAGAGATGTTTAAAGCATCTCTCGCTTATCAACTTAATATTCATTTTGTTGAGGGAGTAGTGTTGGGCCACATCAATTTCATTTTAACCTTATTAAAAGGACTTGGGATGATTATGAACCGTTTGATTTGATCCAACACGAGCCTTGTGTTGGACCTTGGGTCTAAGGTAGGTAGTTGTTTATTTTAGTTACGCGTTTAATCTAATTAAACCGTCATTTCCTATTGGGCGTTGGACCCAACTATTCCAATTTGCATACAAATAAATAAAGAGGAATAGATGAAATAAAGATAAGGGCTTATGCCCTTTTACAACACATTGGAAGGACTTATGTCCTTTTACAACACATTTGAATTAATCAAATTACATTCAAATCTAAGCTACTTAACCCAAACATTCATAATGTAAAGCGGCCAATCACATAGCTCAATTATCGAGGCATTTGGTTCATAATCACCCTTTTTCTTAATCAATCACATTAACTAAGAAAGCAATTTAAACAATTGGTTTTCGGATTCATAGAATTGATTTAAATGGAACTAAATGAAATGAAAATCCAATTCTCATTAAAGAGACAAAACAATTTTGTTCTCATCACAATTTGGGCCGAAAAAGCAATGACCACAACTATTGGGCTTCAATGCTAAAACATAAACTTTTGGGGTCACTTTGTAAGAACACAAGAGTCCACAACTTCATGTAATTACAACTAGAACCCAAAAATTTCAACAATTATAAAAACTTCATTAAAGGAGCAAAACAATTTGTCCTTTAGTGATTTTGGGCCTTTACGTAAAAACGTAAAGTTTCGGGTCAAAGTGCAAATACACAAAAGTATAAAAACTTTATGTAATTGCATAAAAGACTCAAAAGTACCCTACATTATAGGAGGGCCGGTTTTGGTAGTGAAAAAGGGGGGTTGGTTTTGGTGAAAATTCAAATTTTCAAAGTGTGTGGAAAAAGGTGATAGGTAGGTGTGGAAAAGATGATTGGTGTGGGTGTTGATTGAAAAAGTACAAATCATGTCATACCATCCATCACAATAAAGTCACACCAATCACCATAAACAAAACTTTATTAAAAACAACAAACACTTTGAATCAAAACACTAAACCTTTTTGTTCTTGGTAAGAACATCAAGAACATTGAAGAACACACATGAAAACTCATAAAAGCTCCATGAATGTTTTCACTCAATAAAAATCAAATTTTCCCTACTCAAAAGAGGGTTAACATCCTAGGGCATTTAGGGGTTCCAAAAGTCACTTTAAAACATTATTAACAAAACAAACATGAACCCAAAAATCCACCCTTTGGATTTGGCCGAATTTCCCCACATACATGGCACCAAATTTTAGTTCCAATATTCATGCTTAAATGAACTACATCTACAATATTTGAGATGCTAAATTTTCAAGCAAAATTTATATTCAAAAGCAACAACAAAGCTTGTAACATTTACAACATTTAAATCATAAATCATGAAAAACACAAAACCCAAAAGGATTCACCATACTCTAGACCTAGGCTCTGATACCACTTGAAGGAAAAATTTTGTCCTAGCTCAGAACATGTGAGAACATTTGAACACATATGCAAACTAATAACACTTTAAAGTAGGCATGCATTCAAAAACAATTCTAAAACCCATGACTTTCAAAGCCTAGAGAATGGTGAACCATAAGACTCTTTAACAATATTAAAGAGAAGGAAAGATTTGAGATTCATTACCCTTGAAGCTCATCCTTGTTTACACAAGGGATTCACCCAAGTAGAGGGCCTTCAAGTCACCACCTAGCTCCTTGGATCTTCCTTATAATTTTCTTCTTTGTTGATGCTCCTTTGCTCCTTGAGGATATGAGGAAAGGATCTCCAAGAACACCAAAGATTTGGTGTCTCTTAGTCTCCACACCAAGGATGTAGTGTGAAGAGAAGATGGATGACTTAAAGAGTTTTTTATGCTAGTAAAACCCTCTAAGTGGCCGGCCTCTATGGAGAAAAAGAGAAAAATGTTTCTCCTCTTTGCCTCAAGAAAACCCTAGTGAGAGAATGGCTATAAAGTTGCTTTTATACCACCTCACATGTGAGTGGCAAACTTGCAATTAACCCAAGTTTGCTACCCCTTCACCCTAGGCTGGTTTTGGCTTTGTTTTTGGGTTAATTTCCATTTAATTTTTAGTTGTCACACAACCTAAACTCAATGGGCCTTGTGGACCAAAAACCCTTTTGGGCCCCGAAACCCAAAACCAACTTAAAAGCCCAATATGAACCTTTTGTATAATTAATTAATCTTTACCATTCTCAATTAAACCATTTAATTGCTTATACATCTCTTTTATATCTTCACATTCATCCTTACTCGGTGTACAATCCATTAGGTTCCATTTAGCGAGGCAGTGGGCGATCGTTACTCTTAACGATCGATTGTGAATTGAAACTAGATTTCAATTCTCCCTTTGATGAAGATTAGTGTTTGCTAATCCTCAGGGCTTCCACAAACCATGAGTGACACCTAGTAGTATGTCATGGCTATCCAAGCTAAGTAGAAGTGGTTGGAGAACCTATCCAATTACAACTACAATGCAATACGGTCCTTCTCTAATACAATATTCTATGATGCCTCAGGTCAAATGACTACTTTGCATATTGCAACTTACGAGTTCTCACATGACATGTATGTTCGAACTCTCTTTTTTATCGTAGTTCAGTGTACTCAATTACCTTTTGAGCACTTATGTGTTTGTCTCAGTGTCCAACACTAAATGACTTGAGACCAGTCATACTCACGCTTGAGTTAACATAACACATACTAACCTTAGCGGATTGTCAATGCCCAATTGGCAATCCTATGGCTAGGAACGTTTCAGGAATGAACATAAGAGAAAGGTCTCATTAATCTAACTCACTTAGATCACTTCTCTCTTAGATTAAATACATTCCTTGGATTCCCTTATTGCTTAAACACATAATACAATAAATATTGATTAACAATAAGCTTTGCCCTCTATTAAACATATTATAGTTTAACACAATAAGTATTCCAAAAGCTATTACATCAAATGAGTGGCTTTGTGGGCATACTTCCAACAGAAGTATCTTCCAACAGGTTTATTCTTGAACTGGGCTGGAGGGGCTCGAAGATGAGTACTCGAGAGCAAGACTAGGTAAGCAATCAGGATCTCTCTTTCTCCTTGTTATTCAGATGAAGGTGAGGAGAAAGCATGCTATGAGATACTTTTGCTTTTAACCTTCATGATATGAAATATTTTTTCTCTTGATGACTTGTTTGCAGAGGTACTCCAGGGGATGAGGAACACTGAGTAACTCGAGAGGTTTCTTTGAGAATACATTCTCAGAGATGAAGAAGTGTTGAGTAAGTATGCCTTTGCTATGGAGGGCGAAGGTAGACACTTATAGGAATTTCTTCACAATCGGTACTATTCTCTTACTCTTGTCGGCAGCCATTGGATGATTGAACAATAAGGTTTATGTGCTTTCTGACAAAGTTACTCATAATTCCCGCAAAGTTGAGGGTGCATGTGACAGGTGACGACAAGTCTGGAAAAGTTGATCTTTTGAAATCTGATGGTCGGCTCGTGGTTTCTGAGTAGGCCCGGCTTTTGAGAAAGGAGCATCTCTTCGATTTGCAAATGGATGCCTCTTCAATTTGCGAGCGGGCGCCTCTTTGATTTGCGAGCAGGTGCCTCTTCAATTTCTTCTTTTTTGGCATCCGTCCTTCATATCCCCTAATGGTCCTCTTACAGTTGGGGACTCAATGATGAGAAACGATACAACCGCTATGGTGGTTGCTAGAAATCTTCTTACTCCAAGAGATAGTAGGATGTTATCCAAGCGGTCAAACGAGTTGCCTATTCAGGACTCTCTAGCGCTCAGCGTCCAGTGTGCAGGCTCAGTCTCAAACATGGGCCAACGCCTTCTTGCACGATCTCGTCAGGATTGAGTCTTTGATGGCTAAGGTGGCTAGTCTTCGGTAAGAGGTTAGAGGACTCAGGCACGAGAATAAAGAGTTGCACATGCTCACAACTAGTTACTCAACAAGTATGAAGAGGAAGCTTGACCAGCTACAGGAGTCCGAAGTTCGGATTCAGAGTGATCATCAAAGGTTTGTGGCATTACTGCAGAGGCATCTTCTGCCTTCATCATCTGGAGTTGCACCAAGTGTTGAGGCTCCGGAAGATCAAACTTTGGCGCTTCATCTTTCTGGAGCTCCGTCGACTGCTGAGGCACCACCTGACTAATGAAGGCTATTAGTTTACGCATTATTGTAAAAAAAAAAAAAAAAAAAATTTTTTATTTTTTTATTCAAGTCAATGTAAAATATGTAAATCAATGTAAAAATTGCCCTCAATGTTTTAAACATAGGTTCACACTTAAGCAAACAAACAATTAATGAACTAAGCAAGGCAAGATAAATGTTGTAAAGAAAAGGGTTTAGGAGTGCAAATATGATTTGTTGAGCAATTCCAAAGTCTCCCTTCGTTGAATGCTTGGGTTGCCTCCCAAGAAGTGCTTCACGGCATGGAATTTATCTTTCAATGGGAGGTGATACTTGAAATGATCCGACAATGGTATAAATTCTAGGGTGGGTGCCTGAATCATCAACAACATGTACGTATAAAATGAAATTGAAATTGGAGAAGATGGCTTACTTGTTTTCTCCGACACAAACTCAATGACAAACACCATGTCCTTGAACGTTTCAGGGACTTTGAACTTGGCCAGATTTACTATGATGGTTGTGGCTTGTCCCATGTCATCAAACTCAACTTCTTTGGCATTGGTTGTCTCAACTACATCCTCTTTGATGCATTCAACATATTCTCCAGTCACTTCATTATCTTGAATTCTTCTTCTTGGTGTACAACTCTCTTCAAACAATTCAACGCAATCTGGAACTTGATTTGGTACACCAAGAATTAGGATCTCACTTTGCACCTTTGGAAGAGCTTCCGCAATGTCTTTTTCACTCTTATCATTATTTGGAATAAAAAACCTGCGAGGAAAATGGACATTTGGTGGAATAATGTTAGAATGAATTGAATTGGGAACCACCTCACTTAAGTTGAACGGCATAGGGACTTGAGTGGCTTGCGGCAAGAGTTGTTCTAAGCTGCCCATATCGTTTTCATCCTCTTCTTCTTGCAGCAGCAAGTCATCCATGTTCGGGCTATGTTTGGATGGTTCTAGGATAGCTTCATCATCCATATCACTTCCCAAAGTGATGTCTTCATTGATTTCAACTTCTCCCTTTGAATTTGCAATGTTTGAGTTAGAGAGTTCACATTGCTCTTGAATCTGCACCATGAATTCCAAAATCTGCCCACCTTGCTTCTCTAATTCGTCCATTCTTTTGACTCGATCTTGCATCTCCTTGTTTTGACTTTCTACTCCATGTGTCAAAGAGGTGATTAATTGAATAATATTATCATTATCCACCGACGAACCTGAAATTGGTTGGAAAGATTGTGATGAAGGCTGTGGTGGTGGACATGGCCATTGATAGAACTCCTCAGATGGCTGCAATTGTTCTTCTTTTTGTGAGCCATGCGTCAAAGAAATTAGTCCATCAAGAATTTCATTATAACTCATGGGCATACTTGAATTCGATTGGAATTGTTGTGGGGGAAGCTGTGGTGGCTGCATAGGTCTTGAATAGAACTCATCTTGCTGCCAATATCCACCTTGTTGAAATTGTTGAGGTTCATCCCACATATAATCTGAATAATCTCTCCAATCCGAATTGTAAGCGTTGGAAAACATGTTGTTGCTTGGTTGATCATAGCCTTGATAACCCCAAGCATCTCTGTTTGCAGCAAATTGAGGACATTGATGAGTTTGATATCCTTGCTCATATGGCACATCAAATGTAGGGACACTTGGCATTGTGGCCCTTTCGGCATTATGAGTCAATTGAGAAGTGAGATGCGCCAATTGAGCTTGAACGGTCGCAAGTGCCATGTCTTGCTCCATTTGTACCTAAAATCAAAGAAAGAAAACTAAATCAAATATCAAAAGTAAAAGACACAAACACGAACATAAACATAATCACAAACAGAAACAAAGGGATTTGCAAATTTGCTAATCCCCGGCAACGGCGCCAAAAATTTGATGGGATTGTAAACAACACTCAAATTAAACCCTCTTTTTGACAATTGTAGTAAAGATGTAAGTAGGGTATCATTCTAGACCGGGGATTAGGAGGGATTGCTAATGCACCTAAACTGACTTAAAAATATAAAAACTCAAAAACACTAAACAAAAACTCTAAAACAAAAAGCTAAACTATAATAACTTAAAACACACTAGAATAGTCAAAACAACTCAAAACAACCAACTTGACTCAAACTAGACAATAGGGACTGATTTGGACGAAAATAGACTCAAGGAACTAACTAAACACAAATTAGGACAGATTCTAACTAAATTGACACTACTTAATGATGGGGGGTTTGGTTTGCACGAAAATTGAAACTAAAACCAACTTGCAGAATCTTAAACAAAGACATAAAACTAAGATAGATTGATGGATAGATGGCTAGCTAGAGGGTTCTTCTCCACACATGATACATATGCAACACAAACCAATTTTCAGTTATTCTTTTGATAAATCATGAACCTCAACACCACAGGTTAACCGTGATAGCACTTTTTTAATCTTCAAGTTCTCCTTAAGTTATTGAATTGGATGGGAAAGCGCATACAACAATTCAAAACATTCTCTAAAAGTCTCCTACATGGACAACACAATAGAGATACAGTCAAATATCATTAAGCTTTCTGAGAACTATAAGCATTGACGAGGCATTCGTAACTATGAACAGCATGATACTCCTGCCAAGAATTCACCTAACGCGATTGTGACTAGCAACCTCCACTACTTGTGAATATAAGTTCATAACGATTAGGTGAAACTCCCTTATATTCTAGCATCAAATTCATGCATGCAAACTAAGTATGCATCCTTAATCGACATACAAGAATAAGTTATCAATCAAGCAGTTAAGTAAATTGAATTCACAACTCATGAAATCACAACTGAAGGTAATCAATTCATATTACAAATATGTCATGTCTTTGAATTAACCTCTAGCCAAAAACAAATTTAGTTACACATTATTTTCAAATTAAAACAAAAGTAAAACATGAGTTTGAGAAGATAAAACCGAAAGAGGAGAGTGCAAAAATTGTTTTCTTCCTTCCTCTGCCCAGCTCTCTTGCCGAGCTCTCTGTGCTTCTCACTCTCTATGTTCTACTCCTCTTCTTTTCTGCCCCCGTCTTTCTGTGCTTCTCGATGCCTTTAAATAAACAAAAGGGCAACTCTCTACTTGTGACTTGATGTGCATTCCCTCATTCGCTGCTCTCACGTCCGTGTCCTTTTCTAATCGTTTTTATTTTTTTGCCACTCTCAGTGCTTCTCTCTGCTTTTATTTTTCTATATTTCTTCTTTTCATCCATGTGCCTTGCTGCCCTACTATCTTACTTTTCTTACATGAGTGCCTTGCTGCCCTCATTCGCTGTTTTGCCTTTCTTTTCATTTTTTTTCTTTTTATTTGCTGCCCTCCTGCCAGCTTTGTTCTTCTTCTTCTTCTTTTTTTAAATTCTCAACCATGCTGCCTTTCAATCCCCCCGATTCTCTGACTTTTCTGTGTAGCCTCTTTATCCCTCTGCACTGCTCTCTTCTCTACTGTCCCGTGTGCTTTCAAAACAAAAGGGGCAGTGACAGCTGGACTCCCCACTTCCTTTTTTTTTCTTTGTTGTGCTACTGCCTTCTGATTTTTCTAATGCTACAACATCAAATAAGTGAGATTGAAAATCCCATTGTCTGTTGAGTGATGATGAGAAAGCAAAGCACAATACTTTCTTATTTTTATTAACCAAATAAAGTGGGCAAGGCAGTTTTGACGAATTTATTACTTAAAATTTTACTTGTTCTATTTTTCTTTTCTTTGCTTGACAAATCCTATAAAACACAAAAACAAAGTAAATAGCTCAAAAATACAAGGTACTAACTAAGAAAAGACAAGTGAATTTGATGTAAAACATATATAAATATGAGCTTATCAGCCATCGCGTTGTGCATTGCCACGGTACTATTAACCGTCGCATTTTTCTCCATCGGGTTGGGATCCATCACGTAGGTCTAAAGCTCTGAGATCTTTCTGTTGTAGTTGCGCGCGCAAGGGTGTAGTATATGAGTGGCCGTAAACAGGGTGACGAGCGGGATCATCTCCATGACTTTTATTTATTTGTATAAGGCCATCACGATTGGTAGGGCCTTCTTTCTTTATGCGAGAATTGTTGGAAATGTGCCCTAAAACCAATCATATGATGATACTTTACGGACATTTCACATGTTAAACTAATCAAGTTTAATAGAAGGGCAAAGATTATTGTTTTAAGCCGTCTCATATAAATGTTATATGCTTAAACAATAAGTCCAAGGAATATGTGATTGGGAGAATGCGATCTAAAGAAGTTAGATTCATGAGACCATTCTTTCGTAGACACATCCTAAACGTTCCTGATCATAGGATTGCCAATTGGGCATTGACAGTCTTTTAAGATCAGTATGTGCTATGTCATCTCTCAGGGAGAGTGACTGGTCTCGAGTCATTGGTGTGAGTGACACCAAGACAAGCATGTAGGTGCTCAATAAAGAATGAGTTCACTGAACACGATCAACGAGGAGTTCTCATACTCATGTCACATGAGAACTCATGGTTGGGATAATGCAAAGTAGTCCTTTGACCTGAGGCATCACAGCTGTCTTGTGGTTAGGTCCTTGATCTTCGATTATGTCAAATGTCACTCTATTAGGGTGTCCACGGCATCGTCGGGGTTAAGCCACTTAGCCATGGAGGCAAGTGAATGCGCAACAAGGGATCTCTAACCTTCAAACCGTTTGAGGGAGAATACTCTATGATATGATTAAAATCTCTGATCAGAGTATGAATGAGATTTAGGAATGTGTTCCAAATCACATTCAAGGGAATCATATAAGCACAAGATTCACATTGGATAGTAGACATGAATAAACTATCAAACCAAACAATGTGGTCAAGAGTATTGTATTAGAGAAGGACTGTATTGCATTTGTAATCCTAAACTGAATAGGTTCTCCACCTCTTCTGATTAGCTTGGGTAACCATGATATGCTGCTAGGTGTCACTCATGGTTTGTGGAAGCCCTGAACGTGTGTAATCACTAAAGGGAGAATTGAAAGTAAGTTTCAAATTCACAATCGATTGAAAAGAGTTTTAATCGCCCACTGCCTCGCTAAAAGGAACCTAATGGATCGTACACCGTGTAAGGTAAAGATTGAAGATTCAACGGAGATGAGTAAGAATAATTAAATGGTTTAATTATTTATGGCAAGGATTAATTAATATGTTAATTAATCAAACGAATAAGTTCGTTAAAGACCTCGGGATAGTTTTGGACCTTAAGGCCCAATGGGCTTCGAACGTCAAGTCCGTTAACTTAAGTTGTATGACAACTTAATGAATAATGATTTACAAAGGCCCAAATAGCCCAACAAACACCCTAAGGCCAACCATTTAGTGAGGGTAGTGAACTTGGACTTATTTACAAGTTTGCCACTCAAATGAATTAAGGTATAAATATGAGTTTATAGCCAAAATTCATTAAGGGCTTTCTTTTGGGGAAATTGGAGAAAACACAAACTCCTTTCTCTCTAAAAATGGCCGGCCCCCTTGGAGGGATTATTTAGCAATCCTACTCCTCCAAGGTCACTCATTTCTTCTTAAATCTAACCTTGGTGTAGAAACTTAGAGGTTCTCAATTTTGGGAACTTAGAGAACCTATTCTTCCATCCAAATCCATAGATTTAATATGCAAGGAATGAAGGCCCTCTCTTTGGGTGATTAGCCTTTGCTTATGCAAAGAGGAATCTACAAAGGTATAATTTCAACTCACTTTGTTTTGAGTTGTGTATTGGTTCACCAAACTACTAGGCTTTGAACATTCATGGGTAATGTTTTGTTTTAAGTGCATGAAAGCATGAATCCGCCTTTAATTTGTTAATTGCATGCTAATGATGTTACTTAAATGAACATGATTTCTCAAAATAATCCTTCAAGAATTGCTGCACTTAGTTGGGTCTTCTTTAATACGTTGTATCCAGAAACGCAGGGTCGATCCCTTGAAGATATGGAGGTCTTGTTTGGTAAATACCACAAGTGGAGAGAAGCCAGTGCCATGCTTAAGAAGACTAAGCAAGATGATCTTTGTTTTGGTGGCCATAACAAGGCTCAAATCCATTAGGAATAGAAGGGCAACGCTTAATCAATGTTTAATACACTTTATGATGATGATCAATTCCTTTATCTCATGTATTTCGATTATATGCAACTGTACTTATCTGTTTGATATTCTACTAATAAAACTTTAATTATTCCTAAATGCATTTTGTAAGAAACATTTATAAGAATAATTTTCGTTAAGACCCAAAAACTTGTTTGATAGTGAAGCTGAAAATTTTGAAAAGTTTTGGTTTTCACCATTAGTGACACATCGATCTCAGGCAATCCATCTAGCTTCTATATTAGATTCTAATTTTTAAACCTAATTTTGTAAACAAATGATATGGTTATTTATGGTTGAATTATTACGCAAATGTTGATTAACGTACTTATTGATGTGTTGACTCTAAAAACTACTTAGCCTACATAGCGCACAAGCCGAATAGCAAATGGGCTAACTATATGCTTCGGTTGAATACAGGGTGTGCCAACTCAACGACCGAGCTCGGTCAATGAGTAAATGAATATGCGTTGCTAACTTCTGAATCAAGCGACGGCTGAGGAAGGAACTTGTCTCGCATCTAGGTTCTAGAGCCTGAAGACAAGGCTGCTAGCTACTGGAAAGTTCAAGGATCATCCTAATCGATACAAGACTGTAAGGACACAAATACTCAAAAGGGATAAGTGTCTTGATTGTAAATTTGGTTTAGCCGTTGAAGTGCCGAACTCTAAAATATACTTATGAATATCCAATCATAAAATATGTTCGGCTTTCAATGTGTCAAACAACGTAACCTGATAACACTCACTTCCCAAGAAACTAATAAGATGACATCTTTCAACAAGGACTCAAATACTCCTTGTTGGTAGAGACTTGGATAGGTAGTCAACCAAGCTTGAAGTAGTGTTGTTTATCCAAATCAGAAAATGCTCCGCGATCGCCTAACTCTGCGACTCCAGTGTTGTTTATGCATATTGTAATATGTTACCGGTTGTCAACCGAATAGCTGTTTATCCAAATTGAAAGATGTGCTTGACGAAATTAGAAAGGCTAGTATTTTTCTCAAAAATGAGAGGGTTTCATGAACAAGGAATTGTGCAAGGCAGATTTGTGTGTTGTGTTGAAGGTCCCATAAATGTTGCAGAACCTCTTCAATTTATAGGAGTGGTTTTCATGTTGATCACCTTATGCCAAAGTAAAGTTCTATATGGTTTGTACTTCTTTGGCATCCCTTGGCCCAATACCAATTCATCTGAATGTTTGGACTGGGCTTGGCCACTCCTACCAAATTTCAGACTCTGAACCTAGTCCATTTGATGTACTTAAGTCATTCTTGATTTTGATCAGCCACGAATATTAATTGATGTAGCATTTATACATCATTTGCCACATCAGACGATACACAAATATAGTACAAAAATGTGGTATCCCTAACATTTTCCTTTTTAAAGAATAATGCTCAATAAAAGATTGAGTAATACTAGGCCATATTTATGTCACATTTGTGTAATATCTTATGTGGCAAGTGATGTATGCAACTAACATCTAATGTGATAAATTCATTTATTGAAGTAGCATGTATACGTCACTTGTCACATCAGATAGTACACAAATGTGATATAAAAATATTCTCCCTATAATTTTCCTAAAATACTTATTGTTTTGTAAACCTCTCACGTGCATGCATGTGGAGTTTATATTAATAGAACTGGTCACTTTTAAAATTTGTAGGTATTTGTTAACATTGGTATATTACTAGGGTACATATCCAACTTTGCCTTAGCCAAGCTCCCAATCCACTTAAACTGGAGGATCATGCTCGGCATCGGCGCAATTTCATCAGTTTTGCTAGCCCTCGGCGTTTTAGCCATGCCCGAGTCGCCACTATAGCTCGTCATGCAAGGGAGACTCGAAGACGCCAAGCGAGTCCTAAATAAAACATCGTCTTCGGAAGAGGAATCGCAACTCAGACTTGACGACATTAAAGAAGCTACCGGAATCCCTAAAGACTCAAAGGATGAGATCGTTCAGGTTTCTAAACGCAGCCAAGGTGAAGGTATATGGAATGAGCTGCTCCTCCGTACAACGCCGTCTGTTCACCATATTTTATTAGCAGCCATTAGTATCCACTTCTTTCAACAATTATCGGGTACAGACTATGTGGCTTTGTACAGCCCAGGATCTTCGAGAGTGCGAGAATCACTTCCTATAATGACAAGCTACTTGCAACCATGGCTATTGGATATGTCAAGACCATTGCAATCTTGGTGGAAAAATTTAAAGTTGATCGGTTCAGACGTCGTATTTTGCTTTTGAGCAGCGTGGGCAGAATGATAGTTTCTCTTACGCTACTCGATGTGGGTCTTACGGTCGTCGATCAATCCCACAGCAAGGTCCCATGGGCCTTCGCGTTGTGCATCGCCACGGTACTATTAACCGTCGCATTTTTCTCCATCCGGTTGGGACCCATCACGTGGGTCTACATCTCTGAGATCTTTCCGTTGCAGCTGCGCGCGCAAAGGTGTAGTATGGGAGTGGCCGTAAACAGGGTGACGAGCTGGGTCATCTCCATGACTTTTATTTCATTGTATAAGGCCATCACGATTGGTGGGGCCTTCTTTCTTTACGCAGGAATTGCCGCGCTTGGTTGGGTTTTCTTTTATACGTTGTATCCAGAAACGCAGGGTCGATCCCTTGAAGATATGGAGGTCTTGTTTGGTAAACACCAAATGTGGAAAGAAGCCAATGCCATGCTCAACAAGACTAAGCAAGCTGATCTTGGTTTTGGTGACCACAACAAGGCTCAAATCCATTAGGAAGAGTACAAGGGCAATGATTTATCAATGTTTAATGCACTTATGATGATGATCAATTCCTTTGTCTCATATATTTCGGTTATATGCAACTGTACTTATATCTGTTTGATATCCTACTAAAAAGACTTTAATTAATTCTACATGCATTTTGTAAGAAGCATCCATAAGAGTAATTTTCGTTAAGACCCAAAAACTTGTTTGGTAGTGAAATTGAAAATTTTGAAAACTTTTGGTTTTCACCATTAGTGAGACATAGATCTCAAGCAATCCTTGCAACCTTTATATTAGATTTTTGAACTTCTAAAATGATAAGGCTAAGAAGACAAAATATTTAAACTAAATGACATGATTGTTGATGGTTGAATTATTACTTATGTGTTGATTAACGTGTTTATCTGGCCAACCATAAGTTTTGATCCCTAGAATAATTCGCATCTTATCATAACCCATCTTGATCCATGATAATTTTAATTCATTTAGGACCCGACCGAGCCACTCTTGAGCTTGATCCTTTAACAGTCCTACTCATATGCGAACTCGATCGAATTAATGCTCCTTGGGCCAAAAGCGCACTGGCCTAGAATCATTACTGGGCCGCGAATTATGGCCTTTCAACTCGGCTGGCCCATTCTCGGCTCAAGCCTGCATTTCAGGTCCAAACAGTTGGCGACGCAATATATGCCCTTTGTGGAAGATACAAAGCTATCTATCTATGTGATTAAAGAAACACAAAATTAATAGTAGTTTGCACAAAATTAACCCTCGCTGGCACTCCAGGAGTAAGTCAATGATTAATTACCAAAATAGTAACCTTTGAATCGGTGTTGGATTAAAAATATAAGAAAACATTAAAATTAAAACTATTTCTTTGTAAGTTAAAGAAAAAATCAATTGGTCTTCATACAACAGCGGAACTGGAAAAACGGATCTCCCGACACGAAGTTGGAATTTGTTTTGCTTCAGTTCGTAACTTACTCGTTTCGGAATGTTTATAAGGGGAGCCTGCATGGAGACTTATCATCAGTTAACTTGGTTCTTACCCACCTTCCTTCGTAAGATACAAATCATCACAAATCCACATAAACGCAAGTTAGCAGAGTACTGGCGAGTTGTTAAGCACTTGAGAGCTTGTGTTCTGAAAACAAAAGAACCAAATCCTATTCCCAAAACAAAAAACAGCACCTTGGTGAAGGGATAAAATTCTCGAGTAATAGCATATTCTTTCATTGACAAGTGATCTATCTGTGTTCTATCTGTCTATTTGTCTATCGATCCCTAGCTAGCTCTAACAATGGAGATGGCTGACCGGAAACCTCAAAATACTGAAGCCTCAGGCCAGAAGACTATTGCGGACTTTGATCCCCCGAAGGCCCCGCAGACAAAGAAGTTCGCTATTGCCTGTTGCACTTTGGCTTCAATGACTTCAATCTTGCTGGGCTACGGTAAATTTAATTGTCCATTTACTTCATGCATGTGGATTTTTCTTTTGGTATTTTTTTTGCTTTTTATGTGTGTTTTTACGTTGTCTGATCCCCGCGTGCAATGCACCTTGATGTCATTTTTACATACAGATATTGGTGTGATGAGTGGAGCGTCACTCTTCATCAAAGAAAACCTGAAAATCAGCGACGTTCAAGTTGAAGTCCTCAACGGTACTCTGAACCTGTACTCTCTCATTGGTTCTGCCATGGCAGGAAGAACATCCGATTGGATTGGCCGACGATACACCATTGTCCTCTCTGGAGTCATCTTCTTTGCTGGAGCCCTCCTTATGGGATTTGCCCCCAACTACGCCTTCCTCATGTTCGGCCGATTTATTGCTGGAATTGGAGTTGGTTACGCTCTTATGATAGCTCCTGTCTATACAGCCGAAATCGCTCCAGCCTCATTCCGTGGCTTCCTCACATCTTTCCCTGAGGTTTGTTTCTTTGCTTGGTTATCTCATTGTATACGTTAATCCACTTGTAGGAAAATATGAATTAATAAATTGATTTCTTTCAAAATATGTAGGTGTTTGTTAATGTTGGTATATTACTTGGGTACGTATCCAACTATGCCTTGGCCAAGCTCCCGATCCACTTGAACTGGAGGATCATGCTCGGCATTGGCGCAGTTCCCTCTATTTTACTCGCCCTCGGCGTCTTTGGCATGCCTGAGTCACCACGCTGGCTCGTCATGCAGGGGCGACTCGGAGACGCCAGGAAAGTCCTGAACAAAACTTCTTCTTCCAATGAGGAGGCTCAGCAAAGACTAGACGACATCAAAGAGGCCGCTGGAATCCCAAAAGAGTCCAACGAGGATATCGTTCAGGTTTCGAAGAAAAGCAAAGGTGAAGGTGTATGGAAAGACTTGATCGTTCGGCCTACCCCAGCTGTCCGCCATATTTTGATCGTTGGAGTTGGTATCCACTTCTTCCAGCAAGCCTCCGGTATTGACTCCGTTGTGTTGTACAGCCCCAGGATCTTCGAGAAGGCTGGAATCACTTCCTACAATGACAAACTACTTGCAACCGTAGCCGTTGGAGTTGTCAAGACCATTTTCATCCTGGTCGCCACCTTTATGCTTGACAAGTTCGGACGTCGTCCTTTGCTTTTGACCAGTGTGGGCGGAATGATCTTTTCTCTTTTATTGCTCGGTGTGGGCCTTACAGTCGTCGATCATTCCCACGGCAAGGTCCCATGGGCCATCGCTCTGTGCATTGCCATGGTATTGTTCAACGTTGCGTTTTTCTCCATCGGGCTTGGACCCGTCACCTGGGTCTACAGCACAGAGATCTACCCGTTGCAGCTGCGCGCGCAAGGGTGTGCTATGGGAGTGGCCGTGAATAGGACCATGAGCGGAGTCATCTCCATGACGTTTCTTTCATTGTATAAGGCCATCACGATCGGTGGCGCCTTCTTCCTTTATGCCGGAATTTCTTCGATTGCTTTTACGTTCTTTTACACAATGCTGCCAGAAACACAAGGCCGAAGCCTTGAAGATATGCAGCTCTTGTTTGGCAAATACCATAAGTGGAGACAAGCGAATGCCATGCTCAAGAAGAAGGAAGCTGCTGAGAAAAGCCAAAGCGCTTGAGGATAATAGGGCAACAAACTCTTACCATATTTTTCATTTTTACGTTTGTGCTCTCTAATAAGAGTAAATTGTAGTTATGGTCCATTACCTTTAACTCAATTGGAGCAATGATCCCTCAACTATAAATTTATTACCATTGGTCCCTCAACTTATCAAAACGTGCAGCTATGGTCCCTTAACTAAAAATCCATTACCAGTGGTCCCTCAACTTTAATTCAATTGGAGAAATGATCCCTTAACTTTAACCTAATTGTAGCAATGGTCCTTCCAATATAACTCATTTTGACAAAAAAAAATTGACATAGTTGACAAAAAGAACCATAATTATACACTTTGATGAGTTGGGAGACCCTAATTGTCTAAATAGTCATTCCAACATAGCTTATTTTGACAAAATTGATGAAAAGGACTATAGCTACACATTTTGATAAGTTGAGGGACCAATGGTAATGAATTTTTAGTTGAGGGACCATTGCTCCAATTTGATTAAAGTTGAGGGACCATTTGTACAATTTACTCCTCTAATAAAGATGGGACACACATGTTGATGGCCCTTACTCTATTAGACAGGTAGTACAAGTGTGGTGTGAAAAAGTTGGTAAGTGAATGCCCTAAGTGTTTGTTCTAAGTTTTCTCTTATGCCCACATTCTTGCAATGGATTGTGCACCAAATTTTTTCCTTTGCGCCAAAATCTTGCCCTACGACATTTTGTCTCCTAAAAATTTGAGTAAACCCTTAACATTGACCAAATTCACCCTACAAACTGGTTATTTCCTTAGATAAAATGTTTGTTAGCCGATGAAATTTTTTCCATCGGGCAAGGTTTAGTAGGGTAACCCTATTTTCTGATAGTGGGTGAGCTTTTAACATATATGGAACAATATCTCACAGTTTTTGCGCATATATAGTTGCGTGCCATAAATGGCATTAAATATGGAACCATATTTCACAATTTTTTAATCTGTTGCTTTGGTAAATAATGATAAGCTCATATTTATATATATTTTACATCAAATTCACTTGTCTTTTCTTAGTTAGTTCCTTATATTTTTGAGCTATTTACTTTGTTTTTGTGTTTTATAGGATTTGTCAAGCAAAGAAAATAAAAACTGTGTATGCCCTTTGGCTAAAGGCAAGAGGTAGCAAAAGAGAGAGCAACGCAAGAAGCAGAAAAAGAAAGTGAAGTGCAAGACAAATGAGAACCAATCAGCTAGAATAAAAAAAAGGAAAAGCAAAGAAGAAAGGAGAGAGCACATGGGAGAAGAGGATGGCACGGCATAAAGAAAGAAAATAATGGGCAAGGCAATGAAATGGAATGATTGACTAGCATGGGGAAATGATTAAACAGTCAGCAAGGCACATGGGCAGAGAAAGCACACTGCCCTTTTGTTTTAAAAGCAGCAAATCAGCAAGCTGCACAGCAAGGCAGTGAGGACAGAGACAATGCGCCACAGCAACACACGGAAGAATAGTCAGCAAGTTGCACACAAAAAAAGAATATACACGGACATTATAGAAAAGAGAAGAGAAGGGCAGCAATACACATGGTATAGAGAGAAAGACTGAGCACAGAGGCAGAAAAATAAGAGAAGGGAAAACCGAAGAGAGGCACGGCACAGAGAAGGAAAGGGTGCAGCGCAAGGGAAGGAAGGAAAGAAGACAGAAATCTTTGCACTCTCCTTTTTCGGTTCTATCTTCTCAAACTCATGTTTAATTTTTGGTTTAATTTGAGAATAATGTGTAACTAAATTTTAGTAGTTAGGGGCTGTTTTGAAGCCCCAAATATGATTGTAAGTTTGTTGTGATATTTTGTTTGAATGACTTTTATGAAAGGATGAAAATTGCTTCACTACTTATGTCATTGATGAATTCTTTTTGTGTTTCTATGGATGCATACTTAGTAAGCATATTAAGGATTTTAATGCTATGAATATATGTGCGCCTGCCCTTGTTGAATGAGGACCTACATATGTTCTAGAGTAGCACTTGTTAATTGTGGTTAACATGTGAACAGATTTCTAGGATAAGTAAGACAACGCCAGTACTTACGATGCCTTGTGATGACTCAAACTCGTTTCATTCTTAATGATTTCTGCTTGTTAAATCTATGAACACACCATTCTAGATTGCATGCTAGGGACTAAGTTAAGTTGAAAGTGCCATTCTCTTAACATACTACGTAAGAAAGAGTAATAGGTTGAGTTCCAACATTGAGCCAACTTGAGCATCTTCATCCGGAAATAAAAGGAATTTGAATGAAACATAACATGTTTACATGATTATTTGGTGGTGGATAGCATTTCCCCTAACTCGTTTTCTTAACTTGTGAATTAAAATCTATTGGTATTATTTAAACTTGTTTCTGCCCTGTTTTGTCCGATTTAATTTAAATAGAAAATCAACTCCAAAAATCCCAAAAATTTGTGCGAGTATAAATCTGTGTGTCTAGTATATCTGTATAAAATTTCGTTGCCTTTGGATAAGTGTAAGTTAGTCTAATAATTATTGTTCGGTGGCTGGTCAATAGAGACAGCAGCCGAGTTTGTGTGACATTTTAAGTAGTTAGATAAAACAATCTTTTGCGGGAAAGACCCTTATTTTCATATGCTACAATCAACAAATTTTAGTGTTAATAAGGAAAATCAATAGGATAATTGTGTGCCACTTTGTGGTGCGTTTTAAATCCTATCAGATAAGAACTACTTAACTAAATTGTGTTATAGAATTAAGATAGTTCGAAATCTGTTCATTGATCGATGACAGTACAGGATAACGGTGTTTGTTTCCATGAACAGAAATATTTCGGACAAATGGATATAATTTGTATATATAGTACTTGATTAAAAGCTCATTTTTCATATCTAATTATCTCTCTCTCTCTCTCTCTCTCTCTATGTTAAGTGATCTCTTCATTCCTCTCTGATAAGTTATCTTTTGTCTCTCTATCTATCTATCTATCCATTTATCTAGCTCTATAGAAATGGAGATGATTGACTAGAAAGCAGAAAATAACATCATCTCCGGCCAACCCCAGAATAGTATTGCAGACTTCGATCCCCCAAAGAAACCCAAGGCAAAATGTTCGATGTTGCTTATGCCGTTTTGGCTTCAATGACGTCTATCTTACTGGGTTACGATAATTGTTCCTTAAAACTCATGGATATCGTTAATGGTTGTGGTTCGCTAATGATAAACTCATTCTCCACTCCTGTTCTTATTTGATTTTAATATTATCTTACTATTGCAGTCCTCCATTCTCTGTTCCTACTCTTTTTGTTTGGAAGAAACTTCTCCATGTTAATTTCAATTTTATTTACAGATATTGGTGTAATGAGTGGAGCGTCTCTCTTCATCAAAGAAAACCTCAAGATCAGCGACATTCAAGTCGAAGTTCTTGGTACTTTGAATATATACTCTCTCATTGGCTCCGCCCTGGCCAGTAAAACCTCCGACTGGATTGGACGTCGGTACACCATAGTACTGGCAGGAACAATCTTCTTTGTTGGAGCTGTCCTCATGGGCTTTGCACCCAACTACACCTTCCTTATGTTCGGGAGATTCATTGCCGAAATTGGAGTTGGCTACGCTCTTATGATAGCTCCTGTCTACACCGCTGAGATTTCTCTGGCCTCGTTTCGTGGCTTCCTCACATCTTTCCCTAAGGTTTGTTTCATTACCATATAATGTAGTAGTTTTGTTTTGTTATTAGCCAATGTAATATGTTCAAGTAAATATAGGTATCTAAAGTATCTCGAAAAGTAATACTAAGGTGACTATATTTATATCACATTACTGTAACATTTAATGTGACAATTGATGTATATAATCAAGATTCAATAAGATAAATGTATTAATTGATGTAGCATTTATACATCATTTGCCACATCAGACAATACACAAATATAGTACAAAAATGTGGTATCCCTAACATTTTCCTTTGTAAAGATTAAAGCTCAATAAAAGATTGAGTAATGCTAGGTCGACTACATATTTATGTCACATTTGTGTATCATCTTATGTGGCAAGTGATGTATGCAACTAACATCTAATGTGATAAAATCATTTATTGACGTAGAATGTATAGGGTTCACTTGTCACATCATATAGTACACAAATGTGATATAAAAATATTCTCCCTATAATTTTCCTAAAATATTTATGGTTTCGTAAACGTCTCACGTGCATGCATGTGGCGTTTATATTAATAGAACTGATCATTTTTAAATTGTGTAGGTGTTTGTTAACGTTGGTATATTACTGGGGTACATATCCAACTTTGCCTTAGCCAAGCTCCCAATCCACTTAAATTGGAGGATCACGATCGGCAACGGCACAATTCCATCAGTTTTTCTAGCCCTCGGTGTTTTAGCCATGCCCGAGTCGCCGCGCTGGCTCATCATGCAAGGGAGACTCGGAGACGCCAAGCGAGTCCTAAATAAAACATCATCTTCAGAAGAGGAATCGCAGCTCAGACTTGACATTAAAGAACGTACCCAAATTCCCAAAGAGTTGAAGGATGAGATCGTTCAGGTTTCTAAATGCAGTCAAGGTGAAGGTATATGGAAGGAACTACTCCTCCATCCCACATCGGCCGTTTGCCATATTTAAATAGCAACCCTTGGTATCCACTTCTTTCAACAATTATCGGGTACAAACTCTGTGGTTCTGTACAGCCCCAGGATCTTCGAGAAAGCAGGAATCACTTCCTATAATGACAAACTACTTGCAACCGTGGCTGTTGGATTTGTCAAAACCATTGCAATCTTGGTGGCAACATTTCAAGTTGATCGGTTCGGACGTTGTATTTTGCTTTTGAGCAGCGTGGGTGGAGTAATAGTTTCTTTTATGCTGCTCGGTATGGGTCTTACAGTCATCGATCAATCCCACATCAAGGTTTCATGGGCCATCGCGTTGTGCATTGCCACGGTACTATTAACCGTCGCATTTTTCTCCATCGGGTTGGGATCCATCACGTGGGTCTAAAGCTCTGAGATCTTTCTGTTGTAGTTGCGCGTGCAAGGGTGTAGTATATGAGTGGCCGTAAACATGGTGACGAGCGGGGTCATCTCAATGACTTTTATTTCTTTGTATAAGGCCATCACGATTGGTAGGGCCTTCTTTCTTTATGCGAGAATTGCTGCACTTAGTTGGGTCTTCTTTAATACGTTGTATCCAGAAACGCAGGGTCGACCCCTTGAAGATATGGAGGTCTTGTTTGGTAAATACCACAAGTGGAGAGAAGCCAGTGCCATGCTTAAGAAGACTAAGGGCTGGTTTGGTATTGCTGTGCTTTGAAAAAAAAGCTACTATGAGAATAAGCGGCAGTGCTGTGAGAATAAGCGGCTGTGAAATAAATCAGCTGAGTGTTTGGTAAACATTTTTGTAAAAGTGTTTTTGGAAGAAAAAAAAACAGTCTGATAGTGGGTCTTTTCATTAAAGGAGCACTGTAGCTCCGTGTGCTTTGAAAAAAAGCTAGTTTTCCAAAGCTACAAATAGCTGCTTCAGCTTTTTCCTTTGATTTCAGCTTATTTTCACAGCAGCTTCCAAAATAAGCCCTTTTTTTTAGTTTACCAAACACCTAAAACTCTTACAGCTTTTTTTCATGGGTGCTTTTTTTTAAAGCACCTCACTACCAAACTAGGGCTAAGCAAGATGATCTTTGTTTTGGTGGCCATAACAAGGCTCAAATCCATTAAGAATAGAAGGGCAACGCTTAATCAATGTTTAATACACTTTATGATGATGATCAATTCCTTTATCTCATGTATTTCGATTATATGCAACTGTACTTATCTGTTTGATATTCTACTAATAAAACTTTGATTATTCCTAAATGCATTTTGTAAGAAACATTTATAAGAATAATTTTCGTTAAGACCCAAAAACTTGTTTGATAGTGAAGCTGAAAATTTTGAAAAGTTTTGGTTTTCACCATTAATGAGACATAGATCTCAGGCAATCCATCTAGCCTCTATATTAGATTCTAATTTTTAAACCTAATTTTGTAAACAAATGATATGGTTATTTATGGTTGAATTATTACTCAAATGTTGATTAACGTACTTATTGATGTGTTGACCCTAAAAACTACTTAGCCTACGTAGCGCACAAGCCGAATAGCAAATGGGCTAACTATATGCTTCTGTTGAATACAGGGTGTGCCAACTCAATGACCGAGCTCGATTAATGAGTAAATGAATATGCGTTGCTTACTTCTGAATCAAGTGACTGCGGCTGAGGAAGGAACTTGTCTCGCATCTAGGTTCTAGAGCCTGAAGACAAGGCTGCTAGCTACTGCAAAGTTCAAGGATCATCCTAATCGATACAAGACTATAAGGACACAAGTACTCAAAAGGGATAAGTGTCTTGATAGTAAATTTGGTTTAGCCGTTGAAGTGCCGAACTCTAAAATGTACTTATGAATATCGAATCATAAAATATGTTCGGATTTCAATGTGTCAAACAACTTAACCTGATAACACTCACTTCCCAAGAGACTAATAAGATGACATCTTTCAACAAGGACTCAGATACTCCTTGTTGGTAGAGACTTGGATAGGTAGTCAACCAAGCTTGAAGTAGTGTTGTTTATCCAAATTGGAAAATGCTCCGCGATCGCCTAACTCTGCGACTCCAGTGTTGTTTATGCATATTGTAAGATGTTGCCGGTTGTCAACCGAATAGCTGTTTATCCAAATTGAAAGATGTGCTTGACGAAATTAGAAAGGCTAGTATTTTTCTCAAAAATGAGAGGGTTTCATGAACAAGGAATTGTGCAAGGCAGATTTGTGTGTTGTGTTGAAGGTCCCCTAAATGTTGCAGAACCTCTTCAATTTATAGGAGTGGTTTTCATGTTGATCACCTTATGCCAAAGTAAAGTTCTATATGGTTTGTACTTCTTTGGCATCCCTTGGCCCAATACCAATTCATCCGAATGTTTGGACTGGGCTTGTCCACTCCTACCAGATTTCAGACTCTGAACCTAGTCCATTTGATGTACTTAAGTCATTCTTGATTTTGATCAGCCATGAATATTGATTCTTGGAATATTATGAATCTTATCAAAGTTCATCTTGATCCTTAAAAATTTCATTCAAGTTTGAGATTCAACTGAATCATACTGACTCCCAGAGAGTTAGACATTGATTAAGATATGTCTATCCCACTATGGGCTAGACTTGGTCTTAGAAAACTATCATGAGCACAGAAGTTCTTCATTCTAGCCCAAAGTCACACTCAGCCCAAGTCTAATATTTTACACCATTTGGTTTACAAATTCAGTTTAAAAGTTTGGTCTACCTAGTATTATCCTTCTAAAAAAAATACTAAACACAGCACATGAAAATTTCAGCTTCCAGACATCCACCAAATTACTCGTAAACCCTCACCTTCACTTATCGACTATCTCTTTATTCTTCTCTATGATCCTAGTGTCCCTTTCTAACACTTTCTAGTGGACACAAAATCTTCATCATCAAGATTGATCGAGCATACAAGTTGTCCTCACTCTCACCTTTTGGGAATGGCTCAGAGTCTCAGATATCTTATTTTCTTTGTAAAATAACAAAATGTTCTATCGATATGTTTGGTAGATGTGTTTAATGTATTAGGTTTGTTCTTGCTAGAATAAATTCAACACACATAAGGGGCCGTGTTGAGAATCAATCCCCATCGGGGAAAGAAGGGACCTTGTGTGTGCCAGTTGATTTTATGGTGAAAGCCCAACTTCTTCATGCTATCAAAGCAAACTGAATAGTTCAATTTTGCTTCCCATTGTTATTCAGCACAATCGAGCTGATTTTTCTACTTTTATTCATCAACATGGCTCCAACACCATTTAATTATTGTTATATGTGGATGACATTGTGATTACTAACAGTTCTCCGAAGCTTCTCACTCAGTTTACTGGTCTTTTTGGAGAATAGTTTAACATCAAAGATTTGGTTAGTGGTTGTGGTTCTCTAATGATATCGTTAGTGGTTATGGTTCTCTAATGATAAACTCATTCTCCACTCCTGTTCTTATTTAATTTTAATATTATCTTACTATTGCAATCATTCATTCTCTGTTCATACTCTTTTTGTTTGGAAGAAACTTCTCCATGTTAATTTCAATTTTATTTACAAATATTGGTTTAATGAGTGGAGCGTCTCTCTTCATCAAAGAAAACCTCAAGATCAACGACGTTCAAGTCAAAGTTCTTAACGGTACTTTGAATATATACTCTCTCATCAGCTCCGCCCTGGCCGATAAAACCTCCAGCTGGATTGGACTCCGGTACACCATAGTACTAGCGGGAACAATCTTCTTTGTTGGAGCTCTCCTCATGGGCTTTGCACCCAACTACGCCTTCCTCGTGTTCGGGAGATTCATTGCCGGAATTGGAGTTGGCTACACTCTTATGATAGCTCCTGTCTACATCGCCAAGATTTCTCCGGCCTCGTTTCATGGCTTCCTCACATCTTTTCCTGAGTTTTGTTTCAATACCACGTTATATTATCATATAATGTAGTAACTTTTTTTTTTTGTTATTAGCCAATGTAATATGTTCACGTAAATATAGGTATCTAAGTATCTGTAAAAGTAACGATAAGAAGACTATATTTATATCACATTATTGTACCATTTAATGTGACAATTGATGTATATAATCAAGATTCAATAAGATAAATTTATTAATTGATGTAGCATTTATACATCATTTGCCACATCAGACGATACACAAATATAGTACAAAAATGTGGTATCCCTAACATCATTTGTGTATTATCTTATGTGGCAAGTGATGTATGCAGCTAACATCTAATGTGATAAATTCATTTATTGAAGTAGCATGTATACGTCACTTGTCACATCAGATAGTACACAAATGTGATATAAAAATATTCTCCCTATAATTTTCCTAAAATACTTATTGTTTCGTAAACCTCTCACGTGCATGCATGTGGAATTTATATTAATAGAACTGGTCACTTTTAAAATGTGTAGGTATTTGTTAACATTGGTATATTACTGGGGTACATATACAACTTTGCCTTAGCCAAGCTCCCAATCCACTTAAACTGGAGGATCATGCTCGGCATCGGCGCAATTTCATCAGTTTTTCTAGCCCTCGGCGTTTTAGCCATGCCCGAGTCGCCACTATAGCTCGTCATGCAAGGGAGACTCGAAGACGCCAAGCGAGTCCTAAATAAAACATCGTCTTCGGAAGAGGAATCGCAGCTCAGACTTGACGACATTAAAGAAGCTACCGGAATCCCTAAAGACTCAAAGGATGAGATCGTTCAGGTTTCTAAACGCAGCCAAGGTGAAGGTATATGGAATGAGCTGCTCCTCCGTACCACGTCGTCCGTTCACCATATTTTATTAGCAGTCATTGGTATCCACTTCTTTCAACAATTATCGGGTACAAACTATGTGGCTTTGTACAGCCCAGGATCTTCGAGAGTGCGGGAATCATTTCCTATAATGACAAGCTACTTGCAACCATGGCTATTGGATTTGTCAAGACCATTGCAATCTTGGTGGCAAAATTTCAAGTTGATCGGTTCAGATGTCGTATTTTGCTTTTGAGCAGCGTGAGCAGAATGATAGTGTCTCTTACGCTACTCGGTGTGGGTCTTACGGTCGTCGATCAATCCCACAGCAAGGTCCCGTGGGCCGTCGCGTTGTGCATCGCCACGGTACTATTAACCGTCGCATTTTTCTCCATCAGGTTGAGACCCATCACGTGGGTCTACAGCTCTGAGATTTTTCCGTTGCAGCTGCGCGCGCAAAGGTGTAGTATGGGAGTGGCCGTAAACAGGGTGACGAGCTGGGTCATCTCCATGACTTTTATTTCATTGTATAAGGCCATCACGATTGGTGGGGCCTTCTTTCTTTACGCAGGAATTGCCGCGCTTGGTTGGGTTTTCTTTTATACGTTGTATCCAGAAACGCAGGGTCGATCCCTTGAAGATATGGAGGTCTTGTTTGGTAAACACCAAATGTGGAAAGAAGCCAATGCCATGCTCAACAAGACTAAGCAAGCTGATCTTGGTTTTGGTGACCACAACAAGGCTCAAATCCATTAGGAAGAGTACAAGGGCAATGATTTATCAATGTTTAATGCACTTATGATGATGATCAATTCCTTTGTCTCATATATTTCGGTTATATGCAACTGTACTTATATCTGTTTGATATCCTACTAAAAAGACTTTAATTAATTCTACATGCATTTTGTAAGAAGCATCCATAAGAGTAATTTTCGTTAAGACCCAAAAACTTGTTTGGTAGTGAAATTGAAAATTTTGAAAACTTTTGGTTTTCACCATTAGTGAGACATAGATCTCAAGCAATCCTTGCAACCTTTATATTAGATTTTTGAACTTCTAAAATGATAAGGCTAAGAAGACAAAATATTTAAACTAAATGACATGATTGTTGATGGTTGAATTATTACTTATGTGTTGATTAACGTGTTTATCTGGCCAACCATAAGTTTTGATCCCTAGAATAATTCGCATCTTATCATAACCCATCTTGATCCATGATAATTTTAATTCATTTAGGACCCGACCGAGCCACTCTTGAGCTTGATCCTTTAACAGTCCTACTCATATGCGAACTCGATCGAATTAATGCTCCTTGGGCCAAAAGCGCACTGGCCTAGAATCATTACTGGGCCGCGAATTATGGCCTTTCAACTCGGCTGGCCCATTCTCGGCTCAAGCCTGCATTTCAGGTCCAAACAGTTGGCGACGCAATATATGCCCTTTGTGGAAGATACAAAGCTATCTATCTATGTGATTAAAGAAACACAAAATTAATAGTAGTTTGCACAAAATTAACCCTCGCTGGCACTCCAGGAGTAAGTCAATGATTAATTACCAAAATAGTAACCTTTGAATCGGTGTTGGATTAAAAATATAAGAAAACATTAAAATTAAAACTATTTCTTTGTAAGTTAAAGAAAAAATCAATTGGTCTTCATACAACAGCGGAACTGGAAAAACGGATCTCCCGACACGAAGTTGGAATTTGTTTTGCTTCAGTTCGTAACTTACTCGTTTCGGAATGTTTATAAGGGGAGCCTGCATGGAGACTTATCATCAGTTAACTTGGTTCTTACCCACCTTCCTTCGTAAGATACAAATCATCACAAATCCACATAAACGCAAGTTAGCAGAGTACTGGCGAGTTGTTAAGCACTTGAGAGCTTGTGTTCTGAAAACAAAAGAACCAAATCCTATTCCCAAAACAAAAAACAGCACCTTGGTGAAGGGATAAAATTCTCGAGTAATAGCATATTCTTTCATTGACAAGTGATCTATCTGTGTTCTATCTGTCTATTTGTCTATCGATCCCTAGCTAGCTCTAACAATGGAGATGGCTGACCGGAAACCTCAAAATACTGAAGCCTCAGGCCAGAAGACTATTGCGGACTTTGATCCCCCGAAGGCCCCGCAGACAAAGAAGTTCGCTATTGCCTGTTGCACTTTGGCTTCAATGACTTCAATCTTGCTGGGCTACGGTAAATTTAATTGTCCATTTACTTCATGCATGTGGATTTTTCTTTTGGTATTTTTTTTGCTTTTTATGTGTGTTTTTACGTTGTCTGATCCCCGCGTGCAATGCACCTTGATGTCATTTTTACATACAGATATTGGTGTGATGAGTGGAGCGTCACTCTTCATCAAAGAAAACCTGAAAATCAGCGACGTTCAAGTTGAAGTCCTCAACGGTACTCTGAACCTGTACTCTCTCATTGGTTCTGCCATGGCAGGAAGAACATCCGATTGGATTGGCCGACGATACACCATTGTCCTCTCTGGAGTCATCTTCTTTGCTGGAGCCCTCCTTATGGGATTTGCCCCCAACTACGCCTTCCTCATGTTCGGCCGATTTATTGCTGGAATTGGAGTTGGTTACGCTCTTATGATAGCTCCTGTCTATACAGCCGAAATCGCTCCAGCCTCATTCCGTGGCTTCCTCACATCTTTCCCTGAGGTTTGTTTCTTTGCTTGGTTATCTCATTGTATACGTTAATCCACTTGTAGGAAAATATGAATTAATAAATTGATTTCTTTCAAAATATGTAGGTGTTTGTTAATGTTGGTATATTACTTGGGTACGTATCCAACTATGCCTTGGCCAAGCTCCCGATCCACTTGAACTGGAGGATCATGCTCGGCATTGGCGCAGTTCCCTCTATTTTACTCGCCCTCGGCGTCTTTGGCATGCCTGAGTCACCACGCTGGCTCGTCATGCAGGGGCGACTCGGAGACGCCAGGAAAGTCCTGAACAAAACTTCTTCTTCCAATGAGGAGGCTCAGCAAAGACTAGACGACATCAAAGAGGCCGCTGGAATCCCAAAAGAGTCCAACGAGGATATCGTTCAGGTTTCGAAGAAAAGCAAAGGTGAAGGTGTATGGAAAGACTTGATCGTTCGGCCTACCCCAGCTGTCCGCCATATTTTGATCGTTGGAGTTGGTATCCACTTCTTCCAGCAAGCCTCCGGTATTGACTCCGTTGTGTTGTACAGCCCCAGGATCTTCGAGAAGGCTGGAATCACTTCCTACAATGACAAACTACTTGCAACCGTAGCCGTTGGAGTTGTCAAGACCATTTTCATCCTGGTCGCCACCTTTATGCTTGACAAGTTCGGACGTCGTCCTTTGCTTTTGACCAGTGTGGGCGGAATGATCTTTTCTCTTTTATTGCTCGGTGTGGGCCTTACAGTCGTCGATCATTCCCACGGCAAGGTCCCATGGGCCATCGCTCTGTGCATTGCCATGGTATTGTTCAACGTTGCGTTTTTCTCCATCGGGCTTGGACCCGTCACCTGGGTCTACAGCACAGAGATCTACCCGTTGCAGCTGCGCGCGCAAGGGTGTGCTATGGGAGTGGCCGTGAATAGGACCATGAGCGGAGTCATCTCCATGACGTTTCTTTCATTGTATAAGGCCATCACGATCGGTGGCGCCTTCTTCCTTTATGCCGGAATTTCTGCGATTGCTTTTACGTTCTTTTACACAATGCTGCCAGAAACACAAGGCCGAAGCCTTGAAGATATGCAGCTCTTGTTTGGCAAATACCATAAGTGGAGACAAGCGAATGCCATTCTCAAGAAGAAGGAAGCTGCTGAGAAAAGCCAAAGCGCTTGAGAATAATAGGGCAACAAACTCTTACCATATTTTTCATATTTACGTTTGTACTCTCTAATAAGGATGGGACACACATGTTGATGGCCCTTACTCTATTAGACAGGTAGTACAAGTGTGGTGTGAAAAAGTTGGTAAGTGAATGCCCTAAGTGTTTGTTCTAAGTTTTCTCTTATGCCCACGTTCTTGCAACGGGGCTGCTCATTCCGTCGCCTCCCTTTGTGTTCAATAAAGGAGGCGTTCGTGGTTGGGACTTCATTGCTCCTATTTAGCTTTTCAATGTACTTCGTTTCGGATGTTAACATTTCAATCCGTACTTAATAAAAGCTCCATTGTTTCAACAAAATACGTACAAAAATCAATGGTTAATTACTGAATGTACTTAATGATGGCTGTTCATCATTATGAAAAAAAATTTACTTTCAACATTTTATTGGTGTTTCGGTGATATGTAGCTCAAGCTCACTCTTCGCCTTATCTTCTTAATTTGCTAAATAAAAAGATCTTCTATGGAACAAAGAAATAAATTTGAGATGAAATGAACTGGACATGCATGTTTATACAAGGATTGTTCTTCTTCTAAACACGGGTCTTGTAGTACCCTTGTATCGAGATCTAGTGTTCGATTCTTCTTCCTGTAGTTTGTAACTCGAGTAGTTAAGAACGAGATCTAAATAATTATCTGTTGTCTGCTATTGCAATTCCCCCTCAATGTAGTTTGTATAAAAGAATCATTTCTTCTAATTCGGTTTCCCCGTTGACAATTATTACTTGCACCTTTTTTCAGTTTAGTGCGGATGGACATGCAAAAGAGTGCGGGGCTGATTTCTTTTTCTATAGATCCCCTTCACCCTTCATCTTTCCCTTAAAAAAATTACCATGACGATGTATTTCCAAGTTTTAAGCACTAAAATGATTGGCATATATAAGAGCGGTGAAAAGAAAGAAAAAAAAAGGATTGCGTATAATATTCTCAAGCACTAATCCTTCTGTAAGTTAGTTCAAGTGATTATCGAAAGATGCTATCTAAAAAAGTTCATTCAAAACGAAAATCTTTAGATTAACGGAGGTTGGTCTTTGTTACCATATCAACGAGCTCAAGTTACTCACTGCGACTAATGAACTCAATATCAACGACGGATGAACTTGACATCACTAAATAATTTACTGACCATAACGCACTGCATATCTTATACATAAACAAGAGTACTGTTTACATATCAATGTTAAAACATATATTCAACGTAAATAACTATGACCACAAACAGGCTGGGACTTAATGGAATTCTTGTATGACGCATACATGTTTGGATCAGTTATCCGAGCTATGAGCTTCCAAATGTAGTGTCACTTACCTGTTGGAACAACAATACATAATATGTCAACCAAATACTAAAGGATTTCAATGTCAGAACTCAATGTTTATCATTTAACCATACGAGATGTGACTAAATCAAATAAAATTTTCTTTAACCAACAAGAAGTTATAGTGCACCATTGCAAACTTGTTCGGTATCTCATGAAAGCGTTGGTTTATTTTCAAACTATTAGAAGAGACGATAATTAATTAGACAATCCAGACGAACGCCACTTACCATAGTTTTGGCGCACAGTAGTGAACCTGTAGATGGCTTTAATAAGGGAGCCATATTTCATACACTTCAATTCTCCCATGTGTCTGTAAAGCGAATATGGGACAATCAGTTCAAGAAACAAAATGTGTGCAAATGGTCAATACATGTAGGAAAAAACAAAGGAATTGCACAAGACAAAGGAGATAAGTTTCTGAGTCTACGATAAAATAAAATACAAGTCTAACATGTAGCTGTGCCTGTATATGGATGCTTCAGAGACAAAAATTACTCAGCCCAAAATGAGAAAAAATTACGGATTGCTATTGAGAAACAACTGACAAACAAAACTTACCCAGCCCTATTTAGAATAGTTATTTCAGGCCAAGAAAGTAATTAAAAAAAATACTTTCCGCGTCCAATTCTGCAAACGGAGGGTCTAGCCCTTTAGTCTCGTTAAAGTCCTGGTGCCAAACAAATGGAACACCCACCTCCCCACAAAACTCATGGAAAGGTCTCCTAATCAGGGTATAGGAAAAAACTGGCAAGAGACAGTAAGGTACGCACTAACAATGAACCTGATAAGAAATTTCCTTAAGGCCCCTTTTCGTTCTTTAAAAAATCATTTCCAAATAAACAGGAGATAAAATTAGATCCACTGCTAACTTACAGCTACGTAGCTCTTGCAGACAAATTTTGGGATATTTAAATTAGGACATATTGCAGAAAAGAACCTTTGAAATAAGTTTTGTAAGCCCATTAAACAGGGCAAACATTTTGTTAAAAGTCAACCAGACGAAAATCTTGAAAATCCCAATAGACAGACTATAAAAAATGATTATTACTATAATACGTGTGCGCACACACGCACACATGGATATGTACCTATCATACACAAAAAAGCAGGCTTAAAACTAGGTTTTCTCTTCAGCTCTGGCCTATTGTGTGGTTAGAGGGTTACTCCTTCCTTCCCTTACCATCGCTTCATGTTTAAGTTTCAGTAAATATCAAGTACACATATATAGAAAATTACATAACTAATTGCATCGCACATTTGCCTAGAAATACTCACGTGATCTCAGTATATCGGATTCTCCATGCAGGAAAACCAAGGTGGCATCTTGCAGGTCCATAAACTAATAGCAGGTCAGGGTCTGGCCCTCTGCAACCTGAAAGCAGAATACCATAAACACTCAGAAGGTCAAATTAAATTTTTTCAGTAATCATGATTTTGACTGTTGATGAAACTGACAGTAAAATATACCAATAGCTTTTAGTGCCTCGTCCATGTTAGGTTCTGTAAAGATTTTCTCTTCGTGATCTCCAACTAAGTTGGCCAATTTCAAATACTTAGCAAAAAGTAAGTTAGCTGCTTTGGTCACAGCTTCTTTTCCATCAGAGAACGATGAAAATTCCAGGGCCATGCGCTTTTGGTCAAGTAACCCTTCATCACCATCCTGCACATAACGGATGTTAAGTTGGTTATAAATTTTGGTCTTGTCAACTATTGGTAAAGCAGTCATACTTTCTTCACCTAAACGAGAACTTGATTTAGCGGCTTGGAACAAAGTACTTATCATATATAATTAAAGAAACACAAAAGAAGACTGCTTTGCATAAACTTAACCCCCTGGGACTACATCATAAACCAATTACGAATTACTAAGGTGGCAGGTTCACACAAGCGTCACCTAAAAAATATAGTACAAAAATAAAATGAGATATTACAATTAAAATAATTGCTTGGTTCTTGGTACACTTAGAATGGTTGATCGCGACAACCTGAACTGCCTACCAGTATGCTAATTACTTCGATCAATTTATGGTGGTAAAATGTAGAACAAGAAGTAATTTAGGGAAAGAATACAGAACCTCAAATTCTATTGCATTCTTCAGTTTATTCAAGATGGCTCCTTTTGATTTCTTCAAAACTCCTAGGATCAAAAAAGAAAGAGAATTACCCAAGATTGGAATACATATATCACATTGTTACCTACCAATAGTAGAAGGCATCTGTCATCAATCAGAATAAGAAAGCACCATTACCTTCCGTATCATAAAGGCACACACGCTTCACGCCAATAGCTTCTAGCCACTGCAGAAGCTCAATAACTTTTGAAGTTTGGTAAGCTTCTTCACTTTCTATCACAATAGCCAGGTACTTTAGCTTTCCCAAATCAAGGGCTTTGTAGTTCTTGAGTACTCCACCAGAAATAAGATAGCTTTCGAACACAAAAGCTAAATCTAATAGAGAGTACCATATGCTAACAAAAAGATGTAGAATATGCCATAGGAGCACAAGCCCAAGATTGCCAATCTGCAGCAGCCGCAACCCAGGATTAACGTTGACTTTAATATCAAAGTAAGCATTTAAATATGCATATGAATCATCCATATTCATGTAAACTGCCCCAAAAATAACAATTAATTCCACTCACAAAAAGAACACGCCCTTTTTACGCTCATAATCATCCCATAAGATTATAACTAAATTAAAACTCATTAACATTACAATTACATGACAGAACAACAATATTAATTACACAAAGTTGTCATCCAAAAATAAAGCTTCGACAAAAGAAACTTTAATGGACTTACTTGAGCAGCACAAAAGGACACCCTCTGCATTTCCATCTGAAAATCCATCACTCTGAAAAAAGAAAAACAAAAAGTCAATTCAAACCCACTTAAACCCAACAATCCAAATATTATTATCAATTTAATCAGAGACTAATCTGAAATCCATAACATCTGCTTCCGGATAAGAAAATGGGTTTTATTATCTGAAATATGATATCAGTTGATATTATAAAATTGTATTATAGGCTATATCGCCTGACAAACTGAGTTACAAATTCATATTGGAAACGTGAGTTTTAATGATATAAAATTTTTAAAAGGGCCTTGAATTTGACTAAGAACTCCCGCGTTCATGTTTTGGATGAACTGTCTTTCTAAACTAAAAATCCTGATAAAACTTTTTGCAGAATTTTACTGTTTTGCCGTCACTTCGATGTAACAATACATTCAAGCAAGTTCAAACTTCCGGAAGAAACCCAAAATTTGAACAAATAAAAAATCCAAAATTCATGCTTATCAGGATTCAAGGGGCAAATTTGATTTTCATGCTTATCATGATTAACCTACAAATCAAACCTAAAAATGAATCTTAACTAAACCCCGAATTCCCAATTAGAAAAAAATAAATAAGTAAAAACAAAATATGAAAGAAGAATAGGTAGATTAACGATACCTGAAGGAGTAGCTGAGTGAAGCTTAGAGGAGGAAGCTACGAACCCTAAATCCCAATTTACAGAATCGGTGATGATTTATCAAGCTTGGAAAAACAAGACTCAGAGAGGAAAGTGAGGAGTTGCCGTGTTGAAGCAAATTGAAGCTTCGTCAATATATAGAGGATGATCGGAGAACTGAACCCAGAACAAGTGTGTGTGCGCGCGCGCGCTGGGTTTTTGGGTAGACGATTTGTGGTTGCTGGGTTTTGATGTGGAATTTGTGGGTTGTCATGTTTCACACTAGTAGATGATTTTTTTGGTTCACGCATTTCTGCTCACTTAAATTCCTGCTTTTTTTTCTGTTCAGGTTTTTTGTGCCGTCGAACAGCTTTTGAGATGATATTTTTTGGGATGTAATATTCAATCGTTCTCGCACCTTTTTTTTTTATTTTCGACTATTAAATTAGATGAATTGAAAAAGATTAATGGACAAAAATTATTAAGAAGTGTGTAAGAAATTTGTGCCGTCAAACAGCTTTTGAGATGATATTTTTTGGGATGTAATATCCACTCACCCCATTTTACTTCTCACAACTTTTTTAATTTTCGACTATCGGATTGGATGAATTGAAGAAGATCAATGGACAGAAATTATCAAGGGGTGTGTAAGAAATAAAATGGGGTGTGTGGATAGCACACCCCTATTTATTTTTTTTTAAACATAAGTGGAATTAAAATATATTAATTAAGGCTAAAAAAAATTTGTGATCCCTATAATGATACGCCACTTTTAATGTGACCAATGTGGTGAAAAAGCTAGTAATTAAATCACCGTGGGAGCCCTGTTAGTAATAGAGGTCTAAATCCAAATTTTTGTTAGTCTTCCGTTAAATAAAATCATGTGATTATCACATGTGGATCAGTCAAAATTAAGTTTATTTATTTTGGAAAATAAAAAAACAAAAATATGATTGGATTAAAATAAAATTACAAATAAAAGAAACTTGTAAAGATAAAAAAAATGGAGTTTTAATAAAAAGGGCTTGAACTAAGTTTATTTTAACCAAAAATCATCCTATAACTTTTTTTAACCAAAAACCATCACAGAACAAAGTAAAACCCACCAAACCAACTGACAACTTGACCACCAGCCAGTCACTTATGGGATCTCCTTTGGCCCTCATCCTCCTACTCCTCCTCCTCCTCCTCTTCCTCTCGCTGAGTACTACAACTTTCCTTTTTGAATCACCCTATTTTGTTGAGTATTGAAGAAGTTATATCCATTTGAATCTTATCCAGTTTTCGGCGACCTCCGAGGCTTTCGAGGTGTTTTCCGGGCAAACCACGGTGAGTTAGCCATCGTGCAAGGTACCACTCTCTTTGTCTCTTCGAGAACTACGATTTTCGTTTTTAAATCACTCGATTTCATTGAGTATTGAAGAAGTTATATCATTTTGACTCTTACCCAGTTTCCGGCGACCTCCGAGGCTTTCGAGGTGTTTTTCGGCCAAACCATGGCAAGTTAGCCATCATGCGAGGTACCATTCTCTTTGTCTCTTCGAGAACTACAATTTTTGTTTTTGAATCACTCGATTTCGTTAAGTATTGACAAAGTTATGAGCGTTTAAAGTTTGTCCAACTTTTCGGCCGAAATCCGACCTTCCCTTCCATTTAGCTCCGGCGAGCAGCAACCACACCAAGCCCTTTGGACTGTGCATAAACAAACACTGTATCTGAAAAAGAAAAGAAATAAAATCCAAAAACAGTAACTTAAATTCCAGAAACAGTGTTACTTAAATTCCAGAAACAGTTTATTTTTACATTCCAGAAACAGTGTCCGTCGAAAGGAACCAAAATCCAGAAACAATAACTTAAATTCCAGAAACAGTGACTTAGATTCCAAAAACAGTGTAACTTAAAATCCAGAAACAGTTTATTTTTACATTCCATAAACAGTGTCTGTCGAAAGGAAACAATGACATAAATTCCAGCAACAGTGACTTAGATTCCAGAAACAGTTTATTTTTACATTCCATAAACAGTGTCCGTCGAAAGGAACCAAAATCCAGAAACAGTGACTTAAATTCCAGAAACAGTAACTTAGATTCCGGAAACAGTGTTACTTAAAATCCAAAAACAGTTTATTTTTACATTCAAGAAACAGTACTACAATTTTCCTTTTTCAATCACCCTATTTCATTGAGTATTGAAGAAGTTATATCCATTTTAATCTTACCCAGTTTCTGGCAACCTCCAAGACTTTCGAGGCGTTTTCTGGCCAAACCACGGCTATTTAGCCATTGTGCAAGGTACCATTCTCTTCGTCTCTTCGAGAACTACGATTTTTATTTTTGAATCACTCGATTTCGTTGAGTATTGACAAAGTTATATCATTTTGAATCTTACCCAGTTTCCGGCGACCTCCGAGGCTTTCGAGGTGTTTTCCGGCCAAACCATGGCGATTTAGCCATCGTGCGAGGTACCATTCTTTTCTTCTCTTCAAGAACTATGATTTTCGTTTTTGAATCACTCGATTTCGTTAAGTATTGACAAAGTTATGAGGGTTTAAAGTTTATCCAACTTTCCGGCCGAAATCCGGCCTTCCCTTCCATTTAGCTTATAACATGGCTTTTTATTAAACAAAACTTATAACATGGTTTTTGTGACATCCCGTTCCAAATTTTCTCTATTTTCAGTGTGGAATGACAATTTTGCCCTCGAATACGCGGGAACGGATGTGGTTTTGGGTTTGGTTTTGGGCTTGGGTGTCCTAAACATTAAGCCCAAAGGTTTGGGCTGATATTATATAACCACACACACGCACCATGCACGTACACGTGCATCATTTTCTGTTTCCTTCTCTCTCTCTTCCATTCTCTCGAACTCTCTCTCACTCTCCTCACTGTTTTCGTACGGACAATCACACCACACTTCACCAAGGCACGGATCGAGCCTCAGGACGTTCTACGTGAAACTAAGATCACAGGGATGTTCTAGGAGTCCTCTAGAGTCTCGGAACACCTCGTTTGCTCGTGTTGGACGTCGGGATCGTCGGATTTGGACTTGGCCGGTTTTGGAGAAATTCTCCGACGAATTTCTCGTCGTTTTTCAAGGTATTTGAGATTATAGAAATGTTCTACACTGAATTTAGAGCATGTAGGAAGAAAAATGGACGAAAAAGGATGAAAAATGAGTGAGATATGGGAGTTTGAAAGTTCGCCGGAAAAACCAGTCCGGCGCCGGCGAAGGTTGCCGGAGCTGGAGGTTAGGTGTGACGGAATATTCCGTCAAAGTTGACGGAATATTCCTCACGCCGTCAGTTAGTTCTAACGGCATCCGTTAGAAGATAACGGAATATTCCAAAGGAATATTCCTGACGCCGTTAGGGTTTGGTCGCGCGTGCGCAGCACGTGACGCGCGTGGGGGCGCATCTGTCCGTGCATTCCTTGGCGCGTGGGGGCGCGTGCCACAGTAAAAAATTATTTTAAAATTATCACGACGATCGTGACGTCGTGTAGGTCGCGTTGGTATATTCAAATACCAAAATTGACCTTCGTATGAAAAGTTAATTACGTAGTTCGGTTATGTGCTGTTAATGACGGTTTTGCAGTTGTTTCACATATAGGTGAGACGTACCCAGAGGACGAGCGCATTCATTCCAGAATCGGGGGATACGACCCGTCGACATACCAATGAGTGGACTTTTGTTTTCAGTATATATATATATATATAATTGGCGTTTTCCCAAAAACGCAAATTTCATGATTTATGAACGGAATTGGTTTTATAATTATATTGCCATGTCATATACCTACTATAGATTATAAATATGATCATGATTGCATTTATTTCGCTCTGACGCCGAGGACGGCCAGGTAAGTCAGGTAAGTATGATTATAGTGCTTGAGATGATGATAGATAGTGATTTAGCTCATCACCTGCACCTCGGGTGTTTGTGCTCCGCCAGAGTAGGGCCTAGCCTTCACGTGATCGTTCACCTCACGCACCGTACGCTCACCTTGGATCCAAGGCAGGTGCCTAGCCTGTCGTACAGACCACTATAGGTGGTTCCGACTCGTAGGTGACCCGCGATTCGTCGCACAGCCTTCACGTGATCGTAGCACTGAGCGTAATGTTATACACCTAGCCTGTCGTACAGACCACTATAGGTGGTTCCGACTCGTGTGCAGGATAATGATTGATAGTGATTGAGTATGATGGATGAGCTATAGGTTCAGCCGTACAGGTCACTAGAGGTGACTCCGGCTGACATGACATTAGGGACACTTCTGATTTACATTACTTGCCTGATGCTGATGATTTTCTGAGTTGGTATATCGACATGGCCTATTATTGGGATTTGATAATGAGTGTTGATGCTGAGACGAGTTTTCATACATAAGTTTATATACGTATTATTTTCTGGGAAAATTATACTGATTTACAGCGAGGAGTTATTTATGGATTTATGATTTTGGAAAGTATTTGTTTTTGCCCACTCACATTTTCTGTTTTGCGCCTCTCCAGGTTCTAGGTAACGACGACGTGGACGGCTATCGAGGCACCAAGGCAGTTCTGACAGACCACCACTGATGTAGGGTTTCTTTTGTAATTTTGTCGTTTTGTTTTAAGTGACTGCACCTGGGATCGGCTCTGTGACCCTTCACTATCACACTTTCGTCCTATATCACTCTTTATCATATGTATACTATCAACTTGATTGTCACTGCTGCATTTCATGCATAATTACATTCCGTTGACGTTTTTGGCTACGTCACTCGCACGGGACGGCCAGCACGCTTCGACCCCTGGGTCGGGGTGTGTCAGTTTTTTTTATACTAAAACTTTTCAAGCCATTTTCATTAGTTTTCCTTAAAAAAAACACAACAGTTCCCGTATCTCATCTCAGGCTCCTAGTCATCACCATAGCCACTAGTGGACCTCCATCACCGTCACTAACCATCACCCCAATTTGATAGCACATGTATCTCAACTTATATAATGCAGAAAAATCACATATGTAGAAGAATAACTTAAAGAGTTAAAGACAATGGGTGAAATGCAGTATATATGCATTCAGACGGGTGAAAGGCATTGTAGAATTAAAGACAATGTGTGAAAGGCATTGCAAAAAATTCAATCTTCAGGTCCGCCCTCTGCATATAAACTTCAAGAGCGTAAGAAAGTTAAAGAATTAAAATTCAAGGAAAATTAAAAAAAATTAAAAGGTTGTGTCATGGGCAACTAGGGCCTACATAAAACCACATTATCAATTAAAGACAAAACGGAAGGGCATTTATGCATTCAAACTGGTACAAATTGATACAAGAATAAAAATTCAAATAAGACTAAGACTCTAACTCGTGATCAAAGATGTGTTGGCATTGAAAAAAAAAACAATGGTATATTAGAAGTATTTTTCCAAACAAAATTAAATCATACCTAAGAAATTAGGGGCGACTTCACATTCACCTCTTCTACTAGTCATAGACGTGGTTTTATAGGTTTAGTTTCAATCTTTGCGTTGAAGCTTTTTTTCTGTAAAATCTAATTTCAGTTAAACCCTAAATTATAATAGATGTCCATTGAATAAGATGTAATTTGGATTGAAAGAACGAATTTGACCCTTCATGTGATAGTCACGTGAGTTTATTTAACGGAAATTTAGATTTGGATTTGGATCTCAATTGCTAACAACACCCACCACGAGGGTTTAATTAAAAGTTTTTTTTACCACGAGGATCACATTGAAACTGGCATGTCACCACATGGATCACGAAAAAAAATTGGCCATTAATTAATGAATATCTGCTTTAGAGAGTGAAAGACTGTGAAGTTTTCTAAATTAAAAGAATTGGATTAAAAAATAATTGAATGATGAGAATTCAAATTCAAATTTTCATAAAATGTAATTACTAAAAATGTTTTGAAATTAGAATAGAAATAGTAGTGATTTTACAAAATTATTTGGAATATAAATTAATATGATTACTACAATGTTATTGTATCAAATCAAATAGTTTATCGGCTAGTTTTCCTAATACAATTTTATATATATATCATAGTATAAGAGAAAGTGTGATTGGCGTGAAAAACTTAAGATATCCAAAGGGTTTTGATGGGTTAATATGAAAGGCAATCTTGAAATTTTAGAAATAAATGAGGGTATATTCTGGATTACCTCAAGAAATTCAACTACTACCAAACGGAGTCTAATTGCTCCAAATTTTGAAGTTAAATTTTAAAATTTGTGTGGCTCCCACCAACTTTTTTATTCTCTAATATTTGATAAAGAACAAAGTATTTAGTAATTAAAATTCAATTTTATTTTTTATTCCGATTACGCTGATGTTGCTGGAATCGTCCGGAAAAACAACAATAGGACACGGCCCCATGATATTTCATATGGTACGTGTCACAACTATATGTACTTTGCTAGAACATTAGAGTTCTTATTATAATACCGCCTATATAGTTTGATATTTTGAATTGGATTGAAATGAATAATTTTTTAATTTCAAAGTATATTGGAGATGAAAGTGAATAGTTCTTCGGTTAAAGAGACTAGGAAAATGTCACATGTGATGCATGTGGTGGGAAGGAGTTACATGCATAAAAAGATGTTTAAAAAGTGTGACTACTTAGTACTATGATGTAATGGTATTTTTTTTTACTTGTAAGTGAGATGTTGATTCTTACCAAAAAGAAATTTGAACTACATTATTATTATCTCATTATAAGGCTAAGTCCACCCCTTTTCCGTTAAAAAATAAAATAAAATAAAAAAAGTGCGAGAAAAAGTAGGAAAGTGTGTGGTAATGACTAGAGTATTCTCCTTCAATCCGATAAATAATTGATTCTAGTAGATTAGACGGGAAATAAACTCATTCCTTCTAATTCTAACATTTTAAAGAGAATTGAAATGGATAAGTTTCACTATAATCCGATAACTTGAGTTTATCATTTCTTCCCCACCATACTTCAAATTTGGTGATTGGTGCAATTTGACTTTAAAAATTAAGAAAAACTTTGAGTTTTAATAATAAGTACAAAATAAAATGTGAAGTGAATAGTACCAAAATTAACTTTTTGGTGTAAAAATGTGATTTTTCGTTAAAATAAATAATACCAAAAAAAATTCGTTAAAATTCCTTAAAAACTATTGATCTGGCTCTCAATCTAATGATACTTCTCTTCCTAGCTTTTGATCCGGCTCTCGATTTAATGATACTTCTCTTCCTAACGTTAAAAATAAAATTCAAGTTTGACTCCCCAAAAGCCCCTACTGATGAAACAAATCTCAATGCCGAATGCAGAAACTTCAGCATCTGGTTGATCTGAAACTCCATGTAGCTAAACCCACAAAAATTTTAAAAATTACAAAGAAAGCATATGACATAAAAGGGAAAATGTGCTATAAATAAAGCATCAGTTGCTGTTCGCGGCTCTTGCCCAACTGTTACAAAAAGAAAACTCCACAACAAATACTCCACGTTCGGTGTGTAACAAAATACATTAGGCAAGAAATGGCTGCTCTAGACTCTGAGGAAAGCCTTTATCAACCGAATAGCAGAAGGCAGAAAAATCTCGACAAGGAACCTCATATCGCTGCCGAATTCAAGACACTGCATATCATCCAAACAAACGCTGGACACGGAACCTTGCTTTCCTCAGCTTGCTTTACTATGTTACAATATTCGCATTGTTAACGGCCATGCCCATAGACAGAACAGTCTCTTGCTAGCTTTAATATATCAGTTCTCCTTTGCTCTAATGTCACAAAACAAAACACTCAGTACCAAACCTTCTAGTATATAGTATTACTCAACTAAACATCGAGCACAAAAGAACAGACATTTTAAGATAAACCGAGTTTTAGCAGTTTTTGAAATCCTCAATCATTTACAATTGTATACATAACAAAGAAAATGGATTGATAGAAAGATTTAACATACAAGAGGTTTGAAATGACTAAGAAATACCAGATATATAAATTTTCGACTTTCCATTCGAAATTGTATGCCCAACACTATTCTTTGATGAAAGATTTTGAAACACAAATATACAACAGATTCATTTAGAAACAACAATTTTCAGGTAGTGTAGCTATAGAAATAGATCTACAGCAGCCGCCAATACAATAAATAGTGAGGCACCTACTTCAGAAAGTCATTGCATGCTACACGTGGGCATACAAAAACGAGACCAAATATCATGATGATTTAGGTGAGCTAATGTATGCACATCTGATACGCATAACTTTCCACGACCAATTCTTGTGCCTTCCCCACCTTTACTCAAGTACTAAGTTTATTAAAAGAGCCAATGCGGTACAACCTAATTACACAAGGAAATTACGAAGTAGCAAACCCTAAAAGCTACATTCAAAATCATTTGGAAGGGATGGTCAATATTGTGCTCGGAAAAATGCATCCAATGAATCCTATCATCTTCTCTCAATACCGGGTAAGAAATCAAATCACCTTCATACCTATTGAGCTGAATCTTCAGAGTATCTACCATCAAAAGGAGTTGACGGATGAGAATGTGCCGCACCAGCAGCAGTTCCAGAGCCATGTTGAAGTTCCATAACAAGCCATCGAACTGCTTTACTCATCTGTTCCAACCGAACTGCACTAATGGGTGGCAGACCAGTTGCGCTGTGCCCAGACTTCCCAGCCACCAAGCCAGTTGCCTCATCCACCAGGCACTCTGAGCCAATCCTTTGCTTCACAGACTCCACAAACTCCTCCGCTTGATCACAAGTGACTCTGAAAAGTTCCCACTTCTGCTTAAAATTCTCAAGAGCAACATCTGTGGCTGCTGTTTTCTGGCCACCAGAAGTTTCCTTGGATTCGAGCACATTAGCTGCTGCAACAACGAACTCTTGGTATGCACTATTTAGGGAATCTACAATGCTGTCCATTTTGAGGCTCGTACTTCCTAATGAATATAGTACAAATGTTAGGAAACTATGAACTACTGAGGGAAGCTAATAATTTGCATATATGCAGATAACTAATAAAGAAATACCGGTTACTTATCGCTTTATACTCATGCTGAAACAACAATACAATGAAAAGAGAAAAAAAAAATTTAATTTAATCTCTTTTTATCTATATAATTTGAACAAGAATTTCGTGTTAAATCACAAATCCTATGTCACTTCAAACCTGGGTTTACATTGCATACATTCAAATAACAAAGTCCATTAAATGCAGAAACTAAATTAAAAAAGGAAAACATTTTACAATATGATGGTAACATACAAAGACCGATCAACATTCACAAATCTCATAAAATTAAACAGAAAAGCAACCTAATAAAAGGGATAGTCAACAATGCTTCCTTTTATGGGGGTTTCCACACAGACTTGTGAAAAATGACACATTATTTGGCAAAACCAAGGACAGTCAATAATGTTTCATGTTACATGTCTTACATTTACAGTCTTATCGTCAAAATGTATAACATGACACAATATTCAGAAAACCTTACCCAAGCAGGTCTCAACAAGGAAAAGGCTAAAGTAATAGCAGCTTTCTTTTATGCCACCAAATTTGTTATAAGATCACCGATTTTAGGTTCCGAGCTACGTACCAAGCATGGTTAGTACACCATTAACTACATAAAATGAATACAGGCCATTGCGCATACAGATCAATGAATAGAATAGTAAGGAACTGAGTAATTAGATCACCTAATCAGAGTCCTACCAATAGAGTAACAAAGAACACCTTTAACAACAGTAAAGGAACATCAGAGTTTAACCTAATCACAACTATTTTACATACAGACCAACGAATCATCCTCGTATACCTATACTTTGACATATGACATACCAACATGTCAACAAGTTCGTGAAAATATACAGCAACAAGGTATTTCGTATCCAAACTCTGGAGATAAGGGTCAAAAAACTATTTTATAAACGCAACAATTTCCGCACAAATACACCACAGCTCAATACTCCTGACTTCCTTATTCATCCTCACCTCAAAGCTTCCCTATTTCCTCCAAACAAAAATACAAATTCAATCCCTTCTTCGACAAAAATACAAAGCAAGTCCCATGGAGATCTACGAATAATTTAAACTTAAATGTTAATAATTACCGGTAAATTCGAAATGCTATTTTGATATCTCTAGGGGGTGGGATTAAGAATTGAAGACATTATTAATTGGTGTTTAAGCGAAAGTGCAATTATTTATATCCGAAAGAAGACCTCTTTATCATTTGTATTTGGAAGAGAAATACACAAAAATCGAAACACCCCATTTTCTTACTTTTAATTCTCTGTTTAAAAGATCCCAATTTTTCCATTTCAAACGGATCAAAAAAAATTAAGCAAAAACTAAAAACTTGTTCAAACAATTAACATTCTAGTCAGGGATCAGAGACTTTGATCATCAATGAGTTGTACTGCTACTGCCATAATACTAATATGCACAAACACTCACAAAAATTAGATACGAGAAAATCATAGAGCTTTCAACGGATTAAACGATAATAAATGAATATGATTCAACAAAAAAGCTAGGAAATGTAAAATCTCATACAATCTCGGCAAAAAAATAAAAATATACTAAACCCTAAACAACGAAATTGAAAGAACTGACATCACCTGGTGAGGAAGCTGCCGATTGTTATTGAAGATTCAGAAATTCGAAGAAGCAGAAATATCTACAACTGAGAAGAAGAAACAAAGAAATTCAGAAGAGATGAAGAAATATTTACAACTTGGATTCGATGGGCTACAGGGACGGACTGTTCATTATTTTGTTTTCAACTTATTTTTAGCTATCTTACATAAGAGCAACTCCACCCCAAATCCACCCAGCTTAATAGGCTGGCCTTCAGCCCAAGCCAGGCCATAGGTCGGCCCAAAATATGTTGAGCAATCAGCTAGCCTATTATGTGACGTTATGCTGATGTCAATGTAACGTTACAGTGCACTAATATTTTTTTGCGTCAGGCGCGTGGGAAACATGAGCGCGTTCCCAACACAAAACAAACGGTGGGGCCCGCCGTTGCAGACGTGACAGTGGCGAGGGTCTGGATGCCACGTGGCTCATTAGGGACCCCTAGATTTCCAACGACTTGTTTTTTGAGCCGTTGGATTTCCAAAGATAAAAAAAATTTAATTTCAAATCTAATTGTCCAGATTAATTATCTTAATAAAAATTGTTTAAAAATTCAGAAAAAATTTTAAATTTTTTATTATTATTTTCTATACCATCATCTTCCACTTACACTAGATTTTAATATTTTCAACACTTTCAACCAAAATAGTACTTTCGAATAATGACAATTAGCGTGACAAAATTGGTTAAAAATCATAATTTACTGTTCATGGGTTGGGTGCAAGCACAATTTTTAGAGGTGGAGATGTATTTGACCAATTTATTGTTCAAGGGGTCTATCACTGTTCACTGAGTAGATTAAATGGGTTGGGTACCAGCGCATTTTTTAAGGGTGGACTTGCTCTAAAACTCGTTTTTAATCCTAATTTTGCCCTGAAACTAATAAAACTCAAAATTCGCCCAAGTCTGATTTATTTCTGATTTTTCATATGAAGGCCGTTCATTTTCCAATCCATGTCAATATATTTGACCATCTTTTCTATAATAAATAGAAATACGACATAGTATAACAAATTTTAAATTTCGTGAAATAAAGTGGTGAATTTTAAATTTTCAAAAATAAAGTGAAATTAAAATTGAGTTTATGACTAAAAATAAGCCTCTGTTTTAAAATTGGACAACCAAAGCTATTTGGCAAAATATGCGACTTTTTTATGAGAAACTATAGGAATTTTAATTTTGTGGGCCATATAGTTATAAACATGGTTTTTTTTTCTTTCTAAGAATTAAGTATCCAAAATTCCTTAACATTTTGTATGATTTCAAACTAGCCTTTAATTTTTTGGGTCATATGGTTGTATACATGACATTTATGATAAGATTTTTTTTTAATTTTTTTTATAAAGCTTGTTAGCCAAAATGGTCTTTGAGATTGTCATAACTCTTTCACTTTGGTTCATGAGATTTGAAATCAATAGATAGAAATGGTTCATGAGTTTGTCCATCAGCAATCATTTTGATCCTTCCATGAAAAATCTATGTTAAATAAGGATCATAATGACAAAAATACCCTCAATTTAATAAACAATGGACCAAAATTATATAACAAAAATTAGGGCATTTTGGTCATTTTATCTTTACTAAGCGAAGATTTTTCACGGAATAACCTAAACAATTGACGATGGACAAATTCAGAAACTAGTTCTACTGATTTTAAGTATCAGAGAACAAAGTGAGGAGTTTTGTCAATCTCAGTGACAATTTAAGCTAAAAAATGTTTTCTAACAACATTAGATGAGTTTAACTTTTGAAATTTGTGTAGTAAATAACTTGAGTCAAACTTCATCGAACGATAATTAATAAGGTGGTAAGCAAAAGTGGACTCCATTTGGTGATACTTTAGCAACTTGGTCTCAATGGGTTTGTGACTTTGAAATCCCCTCACCGGACAAACGTAGTCTTCAACTGTTTCTTTGTTCGATCGATTTGAAACATTGAACACCCTAGTCCAAACTACTTTCAGCAAGATCACAGAACAATTTTGGTCCTTCCGGATACCGTCGTGGCAGTTCAATTGAACCATGTGTTAGGAAAATGCCCCATTGAGTTTTCACTTTCACTTTCCAGCTATGAGACCTGCAAACTCCAAATGGCGAATCACACTTTACTGGAACGGGAAACCGACACCAGTTCCTGTTATATTTAAACAAACATTACACGGCGGCGCTGTAGAATGAGAAACCAACTCCCACTCCAGTCATGGGTTCCGGCCAAACAATCACGGCCCTAAGGCAGTCATGGATTCCGGCCAAACAATCGTGGCCCTAAGGTAATCAAGTTAGGATATGGTTTGATAGTACCAGGACAGTCCCAACACAATGTGAAAATGGACATCGGAAAATGCGGAGAATCTCACATCACATAATGGTAAAACTGACAAGGAAGATAGTACAACGCAGCAAATAGTTTCAAGGAAAAACTATGATATGGGAAACTAAGTTGATGATGGTTGCCACCTCCTGACCCAGTCCGTCAAAGTAGAAAGATTTGTCGAAATGTCTTGAATGCTATCACTCTTCAAAGGAATCACGATATCTTGAGGGTAGCTCTCTTTTGCCTCCTCGAGCAGAGTTTGAAATATTTCACATTCAATATTGTTGGAGAGCTTCGAATTCGAATACCCTCTGTCACATCCAAAAATCCACAAAACGGGACGCTCATAAACACACGGTTGTCAACATGAAGGAAATAAAACAGAAAAGAAAGAGTGAACAAAAAAACTACCTTCGAGTCAAACGGTCATACAAGACAGTGTTGTCAGTCTGAAGCACAACCACAAGATCAAACCATCTCTCGGGGAAGAAATCGCAACCATGGTAGTCCACTATGTTCCCTCCTACTTCCATTGTATCCTCAAGCTCATCGCATACCAGGTCTTCATTGATGACGTAACAGTGTAGCTCATCATCCCAGCCGTCATGAAGATTCTTTGCTTTCACCAAATCACCCACACTGATGTGGCGGAGCTGCGTTGCCTCTGCCAAGGCGGACGATGTTGTTGTCTTCCCTGTTCCTGGCGTGCCCGTCACCAATATGTTTGGCCTTGTCCTCACCATGACTCTCTAAAACAACAGAGCTATAACCAATGGTGTATTAGTAAAAAACCTACAAACAATTAGATTTAAATTCAGACTTCCGGAAGAAACCCAAAACTCATGCTTCTGAGCAACAAAAATACAAGGGAATATGTCAGACAAATGAAAGGGGGAAACTGTTTTCATGCTTATCAGGATTAAGCTTAATAAACCCCAATTAAGCTACCAATCACACCTAAAATTGAATCTTAACTAAACCCCTAATTACCGATTACAAAAAATAAATAAATATAAACAAAATATCAAAGAAGAATAAGTAGATTAACGATACCTGAAGGAGTAGCTGAGTGCAGCTTTGAGGAGGACGCTACGAACCCTAAATCCCAATTTCCAGAATCGGTGATGATTTATCAAGCTTGGAAAAACAAGATATATAGAGAAAAGTGAGAGCACCGAAGTAAGGGTAAATTGGTAATCTTCCATTGGTAAGCAGGGTAAATTCGTCAAATAACGTTTTTTAAACCCTAAACCCCTACGCCGGCCCCCTTCTTCTTCCTCCAGTCGACATAGCGAGAGCCGAACAGCGTACAAGCAGCATCCTTTGTTCCCCGCTTTTCGCCTAAACTCTCTGTAAGTTGTACTCGTTTTCGGATTTTAGTTTAGAATTAGGTGGTTTTTTTTAAAAAAAAATTTCAATTTAGCTTTCTGCTGCTATTAGGGTTAATACATTTGGGATTTTGATTTCAATTTTGCGTTTGTGGCGTTCCTAGTAGTTCTATACCCCAGAAATTTTAAAACAAATTAATAAATTTCTAAACTTTCTGCCTAATTGTTCCAAGTTGGTAATTTTAATTTGTTCCGGACATTTGCATTCAATTGCTTCAAAAGTAAGAAATTTGCATCTTCCACCTTGAGGGCTTGATAATTCTTTAGAGGTAAAAATGTAGAAGCAAAACTATATGATGTCGGAGAGTGTTCAACGCGTCAGGTGGGAAGAGGATTCACAGTTGTCATTGAGAATGTTATTAGTGTTACATGGTTTAATTTGGATTTGTTGTTTTAGCTTCTGCTTTCTTTTTCTTTTTTCGTTTTTGCTGTTTGGCAGCAGGATTTTGTAAGAAATGGAACACGGGTCGTTCACTGATCCCAGCCAATCCACATTTTCTTTGGTTGACGAGGATCACACGTTTGCAAATGCCGTCAGGTTCACTTTGAACCAGGAGTAAGTGCTTTCTAATTGTTTTTATAAACATCTGACTATTTCTATTGGGATCAATAATCTGCTTCTTTGATGTTTTAGCTCTAATTTAGTTGTCTAAACATCAAATGTATTGATTCCTTATCAATTTTTTCGCTCTGAAATAGATTTTGCTATATTGGTCTACTTTTTAAGTAGAATGAGCACAGTGGAAAATGCTTTAAAAGTTTATTGGAACAAATCTTCTGAGTTAGTATGGTGGTAGAAACAGTGTAACGACGATATGCTCACCAAGTTGTTATGTTATATTGCAGTCCAAGGACAAAATTTTGTGGGTACAGCATTCCTCATCCATCGGATAACCGAGTTAATATTAGAATCCAGACAACAGGTAACACATCCTGACCTTGTCTTAAGCAATATATGTGGACTTTCACAATGATTTTTTTTCTCCATCAACCATTTTTCCCACAATTGCAACCTTGTGCTTATTTCTGGTTTATTGTTTGTTCTTTAAGATAGAGATATCATACTGATGACTATGCCTTTGGTTTTTGCTTACATTTGCAATGTGACAACAATGTTTTCACTTAAGCAGCCTCCAAAATACTCAATTTGTTGTGTCTTTGATACTTTGCCAAATGCCTAATCATATCTGTGTATCAGAGCCAAGTTGTGGAGTTTCAACCAAATAATTAATTGGAGCAACTTTAGATCCTATAGAAACAGGTGTTTAATTGGCCATCTTAACGTTGTTGACTCTCTGTTAATTTCTCATGGAGTTTTTACTTGAATGTGTATGTGAATTGCCCTATTTCTATCTCAAGAGTAATATGTATGGACCCATAATATAAGTGCTTTGGTAGGTAGGCATCACCATCTAACCTCGGGTCTAACGGTGGTGGTGATGGGGGAGTGGGAAACAGGGTTTCCAACTAGGTTAGGTTATGGGTTCGAGCCCAACCAATTTATCAAACTGTAGCCGTTGTCTCTTCCAGGAAGTTATGATGCAAATAAAAAATACTTCCCCATATCACTCCATAAAAAAATTGAAGGGTCTCGCTTGGTGTTTCTTTGAGGAATTAGTGTTTTGGAATCATTCTTGGAGTTTCTAATGCATAAAACCTTTGATGTTTGATGAAATTTTACAGGCGATGCAGCAAAAACCGTATTCACTGATTCATGCCAGGATCTCATGGTGATGTGCCAACATGTGAGGAGCGCTTTTGACAAGGCTGTTGTTGATTTTCGAATGAGTAAATCCGTAAATGGCATGGATATCGACTCAAATAACTAAACCTTGACGTCGGATTTAAGTTGCCAAGCCCAATGGCCGGACCAGATTGAGAATGAAACGTTGGGCGTTGCAGGTGTTTTTTTTTTTTTTTGGTCTTAAAATTTTATGTGTTGGCATATGATGTTACTAGAACGGTGGTAAATTCAAATTAAACGTGTTTCAAACAGCGTGTATCACGTGTAGATGCATAATATTTTTGTATCCTTCCTTGTCTATTTCTAGTAAAATAGGCTGGCATGCTTTCTGAAGCCAAAACTTCCATCGGATTTCACATTTCCATGGTCTTTTATGTCATTGTATGATGGACTACAGTTTTGGAAGCAGAGATGCGGACTTCCGGCAAACTGGCCGTCTATAAGAACATCTATCTGGCCATTCTCCTTCCACTTATCTGCATATTTCACTTGTAGATGGAGCTTTTGTCATACTTAAGTTTTGTGGCAGGATGCTACTTCATTGTCTCCAAATATCTCAAGGGCTCGAAGAAATCCGAACACGTATTAAAAACATACAAGTTGTTCAGCCTCAAATTAAAACAAATTTTGAAATCAAATTTCCTAACAAATCTACGAGAATGTGTACTGTCCATACAATCCATCCAAATAAATAGGATGATAAGCACCAGGGCGGTGAGCATCACTGTGGCTATACAAATTTTGAAATTTAAACTCGATAAATATGGTGATGAGTGTGGTGAGCAAAAATATTTATATATTATGGTTGAGCTTTCATTGGATTGGATGGGGGAAAAGGATGGTAAGAGTAGGTTGTCACTAGTAGAAAAAAACTACTTGCGCGACAAAATTTTAAGCGACGAACAATATTTTGTTGCCCAAGGATGGCAAAACAAATTTTCTATTTAGATGATCCTAAGGTTGGAAGTGGTTACAAAGTTGTTCGGAAGATTGATTATCCCTCCGGTTAAGAGCCTATCCCATTCAAAGTGCATTTTCTGACTTTCTGTGTTGTGATTTGCAAGTCACTCGATTATTTCAGGTCATAAAAATTTTGGCAACATCCCTTTGTAAGTCACTCGATTATTTCAAGTCATAAAAAATTCGACAACATCCCCCAAGGTTCCCAAAGTGCACAACGTGGATATTATAGACAATATGCACTCGAAAAACAATAGGAGGATACAATCAAATTTTCCACAAATGGAACTTAGCCAAGTTCATCTCAAACCCTAAACACATACTAGTGCACTCCCGAACTGTCTAAATTAGACAATTCAAGATTAAGTTAGATCGCAGAGCTACACACTGCGTCTACCCGCGTGTCCAACAAAATTTCAAATGGGTCGTAGGTATATTTTGATTTTATTATATGAATTTAATCAACATAATGAACTTTGTATAAGCGGAATGAAATTTTTACAATTTTCACACTGAATTCGTACACTACTACTGCACAAAATAAATTTCCCCACTCCACATATATTTCAATGCAACAACTACAAATTTCACATCCTACACAATTCAACATATACAAATATCACAACTAAGTAAATTCATGCTTCCTACTAAAAACTAATCATAAATAACACATTTGAAGGAAAAAAATAATGACAAACAAGCTCAAAATAAACTAGCCTTCAAATATTTCGAAGAGGAAGAAGAGATTGAGAGAGATGCAAAGGGGGATGGAGGGAGACAGAGGAAGAGAGAGAGTGACACGCCCCGATCCCGATGTTCTTGGGACATTGGGATGGTCACGTGCTGGCTGACACCCGGAGGTGACGAAAGCCATTTAGAAAGCACGAGAACAAGAATAAATAAGACTTATGCATTTAAATATAATGAATATGCATATAAGGAACGTGTTTAGAGTATACAACTAATTCTATACACTAGAAAAGAAATAATGTAAAATTGAATGAAACAAAGGAGTGGGTCCTACACCGAGAGGACTCGAAGATGCCAATGCTGAAGTGCCTTGACGCGAGGGTTGTATGCCTTGATTCTAAGTCTTGAAGGGGGCGCAAAATAAACATGAGTGGACCAAGTTATTATATATACAATAAAACAATTATCAACACACTAACCCCCATGTTTATACAAACACATATAGCATGATAAATAAAATAGGTTTTCCGAAACCTAGTATGTTGTGCATGTCTCAATCATAACTCATTTATACATAGTCACTAGTGAATATTCAATATCCCTCTAGGCCCCATGCCAACTCCTCGTCCCTGTGCCAATTGCCAGAGGAAAATCACCTTCAAGCCCTGTGCAAGCTCCCCGTCCCTGGGCTAATTGCCAGAGGAAAAACCCTTCAGGCCCTATGCCAATAGCTTAACTGTCGCCCGGGGTGGAATTTATCCCTCGCCCCGTAGCGGAATAGGGACCACTAGGTAAGTACAAAATCATTGAACATACATAAATTTGAAAAGCAACTTCATAGTATAAAATCATCCATCATCTATACTATAAAGAGGTGTTCAAAACATGTTGTCGATATTATATCGTCATCCATCAAATATTATATAAAGAACACAGGCTGTAGGAAAAATAGTAATAATTCAAACTAGCCTCAATAAGCATGTTATCTCATAAAACACTTCATAAAACGTAATCATTCAATTATGCCCTTCATGTATGCATTTTTAGAAGGGGTCCATTCACCTTCTAAATACCATTTTGCCCTGCAATGTGAGTGTGTACTATGATCATCCAATTCTTGCCTCGATTGTGCTGTCATACCGTTTCCAGAGAGCACTAAACAAATCTACACAAGTGTTTCAACATCTACATACTCACATGGTCCTGAAGTGAAATAGTGGAAATATGCATTAAGACGAACACATAATGTTGGAAAGAAACGATGTGATGCCTATAAATTATAGTAAGATAATGATATAATCCACTGACCACCTGCACAAAAGTCTTACACCTACATGAAACTCATCAAAAGACAGTCTAGCCTCACACCTACAGAAATGTTCCGGTCAGAATCGATATGAACTGGGTGCACGCTTCCGCTGAAATGATCGATCATGAATTCCTCATTGATTGAGCAAGAAACCATGTCAAGAATGCTAAAAGAACACTTAAGAATTTGAGGGTCAAAACAAGTCCATGAAGATAGAGTACAAGATATCAGGATTTGAACCATAAACCATACTGAGGAAAAAGAAGTCACTATTTATGATTATTTGGATTTGAACAAACAAACTTGCTGCTTGAGTTTAAACAAATATCTAGCTTGACCGTTAAGGATTATTAACAACTCAAGACCTGATGTCATACACCTGATAACATCACCAATCACACAACTTCGTCCAACAACTCATGAAATAATTTGACATTTTGAACCTCCTGACAAACTTATAAGATTTCAGTAGTTTCAACTTTTCAGCTTTTCCCATCCAATATGGTCTCACTGGATAGTTGATCCGATTAGGTTCAAATGATCAAGATGAGTTTTGTGTGAGTCTTCCTATTGAGGAGTTTCGCAACTGTGCTTGCACAATCAGGGTGGTACGCGATGGTGCAGTCGTAGACATTTATGTACTCGGATCAACAAGGATGCAACATTTCTTGCTATAGAGAAAACGTCACCATATTTTTCAGCAAGGAAGGTCGTTACCAATTCTAGGTCAAGGGTAGGATGATTCACATCATGCAGTTCTAAATGTCAAAAGGCACACACATAACTCGATCCTGCTGCATCAGCGTGCAGCCAAACATTTAAATAATACACCGCCACATAATTCGAAAAGTGTAAGAACTATGATCAGATAAGACAACACTCTGTTGTCAAAAACTTCGTTCACTGTCAGCATTGCAACAAAACTAACTGATTTCTTATCCAAAAGGAAATGAGGATAAGCTCAAAGAATAGTTAAGAACTGTTAATAAGATTTGCTGAAGCCAAAGACATGTCGAAATTCACCATACTTTGTGAGAGCTACCTCAAAGTTCAAAAATTATACATAGAACCTCTGAATCAACAGAATGACGAAGAAGAAAGATACAAAACAACCAGTGTATGCATGCAGAGGCACGATTGGCTACCTTAAAGTAATGCCTTTGAGCAACACAAAGCTCAATGAATCCAAAGAAATTCAGAGCAAAGCTCAATCATCCTACAATGATGAATATGATGGAGTCTCAAATCGTTACACTGAAAATTACAAGGCTGAACAGTTAGTGAACACGAACACTGGTCAGTTAGGCTACAAGCAAGAGGCAAAATTTATCTCTACTGAAAAGTACGTGGACAACGAACTAAGGTTTACCATCGAGTACCAGACCCAGGTGAAGTTCAAGGAGTCTGTTTATCCAAACAAGACTGGATCTTCATCATCCAAGTTCAACTACTACAACAACAACAACAATAGCAACTCCTTTTGGAAATTGGTGGGAATAGCGTCTGCTACCGAGGAGTTTCCTAAGAAAAGTATTTAAATGCCTACAGAGAACCCATTTGGAATATATAACTTAGGATTCAAGAGAAGTGGCTACCATGTTAATAGTATAACCAAAAGCTAGAGCCAAGCAAGTAGAAAATAAGAAGTCACATTCCTCAATAAGTAGTATCTCTTGGGAGCCGTAGTAGTGCTCAAACCATCTCTCCATTTTTGTTTAGCAGCAGATTTAAAGTCAAACAAGGTTAAAGTTGGTGGAAAGAAGAAAGACTCGCAAGTGATCAACATGAAAACTCAATGAAAGCATACATCTTTCGAGAGAGGTGTAAATTCTACATGTGTTTAAGCCACAAGACGAGTAAACACAACGCGTCCTCCCAAGGAAGTATTTAATCTAAATAAATTTAGAGCCCAAAGAATTTGATGTGGAGCTGACGGTTAATGGTTAGGAAACTTGACTTCGTCGTTGGAGTAAGCAAGAAAGTTATTGATAGAACAATCACTGAGAATTGTTCTAAAGATCAACACGAATTTCCTCGAAGGGAATGAGTCAGAGAACATTGATTCGATCCCACTAATTACCATTTACTAACTTTGTAACAATTGGCGCTTACTCGCTTTTTCCAGCACGCACTTCAAAAGTTTCAAGTAATTTCCACATAGATATGACTCTGCCCGCCATTTCTAGGAATGCATGTAGCAAAATGATATAACCATTTTAGATTTCCTGTTGGCCTTAACCAACTCATACCACTAAGATTTTTTCATTTCCCAACATTCCAATGTAGATCCGACTCCGCTCGAAATTCTTAGGGACGCATGTTGCGGAGTATCAATCTGATGTTGAAAGTCGTCTGACAATCCACTTCATCACTGCTAAGGCATAATCCCGACACGAATTCTTGGATTTCAACCAGAAAGTGACAATTCAAACAAAGAAAGGTTTGCACAACTGTGCCGAATGACACCAAATTCGGAAGTTGTGACATCCAAATGACGTCATGACTGACACATTACTACAGTAACAGAAGATCCTAAGTATGCTCTGAACAATCCACGCTCTGATACCAATCTGACACGCCCTGATCCCAATGTCTTCGGGATATCAGGATGGTCATGTGCTGGCCGACACCCAGATGTGACGAAAGTCATTTAGAAAGCTTGATAACAAGAATAAATAACACTTATGTATTTAAATATAATGAATATGCAGATAAGGAACGTGTTCAGAGCATACAACTAATTTTGTACACTAGAAAAGAAATAATGGAAAATTTAATGAAACAAAGGAGTGTGTCCTACACCGATAGGACTCGAAGATGCCGATGCGGAAATGCCTTGATGCTGGGATTATATATACTATAAAACAGTTATCAACATAGTAACCCCCAGGTTTATGAAAACACATATAGCATGATAAATAAAATAGGTTTTTCGAAACCTAGCATGCTGTGCAGGTCTTAAATCATAACTCATATATACATAGTCGCTAGTGAATGTCCAATATCCCTTAAGGCCCCATGCCAACTCCCCGTCCATGTGCCAATTGCCAGAGGAAAATCACCTTCAGGCCCCGTGCCAGCTTCCCGTCCCTGGGCTAATTGCCAAAGGAAAAACCCTTCAGGCCCTATGCTAACATCGTAACCATCGCCCGAGGCAGATCTATCCCTCACCCCGTAGCGAAATAAGGACCACTAGGTAAGTACAAAATCATTGAACATACATATATTTGAAAAGCAATTTCATAGTATAAAGTCATTCATCATCTACACTATAAAGAGGTGTTCGAAACATGTTCTAGATATTATATCGTCATTCATTAGATATTACATAAAGAACACGGGTTATAGGAAAAATAGTAATAATTCAAACTAGCCTTAATAAGCATATTATCTCATAAAACGCTTCATAAAAAGTAATCATTGAATCATGCCTTTCATGTATGCATTTCTATTTTTAAAACATGCATTTTTAGAAGGGGTCCACTAACCGTACACCGTTAGTGCAAAGCTGTACCAAAAGGAAATAACAAAATCGCCGCTATTAATTGCATCTAAGCACATAAAGGGTCCAATTAATAGAACTATACTCTAACAATTGAATTTGAGAAAACGGACGTCACAAACGGAATTAGGAAGTCGAATTACCCTAAGAAAGGTCCCGGGTAAATTTCATAAAAGTCAACACAAAGAATATACTAGGAATATTCCAAATAATATTCCTTGACAGAATATTCCCTAATGGAATATTCCTCATAAAAGGTTTGGGCCAGTTAGGGTTTAGGGTTTGAAAGGTTAAACGGTTTAGTGTGCCGAAGGCCCTAGGTTAAAAAGGTTTGGGTTAAGCTTTCAAAAGGGTTGGGCTTTAAGAGTTTGGGTTTAGTTTCAATAAATAAAATAAATATATAAAAGGGTTTGGGCTTTGGGGTTTTAAGGAAATGGGGCTTGGGATCCGACCCCAAGGCCAAGGGCCTAAGGTGAAACGACCCTAAGGCCTTAAGCCTTTAAAGGCTTGGGTTTTTAGGGCGCATGAGCCTAGGCTTTAAAGGAATAACTAAATAAATAAATAAAAGTAAAAAAGGGTTTTGGGTTTAGACTTAAACGGGCCTAGTGCCCGAGTTCCCTATGTGGCCCAAAGGGCCTGGTCTTAGCTTGAGATTCAAAAGAGCCCAAGGCCCGAGTCAAAGACATAGGTTGCCGAACCCAAACGATAAGGAAGGTTGGAACACAGTCGGGAAATTCCCTAGTTCTGACAGAGGTCGAAACATAACCATTTCACGCAAACCAAAATACCAAAATAAAGCTCGTGAAGCAAGGAAGAGATCTATACCAAATTCGAGATGAGTGGTGGCCGGAGTTGGCCGGAAAAATGTCTATAAAGGTTAAGTTCTTGTTGAAAAATATGGAGGAAGCATCCCGAGCTGTTTTTTGCGTTCAAACCACCCTAACGTTCATAAATTAGCCCAATCCAACCTTAAACAACAACTAAGGGTCCAAGGTGCTTACCATGGTCGAAGATTCAAGAAACTAGACGGATGAGGAACTTGCACAGTGAAGGTGTTAATGTGCGAAGCAAAAGTGGGAGAAGATGGTGGTGGTGATACGGCGAAGATGGCTACCTATGTGTATGCATGTATGTGTGAACTCAGAGAGGGGAATGAGAGTTTGCCGAGAGAGAGCTGTGAGAGAGGTAAGGTGCACGAGAAATGGAAGAAAGAGGGGACTGAGAGAAAATAGAGATGAGAGGCTCAAGGGGGAACAAAGAAAATAAGGTGGGCTCTACGTGGCTCACCAACCAATCCAAAAAACAAATTTATAATGGGGGCGGGGTTTAATAAAGAGGGAGAAAGAGAGATAGGGAGAGAGGGAGAAAGAAAGAGAAAGACGGATAGGGAAGCAACTGGGGATGGCCGGGGGGCTGCAAAAAGCATAGCAACGAAAAAGGGTGAGGGGGAAATGGTGGAAGCAGACTCCGAGCTAAAAGATAACCTACATCTTACCCGATGGAAGTAGTCGTCGCAAGAATTCAAATACCTCGTCTCCTAACTATATATTCCCCTTTTTTTACACGTCACCGATCGACTTTTCTAGATGACTAGAAAATATTACACAATGGAATGGTCTGTTAACCACAATTTACACATCGAACATGCTGTCCACCCCATAAAACCTCATTAAGTGCGCACCAAATTTTTGCACGACGGAATCTAGTTTACCCTGCAAAATTGTCCGTTAGTAAACCTAAAATGTTGACTATACTAACTCTACGAACATGTGATTTCGTCGAGTGAGAAGCTGTTAACCTATGAAATTTCTTCCGTCCCTCAAAATTTGGTAGGGCAAGCCATTTCTAGTAGTGAGAGAGAGTAAACTGAAATGCCATTGCCAGCATGTGATCACGTTGGCTTCTTCAATCTGGGAAGCAAGTTCTCGATTAGGACTTGCGGAGCGGTCTCGAATAGGGTTTGTTTAGGTTTCAATTAAGATTTGCATATAGGTATTTTTACAAAATGTTAGGTGTAATGCAATAAATATTGGGTTCAAATAAAATTTCTCTTCAGTAAATATGGCTCATTTTTCCACTCTCCCACACCCTTACATTACTGGTTTTACAAATAACTCATTTTTTAACTCCCACCACCACATGCATCTCATGTGTCATTTGCCTAAGTAAGCTATGAAACTCACTCAAACAAAATGAGAGAATTGCTTCAGAAGATAAGAGAACACAACCACTTTAAAATGGCCAATCTTATTAAATGAGATTAGCTTCTTTATAACAGAACGAATTTCTAAATCACAGCACTCAATAAATAAATTTGGGGTTTTTGAACTTTAATCCTTCAAGAAGATTAAAATTTAAAAAAAAACTAGTGTTAGATTGAATATTGATTTTAGTCCCTAATGTGTCCTTAATTCAAAATAATTAATGTGCATTTTATTTAATGCCTCCCATTAAATATTTAAATTTATTAATACACAAATTTTAATTTATTTTTTGACCAAAAATGAGTTTTTTAATTTATTAATTTTATTTAACATTTTTCAAACTTGAAAGACTCCATTAAAGTAACTAAATGTTAGTACCGAAATGTGTATACCGAAATATATTATATTTGAACTAATATATTTAAATGTTAGTACTGAAATGTATATACCTAAATATATTCACCGAAATGTATTAATATTAAATTAATGTACCTAAATGTGTGTACCGAAATGTATTATATTGAATTAATGTAACGAAATGTTTGTAACAAAATGTATGTACCGAATTGTATGTACCTAAATGTATGCACTGAAATGTATTATAATTAATTTAATATACCTAAATGAAGAATATAAAGTACATCAAAATATATTGTATAACAAAAATTAGTTTATCTAAATGTTCACAACAAAATATATTACGATGAATGAAATGAAAATAAAAATTATAATGAAATAAAATTAAAACATTAAAAATTAGAAAGAAAAAGATAAATAATTAAAAAATAAAAATATAATTAATAAATGAGGTTATTAATGTATCAATGAACTAAAATTAGATTTTGATCTTACTCATGATTTTTATCTAAAAGTCATCTTTGCCAAGGATTAAAATGAAGTTTTCTATATATAAAAACTAAAATTGAACGAAAGTTTGATAGAAATTAAAAGTAACTGAACCTAACTCTTACAGATGGTACAAAAAAATGCTTAACATCCATTAATCTGGAGGCCGCAATCTTCTTGCTATTCTTGCGTACTGAATAACATTGCAGCCTAGTCATCACAGGAACTTTTCGAAGGTCTTACTATTGAGATCACTAGATTCTCACTACTATATATATATGTTGTTGCTTATGATTGTTTTCACCACAGATCCTTTTCTGTGACCTCATTACATCGTATAAATTCTGATTTTGTGATAGCGGTGGCAATTGTATCCTTTAGCACTACTCCATGATATATATTGCACCTCCAACCAAGAAAAAATGGTGCCCACAAGCGGATCTTAGTCCCATAATCTTAGGTCGAGTACACGAGTCACTGGAATCTCTTGTTCCGGTGGTTTATATGTGTGTGTGTGTGTGTGTTGAAGTATCCTCATTTAGGAGATTGTATTCAATTAGGAATCTAAGGCTGTAATTATAAACTCTCATCAAATTTATGTATTTAAAATATTCACATATAACTGGATAAATGCGTATGAATAGAATACATCAAAATCGTCTAATTCATTGAATCTTACAAATTCACTGTATTGAATACACTCTAACACTAAAAATACTTTCAAGGCCATTCATATATCACCAAACTTGGATTGAATCCTTAAAAATCTGAATTGAAGACCATTTGAAAAACTCATTTAAAATCATAATTGGATAAAAATCCGAATTGAATACCAGTTGCATTGAAAAACTCATTTAAAAAACATAATTGAGTACGGTTTTACAATCTAATTGAATTCTTTTCCAATACACCCCTGAATCTTTGTTTCTGCTCCCTGTGTTCCCTTCATAAATGAGTAATGTTATTCATACCATGTTTTTATACCACATTTTTATACCACCTTAGATGGCATCTGATGTGGACAGCCACATTATTTGAAAAATTTGCAAAACCTAAGGAAAGACCTCCTCGTACACCATAATCATCATTTAATTAACTAATTTTTCTTAATTATTAGTTTATTAAATAATGAACTAAATTTAAAAATCTGATTAATTCAAATTAACTAATTTTTCTTAATTATTAGTTTATTAAATAATGAACTAAATTTAAAAATCTGATTAATTCAAATGATGTGGCTGTCCACATTAAATACCGACAAATACCATCTAAGATGGTATGAAAATGTAGTACAAAAACATGATATGAATAACATTACTCGTAATTAAGTCACCCACCATAGCTAATAAGTTTATTGCAACAAAGAATGCAATTTTTTCGTACCAAAATAAATTACTAAATTAAATCATCACAAGGTTCTAAAGCCAGATGCAAGAATTGGAGAAATAAAATTGGACGCTAAGTTTTCTTATGTACATCAAAGTATTGGAAGTTAGCGAAAATGGAAATTAAAAAACTAACCGGAAATCCAACAGCTATACTGAGAAGTGAAATTTTTATTCAGTCCAGAAAATTAAAAAACAAGAAAGCAAACTTGAATAAAATTAAAAAAAACAAAAAATAAAAGAAAGAAATATGTAACCACATACTAATTAATACACACCTCTGCAACTAAATCAGGCTAACAAAGGAAGCAACTGATAGATTCAAAGATAGAGCACTCACGCCCAGTAGACTCTTGCCTCTCTCATCATTTATCGATCAAAAGGCCCATTGGGATCGAGTTGTTTACACAAACCCAGATAGGTAAGATAAAGAACTCGATCCTTGGCACCGGTTCGATGATTTTTGGTGTGCTTACAGAAATATTTCAACTGCTCAAGCGTGCAGCAACCAAGCATCTGCCCCAATAGCAAAAACAGCCAGTTAATCACCTTCTTCTTCTCCCCTATGATCGGTTTCGCGCTGTTCTCTTGTTCGCAAAACTTGCATGCAGGAAGAACCGGGTTCATCCACACACTCGGTGCCCTATCGCGCATCATGCTTTTGTTACCAGCAATAAAACTCCCAACTTCAAGAAACTTTTCCTTCAGATTATACTCCATCTCATATTGTCGTTCACAACGCTTGCACTGCACTTCACCAGTGATGGTAACGATTTGCCTTGAATGCAAGTATTCCAGACTGTGCACCATAGCCCGCCTTGTGGTAGCCCACGGAAAGGGAGCCGGGACAGTCTCGCTCTTTCCCTCCCTCGGACCTTGAGTAGGGTTCCGCCGTGCACGCAAATGACGAGATGTGGGAACTCCGGGATTGGGCAAGGGCATGGACGGGGAGGAGGAAGATTGTAGTGTAGTCATGTAAAGTGGGTGTGAGGATGAGAGTTGGAGAGGATGAGATGAATGTTTTTGAGGCATTAGGGTTTGTATGAACAAGGGTGTTGGCTGCACTGACAGTGACGAGGATGATTGTGGTGGCACCGGCAGTGGCAACGATGCTAGTAGCTGTGTATCTACTGGTGGCATTAGACGAGGTCTTGATTGAGGACGATTAGAGTTGAGCGAGAGAGCGAGCATATCGTTTTCTTCTGCTTCAAAATCGGGGGCAACATCTTGGTTGTTGTTCTTTCTCTTCTTGTTGTTTTCTTTTTCAATGTTATTGTTCTTGACATCTTTGTCCTTCTTCTTCGTCATAGCTTTCTCATTCTCTTTCATTGAGAATAAAGAGAGAACTCGAGTGAAAGAAAATGTTGAAATAGTAAAATTGAGTTTGAATGTGTACTGAAATTTATTGAGATAGAATTTGAAAGAGGAATTGAGATAGAGTTAGAATGCTATTCAAATTTTGAAATTAAAAAACTATTCAAATTCGATTATGGTTAGGTTTTCTTAATGGTTGGCATTATAAACTTTTTACATGATTTTATCCGATGCCTAGTCTTTTTTATTTTTATTTTTTTGGAAACTAGTTTATTTATTTATTTTTGTTTCAAGATAATTTTTAGCCTATTTTATAGATACATGTCTACTATCATTGGAACAGTTATTTAGTAAGTAAAACGCTTACTTTTTGGAAAAGAGATTTTATAAACTATTCTGGATGCGGTTGAATTTCAAAGTTTGTCTAAAGCCAAATACTGTGACATTGTACCGTACAAGGGGACTGAATTTTCGTTCGTATTTTAAAAAGAAAATGAAATAAAATTCCTGTTGGTTTTAGTTATGATTCAAAGATTATGTTTTAACTATTGTTCAAATCCTACGAATCTTGGACCCAATTGATGATTAACATTGATTACACAGGGTTTGATGAAACGTGCATCCTCTTTGGGTATGAACAATTAAAAGTTTTCGCGAATAATGAGCATGGAACTTATTAATTTTTTTCTTTTGGTTCGAAAACTTGTTAATTAAAGTTTGATTGGGTTTGACTAATTTTTCAAAAAACTTATCCTGAAATACGATGTTAGGACTAATTAATCATTGATAAAAGGCTCCTACAAAAAATTAATGGGGTTTTTGAACTTTAATCCTTAAAAAAGATTAAAATTTAATAAAAATTTAGTGTAAGACTGAATATTGATTTTAGTCCCTTAATGTGTACTTAATTCAAATTCATATTATATTTTTATTTTTATATTTAATAGATAACTTATTTAATGTTATTACATAAAATTTAAAATTATTATTATACACATTTTAATTAATTAATTTTGAATTAAAATGTGTATAATAATAAATTTAAAATTTTATGTAATAACATTAAATAAGTTATCTATTAAATATAAAAATATCTAACCAACTAAAAAAAGGCTCTCTAGGTTTTCACATAAACCCTAGGAGAGCGGCGTGAGGAACGTCAGGTTCGATTTTTCGGCGTTTGCTCCAGCGCGACGGAGGCAGGTGGACAGACTTTGCAGATCTGAGTCTTTGATGGTGTGGGAGTGCGTTCGAAAAGTTTCAACGCCGTGCATTCAAGTTTGTATGTGGGTTTGGGTTTGCCTTATAAACAGTATGGGGGCTATGGAAGAAATTGTGTCCAAGTTTTCAGGCAACTTCGCTATCACTGAGGATGAGCAATATGTTCCAATGGTGGATAAGCACGGAGAGGAGTCCCTTAGATCTTCAAAGGTGTTTCTGGTGGGCTAAGTTCTTTCCTACAAACCAGTCAATAAAGAAAGCTTCAAAAAGCAGATGAGGAACCTATGGCGCCCTAAGGCGAATGTGTTGATTTTTGACCTAGAAGATGACCGGTTTGTGTTTGTATTTAATAATTTGTATGAGCGGACGTCTATTTTAAGGGGAGGGCCATGGTTGTTTAATAAGCAGTTTTTATTACTCCTTGCGGAACCAGATAGCATGGCTTACCCTACAAGGATTCCGTTGTGTTACCAAGAGTTCTGGGTTCAAGTGAAAGGGCTGCCCTATAGTTACATTACACGGCAGATGGGGGAACTATTATGTAATCATTTAGAGGAATATGTCCTTACTGATCGAAGCCGAAATGATGAACAGTTTGGTAGTATTTTGAGAATTAAGGTTCGACTGGATGTTAGTAAACCTTTGAGGCGTTTGGTGGCTTTACATATAGAAGGTCGGATGTTGAATGTTGATATCCGATACGAGATATTACCCCTCAATTGTTTCCTTTGTGGCATGATGGATCATGTGGAGGATTAATGCACTTCTTTCAAAGGTAGGCAGGATGATGACTTTGCTAAACCCTATGGGAGATGGTTTTAAGAAGATGTTTTAGGGAAAGATTACAGGAAACCTAAGGGCAAAAGGTTTGGTCTCCAATTGGAGAATGGTTGGGCTATGCGGGTTTCAGCAAATGAGAATTTGGATGAGGTGAAGGCTTAAAATATGGAATCGAATGACGTGGGAAGGGAGGTCAACTCCCAAGAGTCGGACACATAAAAGAATGCAGCTGTTGTGCGAGCTTTAGTGCTAGGTGTTCCTAACCTAAATGAAGTTGCGTTGCCCGAAGCTGTCATGTATGATTAGTTTGTTGAGAAGTCGAAAGTATTACTACCATGGGTGGGATCAGGAGAGGAAGGATTGTCAACGGTTGTCACGGTTTTATGTCGTTTGTTAACATTGTTTGGGTCTGAAATCTTACCCTACGGTAATCTGCAGATAGAGGAAGCTCAAATTTTGAACATGTGAAATGTAGCATCTGGGATGGGCGTAAGTCCACGGGCTCATGATTAACTAGTCTCGGGGATAGAAAATCTGGTGTAGCATACTGAGTCGTCCCGGTCCCTAGGCTATGATCCTTTTAATCTTGACCCTTTTATCTTTGGTCCGAAAGAGTTGGGTGATAAAAAATTTAAACATCGATCGGGACGTAATTCAGGAAGTCACAGGCTCGTTCGTGCTCCGTTCATTCCACCTGAACTGGGCAAAGGAACGGTTAGGGAGATGGATTATGTGAGAGGATCCCATGTCACCAAAAGAAGGTATGCAATGAGTTCTCTAAATGATCAAACAACGGAGGTTGGCGGTGCTCAGCCCCGCCGAGTGCAATGAGTTGTATTAGTTGGAATTGCCGGGGGCTTGGGAACCTCCGTGCAATTCGAGCACTAAAGAGACTTGTGCTCTTTAAAGATCATACTGTGATTTTTCTGTGCGAAACTAAAAGTTCCAAGAAACATATGGAGAAACTTAAATCACAGTTACAGTTTGATCGTGTGTTTACTGTACCAAGTTCGGGACGGTCTGGGGGTTTGTGTGCTATGTGGAAGAATGACGCTCAGCTTTCACTTCGCTCTTATTCGATGACTCACATTGATCTTGAAGTAGGAGGAGTGGGTGATGTGTTTCACTGGAGGATGACTTTCTTTTTTGGCTATCCAGCGGAAGTCGATTGACATAAGTCATGGGATCTCTTACATCGTCTTAAGGATACTTCATCACTGCCATGGGTTTGTTTGGGTGACTTCAATGAGATCATTCAAGCATTGGAACAACAAGGTGGGGATCTGCGGAATGAGAAGCAAATGGCTGGTTTTTGGAATGTGGTAGCTGTATGTGGATTGTATGATATGAGATTTGTTGGCAATAAGTTTACTTGGGCTACAACGAGGGGTGGTGGTATAAAGGTGAGATTAGATCGTGGTTTGGCTACCCAGAGTTGGTTTGACTTGTTTCCATAGTTTCGAGTTGTTCATTTGAATCCAACTTCGTCGGATCATATTCCGATTTTGTTTGAATGGGAAGTCAGGAAAAAAACTAAATTCAAAAAGAGCTTTTGTTATGAAGATGGGTGGTCGGTGAGAGAAGGTTGTGAGGCTGCGATTCAAGTGGGTTGGTCTGTTGTGTGTACCGGTTCCTCGATGTTTCAAGTTACGAAAAAAATTAAGGCGACAAGAGTGCAGTTGCTGAAATGGGTTAAAAGTTTAGAGGGGACGGTGCCAGGTGAAATTGTGAAAACGGAAGATCAGTTACAAGCTTTGTTTGGAAGACCTTTTACTGAAACAACTATTGCACAAAGGCAGGAACTGTATACCAGATTACATTCTTTACTCACACAAGAGGAGGCGTTTTGGCGTCAACGATCTAAAGAGAATTGGTTGCATCTTGGGGACCAAAATGCAAGATATTTCCATAAAAAAACAACTCGTCGACAGAGACGAAATGGTTTGCATGGTTTATTTGATGAGTTGGGACATTGGCAGGAGAGCGAAGATGGTATGAAGTTGGTAATTGTCTGTTATTTTATGAAATTATTTGATTCCACTGGGGTAGTAGATGCCTCGGAGATTTTGAGTAAAATCGTTCCGAAGGTTACGGATGAGATGAATAATGGGTTTTTCTTACCTTTTTCTGATGAAGAAATTAAGCATGCATTATTTCAAATGCATTCTACCAAGGCGCCATGACCGGATGGCATGACACCTGGGTTTTATCCGAAACATTGGGCTGTTGTTGGTAGAGATGTTTGTGAAGGGGTTCAGCATCTTATTGTGTCAGGGTATTTGTTGCACAAAGTTAACTACACACATGTAACTCTGATACCCAAGAAGGTTGCTCCCACTTCTATGACCGAGTTGAGGCCAATCAGCTTGTGCAATGTTATTTACAAGATTTGTTCAAAAGTGCTTACGAATCAGTTGAAAAGTATCTTCCTAGATATTATTTCACCTTCACAAAGTGCTTTTATTTCCGGTAGATTAATTTATGATAATTGTGTGGTCGCATCGGAAGTTGCTCATTTTATGAAGAGGAAAATTAGTGGTTGGAATGGTGTTATGGCACTAAAGCTTGATATCAGTAAAGCATACGATCATATTGAATGGTCCTTCTTAGAACAAATAATGCCTAGGTTGGGTTTTGCGGAAGTTTGGATTACTTGGATTTTGAGATGTGTCACTTCTGTCTCTTACTTCTTTAAGCTTAATGGGAAACCGATCGGACTTGTTCAACCTAAGAGGGGTATTAGGCAAGGTGATCCGTGTCTCCCTTTCTTTTTGTGCTTTGTGCAGAAGGTTTATCGGCCTTGTTGGATGCATGGGAGGCTCAGGGTAGAATTCAAGGGATAAGATGATGCACCTAGCATTAATCATTTACTTTTTGTGGATGACAGTTTTATCTTTGCTAAGAGTACCTTACAAGAATATTGCGAGTTGAAGACTTTGTTGCGGATTTATGAAGAAGCTTTGGGGCAATCAGTTAATCTTTCAAAAGTGGGGTGGCTTTTAGTACTAATGTTACTAAGATAGATGCTCAGCTACTTGTGGATTGTTTGGGTATGACTCAGGTGCTTTACCATGAGAGGTATCTTGGTTTGCCAGTTTCTACGGGGAAGTCAAAGAAACAAACATTTTGCATATATTAAAGATAAATTGTGGAAAAAAGCTTAATGGTTGGTGTGGGAGTCTCCTTAGTAGTGCAGGGAAGGACATATTAATTAAAACTGTGGCACATGTTATTCCGCTTTATACCATGCAGACTTTTTTGCTTCAAAAAATGTTCTGCTATGAATTGAATTAGATGGTGGCTCGATTTTGGTGGGGTAAGGAATTCGGGAAAAGAAGCATTCATTAGGTGAGCTGGAAACACATGTGTAAACCAAAAAGTGAGGGTGGTTTAGGGTTCAAAGATTTGTACGCTTTCAATCTTGCCTTGCTTGCTAAGCAAGGATGGCGTATTCTAAAACAACCGCAGTCGTTAGTGGCATGGTATTTTCAGCAGTCGGACTTTCTCAATGCCCTAGTGAAGTCTAACTCCTCTTATTGTTGGAAGAGTATTGCAGCAGCTAGAACTTTGATTCACTAATGTACTAGATGGCGTGTTGGTGATGGTTTGAAGTTTAAAATCTGGGGTGATTCTTGGTTGCCGAGAGAGAATTTTGCCAAGGTGATATGTTTGGTTCCTTGCGGGGTTCACCCAAATCTTACGGTTTGTTCGTTGATGTTAGAGGCGGATCGCATGAGGTGGAATATACAGGTGGTTTCGAAAATGTTCCTTCCCGAGGAAGCCAATCTTATTCTAAGTATTCCTTTGAGTTTCTTTAATTCGCCTGATGAGTTGATTTGGATTAAAGAGCCTAAAAGAGTTTTTACAACCAAGAGTGCATATTTTGTAGCTCGGTCTTCTAATGACATTTGTGGGGATATTGTTGTGGGTTCTGAAATGTCGGCAGAGATCAAATTGTTATGAAAGGTACTTTGGCGTGCTAAGGTACCGGGGAAGGTTAAAATTTGTATATGTAGGGGTTGTTTAAATGCTTTACCAACTAGAGCTAATTTGAAAGTGAAGAAGGTGGTAATGGAGGACTCTTGTGTTGATTGTGGATATACCTTTGAAACGATCGAGCATGTTATGATACAGTGTTCTTATGCTCGTGCAATTTGTTTTGCTGGTCCATTAGGTTTACATCCTATGCAACATGGTGCTGCGGACTTGAAGGATTGGTTGGCAAGAATGGCTTCGGTGTTGTTAATGGAAAGCTTTGAACTAGTTCTTATGTTAATGTGGAATATCTGGAAAGCCCGGAATGATTTATTATGGATGGGCTCTTTATTACCACCCCAGGAACTTCAAATCCAAGCACATACTTAGTTGTTGGAGTTTAAGAAATGGAATGTGGTACAATCCAAAGCTCAGGTTGTACAGGTCCATAAATGGATAAACCTAGATAAAGGATGGTTAAAGTGCAATTTTGATGGAGCATGGGAGGAGCAAAGCAGCAGAGGAGTGATATGAGTATATTTATACAACTTAGTTAGCTTGTTTCCTTGCATTTAGATTGTTAGTCCTTAGTTATTTTAGTATTTTAAGCTATTTTCGTGTGTTTGTAGGTCCAAATGACAAAGTATGCAAGAAAGTGCAATTTGGAGCATTTTGGAGCATTTTTGGGCATTGGATGGTTAGCTTATGCTTGGAGCCAAGTGGATGGATGAAATTAAAGATTAAGGGATCCTCTCCTTTCCTATTTTCTGACCCAAAAACACATCACACTCACTTATTTCACCTACAACATCCACTTATTCCACCTCAACATCCACTTACTTCACCTACAACATCCACACCCACTTCACCTACAACATCCACTTATTCCACCTACAACATCCACTCACTTCACCTACAACATCTACACCCACTTCACCTACAACATCCACTTACTTCACCAAGAAATTTTGTGGTGGTGATTCATTTTCAAAATCTATAAATAGGCTTCTCCATCACAAGACCAATTGACATATACAACACATTCCATAAACAACACAATTTCTGCCGCAAGTTTCCTTCTTCCTCCATCCATTTCCATCCACCTCTTTTCCTATCCATCCCCTACCACCCTTCCATACTCTCTCAACCTATCCAATCTCTACCACATCCCCTAGACCATCCAAACACCACACCCACCTTGGTGCGGCATGTTTGCAAGAAATGAGGAGGACTTGGAGCTGTGCTAACCATTCAAGACGTTGGATTGTTGGAGCGTTCTAGGTGTCTTCTACTTTTGTTTATCATGTTTAAATTCAATTATAGTTGTTTAATTGCAAATATGTGGAACTAAATTCGTTTTGGCTAGAGGTTGATTTAAAGCCATGAACATATTTGTAATATGAATTGATTACCTTCAGTTGTGATTTCATGAGTTGTGAATTCAATTTGCTTAACTGCTTGATTTATAACTTATTCTTGTATGTCGATTAAGGATGCATACTTAGTTTGCATGCATGAATTTGATGCTAGAATATAAGGGAGTTTCACCTAATCGTTATGAACTTATATTCACAAGTAGTGGAGGTTGCTAGTCACAATCGCGTTAAGTGAATTCTTGGCAAGAGTATCATGTTGTTCATAGTTACAAATGCCTCGTCAATGCTTATAGTTTTCACAAAGCTTAATGATCTTTGATTGTATCTCTATTGTGCTGTTCACGTAGGGGACTTTTAACGAATGTTTTGAATTGTTGTATGCGTTTTTTCGTCCAATTCAATAACTTAAGGAAAACTTGAAGGTTAAAAAAGTGATGTTCACGATTAATCTGGGGTGTTGAGATTCATGGTTTATTGAAAGAACAACTGAAAATTGGTTTGTATGCAAGTGTGTCATGTGTGGAGAAGAACCCTCTAGCTAGTCCATCTATCCATCAATTCACTTAGTTTTATGTTTTTGTTTAGAATCTGCAAGTTATTTACTTTGTCTTTTAATTTTCGTCAAAAACCAATCCCCCATCTTTAAGTTATATTAATTTAGCTAGAATCTGTTTAGATTTGTGTTTAGTTAGTCTTTTGAGTTTATTTTCGTCCAAATCAGTCCCTAGTGTCTAATTTGGGTCAATTTGATTGTTTTGAGTTGATCTTAGTCAATCTAGTTTGTTTTGAGTCATTAAAGTTTAGTTAAGTGTCTTTAGCTTAGTTTTATGTGTTTTGAGTCTTGTTTAGTGTTTTTAAGTCAGTTTAGAGTAAATTAGCAATCCCTCCTAATCCCCGGCCTAGAACGATCCCTACTTACATCTTTACTACAATTGTCAACAAGAGGGTTTAATTTGAGTGTTGTTTTACAACACATCAAGGAGGTGCAGGTTTAGTTCTTCGAGATGCGGATGAGGTGTTTATTTCTGCTTTGGCCATGCAATTGGAAGGGGTCACGTCTGCTTTCATGGCAAAAGTTGCCGCTGCTAGGGAGGCTGCCCTATTTCTTTCTTAGTGGCGTCATCATAAAGTTGTGTTGGAGGGCGATGCCTTATTGGTTATAGCTGCTTTAAATAATAATATGGAGGTAATTTTTGGTCCCTTTGGTCATATTTTAGCAGATACTCGATGATTACTACAACCTGTTAATTTTGTGCGTTGGGGTGCCAATGAGGTGGCACACAGATTGGCACGCCGGAGTCTTACTTTGCCACAACCATTTCGTGGTTTGAAGAACAGCCTGATATAATTTCAGATCTTATTTTGGAGGATATGTCTATTGTTTAAGGTAGTTTGGTGCGAGACACTCTTTTTCCCTTCATTCGGGGTTTTTCCGAGAAGTTTTTTTATCGAGGCCCTTTGTTAGCACCTTTGTCTCTGTTTGTACGTTGTTCCTTTATGAATTGAATATCGTACTTATTTTCAAAAAAAAAATCATTAATTTTATTTAACTTTCTCTAATTAGTGTATCTAAACGTTTGTATCATAATATATTTAACTAAATTAGTGTACTGAAATGCCCGTACCTAAATATATTATAGTGAATTAGTGACACATAAGAAAATATATAAAAACATAAGTGTACCGAAAATTCCGTACCTAATTATATGATACTAAACTAGTGTACCTAAATGTCTGTACCTAAATATATTATACTAAACTAGTATACCGAAATATCTGTACCTAAGCATATTATACTAATCCAGTGTACCGAAATGTTCATACCTAAATATATTGTAATGAATTAGTGGCAAATAAGAAAATATACAAAAACATAAGTGTACCGAAAAATTTCTATGAAAATATTTTCTTATATAAGATGCTTGCTATAATGAGAATTAAAATTTATAATATTTTCATAAAATTTAAATTCATAAAATTATAAATAAAAAAGAGACATTGAATACATATGCTGACATTAAATAGAGTATAGAGACTAAAATCAATTTTTAATCTTGTATAAGACATTTTTCTAAACTTCATCTTATTTAGGGATTAAAATATAGTTTTCTAAAAAGTAATTAACGCAAGCAATTGTCATACTTAATAATCAAGGGCAAAATTCAAGTGGATATTATTTTAAGAGAGTTTGCTATTTGAAATGTTACAACAACAATTGAGATAGGCAGGTATTTGCATACGGTAAGTAGTATAACCATCTCACGAATACAATTGAATATATATTAGAACCAATGCCATAACCTAAAAGCAGAAATACTCTTTTTTGACATATAAAGTTATAAACTGTATTCTAGTAAAATTTTCTAACCAGCCCACATCTTAAATGGATAATTTTGCATAATTGTTCATCCCCTTAAAAAGATAAGGCAAGAAAGGAAGGAACAAGTAAGCACTGAAGCAGGACATGGCTAACGCATATTGGCAATGATAAAGTGAGAGTGTAGTGTGTATTTAGAGTGTAAGTGTAGACGATGAGTTTTTTCGTAGAGGTTTGTAACTTTAGTTATGAATTGTGTTACTTATAATCACGCGTTCATTGTGGGTGCAAGGTAGGCCTTTTGGTTAAATAAATCATCATAGTATTTGGGTATACAATATTAACAATATATAGATACACATATGGACATTATTATAGATATTGTTATGGATATCATATAAATAAATATGCACACATGTCAACTTAATATTTACATCATTTGAATACAGTCTTACACTATTCCAATGTATAGGGTAGTAACATATATCTCAATATAATAGTGTGATGTTAGACTGCTATATAGGATGGGCTAATTTAGTCATATCATTTTATTAAACTATAAGTATAAGAGTAATAACAAAAAACTACAAATGACGTTTTCCCTCAGTGACAGAAAGTAATCATGCCTATACACCCTAGTGCGATTCGACCCCATTGATGCCCATTCCCCTAACAACAAACAATTTAACTTACTAACTTTATCTTTAATTGCAAGAAAAAAAAAATAACAAAAACTGCAACAGACCAAACCAACTAGTCCAATTCAACAGTTTAATTTGGTTTTGGGGTCTATAGGGCCGATCCTAAGGATAGCTGAGTAAACGACGAGGCCCAAAATATATGTTATATATCTTATAAGTATCTTACAAATAAGATATATAATTATTTTTTTATAAAGCTTGAGTTTGGAATGTGTGAGAGGTTTTTAAGTATTGCAATAATAGAACATCATATTAGAAAATAAAATTAGAATGATTAGTTTATCATATAGTACTTTAAACTTTGAAGTGGCCATGAAGGTTAGTGAGGCTCTTACTTTTCTTCCTGCTCTTGTATGTCAATTGGCAACTCTCTCCAAAGTACAATTAAATAAAAATTTAGTAAGTTGTATTTGATACAGTAGTAAATAGTTTTCATTCTACAACTTAAGAAAACAAATTTAAAATACCAAAAATTTATTATGAACTACAAAGAATGTATTAACAAAATCAGAGAACACCAAGAATTCTTCTGAAGGAAAAATTGTGAAAAACTAAGTTCATTAAGCAACATAATACATGCATTTAACGATTAAATGGCAAAAGCATGTTTCTATGCACTTTAAAACAAAACTTAAACCATTATATTCAAAGCCTAGTAGTTGTGGTGAACCAAGATTCAACTCAAGAACAAAGTGAGTTGAGAAATATTATACATTTGATGAATCCTCTTTGCATGAGGAAAGACTAATCACCTAAGAGATAGGGTCGTTATTTCTTGCTTCTTTGCTCCATGATTTCTTGGAGAAGGATGGGTGAATGGATTCTCCAAAAGTCACCAAAGTTGGAGACCTCTAAGTTCCGTCACCAAGGATGGTGAAGGAAGTAGATGAGTGACCATGTAAGACAAAATACTAGTAATGTCTCCCATGGTGGTCGGCCCCTCTAGAGAGAAAGAGAGAGCTTGTGTTCTCTCATCTTTCCTCAAAGAAAACCTAAATGAAGAAAAAGATATAAAGATATTTTTATACCTCTCTTCAATGGAGTGGCAAACTTGTAATAAGTTCAAAACCACTCCCTCTCAAAACAAGACCCGCCTCCCTATTGTTAGTGAGTTAATTGCCCATTTTGTTTTAGTTGTCACACAACTTAAAACTTATGTGCGTTGTGGACCAAAACCTTTTTTAGTACCGTAACCCGAAACTAACTTAAGGCTTATAACGAACCTTTCGTTCTTGATTAATTAAATTTTTAATTAATCATTGCCATATAAAATTAAACTATTTAATTTTCCTTATTCATCTTTGTTATATCATTTAATCATTACCTTACACGGTGTGCGATCTATTAGGTTCCTTTTAGCGAGGCATTGGGCAAATAGAACTATTACTAATCGATTATGAATTGCAATTTACTTTCAATTCTCCCTTTAGTGATTATACATCTTCAAGGCTTCCACAAGTCATGAGTGACACCTATGAATTATCAGTATGTTTTGGCTATCCAAGCTAATCAGAAGAGGTTGGAGAACCTATTCAGTTTGGGACTACAAATGCAATACAGTCTCTCTAATACAATACTCTTGACCGCATTGTTTGGTTTGATAATTTATTCATGCCTACTATCCAATGTGATCCTCTTACTTATATAATTACCTTGAATGTGATTTAGAACGACTTCTTAAATCTCATTCATACTCTAGCCAGAGATTCTTAATCATATCATAGAGTATTTTCCTTCAACGATTTGAAGGTTAGAGATCCCTTATTTATGCATTCACATGTTTGTATAATTAAGTGGCTTAACCCCAACTATGTTGTAGACACCTTCTGATAGAGTGTCTTTGACACAGTTAATGATCAATGACCTAACTATGATGCCTCATGTCAAATGACTACTTTGCATTATCCCAACCTTGAGTTCTCATGTGACATGAGTATGCGAACTCTTTGTTGATCGTGTTCAGTGGACTCATTCTTTATTGAGCACCTACATACTTATCTTGGTGTCAGTTACACGATTAACTTGAGACCAGTCACTCTCCTTGAGAGAAGACACAACACGTGTTAATCTTAACGGAACGTCAATGCCCAATTGACAATCTTATGGTCAGGAACGTTTAGGATGTATGTACGAGAGAGAATTTTCTCATGAATCTAACTTCTTTAGATCACATTCTCTTAATTACATATTCCTTAGACTTATTATTCAAGCATATAACATGTATATGAGACAGTTTAAACAATCTTTGTCCTTATATTAAACTAGAGTAGTTTAACATGTGAAATGTTTGTAAAATATTATCATAGGATTGGCTTTAGGCACATTTCCAACAATCTCCCACTTGCACTAGAGCCAATCAGCTTGTTATCATTGATGATACCTCTTCTGAATTCATTTCAAAATTAGCTGAGTAGTAGGCCTAGATAGTGGATATCTATATGTTATCCTTAGAAGCAACCTTGAGATCAATGACGTCACCATTATACATGATTCTCAATCATGTGGTCCAATCTCTCAATTGTGTTCGGATCTTGATGAGGCATCGATTCTCTGACTTAAGCTATCGCTCTATTAGTGTCGTAGTGTGGGTACACTAGTGACACTTTCTAGTTGAAACCAAATGGAGAGTTAATAAATGAACTTTCTCATCCAAACAACATTGTTGTAAGCTTCTATATGGCGATATATTTTGCATGCATGATGGAACACACTAGAGTCATTACTTTTAGTGTTTCCACCCAAATATCTCTTTAGTCATAATAAAGAGATATCAAATTACCTTTTTTGTCATAATGAAGAGATATCTAATGATAGATACAATATTAGATTCATAATCTAATACGTTTACACTTCCATTCGTTACTCTTATTCTTCCTCATTCTTAAGGAATCTATCCTTCAATATTTCTTAAATACGTAAGGATTCACTTGATAGTTGCCATGGTTCTGATCTTGGGCTTGCACTAATATCGTCTTGTACCGATCTTGGTACAACTCATATCATTGTTCTGCATATGCATAAAGGATTATATTTACGCATTATGTTTCTTTGGGAGTCAAATGGTACATTCCCTTTTAGAAGAACAACTTCCCAGTCTGATAGGAATTGTCCTTCCATTTGAAGTTTATCATTTGAGAAACTTCCTACAACTATCGTCTATCAATAGGGATTGAGATAATCCAATTATATCTCAAAATCTATCATTATAGATTAGTATATAAACTATGTCTCCCGTATACATTCTATCATTATAGAACTTTTAAAGTCATAGCTTTATCGAAGAAGAATTCCTTTCATTTTCAAAATTAATATATCATAAATACTTTCAAATTTAGAAATGAATCAACTTCCACTAATTTTTTGTAAACCTAGTAAACGAAATATTAATTTACATCTTTACGAGAAATCAAACGAGACACTTGTAGTTCCTACTAGCTTGCTGAGATTCATGATAAATGGATCTCTACAATTTACACAATTGTGATTCCTAGTCTGTAATGAGAAAGTTATGCTCCGTTAAAGTACGTTGGTTACATGTATTTTGTACACGCGCATACAAATTTATCAGTGCTTGGGACACTGTAAGGAGACAGATTTTATACATTGAAACTTGTACAAAATTTGAAAATCCAATTCCATTCCTTAAAAAGGGGATCTGTGTCTCCCTACACCCATCCACCAATCAACTTTTGCTTTTCCTTCTTTCCCTCAACACCACTCACATTCTCTCCCTCACTTTTGGCACCAATCAGAAACTCTTGCTTTTCTCTTTCTGTCTCTCTCTCTTCTTCCTTTCTCTCTGTAAACCGAGAGATCTCTCTCTCATTTTCTACAAACTTACACATATCACGTATGCACACTAAACAACCATCGTGAGCTCTACCACCGTGGTTTATTCTCTGGTGGCCTCACCATCCTCGAAAGCCCTTCTTCTTGAAACCAAACATGACAGAGGACCATCCACCTTTATCCTTCCATACACCTTGGAAACCACCATGGTTCCCTAGCTATTCTGACGAGTTCTCGATGTTCACGGCTTAGGTAAGCCTCGAGAAACCCCTAGAACCTTCATTTCATTCCTATGGGTTGGCATTGGTCTCATGTTCACGTTTTGTATCAACGTTTTAGCACAGAAAGTTAGGGGGAGATTGCTCAGTTTCCAGCCAAGGACTCGTGACCATTTGGTCACTTTCAGTGGATTTTTCCGGTCAACCTCGACCACAACTGGACTTCTAATAGGTATAGATTTGTTCCTTACGTTCCTAACTTCAAAATGGCTTTTGAATCACTAAGTTTGGGTAACTATCGAGTTAGAAATTCACCTTGAAAGTTGGGAAGAAATTCCCAGATTTCTAGGAAAAGTTGACCGTGGCCATTTGGCCACTTTCAGGCCACATTTTCGGACGACACGGACCACATATGAACTTTCTATGAATGTAGATCTATTCTCTGCATTTCTAACTTTATTTTAGTTTTTGAATCATGGATTTTGGTTGAGATATGAGCTCGTTTGGAGCTCTGAAAGTTGGATAAAAAACTGTAAAAAATGTCAAGATTCATGAAGAAGGCAAGTACGACTTTACTTGCAGGCACGTAGGCGCGCACCGACTCATGTGGGCCATCGGCACGTGTAGCGTGTGGCTTCCAGTACAACCACTTGTGGCGGAGCGTGACGGCACGTTCGGCCTTCGGCCGGCGTGTGGTCGACACGTGTGGATCCGTGACGTCGAGTAGATCGATTTCATATATTCAAACCCTATGTTTGGGCAGTCTACGAAGATTTTACTTAAGTTTCCATTTATGTGTTATTAAACTAAGTTAATTAGAAATTTCACGTATAGGGAAACGTATTCCGAGGACGTACGTGGTTAAGCCAGGCTAGGAGGCTTCGTTTGGATCGCGTATTTGTGAGTAGGCAGTTTATTTTATACTTATACATATTATAGTTTTCATAAATGTGTATTAACTTCATTTTACGCCTATATAGCCAAGTAGTTGATAATTGTGATATAATTGCGATAAATGCTGCCATATGGTTGAGATATACTTGTCATGACATTCATACACATATGTATACAGGCTTATCTTGCTGCACCCTGGTGTTAGTACTCGCCCCAGGGCCAGGGCCAGTCCTTCATGTGTATGTTCACATCCGCACCGTTCGCTCGCCTTGGATCTAAGTTAGGTACTAGTCTTGTCGAGTAGATTGCATTAGGCAATCCGACTTGTATGTGACGGTGCTTCTGCACCAGCCTTCACGTGATCGTAGTACTAGAGCGTAATGATTACACCCAGCCTGTCGGGTAGAATTGCATTAGGGAATTTCGACTTGCGTGCTAGCCTAGATTGATGAGTAATTGATTATCACATGATTATATTTCTAGAATATGATATATCATGACTTGGCATATTTCTAAGTATATTGCTATCGTATTATTGCTACATACTTACGTAGTATGTTTTCAGAAAACTATACTTGTTTTACGGCGATGCGTTAGTATATTAAAAAATAACGATTTTCGTATAAACATTGTTTTGCTGACCCACTCAACTTTGTTTTTCGCCCCTCCAGGTTTAGTAGCTGTGCTTACGTATATACGAGGATTTAGGCAAATCTCAGGAGATGGTTACCTTCAATGGTATAACTCTCATCCTGTTTACTATACTGTCTTATGCTCTGACATCACGTGTGAATAGGGTTAAATTCAATCCCGTTCACCTGTACACTCTATTCGTTAGGCACTTTTAGGTTTAAATTACTTCACATTTTCCACATCACTACACTTTATGGCTTTGTCACCATCTAGGTGTCGGTCAGCACAGCTCGATTTGGGGTCCAAGTAGACATTCCGGGTCGGGGTATGTCATTTCGTATAACTGATTTGTAATGATGAAATTAAATAATTTATGCACCAGGTATATTCTTGATTAAAGAAATTAAAAGAATTTATGCATAATTCTTAGCTTGTATTTTATGATTAAGAAAAAAATAAAACTAATTTATACATCTTAACCTTTCGTTATACAATAATACATAGCCTGACAATCAATTTTCATGTACACACCAGTCAGATGTTAGCTCTGTTTCTTCTGATCAGTATATGCAAGAAGATGGTTTTTGTGCCACGTTAAGATCGAACTTTAAGAAAATTGCAACATGCAAAATGTATTCAACATGTTTCAAATCAAAGAGACAAAGATATGAAGGTTGAAAAAAATGAAAGGTGATTCTATGCACTGAAGGAAACAAATAAACATGAACAAACTCAAGCCAAATATCATCATTTTAACATACATCGATAGAACAACAAACAAAATACATTTATCCTGAAATTTTGTAAAGGACAACCATAATTAAAGGCAAAAATTAAAAACATAAAAATAATCTTACCATATACTTCTTCGTCAATTGCGCTTTCAAATCTTTCGATGTGAATGTGGCAAAAAATGGAGAAGTTCGTTGCTTCTTCATTGGACGTTTGGAATTAGAATTGGGAATAATTTGGAGAGGAAACGAATGGATGGACAAATACTATAAAGAAGAAATGAACATATAGAATAATAGTGAGATTTGTAAAACCTAAAAGCATTCAACCTCTTGTCGCTTTGCAAATTCTTCCTTGGTTGCTCATGTGAAAGGTGTTGGAGTGAGATTTGTATATTGCAAGTAATTGATTATAATATTGGTGAACTGCCAAAGCAAAATGTGGAGGAAGGAGAAGGACGTGTCTTTTAGTGATGCCAATATATATATATATATATATATATATATATATAATGTGAAACATTCAAAATTCCACAAAATACCGTCATTTTATACACAAAGTTAACCTATATATAAAACAAGAAGGATAAAAAGGAGAAACATTCAAAATGCCATAAAATACAGTCACTTAATACACTAAGTTAACCTATATATAAAGCGAGAAGGATGAAAAGGTGAAACACTCAAAATACCCTACTTCATACACCAAGTTAATAGATAACTGCTCATAAAAACATCGTTAAAAACGTAATAATGCGAATTCTCCACTGCGACAATATATGTGCCCATCTTAACAATGATAATTCTTAACCACTAGATGATAACTCGTCATCCATACAAACCCCCTCCTCAACAATTTTTTTTTTTTCAGTTTGATTTTTTCATGGCATTTTGGAAAATAAACATGATGATTTACATAAATCGATGAGTTTGCACACTGTTTTTCTATCTTTCATTCTTCGTGCTTAAAATTTCTCCCAACATTAATTCCCCATCTTTGTAACACATTGGCAGTCTCTTCATCTCTCTCAGAGCGGTCCATCTCCAATCAAACCAATTGCGCGACCTCAATACCTCTCAGATCTGTGAGATTTCTCAATTATTTTTACATATTTTTTAGTTGATTTCTGTAACTTTTTGTTAATAGTTGATGTCACATCCTGGCTCGGGGTCCACCACATCCCAGGCTCGACCTCTCCCGTGGCACAATATTGTTCGCTTTGGGGCACGAGCACGCCCTCACGGTTTTGTTTTTGAGAACTCACACGAGAACTCACCCATTATGGGAGTGCTCTCACGCGCTACTCGCTTAACTTCGGAGTTCCTATAGAACCCGAAGCCAGTAAGCTCCAAAAAGGCCTCGTGCTAGGTAGAGATGGGAATATACATATAAGGATCACTCCCCTGGGCGATGTGAGATCTAACAATTCACCCTCCTTAGGGGCCCGACGTCTTCGTCGGCACACCACAACCAGGGTTTGGCTCTGACACCAAATTGTATCATACCATCCGACAGTTTTACTATTGGCCCGGTATGAAGAGAGAAATTGCTGAGTATGTTCGTTGATGCGCTGTTTGCTAGCAGGTTAAGGCGGAAAGGAAGAAACCTTTTGGATTACTACAACCACTCCCAATACCTTAGTGGAAATGGTTGAACATTACGATGGATTTCGTGTACAAATTGCCCCGTATACGAAATGGTTACGACGGTATCTAGGTTATAGTTGATCGACTCACAAAGTTAGCACATTTCATATCCGTTCATGAAAATTTCTCGATGAACCAGTTGGCCAAACGGTTCATCTATGAAGTGGTAAGGTATCACGGAGTCCCCATTAGCATCATTTCTGATCGGGATCCCGGTTTACTTCGAAGTTATGGATAGCTTTTCAGGAAACTATATGATCGAGATTGCTCTACAGTACCGCTTATCATCCTCAGACCGATGGGCAATCAGAGAGAACGATCCAGACTTTGGAGGATATATTGAGATCGTCGATTCTACAATTTGGGGATGCTTCGCACAAGCGTTTGCCGTTGATAAAGTTCGCCTACAACAACAGCTTCCATTCTAGCATTGGTATGGTCCCATTTGAAGCGTTGTATGGGAAACCGTGTCGTACTCCTTTGTGTTGGTCTGAAGTTGGTGAACAGGTTTTGGAGGGCCCAGAGATTGTGGATGAGATGACACAGAACATTCAGGTGATAAAGGCTAACCTGAAAGTAGCCCAGGATCGACATAAGAGTAATGATGACTGACATTCTACCGACAGAGTCTATAAGGTTGGTGATTAGGTATTCTTAAAGTTATCGCTGTGGAAAAGCGTTGTGCGTTTTGGAAAGAAAGGGAAGCTCAGCCCTAAGTACATCGGACCATACCAGATCATCGAACGAGTTGGTGAGGTTGCTTATCGACTCGCTTTGCCACCGGAGTTGGCGAGAGTGCATAATGTATTTCATGTATCTATGCTACAGAGATACGTCTTATTCACTTATCACCAATCATCATCCCTCATTTTAAATTGGCATCCAATCAGAATCCAAGAAGAGAAAAGAAAAAAAAATATTCAAAGTTCTCTCTTTCTCTCTTCTCTCTCTCCCTCATGTATCCTCAATCTTCATTTCAACGCCTTGAACAAGCTTCAAGACTCGTAGATCGAACAAACAAACTACATCATCATGCTCATCTCAGTCTCATGATCACAACCATGTCCTTGAAACCTGGTTTAGACGAGTTTCGACTCGCCAACTCGGAAGGTTCGACTCGACGAGTTTGACACAACCATTTTCAGGTCATTCATGGCTTAGGTAGGCCTCGAGAAAACCTTTAGAACCTTCATTCCATCCCTATGGGTTGATTTTGATCCTTTGTTTGTGTTTTGAACGTGTGGTTTTACACAGAAAACTCGAGGTGTGAAAACTGCACAACTTTCAGGCAAGAACTGTGACCATTTAGTCACTTTCAACGCACTTTTCCTGTCAACCTTGACCACAACTGGACTCTTATTAGGTACAAACTTGTTCTCTATATTCCTAACTTCATAATGGCTTTTGAATCATCAGGTTTGGCTAAGAATCGAGTTAGATATCGACTTTGGAAGTTAGGAAGAAATTCTTAGTTTTATGGGAAATATGTAGCTGTGGTCGTTTGGCCACTTTTAGGCCAAATTTTTGAACAACACGAACCATATTCAAACTTTCTGTGAAGATAGATCTATTCATCACATTCCTAGCTTCATTTTGGTTTTTGATTCAGGGATTTTGGTCGAGAAACGAGCTCGTTTGAAGCTCTGAAGTTGGACCAAAAACCTTGAAAAATTACAGAAAATCGTGGGGAAGGCGTGTGGGGAAGCCACGTGAGTGGCGCGTGGCTGCCAGCGTAGCCACCTTGTGGCGGCGCGTGAGTGGACCATTTTGGATTCTAAAAATTCGTGTGTGTTCGTGACGTCAAGTAGATTGATTTCATATATTTAAACCCTAGATTTGATCAAACGATGGGAATTTTATTTAGGTTTTTGTATATGTGCTTTAATTAATTCGATATTAGTTATTTCACATATAGGGGAAGCATATCTCGAGGATTTACGAGGCCAAGCTAGGCTCGGGGGCTGCGACCCAGCGACGTACTTGTGAGTGGGCAGTTTGTTTTTATACTTATACGTATTTATAGTTTCCAAAATTACTTAAATGCTTCACTTACGTATTTGTTGCCAAGTAGTGATTAATTGCGATATAATTGTGATAAATGCTGGTTAATGGTTGGGATATACTTGTCATGACATTCATACATATTTGTATACATGCTCATCTTGCTGCACCCCGGTGTTGGTACTCCGCCTAGGGCCAGGGCCAGTCTTTCACGTGTATGTTCACATCCGCACCATTCGCTCACCTTGGATCCAAGTTTAGGTGCCAGTCATGTCGTACAAACTGCATTAGGCAGTTCCGACTCGTATGTGACTGTGCTTAGCACCAGTCTTCACGTGATTGTAGTACCAGAGCGCATTATTACACCCAGTCCTGTCGTACAAACTGCATTAGGTAGTTCCAACTCGTGTGCTAGCCTAGATGATGAGCAATTGATTATACTTTATTATCACATGATTATATTAATGTGGCATTGAATCTTATCATCACTTGGCATACATTATCATTGATTAATTGACTATATTATTGTGGACGCCTACTCACTTGCGTTGTATGATCTTTTCAATGGAAAAGATACTTGTTTTATAGCGAGGGGTTAGTATATTCAAAACTAAAGGTTTTCGTATAAGCTTGTTTTGCTGACCCACTCAACCTTGTTTTTCGCCCCTCCAGGACCTAGATAGTTGATCTTTCATGGCATTCGAGGAACTTTGGCAGTTTTTGACTATTAGCTTCGGCTTTTGATGTATGAACTTATCACCATGTGTAATAAGTGTACTTTAGTTGCTTGACTGTTCTTCAGTAGTCATTCTGTCTTTATGCTCTGAATAACTATAGTGGGTCACTCCCACGTTTGTGCACTTTATCACTATCTTTATTTGAACTTAGTTCTAGTTTGTTTTAAATTTACTCATTTTTTTACATCACTTACCCTTATGGTTACATCACTTCACAGTGATGGCCAGCATGCTTTGACCCTCTCGGGTCGGGGTGTGTCAGTTGAATTAGCTTCTGATTATATATTTTTACTTTTTTTGTTTACTGAGAAACTTATGAAGTTAGGATGAAAACTTATTTATATAGACAAAATAGTAAAAAAATTCACATTTGCTTAATGCTATTTTTATTGGTGAAGGTTGAATTCGATACTTTTTCTTTGGGATGAAAAATTTGTACTATAATATTATGAATATATTCTTACTTTGATCTACATGATTATTTGACAAATGAAAGGCATTTTTTCAATTAATTAAAAGGCACTCGCAAAGGGAGTGTGATATCTGGTAACTAAAAAAGTGAAGAAAAGCCCTAAATACAACGTATCAGAGTGCTTAAGAACCTAAGAGCCTTTTCCTGGTGTCTCGCCTCGAGATCCCAAAATCTTAGAGTCGACTCTAAATCTAAATGCCAACTCTATTTTGACATAAACGGGATCTAGTCGAGTGGCGTGCTCTACTTTATACCCAAGTTTGAATATTTCATTTTTAACAATGTATATGAATTTTTAGTATTCTATGTGTCACTTTGAAATTTTTAAAATTCTACTCTCTACTCGATATGTCAAATTTTAAATATACAATAAAAATTCATACTTCTTTTCCTTTCATTAAAATGCAAAGAAAATAAACTAAAAGGTATAAAAAAATATTTAAACATTGCATTTGTAATGAAAGAATATGAAAATGCAATGCTTTAAACTAATAAAAAATGAATAAAAATATTTAAACATTTGTTCAATTAAAAATTATTTAAAACTGTTGTCAAATTTAACAGCAATTATTTTTGTTGGTATTCTATGTCATATCACATAGAAATTAGATTTTTTTTTTTTTGGTGAAAAACACAAGTGTAATCTTTTTCTACCATTATAAACTTACACAGACTTTTTAACATTTCGATTGGAGATGTATCATTTGACAAAGAAAATATAAGCAAGAGTCCACGTCACGCGCCTAGTTGTAACTCATCGACTCAACTAGCTGGTGTAGCAACCGTAAGTTTTGGTGATGACGGAGAGAAATTTTGAGAGAGACGAGCCCCAAAAAAACCAAAAACATAATCTGAAGAAAAACAGAGGGATTTGAATTTACAGAAAAAAAAAAAAAACAGAAAGCAAAAACAGAGGAAGCACAATTGCAAAAAGAAGCGGACATTACCAGAAACGTTTATAAAGACGGAGACGACTGCAACAAAAATGTTGTTTTCTTCTGACAAAAAACCCTAATTTCCTCTTTCACTCTCCTGCATTGTACGCCCATGGAACCTTCCAATCCAGCTCCGAGGCGGGAAACCTGACGAGCTTTTCGCATTGTTCAAGCGGAATCGAAATCGACACCGAGTTTGAGCCTCTTCGGATTTTGGTTTTTGTTATCGGATTCGTTCGCAATGGAGGCGTTGATGGAGCTCTGCGACCTGATTGCGGACCACCCGGCGCAATTCACCGAGAAGCTTTCGTGGATTTGTGGCCGGTGTCCGCCTCCCGAGTTTTTTCTGGGCGGATCACCTAGGGTTTCGCGGATTCAGCTCAATGCCGTCCTCGCCGTCGCGCGCTTCATCTCCAAATGCCCCGATTCTGCCGATCTCCGCCCGAAATCGGTGGTTCTCGAGTTCCTACGCTCTGTTCCCGCGTCGTTCAATCGGTCGTTTTGGCCCCAATCGTTTGGAAACGACTCAATTGCTTCTTTCTTCTCGGATTTTTTGGGGTACGTGTGTAAAGACACCGAATTGTCTCCCGATTTTGCTACAGAGATTGCTGGGTTCACTGGTGAGGTCGTAGTTTTGGCAATAACCAGTGGCGGCGAAGATTTAGGTATTTGTCGGGCTTTCCTCATGGCCCTTTCAGAACATTTCCTTCCAATTTTGCCTTCGGATGCCGAGAAGTTGATCACAATGCTTATTGACCAGTTTGCGGCGTCGGGACCGGTGGTTCAGTCCCCGGTTACGCCGAGACGAATTGGGGCCAACTCCGAGACCTCGTCTGCGCAGAGCTCCCCAATGAATGGAAACCATTACCCAGCGAATGAGAGCTCCAGCCCCAGAAATGAGGCGAGCAATGTGTCCGGTTCATCGGGTAGTATATCGTCAAGGGGGTCGGTGATGATGAATGGGAGCAGCATTGTGTGGAAGAGTGGTGTTGATCAACTGGGTGTGAATTTCGGTCTTGGTGAGGGAGGCGGAGCTGTGATGCTTAGGCAGCAAGTTTCTTCATTTGAGGAAGAGTCTGTTGAGAATTTGGAGAAGCAAGAGATTGCTTTCAAATTGGTAGCTCATATTTTGGATAGAGTCAGTATCGATTCTGCGCTTTTGGATCGGGTCAGATTAATCGCAAAGCGGCAGCTACAGTCTACGTCAGTGTTTCTGAAGGTAAGGTCTTAATGTTCATTTGAAAAGTTACTGCTTTAGAGTGCTGTTCATGTGAAACCCTAGAATTGAGTTTGTTGTTTTTGTCATTTGTTACATGTGGGCAGATTAGAAAGCGGGATTGGACTGAACATGGGGCACTTTTGAAAGCAAGAATCAATACGAAACTGTCAGTTTATCAAGCTGCTGCCAAGTTGACTCTTAGTTGCCTGGCTTGCTATGATACTGACGTGAAATCAGCAAAGAAGTTGGCACATGAAAGTCTGGCATTGTTGATGGATGCTTCTGAAGCCTGTTTACTCTCCGTGTGGCGGAAAATGGGAGTTTGTGAAGAGCTCTTTGCTTCTTTGCTATCTGGGCTTGCTCAAATTGCTGTCAAGCGTGGGGGCCAGGCATTACGTATTTTGCTCATCCGCCTCAAATCTGTTGTGTTAACTGTATGCGCACAGGTACATATTTTCAGTGGTGCTAAATTTTAGATATCAGTCTGGAGTGTGAAAAGGAATTTTACTTTATTTACTTTTGCTTTTCTGCAATGTGATTTTTCAGGTTGATACTTGGGCAACCAGCCAGGCACCAATGTTTGAGAGTGTGATGAAGACGAGTTGTGAGATAATTGAATCTTGTTGGACCAAGGAGCGTGCGCCGGTTGACACATTCATAATGGGATTAGCTACAAGTATTCGTGAACGAAATGACTATGAGGAACAGGTTTGTTGTTGCATACAAGATACTAATTAACAGATTTACACGTGTAATGCATATATGAACAGTTACTTGCATCTGACTGTATTTTTTTGTCTTTCTTTTAATTTATATCTCTAGATTCTCTACATGCTAGATTTACACATGCTTTTGTGTTTGTGATTATGCTTGTACTATATACTTTTCAACAAAATTTATTGTTTCTTCCTTTCTTGTCTGTACTTCCTGCAAGAAAGAGTTTTGCTTAATACAAAGTTTTCGGTTCTATTCGAAAGAGTGGCACACTATGCCTTTTCTTATCAAGCCAAACCGTGATGCCATATAAGTAATGAATATCTTCAATTTTTTTTTCTCTGTTTATACTTATCTAATTCTTATATTATCTTGCTAATATCAGGTTGATAAAGACAAAGAGGCACTTCCTGTTATGCAGCTTAATGTTATACGCTTGCTAGCCGATCTGAATGTTGCTGTGAAGAAGTCTGAAGTTGTGGACATGATATTACCTCTATTTATTGAAAGCTTAGAAGAGGGCGATGCTTCGAGTCCTAGTTTATTGCGACTCCGGGTAAAGTATCTGTGTCTTTATGGCATGTATTTTATGATATAGGTTTTTCTTTAAACATTTTTATCAAGTAACTTTGATTAAATTTAATATTATCCAGCAAAAATGTAAGATATTGCTTAAATATTTGGTTTCTCACTTCCCTATTATACTGTACAACAGCTCCTTGATGCTGTATCACGCATGGCAAGTTTAGGTTTTGAGAAGTCCTACCGGGAGACTGTTGTTCTAATGACAAGGAGTTACTTAAGTAAACTTTCAAGTTTAGGATCTGCTGAAAGCAAAACTGTGCCACCAGAAGCCACAACAGAGCGCCTTGAGGTCTGTAGACTTGAGCAAAGCTACACATGATACCGTTGATTGCTTGACTTGATACTATAAACCGATTCTCACTTGTTCAATCACATTCTAGACTCTTCCTGCAGGATTTCTTCTGATTGCTAGTGATCTTACAAATGCTAAATTACGTTCAGACTATCGTCACCGTCTACTGTCTTTATGCTCAGATGTAGGCCTTGCTGCTGAATCCAAAAGCGGAAGGTAGAGTTCCTTTCAAATAATATATCTGCTGGTTGCATGCCGTAGTGTTTTCCATAGAATTCTCATTTAATTCATGACAACTTGTGCACCTCACAGGTTTTGGTTTTCTGATACTTTTTCAAAATATTTCCCTTTCTCATTGCTTATGTGTTTCAAATTTTTTATCTGATGTCTAACTAATGCAGGAGTGGAGGAGATTTTTTGGGACCACTACTTCCCGCTGTAGCTGAGATATGTTCTGATTTCCATCCTACAGTAGATGTGGAGCCTTCACTTTTAAAGTTATTTCGCAACCTGTGGTTCTATGTTGCTCTTTTTGGTTTAGCACCTCCCATACAGAATGCTCAGCAACCTGCAAAGCCACTTTCCACGTCACTCAATAGTGTAGGAAGCGTGGGTACTATTCCACTTCAAGCTGTGGGTGGCCCATACATGTGGAGTGCACAGTGGTCTTCAGCTGTCCAGAGAATTGCTCAAGGAACGCCTCCACTTGTAAGATTTTAATGAAGGATTTTTGCATTCTCTTTTGACTTGTGCTGTAAAAATGACTTTGGGCTTGCTGTTTGTAGTTTCACATGTTAGATTTATTTAATTTTTCTGTGGGGAAGGATCTATGGCACCACATTTTAGACACAAGTTTAGACACAAATTTTTAAACCGTTAGATTAGCCCACAAGCAACGGTTAGGAGTTAATCTGAAACCTAATTGATTATTATTACTTTCTTCAATCAATTTTATCAAAAAATTAATATTATTATTACCAATTAATAATTAATTGCACACTGACCAATCTAAGCAAGCATTAAGGTTTAAAACTTTAAACAATAGTCTTTCTCCATTCCCCCAAAGCACACTGACCAATCTATGTTGTAACACACATGAGTTTGAAAGAAAACCCAGATTCCTGCTAGCTCTTCGTGAGTTTCTAGGAGGCATTTTTTGATGGGTTTTTCCTCTTTGGGTCCTTTTGTATTCTTATATTTTGGTTTACTGCAGCATTGGATGCTGGTTTGTTTTTATCTTCTTGTTGCAATTGTTTCTGCAATTTTTGTTTCTTAGTAGACTGCAAAGGTCTGCACACCACGTATGAGTTTCAAATCATGATACTCGTGTTGAAAGAGTGGAACCCTATTAGTTTGAATATTACACAAATTACAACTGAAACAAAGAAGTAATGAATCTATTGGATTGTGGAGATAATTTTTTTAAATGAAAGAAACTATTGGTTTTTTTTTCACCATATGTGAAGAAAAGGAAAAATCCCAGATTGAATCGAAAATCTAATAGGACAGTGAGCCTGCATGGAGGAGAGCATACGCTTTCTGTGTTGGTTGCAGAAAAGTGCATGAATCCTTGGCCTGCAATGGTGAACGAAAGAAGATGGGGAGCCATTGAGAGTTTTTCTTTGTTTGATTGAACACTGAAACTGGCAGAGTGTACGAGGCTTAATTGATTACTGTGCATTTAATTGTTGTTTTGTATATAATTAAAAAAGGTAGTAATAATTTATTGTGAAGGGAAATTTGTAATAAGTAATTAGCATTCAGACTAAATCTTAACCATCAATTGCGGGTCAATTTAATGGTCTAAAATTTGTGTTCAAACTGGTGTCCAAAAATATGGTGCCATGGATCCTTCCTTTTTCTATTGTTGGGATGGTAGTACCAAAGTAATCTTTCTCTGTTACACATGTACTGCATTGCCTATTAGTTGTCTCTGATTCTGTTGTAAACAGGAACTTATTTGTCGATGATGCTTGTACTGTGTATGTATTTAAAATTGAATGTTTCCCTGTTGTCTCTTTAACATGGACACTTAGTTTGGGGGGAATGCAATCTGGTCTGTGAGGAAACTTAGTTGCTTCAATTTTTTCCTTTCTTCTTACTTTGATTTGGAGTTTATGTTCCCAAATTTTAGTTTTTCTTTTTCAAATTACTATTCTGGAGTTACAAAACGCAAGAAGTATGCTACACAATGTAAAATAGTGAATCGTTTCTCTTCATGTTGTTTATGCCTTATGCTCTCATACCAGATGTATAAATCACTATTTTGAATGGTTCCAACCACACACTACACAACTGAGGCAAATATATTCCCCTTCTATTGCGAAGTTTCTCAAATAACTTTATTTGAGGGACACCTTGTGGGAACCGCTCTGCGTTTTATATCAATGATCTGAACTATATAATTTTTAATTCATTTGTCCAGAGATCATCCTTAGAATAAGTTGGATTCGTTGGAAATCATTAAACATCAAATTGTAGTGAAGAAAATAGACGAACACGGTATTGCAAGAAAACGCCAAAATGAAAACCATTTATTTGAGTGTTTAAATGGTTTTTGGCTTTAGTGATTTTTTGCGAGGATGCTCTTTGCAGGAAGATCTAAAAACCAGACCATTCCTATAAGGATGATCTTTGCAAGGATGATTTTTTTGCAATAAAATCTTTGAAGCAAGATTTTGTTTGAGGGACACATACACACAACACTATCCTTTTAGCTCTTAATCAACATCTCTGTATCTTTAAATGTATATACAACATATTAACTCCTAATTAACACATTCTCTTCAATGTACCGAGGAATTCACCTAAACCAAATAAATACTTCCTTCTTGCATCTTATCTCATTTCTGCTGTCAAAAATACGTTAGGATGTTTAAACAGCTATAACTCCATGTGAATCTGTGTCTGCTGGGGATGATTACCTCCAGTCTTTACTAGTTTCCTTCACACTGATTTATTGAACTCAACTTTTTTTGAACTCAGGATGAGTGCAAATATTTATGTGCTTGAAACTGATTGTTTGAGAAATTTTACATGATAATGTCTCTTTCAGGTTGTTAGCTCAGTGAAATGGCTTGAAGATGAATTGGAACTTAATGCTCTTCAAAATCCCGGCAGTCGTCAAGGGAGTGGGAATGAGAAAGTTGCTCTAGCCCAAAGAGCTGCTCTTTCTACTGCTCTAGGAGGGCGAGTTGAGGTTGCAGCAATGAACACTATATCAGGTTATTAAATTTCTTACTCCTTAGTGCTTATTTACTGCTGATGTAAAGATATATTCTCTGTATTCATTAACTGTCTACAATTTTGATCTTTGATTTTTGTATTAGAAAAAATGGGCTCCTTGGATTTTGTTAATAGTTTACTCTTTTCACAAAAATTAAAGTAATGCTTTGCAGGTGTGAAAGCTACCTATCTTCTTGCGGTAGCATTCTTGGAAATCATACGATTCAGCAGCAATGGTGGCATCCTCAATGGTGTCACTAGTTCAGCTTCTTCTAGAAGTGCATTCAGTTGTGTTTTTGAATACCTAAAAACTCCAAATCTTGTGCCTGCTGTCTTCCAATGCTTGACGGCAACTGTGCATAGGGCTTTTGAAACAGCAGTGATGTGGCTGGTATGGTTTTGTTCTTTCATAAAGCTTCTAAAATAATGCTTTTTCCCCTTTATATCGGCTTGACTTAATCTGTGCTCCTTTTTGTGTGTGCATTTGTGCTCACGTCTGCTGCTCTTATTGCTTTTCAGGAAGATCGAATATCCGAAACAGGCAATGAAGCTGAGGTTAGGGAATCAACACTTTCTACCCATGCTTGCTTTCTGATAAAAAGCATGTCACAGAGAGAGGAACATATCCGGGAAGTTTCTGTGAACTTGCTGAGTCAGCTTAAAGATAGGTTTCCACAGGTAAGATTGTACCTGTAAAGTTACTCTAATATCTATTATTTCCCAGTTCTCATTGTCATCAATCTTGCCTAGTAAATTTTAAACATAACTACATGGATGCAGGTCTTGTGGAATTCCTCTTATGTTGATTCCCTGCTGTTTTCAATTTATAATGATTCGCCTACTGTTGTTGTCAATGATCCTGCTTGGGTGCTGACAGTTCGTTCTTTGTACCAAAAGATTGTTCGAGAGTGGATCGTTAAATCACTTTCACATGCTCCTTGCTCTAGCCAGGGTCTTCTCCAGGTTGATCACTATACTTTCTATTTATGAAGTCAGTATAAGTTCATTCTTATTATCTAATCTATGAGCATTCATGTGGTATGCCAGTCCAATAGTGGTAAATAATATAGTTTTAAACAGCGAGAACCTCCTTTTGACAACAATTGGTTTTTCTTTAAGGTTTTGGATTTTGGGTAGTCATTTTTTTTTTTTGTCTTTTCTGACATTAACTTACATCAATGGATGTTTAAGTATGATATTCCGGTGTAGTATTCTTATTTGCAGACTCCCAATATCAGTTATCATGACCTTATGGTCGTACTTATTACAAGAAATGTTTTACCCTTTAGAGTATTCTGCTTTTAAGATTTTATACCTATTTTAATTGTGTTAATATACAACTTGTACATGTTTTAGTTGTAAGTTCAGTTAATATATGTACACATTTTTAGGTGCTGTTTGTTGAAACTAAAATGAAGTAGTGAAAACTTATCACTGAATCATACATACTCACATCTTATAACTGAAAACAAGTGCTGAATATGCTCAACTTAAAACTTATAGTGTTTGACTTCTAGGCCACTGTGTTGTACTTCCGTTGTTTTTTATTCTGAAATAAGTATATTCAACCAGTTTGATGAGTGATGATTAAACTTTTGAAATCTTAATTCATTTTTAGTTCATTTTCTTTTATATTTGGTGAATAAACAACAAATGAAAATCCAACCCAAGAAGTTTAATTGGTCAATGTTTAGGTGGAGGTGTATATGATATGTACACTGAGGCTGGTAGCTGAGCAACATGAGATTTCTTTTAGTTAAATTATTATGTATTTGGAGCTAGAAATATAATCCTAGCGGTGAGTGGTGATTGAGGGTCATGTTTATGAATATGTACGATGATATGACACCGTGTGATGACATATCTCCAAGTAGTAAGATCCAGATATAACGATATTATTTATTATACTCTCAGGTCTTTTTTGTATTATAATTGAATTGCACAACATTACCTCTCATATCCTGATATGTATTTGTGGCTCCATGTGCCGTATGTCATATCCAAAAGTCAAACTTGCCGTAAAGTGAACTGGATAGGAATTTGGAGTAATCAACACAAGTCGAGACTGATCTTGGATGTATCAGGGCCTTCTCCATATTAAATACTGCCGTGCATTGCAAAGTTTGGAGTATTTGTGATGTTGGAGTCAAGTTCGAATTATGATATATATAAAAGGCCGTCTAAGTATCAAGCACTGCATGATTGAAATTTCTTTTTTCATTAGTGCAATTTACACATATTTTCAGTCTGTTACTTTGAGGTCCTTTATTGGTTTTCGTTGAGTCTCTTTGTCACATGATCAATGTTTTGGGTGTGAAGAATTATGGTTTTTTTTTCTTTTCAGAATTCGCAAGTGCAGTAATATGGGTCTTTCAAGTGTATTAATTTGTCTTTGAGTCGCTTAGAATTAAATGCTAAACACTATAAGCTTCTCAAGCGGATGTGTATATGTTGAGTGTTTTAATTCCTGCATGTTATTTTGGCTTATCAAACATCTTAGCCTCATTTTTATGTCTTTTTTGTCGCATTGTTCTTTTCTTTTGTTTGCAACTGCAGGAAAAGCTTTGTAAAGCTAACACGTGGCAAAGATCACAGCATACAACTGATGTGGTATCTCTTTTATCAGAAATATGGATCGGCACAGGTAAAATTAATTGCTGGAATGGAATACAAACAGCTAATATTCCTGCAGTCATGGCTGCTGCAGCTGCAGCATCAGGAGCAAACTTGAAATTATTAGAAGCCTTCAATTTGGAGGTGCTCAGTACCGGCATTGTTAGTGCAACGGTTAAGTGCAACCATGCTGGAGAAATTGCTGGCATGAGAAGCTTGTATAACAGCATTGGTGGATTTCAATCTGATACAACACCAACTGGATTTGGTATCGGTGCGGGCCTTCAAAGGTTGATCTCGGGAGCTCGTCAACAGACACAAGCCGAGGACGATTCATTTAATGGAATCTTACTCACAAAGTTTGTGCGTTTACTACAGCAATTTGTTAATTCTGCAGAGAAAGGTGTGGAAGTGGACAAGTCTCAGTTTCGCCAGATTTGTTCTCAGGCAACTGCATTACTGCTGTCAAATCTGGTAAATGTGTCCTATTTTTTTCTTCCTTGGTTGCTCAATTCTTAAGCTATTATGTTTGATTATCTGATTTGGTTTTTTCTTTTTCTATTCCAGGGCTCTAATTCAAAATCAAATGTAGAGGGCTTCTCACAACTTCTTCGTCTTCTCTGTTGGTGTCCAGCTTACATTTCCACACCCGACGCAATGGAAACTGGTGTTTTTGTTTGGACTTGGTTAGTTTCTGCTGCGCCTGAACTGGGATCTCTAGTCCTTGCGGAGCTTGTTGATGCATGGTTGTGGACCATTGATACAAGACGCGGTATCTTTGCATCTGATGTGAAACATTCTGGGCCTGCAGCAAAATTAAGGCCTCACCTTTCTCCTGGAGAGCCAGAACCGCAGCCATACATTGATCCTGTCGAGCAAATAATGGCTCATAGATTATGGCTTGGATTTCTCATGGATCGCTTTGAGGTGAGGATTGTACTGATTTCATGTATGAATAAATTGTTATCGTTTCTTCTCAATAAAAAATTAAAAATATTGACTACTAACCAGTAAAGATTTGCCTAGTAACTTTGTATTTGGTAATCTGCTTGAACTTGAATATGGGAATCATACATTTCTGTTTTCTAACTACTTCAATGATTCTATAAAAGGCTTGCAAGATGACTATTTCTAACTATGGTTTATGCGTAATTGTTGTCTTTTTTGTTTGGTTTTTTATGGGACAAGGAAAGACAAACTTACCCAAAGCTCTAAACTCTCCTGAAACCTATTTAGCCAACCTGAAAATTCCAACGATACGCCTCCATATTTTATCCTAAAAAAATTGATGTTTGAACTTGAATTTCCTTTCTTGCACCGTCTCGTGCTCTTGCCTATCGTCCACCATTTTCTTTTCTCTGATTTTAGCTACTTTAGTCGATCCCTATCTTGTCCCTACATCATTTTTGTTTATTTTGTTTTATGTATGGTGTTCCAATTTGAGAAATTATCCTCAATGTAAAAAGTTACCATTTAAAAAATGGTCCTTGTTTAGTTATATACTGTGGCATCAACACGTACATAAAAGGGGTGTAGCGGAGATGAGAATGCTTCGTTGGATGTGTGGGCACACGAGAAGGGAAAAGATTAGGAATGGGGATATCCGAGGTAAAGTAGGACGAGCCGAAATTGAAGGAAAGATGAGAGAAAATCGGTTACGGTGGTTTGGGAAACAGAGGCTCAGGGGCGAAGGGGTAGAGGAAGACCTAGGAAGACCTAGGAAGACTTTGGAAGAGACTATAAGAAAAGACTTGAGAGTACTTGGATTTAACGGAAGATGTGACACAGAACCGAACGCAACGGCGTTCTAGGATTCATATGGCCACTTAGTGGGAAAAGGCTTTGTTGTTGTTGTTGTTTGTTTAGTTATATACTGTGGCTTGTGGCTCTTAACCTGGTTTATGTGTGCTCACCTATGTATTCTCTTTGGCTGTCTAGGTAGTTCGACACAACAGTGTTGAGCAGCTCTTGCTTCTTGGACGAATGTTGCAAGGGATAACAAAGATTCCCTGGAGTTTTTCACGCCATCCTGCAGCTACTGGTACCTTTTTTACTGTCATGCTTCTTGGACTCAAGTTCTGCTCATGCCAATCCCAGCGAAATTTGCAGAACTTTAAAACAGGCCTTCAGTTGCTGGAAGATCGGATATATAGGTTACTGCATTTAAGTCTTTTGCTGTGAATTTGTTCATAATTATTATATTTATTTACGGTCTATTGATCATATTAGGGCACCTTGACTTGCATGTGGTAGTAAGGAAATGATTTCCGCACAACCCTTATCTCGTTTTGTACTCCTGCTTATTTCTGCACTTAATTAGCATTTGATTTATGCAATCCAAAGGCCATAAATAAGCAGGGGAGTGCATGGGGATAACAGGGGCGTGAAATCATTTTTCGTGGTAGTACGTACCTGTAGCACAATTCCTTGCCTTTGTGTATATGAATGCCTATTTCATTGATATTCATTTGGCCTAGCGATATTTATACAACTTTCTCTCTCATTAGAGTTCAAAGCAACCATGTGTACCATTGATTGCATTCTATACTATTCAATAACTCAATTGTATATGCATCAATGCATTACGCTGTTATACCTCTAGGATGTGTGTTCTATGTTTATGCCTAGTGGTTTCCGAACACTGGGTTCTATGATTTTTCTTTCACTTTTGCTTTACAAGTTGTGGCCTTCTTGTTCACTTTTTATATAATTTTAATGTTATAAAATTTGTTTCCCATAAATAACTACCCTGAGATTAAAAATGATTTGTTGATGCTACCGTATTGGTTCAACATGTCTTAATTTTCCCAAGTTTGTAATTATCTGAAAATTACAGGAATTTGCAAAGTATACAAATACATGATTTTATAGTCAGTTTTCTATCTTGGATCCTTGGGAAGGGAAACTCTACAGGATGGAGTTGGAACGTATTTACTCCACAAATCATGGGAAATAATTGCAAGCAGAGTAGCTGTATGTTCGAGTTTGCTGTTAAACAAGCTGAGATACAGTAGATCAAATACTAGGATCCTTATTTCAACCTAACACATTGGTATGCAACTAACAGAGTGGATCTATGTATGGTGGCGGTGTCTTGGAAATTATTAGGTTTCTTCATTAATGAAGGGTGTTTTTTTTTTTTTTTTTTTTTTGGGTCAAAACATTAATTAAGTTTCTGTTTACCCCTTTATCTGGATTGGATGCCAAATATGCCAAAGTATTTGGAAGGTTGATGTAGGAGCTTGTATTTGTTTTTTTGCTTGTTGGTCCATACCCACTCCATTGCAGATAGTACATGACTGCAACTTCTGTCAATAATATGGGTACTCTTTGTAGTTTTATGGTTGTTAGCAATAAAGTTGTCCCTTTCTCCAAAGAAAAAATAAATGAGAAAAAGAAAAAGGTATCTGGTTGCAAGAGGGTGGGAAATGCGCTTTTTTTTTATGGAATTCGTAATTTGATTACTGTAGCATTTGGTGTATTATCTCTTGCCAATGTCGATATGAAATTTATCATATTAAGGCTGTCTGTTTAATTCAATAATAGGTTGAAACTGTATGTCCTGTGTATGCATACTTCTCCAAGTCAGTAGGTTTTCTTTTAATTAATTCTTGTTCAACTTGAATATCTTTCCATTTTCCCATTTGGTTGAAACTTTCTCTTGATCCATGTTACAGGACCTCTTTGGGTTGGTTTGCATACGAGCCTGAATGGTATGATACTAGCTATATGAATTTTTCTCAGAGTGAAGCTCAATCCATCTCTTTATTTGTCCACTACCTTTCAAATGAGCGAGTAGATGCAGCAGTCTATTCTGATTCAAAAGGGAGAGGACGAGAAAATGGGACCACTTTGGTTGATGCGGTAAGATGACTATGATTTCAGCGCTAGGTTGTAGCCAGTAGAGATTGGATTTAAAGATTCTTCTACATGAACAGGATGTCTAATGCATTCTTATTTTATTTTTGCCCTATTACTGGGTTCTATAAGGTTTTTCTGCAATATATCCATAAAGTCACTTAATAATTGCAGAACGATCAATATCATCCTGTCTGGGGTCAAATGGAGAACTATGCTGTGGGAAGAGAAAAACGGAAGCAGCTACTTTTGATGCTATGCCAGCATGAGGCTGACAGGCTTGAAGTCTGGTCGCAACCAACTAATTCAAAGTAATATTTTGTTGGTACATTATCCATCACATTGTAAAGTACTTGGAACCTTTTCTTAATACCCATGGTTCTATGTAAAAGGTAACTTACTGCTTTTGGATTTCTTGTTATTCTCAGGGAGAGTGCCTCTGCACGGCAAAAAATTAGTTCAGATAAATGGGTTGAGCATGCTAGGACTGCTTTTGCTGTAGATCCTCGAATTGCTTTATCCCTGGCGTCACGGTTCCCAACAAACACATTCTTAAAGGCTGAAGTTACCCAGTTGGTTCAGGTATGTGTCAGTAGTCCGGAGAGTAGGAATGGTAAATTGTGGATGTTGCAGTCACTTTTTTAATGTGTTTTAAGCATCACTAATCTGTTGTTGCTATTTGGTGTAATGTTTTCTTAAGTGGTATGAGGAAGGGGTACTTCTGTAAGCTTGGGAAACATTCCCATGCTTATCCGTTGCCTTGTATATGTATATGAATTACATGTAACTGATATACATTAATGTGTACATCCACACGCACATGTGCACCCACAAACACATACACACTATAGTGTAAAAATTGCCTCTTAGGCAGGGGTGTCTCCGAGTCTACATGTCCCCATCATTGCCTTTTAGTTGGAAACATTATTATCTGCTAAGTCCAAAAAATCTGTGTATTTTGAATTATAATTAGAGGGTGGGTCATTCTCAGTTACAATAATTTTGCCTTTGTTATAATTTCTTTACTGATACCAATCTTATTCCCATTTGTTGCTCCTGGGATGTTTGTACGTTATTACATCTTGCTTGAACTGGGGTTTCTTTGCAGTCACATATCTTCAATATCCGATCCATTCCGGAAGCATTGCCATATTTTGTTACCCCAAAGGCAGTTGATGAAAATTCGGCACTTTTGCAACAATTGCCACACTGGGCTGCTTGCTCAATTACACAAGCTCTTGAGTTCCTTACTCCTGCATATAAGGGCCATCCTCGTGTCATGGCATATGTTCTTAGGGTTCTGGAGTCTTATCCTCCTGAACGAGTAACTTTCTTCATGCCACAGCTAGTGCAGGCTCTGCGGTATGATGATGAGGTGAGTTACTAGAAGTTTTCAATTTATTCCTCTATCTACATTTCTTTTTCATTTAGTTTTGTATTAGGGATGCAATTGAAAAGTTTATTTGCATAGCTAAAGCTCAGTTTTACTTGATTGTATCCCATTCTTCATTCTTATCAAATGCCCAATCAAGTTTTTAGAATCCTCGACTTCTTAGTCTCATACCATGTACTCCTACTAAAGCAGCCAAATGTAGGGTTCTTTTTTATTGACATGAAGATAAGAGGTATGGTTTTCTATTCATATTGCGTGAACTTACTACCCATGATTGTGCCTTTTCAATTTACGTTTGGGTGATTTTAAGTAGACAACTAAAGATGTCAAAGTTCTGAAACATTTAATGTGGTTATTGAATGTATCAGAAAACCAAAAACTGTGATTTCTTGTTTTATGTTTAGACTTCTGTTCTCTGTATAATACTGCAATTTTGAGGAGTTTCTAATGGGTGAAATGAATGTGTCCAGTCAAGACAATATCCTTAATATCATAAGTTGGTATCTCAATTCATCATAAATGATCCGCTTGCCCTGAAATGACTGACCCATTAGGACATCCCAATTCGTTGCAACTCATTATATATTTGATCTCTACGTAATTTGTTTTGCAGAGGTTAGTAGAAGGATATCTGCTTAGAGCAGCTCAAAGAAGTGATATATTTGCCCATATTTTAATTTGGCACTTACAGGTGAGGCCCGATTCTGCAAAACTAATCTACTTTCTCTCTCTCTCCGTCTCTCTCTCTCTCTCTCTCTCTCTCTCTCTCTCTCTCTCTCTCATACACACACAGATGCACACAGATACACGAAAGTCCACATGCATATCTTTTTCAGAGAATTTGATTGTGTGTTTATTAATGGCAGGGTGAGACGTTTGTTCCAGAACCGGAAAAAAAAGATGCTGTCCCTGTGAAGGTATTCCTACAATCTGAGAATGGCCTTGTGTTTTCATTACGTGCTCGTGCTGTCAATTGGCAACCAAACTTTTGGGCATATTTAAGTTTTTTTTTTTGTGATACCATGGAATTTGGTTCATGTTGGAAAGTTGATAACTGATATATAAATTTTTGATTCCGTTGGTTGGAATTGTGCTGAAGAAGTATAAATGATATCATAAAGTCATATTTGAAAGAAGTATAAATTAAGAGATGCACAGAAATGGGGTTATCTGCTACCCAGTATGCTGTCATATACTATATATCTGCCTAGGAGTTGCACAAAATGTTTACAATGATACTTTTTGTCTTATTGGAGTGGAAGATCTTCAGTTAAAGGTTTGCATCATTTTCTGTAATAGCTTTCTATTGTACTGAGTGCAAAACTGTTGGTGACCATGGGTTAAATGTGGTTTATGAGTTAAATAAGTGAATTTTAAGGTGATTGGTGATGTTTTAAAAGGCTCACCTTAGGGCACACCTAGGCGCCCTTTGAGGCTGGGCGTGAGGGTTGCCACCTCTGTTTTGAGGGAGTGGGCGGAGGCGCGCCTTAGGAAGCCCAGGCGTCTCTGTTTGGCTGCTTTTTTGTTTTTTTTTAAAAAAACTCTCAAACCCAAATTTTGGGTAGGGTTTTAACTACCTCATACCTTTTCCTTGCACTATTGTCTCTCTGCCTTTTTTTTTTGTTTTTTTTTTCTGATTTTCATTTTCTTATATAATGAATGTGTGTGCTGTTTGCGTGCATTGTTATATGTGTGCTCATTGTGCTTTTCATCCTCTATTATATATATATATATATATATATATATATATATATATATATAATGCATGTATATATCTGTGTATATCAATGTTTTAAAAAACTCGCCTCGGGGCGCGCCTAGGGCGCCCTTGAGGCTGGGCACCATGAGAAACGCCTTAGTTTTGCTGGAGTGGGCGAAAGGCTTTGCCGGTGCCGCCTCAGTGGGTTTTTTTTATTTTTTTAATTTACTCCCAAACCCAAATTTTGGGTAGGATTTTAACTGCCTCATACCTCTTCCTTGCACTTTCGTCTCTATGCCTTTTTTCAAATTTTTATTTTTTATATAATGGATGTGTGCTGTCTACGTGCATTGTTATATGTGTGCTTATTGTGCTTTTCACCCTCTATTATATATATATATATATATATATATATATATATATATAATGCATGTATATATCTGTGTATATCAATGTTTTAAAAAACTCGCCTCGGGGCGCGCCTAGGGCGCCCTTGAGGCTGGGCACCATGAGAAACGCCTTAGTTTTGCTGGAGTGGGCGAAAGGCTTTGCCGGTGCCACCTTAGTGGGGTTTTTTTATTTATTTTTATTTTTTTAATTTATTCCCAAACCCAAATTTTGGGTAGGATTTTAACTGCCTCATACCTCTTCCTTGCACTTTCGTCTCTATGCCTTTTTTCAAATTTTTATTTTTTATATAATGGATGTGTGTGCTGTCTACGTGCATTGTTATATGTGTGCTCATTGTGCTTTTCATCCTCTATTTTATACATATATAATATAATATATGTATATATGTGTGTATATATATATTTATAATATATGTGTGTGCTTAGGTGATTATTGATTAATAATCTTCTTCTTTTTAATATAATATATGTACGCTCAGTGTATATATTAAAAAATTTAGGTCCCGTGAGGCTTCGCCTCACGCCTCACGCCTAAGCCGGGCTTCCCCTCGGACGCCTCGCCCACACCTCACACTTTTAATACATTGGTGTATATATCTTTATAATATGCGTGTGCTCAGGGTGATTATTGATTAATAATCTTTTTTTAATATAATATAGGGTGAAGTGCCGATTTAGTCCCTAAATTATCACCTCAGTGAAAATTAGGTCCCTGAATTATTTGTTCGGTAAAATAAGTCCCTAAATTCATTAGAATTTGCTAATTTCATCCCTACTACTATATTCAAAGCTATTTTATCCAATTTTTCGTCAACTTAAGTCACTTGACACACTTAGTGTAATTGAATATTCACTTGAGTACACATGGTCTGGGTTTCTTCACCTTTTGTTGTTGAATGACATGTATTTATTGATGTTTCCATTTCAGAATAGTTTGTTTCAAGAGTTGTTGCCTCTTGTTAGACAGCATATCATTGATGGTTTCAGTCCCAAGGCACTTGATATTTTTCAAAGAGAATTTGATTTCTTTGACAAGGTTACATCTATTTCTGGTGTACTCTTTCCGCTTCCAAAGGAAGAACGCCGAGCTGGTATCCGGAGGTATGCTTGTAATTTGTGGATTTTCTATAAAAATGATCTTTGGATGCTTGAGCTCATCTTTTGTGAATATACACACATAAGCACATGCGTGCATATATGTGTGTGTCTGTGTATGCCGTTGTATCTAATAGGCAATATACTTAAACAGAGAGTTGGAGAAAATTGAAATTGATGGAGAGGATCTCTATTTGCCAACTGCTCCTACCAAGCTTGTACGGGGCATTCAGGTAGATAGTGGAATACCCTTGCAATCTGCAGCAAAAGTTCCTATAATGATAACATTTAATGTTGTTGATCGGGTTGGGGACCGCAGTGATGTAAAACCACAAGCTTGTATTTTCAAGGTAAGCTTATCCACTTACATCTCAAATTGATTAGACCCATGTAAAGTTGAAAGGCTTCTATTTTCCACAGAAAAATCCATTGTGATTACCCCTTAATGATGATCACTCAACCTGCTCAGCAAGCCTTTCTTCAAGCTTTTCTTTTGCAAAACCATGCTTATCTATTATATTGTTTGGTTTGTACTATGGGTTATGATGGAGGAAGAAGTTACATTATGCAGACAATTAGTTTCCTGATTTTAAACTTGTGAACTCTTATTTATTCCTACGACAATTTTAATTATTAGTAAAGTTCAAGTTCTTTCTTATTTCATGGCTTAAAAGAGCTCCCTTTCTTGAAGGTTGGAGATGATTGCCGCCAGGATGTTCTTGCTCTTCAAGTGATTTCCCTATTGAGAGACATATTTGAAGCAGTTGGAATTAATCTTTATTTGTTTCCGTATGGTGTACTCCCAACTGGCCCAGAGAGAGGCATTATTGAGGTTTGAATCTCTATCAAATACTTTTGGGGGTCCTGGGTCCTGCATACGTGTTATTTTGCTGAGATTTTATTCTTTAATTTATCCGATTCCATGTGAGGCTTTAGATTTTACATTCCAGTTCATTTTCCATTTTCATTATTTGGACTTTCTAGTCAGTACCTTACATAGGGTGGACTAGGCAAGCTTCAGACTACTATTTTATATGAGAAACACAGGTTTTATTGATAAAAGAGAAATACAATGTGGAGGATAAAGTGTCGCCGGAATGAACACACGGTTATTCACATCTAACAAGCTTTTGGCTACATTTGACTTCTTTCTTCTAATGCTTTGGCATATGGTTCAATACTCCAGTATTTGGAGAAGAAGTTCAAAACATGTGAGTTTTTCCTTGAAGCTAGCTGTTGCCTAATGTCAGCAACAACAACAACAACAAAGCCTTTTCCCACTAAGTCTATATGAATCCTAGAATGCCATTGAGCTCTGTCCTGTGTCATGTCGTCCATTAAATCCAAATACTCGTCTTTTCTTAGAGTCTCTTCCAAAGTCTTCCTAGGTCTTCCTCTACCCATTCAGCCCTGGACCTCTGTCCCGTAGTCGCATCTTCTAACCGGAGCGTCGGTAGGCCTTCGTTGCACATGTCCAAACCACCATAACCGATTTTCTCTCATCTTTCCTTCAATTTCGGCTACTCCTACTTTACCTTGGATATCCTCATTCCTAATCTTATCCTTTCTTGTGTGCCCAGACATCCAACGAAGCATTCTCATCTCTGCTACACCCATTTTATGTACGTGTTGGTGCTTCACCGCCCAACATTCCGTACCATACAAAAACGCCGGCCTTATTGTTGACCTATAAAATTTTCCCTTGAGCTTTAGTGACATACAACGATCACACAACACGCCAGAAGCACTCTTCCACTTCATCCATCCAACTTGTATTCTATGGTTAAGGTCTCCATCTAAATCTCCGTTCTTTTGTAGGATAGATCCTAGGTAGCGAAATTAGTCGCTCTTTGGTATTTCTTGGTCTCCGATCCTCACCCTTGACTCAATTGGACCTCCAGTTGGACTGAACTTGCACTCCATATATTCTGTTTTTGACTGACTTAGGCGAAAACCCCTTCCTGAGTTTCATCTATCAACACTATATCGTCTGCGAAAAGTATACACCAAGGAATATCAGCTTGAATATGTCCCGTTAACTCATCCATTACCAATGCAAAAAGTTAAGGACTTACAGATGAGCCTTGATGTAACTCTACAGTTATGGGGAAGCTTTCGGTTTGTCCTTCATGAGTTCTTACGGCCGTCTCTGCTCCATCATACATATCCTTTATAGCTTGGATATATGCTACTCGTACTCCTTTCTTCTCTAAAATCCTCCAAAGAATGTCTCTTGGAACCCTATCATATGCTTTTTCCAAATCTATAAAGACCATGTGTAAATCCTTTTGCATATCTCTATATTTTTCCATCAATCTTCATAAAAGATAGATTGCCTCCATGGTTGAGCACCCTGGCATGAGCCCAAATTGGTTGTCCGAGATCCGTGTTTCTTTCCTTAGTCTATGTTCAATGACTTTCTCCCAGAGCTTCATTGTATGACTCATTAACTTAATACTCCTATAGTTCATGCAATTTTGTACGTTACCCTTATTCTTTTAGATAGGCACCAAAGTGCTCTTTCGCCACTCATTTGGCATCTTCTTCATTTTCAAAATTCTATTGAAAAGGTCTGTGAGCCATGCAATACCAGTCTCTCCCAAGACTTTCCACACTTCGATCGGTATATCATCTGGGCCCACTGCTTTTCTATGCTTCATCTTCTTTAAGGCTACAACCACTTCTTCCTTCCTAATTCGACGGTAAAAGGAGTAGTTTCTACTCTTCTGAGTTACCGAACTCTCCCAAAGAAGTACTCCTTTCATGTCCTTCATTGAAAAGGTTATGAAAATAACCTCTCCTTCTACCTTTGACCGCATTCTCCGTAGCAAGAACCTTTCCATCCTCATCCTTGATGCACTTCGCTTGGTTTAGGTCCCTTGTCTTCTTTTCCCTTGCTCTAGCTAGTTTATAGATATCCAACTCTCCTTCTTTGGTATCTAGTCGCTTATACATCTCGTCAAAAGCCGCTAGCTTAGCTTCTCTCACAGCTTTTTTCGCCTCCTGCTTTGCTATTCTATACCTTTCACCGTTTGCATCGGTCCTATCCTTGCATAAGGCTTTACAACATTCCTTCTTAGCCTTAACCTTTGATTGTACCTCCTCATTCCACCACCAAGATTCTTTTTGATGTGGAGCAAAGCCCTTGGACTCTCCTAGTACCCCTTTTGCTACGTTGCGGATACAACTAGCCATGGAATCCCACATTTGGCTAGCTTCTCCCTCTCTATCTCACACACATTGGGTGATTGCCTTCTCTTTGAAAATAGCTTGTTTTTCTCCTTTTAGATTCCACCATCTAGTCCTTGGGCTCCTCAAGGTCTTGTTCTTTTTTCTCTCTCTTTTGATATGTCCATCCATCACCAACAAGCGATGTTGAGTAGCCAAGCTCTCTCCCGGTATAACTTTGCAATCCTTACAAGTTATACGATCCCCCTTCCTCATTAGAAGAAAATCTATTTGTGTTTTTGACGACCCACTCTTGTAGGTGATCACATGTTCTTCTCTCTTCTTAAAGGTGTTGGCTAAGAAGAAATTATATGCCATCACAAAATCCAAGATGGCCTCCCCCTCCTCGTTTCTCTCCCCAAAGTCATGGCCACCATGAAAACCCCCATAGTTACCTGTCTCTTTGCCCACGTGTCCATTTAAATCTCCTCCTATAAATACCTTCTCCGTCTGAGCGATTCCTTGCACCAAATCTCCAAGATCTTCCCAAAATTTCTCCTTCAAACTCGTGTCCAACCCTACTTAGGGTGCGTACGCACTAATCACATTGATGAGTTCTTGTCCTATTACAATCTTGATTGCCATAATTCTATCTCCTACCCTCTTGACATCTACAACATCTTGTGTCAAGGTCTTGTCCATGATGATGCCAACACCATTTCTCGTCCTATTTGTGCCCGAATACCAAAGTTTAAAACCTGAGTTTTCTAGGTCCTTCTCCTCACCATAACTTCCACTCCTTCCATCGATTTCCCCGTTAAGGTCCCTATATTCCACGTTCCTAAACGCATTCTACTCTCTTTAACCTCCCCCCCTCCTGTCCTAGCTTCTTCACCCTCCCCCGTCTCATACGATCAAAGTACTTTTTTTGCTTTTCCGGCATAAAGTTGATGGGAGCAGGTGCTTCCAAATAACTTTGAGTGGAGTCGTTCGAAAAGAAGTTTCTATGGCCCCCTTGCTCATTTAGCATTGTATCCGGGCGCCGATGGAGATACAGCGACCCTTGCTCATTTATCACTGTGTTCGTGCCACACAACGCGCCACTTACGGGTGACGCCCTAGCTTTAGTGCAATTTCGTTTAGGATTCATTTTCATAGAGATTCGACGTAACTTAGGAGTGCCGGCTGTCGACTACCTAACGCCCTCCCCCTCCTCCTTTATCCGGGCTTAGACCGGCAATGTAAGATAAACTTACACAGGCGGAGTTTGTTGCCTAATGCCAGCAATGGTTTTTAATAATCTTCTCCACATAAATTTTTTTTGTTTTTATCTGCCCCTTGAACATGAAGAAAAAAATAGTGGAGCTGCTTTTTCTATTTTAAATTATCCTTCAACTAGTTTGTAAAACTAGAATATTTTTGCTGCCAGAAGAGAAATTGGGGATCAACTCTTTTCCTGCCACAAGGCTACGCCCAATGGTTGTTTGAGGGATTTGAAGGGCTGCAACATTTTTCTTTTGTCTTTTTGTAATCTACTTGGTGGAAAGAAATCCCTTGGTTTTTGTGCTTTGGCATAAAATTTTCTGAAGCTGGGATCTATTCAGTATATTTTAAGCATGGGTTTTAGATTGATTGCCTACAACTACTTTCATCAAGGTTCTGTGTCTATGCTGGAGTAGCACAAGTTATAGACATTCTAAGACTCAAGCGAACCAAAAGTAAACTCCAACATCGATTGTATCACTCAGCCAATTGATATTGAATTCATATCTTCAGCTCTACTGTGAATTATGAATGCCATATCGAAGATTTGAAGGAGTAATCGGATGTTGGAACCACCATTCCAAGGGATGTATTAATTTGGGTGATATGGTCTCCCCAAGCTTCTTCCCTTGAGCTAAATGGCTGATCATAGTAGTACGTGCACATTTGGTTTTTCTCTCAATATATTTTTTTATTGCAGGTTGTACCTAATACGCGGAGCAGAAGTCAGATGGGTGAAACTACTGATGGTGGTTTGTATGAGATTTTTCAACAGGATTATGGACCTGTTGGGTCTGCCAGTTTTGAAGCTGCGCGTGAAAACTTCATCATTAGCAGTGCTGGTTATGCAGTTGCCAGCCTTTTACTTCAACCAAAGGATCGACACAATGGGAATCTTCTGTTTGATAGGTACAATCTTCAAACCAGCCTTTTACTTTCTTATTTTCTTATTTGTTATTTTTGTCAAATTTTGTGTTTGTAAGGACTGAGACTTATATGCATACGAGGCACCCCACACATATGATAACAGCATACCAAACTCAAAACCTGATCTTCAAACCATTAATCTGTATTATTAGCCGCTCACAAATGCGATACTTGAAATATATAAGATGTACAATTTGTGAAAGTAAGGGCTGATCTAAAACTGATGTCGACATGCCTGACAATGCAGCGTGGGAAGGCTTGTTCATATTGATTTTGGTTTCATTTTGGAAACCTCACCGGGTGGAAACATGCGTTTTGAAAGTGCACACTTTAAGCTCAGCCACGAGATGACACAATTATTAGACCCTTCTGGGGTTATGAAAAGCGATACCTGGAACCAATTTGTGAGGTACGAAGGGGTTTGTCCTTTTTGTTTTCTTTTTCCTCACTGTGTTTCTCGATACTCCTTTTATGTTCATTCTTTTTTTGGCTACACGTTTAAACTTGTGTTATGTTCTACATAATCTATCCACAGCTTGTGCGTTAAGGGTTACCTTGCTGCCCGCCGATACATGGATGGGATTATCAACACGGTATCACTAATGCTAGACAGTGGGCTACCTTGCTTCAGCCGGGGCGACCCTATTGGAAATCTTCGTAAGAGATTTCATCCAGAGATGAGTGAGCGTGAGGCGGCCAATTTTATGATCCACGTATGCACGGATGCCTACAACAAATGGACCACCGCCGGGTACGACTTGATACAGTATCTGCAGCAGGGCATTGAGAAATAAAGAGTGAGATGTTTGGAGCTTGTTGAACTTGTGTACATGATTGCCTGTAGTGTAATGGTAAATTTCATGGTCTTGTAGCTGTGCAATTTATTTCCCGAGGGGTCTCCACTTTATAGCGTTGAGAGGACTCTTGAAACGGCATGAAATTGAAATCATTGTATTCTAGGGATGGAGATCCTCGTGAGGTTTGTAAAAATACAGTTTGTAGTTATTATTTTATCAATGGAGTTCAAAATTTGCTGTTTACGGGCTGTAAAGATGCAATCGAATTAGAGAAAGCTGGAGGCATTCCAAAATGATCGACTCGTACTTCTCTTTTACGAAAAATAAATAACAGCTCCTCTAAGATATTTATGCCAGCCTTGTGCTCTACTTTCTTTTCTAAGTTGGTCAAATATCCATGATATATTCAAAGTAGAGTCATTTTACGAGGAATATAAAGGAGAAATCTCATGTTCGAACCAAACATTTCTCGTTGATCCCATGGTTTAAAGAGACACTAGCATGAATGCTCAACCATTCCTACTACCAGAAGTTGGTGTAAATCATCGAACGTGACGTATCCCTGCTTGGATGCTTCATTGTGATCCATGCGAGGCTGAGATTGTGGGTGTGAATATGACAAGGATCTTCTTCTTCTTCTTTGCTTCCATAACTAAGTTGTTATAAATTACCATGCACTTACGGTAGTGTATATAAAATGGTTAATAAACAAGCACATATTCACATATTCCAGAAACTCAAGAAATAAACTTTCTGACTCAGTGAATCCTATTAAACAAGCGGATAACTTGATCCTATTTGAAAATAATTACATAAAACGAAAAGTGGAAAATAAATAAATATGCGAAGACCTAATATGGCTGCTGATCACTCACTCTATTCTTTTTTTTTGTTGTATACGAAGGCTATAGGTAGACCTGACATTCGCGTCGTAGTTTTCGTGTTCATATGGTTTTTGTGACATATCTAATATCTTAACAATAGTGTCGTGTAAACACCCATTAAAATGAACGGGTATTATGACCCGACTCGTTACTCTTTAACAAAAATATATTTCAAATCAATAAACAATAAAATGAAAACGTAATACTAAAAATGTAAGTGAGATCAAAGAATCCAACGATAAAGATTTAATATCAATTATGTAAGATTAAATCCTATGCTATTGCTGTAGTAAAAATTTTAATAGTTTTAAATTAATGTGAAAGTGTGAAATAAAAAAATAATATACAAACACTCATAATGACAAGGTCTACAATTTATGTGAAGAGGTCAATTCCGAAGTTCGCCACCATAATCCCATAACCATAAATTTAAATTAAACGTTGATTGTTGTTTACATTTACAATCCATTCTTCTCACCGAGTTTCATTTTTTTTTCAAATTTTCTGTTTTGAAAACATGATCATTCTGTGGATGCATAAAGATGAACGGTTTGGATCATTGATATCACGTTCAAATTTTTACGGTTAATGAAAATATTGCTTTGAGTTTATAAAGTCTCTATAAACTATATAACGTTAACTCATATTTCAGTTAATCATAAACACCGGAATGTGATATTAACGATCCGAACTGTTCATTTTTTTGCATCCGCTAAAAGATTATGTTTTCAAAAACAAAAATCTAAAAAATGAAATCTGGTGAGAAGAATAGAGTATAAACGACAGTCAACGGTTAAATATAAACCTAAAATTTATGAATTATGGTGTTGAACTTCGGAGTTGACCTTTTCACAAAATTGTAAAGCTTGTCATTATGTAGTTCTATCAAGATTATATTGCAACAATATAAATTCAATTCAAACTAACAAGAGTACTCAAAGAGGCAATTTATACCAAACTTATCTAGAATACAATGCACTGAGATCAAGTATATACTTTTAGCCTCATGCTCTTTCTTTGAAATCTTTAATAAAGTACTTCCCGGCATTTTGTTTAAGAAATTGTTTCGAGATACATACTTTGAACACAAGTCATAAGTCTCACGTTTAAAAAGACATTGTAATGTGGCTATATGTACAATTGGAGAACATACAACGAAGCCTTATGCCATATTTAGTGATTTTATTTCACTTCATTATAAAACACCCAAGAATAACCTTTGAGGTTCAAATTATAGATTCACTAACGTTTTTAATGGCATTCAAAATGGAATTTGCCGCTTTATAATTTGGCCAACCCTTTTACAATTATCGACATTTAATGGAAAAATGTGACCAAATAGCCTTTGATGATCCAACAATTCTTATTCGTATAACAGCCATGAAGATGTTTTATCATTTTTAGTACCTATATATCCTGTGGTGAAGTGTCGATTTAGTTTTTGAACTATTACTTCAGTGAAAATTAGGTTCATTAAATTTTTTTTTTCAGTTACATAAGTCCCTAAATTCATTAAAAATTACTAATTTCATCCCTACTATTATATTCAAAGCTATTTAATCCAATTTTTCATCAACTTAAGTCACTTGACACATCTTAGAGTGCAATACCATCATTTTCTTGTCTACGAGCCCTTAATCTATCATATAAGTTGCGAACCTGACGTCTAATTTATCCTCGAAAGGTAACTCCATACACTATTTCTGTATGTAAAATTACCAATCTACTCTCCAATGTACATAACATGACTTAAATTGACGAAAATTTGAATATAGTAGCTTCAAATCTAATATTATGGATGTAATTGGTAGATTTTTATAATTTTGGAAACCTAATTTTCACTTAGGTGATAATTCAAGAGATTAAATTAGCAATTCACCATATATCCTATTATTTAGAAAGCTACGTGGTTTTCTAAGGAAAATTAGGTTTTGGCTATATGCAAAGAGAAATGTTGTGCATGAACAGTAGCGAAATGATGATGAGCCTATCAAGATATCTACGCAGAAGTCAGGATGATGTTTAAAGAGACATGGTGCAATTGGGAGAGTCAACGGTTTTGCCTTGAAGCAAAGTACACCCTTGTTTGGGCTGTTTACGGATTATGATTAATCTTTGGATGACATTTGAATTAATCCCAACAAGGGCAGACAGCAAAGAGAAGGTGGGGGTGCAAGGAACACCCGACCCAGTGCCAGCACCAGATCAATGCACACCAACTCGAAACACCGCAGCAAATCGCGGTAAAGAGTGACGGAAGCTGGGAAATTGGATGCAAAGAGAGGAGAGACAGCAGAGGGGAGAGAAAATTGCAGATCGGCCATCAAACCCAGGGAAGGAAACAGGGGAGAGAAGAGGAGAAAGAGAGGGAGAAAGAAACAAAAGAAAACCCACCGATCCCAGCCGGAGCTAGGATCGGCGGCATCAGAGAATTGCAGATCGGGAAGCACTCACACAGAAAGGTGAGAACAACCCTCACAGAGAGGGAAGGGCTCTCACGGAGAGAGAACGGCACTTTTCCCTTTTAGCTTTTAGTATATAGATAGTAAGAGTTTCCCTTTTTTTGGATAATCATTGACAATTCCACAAGGCAAACTCCAAGAGGGGTGGGAAACAAAAAAAAAGGCCAAAGTTTGGGCCCATAACCTCTCCAATAGGTGTACTTTAGGGGTGGGAATTTTGGGATATTGGGTTTAAGGGAGAATTTAGGGTTGTTCCCACCCCGGGTGGACAAGGCATGCAAGTGGAACATGAGCCCACGCGAGGCCAGCAGCAGAGGCCAACCCACGTGAAGACCAGCCGACGCGGGCTTCGCATGAGTCAGCAGCCTGGGGGAGAGATTGGTTGCGGGGGAGTGGACCAGTAACACGCTTTCTACGATCTAGATTGGCGTGTCCTTGCATCCAATAATTGTCGCGCCTCCTGAGTTTTGATCTAGTGTGGCACGCTCATCTACATCCTTTTTAAATCTAAAGACTCAAATTCAATTTAATCAATTTAATGATTAAAAAAAATCCAATGACGCAATTTTAAATCCAACAATCAAACTAATATTATTTATTAATACAAATCAGATACGACACCAAAAATCATTCAAAACTCTATAAGTGCACCTAATTTGTTCACTAAACAATAAAAATCAATTTTCTCAATAGTTTTTTTTCTTTGGAATTCAAATTCCTTTATATCAAAATGTCCGTAATAATAAAACAAGGTAAATTATAAAAAATTATTCTCAAATTATTAGCAAAAAAATCAACAAAATATGAAAATTTAACAAATTATAAAGTTGGGGGATTGGAAATATAAGTCCCTTGCCGTTGGAGAAATAAATTGGCTTACCTCATACGTATAGGTGAATGTTGAAAATTTAGGGCTAAATTTTGGGGTTTTAGCCCTTGGGTTGGAGATAGCCTAAGAGAATCCTAAACTTTGTCCAAATTACATCTCATAAAGCTGATGACACTGGGTGGTGTCTAGATATGTGTTTAAATGAATGAGACACATACAAGGTATTTAGCATTATTGTTGACAATGCTAGTACAAATAACACCCCCATTGCATAAATAAACGAAGGCTAGAGGCTTTAGTCGAATGAAACTCTTTTACTTGATGTGGCTCACTTTCACATGATGTGTGCTTGTCACATTCTTAATTTGATAGTTAAGTATATAATGGTAGGTCCTGGTCACGAGATTGTAAGGATAATAAATTGTGTCAAGTTCATTCACTCATCGTCCATGAGGTTGGATGCTTTTAGGGAGTATTATATCTTGATAAGATGTCAAATATCACTTTTGATGTTGCCACAAAATGGAATGCCACCTATGCAATGCTTAATAATGCTTTGAAATTTAAGGAAGTGTTTTCTAGGATGGCTTTGAGTATGACACATTTGTCTCTTACTTTGAAGAGGAAGTCTCTGGAGAGGTTAACGAGGAGACGGCCAAAACCAGGCGGGTGGGTGCTCCGAGGGTGGATGATTGGATTGCAAGTTGAGATAGAAGAAAAGGTTTTATGATGCCACCACGACACTTAGTGTAGCCCTAACTACAACGTCAAATTTAGTACTTGGCACGGTGATTGCATTGCTAGTGGAGATAGAAGAAAAATTCTTGATTCCTCTAATAGAACTTTGGGAAGGGGTGTGATATCCACACACCCCTTTTTATTTCTCCCACACCTTTTTGAATTTCGGTCGTCGGATCAGATGAATTGAAGAAGATCTAACAGACAAAAATTAACAGAGGTGTGTGAGAAGTAAAAAGGGGTGTGTGGATAGTACACCCCCTTTGGGAAATGTGGTTACTTCCATGAAACTCAAATTTGAAACATATTGGGGTGACATTGACAAGGTTACTATAATCTTTATAGTCTGAGTACTCGACCTGAGCACAAATATAAAATGTTGGAGACAAGCTTAGAGGAATTCAAATATTCATTATAAAATAGTTGACGTGAAGGCAAACATCAAAAAGAATTTGACCGATTTAGGGCGTATAAGAAGGGAAATTTGGAAAAATAACCAAATTTTAGACCCCATATAGAATTATAGCCACTATTTTAATTTTATGATAATTATAACCAAAACTTGATGTAAAAGTACTAATATACCCTTAATATTAGGGTTTTTCACAACAACCAAAACATACCTTTAAACTATCTTAAAATGAGAAATTAATCTTCATCACTTTTTTTTTTTGTTTTCACTATTCACTTTGCATATGCAATTTCGTATTCTTTCTTCATTCACTGGAAAAATATATCAGAATGTATGCAATTTAGTCAGTGAAACACTAAATCCAAGTATCTAATTAAAAATAATAATAATTAGCCATGGAATTAGTACCTTCTTAAGAACATTCTCATAGATTGTCCTGCTAATTAAAGAGAAAGCTAATTCAGTGGCCTCAACTTGCAATAATCCTCAACATTTTAAGGTAGTTGAAAGGTTGTGTTGTGGTTGTTGTGAGAAACCCTAGTATTAAGGGTATATTAATACTTTTACATCAAGTTTTGGTTATAATTACCATAAAATTAAAATAGTGGTTATAATTTTATATGAGATCTAAAATTTGGTTATTTTTCCAAATTTCCCATATAAGAAGGGAGAAGACTGTAGTACAAATGTGGAGCAAAAATTAAAAAGAATTTGACCGATTAGTTTTGGTTGCATGTAATTTGAGTAGTTTGCTAGTGATACGTTGATGGTATGTTAACTACTAGTAACTAATGTAGTAAGTTAGTACCCCTAATGACAATGAACTCTAAACTGTGTCAATATTTTGAAGCAAAGTATAAAAGCCCATAAAAATTGCCCAAAACTAAGGTTCTAGAATTTTGTATGTGAATTGGCCAAAAGAAATCGAAAAGATTAAAACATGGGCTTTAAAAAAGAACATAAATTCAGAAGCCCAACAAACTTAGGTTAGGAAAACTAATAAAAATGATTTGAAAAATTGAAGTTTTAACGATAAGAACAAAATAAAGGATAAATTGAATAATATCATAATTGACTTTTTAGAGCAAAAATATGGTTTTTCATTAAAGTGAACAGTACCGGGGAGCTTTTCGTTAAATTTCTAAAAAAAATTGGGTCTTTACCAAACCAACCCGAAATTCTAAAAATATTTTGGTTTTACCGAATTCGATAAATTGAAATAATTGTTTCGGTTTCAGTTTTCTCCCTCTTTAGGTTCGATGGTGATTTCAGTTTTGATTATCGATCTGAAACCACCTCTAGCTTAAAGAAGAAGGGACTATTTCCCAACTTAATGCCATGTATTAGGGGGGACTGTTTATGCTTTTAATAAAAGTACTAGCGGCAAATGGCTAAGAGCCCTCACAGCCCAGACACAACAACGCAATTATCATTGCCGCGATCATTATTCCGACTCTAATATATATCTGTTTGGACCTGAATTTACACCGTAAGCCTGTGCAATTAAGGCCGTTGAGTGAGCATAGATTCACACCGTCGGATGAAAGGTGAAGATAATTTTGCTATTATTAAAAGATATAGTGTGGTTTTAATCATGGCCCTATCTTTTAATATATTTTAGTCCTTCTCTGCATGGGATATATAGGGCCGTTGAGTGAGCATAGATTCACACTGTCGGATGAAAGGTGAAGATAATTTTGCTATTATTAAAAGATATAGTGTGGTTTTAATCATGGCCCTATCTTTTAATATATTTTAGTCCTTCTCTGCATGGGATATATATTGGTAGAAGAATTGCAATTAAGGCCGTTGAGTGAGCATAGATTCACACCGTCGGATGAAAGGTGAAGATAATTTTGCTATTATTAAAAGATATAGTGTGGTTTTAATCATGGCCCTATCTTTTAATATATTTTAGTCCTTCTCTGCATGGGATATATAGGGCCGTTGAGTGAGCATAGATTCACACTGTCGGATGAAAGGTGAAGATAATTTTGCTATTATTAAAAGATATAGTGTGGTTTTAATCATGGCCCTATCTTTTAATATATTTTAGTCCTTCTCTGCATGGGATATATATTGGTAGAAGAATTGCAATTAAGGCCGTTGAGTGAGCATAGATTCACACCGTCGGATGAAAGGTGAAGATAATTTTGCTATTATTAAAAGATATAGTGTGGTTTTAATCATGGCCCTATCTTTTAATATATTTTAGTCCTTCTCTGCATGGGATATATATTGGTAGAAGAATTGTAATTCATTTGCAATTCTTTAAGTCAGCATGTGGGAAAGGATTTTACACATGGTGGAAATAAAGAAGGAAAACATTGATGTGAGGGCACGGTTCTTTAGAGGCATGCGAAGGATAAGGAAGGAAAAAAAAAACATTAATGGTGAGGAAGTTGTCAGGTGATGGACCGCTTGCATGCCGTGTGAAAGGCCATCAACTATATATATATATATATGTATATGTATATAATTGGTAGGCCATATAGTCTGCATGCCTATATGTATATAGTCTGCACACTGTGGAAAGCGCAATGCCGTGTGGAAGGGGAAAACTATATATATATATGTGTGTGTGTGTGTTTGAATATATATATATATATATATATATATATATATATATATATATATATATATAATTGGGTGGTTGTTTAGATGTTCATCTCCAGGCATGCAGTTTATTTTGGGATTTGATGTGATAAGGCTAAGCACAGGGGTTGAATTTGGTTGTATTTTTGACTAAGTTCAGAGTCTTGGGAATATAAGGCTTATCTGATGCGATCCGTGGAAGAGTTCTAGTACATGGCAGAAGCCTATATCAGCTTATCAACCAACACGCATATGTCCCTATAAATACAGAGGTAGTGGTAATGGAAAAGGGATCTCCAACTCAACACATAAACTGCTCAGCGCAAACTCTCGCTCTACGCGAAACCTCTCAACAACTTTGAGATTTTTTATTTTCCTTTTCGCCGACACACCTTCAGTTTGGATAAACAACACTGTGAAGACAATCAGTGATATTTTCAGTTTGGATAAACAGCACTATCGCTGTAGAATCAGTCGACCTCAGAGCACCTTCAGTTTGGATAAACAGCACTATGTCGAGGCCGACTGGTTATCTATCCAAGTCTCGGTCAAGAAGGATTTTTCGAGTCTTTTTTGGCAGATGTCATCTCATTAGCCTTCTCGGCGAAGTGAGGTGTTACCAGGTTACTACATTTGGCACATTGAGAGCCAAATTTGATATTGAACTTCACAGAAGTAGCAGCCTTGTCTTCAGGCTTTAGAATCCAAAGGCTGAGACGTGTTCCTTCCTCGGCTGCAATCGCAAGATGAAGAAGTCCTCGGCTGCAATCGCAAGATGAAGAAGTCAACAGCGCGACCAACGCAATATCAGCACATTTCACTCCCTGGCCGAGCTCGGCCGATGAGTTGGAACGCCCCGCACACATTTGAAGGACGTAGTTAGCTAATTAGTTACTCGGCATGCACGCCACGTAGGCTAAATAGTTCTTAGGATCAACAATATCATTAGAGGCGTCTCTATTTTTCTGCCCCTAATTATCATTATCTTAGTAGTGAAAGAACTCAGTTTTGGGGCTGTCCTTCACAAATTTCTTCCATGATCTCATACTTTTTCACTCCCACTAACTTTAGTCAGCTTCTGGAGGGAACTGGAAGATTTGTTTTGATCATAGAGACTACTTTTAGTACTTTGATGAAGTCAAAACGTGGGAAAATGCTTTCCACATATCACATGTTCAGACTTTAGTTCATAGATTGCCTTCCACAGTACCATAACAAATCCACTCATTTGATCGATTGATTCCATCCACTTAATTAGTCCACAGAAAAATCGTTTCAGACTTACTCTTTAGAAGGTAGATAGAGAAGGAACGATATTCTCCTATCATTCTTACGTTATCTACAGACTGACGCTTTGAAGCATATGTGCTTTTAAAAGATAGTTGTATGAATGAAAGTTAAAATGTTTTTCTGCAAGTCAAATACAAATGAGATAAAATCAAGGTTCTAAAAAACGCTAGGTGCTAATCGGGCGGTGGACTAGGGCTTAGTGCCTAGGCGGCTAGGCGGGGTCAAGGCCTGCGCCTAGGCGGACTAGGCAGATTTAATTAAATCTATTATATTTTTGTGTAAATAAATGTCTGTTTATACTTAAAATATATATGATTTCATCATAAACTACAAAATAGAATGACATATATATTATGAGCAATTGGAACATAATGAAGAAATGGCGAACAAGTATATAATGTGTGTTCCTTTAAGTATTCAAAAGTCTCTTACAATTTATTGAAAAAATAAAATGCAAAATGAAAGTTATCTATTTTTTGTCTAAGTAAGTCGCAACTTAGGCGGGTGTCTAAGCGGGTTTGGGCGGGCTAGGCGGGCGCCTTAGTAGGTCTAGGCGTCCTTTCTTAATTTCTAAACGCCTAGGCATTAATCGAGACGGTGACCGACCGCCTAGCACCGGATTTTAAGAACAGTGGATAAAATAGGCAGTTGCTTGCTCATAACTACTATCTAACACAAAATAAACTTACTAAAATTACAGGATAATGAGGTTTTATAACTATTTTCATTTCGTTTTCTTTCATTTCTTTTGCGTTTTATGCGTGTGAATTTGTAGATAAGGCTATTGATAATTTGGTCTAATGGTAACTAGTCTTCACCTGGTTAGGATTCTAAATTCAAGTCGCATTTGAGATTGTTGTTATTCAATTAAAAATACTTTGCTAGATAAAATCTCAACAGTTACGTAATTTTTGCTTTAGAAAAAGAATATCTAGGTAAACCCTACATGTCCAGTTCAATGTACAAACACTCAACAACTTCACCTATAATTAAGTAGCAACTTTCTCTCAGTTTCAAACACCAACTATTTTCTAAATCTACCATAGAGATGAGAACGTGAAATCACCAAAGTGCATGAAAGAATTATGCGGTTCAGTTCACACTGAACTTTGACCAAAACAAAATTCACTCAACAAATCTTATACGCATCAATAAACAATGAAATATACGCCAATACTCATCGAGAGCTCGTTTATGATTGTTTTTAAAATGATTAAAACTGTTTATGTTAAAAGTGCTTGTAGGTTTCAAAAATTGAAGTGCTTCCTGCAACACTACAAGTATGGTTTTTTTTTAATTTTTTTTTATAGTATTTACTTGCATTTTTACTAATAATTAGTTTTAAAAACACTCTCATTAAAAGCGTTTTCAGTCATTTTAAAAAACTTTAAAAATCTCTTGCAACTATACAATGTCATTATCCACAGAGCCACAGTATTCACATCAAATTTGTCATCATAGCAAAAATGAACCTTTCAAATTCAATGGCTTAGAATTTTCTGAGAAAGTGATAAACATTAGCATCATATAGATTGGTCAGACCATTCCGGCGAATTGTAAGATTTCATATGTGGCTCTCAGACTAAATACGCCACCCTTTTACCAAAAGTTGAAAGTGGAAGGCAATATAGCCAATAGTCAATGACCTTTCAAAAGACCTATTTTACTTTATTGATCACATTACTAGTTTATTTTTGTTTTTGTTTGATAACATAATGTTATAATGCAAGTTGACATCATTGTTGTGATGTGTGCCACTTAATTAATTGTCTTAGTAATTGATTTTTCTTTCGAAATTGTTATTTTGTCTCATTTTTTACATTCTCAAATTAGTTTTGTCTCACTTTGTCCTAATAAAATTGACATTTTCCATCTCATTCAGTCTCAATTTACCATATTTTCATCCATCCGTCGAATAAGCGTTAATTAGAGGGTAGTATAGATAGTTTATTTTTGACACAAATTTTTGCCACCAACATGCCCGCTAAAGAAATCCCCATTCTATTTTGGATAACTCTAATTCAAACCCCTGTCTGTCTCTCTTGCGGATTGATGCGTAACTATAGTTGCAGCCGTTAGATTCAATCAGTGGTTTGAATTAGATTTTGAAACACAACCCATTACTTGCCTTTCCCAACAGTTGCATCTAGAACTCCACACGATCCGCAAGATAGACAGATAGGGGTCTGGATTAGAGTTATCAAAAATGAAATTGGGATATTTTATTAGGCAAGTTTGAGGCAAGGAGGTGTTAAAATAAAATATCCACACTACTCTTTAATTTAACGTTTATTTGACAAAATTGACGAAAATTGGATGAACTGAGACTAAATGAGACAAAAATGGCAATTTTAAGAGTAAAGTGAGACAAAATCAATTTTATAGAGTAAAAAGAGACTAAATGACAGTTTTAGAGGACAAATCATTTAATAAGTTTAATTAATCAATTGTTGAAATTGAATTTTAGTCTTTTTGTAACGTGTATTCAGCAAAGGGGTGTGATATCCACACACCCCTTTTTACTTCTCTCACATATTTTTGAATTTCGGCCGTCGGATCAGATGAATTGAAGAAGATCTAACGGACAGAAAGTAATAGGGGTGTGTGAGAAATAAAAAGGGGTGTGTGAATAGCACACCCCTTCAGCAAAATATAATGTGATATCTAATTTAATAAAGTAACCTATATTATATAGGAAGAAAACCACTAAGTACAACTACAAACTTCTTTATAAAACAAAACTAAAGTTGACTTTTGTATACTAACATTGTACATTACTACATTATGAACTCGGATTATTGATTATGAGATTTATTATTTGAATATGTAAAGAGTTTTCACCAATTTTTGGTTTTATTAGTAGTCTCACAGGTATATATAGATAGTTGTTAGTTGTTAATACATGAATATTTTTACACAACGACAAGGGTTGCCCAAATTTTAACTTGTCAAACTAAGCCTCAGCTCATCCAAATTAAACTCAATAACTCTAAAACCACATATATTCAGATTACTTAGAGAGATCAAGCTCGATTCTACTAACAAGACATACCATTCTTTATAAATTCTTGACCATTAAAGCTGTTTATTTCTATGAAATGCATGCATGTATATATATAAAGATCCATATCGATATAAATCAACAATGAGCAATCGTCTATTTTCTTTTTAATTCACTTTTATATTGACTGTTTTACCTTAGTAGAGAAAAATAATTGTAACAGAAATAGAATAGTATACTCCCATTGATGAATACAAAATGAAAGCCCACAGATATATATTCTTCTTCTTTTTTATAAAGGAAACAAAGAAAAAGAAGAACCATGTGCTCCATTCCATGGACCAAAAGAAACAAAAAGTAATCGAGAGAACAGGTACAAATTTACAATGTGGTGCACATTACAAGTTGACTTTTACAAAAAGGAGCCAGCCAACCTTGGATTTTGGTGGGCATGCACTCAAAATCTAATCGAACCGCCCTCGTGCTTGTCCCCTTCCTCTTCGGGATGTCTTTTTCTTTCTCAATTTCTAATAGTCAACTGATAATCAACATGGGAATCCTGCATGGAATACAACAATAGATCCAATCTGTGATGATTACGAATATTTTGCAGAATATTGATCAGGACTGTGCTTAAATATCTCTTATATATAAGGCCAGTGGCCCGATTTGGGTTCACGGCTTCGACAAAAAAATTAAAAAAAAAAAGAAAAAAAAAATAAGAGGACAAGAATGCTCTTCAGCTAAAAAAATAAAAAACAGCAAAAATGAATGCATAAAATAATTCAAGGGTAATTTTGTAAATTTCCTTGTATTTTTTTTTATAATGCCTTGCCTCTTCTACACTTTTCCACACTTTTCTATAATAAGCTAGCAATAATTTGATTTAAAAATTTTAAATATTTTTAAATACAATCAAAACATCTTAAGAGGCATGTAATGCCGGTTATAAAAGAGATCATTCACATGCGAATAATAATGTGATTAAATTAGTTGTCAAATGATTTTTTTAACAAACGATATTATCTACAATAAGGGGAAGTGGATGAGCTTAACCTCACAATGTGCTAGCAATAATGTGATTCAATCAGTTGTTTATTAAATATTATTTTCTCTATTTTAAACACGTTCAAAACATCTTATGAGAGGTACAATGCCGATTATAAAAAAGTCTTTCACACACAGATAATAATGTGATTAAATTAGTTGTCAAATGATTATTTTTTTAACAAACGATATTATCTACACTAAGGGTGAGGGTGAGCTTAGCCTCACAATGAGTTAGCAATAATGTGATTCAATTAGTTGTTTATTAAATATTATTTTCTCTATTTTTAAATACATTCAAAACATCTTAAGAGGAAAATATTTTTTGCGTGTGGATAATAATGTGATTAAAATAGTTGTCAAATGATTGTTTTTTTTAAAATTTATTTATTTACAAATGATATTATCTACACTAAGAGGAGAAAGGGCGGGCTTAGTCTCACAATGGGTTAACAATGATGTGATTCAATCAATTGTTTATTAAATATTATTTTCTATATTCTTAATGTAAATTCTATAAAGATCGATTTTATTATGTGAATTCAGCTACTTTAATTGGTTTATGAGGGGTTTCTTCTAGTGTGATCTAAGATTATTCATTTACTTTAAATATTTGACTTTCCTTTTGTCAATTTACGCATATAAATACATTTAAAACGTATAAGTCGAGCATAGCATGCCGTGATTCAAAAAATGTCTTCTGCACACGCGTGAGTGTGTGCATGAAGGCTAGTACTCTAATATCACACGCGTGCATAAAGGCTAGTACTCTTATAAATGAAATGGTGCGTGTAGATAAGTTGACATGTAACGCGCGTGCATGAAGACTAGTACTCTTATAAACGAAATGGTGCGTGTAGATAAGTTGACATGTATTGTTAGTGGAGATATATGTATTTCGTTATTATGGTACAAAAATTATTCAAAGAAACACATCATTTTTTAGATAATATCGGATTAAAGGTCAACTTCTTATTCGAAAGTTGAATGTTTGAGTCTCTTTGGTGGAGATGTCAGGATGACCGCATCTTTCATCACATGGCAGTAGGGTAGAGAACGTCCAACTAGTTACCAGTTACTCCATATTAAGCAATACTTACCCGAAACAAAAAAAAAAAAAAATAAAATCCCCAACGTCAGATGGATTAAAGAATAAATATACACTAACTTATGAGAATATTGATTGTAATGTAATTTGTAATACAAAAGAAGACTCAAATTCCTCACCTGGATCAATCTTCAATTCCACCACTAATATCACATCTCTTTTGTGATAAAACTTAACATTTGATAATAAGAATAATTTAAAATTATAATGGTGATGTTAGTGATAGACCAAACTGAGCCTAAAATGTTTATTACTTTAAAACATATGAGAAATATTAAAAAGAAACAAATAAACATCGTGACAGAACTCAATTTTGAAAACTCTTTTGGCAAATGAATAAGCAAATTGAAATTTAAGACAGATATTAACCAATATGGCTGTAGACTACTAGTTAATTTCTTTAGTTAATCGCTTACATGGCATCTTCTTTCTAGTTAGCCAAATAAATTATTGTTTGTTTTGCCGCTCCTAGCTGCACCTGCATGATCAATTCATCACATAAAACACAAAGGAAGAGTGATAATAATTGAAAAAAGCATGTGATATATCTATATATATATATATATATATATATGAACCCTACTATGTAACTCCTTAGTGTGTTCACAATTTAAATATTAATTTATGGTCTCTGATATAGGACGTTACCATATGGGTTTTCGTTTTAAGTTACTCGGAATATTTTAGGTGTTATAGGCTTAGTTTTTGTTTTTGGGTTTAATTCTTCTAGAACACGTTTAACAAAATATATTATATGCACTATTGCAATATAAACAAGTCACCTGGATAGTATAGTTTAACGAATTAATAACGGTGCTGATAATTTATCTTTAATCTTTGTCTATCATTTGTGCATGTGCAATTTTGCATCTAGAAGTTTTAATATATTTTTCAAACAACTTTTAATCTCTCATTGATCAAATAAAAGAAAGATATATAATATGTCAAGAGAGGCGAGCAATCAGTGTAGAATGAATTTTTTTTTTTTTTAAATATGCGGAAAACGAATTTTAAAAATATTATATTCTTTGTGCATCAAATATTAGTCTCATGTGCATGTGTCTAATATTATAGTAAGTAAGGTGTTTGGTTTCCATCCATGTTTTTTGGGTTCGAAACACTCTCCTCTTCTAAATCATTGTTATAGTTTTGAATCTTCTCTCACTTAATAACGATAAATTTAAAAAATAAATATTAGTCTCACAACTTTAGCCAATACCAATTACGAAAGAATTATAATTAGCCTTCGAGTATTTTACAAAAAAAAAAAAAAAAAATTAGCCTTCGCGTATTATTTGTGTGAAACAGTTGTGTTGTATATTTATATATAGCAAAGCAAATTAGGATTCATGACCACGTAGATTATAAGCTACTCGCGAGGGTGCCACCGGAGATAAACAAATGGGTGTTGCAAACCCTAGTTAATGGTGTTTTATTTCATATTTTATACAACATGTGAGGACATTTGACATAAGACTTTTAGCTACCAACACCCTGTCATACAAAATCTAGAACCTGTTATGTCACCCAATTAACAACCCACAATTTTAAATAATATTTGCAGTAATCTTGGAAGGTATTTCGTGCTCTGACCTTCAATGGAACTTAATTTGACATAATGACTCAATAGGATAATCGAAATGAGTGCTTTCACTGTTAATTATCTCATACGCCTCCAAGAATAACATATCAACCCACCTGGATTTTGTTTCCCACGTCATACGTGTCGGTAAGTCCTCAACCTATGCTAAGTTGCCTTTTTTTAAAGACAAAATGATATCAGTTTTATTGTAATTTTAACAAAAACATAAACACCAATTTGGATAAATTAGTTGTCACCGTATTGGTTGATTTGAGGACGAGACATGCTTAAGATTAAATAAGGGAACGCATCTAAGTCTTTGAAATCATCCACACCTAATCTCAGAGGAATGATACGACACTCTAAAGCAAAAAAAACATCATTCATAATGAAAAGGTAAAAAAAAAACTTCGCAATTCGGCATCTGAGAACTTGTACGCACAAAACCTTAAGTACATAATGAATGGGAGGACACTTTTTGACAACAAGAGAAGTGCACTCTGAAGAGGAACTGACAACAAAACAACTTATGTCCATATCAACAAGGATATTAGATGCAACACTTTCAAAGAAGATATTGATTACAACAAAGTAGATCCATAATAAGTTGATAACGCATCAACCCAAAATTAAAGTACTCACTAAGAGAGACTTACAAATAACCTCACCAAGGAGGCACTTATTGACAGAAAAATTAAGGCAAAAACTAGATATGCAACAATTCATTGAAAGATGAAGGAGGAAGGCTGGAAAAATGGGAAGAAGCTTCCACCTGCCCCAAACTGAAATAAGAGGCTGGTGAGTATGGGGTTTGTAGATTTAGGATTTGGTAAAAGTCGTCACTTTTATTGATCAAAAGTGTTTAATCTTTACTATTAAACAACGACAATATCCTATCACCAATTGTAAATAAACAATAATGTAGGTTAATAGAATTCCGTTTTCATTTGTGCCATGAAAAATAGACTAAAATGCATATCAAGCTTATATTCTGAACTTCACAAATTAATTGAGCTAACAAATGCATGTAAATTGGCTCCACATGGATATCGAAGATTTTAGGAGAAGATTATTTCGATTTGGTGAAACTGCTATTTCGTATGTCCCTAGAAACTATAATCAAGTGGTTGATTGCTAACAAATGCATGTAAATTCTTGTGTTGTATGGGTTTTTCTTTTTTTTTAAACTGAAATAGCATTACTAAGAGGATCCTCAACGGATCCTAAAACCGTACAAATCACACATTAACAATATTACATATGGAAAATTTTAAACCATATACAAGTGATCGTAGTTATGAACTAAAGAAGCGAGCACATCTGTCGCCATTGTAGCTTCTCGATAAGGGTATGTAACACGGAGAGTGCCGATTAAGTCGTCAAATATCTTGAAAAATGGCAGTGAGTCTCCACGGGATTTCCTTCTTAATTGCTCGGATCAGAACTTTTGAATCTCCTTCAATATTAACATTTGCAAAACACATTCCTACCGCCCAATTTAAACCCCTCATATGGTTGATGTCTTACCTGTGTGTTGGTAACGATGTATCTCTTACTTGAATGAATTCTCTTTGTTCACCAAAAAAGGAATGTATGTAGGTTCTTTTCAGTTGTTGATGTATGTAAAATACTGTATTTCATAAAGGAAATTGTTATTAACACTCCAATAATCTCATTTGGCACTCCAAACTTTCTATAATTAGAAAGAAAAATACACTTATGAGGAGTGTAGAATGAGATTTTTAGAATGTTAATAACAGTTTCCTTTCATAAATAATCTTAGGGTGAGAATTCAATTGAAATTTTGAAGTTTTTTAAGGGGCTGTATTCAATTAGGAGTTTAAATGGTTTTAAAAGAGTTTACAAATACAAATGTATTCAATCAAGATTTTAAAAGAATGTATTCAATTAATATTTTTAAAAGAGTTTATAAATTCTATAGAAGTTCGGGTATATTTATTCTAGATTTCAAAGTATTTCATAAAACTCCACGCGTCTAATGGAGATGGGCCTTACATGTGTTGGTGGACCCTACTTCTATTAGAAAGATGGTACAAATGGTGGTACAAATAAACGATAAGTGTAACACTACTCTCCCTTGCCACTTAGTACTATGGTCTAGTGATATTCTTCTTTACTTATAAGTGAGAGGTATTAGGTCCAGTTCTCACCAAAGGAGAATTTGAACCACATTATTGCTGACCCATTGTGAGGCTTAGCTCACTCCCCCACATAAACTTGGCAATTTTTTACACGATCTATTAACACGACACGTAAACGACACGAAAATAACGGGTTTCGGGTTAACATGATAACTAATTAGGTCGTTATTGACACACCCCGACCCAGAAGTCGAAGCGTGTTGGCCGTCACGTGTGAGTGACGTAGCCAAAACGTCAGCGGAAGATAATTATGCATGCGATAAGGGTAATGTAAGACGAAAGTGAAATAGTTAATAGTCACAGAGCCAATCCTAGGTGCAGTCATTTTAAACAAAACGACACAATCACAGAAGAAACCCTACATGAGTGGTGGTATGTCAGAACTGCCTCGGTGCCTCGATAGCCGTCCACGTCGCTGCTACCTAGAACCTGGAGGGACGCAAAACATGAAAACGTGAGTGGGCAAAAACAAATACTTTCCAAAATCATTTTATAAAATCCATATATAACCCATCACTGTAAATCCAGTATAATTTTCCCAGAAAATAATACGTATATAAACTTATATACGAAAACCCCGTCTAGGAATCAAAACTCATTATCAATCTCAAGAATAGGCCATGTCAATATACCAACTCAGAAAATCATCATCATCAAGCAAGTAATATAAATCAAGATAAATTAAGGGGTGTCCCTAGTGTCATGTGAGCCGGAGTCACCTCTAGTGACCTGTACGGCTGAATCTATAGCTCATCCATCACCATCAATCACTATCAATCATTATCCTGCACACGAGTCGGAACCACCTATAGTGGTCTGTACGACAGGCTAGGTGTATAATATTACGCTCAATGCTACGATCACGTGAAGGCTGTGCGACGAATCGAGGGTCACCTACGAGTCGGAACCACCTATAGTGGTCTGTACGACAGGCTAGGCACCTGCCTTGGATCCAAGGTGAGCGTACGGTGCATGAGGTGAACGATCACGTGAAGGCTAGGCCCTACTCTGGCGGAGCACAAACACCCGAGGTGCAGGTGATGAGCTAAATCACAATCCATCATCATCTCAACCACTAACTATTATACTTACCTGGCCGTCCACAGCGTCGGAGTGTAATAAATGCAATCATAATCATATTTATAAACTATAATTGGCATACGACATGGCAATTCAATTATAAAACCAATTCAATTCTCAAATCAATCAAATTAAGTTTCTGGGAAAAACGTTAATTATATATATATACTGAAAACAAAAGCCCACTCACTGGTATGTCGACGGGTTGTATCCCCTGAGCTTAGCATGGATGCGCTCGCCCTCTGGATACGTCTCACCTATATGTGAAACAACTGTAAAATCGTCATTTACAGCATATAAACGAACTACGTAAATAACTTTTCATACGAAGGTCAATTTTGGTATATGAATATACCAACGCGACCTACACGACGTTACGAACATGTAGGAATTTTTAGAATAATTTTTGGACTCCACACGCGCCGCCACGCGTCGGCCAAGGCACGGCCAGACGCGCCGGCCACGCGCGGCACGTGCCTGGCACGTGTAATGGAAAGCTAACGGCGTCAGGAATATTCGCTCGGAATATTCTGTTATCTCCTAACGGTTATCGTTATATTTAACTGACGGCGTCAGTATATTTCGTCAAAGTTGACGGAATATACCGTCACCATCAACCTCCAGCTCCGGCGACCGTCGCCGGCGCCGGAAACTGGGTAAAACTTCAAACCCTTCGTTCTAGCTCGTTTTTAACCCAAAATTTATAAAATTTGCACCAAAATGCTCCAAATCAAGAGGAGAACACATCTATACCTTCAAATCACTTGAAAAACGTATATAATCTCGATGGGAAATTCTTTCAAAATCGGCCACTCTCGAAACCTGCGATCTCGACGTCCAACGTATACAAACGAGGTACTCCGAGCCTCGTGGGAACCTCCAAAGTCTCGCTGTGATCTTGGTTTCACCTAAAACGAAGCCAATACAAAGTTGGTGAACAGTACCCTAATAATTAAGCTCGGGTTTGACATGGTTTCGACGATTTCTGATCTCAAAACCACCATATAAACATTCAACTAGCCTCAAGGATCAAAAATAGCCTTACCTGGGCTTCGATCCGAGTCAAAGGAGTGATGTATATCTATGTCCGTACAAGGAAGGGTGAGGGAGGACGAGAGGGTTCGAGAGAGAGAGAAGGACGAAAACAGAGATGGTGCACGTGTGTGCATGCTGTGTGCGTGTATGTTTTATATAATTTGAAGCCCAAAATCATCAGCCCAAACCAACGGGCTTACCACTGAAAATACCTAGCCCAAATTCTAATCCCGTCCCACCCCGCTCGAATGTAAATCGAGGGTAAAATCGTCATTTCGCATCAATAATATATAAATCTTGGAACGAGATGTTACAGTTATAGGGTCACATATTAAGAACATATTAATAATAGATCTTTAACAGGTTTACACGAGGGTGACAAGTGGATAACCTGTTACGACACAATAAGAAAAAAAGTTATTTTGATGATTTTAATTTTTTTTAAACTACTAAAAAATCTTTCTATAAAATACAATAGCTAACATTGTATTAAACTGTGATTGTGTAAATCTGGAAATTAGATTTGATACTAGTTATTCTTCCCTATTAGGACTTGTATTCCTTGGCGGAAAAGGATTCTACCCTCCGTTATTATTATAAATAAAGGCACTGCGTATGGGGAATAACACATCCTCTACACAACCCTACAAACACATCTCTCTCTAATCTCTCTCTGCTGCCACGCTTCCCTTTCTCCTTTGTAGATAAAATAAGCCACAACACTTTATCAGCACGCTCCTATGTTGCGCTTAGGAATCTGACGTAGAAGTTTTCTGCATCAAATCGGTTCATCATTATCATCACGCAATCAGGTTCTTCTAAAACAATGGTTTTTATCTCAATATTTTTGTAGCCCTGATAGCATGAACATTCACCATAATGCATGATCCAACTTTACGTTTTTCGAATGTTAGATTCCACATAAATTGTGTATGCATTATATTCATAATTGTTGAATTATGTGAATTGAGATTGCCATGAATTGCATCAAATATATGTTCATGCATTGAATTATATGTTGAATATGCATGAAATTATATTGAATTATAATCCGGAATTGAATTAAAACTGAAAAAAATTATTAGGGTTTTTTTTTTGTGTGAAATCCTAGCTAGTCGCGGCTGTCAAGCCGCCGTGGCCAGCCTGCCAGGCTAGCAGTTTGTGCCACTAGAGCTGAGCCTACACGCGAGTCTTTGAACCGCAATGCACTAGAGCCCAACCCCCGTGCTCCATCTGAGAATACGACACTTTTTTTGGCATCGAACCTACGAACCCAGCATCGTCTACAGTTGGCCACGGCCTCACCGCCGTCTTCTTGGGAAACCATGACCTACAGTCGTGTTTTCGGCCCCAACCATCGTCGGTGACGATGGATTTATCTGATAAATATAGTTAAATTTTCCAAGGATTCTTCAAATCTTTATGGTTTCTCAGACCCTCGAAGTCAAAATTTTATTTTCTGTCCAAAATATCGTCGTGCCATAATCGACCGAGGGAAGCTGCCTGCAGTGGCGCTGGAGATTTTCCTGGTTCTCACCTAACGCTGCTGGGGTGTTCTTTCTGCCTCGACCCAATTCAACAGCCCATTGTGTTGAACTAAACCCCCAACCAGCGAATAACACCAGTCCAAGAGGGCTTTGGTGTCTCCAAGAACTGCCATTGTAGCGAATCCTAACCCCTGTGGTTATGGTGCTATCCTTGCACTACGTCACACCAGATTCTAGCCCTTGTGCTAGTGCATCCATGTCCGTGTAGCACCAGATCAACGCCCTTTTTAAGCCTCTGTTCTTAGGCCTGCAGCCCTTGGCCTGCTACCCGTGCCTATCCAAGCCCAGTTTTGGCCTGGACCTCACGAAACCAATTCATTAAGTCCACCTATGGGCTTTGGCCCATTGTTTTGGGCCCCGAATTTTAATCGCCTATATTTTTTAGGTACTTTGGGTTTATAATTTTTCTCCCAAACTTTAATTTTGGCTCGAAATCCAAATAATTAATTCAATTATAATCATAGGCCCTGAAGACCTATTTGCATATTTTTATTGCATATTTATGTATATATATTTGTGTTTGTCTGTAGGAACATATGAACATGAAGTTCATAATTCTTTTGAAGCCCAAAGTTTTTCAAACCATACCTTGTTTGAAAACCTGAAGTTTTACTCAAAACATCACCTATGAAAACCCAAAGTTTTTTCATGTAACTTTAAACCAATAAATGTCTATTAGAACTTGAATGTTCTATTCCTATGTGAATAGATGGATTTGTTTCCATTACACTAACCACATTCTTGTCCATTTATTTTGTGACAGGGATATGTCGAATTTGAATAAACTCAACTTCACCGGTTTAGAAGTCTCTGGAAGAAACTACCTTAAGTGGGTCAAATATTTGAAGCTTCACCTCACCGCAAAGAGTTTACATACAGTTATTAAAGTTGAGACGGATAACCCAGTCGGCGAAGTTGAGAAAACTCCTGCTATGATCTTCATCCGAAGACATATTCATGATGCACTGCAAGCCGAGTACCTTACTGAGGAAGATTCACTAGTACTTAGGGTCTCTTTGGCCGATCATTTTAATCACCAAAAGGACATATTCTTGCCTGAAGTAAGATACGACTGGCAGCATTTACGCTTCCAAGACTTTAAGTCTGTGAATGAATATAATTCTAAAGTTTGTCAACCTATTCGACATTCTTTGCTACCAATATTGTTCTGCAACAACAATATAGGGTTCAGAAGTTCACTAAGTTATTAGATTCGATCATCAAGCGAGAACCGACGCCTAAAATGCTAACATATGCGTGGTAGGGACGGCCAGAAGTCACCTCGTTAAGGTTAACATAGCCAAGGCCCACCTAAAGGAGGAAACCAAGCCCAGAAGCATTCTAACCTCGCTCCTAAAGCCTCAAACTTCAAGAATAAAGGCAACACACCTGATACCATGGATGCGGATATGTGCTATTCCCCGAAGGTTGTAGCTGAATATCATTCTCATCGTAAGAAGTTTGAATCAAACTTTATGCATGTGAATGAACCGGAGCGTATAAAGATGGAGGTTTTCTGATGTTCAAGAGGTTTTTATCCTTTGGAAGATTAAAATCTTAGATATAGATCATTTTTTAGTTGAATTTTAGACCTCTGGGGTCGAATTCCACAAAGTGGCCAAACCCCCTTGTTTCTTGGTTTAAGTTTGAACAATTTTCCTATGGTGATTTGTTTTAATTTTTGGATATTAAGTTTATTAATTACCATCCTCGAATACTTAAATAATTTTGAATGGTTATTTGTTTTTAGAACTTTTATGCACGTGACTGATTCAAATTAATTTTATTTCTAGGTATGACTAGTGGAAAAGTTAGTTGTCTGGCAGATAATGCAGCCACACACACTGTTTTGCGTGAACGCATCTATTTCACTAACTTTGTACCTAAGAATGCACCTCTGATAATCCTCTTAGGCCCATCCAACCTGATCGAAGGATACGATAAGATACGTATAATGTTGTCCAATGGTGCAATCTTGACCATTGATGAGGCACTTTATTTTCCAAGTTCCAGAAGAACGTCATTGAGCTTCAAAAACATTTGTGACAATAATTACCAAGCTAAAACCTATGTAGAAAACGGATTTGAATTTATGTGCATCACTTTCTACAAATATGGCCAAAAGCGTATTCTATAAAAGATAGAGTGTATCGTGGTCTGTATACAACAACCATACGCCTTATAGAGAACCACTATGTGGCCGGCCATACCTTAAGGACTGTGCACGAAATTACACTTTGGCATGATCATTTAGGACACCCTGGACGAATATTGATGCATCATATCTTCATATCTTCACACGGGCATCCACTAACTCGAAATTTATGTTCGATTAAGGGAATTGCTTGTCAAACTTGCTTTATGGGGAAACTTATCATTAAGTCTTCTTATGACAAGATTAACTCGAATTCTTCTACTTTCTATAATGGATTTAGGGAGACATTTGTGTACCGATTTACCTTCCACGCGGACCATTTAGATACTTATGGTATTGGTTGATGCATCCACAAGTTGGTCACACGTGTACTTGTTGTCCACAAAGAATGCTGCATTCTCCAAACTATTGGCTCAGGTTATGAAGCTCAGGGCTCACCACCCTGATTATTCGATCAAATCTATTCGATTGGATAATGTTGGAGAATTCTCTAAAAAAATTTATGACTATTATATGTCAATTGGGGTTGAAGTTGAACATCTTGTACCCCATGTTCACACTAGAATGGCCTGGCAGAGGCATTCATTAAGCGCTTACAAATGATTGCTCGATTGTTTGTCATACGGACCAATCTTTCGATTACTGCTTGAGGCCATGCAATATTGCACACAACCATGTTGGTTTGCCTGAGGCCTATTGTGACCCAACCATATAGTGCCCTTTAGTTGGTTATTGGATACGAACCCAAAATATCTCATTTATGTATTTTTGATTGTGCGGCTATGTGCTAATTTCGCCGCCCTTATGTACAAAAATGGGGCCTCAGCGAATGATGGGAATTTGTGTAGGATATAATTCTCCTTCAATTATTTGTTACTTAGAACCTTTGACAGACGATCGTTTTACCACTCGTTTCGTGGATTGTCATTTCTACGTGACAATCTTCCCATCGTTAGGGGGGAGATAAGAACGTCCTTATTCCTGAAGAATGACGTGAATTATCATGATCAACTCCCACTTTGTCTCATTTAGATCCCCACCCCACTCAGCCTGAAACTGAAGTGCAACGCATATTAGATATTTAGAGCGCAACTCAGAGCATGCCAAATGCTTTCAAAGACCTAGCAAGAGTGACAAGATCACATATTCTAGCTACAAATATGCTTGCAAAGATGGATTTACCAAATGTACGATGGACTTCCCTCATGGAGGCCCAGGACACCAATTCGATCGATCCACGTACATTAGCGGCTAGCCAATCCTTTGCCCTTACACAAATGTATGGCAAACCTCTTGGTTCAAAAGATTCACACCCCTATAAGAGGAAACCCAGAACATAAGCCATTAAGCTTACCGTGAATCCGACCATCGCTTACTCATACTATCCAACTCATGAGGAAATTCTAGATTACGAAAGCGTTGTTGAAGAGACGAATCCACCTCCCGAGAGTTGCGAGATTTCAGTCCATTATGCTAGCTTGGATGATGTTTAGTGTAGAAATGAGATGATAATTGACGATGCATTAGCATATGCAGTAGTTACTGAGATCATGTTATACGATGACATTGAATCCTAATCTATTGATGAATTTCAATGTAGGACTGATTGGTCAAATCGAAAACAATCAATCCAAGTCAAACTCGATCCGCTTGCAAAACATAAGTTGTTTGGACCTATAGCTCCTACTCTTTCACATGTGAAGCTCGTTGGATACAAGTGGGTTTTTCGTTCGGAAGAGTAATGAAAAGAACGAAATTGTGCATTACAAACTCGTCTTGTTGAGCAAGGCTTCTCACAATACCTTCAGATTGACTATGACGAAATTTATTCACCCGTTATGGATGTGATAACTTTTTGCTACCTCATCAGTTTGGTAGTTTTCAAAAAACTAAGTATGCAGCTTATAGACGTAGTGTCTGCGTATCTCTATGGGGATCTTAATACAAGAATTTATATGAAAGTTCCCAAAAGTTTCGGAATGACTCACATTGATTGGATCAAATAGTTCCAAACCTCGAAACCCACTCTCAATTTGGCTGAAGCGTTCGCTATACAATTTGAAGCAATCTGGAAGGATGTGGTATAACCGTTTGAGTGAGTATTTGACTAGTCAGGGATATGTGAAAAACAAACTATGCCCTTGTGTGTTCATTAAGAAGTCACATTTTGATTTTGCGATTGTTGCAATTTATGTCGACGACATAAACTTCATCGGAACTCTTGAAGAGCTCAAGAGAACTGCCGTGCACCTGAAGTTGGAGTTTGAGATGAAAGATTTAGGAAAGACTCGATACTGTCTTGGTCTCGAGATAGAGCACCGTTCAGATGGATTCTTAGTACAGTAATTGAATTACACCCAGAAAGGTTGCGGCGCTTTAATGAGGATAAAGTGAAGCCTTCGAGTACTCCTATGGTCGTTCGATTGTTAAATGCAAAACGAGATCCCTTATGTTCAAATGAGGATGAAGAAGAGAGTTTGAAACCCGAAGTTCCTTATCTAAGTGCCATAGGCACTTTATTGTACTTAGCTCAATGCACTAGACTTGACATCTTCTTTGATGTTAATCTTTTGGCAAGATACAGTAATGCACCAACACGCAGACACTGGACTAGTTTTAAAGACATCTTTCGTTACCTTAAAGGTACTACGGATCTGGACCTGTTATATCCCTACGAATCCTCAAGTGATGCCGCAACTTTCCTCAGTTCTCGAGTGATTCCCGTCTTGTTGGTTATGTTGACGTCGGTTACTTATCTGACCCACACAAGGTGCGCTCTCAAACGGGTTACGTCTTTACTGTTGGAGGCACCACAATATTTTGGAGGTTAACCAAACAAACCTTATTTTCCATTTCGTCTAACCATGCTGAAATACTCGCCTTACATGAAGCTACTCATGAATGCTTCTGGCTGAGAGCAGTAGTGGGCCATATTCGAAGCTCTTGATATCTTGACCATGTTGTTGATGTCTTCACGATGACCTCTGAAGATAATGCAACTTGCATCGAACATCTCAAGAAGAGTTACATCAAATGAGACAACACTAAGCACATTGTGGCAAAATTCTTCTTCTCACACCAACAACAAGAGCATCAGAAGATTGAAGTCACACAAGTTCGTTCGTAAGACAACTTGGCGGACCTCTTCACCAAATCACTACCGAAGGTGACATTTTAGAAGCTTATTCAAGGAATAGGTATGCGTAAATTTTCTGAGTTGTAACGTTGTTAGTTCTCTTTGGAATTATGTCAAACTCAGAGGAAGTATCATGAAGTATACTTGTTTAATCTTAACATACTTTGTTTTCCTATGATTATGAGAATTTTTTCTGCTAGGTTTTTGCTACCTAACGAGGTTTTGACGAGGCACCTACCTTGGGTTGATCATATCCCTAATGATGTTCTTTAAACATTTCATTTGACTTTGCATTTTTTCACGTATTTTTCCTTAGACTATAGGTTTTGTCCCTACTCGGGTTTTACTATAGCCATTGGGTTTTTTGTGAGACTGAGTTCCATATGCAAGTTCCTTCTTTACTTGATACTAGTGTGTTCCTAGATCAGTGCCGACGAGTGGACTTCCTCAACTCTTTCTTGTCAGAGAAAATAAGCCATAACAATATTGTTTATTAAATATGTATTATTGTATTATTATTCTATATAAATTTTTAAAATTTAAGTTTTATTTATTTATTTATTTTTATAGTATACTATATTCAAAGAGTGAGATAGAAAAATTATAAACACGTGAAAATAAAAAATAAAAATATCAAGTAATTTAAAAATACCAAACACATTAAAAAATTATAATAATTAATTTACAAATACAAAAAATGTAAAAAAAAATTAATGCAAACGCTCGTGATCGCTTCCTCTGCACTTTGAGGATAAGTACGTCATCATTTGAATTTTTAAAACCATACAAACCCTTATGAATAGTATTTTAAGGGAGTTAAAAAAAAAAACTTATAATCAGTAATGTATAAGTTTGAAAAATGTGAAATCATATATAAACGCTCGTGATTGCATTCTCTAAGCTTAGACGATGTTTACTTGGTTGTTTAGATTTTTAAAACCATCAAAATCTCATGAATATTATTTTTTTATATGAGTGCAAAATTAATAAAATTAATAATAATTATTGTAGAAGTGTGAAATATATATACACACAATTACTCGTAATGACAAGCTTTACAACTTTCGTAAATGTGTCAACTCCGAAATTCGACACTAATCCATAAACCTTATATTTAAATTTAACCGTCGATTATTGTTTACACTTTATTCTACTCCCCAAATTTCATTTTTTAGATTTTATTTTTTGAAAAGTGATCGTTTAACGGATATAGAAAAATGAACAGTTTGAATCGTTGATATGACATTCTGATATTTACAGTTAACTAAAATACGAGTTGATATTATATAGTTTCTAGAGACTTTATAAATTTCGAGCTATATGTTCACTAATGGTACACCTTTGCATATAATATCAATGATCCGAACCATTCATCTTCCCGCATCGCCTAAGAAATCATGTTTCCAAAAAACAAAATCTAAAAAAATAAAATTTAGTGAGAAGAATAGAGCGTAAATATAAACGACAATTATGGTTAAATTTCTATCTATAGTTTATATGGTTATAGTCCTAATTAAATACAACAATTTTTGTTCTCAAGCTGTATTTCCGCGTACCAAACGTAGTAACGTAGCTCATAATGGAAAAGCCCAAAAGCCATTTTACGATAAAAAAAATAAAAAAAAACCAAAGGCCAGAGAAACGAGTAATAAAAGCGTTTTGTTTTTCATTGGAGGGTCACAAGTTCGGCCAAATTGCATTTGTCTCTCAAAATATAAACAATTAACGTAAGTTGCCTATAAAGGGTAACGGGTCAAGTGGCCAGAGAGTTGGAGTTGTAAGAGCCGAGGTTAGCGTGTGTTCTCTTGAGTTGGCCAAGATGAAGTTCTCCATCTCTTGTTTTCTGCTAATTCTGTCCTCCATCCTCTTGGTAAGCAAGTTTCATATCGATCGAATTCGTTCATCAATTTTTAAACTTAATATAAAACTTTGATTTAATTCCCAACTATTTAATCCTTTGTTAATGGAACTTATATAGATGTCCCAGAACAGCTATGCAAGAAAAGACTCGGGAGACTACTGGAAGAGTGTGATGAATGACCAGCCCATGCCAGAAGCCATTAAAGACCTGTTTGTCCATCAAGAACATGAACATCAAGTGCCGTCAAAAGAAAAGAGCCATTTTGTTAAGGACTTTGACATGAGGCCTAATGCTATAATATACCATGGTGCTCGTCATCATCAAGTACCGTCGACAGAAAACAGACATTTTGTTAGGGACTTTGACATGAGGCCTAATGTTATTATATACCATGGCGCTCATCATCATCATCATCATCATCAGGATCAACCTGCAGAAAATAAGCCAATTTTCAAGAAAGCATCATACATTCAAACAGTCAACCATGGCTAAATCAGATTTAGGATGATGATGGGGAATCCTGTGTTATGATCTATATATTAGACCAAGTTTGAAATAAAAAAAGATCTCTCTCTCTCTCTCTCTCTCTCTCTCTCTCTAATTTTTACTATATATTCATAGTAGTGTTGAATTTCCATCCCCTTTGATTTGTGCTGAATTTCTCAGGTTAAAATTATTGAAATTATTTTGTGTGCTTTTTAGCCATCTTGCCAAAGGCATCTAGTTACTGTGTGAAAGATGCATAATTAACAGTAGATACCATTGCTTGTTAGTATCATTGGGTTGAAGAAGTACCATCTAATGGAAATTTTGGCTTTTCCAAATATCAGATTTCAAGGATTTATTTATTATACACTTTGACATACGATATTATCTACACTAAGTGAAAAGAGTGGGTTAAGTCTCACAATGGACTTGCAATAATGTAGTTCAAATTCATATTTGACAAGAATATAACCTAAGACCCCACTTACAAGTGAAAATGAATATCATTATACCGTAATACTAAGTGGCTATTTCAAATGATACTTTCTAACAACGACGACGATCATAGAAGAACGACATTTCTGCAATTAAATGTTAAAATGTAAACATCCTACTTGCCCATTTTTTTATAAAAAGGGCTAGCCGTTGGTGGCAGATAATCAAGCTATTTTTTTAGTCAATTACCTAGAAGCAAGCTATTTTTTTAGTCAATTACCTAGAAGCAAAGCACGATTTACTCCCCTGTAGAAATATTGTTCCTTCGTGTATGTTTAAATAGCAAGGTAGAAACAATCATGAACAAAAAGAGGAATTTGCCCCCCTGTTGAAATATTGTTCATTCATATATGTTTAAATAGCAACTAGCAAGTACGGTAGAAAGAATCATGAACAAAAAGAGGCATGTCTTCTCTACATTTTTTAATTATTGCCACAAATTCCAATGACTCATATAGAACTTATGAATGACAGATAATAGACTTTCGAAAATTATAAACTTTCGAAAAATGGTTCAACAATATATATTCAGCTCATAGTAATAAGTTCTACCCTTTGGAGATATGGCGAAGAATAAAAAAAAATTGAAAAAGTACCTCAAGATTGTAATTTTTATACAAAAAACATCAAGAGCTCAACTGGAGAAGAAAGAAAGAACATTTCATATGATCAATGTGTCATGCTTTAATTTGATTATTAGTCGTAAAATCTTTTTGCCGTTATCAAATTATTTGGTTTTCTTCCTTCTAAACTATAAACTATAAACTATTTTATATAAAGTTTTTTGTTCTAAATTTTACATGTGATATGCCCTAAAATTTGATGATAAGTTTCACTTCAATAGGGAGACGTGATTAGCAAATATCTCTAATTTAAAATGGAAAGTATAGACGAATTGAACTATATTATTGCTAGTCAATTGTAAGTCTAATATACGTTTGTTAAAAAAAATAAAAATAAACTAATGTTATCAAGAGAACTTTAATTTATACATAAAAATTTTCAACTATTTGTACCATCTATCTAATAAAAGTAAGACTCACTAACACATGGAGAGATAATACAAACAATAGTACATATAGGCGATAAGAGTAACATTTTTAACATGAAAAATCCTTCAAAAAAGTGATTTAAGACAAAAACTAACTCTTAATTGTGAGCAGTTTAAAAACAAAATAAAGGATGAGTTGAAGAGTTCGAGAGAAAGTAGAGGTGGGATCAGTTGGAAGACTTTGTAGTGTTGGGACGCTCGATAAAAAAATTGAGGCTTTTTGAGACTGAATGTTGCTCCATTTTCAGTGGTCAATTATTCGTAATTTGACCAAAAAATTCAAAGAAATTTTAACGTAAAATTATATTTTTACATTAAAAAGTCAATTATAATACTATTTACTTTATCATTTATTTTATCCTTATCGTTAAAACTCAAAGTTTTCAAACTCTTTTGATTAGTTTTTTTTAATTCAAACGCATGCTTTCAAAGGCATTGACTGACTGAGTTCATTAGAAGGAGAAATTTTTATGTGTACTTATAACAGAAAAATAATATAATACTTAGTATAATATAAGTGGACGAAGGAAAATAATTACTTCTTGCATGTTTGCCATTTGCTAACGAGAACACAGCCTAAAATGATGAAAAACTTATGCATGTTTTCCATTTGCTCACCATGCAACTGCCTCAAACATTGAAAAATTTGTGGATGGTTGCCATATTTCAGTTTTTTACCGCATTTCATAGCAAATTGTTGTTGACTGAAACTGCAGGAGAAGCATTGTTGTTTGTGCCAAGAGTACTTATCTTTACCTGGAAAAGGAAATCAAACAAGAGACCTAATTTTTGTTTTTTTAGTATAACGATATATTTTACACTAAGGAGAAATGAGAATTCAGCTAAACTACACAATGGGTAACTTAATTTGGTATCAAATTAACTCTCACTTATAAATTCGAATCTAAGAACTCTCATTTTCCAATTAAGGAATTTTTCTATTTTCAGTAGTATACTGTGTCCTTGATACATATGCATTTAAACCCTAACTAATTAGACAGCCAGCCTCTTGCATTTTACCTTAATTCGTTTCATTTTCCAGTTAAGAATTTAAACCCCAATTAATTAGACAGCTAATTCTCAGCCTCTTGCATTTCTACCTTAGATCGTTTCATTTTCCAGTTAGGAATTTAAACTCTATTTAATTTGACAACTAATTTCAGCCTCTTGCATATCTACCCTACTTCGTTTCATTTTTCAGTTAGGATTTTTTTTTTTCTATTGAAATTTCATGCTGTCACAAAATTGGACTGTTCACAAATAAGACCTTCAAAATTCCCTTTTACAGTTAAAAAAAAAGCTCTTAAAACATTGCTTACTTACTGTAAATTAATGGTTTTTTTTGCTTCTCTGTATATATTTTGATTGTTTTCACTAACATTGGTGAATTTTTAGGAAGAATAAAATCAAAGGAAAACTAACGAAAAGGGCCTGAATAGTGACAGTTTTAATGAAAAGTCCTTTTTGAAGGTATAATGAATAGTGACAGTTAAAGGTAAAAAAGGACTTTTCGTTAAAAGTAAACAGTACCGAGAGTGTTTTATTAAACCTCCCTAAAATCAATGAGTAATGCATAGGAGACCAAAATTTTAATTCAAATTTGCAAACAAAATGATGTGTTACCAATACAAAATAATCACTTTAATCAACGTTTTATGTAACAATTCAATCATCAACGCAACCACATCATTTGATTTGCAAATTTAATTTAAAAAAATTGATCTTCCTGCCATTACCCGTGAACAAATAATGTCACTTGGTGGAAATTCAACAAACTCCAAAGAAGTTTAACCTTTTAACCTTTATTCAAATTACATAACATTTTAGCATAAGCTTAAAGAGAAAAAACCAACAGACTCCTGCATTAAAATTTAAATATTACATTGAAGTGGATGTTGGAACCCACACAAGATTATCAGCAGGAAAAAAATGGCACACAGGTGAAGACCCTGGATTAATCTTAAGCACATGAAATGAAGCATGATTAGGGCTCCACTGAGAGGTGTCCATGTGGCAAACAGCAACAGCATCTACTCGATCTCCATCCTCACCTCCCAATAAAACTTTGTAAACCTTGTTCTTGCTTTCTTGGCTGTGACAGTAGAAAACTGCATAAGGGTAAGGCAAGGTGTGACAAGCTACCATCTTTGTAGCTAAAATCTCTTTAGGCTCTTCCAAAATAGTGTAGTTTTGGAAGAGGGTAGTTGAATTGGTGAGATGGGTTGTGGCTACAACACTGAAACGGTTGTCGAATCCGAAGACGCCGCGTGCGAAATCAAGCATGGATTCTAAGGAAGTAGCACAGGACTTGATCTCTCCTTTGATGGGTGCAGTCTCACAATGTCTAAGAGTATCTTCGATGGCTTTGGCTTGGGGAGAGTCTTGAGAGAAGGAGAAGAATTGAAGAAGGTGGTGGAGTTGTTTTGATGAGAAGGGAATTGAATCAACTTCTTCTCTTGGCAATAAGGGGGGAGATTTTGAAAGGTTTCTTTTTGGAAAATAGATGGCCATTGTTTTCCCCAGCTTTAGGTCCTTCAAGGTGAAGAAAATCATATGTGAAGGGTCCATGTGATCCATGTGAGATGATGGATGAGCATGAACATGCTCCGTATGTTTTGTTTCCCACTGTTTTTCACTCATCTTCCTGCCCTCAATTCCCTGAGCACACTGCATAAATAAATGGAAGAGAAAATAAGAAATGAAAATTTGAAACTGCAACTAATTTCTGATCATTCTTTTGTAATTCAACAATACTAAATGAAAGAGAAAAAAAAAAAAAAGGGAATGAAGCAAATATTACCATAACAAGCAGTAGTAGCAGAAGTAAGGAGGTCCATAAAGCAAGTCCAGAACTCATGTTTCTTCCCTCACTAAAACTCCTTTCCGTTCTTTTCATCTGCTAATTCTGAAAGAGCACAAATATTGACCATCAAGACATGGAAAGTCTTTTACTCATTTAATGGGTGAAAGGTGAGCATGTTTAATTTATCGTGGAAAATGCATCATCGGCTTGAGGTATTGGGCCTGTTGGCTATTCCACTTGTTGTTGTCTCTTTATATTCTTATCATTATATTTATCCACCCGAATTTTTTTCGATACGGTCTTATATTATGTGAAAACATATAGAAAATCAGAGAAAAATATGAAAAGAGAATGAAGTTTAAACTGCACAAAATTCGAAGTTAAATTTTGGAAAAAAAAATAAACAAATTTTAACGATACTTTTGACATATTGGCTAAATATATATCAACAAACTGACATATAACATTCTCGTCAATTTCATTTTAAATGTTTACGTTTTTGAGCAAATTTTCACATCAATTTTCATCAAAGACAATAGATATGAATTTATTCATCAATATTTCTACAAATTTACATATAGTTATTTCCACCAATACTTACAAGCACGGATCTTTTTATCTTGTGTACTTTTTTTTTTTTTTAATTTTTTTTGGGTCAGATCTTTATTCTTTCTATCACTTAGAATATGGTGTCTAATTATTAAAGAGCCCAAAGCCCAAACCTCCAGAAAGAGTTGATCCGTTTATGCGTTATTTAGTTTATAGCTAAATTTATGATACATATATAATTTAGGGGTGTGATATCCACACACCCCTTTTTACTTCCCTCACATCTTTTTGGATTTCGGCCGTCGGATCGGATGAATTGAAGAAGATCTAGCGGACAAAAATTAATAGGGGTGTGTGAGAAGTAAAAATGGGTGTGTGGATAGCACACCCCATAATTTAAATTGAGAGCTCTTTAACATTCGTGTATTTCACCTAATCAGATCAATTTATCTTTAAATATTGCAAAAAAAACTGTAAATTTCGTCTTTGTTGTCATGTTTCCGGCATCATCTGAAACGAAATGGTGAAGAATTTGGGAAAAAGACAAGATGTATACCCAATCCAGCCATGCATCAGTGGAATCCAATGGTCAAACAAAGAACATATTTTATCTAATTTTTGGTGCCCATCTTTACTTAATATAAAAATCATATCTAGTTTGGGGCCTCACCTTGATTCTTCTCTGTACTATGACAAGTAAGAGTGGGTTCGGTTCCACTCGGTTCAGTTTTTTCTTTGTTTTTTTTTTGTTTTGTTTGATTTCGGTCCGATTTTGTCTGTTCGATTTGAGTTTGGTTCCTTTTTTTTTTCCCGAAACTCCTTTGCACACTAGCAATTCAGAAAAAATGGAGACCAAGTTAAATAAGTACCAATATGAAATCTCATTCCTAGATTTCACTGTTATAACCTACGTATTTGTATTATTGAGGTTTTATATTATTTTTTAGGAATTTATATTAATTTATTTGAATTTAGATTTTAATTAAACTAGTTACGAGATTTGAAGTTTGGAAACTAATAATTTAAAATATGTAGACCGTTTGAGGTCACAATTTATATTTTCAATTAGAGCACAATCTCACGAACGCGTAGGCGCAAACCGTTCATGAAACAAAGTTATAACGAAAGAGGTATTAACGTTTAAAGTTAGGGTTATTTTTGTAATTTTGGCTTCATCTAGAAGGCTCCAGATTGTTGGAGCCATTATTTGTGATGACACGTCGATGGCTGAGATAATAAAAAAAAGAGAAAGGAGAGAAATGAGGGAACAGATGGGGGGGAGGAGGACCAATGAGAAACAGAAGAAAGGAAGGGATAAGGAGGGGAACCCTGGTTTCACAATTTCAACCCTACTTGGTCTTATCTTCCGATTCCAGCCACCGTTGATGATGGGACTGGTGCCAAAATGATCCATACTTTGAACCCAGTCCTTCCCTCTACCCATTCCACGCCAAAATTATTGAAAATTGGTTTGAATTTGGTGAAATCCGCATGGGTGGGTGTGAGGGTTCTTTGTCTTCAATATGCCATTTTTGAAAAGAATTCATTCGATCTCCACCACCATTGGACTTCCCTTGAGCCTTGGAACAAAGCCCAATCAGTTGTAGGGGCGGATGAACAACGAGGGGGAAGAATCGAAGCTCACCCTTTCTAGGGTTCCGGCGGGTTCGTGGCGAAATAAGGTTTTTTCCAGGCCAAATTGGCCTTGGTCACAAGTATGAAATTTACTCCACTCATTGAGATCTACATTGCTATAAAATTTGGTAATTTTTACAATTAGTTGAATTTTCCAACAAGTCGGGGCAGCCAACTGCCATAGTGGGCCGACAATGTCTTTCTAAGTTCAATTAGATGCCTTGATTCCATAATTGATATCCGTATGACATGGTTTGATTGTTTGAACTTAATTTCATTACAATACATCACTTGATCAAAATATGAATCGATGATTCAACCGTTGGATTGTCGCGAAACTCTAATGCATTATAGAACGTAATTTTTTAGGATAGTTGGAAGTGATGGATAGGTTCCTAAATTGGATTTGTAAGTTCGTAAAATAAATCGTTGACCATCAATTGAATTTGTAATTGGTGGAGATCCGACCGTCGGATCACAATGAAATTATAGTATGTTGTCCTAGAAGCATAATGTGGACTTTGAAAAGTTACGGATCAGAAATCTTATAGGCGAATCTTCCAGTTTAGATTTCTAGGGTTGTTGACCCTACTCTCGACCTTGATTGATAGTTGGCTTTTTAGTCAACTAGCCCGAGTTCTTCTAGCGTGACGGTTATCTTAGAGTGCGGTTGAGGTTTCAAGAAGCTTAGTGGGTTCATTGGGATGACATGTATTTTGATTTACATACGAGTGACTATAATATAGATGATTTATATTGAATTGTTATTTTATTTTATTGCCACCGATCTACATATGTGTATCGTGATTTGATTGTGGATTGAAAACATTTACGAGAAGTGATGTGATGTGTATATTTGAAATGTGCTCTGATTGTATGATTGGCATGAGGTGATGAAATGTGATTTGACGTGCATATTTGAAATATGGTTTGATTTGTATGTTTGGCCTGATGTGATGAAATGTGTGGGCTAGTAATGGAACATGAACCCATTGTCATGGGGTTTGTTGTTTCGAGACTTTTTTCACATATTGTATGATTATTTTATTTCTCATTTCGTTAAGTTGTTTTAATTGTGTACCATGTGCTTTGTTCCATTTCTTGTTTCATTGAGCTTTTATATTTCGAGTACTTATTTCATGTCATGTTCTTCAAGCGTTGCTATATTTCTTGGCCCTCTGCTTGGTTCCGTTGAGTGATTTGGAACTGAGTTTCTGTTGGGGTTCTGTTGAGTGGTCCAATTCCCTACTCCTTCTGGATTCTGTTGAGAGGTCCGAAATCCTTAGTGATCCGTGATTCCGTTGAGTGGTTCGGAATCGTATCCAGCTTGGATTTCATTCAGTGGTTCAATATGCATTGTACTCTACGATTCTGTTGAGTGGTACGAAATCGTATCCACTAAGATTTCTTTGAGAGGTTCAGAATCCCTTTTACTCCATGATTCCGTTAAGTGGTCTGGAATCGTATCCTGGTTTGGATTTTGTTGAGTGGTTCAGATTCCCGTTTGGTATTTTGGTTCCATTGAGTGGTTCGGAACTTGATTGTTGTTGGATTTCGTTGAGTGGTTCGAAATTCTGTTTTTCAGAGATGTAGGCTTCGACCAAACTATGTTGCTCTAGCCCTGCATTTCAATGTATTGTACGTGTTATTGTTTGGTGAGATTATTGGATGATGTTTGTTATGATAACATTATGATTAGACTTGTTGATCAATATGGCTAAAGAATATGATTGTGCTTCGTTGTTTGTTCTTTGAAAATTTCATGATATGTATTGTGGTATATTGTTGAGACATCACGATTTATGTGATGCATGTTCGAGTGTAGTGATTGACGAACTACGAATGGCTTGATCCCTGTTTAGGGTACGTAGGCAATCTAACGAGGAGGTTCAATGCAACCATAAAGTATACGAAAAATTACTATGCGAATCGATGTTCGAGTTGTGCTTTGCTTTATCCCGGAGGCGGGGTAAGTTAGATATACGGATACTTGATGACGTCACGTGTCGATCCCGGGCGTATGTCAGGATCGGGGCATGACAACTAACATTGTAGGTTACACTATATAACTAATGTATGCATTGTTGAAACTTCAAAGAGAGGACAAATGCATATATGTATTTCATTACCAAAAAATAGAGTAGATGCAAATATGTTTCATTACAAATAATGATAAAACTATTTAAAGAAAAAAATGATACTAATAATTGTGTCAAGCTAAGCTTAAGAAATCCGATAAAGCTGAAACTAGAAACCTTATGAACTAATTGATGACAACAAAGTTAGTAGTATGTGGGAGCACATATTGGGGTTGATTGATATTGGTACTAAGTTGAATGCTTTGGATGTTGCAATAACTGATCCATTATTGGTTCATGTGGCTCTTAACTCTTTGCCTTCGGAGTACTCTCAACTAAAAAGCACCTAAATTGCTAAACAAGAAAAGTGAAATCTCAATGAGCTTAAAACCATTTGTGTTCATGAAAAGTAGAAAATAAGATGAGAAAAACAAGGTTGAAAATTTATTCCACACCCATGCTAAGAATTTTGCCAAAGACCTGTCTAAAAACCTTTCCTACAAACCTAAAAGGTCTAACAACTTCAAGGCAACAACCAAGCCAAATGGTCTGAAGTATTTTTTCTGTAAGAAATTTGCTGGCCATATGAAGAAAGATTGGCCAAAGTATAGGCGTTGGTTGGAGAAAGAAAAGGCTAAAAGGTAGAACATCGTGTTTGTTAGCTTTGAAACTAGTTTGGTTGATGTTCCTTTTGATACATGGTGGCTTGACAATGGTACTTCTGTATATATTGCAAATACTTTACAAGGGTTCATATGCAAGAGGGTGCCAAAAAAGGATAAAGTCAGCGTGTTTGTGGGCAATGGAAAAAAAGTATTGATGGAGTTCATTGGAGTAGTTCGACTTGTTTTGGGTTTTGATTTTATTCTAGATTTAGAAAACATTATTTATGTACCTTCCACGAGAAGAAATATGGTTTATGTTGGCAAACTCATAAAGAATAATTTTTTTTCTTCCGAATTTTAATGAAGATGGTTTTGATTTTAGTCATAAGTTGAATTTTATTGGAAGTGATTTTTTGTTGATGGTTTGTTTAAGCTAAATTGCAAGGTTTGTCACATCCCAGACCGGTTCTGCCGTAACACAATATTGTTCACTTTGGGCCATGCCCTTACTGTTTTGTTTTTGGGAACTCACACGAGAACTTCTCAGTGGGTCACCCATCATAGGAATGCTCTCGCCCGAAGTCGCTTAACTTTGGAGTTCCGATGAACTTTGAAGCTAGTGAGCTCCCAAAAGATCTCGTGCTATATGGAGGTGGGCATGTACATATAAGGCACATCACCCCCTCTCCGTTGGTCGATGTGGGATGTTACAATCCACCCCCTTTAGGGGCCCGACGTCCTTGTCGGCACACTCGTACCACACGGCAGAGTGGCTCTGATACCATTCTGTCACATCCCAGACCGGCTATGCCGTAACACAATATTATCCGCTTTGGGCCACTCCTTTGTGATTTTATTTCTAGGAACTCACATGAGAACTTCCCAGCGGGTCACCCATCCTAGGAATGCTCTCGCTCGAACTCACTTAACTTCAGAGTTTTAATGAACTCCAAAGCCAGTGAGCTCCCATAAGGCCTCGTGCTATATGGAGGTGGGCATGTACATATAAGGTACATCACCCCCTCTCTGTTGGTCGATGTGGGATGTTACAAGGTTCATTTTGTCTCACGAATTAAAAGAAGGATTCAACCAATGAAACTCTATCCAAGTTATGGAACAAGCATTTAGGACATATATCAAAGGAACGAACTTTAAACAAAACTGAAATTTTGCCACCACTTGATTATCAAGACATGGATGTTTGTGTTGAATGTATAATAGGAAAAATAGTTAACACCCAGAAGAAGGGTGCAATTAGAAGCCAAAATCTACTGAAACTTATTCACACCGACATATGTTGTCTATTTCTTACACCGACACATGATGGTTTTACGTATTTCATCAACTTGATTGATAACTATTCCAGGTATGGCTACATATATCTTTTGGCTGAAAAAAATCTACTACGTTTGAAGCTTTTAAAATATATAAAGCTGGAGTGAAAAACAAATTGGACTTCAAATCAAAGTTGTTGGATCCGATAGAGATGAGGAATACTATGGCAAGTATGATGAAGCTAGCTATTGTCTTGGACCTTTTGCACAATTTTTGGATAATAATGACACTGTAGCACAATACACTAATCATGGAATACCTAAACAGTATGGAGTTTCGGAAAGATGAAATAGATCTGTTGAAGATATTGTGAGGAGTATGATGTGTTGCACAAAGTTGCCAATGTTTTGGGGGGGGGGGGGTGAGGCTATAAGGACAGTGAACTACATCTTAAATAGAGTTCTCAGCAAATCTATTCCAAGCACTCCATATGAATTGTGGTACAAGAAGAAACCAAGTGTATTTCATTTAAAAGTTTGGGATTTGCAAGACAGAAGCAAGAGCTTATAATCCATTGGAGAAACTGTTAAGACCCAAGAACCATTAGTTGTTTCTTCATTGGATACCCAGAAAGAAGCAAAGGCTATTAGTTTTATTGTCCAAATCACACTAAAAGAATTATTGAAATTGGGAGAGCTAAGTTTATAGAAGAGCATTGGTGATTTAGAGGTTGAAAGCTTCAACTTTGAAGAAGAAAATGAAGTTAATCAATTAGAGGCTATTCTACAAAAGGATATTGTTGTCCCCACCGTGGTTGTAAGTGAGGAAGTCCCACTTCCTAATGCTCACATGGAAAATGAGCAGTAAGAAATAACACGTGATGACCATGATATGCCAATTCAAGTGAATGAGCCTATAATCCCTACTAACAATGTCGACAACCAAAACCAATTTAGGAAAATCCCAAAGAACTGGAAAGCCTACAATATCGAATGATTTTCTTTGTTATCTTCAAGAATCTGAATTTAACCTGGGAGAGCTTGATGATTCAATTACATTCAAAGAAGCCATAATTAGTTCTCAAAATGAAGAGCAGTTGAAACCATAAATTCTGAGCTTGAATCCATGAGTAAAAATGGATTTTGGGAGTTGGTCCAATTACCAAAGGGGTGCAAGGCTATAGAATGTAAGTGGGTATTCAAAACTAAAAGAGATTCTAAAGGAGACATAGACCGATATTTAAGGATAGATTAGTAGTCAAGGGTTTCATACAAAATGAAGGAATTGACAACAATGAGATATTATCTCTGGCTTTTACCAGAGATTCATTTAGAGTCATAATGGCACTTGTAGCTCACTTTGACTTATTTCTACACCAAATAGATGTAAGACCACATTCTTGAATGGAGATTTAGATGAAGAAATTTTCATGAAACAACCTAAAGGGTTCATTTAAGAATGGAGAGATAATTTGGTGTGTAACCTCAAGAAATCCATTTATGGTTTGAAACAAGCCTAAAGACAATGGTACTTGAAATTTGATCAAATTATACAAGATTGTGGTTTCATTGAAAATTCGTTTGACGAGTGCATGTATCTAAAACTCAGTACGAGAAATTTTGTAATTTTAGTCCTCTATGTAGATGACATCTTGCTACTTAGCACCAATCTTACCCTACTCCATGAGACAAAGCTTTTCTTGTCTAATAAATTTGAGATGAAAGTGGCCTCCTAAAAAGATCTACTAAATTCATCGAGTCGTTCCAAAGAGGGATAGAAATCACTAGAGATGGGAAGAATAAAATGCTTGGCTTATCTCAAAAAGCTTACTTGAACGAATTTTGAAAATGTTTGAGATGCAGGATTGCAATGGTTGTAACATTCATATGGAAAAGGTAGACAAGCTAAGTAAATTCCAATGCCCCCAAACTGAAATTGGAAGGGTAGAGATGGCTAGAAGACATTATGTTTCTCTTATTGGCAACCTTATATGCACAAGTGTGCACTAGACTCGATATTGCTCAAGCAATTGGTGTTTTGTCTAGATATCAATCTAAGGTTTCACTCATTGGATGGTTGCAAAAAGAGTCATGAGATATCAGAAAATGACTAAAACTTATAAGCTCTATTATAGAAGGACCAACGACCTTGAGTTGATTAACTACTTAGATTCAGATTTTGTGGGGTGTGCAGATTCTCTCAAGTCTACTTCCAGCTATGTTTTCATGCTCGACGAAGGAGTTGTGTCTTGAAAAAGTGTAAAACAAGGGAAAGTTGATACGCCTACTATACAGGCTGAGTATGTAGCTTGGTATGAAGCCACTTAGCAAGCTGTGTGATTCAAGAACTTCATATCTAGCATGAATGTTGTCGAATCGACTATTAGGCCTATTCAGTTATAGTGCAATAACAAAGCTGCTGTTTTCCATGCTCGGAGTAACAAAAGGTCTTATGAAACTAGACATTTGAATCTCAAGTATGAGATGATTTGCAAGGAAGTCAAGAAGCAGCAAGTAAAAAATGATTACATTGATACTAAATCAATGTTGGTGGATCCACTCAATAAAGTTATTCCTAATGCAGCATTCCATATGCATATGAAGAACATGGACTTAGTTTTCTATTTTGATGCATTGAATTAGTGGGAGATTCATGTTTTCTAATTTATTTAGTTCCATTTTGCATTCATTATGGAGTTAAGTCACTAAGATTATTATATTATCTTTTGTTGGTCTATGAGTTTTGGATTATAATTTGAAGCATTTTCAGTTATTTATTTTGATCTTGTTGAATATATGTGGCTACTTGAATGCCAAAGTGAAAATTAAATTGAATACTTTAACGTCACGAGCATTTACAAGATGATCTGAAGAATGTTTTCAGAAATTGTTTTCATTGAAGGTAGAAAACTAAGCTGTTCTGATATAGTTACACCAGTTGTCGTGCTAGCATCAACTAGGTTTTGGACATAAGGTTTCAGTCATCATTCTTCATTCTTTTAACGGTTTTTTGAGGGCTTTCTTTGAAGCATTACGCAGACTTACATAGTCTGATCATGGAAAATCTTAGAAATTAAAATATCAATATATTACATTAAGTTTGATATTTATATTTCAATATTCTCGCTTATTGGTTTTTATGTGATTAACCATGCTCACATATGTGATTATGAAGACTGGATGTTAGGATTATCTTCCCATGAGAAAAGTCCCATAGATCATTTTATTCCTTCAGGAAATGCTGGAATTTTAGTGCTCTGCCATTTTTGAAGGTTCAATTTAAATAATAATGCATAGTTCCAAAGGCACTGAACCATTTGACTAGTTTCAAAGAGAAGATAAGAGAAGCAATTATTTTTTGGCATGCTTATCTTGTGATTGTAATTGCAAGATTTGTCATGCGGTTTTTCGTGACGTGAAATAATGAACTCATTGGATTATCCATGTCGATGAGAGTCCTCACTGCCCAACCACAGGCGAGCACAATAAAACATAAGGGATAATGTTAAGGAGACTAAATCTTTAAACCAAGTTTGCAATCCAAATGTGTAACCAATAGAAAATAAGTACGTTAGCCAATACTTAAGCAATAATCAAATCATCAACCACCACATCATTTGATTTGAAAATTTAGTTTAAAAAGTTTAATCTCCCTAGCATTACCCAAACATAAGAGAATATGCACCTACCTAGTTTTGTGAGCTAGAAAAATTGACAAGTTTCGAAGAACATTAACTTTTATTTTAAGAAAAACTAATGAAAATGGCTTGAAAACTTTGAGTTTTAACGATAAGGACAAAATATATGGTAAAGTGAATAGTACCAGAATTGAATTTTTAGTGTAAAAATATAATTTTTCGTTAAAGTGAACAGTACCAGGAGTTTTTCGTTAATATTTTCTTTATTTTATAGTCAAACACTGTACTGCATTAAATGTTACACAAAAGTGGAGGTTGGAACCCATACAAGATTATCAGCAGGAAAGAAATGGCACACAGGGGAAGACCCTGGCTTAATCCTGAGGACTTGAAATGAAGCATGATTAGGGCTCCACTGAGAGGTGTCCAAGTGGCAAACAGCAATAGCATCCACTCTATCTCCATCCTCACCACCTAATGGAACCTTGTAAACCTTGTTCATGCTGTCTTGGCTGTGACAGTAGAAAACCGCATAAGGGTAAGGCATGGTGTGACATGCCACCATCTTGGGAGCTAAAACCTCTTTAGGCTCTTCCAAAATTGTGTAGTTCTGGAAATGGGTGGATGAGTTTGTGAGATGGGTAGTGGACACAACACTGAAAGTATTATCCAATCCGAAGATGCTACGTGCAAACTCAAGCATGGATTCTAAAGAAGTAGCACATGACTTGATCTCTCCTTTGATGGGTTCAGTCTCACATTGTCTAAGAGTATCTTCCATGGCTTTGGCTTGGGGAGAGTCTTGAGAGAAGGAAAAAACTTGAAGAAGGTGGTGGAGTTGTTTTGAGGTGAAGGGAAATAAATCAGCTTCTACTCTTGGCAACAAATGGGGAGATTTTGAAGGGTTTCTTTTTGGAAAATAGATGGCCATGGTTTTCCCCAGCTTTAGGTCCTTCAAGGTGAAGAAAATCATGAGGGAATGGTCCATGTGATGCGTTTGGGATGATGGATGAGCATGATGAGCATGGTCACGAAGTGTAGTTTCATGGCCATCATCACCATCTGTCTTAGCACGAATTCTTCGATCCATAAGGTCTCTTCCTTCCATTCCCTGAGGACACTGCATAATATATAACAAATTGGTAAGGTTGCGATTGTTGCAGTATCATGAGATTTTCTAATTAAAAGTATAAGAATTAGTAGAGAGAGAAATGAAGTGTTACCATGACAAGCAGTAGCAGATGAAGTATGAAGATCAAGAAAACAAGTCCTGTCTCCATGTTCCTTCCTTTGAACTTACAAGTGCTTACCATTAATTTCTTCCACTAAGTTTGATAGAGCACAAGTGCTGAAAGAGACCAAAATCTATAGGTTTTCCACAACAGCTGGCATGCTGTGTAGATCAACTTTTAGGTCACATTTGCAAATCATGTTATATGTTACTAATAAAAAAATAAGCACATTTCTCTATACTTGCACTTAAGTAATAATCAAATTATTAACAGTCACATCATATAATTCATAAAATATAGTTTAAATAGATAGTTTTTCTAACATTATCATAGTCTAAATACCCAACAGTTAGCGAGGAAAAGTGTACAGTTTTCAGTTTCACATTTTAATTGCGGCAAATGCATTATTGACTTGCAAGTGCTTGGCCAGTTGGCCATCATTATCTTTAATTTGTCTTGTTATAATTATTGTTATTCTTATCCACTAAACGATAGACACATGCGTTTTTATTTTCTTGTTTTTGATGTCCTATCATTACGATTATCTTCCACTAAGATTTAAAAGTATCCTTATCATTCATATATGATTTGATATCCATGCATTCCATGTGATCTTCCGAGAAGATTTAAAAGCATCCTTATCATTCATATATGATTTCTTGATATCCATGCATTCCATGTGATTGTGAACCCTTTGCTTCTTGGAGCCTTTTCTTTCACTTACATGAAGCATCGCAATAATTGCGTTTCATGTAAATAATAAAAAAAAAATGTAATTTTTTATTTATATAATATAATAACGCAAAACATCAAAGCTACAGTTTACTTGTATCGTAGTAGTTGTTCTCCCAAAAAATAACATCGAATAAAAGTCCCAAAATAAAATGTTATACGAGTGATATTGGACTGGTGGGGGGAATGGAATTCACAAGACTTCGAGTTGCAGTATAAACATTCTTGCAATAAGTTTAGCATATGGGTTTGTTTAGATGTACTTTTAAAATGACTTAAAGCGTTTTTAAAAAATAATCTTTTTCACTTTAAGTGATTTTTCAGAATTTACTTGCATTTTTATTAAGGATTGATTCTAAAAACATTTTCACCAAAACCGCTTTCAGTCATTATAAAAGCACATCCAAACGAGCTTTATAGCTTTATGGCCAATTTTTTATATGGTCCATATGGTGAGACACCACACCTTAGTTTTAATCTGGCTGTTATGGTAGAAAAAGCTGTTATTCATGACCTTGTAATCAAGTCTGTTAGCAATACCGATCCAATTTGTAATTTTCTTCATTCTTTATTAAATCTCTGTTAAGATTTAAGAGCACATATTTCCGTCGTTCCTATTGGTTGTCTCAACCAATCATATACTGCCACATAAGCGTGTATTTTTTTGTAATGAAAGAAAAATATACTCAAAAATCCCTCACACTGCTAATCTAGTTCTCAAGAAAAGAAAAAAATGGCATACATGGAAGGTGTTCTTCAATGAAGAGACTGAACGATGTCGTGCAGCAACAGCTGAACCTCGACTCCGTCAAAACTCGGGCCATTAACCTCTTCAAAACTCAAGCAGGCTCTTCAACATCGTTGATGACATTTAGATCTCTAAGTCCTTCGTTCATTCCAAGAATGTAAATGCTGAAAACTATACAATTGTTGCCCGTGATGCGACTGATGCATTGAAGCTATTGCCTGAGATGGTGGTGGAAGAAAATTTCAAGAGAGAGAACTTTCTTTATGTAATGTTGGAGATGGGGATATTTGAGGAGGTAGATGCAGGTGAAGTTTCAGCTGCAACATTTCAGAGTTTGTTCGTGTATTTGGCAACCAGGTTCATGTAGTATGGTGCTCAAGGGCTTGCTAGTTAAGTTCGCCTTGTCAATTGACAAGTTCGTAGTTGGGGTTAATTATGATTAACGATAAAAAATCTAGCCGTAGAGGTCTCTGCTGATAGTACCAGTAATGAACAATAGATTGTCACATACAACAATAAATATATATACATGCATTAGTGGATGTTAAAAAAACCATTTCTATTTCAAATAGAGAACCATGTTTAAATATTTTTCTAAATGATAATCATGGACTTTGAAGAGGATGTTTTGGATTGTCGCCAACTAATCCAGAATTTGTCTCTCTATAAGGGGGAATAAAAATGAAGTTTTCAATTTTGAGTAAAGAGCTAAAATTAGGAGGGTGTGTAAAAATTCAAAATTCAAATGTTTTTTTTTGCATAAATCACTCTTCTTTATCAAACATTTTAAAACCCCATCTCAAAAAGAAGAAAAAAAAATCAAGAAGTTCATAATAACCTAACTTTGACGTTAAGAAAATTGTTTCCAAGGGCATAAAGCTCATTTGGATTAGGATATTCACCTCTAACACTTAACATCATCTGTTTGATAATTTTCCAACTTGAATGTTGCTTTTTTCAAGCTAAATGGAGAAAGATTAGGTGAAAGTAACTCTTTGGTAATGGTTACGTGCGAGGCACACATATCCTCTTCCGAAGGGGTGAGGACAATTATTCTCAGATAGTGGTGGATTCGGAATTTGAACATGCGGAATTCCAATGTTAAAAGTTAATTTTTTAATATTTTAAATAGAAACATATCGGGAAGCTCACAAACATATCGAATCATGATTAGATATCATGTCGGAGTCATATCACATGGTGAAACCTATCACATATTCACAAAATAAAAAAAAAAAAGTCTCAGACTCTAATTGTGTTGTTTGTGGTGTCATGTGACAGAAAGAACAAGCCTTATTATTATTTTGTTTCATGTTTCTCTCTCTTTTGGATCTGTTTGCTAAAACTATTGAATCAAGAGGAGGTGTAGGAGAATACTGGAAAATTGTTATGAATGAGCAATCTATGCCCTAAGCAGAGAACTTTACTAAAGACACTGACTCTCTCCCTAAGTCTTCATACATGGGACAATCTGCTCTGATACCTTGAAGAAAATTAAGGTTTCACCATAAAACCAATTAGCAAAATAGGAAGTAGTCCTAATTACTTATAAGCACATTCAAAGATCCCTTCTTTCTTTAATATGGAATTCATAATCTCAACATCATGGCTTATCATTTTACCTCTTTACAATAGCAAATTTTATGGAAAATGTATAATGTTCAGTGTGACGTCTCATGATTTAGTGATACAATATTCAGGCAATTTAATCGCTCTACAGTAGGTAATAGTTTATAATACAACGTGATAGTGTCCACTTTCATGCAAAGTTAATTTCTCACCGTATAGAATGGCCATTGGCTTATTGGACAAAAAAATGTATTTACAATAGGAAATCCCTTGTTTTGGATTGTTGCTGTAAGGAACGATGTGGATGTTTTTGGATTATCGTCGTTAAGAACATTATAAGGGGCTTAATTATATCATGCGTGAAAAATATGTATCGGACTTGCTTGATAGAAAAGAAGATCTCTGTCGAAAAGGGGATCTACTTGCAGACTACAATTTCAATTTTTAATGATAGAAATCGTTCAGTTTTTCGATTTCCTTTTAAGGATTATTTATATAAAAAATGGACTAAATCTGTAGTTGCTTGGTTTTTCGATTATCAAAATTTATATATCAATTTTATCTAATGAACCGCATTTATTTGTCATTTTTATGACCAACTATTTTCAATTTGAATGCTTTTTTTGCAAAGTGACTCTTAAACGAGTACTAAAGATATAGAAGATTTCGGTTGTTAAAATCTATTAGAGGGTAGCTTTAACAAGAATTTCCACAACTTAAAAAAGTTATGGACATTCTTAGCGTAGAAAGTCTATTTTAATATACGTAATTATGATTTGTAGTCAAGAGAGAATCTCTCCTTTTGTGTTGTCTTAGCTCTGTTCGATCTTTCTTTTTGGTAAGTATATGTATCTAGGGGTGGGCAAACAGGTAGAGGACCCGCGGGTAGGGGCGGGTAATCATGGTTCAGGGCGGGTACGAGGCGGGTCCAATTTTTTTAGAGAGTAAACGGGGCGGGGCGAGGCGGGGAGATGATTTATCCGGGGCGGGGCGGTTCCAAATCTTGAGACCCACGGGGCCCGGGACCGGCCCGTTTCTATTATACAATGGATGGGCTTCGCTGGAGGATTAGAAAGTTAGAAACCCACCAATTTGGAATCTTGGATGAATGGATGAGCCCATTCCCATGAAACCTTCCAGAGCCTATTTCAAACAAACTTTGGCAATTTCCTCAAGGAAATCTCGATCTGTCATTTTCTAGAGCTTTCTCCCTTCTTCTATTCCAAATTGAAACCCACCAGTTATTCCATCTCTCATTTCTCTCTCTGCAAATCTAGAAACTATTCAACGCTTCTTCAAATCCCTTAATTTATGCCCACATGCTTTCAGTCTCTCCCTTGATTTTATCAAAATTTTACTCGAACGAAGATGGCGCAAGGCTCCAGATCAGAAAAGATGATGGGCTCTGGATCGACGAAGATGACGCAGTGGACGTGCTTTCCATCATCGGTGTGGGAAAAGATGGTGTTGAAGGCGTCGTCGTCGTTGCCGACGATCTGTCCTGGGCATCTGACCATCTGGTCATTGGTGCATCTGGGTTTCGCAACGTCGGAGGGAGAAGAGACCTAGAACGAAGTGTTTCTGTTGGACCTGTGGACCCGACCCTAACCGGCCCGTTTCAAACGGACTGGGTTAGGTCCGGTTTCTAATTTAGAAACTTCAATACCTGCCCCACCCTGCCCCATTGCATTTTAAAACGGGTCCGGTCCGGTCCCTCCAAATTTGGGCCCGACTCGGCCCGTGCCCACCCCTATATGTATCCACTTCCTGGTTGCTTACGAAGTCATCACTTTTTGAATTAAAAAGGTTAAGAACTTGATCAAGCCACCAGTTTTCTTCTTTCCTTTGGCCAAATATGCAAACCAAGTTTGTCGGCAACTTTGAAGATTGGATTAGAGATCTCACTCATGTAGACCATTGATGAGTCAATATTATGCTATATATTTCACCTTAATCTTGGTTTATTTTGGTTATTATTTTAAAAGAATTTTGATACTTTGAATTGTATTTTCAATGTAGGACATTCTATTTCTTCTTGAGCATAAAGTATTTAAACGGATGAATTTTGGAGCAATTCTAATTGGAGGATGTTCGTGGGTCTTTCAAAATGATTATATCAAAGTTTCAGATTTTTCTACTAAGCTGTTTGACCGTGGCGATTTAATAAGGGCCAAGCGTGCAACTTTTCCAGATTGATGTTTATGGACGTTTTGGATATTTTGGAGGTCAAGATGGCATATTTTGATGAAGATTCCTTCTGAGGATTTGTAGTGGACGACTTAAGATTTCAAAAGAACCTTTTGGGACAAAATCGGAGTTGATTTGGTCAGTCAAAAGATTAATTTTCTGAGAAGTCCAAGTTTTAGTTCAAATAGGAAACATTTTATTTTCTGTTTTATTATTTTATTGTGTTTCTTATTGTAGGCCTATTTGATTGAATTGTATAAAGGAAAAAGAGGGAGAGGGGCTGGCGGCAACAGAGAGAAAAGAGAGATATGTAATTCTGAGGTGTGTTCTATACCACCCCATTGTGCCTTTATTTATAGTAGTAAGGATTGTTGATTCCTTACCCTAATAGGATTACAACTCTAATATGTTAGGATTTACAGAATCACATTCCTAATCTAATAAGACTGCAGTGCTCCCCCTTGAGTGTGTAAATACTCAAACAAATGGCACATCAAGTCTTTAGCGAAAAAGTGAGTACAATTGATGAAGTTGTCGACACAATGAGTGAATGCGAGTCTCAGATCAACGGAAGAATGCATAAAAGGTAAAACTCACAAAACCGAAATTGGATTGTGAGACAGTTTGGGCCCAAAATGACAGTTTGGGCTGAGCGTGAAATGGTTCTCGGCCCAGAGGCTTAGTTAGGGAAATGTTGTGGGATATTTAGTTCGTAGGCCGACTAGATTGGGTCAACCAAGTCCTGATAGGAGAATGACTCGCCAGACGAAGAAAGTAGAATCCATCTGTGAGACGGATGAAGAGTTCTAGTGCGATAGGGAGTCTTGGCGAGATCAGGATACAGAAGCAAAGAAGAATATGAACAGGAAAAAGGGTTAGGTTCAAAGTCCTACTAGAAGAAGGAGTGGCCGAGATAAGGCTTGATCAAGGTAGGGATTCCCAGTTTGAATAGAAGTGTGTTTTGGTCGAAGGGAAGTCTAGCTACTATAAAAAGAGATAATGACAACGAGAAAATGACTTCTAACTCAACACACAAATCTGCCCTGCGCAATTTCTCGCTCTACACGAAACCTCTCAACACCCTTGAGATTTTTATTTTCTTTTTCGCCTTCACACCTTCAGTTTGGATAAACAGCACTGTGAAGGCAACCGGTAAACATCTTCAGTTTCGATAAACAACACTGTTGTCGTAGAACCAACCATTCGTGAAGCACCTTCAGTTTGGATAAACAGCACTGCAACAGGGTCAATTGGTTATCTATCCAAGTCTCGGTCGATGAGGATTTTCGGATCCTCGTCGACAGAGGTCATCTCACCAGCCATCTCGGTGAAGTGAGGTGTTACTGATACTTAGGCTCGGTGCCTCGACGCCGAGTTGTTTTATGATAGCATATTCACAAGTGGGTTTCAGAGTTCGGCACTCGGACGGCCGAACCACATTCATTATCAAGACCTTTATCCGTTTTGAGTATTTGTGCCCTTATACTCTAGTATCGATTCGGCGTGGTTTCACCTTTACAAATATGGTGACTGTGGCCAAATCGGACGACGATGAACCGTGAACTTTGTAATTGGTAGCCTTATCTTCAGGCTTGAGGACCCAGAGGCCAAGACATGTTCCTTTCTCGGTCGTAGTTGCAAGACACATAAGTCAGCCGCGCGCATTCACACAGCATCAAGACATTTTTACTCATCAGTCGAGCTCGGCTGACGAGTTGGCACGCCCTGCACACATTTGAAGGACATAGGTAGCTTACTAATTATTCGGCCTGCGCGCCACGTAGGCTAGGTGATTTCTGTAGTCAACATTTTGGCACGCTCGGTGGGACAAAGTACTAAAACTACGAAGTTCATGCCCGTTCAAACTCGTTCGATGAAGAAAAAGACAGGAATGGGAAAGTCAGCCACCGCACCAGCGATCCTTAACACGGGTTCAGAAAACTCGTCACAGGCACAAACCACTGATGCCGTGACGCCTGACCCATGCCGAGAAAGTGGAATAGTTCTTGGCGACCCACCTCATACTATAGAGGTCCTTACTAAGGTCATTAAAGACAATCTTGTTGAAGGAATAGTGGAGGATTGCGATGAAGACAGGGGAGATACTACCGACTCACCATCCAGGTTATTTTTTCGACGACGATTGGAGGAACAATCTCGGCAATTCGAACAAACATTTGGTCGTGACATATGAGCAATCCTAGAAGAGGTACGCGGACAAAGCGCCATGCAGTCCAGATTGCTTGATTACTTGGTCCACAATACCTCTAATTTGGGATTGACCGATCGGTCGAGACAATCCCTGCCTAAACATAATGTAGCATCCACGTCAATGGCCGAGACAACATCTGCTCGGCCTAGAATAATCGATCTCAAGAAAAAGAGCGGATCGGCTAGTACGACGAATGAATTCGGGCCCGGCGTACCTGCCACGAATGCCGCAGAGATCTAACGAATGATTGATTTAGCCTTGGAGAAGGGGCCAAAATTCCCCAAATTCATTCATCCGTACCCAGGATATGTCGAGCATTTTGAGTACCCGAAGGGTTTTAAAATCCCAGACTTTAGCTTGTTTACGGGGGAATCATCTTTATCCTTTCTAGAACACGTGGCTCGTTTTACCGCACAATGTGGAGATGTTAACATTGACCATTACAAGCTAAGATTGTTCAACTTCTCATTGACCGAACCGGCATTCGCATGGTATATTAATCTTCCTCCAAATTTGGTCCAAAGTTGGGAGGAGCTGGTCGAAAAATTTCACGAACAATTCGATCGGCCAGGAATGGAGATGTAAGTATCTTCGTTAGCTAGGATGGCTCAAGCATCTGATGAGTCACCAATGGAGTACCTAATGAGGTTTAAGTCGGCCAGGAATTGGTGCCGAGTACCCCTCCCAGAAGTTGAATTCGTAAGAATCGCTCTCAACGGCCTCGATTTGGAATACAAGAAGAAGTTCTTAGGGGTAAATTTCGGGATATGTACGAGTTGGCTCAGCATGTGGAGCAGTATGAGTACTTACTCTGAGATGAGAATGTGTCAAAGTCCTCAGGCATAAGAACTGTATACAAAAACCATTCGGTCATTTATGCCTCGACCAAATGAGATAACTCCTAGTATGCCAGTATAGACGTGGCTGAAATTGTCATTGACAAGCCGTACATTTGCAAAGCTCTGGCTCAGTCTAAGGATGTCAAAGCTCGTGTGGCTCCTGAGGAAGCTGTAGCCAAAAAGCCGAAGGTTTATACATTCGACATCACCAAGGTCGATGCTATCTTCGATCAGTTGTTAGTAGCAAAGATTATCAAGCTTCGGCTAGGACATAACATCCCAAAGGTTGAAGAATTGAAAGATAAGGTATACTGCAAATACCACAACTTGAGTAAGCATATGACCAACAACTGTGTGGTGTTCCGCGACGCCATTCAAAGCTAGATCGACAAAGGCAAGTTGAAATTTCCAAAGAAACAGATGGTCGTCGACGTCAATCATTTCCCCTCAGCAACAGTCGGCATGGTTGATGCCCATTTACCTAAAAACAAGGGTAAGGGAAAGGTTGAGTTCGTGCAGATGCAGCATATTCCAAAACAGGGTTCTCGACCACGGCTCAAGATTGACCTATCCTTTAATAAGCCACCAACAGAGTGGACAGGGCCCGTGATAGTTGAAGCCATGTCAGGAGCTAGTGAGGAAGAATCCGAAAAGCTAATAGTGGGCATGATGGATGCCCATTTTCCTAAAAACAAGTGCAAGGCAACGGTCGAGTTCTTGCGGATGCAGCATATTCCAAAATAGGGTTCTCAGCCACGGCTCAGACTCGACTTATCCCCTAACGAGCCACCAACAGAATTGACAGGCCCCGCAATAGTTAAAGCTATGTCAGGAGCTAGCGGGGAAGAGCCTGACAGGCCAGTGGTGTTGTGCAGTCGTTGCAAGGTAACGAAACCACGTCAGCCGCAACTAAACGTGGCAGCACCTCGACAATCACCCGTGGTCACGGCAACATTGCCAAAGTTGCTTGGCTCGGGCCAGCGCCAAAATGTGTTCGATAAACTCAGGCCCCAACCATGAGCCGATGGATCATCTTCGGTCAGGCGACAACTCGACTTCGATGCCCCGTTTTACAATGAGGATTATTATGCACGAAGTTCCAGCAGTTCTGGTTCGGTGGCGAACCAAAAGATGTTCAAGCCGCCAGAGCCACGCGACCATCGATGGTACACGTACAATTCACCAACCGGCATGTACATTGCTCCGTCCAAATCTCAGAAGCGTCACCGCCAAAGGATAGATTGCATGGCTCGACACCAGGCAGCCCAAGTTTCTTCGGCTCCTAAGTGGTGGCCGAAAGACACAGAAACGTATAGAGATGATCGCCAACCCCCGACGATCATGACTGAGTTACTCGAAGGTAAGAAGGCCACAGACCGTGACATCGAAACTGCTTTCGAGGAATCCGACAAACGGATCAAGCTCCTGCTTCTATCTGGGGAAATGAAAGCTCGCTTCGAGCAAATCAGGAAAAAGTCAGAGATGAAGCTCCCTCCAGTGTCGACATCAGAACCACTGATCAATATACGATGGAATCTCCATCCTCTCTTCGTTGGCGAAGCCCTAGAATATATGCTGGAATTCCATAAGACGCATTTAGCCAATGATCTGTACGGCTTACCAAAGGAATGTCAACAGGCCCTCGACCTGGCCCTAACCTTCCTAGATGCTGAGCAGATAATTCAAAAGACTACAGACCTGGCAATAAAGGCAAGATTCCAGCATATACGGGAGGCTCGGGTACTCGGCTTTGAGGTCGACCTATACGATTCTACACCTTGCCGAGCTCCCCTTTTCTTTAGAAGACCTTCAATATTTGAGGTACCATTTCGAAGTTTTCTCGGGAGTAGCGCTTTTCGGCCTCACGACCGATTAACGAGAGCGTATAACGCGACTCGATGCGTATCTTGACACAAGAAACGCTCTAATTGCTTACCAAGAGTATGCCTGTAAATCAGCGCATGTCCCAATAACGAGTGAGCTCGAGGGTGAAATCCAAGATGATTCGGCACAAGAGGATGAGCTGCTACTCGCCGATGATACGACGGATGCCTTAGCCGAAGATGCTCAAGAATAAGATGCTTCGATCGACAACTACTCACCGATGATTTGGCACAAGAGGATGAGCTGCTACGCGTTGATGGTTCACGTCTTACCTGCTGAATTTCAGATAACTACTCCCCAATCAACATCTTTGGATGGCGATGTAGTTGCCGACGAGGCGACACAGGTCAACTTCGTCACCACTGAAGGCGAAGGGTCAGAAAGTAAAGCAGACAAGCTTACGATAGCCCTCGTTACGGTTCATATAAAAGGATACCTAGTTTCTAAGGTATTCGTCGATTGTGGGGCCACCATCAACGTTATGCCTGTGTCCGTCATGCGAGCTTTACGACGGTCAAAGGACGAACTTATCCTGTCCGAGATAACTATGGTAGCTTTATGGGCGACAAGTCCCAGACAAAATGAGTGCTTCATCTGGAGGTAACTATAGCCGGTTGTAATCACATGACCGCGTTCTTTATTGTCGACTCAAAAACCGAGTATAACGCTATGCTCGACCGCGATTGGATCCATCAGACCGGTTGTATTCCGTCGTCACTCTATCAAGTCCTTGTCTTCTGGGATGGGAAATCGGTCGTTGTCCATCCGGCCGATACCCAGCCATTTGAGGCTAACACGATCTAGGCCTGTTACTATGATGATCACGTCGGCTACATTACCCTTCAAGGCTTCCGTACAGAAGGCCATTGAGGTTGCCGCCGAGACTGTCCACCAGGAATAGGCGAGTCTCGGATTGGCCAACTTACTTACCAATATCGATGTTGGCCCACTGGTATGCGGTTTCCAAGCAACAAAACTCGGGAGTCAACCTGATTGAGTTTTTGGCAGAAGGAGACAACGACCCAGTTTTATCTCTGGATAAGGTCCAGGCTGCACCAGCTGAACTCGAAGACAATCGGCGTCAAGTCAAAGACCCTTAAGAAGAAATAAATGTTGGGATGACCGAAGAACCACGACCTTTGTTTATCAGTGCTTTGTTGCCCCAACCTATGAAAATCGAACTTTGTAATTTATTAAATGAATTCAAAGATTGTTTTGCTTGGAGTTATTATGAGATGCCTGGTTTAGATTGAAAGATTGTCGAGCATGAGTTGCGCATTAAGCCCGGATGCAAACCGTTTCGTCAACCACCTCGACGATTCTCAACCGAAGTGTAGCTTCGCATAAAAGACGAGATTATTCGACTTTTGAATGCCGGGTTCATTCGGACAACTCGATAAGTCGAATGGCTGGTAAATATAGTTCCCGTCCTTAAGAAAAATGGAGCATTGTGAATTTGCATCGATTTTCAGAATCTGAATCTGGCAACTCCCAAAGATGAATATACAATGCTGATTTTGGATCTTTTAATCGACGCAAAGCAAGCCACGCAATTTTCTCCTTCATGGATGGACATGCTGGCTATAACCAAATTTTCATTGCCGAGGCCGATGTTCACGAAACTACTTTTTGATGCCCAGGGGCACTCGGCACATACGAGTGGGTCGTGATGCCTTTCGACTTAAAGAATCCTGTTGCAACGTACCAGCGAGCGATGAATGCTTTTTTTCACTATCTCATCGAGACAACGGTCGAAGTATACATCGATGACATTGTGGTCAAGTCAAAACGGCGGCAGACAAACTTGGAGGATCTTCGCTAAGCCTTCCTACGCCTGCGCCGACATAACCTCAAGATGAACCCGGCAAAATGTGCTTTCGGCGTATTGGCCGACGACTTTCTAGTGTTATTGGTCCATCACCGAGGCATTGAGATTGACGACAACAAGGCTCGGGCAATCATCAATGCACCACCCCAACGACCAAAAAGCAGTTACAGTCGTTGCTCGACAAGATCAATTTCCCTCGTCGATTTATTGCCAATTCGGCAGGGAAAATGCGCGCTTTTTCCACTTTATTAAAACTCAAGGACTCCGACAAATTTGAATGGCGCACTGAGCATCACGAGGCTTTCACACAAATCAAGGTGTCTCTTTCCACCCCACTTGTCCTCGTTCCACCCCGACGTAGCAGACCTCTCAAGTTATACATCTCTGCGACCGAGGAATCCATTAGTTGTCTTTTAGCACAAGATAATGATGCTGGGCGCGAGCAGGCTATCTTTTACCTTAGTCGCCACCTTAATGCTCTTGAGATCAATTATACAGCGGTCGAAAAACTCTGCTTAACGTTGTTCTTCACTGCTTCAAAACTCAGGCAGTACATGCTCCCATCCATAACTCAAGTCATCGCCCAAACTAACGTCATCCGTTATATACTCACTTGGCTGATCGTCAAAGGCCGAATCGGGAAATGGACGATGGCATTGTCTGAGTTTAGTTTGCAATACGTGCCCCAGAAGGCTGTCAAGGGCCAGGCACTGGACGATTTCTTGGCTCAACATCCATCCCCTTACGACTTTGGGGGCAATGATCTCGAAATCGGCATGGTGGAAGCCCGGGACAATTTATGGACAATGTACTTTGATGGTTCGAGCAAGTCTGTTTTGGCTGGGGTAGGAATAGTCATTCAGTCTCCCGAGCACCAGCGATGGTATTTCTCTTTCAAATTAGACTTCGACTGTACCAATAACCAAGCCGAATATGAAGCCCTTGTCATTGGCCTCAGTATCCTTCACGACTTGTGAGCACCTCGCGTCCTGGTCCTCGGCGACTCCAAACTTGTGATTAACCAGCTCAATGGCACTTTTCGTTGCATAAGTTGCACTCTGGCTCCCTATCACATGGTCGCCAGCTATTTAGCCGAGTCCTTCGATGGCATCACGTTTATGCATGTGTCTCGGGTCCATAATACCGATGCGGACGAGTTAGCCCAAATTGCCTCTAGTGCGCAACTCATGGGGGGCAAAATAGGAATAGGACTGATGATACCCGTCAGACGACAGTCGTACCCGGCCTTGGTTAATCAACAAGTTCTTGATCAGGATCATGTGATCCGAACGTGAGTCATGTCCTTGCCGTCGTTGCTAGAACGGGAGGGTCCCGTCAAAGTCTACGTGGTCAAAAGATTACCAGATGATTGGAGATGAGCAATCATGCGATATCTTGATAACCCCAATGGAAAACACGACCGTAAGACAAAGGTTCATGGCACGAACTACGTGTTATACCAAAATGCATTATATAAAAAGGGTGAGGACGGCTTGTTGTTGCTATGTCTTGGTCTTGAAGAAGCTGCCCAAGCGATGGCCGAGGTCCATGAAGGAATATGCGGAGCTCATTAGTCCGGCCGAAAGATGCGGTGGTTGCTTCGTCGACACAACTATTTCTGGCTGAGTATTTTGAAAGATTGCATTGAGTGCGCACGAGGATGTGTATAGTGCCCGATTCATGGTCCCATACAGAGAGTCCCGGCCGAATCATTGCATTTGGTCACCAAGCCATGGCCATTTAGAGGGTGGGACATGGACATAATCGGCAAAATTACACCATCATCTGGCTCGGCGAAGAACGCGTGACTTCGTCGAGGAAAATATCGTGACCCGATTCGGCGTACCAGAGACGATTATAACGGATAAAGGCACAATCTTCATATCCGACCGATTTAAGGAATACACGGCGAATCTCAAAATCTGACTAGAGCAGTCTACGTCGTATTACCCACAAGCAAACGGGCAAGCCAAAGCGAGCAATAAGGTTTTGATTGGCATCTTTGAAAAAATGGTGAGAGAGAGGCCAGGTATGTAGCATTTAAAGTTAAATGAAGCGTTGTTGGCCTACCGAACCTCTCCACAATCAGCCATTGGGACAACTTCATACGTGCTGACTTATGGGTCTGATGCCATGTTAGAAGTCGAGTTAAGTATAAATTCGTTGAGAATAATTGAGCACAATAGTTTGTTCAGTGATGAGTATAGGTAAGCCATGAGACAATAGTTAGAGGATTTAGAAGGAGCTCGCCTTGACGCTTACAACTTGTTGGTGGCACAAAAGAAAATTGCTGAGTGAGCGTACAATCAACAAGTTAAACGAAAAGCGTTCGGTGAAGGAAAGTTGGTTTGGCAAACGGTGCTGCTGGTGAGAATAAAAGACCCGAAGTTCGGCAAATGGTCGCTGAATTGGGAAGGCCCATTTATTGTTCATAAGGTCCTCGACAATGGGGCATATCATCTGAAGGATCGGATCGGTTTAGTTCACAAATTGCCAATTAATGGAAAGTTCTTAAAGAAATATTATCCAACAAATTGAGAAATGCAGGAATAAAGGTATTTCATTCATGGAAAAAAAGTTTACAGATTACAAGTCCTAAGAGGATGAAAGAAGATAAGCCTCGAGGGCAGCTTTCAGTTCCAGCCATCTCACTTCCCCCAGCGTGACTTCAGCCTGGCGCATCCTTTTTTCTGACTTCATTAGCGCAATCCGCCTCGCGCCGGCTGCAAGCTCTGTCAATTTGGCCTTGTTCGCCGTAAAAGTCACTTCAAGAGCAGAAACGACATCAAACCTTCGGCGTTAAAGCACTGCAATCTGGTCATCAAGGGCAACCAGTTCCAGTTTCTTTTCCTTTATTACTTCAAGATCTGGTTGGGCGGCTTCCTGAGCAACCTCAGCAGCCTTCAGGTCGTCGTCAGCTCGAAGACCTTTCTCAAAAGTCGAAAAAAAATCTCGAGTCTTCTCTAAAATTGAAGACAATTGGGTAATGGTTACATTATCCAGTTGACCTTCAGATGCGAGAGCATTCAAGCATTCCCAGACAGAGTCGAGGTCGTTGCACTGTAGGACTTCTAAAGCCGAAAGGGAAATGAGGTCTTGCAGCTGGGTAAAGGCGGAAGATTCAGCAGATGCAGTGACGGGCTTGGTTGAGGACGCAGAAGAGCCGGCCGCGCCAGAAGCAGTGTAAAATAGAGCGTCGAGCTCGGCCTGCCAGGATGGCTGTACATAAGAAGATAAGTAAGACATACTCCAAGCTAGAGGGTCAAGAACCTAAGGAAAAGAGGAGTGAAAGGAACTTACAGCAGTCGGGGGAGGGGGGTTTCCTGAGTAGGGATGGCGAAACCATCGCCCTGTGGAGGGACCGTTGATGCCGCCGGCGCTCAGGGCTCGGTAACAGTCCTCTTCCCCTTGTCGGCCACAAGGGGATTGGCCGAGAGGTCCTCGGTCGTTGAAGGTGGATTTGGGGAAAAAGGTCGAGGACGGCTCGTGAGCGGAGTCTCATCATCATCCTAGGAAGAAGGTCGTTAGTGCTGGGATCAAAATGGAAATTAAAGTCCGTAACAGATATTCATACCTCTTCTTCTTCCAGGATAGCCGATGATTGTTTTGGATGCTTGGGGGGGATTTGGCGACCAAGGGAGACGCCTCATCCAGGATAGAGGTAGCAGAGGTCCTCTGGACTGTAGGGGACTCGACCTCCCGAGCGACTTCGGGTTCAGCTCAAGGAGCCTGGCAAACCACAGGCGATGGCTAGGCAGTGCCGATTCTGATACCCGAGGCTGGCCGTCTCACCAGTGCCTCAGTAACAGGAGTCTCTCGGTCTTTTTTAATCGCCAATTTCTTGACTCGTTTTGTGGGACGAGGAGACTCACCGGCTACCTCAACCCCATGATATGGTCGTTTGCCCAGTGGGTTGGCCGCAACGGCCATAGCGATTTTGGGGAAAGAAGCGACCTTCTTCTTCTTGGCCGCGACCGTAGCAGTAACATCTGCCAGCTGGAGCACACGACTGCCTAAAAAGGAAGCGAGCGAGAAAATTAGATGAGACTAAATTATAGGAGGAATGTTTTAAGAAATATACCTTGGGTCATGTCTTTTGTGAGGGTGGCAGTCTTCCTAGGTCTGTCACCAAAACATTTGGTGACGACGTCTTCGACCGACGCGTCGAAGAATTCTTTGATGTAGTCCTCCCACCAGTCGCCAAAAGTATCGGTGCAGAGGGCTTCAGGGACGGTCGGTCAAAGACTAAATTTCTTGCACCGCTATTGGAAGTCCTTCTCAGAGGATTTAAATTCTTTTTAAGAAAGCTGGAAAGATGTCCTTGGCTGAGAAGGGGGCGGGAAGAAAGGAGAGGCACTGGGGGACCTTGGACGTAGCCGAGCTACCAGGCAGTAAAGTGGGGGTGGTAAACTTCCCAACTGGCTCGGCGGGCGTCGCAGCCGAGGGGTAGGTCATGTGGCAGCGCAAACGATCCCAGTGTTCGCGAAGAGCAAGATCATTCTCCTCATCCCATGCCGTTGATGGGAGTTGGATCGAGTCAGGGTCTCGACGACGAAAACTCATAAGTTCTTCATCGGACAGGGCATTAAGGCCGAAGAAGAATCAAAAGTTTTCTTCGGCCTGGTGAGGTGGCGCTGGTCGAGAAGCCAGCTGGGGGCCGAGCGCCTCAGCAGGTTGGAAGATGAGCACGTTTGGCTGAAGCGTGGTAAAGTAGACCTGCAGCCAAAGTTGGAAAAGCCAGAGAGGCCTACTCTGCTGAGGGTCAATCTTGGCAAAGGTCGTCTCGGCCAAGTAACAGAAAAGATTGACGAGTATGGCCGGGCTAAGTGCCAGGGAGAGACCATTCGCCAGGGCTTCGGCCACAAGCATGTTCTCGACCAAGCATTTGTTTGACTTGGTACAACCAATAAACTTGTTGTACCAGTAGAAAAGGAAGGCCTCGTGTTCTCATTTCTGAGGCACGTCTTCCCCTTGACCAGTAAAGTGGTAGCAGAGGGTATGGTAGTTGAAGAAGTTCTTATACCGTTTCAGAACTTCTTCCCTCGAGGTTTCTTCAGGATTCGACAGCCCGAAGTTCGAACCAGGCCTTCAGATCCAGCCTCGACGGATGCCAGAGAGGGCAGCATCGATTGGGATGCCAGAATAGGGGGTCCCTAGAATGACAGTGACGTCGAGGATGGTAGGGACGGTAGGGCCAAATGGAAGAACCATAGTGTTGGTGGCCGAGCACCAAAGGCTTAGAGCCGCCATGAGTAGCTCTTTGTCTATGGTAATTTCCATGGAGGAAAGTCTGATAGCATCATAGATGCCGAGTTTCTTCCACTGCTCACTAAAGTGCGTCGACATGCGGGCCACCCAGATTGCCCAGGACCCTGTAGTCGAGGGCCAAGAGCCTTAGGGCTTGGCCGAATCCCATTTGGACCAGTCGACCCCTCGCAACATGGGTGCAAGGCAGTGGTCCTTGCAGAGGTTAGTCATGGATGGAGGAACGGTTTCCCTGATGAGGGGCCCAAGGATCTGATGGGAGACACTCATGTCGCTCTCAAAGTGCATGGTTTTAATGGAAAATTTATCGATGATACTCTGGCACTTCTCGCATTCTTCAGCGATCTTGGATATGAAAGAGGCCATTGCAGAAGGGTGTTTTGAGTTTTCTGGGAAAGAGAAAGCTTGAAAGAATTCTGGAATTCTTTTGAGGGCTTGAAGAGGATTTCAAAAAGCAAAAGCAAGAGAAGATTGAGAGTTTTGGAAGCGTAAGAGTGTAAGTAAGAAGGAATTTGGGAATTTATAGGCCTTTTAGTGGGAAGATAGGACGTTTTATTTTCAAATTTTGGATAGAAACAATCGGGAAAAACGCCAATCATTCCGAATATTTGAGGGAATCCAGGTGAAAAGACCAAACGTCTCGCACATTGAAGACACACGATTGCGTGTGGTGGTGAACAATAATGGAGAAACGGTTCAGTAGCCGCGTGTTTCGAGAAACATCATTAGGGTTGCTGAGAGTATTAGGGTGTCGCCGAGTGGCAAACATTTAATAAAGATAAAGACCATCGATCGTGCCTATGATCGAAGGTTTCGAGGCAAGAATTGGGTTCGTTTCTTCAAGGCCGAGGCTCGGCCAAGACCAACGGCTTCAGAAGCAAGGGGGCAATGTTTGGGCCCAAAATGACAGTTTAGGCCAAGTCTGAAATAGTTCTCGGCCCAGAGGCTTCGTTAGGGAAATGCTGTGGAATATTCGGTTCGTGGGCCGACTAGATTGGGTCGACCAAGTCCTGATAGGAGAAGGACTTGCCAGACGAAGAAAGTAGAATCCATCTGTGAGACGGATGAAGAGTCCCAGTGCGATAGGGAGTCTTGGCGAGATCAGGATACGGAAGCAAAGAAGAATATGACTAGGAAAGAGGGTTAGGTTCAAAGTCCTACTAGGAGAAGGAGTGGCCGAGATAAGGCTTGATCAAGGTAGGGATTCCTAGTTCGAATAGAAGTGTGTTTCAGTCGAAAGGGAGTCTAGCTACTATAAATAGAGGTAATGACAATGGGAAAAAGACCTCCAACTCAATACACAAATCTGCCCTGCGCAATTTCTTGCTCTGCGCGAAACCTCTCAACACCCTTGAGATTTTTATTTTCTTTTTCTCCTTCACACCTTCAATTTGGATAAACAGCACTGTGAAGGCAACTGGTAAACATCTTCAGTTTGGATAAACAACACTGTTTCCTTAGACCGAAAGGGTAAAATCCTTACCCTTATAGGATTACATATCTTAATAGATAGTCAACTCCTAATAGGTAACTACAAGATATTCCTAGATATCCTAGGATTTACACAATCACATTCATAATATGATAGGACTACAACACTCCCCCTTGAGTGTGTAAATACTCAAACAAAACATCGCATCAGGTCTTCAGCAGTTAAGATAGAACAGTTGATGAAGTCGTCGGCATAAAGGGTGAACACGAGTCCCAACTCTAGTAGCGTAAGTATGTATTGGTAGTATAACTCACAAAACCTCACTATGGTAAAACCCAAGGCATAGGGAAAACTATAGACTAAGGAGAAAAGTGAGAAGTATGCATAATGTCTAAAACAAATGTCAAACAGGACGAAAGTAGTGAACTCAACTGAGTATGATTATCCCAGGATAGGTGCCTTATTAAAATCTCGTTAGGTAGAAAAAAAACTCAATGGGAAAAATGTTCCTAATCATAGGAAAAAGAGTACATTAAGATCAAGTGAGTATGCTTCAGGACACTCCCCCTAAGTTAGACATAACTTATGAATGAGACTACAAGTGATTCAATTCAGATAATTTAAGCATACTGATTTCTTGGACAAGCTTTTGAAAAGTAGACTTGGGCAATGACTTCGTGAAGAGGTCGGCCTGGTTGTCTTGGGAACGGATTTGTTTGACTTTAATGTTTTGATGCTGTTGTTAATGGTGAGAGTAAAAGAACTTCGGCGCTATGTGCTTGGTGTTGTCTCCCTTGATGTATCCCTTCTTTAACTGGTCGATACATGCTGCATTGTTTTCAAAGATCGTCGTAGGAAGGTCAACAATGAAAGTAAGACCACTAATGCTTCAAATGTGTTCTGTAATTGCTCTTAGCCAAAAGTACTCTCGTGAGGCTCCATGCAGGGTGAGAATCTCAACATGGTTCGAAGAAGTTGTAACTAGCATTTGCTTGGTAGACCTCCAAGATATAGCGGTATCTCTAATGGTAAAGACATACCCATTTGAGAACGCGCTCTATGCGGGTCAGACAGATAACCAGCATCTACGTAACCAACAAGGCGAGAATCAACCCAAGGACCGAGAGGGGCGGTTCCTCTCGAGGATTCCTTGGTGTAGAACAAGGCCAAATCCATCGTACCTTTGAGGTTGCAGAAAATGTCTTTAACACCATTCAAGTGTCTGCGTGTAGGTGCATTGTTGTATCTAGCCAAAAAATTAAGAATGAAGGAGATGCCAAGTATAGTGCATTGAGCCAAGTATAATAAAGCACCAATTGCACTTAGGTATGGAACTTTTGGCTCCAAAATGTCTTCATCATCATCCTTTGGACAAAAGGGATCTTGTTTAGCATCTAAAGTTCGAAATACTATATGAGAACTCGAAAGCTTTGCTATATCCTCATTAAAACGACGCAACACCTTATAAGTGTAATTCGACTGATGTACTAGGATTCCATCTGAACAATGCTCGATCTCCAGGGTGAGGCAATATTGAGTTTTCCCAAGATCTTTCATCTCAAATTCCGATTTCAAGTGCATGGTAGTTTTCTCAAGCTCTGCGGGAGTTCCAATGAGGTTCATGTCACCGACATAAACTGCAACGATTGTAAATCTGGAATGTGACTCATAAATAACATGCATAGGCATAGTTCATTGTTCACATAACCCTGACTTGGTAAATATTCAAATAGACAGTTATACCACATTCGCCCAAATTGTTTCAATCTATAGAGTGACTCCTTCAACCTAATTATGAGAGTGTTCCATGACCTAAAACTATTTGAACTAGTAAATGGAAGTTCATCAACTTTCATGCACATTTCATACCTAGATCCCCATAAAGATACGCGGTTACTACATTCATAAGCTACATATTTAGGTTTTCAGAAACTATCGAACTAATAAGGTAGCGGAACGTTATAACATCCATTACGGGGAATACGTCTCCTCGTAATCAGTCCCAGGGTGTTGAGAGAAACCTTGCGCTATGGGGCATGCTTTGTATTGCACTATTTCATTCTTCTTATTACGCATCCTCACGGAAACCCACTTGTAGCCCACGAGCTTTACATATAGTAGAGTAAAAGTTACGAGTCCAAACACTTTTGGTTTTGTGAGCGAATCGAGTTCGACCTAGATTGCTTGTTTCCAGTTTGACCAATCCGTTGTATATTGACATTCATCAACGAAGTGTGGTTCAATGTCATTGCTAAGCATGATATCAGAAACAACGATATACATGAATGCATCATCGACTATCATCTCATTTTGATTCCAAACCTTATCCAAAACTACATAATGGACCGAAATCTCATGATTCTCGGGAGGCCGACATGTCTCATTTGAAGCATCACTGTAATCTAGAATAACCTTATGCGTTGGAACGGATGAGTAAGCAATGGTCGGATTCAGACTAGCTTCACTAGCTTGTGCCGTTGTCCTCTTCTAGGGTTGTGAATTCTTTGAACCAGGAGGCCTGCCATGCTTAGGGTAGGAACAAGTGATTGGCTAGCCACCAAGGTACTTTTTCATGTGGGAAGTGCGGCCGCCCCACCCTCTAGAATGGTTCGGCCTTCCGCAGCGGTGTTACGACGTACGATAGGTACTTTCATCCTTACAGGTGCGTTTACAGCATGTATATGTGATCTTGTCACATTCGCTAGATCAGTAAAAGGATCTGCCATACTTTAAGCAATGCTTTGAAGATCTAGAATGCATCGCACTTTAGTTTCAGACTAAGGCATAAGGGGATCTAAATGAGACATAGTGGGAGTAATCCATGACAATTCGTGGCATTCTACAAGAATGTTAGTTATTTTATCTCCACTAACGATGGGAAAACTGCCTCATAGAAGTGATAATCTGCAAAGGTCCGGTAAAGAGATCTCATGTCAAGGGCTCTAAGTATCGAATAATTGATGACAAATCATAACCGACATAGATTCCTATTTGTCTCTGAGGACTCATTTTGGTACGTAGTGGCGGCGCTATTGTGAATGTGAGACATCAGGCTCGTATCCTGTAACCAACTGTAACGGTGAATAAGGTTGGGTAATAGCAGGCCTCAGGCAGACCAACATGGATGCGTGCATTATTACATGGCCCCAGGCAGATATTAGCAAATTTGTTTGCATAGCCAAAGTCCGAGCTATCGTTTGAAGGTGCTTTATGAAAGCTTATGCCAGGCCATTTTGGGTATAAACATAGGGTATAAGATGTTCAACTTCAATCCCAATGGACATGCAATAATCATCAAAAGTTTAGGACGTAAATTCTCCAATATTATCAAGTCGAATCGACTTAATCAGATAATCAGGGTGGTGAGTCCTAAGCTTAATCATTTGTGCTAGGAGTTTCACAAACGTAGTGTTGTGTGTGGACAACAAGCAAACATGTTACCCTCGTGTCGATGCATCAACCAACACCATAAAGTATCTAAATGGTCCGCACGATGGCTAGACAGATTCACAAATATCCTCTTAAATCATCTGAAGAAATTTAAGTGGGGTTATGAATAATATTTGTAATTGAGGGTTAAGTGTTCAACTTTTCCAAAGAACATGATTTGCAAAGCGAATGGCCTGGATAAGATTTCAAGTGATGCCCATGAAATGCTTTGAGGATACGACGCATCATATCTCGTTCGGGGTGTCCCATTCGATCATGTCAAAGCAGCAAAGTGTCCTGGAACCCAGCACTAGGGTCGGCTACGTGGTGTGTCACTACAGCTCGAACGGTTGTGATGTACAACCCATTTAGGAGATGTTCCAGCTTCTTGTGAATATGTTTTCAGCCACTCAGGAGACATTCCATTCTCTTCAGTGGTTTCAACATGATATTTATTATCTCGAATGTCTCTAAAACTCAGCAATGTTCTTTCGGAATGGGGAGAATAGAGTGCCTCTTTAATGGTTAATTCAGTACCATTGGACAACATTATATGGGCTTTTTTGTATCTTTCTATTAGGTTGGATGGACATGAGAGGGTTGTCAAAGGTGCATTCTTAGGAACGAAGTTAGTAAAATAGTGTTTCTCACGCAATATGGTGTGCATGGTTGCATTATCAGCAAGACAACTAACTTCCCCGCTAGTCATACCTAGAAATAAATTAATTGAATCGGTCACATGCATAAAAATAATTCCATTCATTCAATTAATCAATTCAAGAAATAATACCAATAAAATAATATCCAAAGTTCAAAACAAACCAAACAAAACAAATAATTTCAAATATTTAGAAAAATTGTTCAAAATTAAACCATAAACCTAGAAAATAGGGAGGGGGTTCAGTCACTCCTAGTGGGTTCGGCCACATGAGGTTAAAACACCCTAAAACCATGCCTAGATTTATTCTTCAATAGGAGCGGATGCCTCCTGAAAATATGAAGCCTCCAGAGTTATAATAGCCGCTTCAAGGATTTCTATATGCACAAAGTTGGACTCGCAACATGAATAATATTTGGCAATAGCCTCGGGGGTAGCTCGGCATACGCGTGACCAATGATCCCTTGATCCACATCTGTAGCACATGTCCAGTTCAGTGGAATCTAATTGAACGGTAGATTTTCCCTTCTTGAAGTTTGACGCATTCGGGGCAAAAGGTTGGCGCTTCTGGGTCAAGTTTCCTCTCTTAGATAGGCCTTTGTTCGGTGGACCTTGGGCCAGTGGTGGAACTTGCTGCCCTTTTCCATGGCCACGACGGGATCTTTGTCGGTTGTGGCTATTAAAAGTTGTCGAGTGCGCTTCAGGGGCAGCATGCGAGCCGGTAGGTCTAGCTTGATGATTCTTCATCAAAAGTTGGTTCTCATTTTTTTAGCAAAAAGAAGAACATATATCAAATCTGAAAATTTTGTAAACTTTCGTGCCCTATATTATTGTTACAGGACAATATTGTGGCATTGAAGGTCGAATAGGTCTTTCTAGGAGATCATGTTCGGTTAAGTCCTCGTTATAGAACTTAAGCAGTGATCGGATTCTACAAACTTCAGAGTTGTATTTATTCACAGACTTAAAGTCTTGGAAGAAAATGTTTTTTTGATGATCAAATCGATCTGCCAGAGCGAGCCAGAGGGTGTCTTTGGATGAAGATCATAGTAGTAGCTTTCTAAGCTTCGTCGACGGGTGCATTGTCGGTTGGTTCATCGATGGTAGCTCCAAGACTATTTGCAGTGAGATGGAGTTTCACGTCTTGAACCCATTTCAAATAGTTTCTTCTGGAGACTTCCAGAGCAGTGAAATCGAGCTTGTTCAAGTTCGACATGTCCCTAAACAGAAGGTACAACAAAATGTGGTTAGTTATATGAGAAGCCATAGACATACATTGTAGAACATTCGGGTTCTTTAGACATGTATTGGCTTAATTTATGCATGAAAACTACAGGTTTCATGTGGTAAGTTTTGAATGAAAACTTCAGGTTTCAAAGGCACTAAATTCGAAACTACAGGTTCGATTTAGTTATGAACGTTTCAGTCCATATATAAGGGTACCTGCAAGAACACAGAATACAATATACAACAAAGTGTAGTAGATTTGTGGATTGCTTCAGGAACCCAAGTGTGAGACGAAATAATTTATTGAATCATTAATGCCAAAAGGTGAGCTTCAGGCCAAATTTTTTGGATTAATTGTTAGATTAATGGACTATTGGTCACTTTAATTAATTCAATAGATTGAGACTATTCGTGATCGATTGTAGAAGCAAAAATAATTATAACACTCGGGTTAAAATGATTTAGAATGCCAAAAAATAGCATTTGTTTCAGAAAAGCTATAGCCCAAACACGATGGGCATGGGTGCCGTGAGTATGGCAAGGCCCTAAAGGCATTTAGCCTCGGGAGTGGGATGCAAGCCACGGGCCGGGGTGTGAAACAAAAACAAACAAAAAAAATTAGCAGCTCAAGCTTCTGGTTTGGGCCACAAAGGGCATAGGGCTGGCCTGGTATGGCGGGAAGGCCAGCCAAAAACTGGCGTCATTTTTGGGTCGAGAAAACAAGCCTAGCCAACTGGGCTGGAATTTGGGCACGCGGGCTGCGGGCTGGGTCGAACGAACAGAGCAGAGCCCAACATGGCTGTTGGCATTATAGGTCGAGTGCTACGGTAGGGCCTTAATAGGTCTGCCTTTTTGGACTCATGGTTTCAGGCTATGCTTAAAATCGAACCCAGGCTGAGGCTTGGTTGCATGCTCAGTGAGCAAGTTCGTGAGGCTGTTGCGAGAAGGTAATATATATTGGACAAGAGTTGAGTACATGTATTGTTTTAATATATAAAGTGTCGAGCTTGAATGATCGAGTCGAGTTCAAGTGATCAAGTCTATCTTGAACTATTTTGTAAAAAAAATTGAGCTGTTCAATTTCGTAAAAAAAAATCAAGTGATCAAGCCAAATACGGACCAAACCCGATGTGAGCTCGAATTACTTAGAGCCGATTTACATCCCTAATTTTACTGTACAAAAGTCACAATTAAAATTATTTACATTTAATTTGAAGACCGTTTAGTCATCCATATATGTTGATTGTTGAACAAATTGATAGTTATGATAACAAGTAATATATGATAAACTGTCAATTTTGTTAAATTCATATGGATGATTGAAGAGAATAAACAGTTCTTATTGTAACGTTTGTACATTAAAATAATGTCACGTCGATGTAGAAGGAAAAATATAAAATTTAGAGCCTATTAGTGCGCTTGTGTGTGACAAATAAATAGCATCACTTGTGTATATTTTAAGATATAATCATGATTTATCGCGTAATATTATGATTTAATAATATTATACTCCACTTATAAGGATAAAGTCTTAAGTTTATTATTAATAGCGAGTTCTATACTCATTCGTGGGTTGGCCAAGACTCCTTACCCGAAGATTTGAGTATATCATTGTACAACAAACAAATAAAAAAATTAAACTCAAATCATTATTGGATATCAGGTCGTAGTCAAATCACATGAGAAAACCTATCAAATGCATGCACAAAATAGATGACTGTGTCAGACTACTTGATTGAAAAACATATCTATTGGAATCCTTCCAAAATCTTAGGGCCCCTCGTTACGTCTACCGTTCATTCGTATAAGCGTGAAAATTATTTAATAGGAATCTTTGGATCCATTTTAAGGAGATTTTAGGGATTTTCATATTTTAACTTTTATAATACATCATATAGTTAGTTTTCGTCAGATACTATTTGTATTTAATTTTAAATAAAAAATTAAATAATTTATAACCGCACAATATACAATAAATGGTTAAGATGTGAAAATCCTTGATCCCAACAATGTGAATCCGAATGAGATCCAATTCCAAAATCACTTATCTGGTACCATGATATTTTATTCAGGATCGTTGTCATCACCAACCTCAACTGAAAATTACCATGTTCTTCGGCGAGACATAACTCTCCTCCCAAATTGTCTATAAGTAGTCTGAGTTTTCATAACATTTAGCATACGACTATAAGCATTTCTTTTGAATACCATTCAAACATGAAGTTCCTTTGTGCCACCTTAGCTCTCGTCTCTCTTCTTTTGGTAAGCATTTGTACTATCCTCAATGTTGTTGCTTAAAATAGGGGTGTGCTATCCACTTATCTCATTTTACTTTTTATACACCCCTTGATAATTTATATCCGTTAATATTTTTCAATTCATTCAATTCGACGGCTGAAAATTAAAAGGGTGTGTGGATATCACACCCTTTAAAATATGCTATGTGCCAAATTTTTTAAGCCAAGAACTTGACAGGTAGGAATGACAAACTGAACTCTTCTATCATATTTATGTCGAAAATGTTCTTTTGCTACCAAAAAATGTAATGTTTTCTTGTTAACTTATATTGTTTAACTGTGAATTCATACGACCCATATGATAGATTCTAACAAGAATCGAACTAATCAATAGTCACAATTTGAGAATGTAAGCATTTTATATAATTTCCAAACCAAAGAACCAAATCTTTCTCCGTTTAATTTTTATATATCTAGAGATTTGAATCGACTTTTTAGAGCACAAATAATATCTTTCCTACTTTAATTGTGCTGTATGCGGTGTCATGTGACGGATAGAACATGCCTTGTCATTATTTAAACAAGATACAGTTCTTTCAAAAGCGTGGGAAATTAATATAACTTTGGTTTGGTGACTCTCTCTCTCTCTCTCTCTCTCTCTCTCTCTCTCTCTCTCTCTCTTTTGGATCAGTTTGCTAGAACTATTGAATCAAGAGGAGGTGTAGGAGAATACTGGAAAACGGTTATGAACGAGCAATCTATGCCCCAAGCAATTGGAGGCCTACTTGGTGATGTTCCTGTTTCAATACCAAAAAAGAAAGCCGACGACTGCCATGAAAACATGAAAAAACCATTCGTTGGGACTGAGGAATTTGAGCCAAGGCCCAATATTTCGTCGTACCGTGATGGTGAAATCAAAGCAGAGAAATCTACCAAACACACCGACTCTCTCCCTAAGTCTCAGGCTTACCCTGACAAGAAGTCATTTGTAGCAAAAGAAGAGAAGCAGTCATCATTTGATGAAGATTTTGAGCCAAGGCCAAATATTTCTGCTTACAATGAGTAAGAGACATGAAGCGAATTCGTGCAAAATCTGGTCCTTTTTTAAAATATAATAAGCTTGTGGTTAGTGATAGCGTGCACTGTGATGTATGTTAAGTTTCTGTTGGAAATCATTCCCACATCTTCTATGGATCAGAAAATAAAACGGCCATTGGTCATTGGTCCTGAGAGAAGTGGTTTTATGACTGTAAGATTATGTGTGGTTTGGTGTTTATGTGTCAAGCTAGCTAAGTCATGAATGTAATTTGCCCCAAAATTAAGAAATAAATGGCTTTGGCAATTCACTGTGGTCTAGTGTCTCCTCCAAAGGGATAATCAAAAGAAATTATGGACGGGGTGAGAGGATTCAACGGAAAACTAAGTTATAATGACTATCCAGCTGAAAACCTGTAGTATATATTACGGTGGAGACAACATGGGGCCATTGTTTGTCCTTGATCCCAATAACTTTAAAAACCCATGTATGTTTGCTATGTTTTGTATTTGATCCCTATAAACAACTAAGACTTACAACATTATCCTCCTACTTATTCTATTTTATTCTATCATATTTGTCTTCATTTTCTCTCTTCTTGTGTGAGACTCTATTGTGCGCATCATATGCTCGATGAAATACCTTAGTTGACAAGCCTTGGTAGTCTTCAACATTACTCACAGTATCATGCATCCACCCTCAACAAGTCTCTACAAATAATAGTGGTTGTTGTCATATGTTGGCATAAGCTTTCAACATATGTTGGCAGGAATTGGCACGTGCCTACTAAGTGCTCGACGAAATTGCCCAATAAAGCTTTTGTGGTTGATATTATGACCCCATTATTTGAAAATCTTGACTCCGCCCCTAGGTATATATCCAAGACTTCCGTTTCTCGTTGTGGGATACATGATACTTTCAAGACGATCACAAATGCTCTACTAAGAATCATTAACATAATCATATAATTATTTGCTAGATTGTTGATGTTCTCGTGAAGAAAGTTGAGGAGTAGCCCAATTACTTATAAGCACATGCAAGATCTCTTTTTCCTTTGATGTGGGATTCATAATCTCAACACGCCTCCTCGCATATGGCGAATTTTCAAGTCTAACACGTGGACAAGACAAATCAGGTGACGTGGGCACGTGTGGCCGTTGGGCTTCACACATGGGATAATTTACTTTGATACCATGAAGAAAGTTGAGGTTTCATAGTAAAACCAAATAGCAAAATGGGGAATAGCCCTAATTACTTATGAGCACATGCAAGATTCCTTCTTCCTTCAATATTTTCATAATCTTAACATCATGGCCTATTATTTTCCCTCTTTACAATAACAAATTTTATGGAACGTAAATAATGATCATGTGACGTCTCATGATTTAGTGATACAATATTCAGGCAATTTAATTGTTCTGCAGTAGGTAATAATTTATAATACAACGTGATAATGTCCATTTTCATGCAAAATTAATTCTCACCATATAGAATGGTCATTGGCTTATTGAAAAGCAAAAATGTATTTACAAAAGGAAATCCCTTGTTTTGGATAATTGCTATAAAGAACGATGTGGATGTTTTTGGATTATTGCCATTATGAACATTGTAACGGGCTTAATTATATCATGCGTGGAAAATATGTGTGGAACTTGCTTGATGGAGAAGCAGATCTCTATCATAGACACTTTCCGAAACTTTTGGGACCTGTAATTGCGGATTCTGAAAATCAGGTCTCCTTGCAGACTACAATTTGAATTTTTAATGACAGAAATCATTCAGTTTTTCGATTCTTTTTAAAGATTATTTATATCAAAAATAAGCAAAATCCGTAAGTGGTTGGTAGTTCCTCTTCAGAGTCGGCGTTTTTTGTAGTTCCTCTTCAGAGTCGGCGTTACATGTTTTTAGTGCGTGTCCATTTGCCCGTTCAGTTTTCTCCTCCTCTAATTTCAATCTGGGCCAACGAAGTTCGGTAGCTTCTTCCTTTTGGGATTGGTTTTCGGAGATTGTTGAGATTCTTCCTCCCACCCAATGTGATTTGTTTCTTATGTTAATTCATCCGATTTGGCGTGCCAGGAATACTCTTTTGTGGGATGGTAAGATTGAGAACCCTGTACTTGTCAGCTATACTGTGAATCTTCAGTTGGAAGCCTATACACATGCTCAGCGTTTATCTCTTATTCAACCTATGCATTTGCAGTCCTGTTGGTTTTCTCCCGCAGCAGGTTGGATTAAAGTAAATGTGGATGGTGCTTCTCGTGCTGCTGCTCAGGTGGGGGGAATTGGTGTGGTATTTCGGGACGAAGCCGGTAACTATGCTGGAGGTTTCGTTCGAAAAATTACCCATGTCAATAACCCCTATACGGTTGAATTAATGGTGGCTAGAGAAGGTCTTCACTAGGCTTCCCAACGGAATGTGTAGTGCATTATTTTAGAGTGTGATGCCTTGCAAGTTGTTCAAGGGGTGGGAAGTTTGAAAAGAGGTTTCTCCTCTTCGGATCTATTATTGGATGATGTCTGGGAGTACCTAAGGGGGTTTGGGTCTTCTAAAATCAGTCATCTAAGTCGTTCCTTCTAGTTTTCATTGGTTCGAAGACCCTCCAGATTTAATCCAGGGTACCCTCTTGAGTGATTATATGCCTACTTCTTGATTTCAATAAAGTTGCTACCGTTTCAACTCAAAAAAAAAAAAACATTTATATATTAGTTTTATCTAATGAACCATGTTTATTTGTTATTTTAGATGACCAACACTTAAACGAGTACTAAAAATATAGAAGATTTGGGTCGTTGAAATCTAGTAGAGGATAGCTTTAAGAAGAATTTCCACGACTTAAGAAAGTTATGGACATTCTTAACGTAAAAAATCTATTTTGATATACGTAATTTTGATTTGTCGTTAAGAGCCAATCTCTCCTTTTGTGATGTCTTAATTCTGTTCGATCTTTCTTTCTGGTAAGTATATATATCCCCTTCCTGTTTGCTTACGAAGTCATCAATTTTTTAATTAAGGAGGTTAAGAACTTGATCGAGTCACCATTTTTCTTCTTTCCTTTGGCCAAGATATGCACACCAAGTTTGTCACCAACCTTGAAGATTGGATTAGAGATCTCAACTCATGCAGGCACACCAACCTTGAAGATATGCACACCAAGTTTGTCACCAACCTTGAGATTCTCAACTCATGTAGGCCATGATACAAGACAGCCCGCGTGAAAGAATAAAATATAAATACTAATTCTTCATTCCAACAACTCCATTATTCGAAGAAGAATAATGTAGCAGAAAGTGAAACCCATAGTTTGAAATGAATTTATATATTTTTATCTACAAAAATATTCTTGTACTGAGGGGTGAGATATGAAACCAATGTAGGAAATATTAGGGCTTGTTTGGTAGTGTATTTGAATCCAACTTTTTAAACTCAAAAACAGTTTTCAAGTTTTAGGTCTTAAAAACTTGTTTAGTATGACTATTTTTAAAAACTGAACTCAAGACTAACTCAAAAATATAATCTATTCCTTAAAAACATAAAAAGTGAGTTTTTAAAGTTTTTAAACTTAAACGCACTCATTTCTTTTCTCTCCCTCCTCCCCTCTCACTCCAAATATATCTCTCTCTTTTCTTCTTTCTTTCTCTTTTTTTTTTTTTACTTTTTTCGTCTCTACTCCAATCCAATCAAGTTTAAGTCACAAGATTCAAAAATTTTAAATAGCAAACCAATCAAGTTTTTGAGTCTTAAAGAAAATTGTTTTAAAGAAATGTTTTTAAGAAATGTTTTGAGAAATGATAAAAATTTTCAAATAAGATACCAAACAGGCCCTTAGTAACCTAGTGTAATATGGTACGTTAACCTAATCTAATTGAGATTTAGCTCCGAAATAAATACTTGTAGAACACTCTCCTATTAACGGCGTGGCAGTATAGTCATCAAACCTTATCACTTCTTATTAGAGTGCGTTTCGTATGCGAAAACAATTTCATGAGAAATAATTTTTTGATTAATTTTCAAGTGGAATTGTCATCTCAAATGTTGTAGATGTAGTTCATATGAATATGAATTTTAGAACTAAAATTTGGTGCCATGTTTGTGGGGAAACTCGGCCAAATCCAAGGGGTGGATTTTTGGGTTCATGTTTGTCTTGTTAAAAGTGTTTTAAAGTGACATTAGGATAAGTATCCTAGTATCGTAATATGTTATTTCCCTTAAGTCTGGGAGTTTTTTGGGGTGTCTTTGGGTGAAAAATGGTCATAGAGCTCTTATGGGTTTACATGGATGTTCTTCATTATTCTTGTTATGTTCTTGGTAATAACAAAAAGGTTGGGAATTTTGATTTAAAAGGTGTTTGATTGTTTATTTGTTTTTGTTAGTGATGGATGGTTTGTTTTTTCAAACTACACACATACTTCTTTTACTATTCACACTATGCCAATCACTTACAACTTTCAATCACCTTTCAAATCTAAAAATCAACTCACACACATCACTTAAATTGAATTTACGGCTCAATTTTCATTGTATTGCATAATAGACAATATAAACAAGATACAATCCTTGTTCTATATCCTTCCTAATAAAGGATTTTTAATATTTACAATATATTTACATGCCCCTTTTCTTTAAAACCACTCACGGCAACACTCCCCCTCAAGTTGGAGCATAGATATCACACATGCCCAACTTGACAAGTGAGTCACCAAAAAATCTACTACACACAGCATGAGCGAGGATATCCGCAAGTTGCTCTTCCGAGTTCACAAACGGTATTGAAACAATTTTCTTCCCCAACTTCTCCTTAATAAAATGACGATCAACCTCCACATGCTTTGATTTGTCATGTTGTACCGGGTTATCTACAATCTCCTATGCTGATTTATTATCACAATACAAACTTGTAGCCTCCTTTGATTTGAAACCTAGACCACCAAGTAACTTTCGTAACTAAAGGACTTCACATATTCCATGTGCCATACCTCTGAATTCAGCTTTAGCTGACGACCTTGACACCACATTTTGCTTCTTGCTCCTCCAAGTAACTAGATTTCTGCCAACAAATGTAAAGTACCCAGAATCAGCATCAATAAATCCTTCAATCCTCAGATGACCAGAATTTTTATACCTAATTCCTTTTCCTGGAGCCGACTTCAAATACGCTAAAATTCGCATAACAGTTGCCATATGATCCACACTCATTGAGTGCATAAACTGACTCACCACACTTACTGCATAGGCTATATTTGGACGGGTATGAGCTAAGTAAGTTAGTCTTCCTACCAGTCTCTGATATCTGCCTTTATCCACTTGTTCTTGATTTGGATAGATTCCCAAGTAATGTTTCTCCACAATGGGAGTATCCACGAGTTTACACCCAAGCATACCTGTTTTCTTCAATAAGTCCAAAACATATTTTCGTTGAGACAAGAAAATACCTTTGGACGAACGAGCAACTTCCACACCAAGGAAAGTCACCCAAACTCTTCATCTCAAACTCGGCAGAAAGGTTCTTCTCCAGCTTGACAATTTCATCTAAATCATCACCTGTTATTATCATATCATCTACATAAATAATCAAGGTTGTTACTTTACCGTTTCTCCACTTCACAAATAACGTATGATCAGAATGACTCTGATAATACCCATTCATTCTCATAGCCTGAGTGAACCTTCCAAACCATGCACGCAGTGACTACTTAAGCCCATAAAGAGACTTCCATAACCGACACACTCCCATTTTTCCCCGTTGCTATACCCTGAAGGGAAGTCCATATACACTTCTTCCTCCAGATGTCCATAAAGAAATGCATTTTTTTACATCAAACTGTTTCAGCGGCCAATTCAAATTTGTAGCTAATGAGATAAGGACTCGTACCATATTCATCTTAGCCACTGGAGAGAAAGTTTCTTGGTAATCAACTCTGTACGTTTGAGTATACCTTTTTGCCACCAACCTTGCTTTATACCTGTCAAGTGTTCCATCAGCCTTGTATTTCACAGTAAAGACCCATCGGCACCCAATTGGTTTCTTTCCCTTTGGCAGCTCAACTACCTCCCAAGTATTATTTTTCTGCAATACCATCTTCTCTTCATCCATTGCTTCGGTCCATTCCTTACTCTTTAAAGAATCTTCTACCCCAGTTGGTACCTGAATTGAATCCACATTATTCACCCACACTTGACGTTCAAATGAAAGATTTTTACAGGACACATAATTGGCTATGGGATACTTCACTTTCCTTTTGGAGAGAACTTGCCATGAGGTACACCACAATTTTGCCTTGGTGGCAATTTATATGTACTTATAATATCATTAGTTACATGAGTATCACTAGTGCTTACCTCAAGGATATCCATAGAAGATGCATTGGACGACAACACTGTTGAGCTAAAGAGAGGGGGAAGTGTCGGCAATATTCGACAGATCACCAATGCATTCTCCTTCGGCAGCACCAATACATTGACTAGCAGTCTCTTCTTCGGTGAGAATATGTGGGATACTTGGGAAAGGTTCGGTGAAACCCTGTTGTCTACTCATAATAACATGCTCGGCATGAGGAGACCGAGCATCATCATCTGCATCACTTGGCACACCGTGCAGTCCCCTGAAGACTTTTCCTCTTGTACATCCAACCATTCAAGAGCACCATCAAGATCACAATTAGAACTCTCCCCCTTGTGATCGAAAGATGGTGATATAGGAGTATAGAAATATTCAGACTCATAGAATGTCACATCCATGGTGATATACATGTGGGGAGTGGCAGAGTGGTAACACTTCTAACCTTTTTGGTGGGATGAAAAACCCACAAAGACACACCGAAGAGCACAAGGATCCAATTTACTACGATGGATCTTGTGAATATGAACATAAGCCACACATCCAAACACTCGAGGAGAGAGTGTAAGGGTAGAAACAACTGGAACATGCTCCGTTAGCACCTGGAGTGGAGTACGAAATTCTACAACCTGAGATAGCATACGATTGATAACATACACGGCATAGGTGATGGCATCTAGCCAAAAACTTTTGGGAACATACCCACCAATAAGCAGGGCACGAGCAGTTTCCAAAATATGACGGTTTTTCCTCTCAGCAACCCCATTTTGTTGTGGAGTGTACGAGCAAGTTGTTTCATGAAAAATTCCTTGATCGCAGAAGAACTTAAAAAGCTCAGAGTTAACATAGTCTCCCCCATTATCAGTATGAAGAACTTTAATAACAGAGGAATATTGAACAGCCACCATCTGAGAGAAGGACCGAATAATGCCACTTACATCACTTTTATGTTTAAAAAAATATACTCATGTCATACGAGTGCAATCATCAACAAACGTAACGAACCACTTAACTCCTAAAACTGTATTAACGGGTGAAGGCCCCCAAACATCTGAATGCACAAGCTCAAACGGAAACAATCTTTTATTCATACTAGAAGGAAACGAAGCACGATGGCTCTTAGCAAGAATACATACTTCATAATGTAAGTCTGATTCCTTTATTTCATGAAATATACTAGGCAACATACGCCTTAAATAACCAAAAGAAACATGTCCTAACCGATGATGTAACAACCAAACTTCTTGCAGATTACTAGTACGGGATGCTCGAACCGCATTAGCTCTACCAGGAACGACGTCATCCACATAGTACAACCTCTCTCTCTTAGTGCCACGCCCAATTATCTCCTTGGTATGAATATCCTGAAGCAAACAAAAAATTGGATACATAAGGACAACACAATCCAATTGCTCAGTAACTTAGGGAATAGATAATAAATGGTGAAACAATGACAGAAGAAGCAAACAGTGGTGGAGAGAAAGGGATGGCGTGAGGTCCACTATGCCAGCTCCAGTCACCACGACAATGGTGCCATTTGCCGTGGCAACACACCTTTGATGTGTCGTTGTCATATACTTAAATAACCTTTTATCAAACGTCAAATGATCAGTTGCTCCAGAGTCTAGAATCCAACCTATATGATGTTCAGTACCAGAGGTTAAAAGAACACGCCCATCAGTACCTGTATTGGACGAAGACTCACTGGGATTGAGTCGGGTCAACAAGGCTTTCCTTGGATCCCCTTGAGTAGGAATGGCATCTTTGTTTCCAATTGTTGCGGCAGCCATAGGTGGACGTCTTCCATTAGCTCCACTAGAAGCACACTCTTTAGCATGCAACTTCTTCTTCAATTTAGGAAACCATTCAGGTACTCCATGTTTCTGAAAACATGTATCTTCCATATGACGGGTTTGCCCACAAAAAGTACACTTTAAATCATCTTTATTCTCTCGAGTGAAAGGGCGAGAATCGATTGATGAAGATGGGCCATGGGGTCGGCTAGAAGAAGGCCGTGACACCATAGCCATGTGAAGGGTCCCTCCGTGGTTCCCAACAGCACTACCTCCCATCATAGTAGCTTGGCGTTGAGCTTCCCGCCTAACTATTGAAAACACTTCCTCCACAGACGGTAGAGGCTGAGTTATCAGAATATCACTACGGACCTTGTCAAAAACATCATCGAGGCCCGCTAAAAAAGCATACACACGATCTAGTTGAACTTCTTCCCGAAGTGTTTTCAAGTCAAGAGCACACTTCATCTTGATTAGTCTCCTCTCATCGAGTTCTTGCCAGACAGCTTTAAGATCGGCATAGTATACACCAATAGGCCTCTCTTTTTGGCGAAGTCGGAATGACTTCATTTTCAATTCATAAATCTGAGAGATATCAGATCTATCATAATACGTCCTGGCAACTTCTTCCCATACTTCTTGAGTAGTACGAAGATGAATGAAAAAACCTATGATAGTAGGATCCATGGAGTTAATCAACCATCATTTCACAATTGCATTCCCAGTCTCCCAAACATCATATTCGGCACTGTCTTCATTGGGCTCCTTAATACTCCCTGTCACGAACCCCTTTTTTCCACGCCCAGTAATATGCATCTCTAATACTTTGGACCAAAGGGGGTAATTTGATCCATTGAGATTTACGGTATTTGGTATGTTTGAAGCATCACTTTGAATAACCACAGGATTGATAATTGACTCATGAGAAGAGCCAGATGTCCTACCCTCCAATTTCAGCACAACTTCTCCTTTATCACTTGCCATTAATCACAATACACACCACACACAAGATACGGAGCAAAAAACCTTACAGTTTTGATGCAGGGATGCAGCGACAATTACTGAGAAAAAACAAAAAAAGTGATCCTTGTTTTCTACACGGCAATCACTGACCAAACCGAAGTGGATGCAGCGACAACCACTGACAAAAGCAAAGTGGTCCTTGTCTTCTACACGGCAACACAGCAACCCAAGTCAGCTTGTCTTCTACACGGCAACACAGCAACCCAAGTCAGCTTGTCTTCTACATGGCAACACAGCAGCCTGGACTTACTGCAAAGGTGCAGCAGATATTGTATTGCATAATAGACAATATAAACAAGATACAATCCTTGTTCTATAAGGAAACAAAAAAGACACACACATATCCTTCCTAATAAAGGATTTTTAATATTTACAATATATTTACATGCCGCTTTCTTTAAAACCACTCACGGCAACAACTTACACTTTCACCAAAACCAGTTACCCTACAAGTATGGTACTTTTGAGACTTTTATACAATTACATAAAGTTTTGATACTTTTGTGTATTTTCACTTTGACACAAAAGTTTACGTTTTTATGTAAAGGCCCAAAATCACTACAAGAAAAAAAAATTGCTCCTTTAATGAAGTTTTTGTTATTTGTTGAAATTTTTAGGTTCTAGTTGTAATTACATGAAGTAGTGGACTTTTGTGTTTTTACAAAGTGACCCCAAAAGTTTGTGTTTTGCAATATAGCCTAAAAGTTGAGGTTATTGCATTTTGGCTCAAAATAGTTTTGTATCTTTAAATGAGAATTGGATTTTCATTTCACCTAGCTCCATCTAAATCAATTCTATGGATAGAAGAACCAAATGACAATGTTGCATTCAATTTTAATTAGTTAAAGCGTTAATTAATTAAAGAAAAGGTGATTATGAACCTAAGTCTACGATAATTAAGCTATGTGAAAGGCCGTGTCTCAAATTTGTTTGAACCATGGGAATGTGTAGATTATTTTTGGTTGTAATTTGATATTATCAAATGTTGTAAAAGAGCATAAGCTCTTCTTTACTTTAAAGTAATTTGTTTTGATCAAATTTTGTAAAAGAACATAATCTCTTCTTTACTTTGAAGTACTCATTTCTTGCTTATTCGATATGCATGAAATTGGATTAGTAAGATCCAACGCTCAATAAGAAAACACGCCGTAATGTGATTTAATAAGTAACTAAAATCAATCACAATCCCTAGACCGAGATCCAACACTAGGCTCATGTTGGATCGAATCAAAGGTTCATAGTCATCCTAAGGCCCTAAGGCAACTATATAGTCCATCAATGAATGCAAAACTTATGTTAGTAGTACCATATACTCTTGCTTAAAAAACTATTTTACAAGCATAGTGGGAGTATCATATAATACTAAAAACTATTTTATATGTGATGAGACCTAAAAACCCTCAACCAAACCATTATTAAGTTGACAAGCGTGAGAGTGCTTTGAACACTCTATAGTGGCCTCCCACTGTGGTAGGCTCCGATAGTTTGTGACTCATACACTGACTTCACCTTATCATGGGGGAGTACAAAGTATCTGCTTACACTCATGAGGAGTTCTATATGCATACATGATGTTGTGAAGGTAGGCAACGAGAATGATCAACATCTTATCATTGTGAAGTTGTTCTTGAACCCCAACATGAACTTACATGGTGGGAATGACTTAACTAAGTGCAATGGAGCCAACATTATATCATTGTGAGACATCATTCTCTAGACGCCAAATAAGATGGGTACTTGCATGACATGTAAATGAGTAAGTGTACTCTCTCATTATTATTGATGCTAGCCAACATCATATCATTGTGAGGTCGGCTTGGTAATAGTAAGCCTCCCATACCCTACTAAGAGTTTCCTCCAAAACTCTCGAATTCCGATGAGGGATATGGAATTTGCCAAAAATAGTGGGTGGTGCTATTTCATTTAAAGACCCATATCAAATAGCTTAAAATCAATCAATTTATATTAGTTATGTATTTATTTACCGATATATTTGCAAACGCTACCCAAAACTTAACAAAGAAAAGCCGAAGGGTTTAGTTTCCGGACTTGGTACCACAATCCCATAGATTGTCTTGAATGGATTGTATATGTACCTAAGTAGTCTCATCCTCACAATCTTCCTATTGATAATGTATCATTAGAAGAACATGTTAGATAAGTCTATCATAAAGAAGACAACACAAACAACAAGTGATTATTCCTTTGTTGTATGAACAAAGTAACTTGAGAAGAATAGCACAAAGGCATGGACACTTTACGTGCCATGATTCTTCACTTACAAATTGTTGTAGGAAGAAATGAGAGTTTCCTTGAACAACTCTTCAAAGTTTGTAATCACGTTTAGAACATAATGGTTGATTGACAAAAATAGTCCATCAACATAGACTTATGATGATTTTGAATCATTGAGTGTTGAAGTGTTGAACCACTTCAGGAGACAGAAACTAGGCAAGGACTTCATCTTTGTGTCTCGATCCAAATGGTTGACTAAGTTTGTTGTAAACTATATAGTGAACAATAACCTCACGTTCTCCAAATCATTTGATGTGTATAACACAATTGAAATAAGTTTCAAGAGAGATAATGGTAGTTTAGGGACCATGACTATTGTAGTCAATGGAGAAGTCAAATGAAGAAGGTGAAATAACTCCAAGGGAACAAACTTTCTTTACAAAAGGATGGATATTTGAAGCGGTATTTGCAAGAAATGTCTTGCAAGTGTCAAGAACACACCTTTCGAAGGTGTTGTAAATTGTTCTTGAATAAAGTTCAAAACAATTGGTTCTTCTACTTGAATGCTTGATTCCGTATTAGTAACTATGTTTTACAATCGTTGTAAAAGTGTGGCTAATAAGAAATAGAAGATTAATGAGAGAAGAAAAAATACTTCACATTTGGAATGTGAATAATATATAGATATCTGCAAAAGCAAATAGTACTTACTTCCTCATATGAACTACCAAAGAAATTGGAAAAACAAAGATTGTCTTTACATTCCAATTTGAATAAGGAACTTAATTTCGTCACTATAAGAGACATATGAATGTTTTGTTTGACAAAACATTGTTCTTTATTAATGAATGATTGGATTATTGTAATCTGATTATTTATCTCTATAATAGATATGATGTGGTAGTGTTAACTGTTTAGGATATAACAATGCTTAAAACCCAAAGGGTTGCAAGGTAGTGACTAATCCTACTGAGTTGTGACACCTTTAAAACATAAATTATGAGTTGGGCATAGATGGATGCTTTGGATCGTTAGATCCGGATCCAGTGCCTTCTTGTTAAAACTGTATAGAGGCGAAATGTTTGAATCTTTATTCATTTGGAAAGAAGAAAGAATCACAAAGTTGTTGAGGTTAATTCACTTAGATGTTAGTGGCACTTGTCCACAACATAATACTACTCATGTTGTATGACATGCACCAAAGATCACTTTCGGTTAGACTATCATTTATTTTGAATAAAACAAGTCCAAATATTTTGCAAAAGGTTTCAAAGAATTCAAGAATGTAAGTTGATGAGTAAGACGTCCACAGTATTACCCCCTTACATTTGATCCAAGGAAAAAGAACACTTTAGAAGAGTTTCCTTGAAAGATATCAAGGAAAGAAGCATCATAAGATAATGGATTTCTCCATTGGGAGAAGAACGAACTCAAATGAGATGTAGTTCATTGGATGTTATCAATTATCCATATATAAGATATATATATATATATATATATATATATATATATATATATATATATATATATATATATATATATATATATACACTTCTAAGACAATATGGTTATCAATTAGAAGATCTTCCAAAATTTTCATGACTCCATAGGATGTAGTTGGAAAGAAAGACAAGTCTTAAGCATGTTAAGATTTGGGGTTGTGTGCTAATAAGCAATATTTGTTTGAGAACAATCTTGTGGGATATCCTTAAATTAACATTTGGATATCACTTCTATAAACCAATTGACAAATGCTATTTGTTGGGTAGTTCATTGTGATCCTATAATAGGATTTGCCTAAGATAGAGCAAATGAACTAGAGATAGAACTCAAACAATGAGTTCTTTGAGAGACAAGATGATAATCAACAAATATAACAACCTAGTTCCTACACCACTAGCTCCAAAGTAGTCGAAAAGGATTTATAAACCATCTTAGTTGAATGGTTTGAACTTTATGACTGTCATAGAGTTACACATCTTAATTCAAAAGAAATAAGAAGAAAATCCTTATGACTACATTGAGTGTATATACGACATATACTCAAGGAAATGGTATAGTACCATTTGACCCGAAATAGTGAAACCTTTATAGCTAATTGGTACCTTAAGGTGACTACAATCAAAGAGATTGGTTGACTTGGAAGAAACAAAGATTGATACAAGACGATATCAATGCAAGCCCAAGATCAGAACCATGGCAATTGTTAAGTGAATCCTTAAGTATTTAAGAAATACTAAAGGATAGATTCCTCAAGAATGAGGAAGAATTAAAGTAACACAATGGAAACGTAAATGTATTAGATTATGAATCTAATATTATATCCATCATTCGATGTCTCTTCATTATGAATGAAGAGATAAGTGGATATCTCTTTATTATGACTAAAGGGATATTTGGGTGGAAACATTAAAAGTAATGACTTTAGTGTGTTTCATTGTGCATGCAAAATATATCGCCATATACAAGCTTACAACATTGTTGTTTGGATGGGAAAGTTCATTTATGAACTCTCCATTCAGTTCCAACCAGAAAGTGTCTCTAGTATGCCGACATTACGACACTAATGGGGTGATAGCTCAAGCTAGGGAATCAAGGTCTCATTAAGATCCGAACTCAAATGAGTGACTGAACCACATGATTGAGAATCATGTATAATGGTGACGTCACTATTCTCATGGTTGTTTCTATGGATAACATATAGATATCCATTGTCTAGGCCTACTACTCAGCCATTTTCGAAATGAATTCAGAAGAGGTATCATCACTGTCTAGACCTACTACTCAGCCATTTACAGACATTTCACATGTTAAACTAATCTAATTTAATATAAAAGGCAATGATTATTGTTTAAAGTTGTCTCATATAAATGTTATATGCTTAAATGATAAGTCCAAGGAAAATGTAATTGGGAGAATGTGATCTAAAGAAGTTAGATTCATGAGCCCATTCTCTTTCATATACATATCCTAAACGTTCTTGATCATAAGATTGCCAATTGGGCATTGACAGTTCGTTAAGATCAGTACATGCTATGTCTTTTCTTAGGGAGAGTGATTATTCTCGAGTCATTAGTGTGAATGACATAAAGATAGGCATTATGTGCTTAATAGAGAATGAGTCCACTGAACACGATCAACGAGGAGTTCTCATACTCATGTCACATGAGAACTCATGGTTGCGATAATCCAAAGTAGTCATTTGACCTGAGGCACCATAGTTGTCTTGTGGTTAGGTCATTGATCTTTGACTATGTCAAAGTCACTCTGTCAGAGGGTGTCCACTGCATACTTGGGGTTAAGCCACTTAGCCATGGAGGCAAGTGAATGCACAACAAGGGATCTCTAACCTTCAAACTGTTTGAGGGAGAATACTCTATGATATAATTAAGAATCACTAGCAAGAGTATGAATGAGATTTAGGAACTTATTCCAAATCATATTCAAGGTAATCATATAAGTAAAAGAATCACATTGGATAGTAGACATGAATAAACTATCAAACCAAACAATGTGGTCAAGAGTATTGTATTAGAGAAAGACTGTATTGCTTTGTAATCCTAAACTGAATAGGTTATCCACCTATTCTAATTAGCTTGGGTAGCCAAGATATACTACTAAGTGTCACTCATGGTTTGTGGAAGCCTGAAAGGTGTATAATCACTAAGGGGAGAATTAAAAGTATGTTTCAATTCACAATTGATTTGAAAGAGTTCTAATCGCCCACTGTCTCTCTAAAAGGAACCTAATGGATTGTACACAGTGTGAGGTAGAGATTGAAGAAACAACGGATATAAGTAAAGATAATTGAATGTTTTAATTATTTATGGCTAGAATTAATTAATATGTTAATTAATCAAACAAATAAGTTCGTTATAGACCTCAGGTTAGATTTGGGCCTCAAGGCCCAATGGGATTTGAATGTCAAGTCTAATAACTCAAGTTGTAACTTGTATGACAACTTGAAAAACATAAAACTGTTATGAATGAGCAATCTATGCCCCAAGCAATTGGAGGCCTCTTTGGCGATGTTCCTGATTCAACACCAAAAAAGAAAGTCGACGACTGCCATGAAAACATGAAAAAACCATTCGTTGGGACTGAGGAATTTAAGCCAGGGCAAATGTTTCATCGTACCATGATGGTGAAAGCAAAGCAGAGAACTCTACCAAAGACACCGACTCTCTCTCAAGTCTCAGGCTTTCCCTGACAAGAAGCCATTTGTAGCAAAAGAAGAGAAGCAGTCATAATTTGATGAAGATTTTGAGCCAAGGCCAAATGAATCTGTTTACTGTGAATGAGAAACATGCATTGAATTCGTGCAGAATCTGGTCCTTTTTAAAAATATAATAAGCTTGTGGTTAGTGATAGTGAGCACTGTGATGTATGTTTAGTTAAGTTTCTGTTGGAAATCTTTCCCACAGCTTCTATGTATCAGAAAATAAAAAGGCCATTGGTCCTGAGAGAAGCGGTTTTATGATTGTAAGATATGTGTGGTTTGGTGTTTATGTGTCAAGCTAGCCAAGTCATGATTGTAATTTGCCCCAAAATTAAGAAATAAATAGCGTTGGCAATTCACTATGGTATAGTGTCTTCTCCAGATGAATAATCAAAATATATTATGGACAGGGTGAGAGGATTCAAAGGAAAACTAAATGGTAATGACTATCCAGCTGAAAACCTATAAGGTGCGTTTGTTGCACCGGACTATTTCGAACTAGACTAACTTCAGGAACTAAGCTGGACTGGCTTGGATTAGATTAAGCTAGACTAACTTAGTGAAATGTTTGGGGCAATGTCGGACTAAGAAGTAGGATAATAAAAATAATTAAAAAAAAATTCTTTTTCTATTTGTTTTTCCTATTCTAGTCCTAAAACCTCTCTTCCATCTCCCTTTTTCCGTCCAAACTCCATATATTCCAATCACAGCCTTTCCTTCATTTCAATTGATAAAGTTTTCCGTCAAAATTCCACTACTTGCAACCACATCTTTCTCCTCCATTTGAATCGATAAAACTCCCAAAACACAAACAATCAAAAATTCAATTTCAATCAAAATCAAATTGAAATCACAGCTGCGTTCCTTGTATACCCAACAACGACACTTTGATTCCAACCAAGACCAACTAGTCAAAAATCTCACCTCTTCAAGGTTGGGTGGTGCAGATCGGCATCAACCCGGGCGAGCTTGAAGGTAAATCGACTGCGACCAGAGTAGGATTTTCCTCGGAGGTTTTCACCACAATCGGAGCATTTTCCTTGGAGGTTTTTACCACAATCGGAGCTCTTTGCAGCTGTAATTTGGTTTTTGTTTTGCAACTGCTGTGGCTGATGATCGAGTTGGCCATCTCTGCAAATTGAGGAGTCGAAGATGACGAGGACGTGATATGAGTTGTCAGTCGGAGATGAAGGACGAGAGAGAGAGGACGAGGATGCAAGAGATGTGGTCTTAGCAATTCCATGGTTTGCAGGAGGACTAGCTAGGACTGTTTAGCGAAGTCGGTAGTCGGAGCGAGTGAGAGCTAAGCCCATTAAAACTAGTCCTTTCCAATAACAAACATAGGACTTCACTAGCTTTTAATCCAATCCAGTCCATTGAGACTTAACGAAGTCAAACAAACGCACCCATAGTATATATAGCGGCGGAGACTTACAACCTCATAAACTTTAAAAACTCATGTATATTAATTTGTTGTATTTTTCCAGTGGGACTTCACTAGTTTTTCCTTGACCTCAATAACTTACAAAACTCATGTATATTAATTTGTTGTGTTTTGTATTTGACCCTTATAAACAGCTAAGACTTTCACCCTCATCCTCCTACTTATTCTATTTCCTTCTGTCATATTTGTCTTCTTTTTCTCTCTTCTTGTGTGCGACTCTATTGTGCGCATTATGTGCTCGATAAAATACCTTAGTTGACAAGCCTTGACAGTCTTCAACATTACTCCACAATATCATGCATCCACCCTCAAAACCTCTACAAATAATAGTGGTTGTTGACATATGTTGGCAGGAATTTGAAGGTGCCTAATAAGTGCTCTACAAAATGGCCTAATAAAGCTTTTTTGGTTGATATTATGACCCAATTATTCGAAAATTCTGACTCCCCCACTAAGTATATATCCAAGACTTCCGTTTCTCATTGTGGGATACATGATACTTTCAAGACGATCACAAATGCTTTACTAAGATTCATTAGTTGACATAATCATATAATTATTTGCTAGATTGGTTATGTTCATGTTAAGAAAGTTGAAGAGCAGCTTAATTGCTTATAAGCACATGCAAGATCTCTTTTTTCTTCGATGTGGGATTCATAATCTCAATATGTCTCCTCACATGTGGCAAACTTTTCAATCTAACACATGGACAAGACAAATCAAGTGACGTGAAACACGTATGGCCGTTGGCTTCACACATAGGACAATATGCTCTAATACTATGAAGAAGGTTAAGGTTCCACTATAAAATCAATTAGCAAAATGGGGAATAGCCCTAATTACTTATAAGCACATGCAAGATCCCTTCTTTCTTTAATATGATATTTATAATCTTAACATCATGGCCTATCATTTTCCCTCTTTACAATAACAAATTTTATGGAACGTGTATAATATTCAGTGTGACGTTTCATGATTTAGTGATACAATATCAGGCAATTTAATTGTTCTACAGTAGGTAATACTTTATAATACAACGTGATACTGTCCATTTTCATGCAAAGTTAATTCTCACCATATAGAATGGCCATTGGCTTATTGAAAAGTTTTTTTTTTTTAATTTTTAAAAGTATCTACAAAACGAAATCCCTAGTTTTGGATTAGTTGCTGTAAAGAACGATGTGGATGTTTGTGGATTATTGTCGTTAAGAACATTATAAGGGGCTTAATTATATCATGCGTGGAAAATATGTGTGGTACTTGCTTGATAGAAAAGCAGATCTCTGTCGAAAAGCAGATCTGCTTGCAGACTACAATTTGAAATTTTAATGATAGAAATCGTTCAGTTTTTCGATTTCTTTTTCAGGATTATTTTATATAAACAATCGACTAAATTCGCAATTGTTTGGTCCTTTGATTACCAACATTTGTATATTAGTTTTATCTAATGAACAGCATTTATCTGTCATTTTAGATGACCATCTATTTTGGATTTGACTGATTTTTTCTAAAGTGACTCTTAAACGAGTACTAAAAATATAGAAGATTTCGGTCGTTGAAATCTATTAGGGGTAGCTTTAAGAAGAATTTCCACAATTTAAGAAAGTTAAGGACATTCTTAACGTAGAAAGCGTATTTTGATAAACGTAATTATGATTTGTAGTTAAGAGAGAGTTAAGAGAGAATCTCTCCTTTTGTGATGTCTTAGCTGGTTGCTTACGAAGTCATCAATTTTTGAATTAAGGAGGTTAAGAACTGGATCAAGTCCCCAGTTTTCTTCTTTCCTTTGGCCAAGATATGCACACCAAGTTTGTCGCTAACCTTGAAGTTTGGATAAGAGATCTCAACTCATGTAGACCATGATAAGACAACCCACGTGAAAGAATTTCCTTCGAACAATTTGATTATTCAAAGAAGAATAATGTACCAAAATGTGAAACTCATAATTTGAAATGAATTTTCATATTTTTGTTTACTAAAATATTCTTGTAACAAGTAGTAGAATTCTTGTACCGAGTGGTGAGATTTGGAACCAATAGGAAATATTAGTAACCTAGTGTAATATAGTAAGTTAACCTAATCTAATTGAGATTTAGCTGAAATACATACTTGGAGGATCTTTGAAAATTTAAGAACATAGTCACTCTCGCTGGCTGCACCGACGATTCTGAACACTTGACTTTTTTGTAGCCTCTGGATCTAAAGTCCCTTGATAGTCCTGGGTAGCCTCCTGATTAGTCTCGTGCACCTGAGCCAGGCGGGGGTTTTCTACACTAACTTGACTCGCAGAAAGTAAGAGATGGACGATATGGTCTTGGACAGGATCCTATCTAATCTTGGAGTAGTTCTGGGCTCGGGATGATCAACATTCACATCCAGCTCAGCAGTGGCAAAGCTAGGATTTTGAGTTGGGGGCCTCTCACAAATGTATGGTTCGTGGTTGACAAGGTTTATTTAGGAGATAGGCTCTTTGAACTTAGTTTTGGACATTAGGATAATAACTCAAAATCGGTCTACGCAATCCAGGATCATATTAGATAGTTTCCAAGTTAACTTCCATAGAATCCGCACAAGTTTGTTTTGAACTATTTTCATTGTTCTTTGGACTCTTTAGAGACAACGACTCTAATATCTCAGGCTATGACTTTCTTTTAAAATACCTTTCCATAACTGAACACTAAAAAATATAAATTGACTAACTTTAAATTATAAGAAATATGAACATATATACTAAATTTTACATACTAAAACAAATTAGACATTTAATAAAAAGAAATTGCAAGACATCAATTTAATAAGAAAATAATCATAATTTAGAAACAAAAATTGTAAGAGGGATCGAGAGTAAAATGCATAATTTGGGTTGTAGGCCAACTAACTAAACTTCAATTTCTTTTTCTTTGTTGGAATAATAGAATTAATCTTCTAATCTATAAAACAAATATTATTTGTTGAATTAGTTTACATATAGAGATGACAACCTACATAAAATTGACAAATTGCAAAAAATTAAAGATGAGAACATGTGGAGATTTGGAGTTCATGGTCCTCTATAATTGCTCCGTAAACGGTAAGACAGTGTGAGCGAGATAGAAAAACGAGAGATATGATGGTGCAGGAGTGAGATTTTTTTTCCCAATAAACTATTCATTTTATTATTGGGAAGCGGACTGGAGGTGAGATTGTGGGAAGAGGATCCTCTCTGGATCCACTTTGTGGGGATTTTAAGGATCCTCCACATCCTAGTCATTCATCGTACATCATGCGGTCAGTTTTCGACAGATACTATTTATGTTCAATTTTAAATATATAAAAAAGTCAAATAATTTATGACCACACGATACGCGATGAATGATTAAGATGTGGGGATCCCTATGATCCCCACAAATGGATCCGTATGGGATCCAATTCTGAGATGGTGTAAATGTCTATATGAATTTATTATTGGCTTATTATATTAACACCTCACATATTGTTGAATAAACCTCACATACTTAATACACCATACATTTACTTTTTCAATTAAAAATTGTCTTAACACACCCTGCATACTTCTCTATAATACTCTCACACCCTACATTCTCAACATACACCTTACATTTTCACATACAACCCACATTTTTTAAATTTTATTATATTAAAGTTCTGTTAGTCAATGCATCTGTTACCTTAAATAAGACATTATAAAAAATTGATCTGAGTTTATATTCTTGCTTACGTGGTTTTCATTATTTTCCATGGAATGAGCTTTCGTTTCCTTCTTTTTGTTCAACAGATAGTTTTGCTACTTTGGATTTCTCCTTTGCTTCTATTTAACATGTTGAACTATATTCTCTTGGTGACTCGTGTTAACGTAGGGGACTAGGTGTTGGCATCTTGTTTGGGATGATGGTATTCACTTGCTTTGTTTAAATACCGATTTAGCCATGAAGATCATTTTTTTATTAGAGCTCATAATTTACTATCTATCTAACTGTCAAATCCGAAAAAAATTCGGTTCTGCAATCATGCCCATCCTAAGAAATAAACAGCAAGCATGGTTAAAAAAATTAGCAAAAGAAAAAAAACACTTCTAAACAATCTCAAAGAAGATTTGAATATTTCATAATATATCTTTGCCTGTTATGTTGCAGAATACTTAACAGTTAATAAACAAAACATAATGACAAGACATTGTGAGTGCAGATGTGTATAAAATTATAAATAAACTTACGGGTAGTTTTAGGATTTTATTTTTCATGATTTGAGGTGTAGGAAGAAAATAATTGCTTTTTTTAATAGGTTTTTTTGAGAAAAAATAGGGCTTAAACATTCATTTTATACAAGTCATTTAACATTAAATATTAAGTGGGGTGTATTCAACAATTTGTGAGGTGTTATTAAAAAAAACCCTTTATTATTTTAATATTGGAAAGGGGGACCTATTTGATTGGAAATTGCATTGGAAATGGTATAGGCCACTATGTAGAGCAACCCAATTGCCTGCCAAAGTGGTTCCAATCTATTCGGGCTATTGGGCTGAGGGGGAGCCCAAGGGAGAGCTCAGGTGCAAACCCAAGGCCCGAGCACCTGAACAGAGAATGATGCAAGGCTGACGTCAGCCACTTTTAAAAAAATTTGCTTTAGACGCACGACTGTTAGATTTCAAATTTTTTATAATCCAACGGTTCAAATTAATTAAGTTAATAAAATTTAAAATAAATAATTAAAGGTTCGAAAATTTTCAAATTTTTTTTTTAAAGTTATAATTTTTTTTCTATTAATATCTTATTATTTTCTCCCACTTTACACCACATTTCAATATTTTCAACGATTCTAAACAGGTAAGGACATGTCGCGCAACGAAATTGGTTAAAAATGTAACAACCCGTCCCGGGATTTTTATTTCGACGTTATGAATTTACGTTTATGCCCTTGACTTCGGGCGAACGTTTATGCATGGATTATTAATTTTGGGCCAATTATGTGTTTTCCAAACTTTTGGGGGCCAATGAGGGAGTTAAGAAAAATAATTGTGTGATTGGTGGTTACCCCCACCGACACTATCTCTCTCTCACTCTCAGACATCTTCTCTCTCTTCTCTCACGTTTCACTCTCTCTCTCCCGTAGCAAACTCATGGCACACCCACACCCATTTTCAAAACTTCATAGATCGACAAAACAAATTACATATTCTTGATCGTGACGTCCATACGAACTCAACCATACTATTTTCAGGTAAGAACTACGACGATTTCACGTCCAAAATTCAAGTTTTGTAAATGGCACTATTCATCAACTTTTTCTACGTTGCGTTTTAGGAAAATCTAAAATCACAACGACCTTTGTGAGGTCCCAAGGAGGCTCGGAGTGGTGTGTTGGAAGTGTTTAGACGTCGGGATCACGTAGAACGGAGATGGCCGGATTCTTGGAGATTTCCCGACAAGTTTCTCGTTAGTTTTCGAGGTTTTTGAAGGTATAGACTTGTAGTACTCTTAATTTAGAACATGTAGGAAGAAAAATGGGACAAAATGGTTAAGAAACGAGTGAGATATCACACACGGAAGTTTTCCGGTCACCGGAAAAACCAGTCCGGTGAGAGAGGAAGAAGATGACACGTGCGTGGCACACGCCGCGCGTGGGGGTGCGTAGCCCCGTGCTTGTCCTGGCGCGTGGGGGCGCGTGCAACATCAAAAAAAATTTCTAAAAATACCACGATGTCCGTGACGTCGTGTAGGTCGCGTTGGTATATTCACATGTCATTTTTGGAGCTATGTACGAGAAGTTATTTCCGTTTTAGTGCATAGGTGCTTAAATGACGTATTTTTAGTAATTTCTCATATAGGTGAAAGTATTCTGAGGACAAGCGTAGCCAGGCTAGACGCGGGGGCTACGATCCAGCTATTTATCTGTGAGTGGGCAGTATTATTTTCCGTATAACCTATATATACATAATGATTTTCCCAGAATCACATTTTAAATGCAAAGTACGTTTTTAAGCTATGCATATGACTTGATTTTGATGCATGAGTATTTAATCATACATTTCATGCATATTTTGGTGCCGATGACGCCAGGTAAGTACCAGGTAGGTATATGCATAGTAGAGAACGAACAGTGATGAGATATGATGTGACATGATCAGATATCATGATTTGTTAGCTCATAGACCTGCACAGTTATAGTAGTGCTCCCGCCCAGAGAGGGGCACAGTCTTTCACGTGATGTTCACCTCCCGCACCGCATGCTCGCCTTGGATCCAAGTTAGGTGCACAGTCTTGTCGTATAGACCACTTAGTAGTGGGTATGACATGTAAGTGACCCGCGTTTATTCGCACAGTCTTCACGTGATTGTAGCACTAGAGCATACTTACTTGATTATACATGATATGATGAGTAGACCACCAGATGTGGGATGGATACATGTGCAGAGTATATATGATTATGAGATAGAGATGTTATGAGCTATACTTACAGCCGAGGGCTGAGATAACATGCAGTAGAGATATGATTATTGAAATGCATAGAATGGCATTGTTTATGAGATTCTGATGGCATTGAATTGCATTGCACGGCATACATTGAGATACTTTGAAAACGTTTTATGCTGAGAAAGATTGAGATATATATGTACGTATTATTTTCTGGGAATTATACAGGTTTTACGGAGAGGGGCTAGAATTTTGAGAAAAGAATGATTTTGAAAAAGATTTGTTTTTGCTGACCCACTCCCTTTGTTTTTCGCCCTTCCAGGTTCTAGATAGCTTGAATTCCGAGTTGGGCACATCGAGGATCCTTCGGCCTTTCTGACAGATTTGACATATGTAGGGCACCGATGGTGTAAATAAACTCTTTTATTCGTGCTTGACTGCACTCGACCTAGTATGCTCTGAATATGTATAAGTATGGAATTATTTCTAGCACACATTCATTGTTAGGTTGCTAGATTTCGGTTTGAACTTATTCGTACTTCGTTATCGATCTTCGCTTCCGCACAGTGCACATGGCTACGTCACACTCACGTGACGGCCAGCATGCCCTACTTTCGGGTACGGGTGTGTCAAAAAATCTTATCATAATCCATCCACAAAAATTGTACTTTTGGATAATGACATATGGTGTGACGAGATTGGTTAAAAATCTTATTCAAAATTTAAAATAAAAAATACTAATATTTTGTTGGTTATTGTCATGGCTATTCAGCTTAGGAGTAAAGATGCAAAAGGCAATTACTGTTCATTAAAGACAGGTACTATTCACTAGAGGGGATTCAATAACCTATTGCTAAGGGGAGGCCTTACACACTAGAATTGCTCTTGGGTCCCTCCGCCTCTACAGCTCAAAATACTTGGCCATTTTAGAATATTTTATATTCAATCAATTGTGACACTTCCATTTATTAGAGGGGAGCAGTTTTGTTCACCATCATAAACTATGGTATAGACCTGTAAACTGGTCGGGTTTATCGGGTTTGGGTCGGGTTGAACCCGACTCGTTAAGCTAACGGGTCACCCGAACCCAACCCGTTAAGTTAATGGGTCACCCGAACCCGACCCGTTAAGCTAACGGGTCACCCGTTTCCCCCGTTAAGACCCGTTAACAATTTTTTTTTTTTTGCATAGAGTTTATTTTTTATTATTAAGACTTTGTTGAAATTACTAAAACATCCTCAACTAACGGGTGCTAACGGGTGTTAACGGGTCTAACGGGTTGACCCAAAGTGAACCGTTATTTAACGGGTTGTTAACGGGTTCACCCGTTAGCAACCCGACCCGTTAAGCACCCACCCAAATACTAATATTAACGGGTCGGGTTGGGTTGGGTCAAAAATGCCACCTATACTATGGTATATGTTCACCACCCTATTTATCACTGTTAGATGAGTTTAAATTTCGAGATTCGTGTAGTGGATAAACACAAATCTCAAAATTCAAACTCATTTAATGGTGATATGTCACATCCCGGCCCAGGCTCGACTCTGCCATAGCACGATATTGTCCGCTTTGGGCCCCTACCAGACCCTCACAGTTTTGTTTCTCAGAACTCACACGAGAACTTCCCAGTGGGTCACCCATCCTGGGATTGCTCTCGTGTGAACTCACTTAACTTTGGAGTTCTAATGGAACCGGAAGCTAGTGAGCTCCCAAAAAGCATCGTGTTAATTGGAGGTGGGAATGTATATGTAAGGCTTATAAGATCCTCACCTTTGGGCGATGTGGGATCTTACATGATAAATAGGGTGATGAACATTACCACCACTTGAGGGTAGTGAGCAAAAATGCACTCTTTAGTAGAATAGCATTTGATAATGGATTTAGCCCATGATTGAGTGAACCACTCAATCCATGGTGTTTGTTATATATCTGCGTTCCCTATATCTCCCTAGAAATTCCCATTATCAGGTAGAAGCATTTGGATCTCGTCTCGTACCAACAACTTTGTACGTCGACAACTTTGGTTCCATTTCTTGACATGGTTATAGAATCGCTATTTAGAGCTTATACTTAAGGTTTAGGATTATAGTCTCGAAATGGTTATCGGCTTTTTCTTTTCTTAATTATGGACTTTTTGACAACAACAACAAAAAAATATGGACTCTGTCCCTTGAATAATTCATTGTGTCAACAAATAAAATCAAAATTCTAAATTGGTTAGAAGATAAAATTTCTTGAACTTCAACGACGTTCTAAGAGAATTCATTATTCACTTGTAAGTGAGAAATTTAAGGTTCAACTTCCGTGGTTAGAGAGTTCATAACCAATCTTTTATGGTTGTCTTGTTGTGTGACTTAACATAAGTCCACCACTCTTTACATTACATTTGGAGAACGCAATTTAAGACTACTAAGAATTTTTAAAATGATGAAATTCAAACTAATGAAATTTATAAAATTTGTGAAATTTCTTGTTTGGCTAACAGAAAAGTATAATAGAAGTTAAATACGAATTTTAATGTGTTAGTCAATAATTGATAGGTAGTAGTTGGCAAATGAGCTAGTGGCAATGCCGACATCAATGTTGACGGTGGGTGGAGCGGCGGCAGTAGTGTTGGTGGTGGTGGTGGTGGTAGAAGCAATGATGGTGGGTGGAAATGGGGGTGATGACAATATGGTGGTCGAAGTGGAGGTGATGGTTATTAAAATATTGTGGTGGTGACGTGTTGGAAGCAGTAACCGTTGCAGCAGCAAAAATGGTGGTGGGAACGAGGGTGGTGGTGGCGACGTGGTAGTAGATGTGTTTGTAATGACGATGTGGTGGGAGTGGGTTGATGGTCGTGGAAATGTCGTGATGATTATGATATGATGGGGGTGGTGGAACGGTTGTTGTGATGACTCTAATGGTGATGAGGTGGTGGTAGTGGTGGTGACATGGTACTAGAGATGGTTGTCATAATATAGTGTGTGGTGGCAATGACAACAAGGATAATGATGTTTCTTGGTGGTGGCAATGGTGGTGGGCATATAAGAGCCAAGGTGGTAATGGCACACATGGTTTTTTGTTTTGTTTTGTTTTATTTTTCTTTTTTAAATGTTGTCATTTGTGACATCTATTTACATAAAATTTAAAGTTGGGAATTAACTAATAATACCTTCAAGTTCCAAGTTTTTTTTTTCACAAAGAAAATTCTATAATTATAAATCCAAATAAAGAAATTAGTTTATGTAAATATGGTAACCAAAATTTACGGACCTCAAAGGGGAAGCCATAAAGCAAAGCCCAAATAGCAAAATTACCCACAAGGTTACAATACTAACCCTTGCGTGGTTTGGGAGTTAATGCTAAAAGGGGATGTCTTCCTGTGAATCATGCGCAGCAAAGATGACACCTTTGCCTTCGGCTCACAGCACAACGCTGTGACAAGTTTTGCTTGTCTTTTTTTTCTTGGTTGCACGATACCAGAGTAATTTTATACCCGTATGAAATTAGTAATTTGTTAATCTTCATTTCAAGACTCCTCCTATAAAAATTTATTCGAATTGAAGATTGTGTAATCATTCAAACATATTAAATAAATGAACGGTTCATCATGAATATGATACTTAGTGCTTACACCGTCGATTTGTTCTATGCATTTGAATGACTAAATAATTTCAGTTCGAATAACTAAATAATTTCAAATTAAAATAATTTTTTGTAGGGGGTTATTTTCAAATATAAAAATAAATATTCAACGAGTCTGATTAGGGATGGACAAATACCCATCGCTTATGGGTAACTGCAGTTACCCGCCCATTTAAATTTTACGATTACGGTTATGGGTAACCGTTTAAATAAATAAACATTTATAGATATAATTGTTTACCCGCAAAATTTAAATGGGATGTTATGTGCATTAACCGCGGTTATAAACGGGTAACCGTTTACCTATTTATTTTATATATGTAAATTTAATACAAACTTTGTTCTCTATTGGACAAAACTTAGATCAATACTATTGACTATAGTGCATGATTTATATAGCTAATATAATATAGTTTTCCTTAAAAATTTTATGTTAATATTTTACATTCCGAGTTAAATAATCCAATAATACTATCTTTTAACAGTTTTCGTAACCCAAGAATACTTAGCAAATTTTATATTACTTTCATTGTTAACAGTTAAAAATATCATCTGTTAACTATTATTTCAATTATTGGAATGCTATAAGGACTTAAAAAATTAAAATACGAAAATGTATGATAAATGTACCTATAACGGTGTTTAATTGTTAGAAAAACACGTAGACAAGTGAAAAAAGAGTAAATGGTAAAAAATACGTAGACAAGTGAAAAAAGAGTAAATGGTAATAAAAAAAAGAATAAATGGGTTAAAAAATGATAAATTAGTAAATTGATACTAAATGGTTACGGTTAAATGGGTACACAGTTATAGGTATGGTTAACCGCTTGTAAACAGTTATGGATATAACCATTTAGACAATTACCCAACTGGTAAACGTTTATGCGGGTATGAAAATAAACGATTATAGATAAATAATCGTGGTTATCCGTCTGCCATAATTATTGTCCATCCCTGAGTCTAATATACATCATTCTCAAGCAAGGATTTAAATATCGGTAATATCGGAAATATCGGTAGTCCGAAAAACGGAAATATCGACGGAAATATCGATAAAATATCGATATCGATAAAAATTACATGGAAACCACGGAAATTGTAAGAAAAACTTGGAATTTTTTATTGAAACTTTGCAGGATGTTTATTTAGTCAATTATCTATTAGTTTATCACAAAAAATTGGAAGGAAATACATTGCATGATGGATTTAACATTATCAAGTTGATTATATAGCGAGCTGACAAACATTGTGAGTGTAGAAAATATGTAGTAATTAATGAAAGAAGTCTAAACACACCATAAATCATTTATATATAATGAATTAGTACAATATTTTACACTTTAGTACCACATAGAGGTTCAAACACTTTAGTACCATAAATCATATCTACTGTCAAAAAGCAAATTTTCTGATTGAAAGGTAAATTATTTGTAAAAAAGCAGCTGCTTTGCAAAAGTTGTCGGTGGAATAACACATCAAACACTGGCTGTCCAATAATGTCTTTGAAAAAGAAAAAAAAATTCAAACAATTCATCTACCACACACACTGACACACGCACACAACACAACACACGCACGCACGCACATACATCGCACGCATACACACTTCCCTTCCCCTTCCCTCAGTCATTCAGTCTCTCTCTCGATCCTTCCGTGCCTCCATCCTCCTCTTCTCTCCCTATCTCAGTCGATCCTCCATCTTCCTCTTCTCTCTGTCTCTCTCAGTTGTCCCTCTCTCCCTCGATCCCTCCATCCTCCTCTTCTCTCTGTCTCTCCCTCGATCGCTTCATCCTCATCTTCTCTCTGTCTCTCCCCCTCTTCTCTCTGTCTCTCCCTCGATCCCTCCATCCTCATCTTCTCTGCGTCTCTCCCTCGATCCCTCGATCCCTCCATCCTCCTCTTCTCTGTCTCGACCCTCAGTCTCGATCCTCCTCTTCTCTCTCTCTCTCTCTCTCTCTCTCTCTCTCTCTCTCTCTCGAACCTCCTCAAAGTCTCTGCAAACCCAGAAACGACTGTCTCTGCAAACCCAGATCACGGTGGGCTTAGGGTTTCGATTTGGGGTTAGGGTTTCGATTTGGGGGTTAGGGTTAGGATTTGGGGCTTAGGGTTAGGATTTGGGGTTTCGATTTGGGGCTTAGGGTTAGGATTTGGGGTTTCGATTTGGGGCTTAGGGTTAGGATTTGGGGTTTCGAATTCGATTTGGGGCTTAGGGATAGGATTTGGGGTTTCGATTTGGGATTTCGATTTGGGGCTTAGGATTTGGGGTTTGTATTTCATTTTTGATGCCTACATCGGCGTTTGGCTTTTGTTTTTACGGTCGGCCGGAGCTGTACAAGCTCCGGCTTTCTTCTCCGGTTAATTTTTTTCCGATATCACGATATTTTCGGTAATATCGCGATATTATCGATAATATCGATAATATCGCGATATTTGGCCGAAAACCATTCGGATATCACTTGGAATATCGGTGGGTCAAAATAGCGAAATTATCGGCGATATTTCGCCGATAATTTCGATATTTTGGTCCATGTTCGCAAGAAGGAATGCAAGTGTTACCTTCCCTAAAACAATAATTGACAAAAGAACTACTACTATTGGTAAAAGCATTTTTGCTTAAAAGTGCTTGAGAAACCATCTATTTAAATTATATTTTATAAACTATGACGAAATTATTGATTAACGTTTACAAATTTAATCTAAAAATTGAAGGGTTACTCTTTTCCTTGATCCAAACCGGGTCGAAGAGGAACCGAAGGTAAATAGGTTTTCTCAAGTTGGAAGCATGAAGGGTAAGAGTAGCAGTATCAATCAACAGCAATAGTGCGAATCTGTGCATATCTGAGAGTGCGGCGCAGGAGCAGGAAAAAAACCCCAAATTCGCATACCAAACCCTCTCAAACAGCAGAAACAATAATCCATGGAAGAAAAACGCCGTGATGCCGCCGGAACTCAGCCGGCGTCAAATGCCGACTCTCCGGCCGCTGAGCCGTCATCTACTCGGCGCCGTGGCGGAGCACAAAAGCGAAAGGCAAGCAGCCTCGGCGGCTCAACCTCTTCATCCACACCGTCCAAACGTTTCGCTCGCGAGAAGCCTTTGCTTTCTCACACTCCGATCCACAACGGTCCGTTGACCAGGGCCCGTCAGGGCCCTAGCGGCCTCGCTTCGGCTTCGGCTTCAGCAGCTGGGGCTGCTGTGAAGCCGGCGGCGCAAGCCAAGCGGCCTGACCCGGTGGGGGAGGCTGTGGCTGAGCTGGTGAAACGGGAGAGCGAGTTGGAAGCTCTGGAGGCTTCTATGGAGGCTGAGTTTGAAGCCATTAGATCTCGCGGTGCCAATGCTCATGTTGTTCCTAGTCATTGCGGTGAGACTCTTTGGCTATTGTGAAAATTCTTCCTCTTTATGCACAATTTGATTAGAATTGAGTGAAAGTTTGAATCTTTCCTGTCGGTTTTGGTTGCGATTCGGTGTATTGTGTAGTTTTTGTTTAGCGAAAGTGAGAGGATGAGCTAAATTTCCATTTGCTCAACTTGTTTGAAGCTTCACATTGAAATGTTGCTTAAATGAAAGTACTTGGTGAAAATACATCGGCCGTAAAGATGAATTTAGTATGCAGGCATTATTTGAATGGAGCTAATAAAACATTAGTGTTGAAACTATATAAGCATTGTTTTCATTCTGTGGAGCGGAAGCCTTTTTGGTGTTTTTAAACTTGCATCTTGATTGGATTATTGTTCTGGCTTCTAGGTTGGTTTTCATGGACAAAGGTTCACTCCATTGAGGAGCAAATGTTGGCATCGTTCTTTAATGGGAAGTCTGAGACTCGGACTCCTGATGTATACTTGGAGATACGTAATTGCATCATGAAGAAATTCCATGCAAATCCGGGCACATTTATTGAATTAAAGGACTTGTTGGAGCTTGAAGTTGGAGAATTTGATGCTAGACAAGAAGTACTGGAATTTTTGGACCACTGGGGTTTGATTAATTTCCACCCATTCCCACCAACAGGTTCTGCTGTCGCCAGTGCTGATAGTGATGGGGTGGCGGAAAAGGATTCTTTGGTTGATAAGTTGTATCACTTTGAAGAATTACGTTCACGCTCATCAGTTGTTCCCAAGACTAATATAACAACCCCAACATTGCCATCTGGGTTGTTTCCCGAGTCTGCAATTGCTGAAGAGTTGGTGTGGCCTGAGGGACCATCTGTTGAGTACCATTGCAACTCTTGTTCAGCTGATTGCTCACGTAAGCGATACCATTGCCAGAAGCAGGTTGGTTCTTTTAGAACCATTGTTGATTTTATAATGAATTTTCTAGTGGTGCTTGCTTATGGAAGGATGTACCTTGCTGACCATTTTTTCTGACTGTCACTCTCTTTAATTTTTAATTGTGCAATATTCCTGTTGGTCTTAAACATGAAGATTATTGTAAGTTAGAAAACAAGTCATTTTGCCAAACCTTTCAATGATTCATATTTGTTATGCCCGAAGTGTGTGGTTAGTATGCAGTCAAACTATTGTTTATTATGAAGTTATATCTGTCCAGATCAGAGTTGTCAGGTCTATGATTATTTTCATCTGGGGAGGTTGGCAGCTATCACCTGCTGACATTAGATTGTTAATACTCCCTGGTGATTGCTCTTTGCTACTGTTTTAAAGTAACTTTCTGTTATTTATCAGGCATCCCACCTCGAGAAGCCTATCTAGAATAGTTTTCATGTCAGAGTGATGGAAGTTTCTGGTTGATGAAATGGATGTCATCATTATAAATAAATTATCTTCTTATTGCCATTCCCTATTTAACTTTATTGCGTTTGCTGATTACGTTCATTTTAACAGGCAGATTTTGATCTATGCACTGATTGCTTTAATAATGGGAAATTCGACTCTGGCATGTCTTCATCAGATTTCATTCTTATGGAGCCAGCTGAAGCTCCTGGGGTTAGTGGTGGGAACTGGACAGATCAGGAGACTCTCCTTCTCCTTGAAGCATTAGAACTTTATAAAGAAAACTGGAATGAAATTGCTGAACATGTTGCAACAAAAACAAAAGCTCAATGTATACTGCACTTTGTTCAAATGCCAATTGAGGACACTTTTCTTGATTATGAGGATGGTTTGGATGGTAGTGCCAAAGAGACTGCAGATCCAACTTCAACTGGAAATGATTTATCGGCCCCCAAAGATGCCCCTGAAACAACAGAGAATAAGACTGATGTTAATGAGAGTGACCCCCAAACTTCCCCGATGGAAACTTCAAAACAAGGGACTGAAGTAAATGTTGGAGAGGATACTTCAAAGCCAGAAGATTTGAATGAAGTTAAAGACGGTCAGGAAACTTCAAAATTGGAAGATACTGGTGAATTGAAAGTTGATCAGGAAACAGATGAGAACTTTGCACTGAAGGCACTTAAAGAAGCGTTCGAAGTTGTTGGTCATCCTCCAACATCTGAAGGTCACCTTTCATTTACAGAAGTGGGCAACCCTGCCGTGGCATTGGTAAGTTGATTGCTTATGTGAGGATATAAGGTGCATATGTGGGTAGTTCAGTGACACGAGTAAGTGTGTTGAACTTGTCCCACGAAGAAACAAATAAATAATTCAATAAGTAACTTGAGAGTGCCTAGTGATTTGGCAATTGCTTTCCATACAGATTAGCGACTTCAGGTACATTGAGAAACTTTTTGCGTATTGACAAAAGTTGCAATATGACTGAATGTAATTTGTAACTGCTCACCCTTTTTCCGTTGAAGCATTTGACTTGATCTACTATTGCATTATTCCTTTTCATCCAGGCATGTTTAATTGGATTTATAATGTATGTGTGCATGCATGCATCTGATGTCTTTTACGGTTTACCGAACCTGCTCTCATATCTTGGGGTTGAATCACCTTGCAATAAGCAAAAATATAACTAATACTTTGGCGTCCAGGTATTGCTAACGTGTCACTACTTATAGGTTCCACTCTTTTACAGGCAGCATTCTTAGCACGTTTGGTGGGACCTGATGCTGCTATTGCTTCAGCACATAATTCTTTGAAATCTATATCTGCCAGTTCTCCTGGAACTGAGCTGGCTGCAAGGCATTGCTTTATTTTGGAAGATCCACCGAATGACATTAAGGAACAGGCTGGTCCTGATAGGTATGCGATTTGGTGTGGAGAATTTATCCTCTACCAGTCTTTGTATATTCTATCTGATGTCCATGATGGAATTGCAGTGTTTCTGCTGAAGGGGAGACTCAAAAAGACAAAGTTCATGAAGACAAAAGCCAGAAAGCGGATAACTCCACCTCAGGTTTGGAAGATAAAGATTTATCAAATGATAACTGCGACAAGAAACTTGAAAAACCTTCTACTGAAGAAAAGTCACAGTCTGCAAACAAACAAGATGACATAGTTTCTCATGAGGAAGTAGGAAATGATAATTTGAAGAAATCGGACAATTTAGAGTTACCAAAGGATGAATCGCCAACTACTGCGGGGGAGTCAACTGACTCAAAAGTGGAGACAGGGCATCAAACAAGTTCTGAGAAGGAATTAGGAGAAGGAGCAGGAAAGCCTTCTGAACCTACAGAGACAGTAACAGATGTGGATATGTCTGATGCAGTTCCCTCTACAAAAAATGAGACTCAACAGCCAGTTACATCAAATTCAGTCGAGGAACCTCTTCAATCTGAAGAGGCATCAAAAGATGTAGATGTATCTAATTCTCTTGGTACAGAAATAAATAAGCCTTGGCCACTGGTTACTGCCAAATCACAAGAACCTGCTGAACCTACTGAACCTACTGTGGTACCAAAGGATGTAGATATGGTGTGTGATTCTCAGACCCCACAAATGGACGAGCCTCAGCAACCAGTAGCTTCAAATTCAGTAGTTGAAAAGGGAGCAAGTACGTCTCTGTCTCTCCTCTCTCGTATCCTGGAATTATTTATTATTATTTTTATATCTGGGAATGGTTCTTTTGCATGCCAGTTATGGTTGGATAATTAGTACTGTGTAAGACATCAGCTGAAAAAAGGAAACAGTTTGTTCAACAAGTTGAGTTTCATGAATTCCAAGTTCAATGCCTGTGATATAATGATCTCTGGTTTGTTTATACTTTCCAGGTGAGGATCAAACCAAAGATGGTAAAATAGAAAAACATGACGGTACGGAGACAAAAGTGGGTCAGAAAATTGATAAATTAAAGCTTGCTGCAGTTTCTGCAGTGTCAGCGGCTGCAGTGAAGGCAAAGCTTCTAGCAGAACAGGAAGAAGATCAAATCCGACAACTTGCAGCAATGTTGGTGGAGAAGCAGGTTATCTAAAATGCCCAACCTACCTATTGTTTGTTTGCTATTAATTATAGAAGTTTAACTTTTTGAAGGTTTCTGTTTGACTGCAGTTGCATAAGTTGGAAGCCAAATTAGGTTTCTTCAACGAGATGGAACATGTTGTAATGAGGGTAAGAGAGCAATTGGACAGGTCAAGACAGAAGCTCTACCATGAGCGAGCCCAGATAATTGCATCACGCCTTGGCTTACCAGGTTCATCTAGAGGCATGCCATCATCAATGCCTGCCAATAGAATGGCCATGAATATGGCAAACTCAAGTCCAAGGCCCCCGCTAGGCATGACTTCCCACAGGCCACCTATGTCAAGACCCACGGGGGCAGCAGCCCCGACTTCAAACCAATTTTCAGCCACAACATTGGCAGGAAGTTCACTACGGCCTCCTAGCCAGGACAAACTTTAGTCAGTCGGGTCCAAGTAAACACCTGAGGGCATATGAATAGATATTAATTATTCTCCTGCGGCCGTCATCAATTATCTTTTGTACCAAGAGTGAGTTAGACATGGGCGGACTTGTGGTTGCTCTACTGCTACACCGAAGCAGCCTTTGCCCATGCTGCTGACATTGCCATTTAGAAAACGGACGAGGGCTTTTCGGAGCGATTTTCAACAATCCACTTTGCTCTGTTTTGGATATTTCATCTCTAACCGTGTAAACCTTATGAGGTGACAAGCTAAGCAAGGAAAAGTATCTCATTTTTTATGTATGTCCACTGACCGCCCTAATTTGCTTCAGGTATCAGTGAGCCTTGTGTAATTGAGTTTCTAATGATTTAGGGAATGTGTTGCAAAGTATTTTTCTCTCTTTATGGCTTGACACCATTGACTTGTTTATTGTAATATGGAGACCATAATATGCATTTAGAGTTTGTTATCTATGTAAGCTTCCATTCAAGTTAAATGATGTTCATGGATTTCTTCTTGACTTCCGCGGGCCTTCAGTGCCAACACACTTGACGGTCGGATTTGATCGAATGGGTCTTCGGCCACTTTGTTTAAGCCATTGGATCAAATCCGGTTAACTGTGAGCCTCAGTGCTTGTAGGTGCTCAAACCCTGTAGGTACTCGAGAAAAATCGTTGCAATTGGCTTTACGTAACTTGTAGGGGATACCATAGTTACTTGGCTTTGGAGCGGTTTCTACGTGTACAACACTCAAAATATGACTTATCGGATGCCATTGCGGAAGACAATTTTTTTGGAACCCCTCGAGCATGCTCAACCTCTCGAGCAGTCCTCAAATTTCCAAAGTCTTAAGGGATTGAGGTCAAGCTGGTAATGAATGGGTCACAAAATGTTGACACGAAGATTTTCTCAAATTTTCTCAAATTCCGACCAGAGTTGGTACGGTAACCCCGCAATATTTAATTTTTCATTACAAGGGTCCGACAATCATTCAGTATTTGTTGGAATAGAGAAGCCTGTCATCAACCGATTAAGATTGTAGGCATCAAACCAGAAAGGCGTTATCAATCCACACAACTCATTACGATTAATGAAAACTGCATTATTTTCCTGAAAATACAAGCTGCAACACCGCATCCGTTCTAACAATAACTGGATATCAATGGGATGAAATCAAACACAACTTGGGATGAGGAGACCAATTTGTTTCCCACACAAACACTAATGTAGCATACCAATAAATATACTTCCAAAGATGACTTAATTCTTTTACTGGAAAAGAAATCGGGTATAATATTTAACATTCGCATCCGGTTGACCTTGGCTGATTGCCGCTTCCCACATCAATCGTATCCGGCAAGTATCTACACGAAGCAAAAAAAAAGGCAAAATAGAACAATATCAACATATGAGCACTGGAAAAATTATAACTCTCGACGGTCGAATTTATGTAACACTATAAAAAAAACATAAGAAAATCAGAATAGCTACCGTCACACTAGCGAATGAAGTAATTTATCATATACACTTGAGTAACCATAAATTTCCTAGAATAAAGCGCACACAACTATAAGATGAAACTAAAGGACATCGTGCAACACCAATGTTATTTAAAACGTTTTATATGTCAGTGGGACAGCTGTAATACTTTGAGAATGTTAAACTAAGTTTTAAGGAAACCCACAACGTCGAACAGGTTATCTGTAAAAGCTAACCGGCCTACTGCCCCAATGTTTAAATTCCAAGAGAAAATAATTGCCTAGTGTTAGATGATTCAATTTGTTATGTAAGCAAATGAAATGAACTATCAAAACACAAGGGGCATCTGCAGGTGCATTAGCATAGGGTTCCTAGTTCAACTTACATTTCTTCCTCTTCCCCACTCTTCAGAGCATCAGTTGCTATGCACTGGAAAGCTTCTTCCACATTAATGCCTTCCTTTGCAGAGGTTTCATAGTATGGAATATTTCCTTTTGATGCACACCAAGCTCGAGCCTTTTTCTCTGAAACCTGGAGAATAAACAAAAAAAATAACATGTAAACTTGAAGCACATGGGATAGCTAATCAGGTGTTCATGGAAGAGTGAGAGCTGAGTGCGTGCATGTAAGAGAGAGAGGATGAATTTTCTTTTCCAATTAGGGATGCATACCACTCTACTATTTCCACCATCTACATCAATTTTGTTTCCAATAACGACAAATGGGAAGTTTTCTGGGTCTGAAGGACTTGCCTGCAGAAGATGTCATCATCATAAGTTCAAATGGAAATGGAAGTTATCCAACAAAAATGACATTAACAGAAAAGAGTTTGAAAGCAGTGCAATTCTTAAGGAAGAAAAGAAGGAAAAAACCCAAAGACACACCTGAATGAGAAATTCTTCCCTCCAGTTGTTAAGGTTATCAAATGACTTCATTGAATTCACATCATACACAAGAACACAGCAATCAGCACCACGGTAAAAAGCTACACCAAGGCTTTGGAATCGTTCTTGGCCAGCTGTATCCCAGATCTGACAAAACAACAGAATATGGTCTGGCTGTTAGGACACAATTAGCCTCCAACTTATCCAAGAATATAAAAAACATTAAAAAAGTACTGGAGAACATAATGGAAGAAGTGGTTAGCTAAAACATCTTCTACAGTACCTATGAGGATAAGGGCTTAACAAACACTCCCGGGCTAAAATAATGATTAGTATAATCAACTAAGTGCTGAAAAAATGTATCCTTTACATGAACTCTACTTGGTTATGCTAAAAACAAACATAACTACCTAGATTACAATCTTCACCCAATAGCCATAGAAGACGGCTCGTTTCACAGTGATTAATTGACATAGAGAGGTATCAGTTTACAATTAGCCTGTCTATACAGAAACTTAATTTCGTTGGTAGATAAAAACCACACCAGACTTTGTTTTTCGGGGAAAAAAAAAACGTAACCTTGCCAAACTAAATTTGAAGTTAGGATATCCCAGCACATCTAAACACATGAAAAATTTATGGAAAAGGGAATAATTGAACTATACATGGCAGTCAACAATTATCAGGAAGGCTAACACACTATAATATGTGTGAAAATCCTAACCACGGTAAGAGGGCAGAGAATGAAAGCACGGTGAAAGTTCCGTTTGCTACATTAAAAATAAATAAAAAATGGGGGTGAAATTCCATCTTCCTCAATAGTGAATACAGATTAATAATGAATGCAATTTCTAGTCTTTACGGACAGAAAAAAGGGGCAGTTTTGTGAATCCTTCTCTACAGTAACTGTAGAGAAAGTTGTAAAAAAAAGGAGGGCAAAAAATGCACGTCCCCACACATGCAAATTAGCAAGTCATACATTGGGTTTTACTTTCAGATAGGCATCAGCTGAAAATCTGTACAGGCCACTATTTGTCCATTCAGTACCAATTCAATAAAAAGGCATTAGAACTAAAGAAAACCTGTAAGGTGAAGAGCCTGTCTTCAAACTGCACTTCTTTAGTCAAAAAATCAGCTCCGATCGTCGCCTTGTACTGATTGCTAAACTTCTTGTTTACATATCTATACGAATCGTGTTAAAGGCAAACCCAAAATCCAATAAATAAAAATTACTTCAACTAAACAACAAAAGCATTATATACAAAATTAAAGAATCAAATAATCAAATTCAACATCAAAGCTGCCAAAGGATACTGATTCATCAAAGAAGTCTTCCCCACCCTGCAAATCACAAATCGAACAAACCCTTTTTACTTTACCACAAAAACCAAAGGTAATCTTCATCCTAACAAGAATTAGCAATTTCAATTTCACTGCCCCCCATCCAATTTTAGATTTTAGAAAGAAAAAAAATTACTGAATTCCTCAATTGTACTAAAACACCAAAATTAGGGTTTGAGATCACAGTGCATAAAGTAAGATCCAGAAAGATCTGCCCAATTTCAAAACATAAAACCCTAAAACGCACAAATAATTCAAGCAAAAAGAGAGGGAGACGGAGACGGAGGGACACTGACCCGCTGTCGCCGAGGATGATGACCTTCAAGAGCGTTCTTCTCCGCGACGGCATCGTTTTGAGAGAGAATTTGGTGCGATCTGAGGAGTTGGGATGGTTCTAGATGTTTCTCTCTGTGTCACAGAAGAGAAGAGAAGATGGTCGGAGTGTGCAAGTCTTGTTAGACTTCCCTGGTCATACAAAGCTGGAGCTGACCTGTACTTCTTTGTGAGCGATCGTTTATTTTCATATTTTATTTTTCTATTTTTCGGAATTTTGTTTTAGACAATCTCCAACTTTGGGCTAAAAGCCAAATTACACTCCAAAATTTCCCCCTAAACTCACTCCAACCCAAGGGAAAAATTCGGGCTAAATGCTAAATGCTAAACCAAGGCCAGATTCCCCTCAGAATTTAGTCCAGAAATCGGTATGGGTTCCACCAAACTGAATGAAAATATTTATCGAAATTTAATTTTTTATTTATTAAAAGAAAAATTTGACTTTTAGCCCAGAAACAGTTTTTCTGCTCCAACCCTTTCTAGCCTAAAATTTTAGCCCGAAATTATTAAAGAATAAACTTAGGCTATTTTTGTCACATCCCCGCCCGGGGCGCATCACTTCCCGGGCCCGCTCCACCACCATAGAACGATATTGTCCGCTTTGGGCCCCAACCACGCCCTCACGGTTTTGTTTCTGGAAACTCACGAGCAACTTCCCAGGAGGTCACCCATCCTGAGAGTGCTCTAACCTCCTTCTCGCTTAACTTCGGAGTTCCTACGGAACCCAAAGCCAATGAGCTCCCAAAAGGCCTCGTGCTAGGTAGGGATGAGAATATACATTTAAGGATCACTCCCTTGGGCGATGTGGGATGTCACAATTTTTTTTCTTAAATTAATTTTTTTTTAAAATAAATATGTAGACTATCGTAAATTAATTTTATGAACATTTTAATAAAAAAAATTTAAATTTCGATAAATATTTTCATTCAGTTTGGTGGATCCCACACCGATTTCTGGGCTAAATTCTGGGGGAAATCTGGCCTTGGTTTAGCATTTAGCATTTAGCCCGAATTTTCCCCTTGGGTTGGAGTGAGTTTGGGGGGAAATTTTGGGGGATAATTTGGCTTTTAGCCCAGAATTGGAGATGGTCTTAGGGATTTTAAACTTTTAGCCGGCTTAACTCTGGACTAGTTGTCGTTTTATAACACATTATGTCAAAATCCGCCTTCTCATATTTTGATACAATAAATAAAAAATTCGACTCAAGTTTATTTTAATTGCTCATGCCCTATCCCAACCAGCTCACTAGACAAGTATTGAGTGTGTTTTTGCTTATCATAGTGATAGTGCTCACTGCTTTATTAATTACTGTTAAGATTATTTAAGTGTAGTACATAAATTAAATTAAACTCATCTAATGATAATCAATAAAGTAGTTAGCAACACATCACTTTAACGTGATGAGTCGGTACAACTTTGTCAACTTTCAACTTTCAACTTAAAACTATCATCCACGTCTTATTTTCCCATTACTTTTTCATGAAAATTTTAATGACATATTTATCCTTCTAGAGTGACTTTTAGACCCTGCTTTTCTAACCAAACACCCTCCTCTCTCGCCAAGTATCCATACATGATCCAACGATAAAAAGTGACTTTATTTATAAGTGATTTTAAAATAGTTAAAAGAGTCTTTAAAAAAAAAAATTAAGTTCCAATAGTATTTAAAGTACTTTTTGCAAGTAATATTTGTAATGAGTTTTTTTCATGAAACATTTCATGTGCTTTTCCATGATTAGCTCATATTCTTATTAAAGAGTGGTGCCAGACACATTTATATCAAAAACACTTTTAATAATTTTAAAAGCACTGCAAAAGTCAAAACCAACAAGAGTCATGCCTAGTGACCAGCCATCATTCTGGGCTTTCCAATATTTTGTTAAATGATTTTTAGAAAATGACATTTTGATATCTGATCTTTGAAGCCCATGTGTCTTGTTTTTTTTTTTTTTTTTGAGAGAGAACGCATGTGTATTGTTGCTTCTAGTTTATTTAAAAGGCCTGATTTGGTTGATTAGGTGATATGGTTGATCTGATTCCTCGAAGGAGTGGGGTCGACGGTGAATTTGACAGAGGAGAAAGGAAGGAGGAGGGATTGAAGCTAGGTTCGACGGAGGATGGAGGTTTTGGCAGAGGAGAGGGTTCGACGGAAGAGAGAGGTAGGTGAAAACATTCGTGCTATAATCAACGAAAAGGTCGGAGGAAGGGATAAGTGCATGTTTGACGGAAGAGATGACCCCCAAACTGACCCCCACCATGTCGCTCTCTTTGTCCCCTATTTCTCTCTCTTCCTCCCCCCTCATGTTTCTCTTTCTTAGAGCTTATTTTAGAAGTAAAAGTGGGTGAGGAAATAGTTACTTTTTATGGTTAGTGAAATTATATGTGTGGAGAAAGATGACAAAGCGGTGAGTCTAGCTTTATTCTTTAGAGCAAGTCCACCCCTAAGACTTTGCGCCAGCACTCAGCGCATTTATCCTCTCAAGTGAACAATAATAAACTCCAGTGAACAGTAATAGGCCAAAGCATCTCCACCCCTAAAAAAAATAGCTGGTCAATTTATTAAAATATTATTATTTTTTATTATAAAATAAGGCTGGCACTCAGCCAAAAAACATCCAACTCTATGCACTCGTAACCAACTCCCCAAATCTTCTTCATCTTCTTCTTATCTTCTTCTTCTTATTTTCCAACATCCAACTCTCTGCACTCGTACCCAACCCGCCATGATTTTCCCTTCGTAAAGAAGTAAGAGACCCATCAAAATCCCCTTTCCACCTAAAAAATCCCATCTCTAATCACTAAATTCCACGACTTTTTGGGGAAATGGAATTGGGTTTTTCCCCAAATATCCAAATTATGATTGTTTCCAGTCCAATCTTTCTTGTAGTTGTAACAATCTATATATTTGTAGCAATCCGCGTGGCGCTGTACAGAACTGGGCTGGTTTACATCGTGAAAAAATGGCGGCGGTGGTTCGAGGATTGCTTCCATGTCTACCAATCGTTCAAAGTCCCTGAATACAACGAGAGCATGCAGGATAATCAGCTCTACGGGCGAGTCACCGACTATCTCAACTTGCTCACCTCTGTTTAAGATTCAGAATTCACCAATCTCGTCACCAGGAAAAAACCCAACGAAATTGTTCTCCAGCTCGACCCCAATCAGATCATCGAGGACGATTTCCGCGTGAAAGGCACGCGCCAGGCAAATAGCCTGGCTCCTTGGTAAGTCAATTTTGGACTGGTCCTGAGACCAGCTTGGGCTGGGTGCCAGGCAAGTTGTTGGGCTGGAGTGAATTGACAGAGTGCCAGCCTTATTTTTTAACTGGGTGTTGGGCATTCCACCTTCGGTGGAACTGCTCTTATGGGTATGCTCAATGCTTGGAATGTTTTTGCTGTTAATTTTAGAGAGATTATATTCACACACCCCAAATTACTTCCCTCACACCCTTTTAATTTTTTAATATTTTTTTATCAAGTGTTTGTGGTGGGTAGAAAATATTTAAAAAAATTAAAAATGTGTGGGAGAAGTAATTTGGAGTGTGTGAATATAATCTCTCTAATTTTATTTTCACAATTACTAGATTTTTTTTTTAATTTTAGCCAGTCACTTTCCTCGTCATTCAATGCTACGTGCTATTGAAAATTTTCCTTATTTTTATTTACTTTTGACAAAGAAAAACTTGAACTATTAGTTCAACCAATCTAAATTTTTATAAATAAATTCTCCTTCAGTTGTCCAGGAAAATAAAAATTTCACCTTATTAAAATTTATTGTACTTGCAGAGTCATTTTAATGTTTCACTCTGGTGAGGACTCATTTAACTGTGGCAAAAGTGACGTATTGTATTCTTATGTTGTTCACGTGATAAATATGAATTAAAAAAATGGATAAAAACTTGAAAATGTGATGAGGGGAGATAATTAGCAATTTATAAAAATTAATAGAGGTAATTGGTTAAAATAAAAGTCTAGGGTGGAAATTGACAATTGCTTACAAAACTCCAAAGTTAAATCCCGCATAAAATACTTTGTTTTAATGACTATATAGTCTATATTGGTGCATATTCAATTTTAGTGACAGTTTTTTTAGTGCGCCGTCACAAAGCCACATAGTATTACTAATTATTTTATAATATTAACATGTGAATGTGGTAAGTATTACCGTGCCTTATGCAATAGATCCATCAAAAACATTGAGGTCTAACAGATATGGTTTGACAAAAGCATTTCAAAGGTGTTTCCGACCCACATGCAAGCGACCAAGTCCCTAACAAACTTTTGTTTAAGATTCACTAGAGATGGACACACAATTCAGACCGATAAGGAAGCCCCACTTGGTGACACATTGTGACTATTAAAATCCTCTGACTCAGAATGAGGCAAGGTGAAAGAACAAATGGAAACAAAGTTATGCTCAACTTTTCACAACAACACTTAGATTAATCTTTTCAAATTATGAACATTAGGATTTTGACAAAATGGAACCTTCCTCACTACTAATAGTTATTTTGGCACCACCATTGTAAAGTGCAACTTAAATCAGGATATTAATGTTTGTTGTCATATGGTGAATTGCATTTATGTCGATTACCCAAGTATTAGCAGTTGAAAAACAATGAATATTAGGCGAAAATTTTGAGACATTTTTAGCAGCATTAACACCCCATTAGAACTGTGAGCAGCCATTCCAGCAAGAGATGTAGGTGGAGCAGAACACTGGTATGAGTAGTTATATATGTGGTAACGTTCTAGAATAATGTGACCTTTCTTTCCAAATATTCGACAAACCACAGCTACCAAGAGAATGACTTCCATTTTCATAAAAACAAGTTGGTGTTGTATGGCCCCCTTTGGAACATATCTTACATTCAAAAGATACTGGAGATTTGTAGTTGGTATTACCATTCCATCTGCTTCCTTGTTTGGCTCCTTTACCAGAAAAAGAACTACTAGACCCACCAAAATCAGTTTTCAAAATTTAAATAAGACCTTGAATTATTATTGTTCTCAGAGAACCTTTTATTGTTGAAATTAGCCATTTGTTGTGAATGGAAAGCCTTACAACCAGTGCTAACAAAACCAAATCCACCATTGAAACCATTCTGATAGCCATTGTCACCTTGAAATCTCTGTGAATTTGAATTTTCCCCTTGCTCATAGCCTTGACATCCACCTTGAAATCTTTGAAGACTTACCCATTTACATAGCAAACATTGAGCTAGTCAAACTATTCATTAATGAAATTGTGTTCCAAGAAGCTGTGCACGAAGTTCATTAATGAAATTGGTGCATCTCTTACAAAGATAACAGTTATGATCATTTCAAACTCTCTAGGTAATCCAGATCAGTGTCAACAAGAATTTGTCTACAAACTCGGCTTCTTTCTGAGCACTGTAAAATTCAGTCTTTAGTCGATTCAGTCGAACTATTGAGATCGATACAAACCTCTCTCGTAACAGTTCCAAGCTTCTTAAGAAGTCTTGCACCCAATGACACGATACATTGCTTCATTCAAGAGTCTAGCGATCAACAAACTCAACAAACCAAGTATTTTTTAACTCATGCTTTCTATATAAGCAGCAGTGATCTCTCTAGTTATTCCAGAATCGGGACTAATGTACTAGTTTGGTGGACTTTGTGACTCACCATTAAAGAAATAAAAATGATTATAACCTCTAAGCGTCCATCTCTCGCTTCTCCACCTCAAAATCCTCCACACCCTCCCTCATCGGATTCGGCGAATCATCACAAGAGGATCCAGAGGACTTCTTCCTCTCTACAACAGTGCGCGGTCCACTCTCTGCAACAACGCCTTCACCGAATCCAACTTCAACAGCAAGTTCATTAGTGTCTCGTTCACCCGCTCAGCCACTCCTTCGAAATCTCATCGACCTCGACTCTGATGGCCGCGATTAGATTGAATTAAAAAGGGGTAGGGAAGGCAAAGTCGGGGTCAGGTCCAAGGGCGTGGTCACAAACTTGATTAAAACGGTTTAGCACATAAAATAAAAAGAATAAAAAAGTTCAATAGTTGGGGAAGATAGAGTTAGAGACGAGGACTTCTCACAAACACAAAGTATGAAAAATAAAAGAATAATTTTTATATTAAAAATAAAAAAATAATTAGAACATAAAATAGATTATAGAAAACTTCATTTTAATCCTTGGCAAAGATTACTTTTTTATTAAAACCATGAGTAAGATCAAAATCTAATTTTAGTCCCTTGATAACCTCATTTATTAATTATATTTTGATTTTTTTTAATTATTTATCTTTTTATTTCTAATTTTTAATGTATTAATTTATTTTATTATAATTTTTATTTTCATTTTATTCATTGTAATATATTTTTGTTGTGAACATTTAGATAAACTAATTTTTTTTATACAATATATTTCAATGTACTGTAACTTCTTCATTTAGGTATATTAAATTCATTATAATACATTTCGGTGCATACATTTAGGTACACACATTTTGTTACTAAGATTTCGGTGCATACATTTCGGTGCACACATTTCGGTACACACATTTTGGTGCATACATTTAAGTACATACATTTTGGTACTAACATTTCGGTACACACATTTAGGTACATTAATTTAATATTAATACATTTCAGTGCATATATTTAGATACATACATTTCAGTGCATATATTTAGATACACACATTTCGGTGCATATATTTAGGTACACACATTTCGGTGCATATATTTAGGTACACACATTTAGGTGCATACATTTCAGTACACACATTTAGGTACATTAATTTAATATTAATACATTTCGGTGCATATATTTAGGTACGTACATTTTGGTACTAACATTTAAATATATTAGTTCAATATAATATATTTCGGTACACACATTTAGGTACATTAATTGAGTCTTTCAAGTTTGAAGAATGTTAAATAAAATTAATAAATTAAAAAACTCTTTTTTGGTCAAAAAAATAAATTAAAATTTGTGTATTAATAAATTTAAATATTTAATGGGAGATATTAAATAAAATGCACATTAATTATTTTGAATTAAGGACACATTAAGGACTAAAAATCAATATTCAATCTAACACCAAGTTTTTTTAAAATTTTAATCTTATTGAAGGATTAAAGTTTAAAAACCCCAATAGATTATTTAATAAAGGGTATTTTAGTAATGACATTAATTTTCATTCTGATTCATGTGAGTTAGTAAACTGGTTATATAGTTCAACAACATTCATACTCTTTTTTTTTTCTTTTCTGGCAAGTCACGGTTATTCACCCCTTCCGTAGGCGGGAAGACTCACAGAGGCATTTCAGTCTTCCTCTGACCACAAGTCTGACTTAAAATTGACTAGTCTTCATACCACTAATGACTCATTTACTAATCTCTAATTAGATTGGGAGGAATTAAATTGAGGAGGAATTGGAATGAGATGGAATCATCAAAATCACATTCTTGTTGAAGTTGTTTACTAAAAATGTATGGAATGTGATTTGATTTTAGACATTTTTAGTAAACAACTTCATCAAGAATGTGATTCTGATGATTCCATCTCATTTCAATTCATCCTTGATCGGACCATATTTATACATATTTTTATATCAAATTCACTCGTCTTTTCTTAGTTAGTTCGTTATATTTTGAGCTATTTACGTTATTTTTATGTTTTATAAATGTTTCAAGAAAAGAAAATAAAAATAGAATAAGTGAAGTGTTAAGTAATATTTTCGTCTAAACTTTCTTACTTGTTGAATAAAACTTATTATTTGGAAAATAATATATTTATATATTTATAATATATTTATATATATTTATATATATATATATATATATATATATTTATTTATTTATATATAATTTTATATCTTAATTTATGTGTTTGTGTGTTATAGCTGGCAATAATGAGAAGCCTCAGTGGAAGTTATGATGAAAGGCACGGACAGGAGTGGAAAGATGAGGAGGGCAACACATGCTTCAGCCTGGAGATAAGGGGGAGCATCATTAGGAGAGCCCGGGGAGAATTATTAAGAAAGAAAGGGAGAGCCTCGGGTTGGACTCGGACAGAAAAATAGAAAAAAAAAAATAAGGCAGCAAAGCTGCCATTAAGAATCGCAAAGGGGGCTACTCGGAGGGGGGGTCTTGAAAGCTGCCATAGGCAGCCAATAGAAAGAAAAGGAGGTCAGCTGCCAATTGGGCAGCTGAGAAACAAAAATCAGAAAGGAAAGTCTAGGAGAGAAGAAGGCAGCGAGGCTGCCTAGTGTGCAGCGAGAAAACAGAGGGAGTTGTGAGGAAAGCAGCTGCCTCGGGCAGCTGGCGTGAAGTCAGAGGGAAGAACAGAGTGCAGCTGGCAGCACCGAGAGCTGCCAAGGGGCAGCGTCCCAATCAGGAACAGAGAGGAAGAAATCACAAGGCAGTGTTGACAAAGGAGGGCAGCGCCCATTTGGCTGCCACCAAGGCACACGGCACAGAAAACAGAAACGCTGCTTTGGCAGCGTGAGGGGACAGCTCACCGAGAGGGGGATTTAGCATGAAGCAACACAGTGCACAAGCACAGAAAATCCTAATTCCTCAGTTTTGGTTTAATCCTCCAACTCAAATGTTTTTATTTCTGTTTTTAATTTATAATAATGTGTAATTAATTTTGTTTTGGCTAGAGGATAATTCGAAACCATGATTATATTTGTAATTTGAATTGGTAATTTCAGTTGTGATTTCTGAGTTGTGATTTAATTTGCTTAACTGCTTGATTTATAACTTATTTATGTTTGTCGATTAAGAATGCATACTTAATTTACATGCATGAATTTGATGCTAGAATATAAGTGAATTTCACCTAATCGTTATGAACTTATATTCATGAGTAGTGAAGGTTGCTAGTCACAATCGCGTTAAGTAAATTCTTGGCAGGAGTATCATGCTTTTCATAGTTACGAATGCCTCGTCAGTATTTATAGTTTTCACAAAGTTTAATGATCTTTGATTGTATCTCTATTGTGCTTTTCACGTAGGGGACTTTTAGAGAATGTGTTAAATTGTTGTATGCTGTTCATCCAATTTAATAACATAAGGAAAACTTGAAGATTAAAAAAGTGCTGTTCACGGTTAATCTGGAGTATTGAAATTTACAATTTATTGAAAGAACAACTGAAAATCAATTTAGGTTGCTTATGTGTCATGTGTGGAGAAAAACCCTCTAGCCAATCCGTCGTCTATCCGTTTACTTTAATTTTATGTTTTTGTCAATTTTATAATTTATTTAAGTTTAATTTACGTTTCATCCAAACCAAACCCCCCCATTATTATATTATATTATTTAGTTAATTTTTATTAGTTTTTATCTTTTAATTTAATTTCCGTCTAATTAATTTCCTAGTTTTTATTTTAAATTGTTTTCATTATTTTGAGTCATTTTTAGTGTGTTTTGAATTTTTAGCTTAGTTTATATTTTCTAGAGTCTTGAGTTGTTTTGAGTCTTTTGATTTGTTTTAGCTCATTTGTTAGTTTTATTTTGAGTTATTTTAGTTAAGTGTTTTTATTTTAGTTTAGTGTTTTAAACTTTGTTTTTTACGTTTTTAAATTATTTTAGAGGTTTTAGCAAGCCCTCCTAATCCCCGGCCTAGAACGATACCCTACTTACATCTATACTACATCTGTCAAAAAGAGGGTTAAATTTGTGCGGTTTAAAATCCCGCATCAATATTTGGCGCCGTTGCCGGGGATTAGCAACTTTGCTAATCCCTTTATTTTTGTTTGCCTTTATTTTTTGTTTGTGTTTATTTTATTTTATTTTTTTTTTTTTTTTTTTATTTTTATTTTTTTTGTGTTTGTTTGTGTTTTTATTTATATTTATGTTTGTGTATTCATTTGTGTTTGTGTATTTTACTTTTGGTATTTGATTTATTTTTCGTTCTTTAAATTTTAGGTTCAAATGGAGCGAGACATGGCACTTGCATCCATTCAAGCTCAATTGGCGAATCTCACGTCTCAGTTGACTCAGAATGCCGAAAGGGCCACAATGCCAAGTGTCCCTACATTTGGTGCATCGTATGAGCAAGGATATCAAAATCATCAATGTCCCCAATTTTCTGCATATGACGATAATTGGGGATATCAAGGCCACAGCCAATCAAGGGGCAACATGTATTCCAACGCTTGCAATTCGAATTGGAGGGACTATTCAAATCAAATGTGGGATGAACCTCAACATTTTCAACAAAGTGGATGTTGGCAGCAAGACGAGTTCTATTCCAGACCTATGCAGCCACCACAGCATCCCCCACAACAATTCCAATCGAATCAAAGTATGCCTATAGATTATAATGAAATTCTTAATGAATTAAACTCTTTGGTGCAGGGGTCACAAAATCAAGCTAAGGAGACTCACCAAGGAGAATATTTGCAGCCGTATGAGGAATTCTATCAATGGCCATGTGCACCACCACAACCTCCCCCACAACCATTCCAATCAAATTCAAGTATGTCCAGGGATAATGATCAAATTTTTCAATTACTAACCTCTTTGGTGCAGGACCAACAAAATCAAGACAAAATAATGGATAACTTGAAGAATCAAATGGGAGAGATGGTGGAATCCATGGCACAGATTCAAGAACAACGTGAACTCTCCAATTCAAACATTGCAAATTCAAGGGGAGAAGTTGAACTTGATGAACCCATCACTTTGGAAAGTGATATGGAGGATGAAGATATCCTAGAACCATCCATACACAGCCCAAACTTGGACGAATCGCCGCTGCAAGCAGAAGATGAGGAGGACGACTTGGGCAGTTTAGACGAATTCTTGTCTCAAACCCCTCAAGTCCCTATGTCGTCCAACTATGGTGAGGTTGTTCCAAGTTCAATTCATTCTGATATTTTTCCACCGAATGTTCTTTTTCCTTGCAGAATTTTAATTCCAAATTTCGAAGATAGTGAAAAAGACATTGTGGACGCTCTTCCAATGGTTCAAGATATCGAAGTGGTTGGGCAATATCAAGAATTCATCAAAGAGGCCGAGCAAGCAACAAAGGCCCATGAAATTGAGTTTGATGACACGGGACAAGCCACAACAATCATAATAAATTTGGCCAAGTTCAAAGTCCCCGAAATATCCAAAAATGTGGTTTTTGTTATTGATTTTGAGTCGGAGAAAGATAGTAAGCCATCTTCTCCATTTTTAATTTTCATTTTATTTTATACTAACATGTCTCTAATTTTGATGATTCAGGCACCCAACTTAGAATTCAGACCATTGCCGAATCATTTCAAATATCACCTCCCGTTAAAAGATAAATTTCATGCTTTGGAGCCGAGGGGAGGATAAGGAAAGATTCGTCCGGCTAAAGACGTTAAAGCAAGCGCTTCTTGGGAGGCAACCCAAGCAACCAGATTTGCTTTTCTTAACCCTTCTTTTTATTGCCTTTACTTTCATTTTTGTTTTGTTTCGTTAGTTGTTTTATTTGGTTGATTTTTATTTAGTTTGTGTTTAAATAAATTTATGGCTATGTTTATTTTAAGTGCGGATAAACAAAGTCTGTTTGCATTAATTTACATAATTTGCATTACATATTTTAATTTGCTTAAAATAAACCCTGAAAAAAAAAATTAAAATTTACATTAATTTACATATTTTGATTTACATTTATTTTATTTTGCTTAAAATAAACTTAAAAAAAAAAAATATAAACATTCATATAAACCTAAAAAAAAAAAAAAAAAAAAAAAAAAAAAAAAAAAAATTAAATTAAATTACAATAATACGAAAAACTAATAGCAATCATTGGTTTTGGTTAGGTGGCGCCTCAGAGGTCGATGGAGCTCCGGGAAGACGAAGTGCTAGAGTTGGGATCTCCGGAGCCGGAACGCTTGGTGCTGCTCCAGAGGACGAAGGCAGCATAAACCGCGGGAGTAACGCCATGAACCGCTCATGATCACTCTGGATTCGACCGTCCGACTCCTGCAGCTGGTCCAGCTTCCTCTTCATGCTGGTCGAGTAGCTAGTTGCGAGCATGTGCAACTCCTTGTTCTCGTGCCTGAGTCCTCTGACTTCTTGCCGAAGACTGACCACCTCCGCCATTAGCGACTCCACCTGACGAGATCTTGCAAGCAGGCGCTGACCCATGTTCGAAACTGAGCCTGCACACTGGACACTGAGAGCCAGTGAGTCCTGAACAGCCAGCTCGTCTGACCGCATAGACAGCAACCTAGTGTCTCTGGGAGTAAGAAGGTTTCTTGCAACCACCGTTGCGGTTATATCGTTCCTCATCATTGTGTCCCCGACTGTAAGAGGACCATTGGGGGATATGAAGGATGGATTCCAAATGTTGTTTGGAGAAGACGAGTCATCGTCTTCCCCGACATTCAAGTTTAGGCGACGGTCGGAAGGGCAAGACATTTTTAGAGGGGGTTGAGGAAGAAAATAGTTCGGAAAAATTAAGATTGCTGAAGCGGAAGAAGAGATCGGAAAGATTAAAAGTGCAGAAGTGCAAGAAGAGAGCGGAAGGATTTTGAGTGTTTACAGAAGGGAGTATTTTCAGAAGGAAGTGTTTGAGGGAGTTCAAGTGTGAGATGGAGCAGAATTAGCGCCTCTATAAAAAGAAGCAAATCAAAGAGAGGCGCTCCTCTGAGGTTGAAGACGCGTCATCGCACAAATCGAAGGCCGACGCTCCTTTCTCAAAAGAGCCGTTTCCTTTCTCAAAAGCTGGGCTTGACTCAGCAATCACGTGGCATCACGAGGGCTCGGTTTGTCCGGATGTGTCGTCACTCATGACGTGCAGCGTGGAGCGTTGCGAAAACCACGAGCCGCACCCGGTTTTGAACCCCGGTTTTCAAAAGATCATCATTCCAATTTGTCGTCACTCGTCGCCTGCACCGTCAGCCTCGCGGAAATTACGGACGCGTTGTCAGAAAGCGCGTAACGGGCACTGTTCATCATCCACCGGCTGCCGACAAATAGTGAGGGAACAGTTCCGGTTGTGAAGGAAAATTTCTATAAAGTCGACCTTCGCCTTCCACATCAAAGGCACACCTTCACAACCTCTCAACCTCTCAACCTCTCAACCTCTCTTCATCTCCGATAATGTCTTCCCAAAGAAAGCTTTCGAGTTATTCAGTGTTCTTCATCCCTTGGATCACCCCAGAAAACAAACCTTCCAGAGCAAAAGTATTTCATATTAAAAAGGTTAAAAGCAAAAGTATCTCATATTATGCTTTCTCCTCTCCTTCATCTGAGGAACGTGGAGAAAGTGAGATCCTGATTGCTTACCTAGTCTTGCTCTCGAGTACTCATCTCAGACCCCTCCCAGCCCACTTCAAAAATAAACCTGTGTTGAGGTACTTCTTCAAAAACAAAAGTACCTCACAGACGAAGCAGGAGGAGTCTGAGGTGCACCCAAGAGCAGATGAGTCTGGGTTGATCCAAGAGTTCAAGAAGATGCCACACCTGCGTGGAGACCGGACTACTTGAAGCATGTGGAGACACGTGCTGATTCATCCTCAACTAAGCTGAGGAGCACTTGCAAGAAAGGAGGCCCATCCAGTTCAAGATGAAAGCTGTGGAAAATCAACAGTCATGACCAATGACCGCCTATTAGTTCTTTTCATTATCTTTTATTTTCATTTTCAATTTTCGTTTGCATTTTCTATATTTTCTTGCGTGCTTAACTGATTTATTTCTTTTCTTTGCAGGAACGTTTGGTTATTTTCTCCCTTGAAGTTGATTGCAAAATTTACGCTTGGGGGTCATCGCTTGGTTTTCTGCAAATTAGAGAAGTTTTCAGTCCCTTTTTTTTATTTTGTTTCGTATTATTTATTCATTTTATTTTTATTTGCATATTTTTGTTTTATGACATTGGGGACAATGTCTAGTTTAAGTGTGGGGGTATCAAGTATAAAAAAAATGACCAAATTGAAATTTTTTGTACCTTCGACTTTGAACTGGTTTCATTTGTTTCCATGTTATTGCTTTTTGTTTTCTTAATTAGCTTTGTGTTTTACTTAATTTTTCTTGAAAAATTTAAAAAATCCAAAAATATTGTTTTATTTTCCTTATTGTTTTGAATTAGATTTTTATTAGTTTCCCGACCCAATGATATAACTGGATGAAATTTGAACCATGATTATCAAGAACTTAGTTAACATGTGTTATGTGAAATTCCTTATTCTCTTGTTAGTATTGTACATGTTTGATCATCTTTGAAAATCCGAATGCACATAGCCTTGTTGATGTGAAATTAAAGCATGACTTAAAGCTTCATATGTGAATTTAGTGACCATATACATCCTATGTGAGGTTTTGAGCCTATTGAAAGTGTGTGCATTTTTCATACACTCCCATTCTTTTATGTGTGATGAACTTATGTGAAATGCATCTCTAGAACTTGCGTAACGATCTTTCGAAATATTTGTCATTGATTGCATGAACTTGAAAATGATAGAGGCATTAGGTTTACCACCATGGCCCAAATAAGCATGTTTTCCCAAAGAAAAAAATGATATCATTAGATTGCCAATTTGAGCCGTTTTGTTGAGCCTTTTTATTTCTTATCACCAGATATGTCTACCCTTACACCTCAAGCATGTTTCCTTACCCTTTCCAAGCGAGCAATTTGAGACTGTCTTTTGAGAAATGTTTGTGAAGTACTTGGAAGGTTTGGCAAAAGAATAAGTGTGGGGGTATTTCATGTTTGTATTATTTAAAAATAAAAAAAAAAGAGAAAAGAGAAGAAAATAAAAAGAAAAAAAAAAGTTTCTAAAGTTTCAGTTTAAGGGTGTGATGAGAGGTGTTAGAAGAATTGTTGGAGAACTTGAGTTCTTATAAATCTCAACAAAAGAATTGCTTGCAATATAGCTTGAAACTTGTGTTTTCCTATTCTTTCGTTTCAATAGCCCTATCCCTAAGCCTCATTACATCCAATAAAAGTCCTCTTGATTTAAGTTTTGCAATTATGATTGTGGAGAAGTGATTTTTATGCAAGCTTATGGTAGAACTCTCACATTTGTTTCTTTGAGCGAAACACATTAAAACTAAACACATGTGTGATTGAGTGCATATCCGTGAGAAGGTTGCTGGTTTGCATATGATGATTTAAAAAAAAAAAAAAAACTTGAAATTGCATTAACATGGCTATCTCACACACTACACTTCAAGGATGATTTAAAGATTACAGCTAATATTTGAATAAGGAAGATGAACTTGGATTAGCTTATTTGGTGCTAGCTATGGTTCTTGATGATTTGTGTTCTCGAATGAAATTCTCTGAGGGTCAAATAAGGGGAAGCTAATATTTTTCATGTTATTACTTTTTCTGTTTCCTGTGTTTTGCTCGAGGACTAGCAAAAGCTAAGTGTGGGGGTATTTGATCGGACCATATTTATACATATTTTTATATCAAATTCACTCGTCTTTTCTTAGTTAGTTCGTTATATTTTGAGCTATTTACGTTATTTTTATGTTTTATAAATGTTTCAAGAAAAGAAAATAAAAATAGAATAAGTGAAGTGTTAAGTAATATTTTCGTCTAAACTTTCTTACTTGTTGAATAAAACTTATTATTTGGAAAATAATATATTTATATATTTATAATATATTTATATATATTTATATATATATATATATATATATTTATTTATTTATATATAATTTTATATCTTAATTTATGTGTTTGTGTGTTATAGCTGGCAATAATGAGAAGCCTCAGTGGAAGTTATGATGAAAGGCACGGACAGGAGTGGAAAGATGAGGAGGGCAACACATGCTTCAGCCTGGAGATAAGGGGGAGCATCATTAGGAGAGCCCGGGGAGAATTATTAAGAAAGAAAGGGAGAGCCTCGGGTTGGACTCGGACAGAAAAATAGAAAAAAAAAAATAAGGCAGCAAAGCTGCCATTAAGAATCGCAAAGGGGGCTACTCGGAGGGGGGGTCTTGAAAGCTGCCATAGGCAGCCAATAGAAAGAAAAGGAGGTCAGCTGCCAATTGGGCAGCTGAGAAACAAAAATCAGAAAGGAAAGTCTAGGAGAGAAGAAGGCAGCGAGGCTGCCTAGTGTGCAGCGAGAAAACAGAGGGAGTTGTGAGGAAAGCAGCTGCCTCGGGCAGCTGGCGTGAAGTCAGAGGGAAGAACAGAGTGCAGCTGGCAGCACCGAGAGCTGCCAATGGGCAGCGTCCCAATCAGGAACAGAGAGGAAGAAATCACAAGGCAGTGTTGACAAAGGAGGGCAGCGCCCATTTGGCTGCCACCAAGGCACACGGCACAGAAAACAGAAACGCTGCTTTGGCAGCGTGAGGGGACAGCTCACCGAGATGGGGATTTAGCATGAAGCAACACAGTGCACAAGCACAGAAAATCCTAATTCCTCAGTTTTGGTTTAATCCTCCAACTCAAATGTTTTTATTTCTGTTTTTAATTTATAATAATGTGTAATTAATTTTGTTTTGGCTAGAGGATAATTCGAAACCATGATTATATTTGTAATTTGAATTGGTAATTTCAGTTGTGATTTCTGAGTTGTGATTTAATTTGCTTAACTGCTTGATTTATAACTTATTTATGTTTGTCGATTAAGAATGCATACTTAATTTACATGCATGAATTTGATGCTAGAATATAAGTGAATTTCACCTAATCGTTATGAACTTATATTCATGAGTAGTGAAGGTTGCTAGTCACAATCGCGTTAAGTAAATTCTTGGCAGGAGTATCATGCTTTTCATAGTTACGAATGCCTCGTCAGTATTTATAGTTTTCACAAAGTTTAATGATCTTTGATTGTATCTCTATTGTGCTTTTCACGTAGGGGACTTTTAGAGAATGTGTTAAATTGTTGTATGCTGTTCATCCAATTTAATAACATAAGGAAAACTTGAAGATTAAAAAAGTGCTGTTCACGGTTAATCTGGAGTATTGAAATTTACAATTTATTGAAAGAACAACTGAAAATCAATTTAGGTTGCTTATGTGTCATGTGTGGAGAAAAACCCTCTAGCCAATCCGTCGTCTATCCGTTTACTTTAATTTTATGTTTTTGTCAATTTTATAATTTATTTAAGTTTAATTTACGTTTCATCCAAACCAAACCCCCCCATTATTATATTATATTATTTAGTTAATTTTTATTAGTTTTTATCTTTTAATTTAATTTCCGTCTAATTAATTTCCTAGTTTTTATTTTAAATTGTTTTCATTATTTTGAGTCATTTTTAGTGTGTTTTGAATTTTTAGCTTAGTTTATATTTTCTAGAGTCTTGAGTTGTTTTGAGTCTTTTGATTTGTTTTAGCTCATTTGTTAGTTTTATTTTGAGTTATTTTAGTTAAGTGTTTTTATTTTAGTTTAGTGTTTTAAACTTTGTTTTTTACGTTTTTAAATTATTTTAGAGGTTTTAGCAAGCCCTCCTAATCCCCGGCCTAGAACGATACCCTACTTACATCTATACTACATCTGTCAAAAAGAGGGTTAAATTTGTGCGGTTTAAAATCCCGCATCAATCCTCAATCCAATTCCTCACAATCTGATTACAGATTAGTAAATGAGCCATTAGTGATATGAAGACTAGTCAATTTTAAGTGTGGAATTTTATCTTAAAAGGTAGTAATTTGCAATGAGATCCCTATTTTCAGGTGTAGACTATTGTGTACTTTGAAGTGGAACTACTTTTCAAATTTTTTTTTATTTGTATTGAGCCAACTTGCACCAACATCCAAGCCAAGGGGCCATCATTTACAACAAGTTCATGTTTGAACCCCTTGCTCCACCTAGTATTCCACCTCTAGGATGTCATTAAACCATGCTCCACTAGAAACTTAGTATTCTACCCTTAAGACCACTAGATTGATCCACCGTTTTATACTGACCAAGAATTTGCTTGAGTTTACATTGAGCATTAGAGTCTTCTTAACCATGTGTTTTCCACACTTTGAGCCTGTGTGCCTAAGCCAAAACCAAGATTTGATACCAAATGTCATGTACTAAAGTTGAACCATACATGATATTGTACACTTTTAACTTAACCACCTATTATAAATAGACTAGATATGGAGTTATATTTCAAAAGGCATCAATTACCACCTATTAAAATAATTTTTACTTGTCTTACTAGTCTTAATGTGTAATACTGCTAATTTTCTATTAATGTGAAATACTGTAATTTTCTACTAAATAAAAATTTCTAGCATAATTTAATAATTTTAAAATGTTTGAAGTCACTTTTTATCTCCAATTTTTTGGAAAATTATATAACTTTATTGTGACCAATAGCACTACTCTTGAAATCCTTCTTAGTTTGTATCGAGCTAACTCACATAAAAATATGAATATTAATCTACCTATAATGTTTTACCACTGTAAATAATAATAACAACAAAAATGTACCTAATCAATCAATGGGTTGTTTCCCTTTTCCACTTAGGAATAAAAAATGTAAATTAAGACAAAAAAAATGAAATTATTCCTAGTAAACCCTGATGGATTTTGAATTTAGATCTAAGCTTGCAACTCGTAATGGTGAAACAATTTTGTTGTATAACGAAAATAAGAAACTTTATCATGTAAGTTATCCTTTAATATATATATATATATATATATATATATATAACTGATCATATTCCGAATTACTTGAAAAAAAAAATTAAAAAAAAAATCATACCAACTTTCTACTAGCTAGTTTGTCATCTAGTTTAGGGGTGGTTCGGTATGGGATCCCATACCGAAACCCTTGTCCCGATTCCCGAACCGAAATTTTCGGGAATCCCAATTTCAATACCAATCTCAAACCAAATTTTCGGGAATCCCAATTTTTGGGAATCCCGAAATAGTTTCGGGATTTCGGGACAAATCGGGAATCCCGAAATGGTTTTGGGCTTTTGGGCTTTTGGACTAAAATTTGACATATTATGCTTTTGGGCTAAAATTCAACATTTTATATTGAAAAATTGACATATAGCTAGGCCCAATCTGCCAAATTAGAAGTATATGTACATTACATCTCGGATTTAATCCATATAGGATGTTTATACAGTCATTCATAACGGTAAATATGGAAAAGCTGGACAAGGCTAGAAAGGAGATGAATCCTACTCGTTAAGGCAAACAGAATTACCTTGTCCTTGATGTCCTTGTGGCATTGGTTTGTGCACCTTCTCTGTTAACAATAACACACCAACAAAACAACATTTGATATATCATCAGTAATGCTGTCTGCCTAATACCCCAAGTAATTCTCATAAAAAGACAAAAAAAATTTATCTTGCTTAAACTTTGATCAACATTGGTAAATATGGGTCGCTAATGTGACATCCATTTTATTAATAATGGCTTCCTACTAGAAGAGAATAACCTCCACATATGCTAAGAACCGTCCCGTTCACAACAAAAAAAAGGTAAGGAAGAATGGACTCTTTCACTCAATCCTTGAACTGGTTAGACATGCATGAATAGATGGACGACATAGATTAATTTGAAACAATCCAATGATTCAAATTAACCCTAACTATAATTAAAAAATATATATATATATTATTATCTATGTAAATAAATAAATATATATATATATATATATATATTTAATAATAATTAAAAATATATATTTTCGGTTCGGTATGGGAATACTGAAATATTGGAAAGACAATCTCGATTCCCATACCGAAATTTCGGTATTTTTTCGGTATGGAAATACCAAAATTTTGGGAAAATTGGTTTGGGACATTTTTGGTTTGGGATCGGTATTTTTTTGGTTTGGTTTGGGAATTTTGAGAATTTTTTCCACCCCTAATCTAGATGCACAACAAGGTGGGGTGGGATTAATAAATGGGGCTTTTAGATTTTAGGATATAGATAAGATTACTTTTAGATTATAACCTGTATGGTTTTCTCTATCTAATTTAAATCTCTATTTTAAAATCTTAACAGATTGTCATATTTAATTGCCTCTATCACGTATACTATTTACAAACTTGCTATCCACATTTTCCTATTTAATTCATAATTATGACTAAAAATTGGAAATTGACTTCCATACTCAAATCACCCATTAATACACTTAAATCAAAATTCTAAAATTTTAAAGTTTTTGGAAAGTACTAATAGGTACAAGAAAATAAATGAAATTTTTTTATATTGATTAATTGTGAATATAAACATGAAAGAAATGGAAAAAATACATTACAAAAGAAAAGCAAAACATCATCACCAACACAATTCCCATCTCCATAAGAAAAGCAGAAGAACACCCATAAAAATTATAAGTACATTAACAAAGTGCTATACATGGGTACAGAAGTATAAGTGCATAAGCATAGGTGCAGAAGTATAAGTTCACAAGCATAGATACGGAAGTATAAGTACATAAGCATAGGTTCGGAAGTATAAGTACACATGCATAGGTACAGAAGTATAAGGGCATAAACATAGGTACACAATTTTGGTATGCAAACTTTACTCCATGTATCTTCATATAAGTACACAAATCATAGATTTAAAAATACGTACTTGTCAATCTCCATAGATAAAAAATTATCATACACGAATAAACACAATCTATAGGTATACACAAATAAACACAATTCGTAAGTAAAAAAATTCATGAGAATATACAATTGAGAAAGAAAAGATAATATAAAGGAGCAGCGTGTATGTAAGTTAGACATGTTGCTCTTCATAAATGAGACTTGATTCTCATTGTGCAACTCTTATAGACATTTAGTAAAAATATTTTTTTTATTGATTTTAAAATAAACATGAAAGCTCAAAGGCCTAATAGTCAATACTTATTGGCTAAATCATAGGAAAAGGGTGATTTAGGAACAAACAAAAATAATTCTTTTAATTAATTGACTCTTCAACTCTTATATAGATAGTTGCTAAGTTGAATATAAAGTCAAAGGATCCAACTTGAATATTAGATCTTACACTCGGTTTTTTTTTTTTTTTAATTTGACCTTGTGAAAGGATGTTAATCTAGTTTTCTATTAATAAATCCCACATTCAAACTCTCATGTGTTAGACTATGTGATCAATTGAGACTTGAGGTCCACAATATTTCAAGGAAAGACAAGAGACCATCCGACTCGAAGGGATGAAACAATTTTTGTTTTTCTAATAACTAATTTAGGATTAACAATATCTGTTAATGTGGACGTGTGTTGTTAAAATAGATTAGGAGACAGAGAGGAGGACATGGTCAATGAGGGACAACAACTTGAACTTCCTTAGGCCAGTTTTTTACCAACGAATTAAAAGTGCATATCAAAAATAGCAAATAGGAGAAATATTTGCAAAAAAATAGAAGTTGGGTGGAGAAATCTTCCTCATTTGTCGGAGGAACATTTGTTTCCTCGAATTATTATCATACCACATGTTTTCCTCTCCCTCTGAGAATCCTCCCCGGTTGCATGCCCTCCTCCTTTAGGTACAGTCTCCTTCCCTATCTCTGTGTCTCTCTCACACGCAACCCTATGCACGAAGTTAATTAACTAGGTACACCATGCAAACAACAACATAATTACGTGCGTGCGTGCATGCATGCATTGAATAACCTTTTTTTAATTTGATTGAATAACTTAGCAGGTTCGGTATTGTTCATTGCAGATGGCATGCATGCATGATCCGAACACTTTTTCCTGTTGTATTGGATTGGTTTGTTTTTCAAATCGTGACTAAATTTTGTTTGCATGTTTATACGTTTGACTAATGTTAGGAATAGGGGTCATCAACAGGCTCACCTAACGAAGGAGCGGGGGTTTCTCCGGCACAGACCCACGGTAATATTGGTCGGAAACTCCTCCCAAAATGGGGTCCTCTGACGATCAGAACTCGTCATCAGATTCTCCACCGTCTGACTCTTCATCATCTTCATCGACAACTCCCCCATCATCCTCGTCTTCATCATCATCGCCATCGTCGTCATCGTCGTCGTCATCCCCCTCTCCACCATCGTCAGATTCAGGTAATTCGGATTCAGGTTCAGGTTCAGGTTCATCACCCCCTCCAAAGGGCTCATCGTCTTCAGGTGACTCATCCTCCTCAGGTGACTCATCGTCATCAAACGGCTCGCCGCCACCGTCCAATAATTCGAACAACTCATCGCCTCCCTCCGACAGCAACTCGTCCAACAATCCAAACAACTCGGGTAACTCATCGTCTTCCAACAGCTCAAACAACTCGGGTAACTCATCAGATAATTCATCGTCTTCCAACAACTCGAAAAACTCGCCACCTTCCAACGACTCGAATAACTCGCCGCCTTCCAACAACTCAAACAATTCCAACGACAACTCCAGCAATTCCAACAACTCCAGCAATTCCAACAACAACTCCAGCAATTCCAACAACAATTCAAACGGAAACTCAAGTGGCAATTCCAACGGCAACTCAAACGACTCAGACAACAAAAATAACAACAATTCAAACGGCTCAGACAACAAAAATAACAACTCAAACAACAACAACAACTCAAACAACAACAACAACTCAAAGAACAACAACTCGAACAATAACTCCAATTCCCATAAATCCCCCCCACAAAACTCCAACTCCCAAAAATCTCCCTCTTCCCATAACAACGGAGGGCAAAATGACTCTCAATCTCCACCCAAATCATCCCAAGGGAATTGGTCACCGAAATCGTCTGAGAATTGGTCACCCCCAGCACTTGGATCATCAAGCAAGTCACATCGCTCATCATCGTCGGACAATGATGGATCGCCGCCAACTTCGCGCTCAGGAAGCTCCACGCCTATAATCGTCGGAGTTGTAGCTGCGGCAGGGGTGTTGTTGCTTGTCTTTGTTTTGCTCTTCTTGGCTTGCTCTAAGAGAAGGAAGAAGAGACAGAATGCTTCCCACCTCATGGAGAACCCTGATCCATATCGTCCAAATGGTAATTCTCCAGAGTCTTTTTGTTCTCCTAGCACTTGTAACTTTTGATTTGCTTTATGGTTTAATTAACATTTATGGAACTTTTAAATTGATTGAATTCTAGATAACAGATGCTAAATAGACTATCTACTTAAATTATATTTTGTAAACCATATGATTTGGTGATTTAGATTTTTTTTTCTTTAAATCACTAAAGAAAGAATCTAACAATCAACTGTCATATCAAGTAGTATACAAAATATGGTCTAAAAACATGGTCTCTATAGTAATTTTTTAACAGTATATACAGAGTAATGTTAAGGAGACCACATTATTATATCACATTAGTGCACCCACATTTCATATGGTAAGTGAAGCATACAATCAACATCCAATAAGATATATTTACCACATAAAATAGTACAAAATTATGGTAAAAATTTTGATATCCTTCAAAAATTTCATATATATGTGTGTACTAATATTTATGTAATAATATGGATACTGTGCATGGGCAGGAACTGGTGAATATTGGCAAGGTGTACCTAAAAGCTCCGAACACGTTCTTAATATGCCTCCTTCTGGCCGTGCGCCCAATGGAGGTTGGACTATGTCATCCGGTGGAGCACCCCCCATGATGAGTGGCGATATGAGCTCGTCCAACTTCTCCGGTCCACACGGTCCCCCTCTGCCACCTCCACACCCTAATGTGGCATTCGGGTTCAACAAGAGCACCTTCACCTATGAAGAGCTGGCGGCTGCAACCTCAGGGTTTGCGCAAGCCAAGCTAATAGGCCAGGGTGGCTTTGGGTACGTGCACAAAGGGGTGTTGCCGAATGGAAAGGAAATTGCCGTTAAGAGCCTCAAAGCGGGTAGCGGACAAGGTGACCGTGAATTTGCAGCCGAGGTTGAGATCATTAGCCGTGTTCATCATCGCCACCTTGTGTCGCTTGTTGGGTACTGCCTTGCAGGAGAGCGAAAGCTGTTGGTGTATGAATTTATTGCTAATAACAACCTCGAGTTCCACCTTCACGGTATCTATTCTAGTTAACTCTACGTCATCAATACCTTATATACTAACTATATCATCTATCGACTTGTTAGATCTCAACTGATGTGATAAAACTTCATTTGTTCATCATTTGACAGGCGCGGATCGGCCACCCTTGGAATGGGCCAACAGGGTCAAAATCGCGTTGGGATCGGCTAAAGGGCTTGCGTACTTGCATGAAGACTGTAAGTAGTTCGTGAAATAACTACAACTAGGTATATGCCTTTGATCCATTGCTCTCTTATACGTTAGTACTCGTATTGTATTTGGATTCTTTCAGGTCACCCAAAGATTATCCACCGTGACATTAAAGCTGCAAATATTCTGATTGATTGTAGTTTCGAAGCTAAGGTATGTAACCCAAATTTGTTAATGAAATCTAGGAATAGCTTAAGATATTAAAAGATGACTAATGTTTTTATTTGCTAATTTATATGCATGATATATTCAGGTGGCAGATTTTGGACTAGCAAAGCTAAACCAGGAAAATGTCACCCATGTATCAACTCGTGTCATGGGAACATTTGGGTAAGGAACTTTCTCATCAGCTCCTTAATTTAACTTGCAAGATATATAAATCTTTAAGTCCACAGAATATGAATTTAATGTTATGGCAAACTGATGATGCAGGTACTTGGCTCCTGAGTACGCGTCGAGTGGCAAGCTGACCGAGAAGTCTGACGTCTTCTCTTTTGGTATTATGCTCCTGGAGCTCATTACTGGACGCCGCCCTGTGGACTTGTCTGGGGAATATGAGGAAGATACCTTAGTAGACTGGGTTCGAACTCTCTCTCCCTAATAAATTAACTTGCAATTACACATAAATTATGTTCTCTTGCCAGACTGAATCACTTGATAAGTTGTTAGACTGTCAATATGCACCATCGATTTGAGGAATTCGTATTTTTACGTGTGGTAGTGTGGATATCTCAATTGCTTATTTACAACAAGTTTAATATGATGATGAGTCATGTATTCTCTGCACTATGCATGAACAACAACAGGCAAGACCTCTCTGCATGAAAGCAATAGATACTGGGGACTATTCTGAATTGTTGGATCGACGACTAGAGAACAATTACAACCAGGAACAGGTAGCACGCATGGTGGCTTGTGCAGCTGCGAGTGTTCGACACTCTGCGAAGAAGCGTCCGAAAATGAGCCAGGTAAGAAGGACCACTCCAATGTAGAAATGAGATCCGCAACTGCCATTTTTGTTGCTGATATTGTGCACAATATACAACCTTTTAAATATATCTAAAGCAATATTTGAAATTTATGCAGATTGTTCGTGCATTGGAAGGTGACGTCTCAATGGAAGACTTGCACGAGGGGATTAAAGGACAATTGGGGTCGTCTGGCTCTCCTAGTATGGCTTCCTCCGAGTTTGAAGCTGATTCGTATAACACAAAAATGAAAGGGCTTAGGAAGCCGGCGTTGATGGACAGCACAGACTATCCAAGCAGTGAGTACGGTGCTACAAGCGAGTATGGCCTCAATCCCTCTGCAACCTCTAGCAGTAATAACTTATAAGAGATGAATAACAAATTAAGGGATCAACCGGCCACAGTCCGGTTTGAGCAAGCGGTAGTACCTCAAACTTGGACGGGAATGTCCAAATAAAGAAAATGAGAACTGGTTATAAATCGTTTGGGAGTAATTAATAATTATAGAGCCTTAAAATTAAAGACTCTTCAGGTTAATCAGTGGTAACTAGCACACTAAGATGGATGATGATGCTATAGTTGTATGTATCATGTCGAAAAAGTGGTAGGCATTAGTGTATGTGCCACTCTTCGTTCCCAGCAGACGTTTTTGTATTCACCCTGCACCAGCAGAAGCTTAACAGATATACGTCTGATTGATTTCAGGTAGGTCGAAGGTGGCGGTAGAAGCGTAATTGCGACGTTGCGTTAGACAAGGGCACCACTGAAGGAGGAGTTGTGATTTCTTTCTTCTGTTTTTTTCTTCTTTCTTTTGGACGTAGCTATGTGTGTTTGGATTTGCTACTGTTATGAAACAAACACATGCATTTGGAAGAATATTTGATCAGTACGTTATGTGTTTGTATTTTCTAACTTTAATATCTAATATTATTACTGTTGAAAATTGGTGAGATTTGAGAATAGATGGAAATTTTGGCAACAATAATTTACAATGTACTGGAAACAAACTGCAAAACCAACGTGCCTGAGTGTAAACTGCAAACAGTAATATTGTCGTTTGCAATTAGACCTGGCAAACGGGTCATGTCTGTCGTGTTCATGTCCTTTTCGTGAAACATTTGTTATCTTAACGGGTCGTGTCGTGTCACACCCGTTATCTTAACGGGTCCTTAACAGGTCGGGTCAGGTAAAGTGACCCAACTCGTTATGACCCATTAAGAATTTTTTTATTTATTTATAAATTTGCACATACCACAAATTGCCACATAAATATTACTTCAAAACATTAAAACATTTGTCGTTTAAGTACTATATCTACACTTGAAAATAAGAGCCTAATAAAAAAATAATACATACACTTCTAATCTATTACAAATATTAAATGTACAAAGATATGCAAAATGAAAGAGTTTTTGTTTTCAAGGTTGTAAGTCTTTCTCAAAAGTTTAAACCTCGATTTACAAAATCTTCAATTTACATCGATCATCATGAAATTGTATTGAAACTTTGGCTTGATCTATTGCCTTCAACTTCAAGAGTTATTTTAAATTGAAGATCGAATTCATTCATTGTATTCATATAGGGTCAAGCAGTGTAGCTGTAAAAAAATCATCAAAATCGGAGTTAAAATAACCGTTAAATCGTGATTTTTAGTTTATAACCGTTGAAAACCTTTGTCCCGTTACTTGATCTCTAAATGTTTGTTTTTTATGATTTTTTGCTGATGTGATCTCGAAGCATATACAAACAAGTTTGATGGTTAGGATCGTTAAAATTAGTTTCGGATAATTCGTATCCCATTAAAACGATAGATTCACTAAGAGTTTATTTATACTTTCATTAAGTATAAGATAAGATTTTGTGGTATCCACTTGTGTAAATATTTTAGATTGAAGATCGAATTCATTCTTTGTATTCATATAGGGTCAAGGAATGTAACTGTAAAAAATTATCAAAATCAGAGTTAAAATAACCGTTAAATCGTGATTTTCATTTATAACCATCGAAAAGTTTTGTCTCGTTACTTGATCTCTGAATGTTTGTTTTTTGTGATTTTTTTCTGATGTGATCTCGAAGCATATACAAAGAATTTTGACGATTAAGATCGTTGAAATTAGTTTTGGAGAATTTGTATCTCATTAAAATGATATATTCACTAACACTCGGTGCTTATTTATACTTTCATTAAGTATAATATCAGATTTTGTGGTATATTTTAAATTGAAGATCAAATTCATTCATTGTATTCATATAGGGTCAAGGAGAGTAGCTGTAAAAAATCATCAAAATCGAAGTTAAAATAACCGTTAAATCGTGATTTTTTTGTTTATAACCGTCGAAAAGTTTTTCCCGTTACTTGATCTCTGAATGTTTGTTTTTTGTAATTTTTTTCTGATGTGATCTCGAAACATATACAAACAAGTTTGATAGTTGGGATTGTTGAAATTAGTTTCGGAGAATTTGTATCTCATTAAAACGATAGATTCACTAACAGAGTTTATTTATACTTTTATTAAGTATAACATAAGATTTTGTGGTATCCACTTGTGTAAAAAGTTTAAATTAAAGATCGAATTCATTCATTGTATTCATATAGGGTCAAGGAGTGTGCCTGTAAAAAATAATCAAAATCGGAGTTAAAATAACCGTTAAATCATGATTTTTCGTTTATAACCATCGAAAAGCTTTGTCACGTTACTTGATCTCTAAATGTTTGTTTTCTGTGATTTTTTGCTGATGTGATCTCAAAGCATATACAAACAAGTTTGATGGTTAGGATTGTTGAAATTAGCTTCGGATAATTCGTATCCCATTAAAATGATAGATTCACTAACACTTAGAGTTTATTTATACTTTCATTAAGTATAATATAAGATTTTGTGGTATCCACTTGTGTAAATATTTTAAATTGAAGATCGAATTCATTCATTGTATTCATATAGGGTCAAGGAGTGTAGGTGTAAAAAATCATCAAAATCGAAGTTAAAATAACCGTTAAATCGTGATTTTTCGTTTATAACCGTCAAAAAGCTTTGTCCCGTTACTTGATCTCTGAATGTTTGTTTTTTGTGATTTTTTGCTAATGTGATCTCGAAGTATATGCAAATAAGTTTGACGGTTGGGATTGTTGAAATTAGTTTCGGAGAATTCGTATTCCATTAAAACGATAGATTCACTAACACTTATTTATACTTTCATTAAGTATAACATAAGATTTTGTGGTATCCATTTGTGTAAATATTTTAAATTGAAGATCAAATTCATTCATTATATTCATATAGGGTCAAGGAGTGTAGCTGTAAAAAAAATCATCAAAATCGGAGTTAAAATAACTGTTAAATCTTGATTTTTCGTTTATAACCGTCGAAAAGCTTTGTCTGAACTCGAAGCATATACAAACAAGTTTGATGGTTGGGATCGTTGAAATTAGTTTCGGAGAATTTGTAACCCATCAAGTTCAATGGTGTGTGTCTATATATATATTTATTAAGTAGATTTAAACTACTTATTTTGTATATATAATTAACTGGTACACGGACTAGTACATGACGTCACGCGTCATTAGAAAAATAGTGGGATATGTTATATGTGTAATAAAAAGTTAATAACTTAAAAAGAAAAAAAAAATTCTCACAACTTCTATTAATTTTCATTTTTCCCTCTCGTTTTTGTTTCCTTTTCAACTTTTCTTATAATTTTCACTTTTCCCTCTGGTAGCCTACTCATCTTTTCCTAATTCCCTCTCTTTTTTGTTTCCTTTTCAACTTGTCTTATCATTTTCATTTTGCCTCCATTTTTCTTCAAAAATGGTGGCACTGGGAATGAAATGGAATCAAATCAATGGATTATGGATACATATTATTAATTAATAATTATTATAGTTTTTATAAAATTTAATATATATATATATATATATAATTATTATAGTTAATATTTTAGGGGTATAATTATTATAGTATATATAATTATTATAATTATTATGGTTAATTTAATATATATATATATATATATATATATATTATAGTTTTTAGGGGTATAAAATTGTTAAATTAATATATATATAATTATTATAGTATTTTTTAGGGTTATAAAATTATAAAATTAATATTATGCTTATCGTGTATCGTGTTATCCACGTGTATACCCGAATCAACCCGTTATCTTAACAGGTGCTTATCGGGTTACCCGATAATGACCCGATTCATTATCGTGTTGGCCCGAACACCTGTTAATTTCATGTCGTGTCGGGTTATCGGGTCGTGTCAGGAATTGCCATCTGCAATAGTATGCTGATATTTTTCAAAGGAATTCGAATTGCGCACATATCCACATGGTGACATGGGCATTTTTTTTCGCGGACAAAGAAAAAATTGCGAAAGGAGAAATCCATCTTCTAAACCTACAAAACTGACACACTCCAACTCGGAATATTCACTTGGACACCCAAATCGAACTGCGTTGGCCAACACCTGAAAGGTGATGAAGCCATAAAATGATGGTGATGTGTAAAGTGCTATTAACTCTAAAATAACTTATATTGGAGTGCGTATGTGAGTGAGGTTGAACCCATTGTCACACAAGTGATGTCAGAGTATAATTAAATAACATTTATACATTACAGAGAAACCTTTTTCATGTCAGCTTTTGTCAAAAATCCTTGTCATTACTAGAGCCCTACCACTCAATCATAGAGAGGCAAAAAAAGAGGATAATGGGCCTATAAAAACGAAGTTTTGAAAACCTTTTCGAAAACATGTAATCCCTCACTGTAAAACAAGTATATATTTTCTCAAAAATTATAATACAATACTAGTATGTAGTAGGGTACCTTGTAGCACTAGTGAGTCAAATGATATAAGGGACTACTATAATAAATATCTCATCATCAAATCCCAAATCACTGTCACATAAGAAAATTAATGCCCATTAACTAATGATGGCACACGAGTCGTGTAGAAAGTAGCTACATAAATAGGCTGGGTGTTAAGGTTTATATTCTAGTACTACACCACATGAATCCACTAAGCGCATGACATACATGAGTATCAACATCCTAAGGAATTTATTACAACCCTAAGGAAAAACAACATGACACCTAACTCTGGATCCAAGAAAATGTAAGCAGTGCAATGTGATCATAAAGGGGGGTCGTCCTCGCTCGGACCAATACAATAATAGACACCAATGTAGATCACAGTATAATGAGCAAATATGATGCACGGATGTCATGTCAAAGGTTTATGTTTTGAAATAATATTATAAACATAAAGTGCACGTAAAGTTTACTTGTAAAGCTAAACATAGCATGTCACATCAGCTATGTATAAATAGTTATCAAGGAAACTATACACATATAATAATAATAGTTGTAAAACAAAAGACCAACTCACAGTCGGGTAGTCAAGTTGAAACCACCTTACAGGTTTCGAAAGTCCTTGATATGTGTTTCACCTAAATACAAAACCACTTACGTAAATGCTAAGCACTGACATAAAATCGCGTATTTGTATGAAACACAATTGTTGAAGCAACTACATTAAAAAAAGTCAAATTTGTTGAAACGAAGGGTGTATGGATTCAGCACATCGAGAAATTTAAGGAGGGACCTCGAGTTCCTCTACACGTCATTGCACGGACCCTCAGGCATCACCAATTGACCACAGCTCAGGCCAACACACGTCGCCCCACCACTTCATCATGCATAGCCGACCACGGTGACGACCACAGCCAGCGAACTTTCCGTCTGATTTAAAAAAGGGAGTTGTTATTGACATGCAATGAGAGAATCAATAAAATGCAATACATTGAGGTAAAAAATTTCTTTGATGAGGTGAATTTTACCTAAAAACTTGAGCAAACTCAAGCAAAATAGATATTTTTGTGTTAGGGGGGGAGAGTTCGGCTAAACCACACAATGGATAGCTTAATTTGGTATCAAATTTGCCATCTACGAAATTCGAACCTAAGAACCAATAAAACTTAAAAAGTGTTGTGTGAGAAGCAAAAATGTATGTGTGGATAGCACTATCGATTTCAATTTTAGGGGAGAGCAAAATTAAGGTCAAGTTCCAAGAGTGATAGCTAATAAACAAAGCCTAATTTTATACAAAATTCAAACATGTCACTACTACAAAAGGGAATATCAGTGGCGCTATAAAACCGACAAAAAACACCACTTACTATCAGATTTTTGGTAAAAATCTGACATTAAATCGTGCAATGTCACATAGTGGAACCGACGCCAATACTACTGTCACAAAAAGGGTATTGGCGTCGCTTAAAAGCGACATCGAAACTCGCAGAGACGTCGGTTCAAACCGACATTACCTAAAAAATAAATAATTAAAATATCAAACTTAGTGTCGCTTCCAACCGACATCATTTTAGTTAAATAAATAAAATACTCAAACTAACATCGCTTATAAGCGACACTAGACATATTAAAAATAAAAAATTTACTAATCTTCACGTCAATTAAGTACCAAAAAAATAATTAAAATATCAAACTTGGTGTCGCTTTTAACCGACATCACTGAGTTAAATAATAAAATATTGAAGCTAACGTCGCTTACAAGCGACACTAGACATAAAACAAAATTCTATATTAGCCATCAGTTTTTATTTGTTTTTAGGCCAAAGCAAACATTAATAAAAACTAATAACAATAACAGTTGTCCCAATTCATTCTTAATTCACTGTTCTCAGTCATTATCATTGTTACAGAACTCCTGGAGGAAATAGAAGTAGAAGTTGAAGAAGATGCATAAGACACCATACGAAGCTCCTCAGAAAAGATGGTTCCACAGTCACATTTATACTCCCTTGTGCCGCATGTCTTCTGATGCGCCTTCCAATCTGACTGCACTGCATATTTCTTAGAGCACTTGTCACATTTCCATTTTTTCTCCCCATGTTTCCGGCTAAACTGCTTCTTAATGCCGGTGAGATCTCCTAGTGCCCGAGTTGGGTTGTGGTGAACACACGTCGGCTCGGGACATATGTAGACCATTTTTCTAACCTCAGTGGTGGTTCTCTACCGGAGCTTCCATGGAAGGTTATGGCCTCGACGATGCAGCTGAAGGTTTTGATCCCTTTGAAACACTTTGTTGCAGATCTCACACACAAATCGATTTGTTGCCATTAGGGTTGTTGGTGATAGTGCAATAACTTCTGCACTAGGATCTGATCACACAAATACAAAACTTTTAGTGAAACATGCCAATCAAATCAAGAAACAACTTGATATTAATTCAAGATTATTTGCCTGGAGTTCCTAGAAAATTTATTTTCTTCTTAAGTGGCGGCTGCTGCAGCTGCTGATGAGTGACAAAGCCATTACTGTTGCTTTGGCTACCGGAAGCACCACCAGAGCCGGAGCAATGCAAGTGGTTTTCTTATTGCTTTTGCTCTTGATGAACTTCTAATTCTCCAGTATTATTCCCTGAGGAAAAGCTTCTTTCTTCAACACCACCTGTAAACGAGAGAGAGAAATGTAAGAGAGAAATGGAAGCACGGAAGTAATGGGAAAGAAGGGGTTTAAATATGGATAAAAACTTAGCGTCGGTTAATACCGACACCATATCTGACAAACTGACAGTAGCTATAAGTTGCGTTGAAATTTTAGGACTGTGCGTCGGTTCAAACCGACACTAGGTGACACGACCTAGATACACGCAGCCTGACACACTTTTGACTGAAAGGCGTGACACACTTTTGACTAAAAGGGTCAACGTCGAAAGAGGATCACATTGCGTCGGATAAAATCGACGTTAGTATGACAGATTTGTGTGGCGTCGAAATAAGAGAAATTTTGTGTTGACATAATCAGAGGTTGCGTCGGTTAAAACCGATACCAACTATGACACTGACTGCAGAAGCTTGTCCAATCCATTTCCGTATGCAGATTACCAAAAAGAAAAAAAAATCCATTTCCCCGTGCAAAAAAAAAGGGAAAATTCCGGTCCAAAATATTTTAGTTAAAGCACAAAATTTTTACACTGGTGGATACCACAAAATCAACGAAAAATCACGATTTAACGGTTATTTTAACTCCGATTTTAATGATTTTTTACAACTACACTCCTTGACCCTATATGAATACAATGAATTAATTTGATCTTCAATTTAAAATATTTACACTAGTGGATACCACAAAATCTTTTGTTATACTTCATGAAAGTATAAATAAACTCTAAGTGTTAGTCAATCTATTGTTTTGATGGGATACGCATTATACGAAACTTATTTCAACGGTCCAACCGTCAAACTTGTTTGTATATGCTTCGAGATTGCATACGCCAAAAATCACAAAAAAAAAAACATTCAGAGATCAAGTAACGGGACAAAACGTTTCGACGGTTGTCAACAAAAAATCACGATTTAACGGTTATTTTAACTCTGATTTTGATGATTTTTTATAGCTACACTCCTTGATCCTATATGAATACAATGAATGAATTTAATCTTCAATTTAAAATATTTACATTAGTGGATACCACATAATCTTATGTTATACTTAATGAAAGTATGAATAAACTCTTAAGCGTTAGTGAATCTATTGTTTTGATGGGATATGCATTGTACGAAACTAATTTCAACGATCCAACCGTCAAACTTGTTTGTATATGCTTTGAGATCGCATACGCCAAGAATCGTAAAAAACAAATATTCAAAGATCAAGTATCAGGACAAAACGTTTCGACGGTTATCAATGAAAAATCACGATTTAATGGTTATTTAAACTCCGATTTTGATGATTTTTTACAACTATACTCCTTGATCCTATATAAATACAATGAATGAATTCGATCTTCAATTTAAAATATTTACAATAATGGATACCAAAAAATCTTATGTTATACTTAATGAAAGTATGAATAAACTCTCAAGTGTTAGTGAATCTATTGTTTTAATGGGATACGCATTCTACGAAACTAGTTTCAACGATCCAACCGTCAAACATGTTTTTATATACTTCGAGATCACATACGCCAAAAATCGCAAAAAGAAAAAACATTCAGAGATCAAATAACAGGACAAAACGTTTCGACGGTTATCAATGAAAAATCACGATTTAACGGTTATTTTAACTCTGATTTTGATGATTTTTTACAATTACAATCCTTGATCCTATATGAATATAATGAATGAATTTGATCTTCAATTTAAAATATTTACAATAATGGATACCACAAAATCTTATGTTATACTTAATGAAAGTATGAATAAACTCTCAAGTGTTAGTGAATCTATTGTTTTAATGGGATACGCATTCTACGAAACTAGTTTCAACGATCCAACCGTCAAACATGTTTTTATATACTTCGAGATCACATACGCCAAAAATCGCAAAAAAAAACATTCAGAGATCAAATAACGGGACAAAACGTTTCGATGGTTATCAATGAAAAATCACGATTTAACGGTTATTTTAACTCTGATTTTGATGATTTTTTACAGCTACAATCCTTGATCCTATGTGAATATAATGAATGAATTCGATCTTCAATTTAAAATATTTACAGTAGTGGATACCACAAAATCTTATGTTATACTTAATGAAAGTATGAATAAACTCCAAAGTGTTAGTGAATCTATTGTTTTAATGGGATATGCATTCTACGAAACTAGTTTCAACGATCCAACCATCAATTTCTATCTTTCAACCCTCGAACTCTATCACAATTGCAATATTTTAATTTTCAACACCTATTATAGTAAAAACAAATTAAAATAACAACCAAAAGTTATCAAAATTATGCTCATCTAATCCATTCTAGTAAATAACAACCAAAAGTTATCAAAATTATGCTCATCTAATCCATTCTAGTAAATAACAACCAAAAGTTATCAAAGTTATCAAAATAACAACAAAAACAAATTAAAATAACAATTAGAGTGCAAAACAAATTAATTTAACATAATATATTCTTATATTACTACATATTATAAGTTAACATAATATATTCTTATATTACTAAATATTATAAGTTTATGTTATATTTAATATTTTAAAAAATAAGGACAAGTTTTTGTGGCGTCGAAATAAGGAAACTTTTGCATCGGTTTACTCTTCCAGTCGTCTGTGTGACGACCCGTCCCGAAAAATCCATATTGACGATGTGAAATGACTTGCATGCCCTTGAGTGACGGGTGTATATTTATGCATGAGTTTTATATTTTGGCCAATTACATAATTTACAAAGTTCTGGGGGCCAATGAAAAACAAAGGTATTATTGTTGATGGTTGGTGGCTTTAGGACCACACAACCCCTTACACATCCATCTCATTATCCCCGTCAGTCTCTCTCTCTACCTATCACCCTCTCAAACAGACTCTCTCTCTCTCCTTTCTCGAGTTCACTCTCTCTCGCCATTCTCGTACGGACGACCACTAAAACCCATCAAAACCTCATAGATCGAGGTAACCAAGGCTACCATTGGATTCCTGGAGTCGAGACGAGTGCAGTGACACCCATTTCAGGTAAGAAACCTATCGATTTCACGTTGAAAACTCGAGCTTCGAGTTAGGTACTATTCATGAAGTTTTTGTGGGTTGTGTTTTAGGCAAAACCAAGCTCACCACGAGCCTTAGAAGGTTCCCAGGAGGCTCAGAGACCATCGTTTGCTAAGTTTTGACGTCGAGATCGAGTAGAACGAAGGTGGCCGATTTTTGGAGAATTTCCCGACGAGATTCCAGTCGTTTTTCGAGGTTTTGAAGGTATAGACTTGTTCTATTCTTAATTTTGAGCACGTAGAAAGAAAAATGGGACAAAATGGTTGAGAAATGGACGATTTATAGCGATTTGAAAGTTGCCCAGAATCCAGCGACATTTTCCGTCGCCGGTGAGACCAGTCCGGCGAGCTGGAAGACAGGGATGACACGTGCCGCGTGTGGGGGGGCGCATAGCACCGTGCCCTGGCAGGCGCGTGGGGGCGCATGGGCCCGAGAAAAATTAATTAAAAAATATGTTGACATCCGTGACGTCAAGTAGGTCGCGTTGGTGTATTCATATGCTAAAATTGAGCTATGTATGAGAAGTTATTTCCATAGTTGCGTATATGTGCTTAAATAATGTATTTTTAGTAATTTCTCATATAGGTGAGATATATTCTGAGGACGAGCGTAGCTAGGCTAGACGTGGGGGCTACGACCCGACAACCTATCAGTGAGTGGGCAGCTATTTTTTCCGTATAACCTATATATATAATGATTTTCCCAGAATCAGCTTTTAAATGAAACGTACGTTTTTATCGACATGCATATAACTTAATATTGATGCATGAGTATTCATATATACATTTCATGCATATGTTGGTGCCGAGGACGCCAGGTAAGTACCAAGTAGGTACATGCATTGTTGAGAAAGAACAGACGATATATGATGAGATATGATGTGATATGTTAGCTCATAAACCTACACATATTGTTAGTGTTCACACCCAGCGTTAGGGGCACAGCCTTTCACGTGTCATTCACCTCCCGCACCGCATGCTCGCCTTGGATCCAAGTTAGGTGCACAATCTTGTCGTATAGACCACCTTTGAGTGGGTTCGACATGTAGGTGACTCGCGTTCATTCGCACAGTCTTCACGTGATTGTAGCACTAGAGCATTTTTATATTGATACAGTGATATGATGATGACCTCATGAGGATATTGATGTATGTGCAGTGTATAGATATATGATGAGATTGAGATGTTATGAGCTATATGTATAGTCGAGGGCTGAGTTGATATCTAGTAGCGATATGGTTATTGAAATGCATCGCATAACATGGCTTATGAGATTCAGATTGGCATTGAAACGCATTGCATGACATATTATGAGATACGTTTGATAATGTTTTATGCTGAGAAAGGTTGTGATATATATGTACGTATTATTTTCTGGGAAACTATACAGGTTTTACGGTGAGGGGCTATACTTCTGGGAAAAGAATGATTTTGAAAAGATTTGTTTTGCTAACCCACTCAATTTTGTTTTTCACCCCTCCAAGTTCTAGATAGCTAGAGTACCCGTGGTGGCTAACGAGGACCATTCGGCAGTTCTGACAGACTCATTATTATGTAGGACACCCGTTGGTGTATTCAAACTTATTTATTCATGCTTGACTGCACTTTGACTTAGTACGCTCTGGTTCTATATAAGTACTATATCCTCTAGCACACTATCGTATCTAGGTTGCTAGTAGTTTGGTTTTAATTAGTTCGTACTTCGTTAATGATTCTTGCTTCCGCACTATGCACTTGGCTACGTCACACTCACGTGACGGCCAGCACGCTCTACTTTCGGGTCGGGGTGTGTCAGTCTGCCTACTTTCGAGTCGGGGTGTGTCAGTCTACCTACTTTCACGTGACGACCAGTATTTAACAATATTAAAATGTATTCTTACGTTGCTTTTAAAGCGACACCAGTATTTTATGACGCTTATAAGCGATAGTAAAATCGACGTCATGTTCAATTAGTGTCACAACTGTCTAATCCGCCACTATATTAGAGTAAAACGACACCACCCACTGACACTATTAAAAACCTTTTGTAGTAGTGTGTTTCAATTAAAAGCATTTCTAACAAAAGTGCTTATGACAGTGTTTTGTACAAACTAGCGTTGCTGCGGAATTAGAAATTGTATAAAACATTATGGTTAAAAGATATAAAAGATTATGTCATAGAAGATCAATACTATGTCTATTACATTGGAAAAGTTAGGAAGATTTTTACATACAAAATATTTAATTGATACAATCCACATAAAGATTGTATAACTTTTGGCTATCTATGCACAGAAAAGTTAGATCAATATATTTTATCAAAGTTGCTTATGTGGTTTTCGGTTGATAGTAGTACTTGTATACAAAAAGATTACAAAAAGTTGGGCTATTTACATGCACAAAATATGAGGAATATTGCTTCATTTACATTAATAAAATATGATAAAAGTTGTCCACTGTAACACCAAAGCTTAGTACTCTTGATTGTCAAAAAAGCAATTTAAACAAATCCAAAGACCAAAACCCTTTCAAAATTCCATGTGTATTCAGCAAGTTTCTCTCAATCAAATATTTAACAGCAATACAACCTACAACAAACATTTTAAACCAATCCAAAGACCAAACTCTTTCAATTTACCATGTGCATTCAATGATTTTCTTCCTGTTGGAGAAAGAGACAGAGAGCTTGCAGAGGAAGCAAAAAAGATCCGCAAAAGCAAATTAAGAGATCATCATATTGCAGAAGCAAATTAAAAGAGTCATATTACAGAAGTAAAATAATGTTCATTTTCAATTGTAGTTTCATTCCACGTAACAAAATTCACAACTTAATTCAAAGAATTTGATGACATTGTTTTTAGTAGCTGCTCATTATTAATATTGACATGAAAAAGATTAGACTCAAATGAACTGCGCATCTGGAGTCACTTTCTTATTTCATATAAGGACATCAATATCATATCTTATATAAGCACATCATATCATATATATACAAACTTAAGAAAAGAGAATAGCAAGTGCAAACACAGACCTTGTGATAGTATACAGAAAATGACAAAAACCTGAAATTCCCAACATGCACCAATCTAATACAAAAACGATATCTTATCGTCAAGAAATTAGAATATCAAAGTCCTAAACAAAACATGAGGCACAATTAGAATATCAAATTGAATAGGGTTTTTGTTATAAAACCCTATTCAATTTGATTCATTTTAAATAAGAGGCAAACCAAAAATGCACACAAAAGCAAATTATGAACTCAAGTATAACTCACTATGTTGCTCATTTCTAATTAAGAATTCTCTTGGGACTCCAATCTTCTTATCCTAAGAAACAACAAATGAGACTCATCTATTGTTAAGGGAGTGATTATGGTAACACAATTTTCCTATTATGTTGCGTTTCCAACTTGCCTTGCAACCAAGTTTATAAAAAAAAAAAACAGATTGAATTCAAGAAAGTAATTAGACCAAGGCATAAGAGATTATAAGAAAAAGTACAGAAAATATAAACCATATATACAGCTTATTATACTACTTTGTATTCCGAATACACCTAAAAATATATCGATTTCTAGTGAACATTCAGTTCCAATTAATCCCACTTTAGTTTCTTTCAAACCCTTCAACTTATCCTTGACTTTTTTTTAATGACATCATAATTAAGAGTTAGCTTCCATCACATCCTTCAACCAATCCCACCCATACCTCTCTAACCCTTCATTATCCCAATTTTACTCTCTCAAACCCTTCAACCTAACCTTGACTTTGGTTTTACAGCATGGTTTCATTTAAAAGCTTATTTTCTCTACAAAATCATAATGAGTTTCTGTCTTACATCACATTTTAAACTCTTGATAACATTAATCTACATCTTAAATTAGAACGCTAGAAATATGAGTAAAAAAATGTTTAGTAAAAGAATTTGTCAATTCTATTTAAGAATTGTTAATCAAACTGTAAAAGCAACATATGATTTTTTTTTTCCAACTTCAAACACAGAACCAACAGCAAGAATCCAATTGGAAATGGAATAGACCAAACAGACCATGAAGATTATACAATCAGAATATATAGTTGAAGGAGAAGAGTTCATTACATAGTGTGATGACAGCCGAGTAGCAGCAGAAACTAAGAAGAGCAAAGAACTTGGCCTCAGATTTTTTCCAGAATAATTGAAAAAATAAATAAACTTAACATGTAGGAGTGATGATGTTATTTTCTCCAGACTATACACTATATCCCTTAAAATATTAAAAATAATGTATGCGCATTTCATTCATATTTCTATTCATATCATAAACGTAAACCTCAAACCACAACTCATGGAACAACTTTTCTTATTAAACCCTAGAACACATTTTAGAATTTTAAAAATAGTTCTCATTTTTTGTTTTCTTTGCTAAATTCATTCATTTAAATTCAGTTTTAAATTTTCACATCAATCTTTAGAAAGTAATTTTTCATGTAATGATTTAAAATATGTTGTATAAAACATACCTATTGCTTCCACTTAAGAAAACTGATAACACAAAATGAATTAAACTGGGGGGTTAAAGTAAGTTCTCTTACCAAATAACTAAAGCCAAACTACCACAATATCAACGTTGCATTGTCACAGGTACACCATTAGCAACATTTCTTTCCTGATCCAAACATAAACATGAATCAATTAAAAGCGTTAAAAATGAAATAACACTTCAATCAAATGCATAAACAAAAGCAAAAGTTAAACATTGGAAAATGACATTGAAAAAAAAAAGCTATGTTAAATATTGTATGTGACGACCCGTCCCGATATAATTAATTATTAATTGTGAAATGACGGAATTACCCCTTCGGGGTTATGTGCGTGTGCAGGTGTGGAGATTTTAGGACCACACACACACAATTTCTTCTCTCTCTCCCGTGTCTCTCTCCTCACTCTCAGACCTCACTTTCTCTCTCCTCTCTCACGAACACTCTCTCTCCCTCGCCAAAAATTGTACGGACGAACCACCAAACCACCAAATCTTCACGGATCGAAGCAACCAACACCCCCATTCGACTCCTGAGGTCCATACGAACTCAGTGGTACCATTTTCAGGTAAGATTTCGTACGATTTCACGTCCAAAACTCAAGGTTTATATTTGGCACTATTCATCAACTTTTCATACGATGCGTTTTAGGAGAATCGGAGATCACAGGAGTGTTTGTTGGGTCCTCTAGATGCTCGGAGACGTTCGTTTGACAAGCTTTGACGTCGGGATCACGTGGATCGAGCTTGGCCGGTTTTTGGAGATTTCCCGACGAGAATCTCGTTGGTTTTCGACGTTTTTGAAGGTATATTCATGTTCTACACTTAATTTGGAGCACATAGGAAGAAAAATGGGACAAAAAGGATGAAAAATGAACAAGATACGAAGCTTGGAAAATTTCCCAGTTTTCCGGCCACCGGAAAACTCAGTCCGGCGAGAGCTCCGGCGACCCAAGGTTGATGGCGCGTGGGATACACGCGCGGTGCGCGTGGGTGGCGCGTAGCCGTGCCTTGTCCTGGCGCGTGAGGGCGCGTGGGGCCTCCAACAATTTTTCTAAAAATACCACGACGTTCGTGACGTCGAGTAGATCGATTTCATATATTTAAACTCTATATTTGGACAATCTATGAAGATTTTATTTACGTTTCCGTTTATGTGTTGTTAAACTAAGTTAATTAGAAATTTCACGTATAGGGAAACGTATTCCGAGGACGTATGTGATTGAGCCAAGCTAGGAGGCTTCGTCTCGACTACGTATCTGTGAATGGGCAGTATTATTTTCCGTATAACCTATTTATATTTAATGATTTCCCAGAATCACATTTTAAATGCAAAGTACGTTTTTTAAACTATGCAAATGACTTGATTTTGATGCATGAGTATTTAATTATACATTTCATGCATATGTTGGTGCCGAGGACGCCAGGTAAGTACCAGGTAGGTACATGCATAGTTGAGAACGAATAACGATTGATATACGTATGAAATACATTTGAAATACGTACGAAATACATTTTGATATACGTATGAAATGTGATTGAGATATAGTTGAGATATGTTTGAGATATAATTGAAATGTGATTGAGATACAATTGAGATATTATGCTGATAACGATCATGAGATATGATGAATTATATGATGTAAGTGATGAGATATGATGTGACATGATCAGATATCATGAATTGTTAGCTCATAGACCTGCACATATTGTTAGTGCTCACGCCCAGAGATAGGGGCATAGTCTTTCACGTGTCGTTCACCTCCCGCACCGCATGCTCGCCTTAGATCCAAGTTAGGTGCACAGTCTTGTCGTATAGACCACTTTTGAGTGGGTACGACATGTAGGTGACCCGCGTTCATACGCATAGTCTTCACGTGATTGTAGCACTAGAGCATTTATTATTGATACAGCGCTGATAATGATGATGATATTGATGTATGTGCAGTGTATATATATATGATGATGAGATAGAGTGATGTTATGAGCTAAATTACAGCCGAGGGCTGAGATGATATATGATAGCGAAATGAATATGATAATGCATAGTATGACATTGTTTATGAGATTCAGATGGCCTTGAAATGCATTGCACATCATATATTTGAAATACTTTGAAAACGTTTTATGCTGAGAAAGATGAGATATATATATATGTATGTATTATTTTCTGGGAATTATACAGGTTTTACGGAGAGGGGCTAGAATTTTGAGAAAAGAATGATTTGAAAAGGATTTGTTTTTGCTGACCCACTCCCTTTGTTTTTCGCCCCTCCAGGTTCTAGATTGCTTGAGGTACGGGTTTGGCTAGTGAGGATTCTCAGGCATTTCTGACAGATCTGTTATATGTAGGGCACCGTTGGTGTAATTGAACCTTGTTAAACATGCTTGACTGCACTCGACCTAGTACGCTCTGAATATGTATAAGTATTGAAGTATTCTAGCACACATTCTTATTTAGGTTGCTAGACTTCGGTTTTAATTAATCCGTACTACGTTATCGATCTTAGCTTCCGCACAGCGCACATGGTTACGTCACACTCACGTGACGGCCAGCATGCCCTACTTTCGGGTACGGGTGTGTCATTGTAGGTATTATATTTACAATTGATAGAAGCATATTTATGAGACTTAGCTTGCTTGTTTTCTTGCATTTTTATTATTATTTAGTATTTATTATAGTGTTTAAAGTTAAATTCATGTGTTTGTAGGTTTTATGGGCTAAGGGTACATTATGAGCCAATTTGGAGTAGTTTGAAGTGTTTTTGGGCCCAAGATGGAGTGCTTATGATCCAAGCTAGATGGATGGACGAATTTGGATATTAATTGGGTTGAAATCTACTTTGAAGATGGATAAGTGAAGCCCAAATTCTAGATGTGAGTGGATGATGCAATGCCTAGCTCACCATGACATTTGAGTGGATGATGCAATGCTTAGCTCACTATGACATGTGAGTGGATGATGCAATGCTTAAATCACCATGACATGTGAGTGGATGACTCAAAACCTAACCCACCAACAATTCTCCACTCTTTGCATTAAACAAGTCCATCATCTCCCTATAAATACCCATGGTAGCAACCTCATTCAAATCATCCAAGAATCAACCATTCTACAAGCCTTCCCTTGCCTCTCCCTACATATCTAAACTCCTCCCATCCAATCCTCCATATAACCAACCCTTCAACATCATTCCAACCTTGTGTTGCCGCAAAGAAGAAGAGGAGAAGCTCTTGGACGTGCTTGCTATCCAACAAGGATCGTTGGAACGTTTAGGTGTTTTCTTTCTTTTATTTTTAATGTATAATTCTATTTATCTTTGTTTTGAGAACATGAGGAACTAAACCTATTTAGTTAGGGGGAAGTTTGAAGCCATGAACATGCTTGTGATATGAATTGATTTCTTCCAATTGTGATTTAATAAGTTGTGATTGCAATTCAATTATCTATTTTCTTCATAACTAATTCTTGTATGTTTATTAAGGATGCATACTTAGTTTTCATACATGAATTAGATGCTAGAATATAAATGAGTTTCACCTAATCGTTACAAGTTTATATTCATGAGTAGTGAAGGTTGCTTGTCACAATCGCGTTAATTGAATTCTTGGCATAAGTTTCATGCAATTCATAGTAACAAGTGCCTCGTCAACGCTTATGATTTTCATAGAACTTAATGATTCTTGCTTGTATCTCTTTTATGCAATTCATTGAGGGAACTTGTGGGGAATGCCTTGGGTTGTCGTATGCAATCATCCAATCCATTAACTTAAGGAAAATCTGAGAATTAATCTATGCAATTCATGGTTAATTTGGGGCGTTGAGAATCATAATTTATTGAAAAGCAATTGGAAATCGATTCATGTACAAGTGTGTCATGTGTGAAGAACGGACCCCTAACTAATCCATCCACCATCTTATTTACCAATTTCGTTTTAAAATCTGTTTTGTTTTACAAAATTAAGTGTTCAATTTCACCAAACCAAAATCCCCCTTTTACTTTCTTGTTTTAAAGTCTTTTATTTACATTTTTTAACTTTGTTTTTATGTTTTTGAATTAGTTTAGAGGTTTTAGCAAGCCCTCCTAATCCCCGGTTTAGAACGATCCCTACTTATACATATACTACAATTGTCAAAAGAGGGTTTAATTTGTGTGCGTATAATTCTCACATCAACAATTAATCTCTATTTTTAAATAAATGAAAATATATTATTATGATAATAAAATGCACAAACATTTTATTTCCTTGCAACTAATATAACGATATATAAAACACATTACATTCAATTTGGAATGTGAAAACAAATAATTCTATTCATGCAAAATTCTAATTCCTTTCTACCACACGAAAAATTCAATTACTCTGACTTGAAACAAAATAACTCGGAAAGCATTATACTTTATCATATTTCATCCAAAAATTGTCCACAAAATATATTTTTCACCGAGTCAAAAAGAACTTTGAAATATTATACGAAAAGAAGGTAATGCATCTTAAATTTCAAATGACATTCAATGTCTTCTGGTTTCTAGTTTCTTGATAGACAATAAATTAAATGCTATTAAATGTGTTCTAGTTTCTTGCTAGGTAATAATATATGCATGTATTGCTAATATATATTATCATTTAGGAATTTCTATCTTTAATTGAAGAGGAAATAATATATTCATGCATTCATGTTAGCATATATGCTTTCTATAAAACCATGAGCCCCAAATAATGTCAAATGGATTATAAGTAATTTAAGTGTTAGAGTAAGGGACTAAAAGCATTGTGCATAAATATGTAAAAACTATAAACATAAAACATGTACAGAGTATTTATATAAAATATATAGTAGTTGTTGACAACTCCAAAATACATATATAGAGTTGTTCCAAAATATGGTTAGATCCTATTTTACCGATGTACTTTAAAGAATATAGTGCTTTGACCACTAAGCAGTGGTTGCAAGCTCGATCCTTCCAACACTTCTCATCGGGAAAGAATACGTGAACAATGCTGCATTATTTTGTTTGTAATGATAATCTCAATTGGTAAGAGTAAAAGCCTTTCACCAGCCTAATGTAAAAATATAAGTCCAAGTAAATAAGTAGTTAAATAATAGCGACATGTTGTGCAAAGATAAGATGCTATACGACATACATCGTTTGATCCAAAAGTGCTAGTGGCAATTCTCGATGAGGCACCAACATGTCATGCTTAAACATTATCTTATTCTGTATATATGCCAAAATCAGTTTGTGTTGATGAACCATTATATGATTCTTATTCAATGCACAAGTAATAAATATACAAATCTATTAACCTTTAGTTAACCCTCGACATGTGCTCGGAAGAGGGCTATTCCAACATCCTGAAATCATGTCAAGAGTTAAAAAGGAGCTAGAAAAACTAATGTAAGAGCTTTGTAAAATTGGAGCAGAGCATATTGCCTTACAGGGCCTCTTTAAAAGCAGTGGACCAAGCTCTGTTGCCATGGTTTCATCACCCAATTTGTCAACCATTTAAAAAATGAAGAGTCAGTATCTACATAAGTAAAATCTGAAAAGTAATAGCAATAAATGAGTTGGTTGTTTAAAACAACGATCTAGCTAAGAAAACATCCATATCTGCATATAAGTCACAACTTCCGAGATAGAGAACAGTGTAATAAGGAATTCCCACCAAGTTCGTTTTCGGAGATCCACCAGTCCCTCTCAAAAATCCCACTTCAATGAAAAGGAAGTTAGGCCACACTATAAAATGTACTACTCCAGCTTTTTTCAAAAACAGTATTCTAAGAAGCTAAATGCTCGAAGAACCTAAGAAGAAGTGAAAATCTCACTTCAACAAAGTGAAACTAATACACAAATAAATTGCATATATAGGGATTGTCCAGAGATCACTGAAAACTATATGCTTAACAATCTTTGAAGAAAAATATTATTGGAATTATTGCATACTTTTCCTTTACATGTACACTGAAAGCTCTCTGACACTTGCATGTCCAGAGCTCTCTTTCCTCCTTTCCTTTCTCTTCTTCCTCACCTTAGGTTTCTCCAACAGAAAATTCTACATTACACAAATTTATTCAGTTAGAACCAAATAAAATTATAACGTTTAACTTCAAATTGCAGTGATGTGTTAACAGAGACTAAGAATAGTGAGCTAATGAAAAAGCGCTAAAACAAAACACCACCTTTAACGCCCTTTTTTCGTTCTCTTCAGATTCTTCGATTCCCCCCCCCCCCCCCCCCCCCCCCCCCCTTTTTATTCTTTTCTCAATTTAGTCGTAACCAAGATTTTTTCAAGAATCAGAAAAAACCTTAAAAAATCTCAAACACACCCCAAATTTGAAGCTGCTTTAATCCAATTTACCATGAAATTACAGCCACTTGAGAAAGCTTCTTCAAATGAGGACGAAACAGGCAACACAGATGCGTTTCTCTGAAAATTACCAAAAAAACTGGAATCAACGCAGCTAATGGAAGACCAGTGGAAGCGAACAAAGAAGGTCAGGTTTGTGAGAGCATCCCCAATGAGGGGCTCTTCATGGGGTTGGAAAAGTGGTGGATATAGCCCATTATAGAGCTTTGAGAAATCTTTGGTGCTTTATAAAAGAATCTCTCCCAATGAGAGCTATATATTTCAGGCTCTATATGGGGCTATATGTATTTATTTATGTAATAATTTGATTAAGCGATGATTTTTTTTTTTTTTGTGTTAGCTTTACTTAAGTTGATTTTTGGATGTGCTATCTTAAATTTTTTTTTGTGAACCCTTCAAATTGTGGCAAAATTAGATTTTATTACTTATGAATCGTTCGTTGGATTAGATTTCTTTGTCTCAATCTCATCCGTTGAAAGAAAGAAACCCCCACTTCGCCCTCTAAAATAATTTGATTTTCACGTATAACACAACAATTTACCTAGCACCAATTGGAAAATTAGTATCATACAATTTTGAAAACAAAATTATTTGAAAATTTCACCCATCAATGCCCATGAACGTTAAATCAATTTGAAATTTTAATTCTTATGGAATTTAAAACAATCATTAATCAGCCAAATTGCAAGAAAAATAAGTAAGAACTAAGAATTAAAAAAATAATAAAATGAGAGTATAAGTGTATTCGCAAGTGGAGGGAAAGTGAAAGAATTTAAAACAGTCATTAATTAGCCAAATTGCAAGAAAAATAAGTAAGAAAAAAGAATTAAAAAAGAATAAAATGAGAGTATAAGTGTATTCGCAAGTAGAGGGAGAGTGATAGAATTTTGCTCACATGGATTGCTACTTTTTTGTGGGACCCACTGTTTTTTGGGACTAGACGTAGCCCGATTTTATGCTACCAAATAAAGAAAGTTGTTAGCCCTAGTGGTGGATCTAGTCTCATTTTTCAACTCATTAGGGATGAAATTTCTCGCTAAAGCTAAAAATGGGGTAGCCTCATGGAGGATAAAGCTCCTATTTGGAATGCTCTGAGACACAAATGGACACCAAAGAAAATCCTAAAGATCCAATCGAATCCAACCATTCGAAGATGACTGACGCGTGGAAAGATAATGGACGATGAAGCTTTGGTTGATGACCAAAACATGGGCAGCGGGGACGGACCTGGATCCTCTCCTGAGTCCAAGGAGAGGATCTTCCTGACCAAGAATCCAAGACCGTTGGATGAAAATCCAACGGCTATAATTATTATAACTTTAAATGCACCCCCTGTTTATAGCCGTTAGATTTTCATCCAACGGCCTTAAATTTTTGGTCAGGAGGATCCTCTTCTTAGGCTTAGGAGAGGATCCAAGTCCAGCGGGGACGGGGACGGGGACAGACGCGTCAACCATGGGCAAAATCACTAATTTACTGCACGATTTTAGAGAAGGCTGAAAACCGTGAAGAAAATGAGGGGTAGAACCGGAACAGCACTGTTAATGAACAGTACCTTTCCGCTGAGTATCAGTTGAGAATAATGTAATCACAAACGGACACTTGATGGCTGTATTTATTGATTATGCATCACAATTTTAAACTTCACAGTGACGATGGTTAAGATTTGGGACAACAGATGCCAGCAAAGGTATAAAGTTATAAGGGAAGGAAGACGATGAAAACCAGAGAACCAAACAGTAATACAATTCGCTTCTTTGTAATACAGAGTGCCTCAAAATTCAGGTCTAGCACAACAAATGTAATGGAAAGAAAACATCTACACTTGAATTAAACAAGAAAAATAGGGCAACTGGTATGTCAATCCAATGATATCTTGACACGACACGACACGATACGATTCCGACTAAATTATTACTAATTAAACAGATGAGCAGCCAAACGCTCAATCGAAATTGCAAATTGACCTCTTGCAAACCCCTCAACTTCACACTAGTAATGTTCATTTCTTTCTACAAAATATTTTCTTCTATACGCAGCCGTATCCCCCACCAGTTCTCTCATTATAGAAAAGTGAAAAGGCTGTTGTTCGATGACACCATTAACCAACTAGCCGCTGGCCACAATCTCATGGATGGCATCACTGACAGCTCCATCCTCGGATCTCACGGTAAGTTTCATCGCAACCTCCTTCGATGAACTGTCAATTCCAAATAACAACCGCACAAGGACCTTCACATTGCCTATGTACACACCAGATAATACGCATGTGTGTGACCTTGAGTTGCTGGCAACGACCTCTGTGCCCTGAAACCATGTACACAATGTATGTTATCGCTATAAAATGTTACCACTGAAAACTTCCAAGCAGGAACAGAATATAATGCATTGTGAAGTATTCAATGCAGATTTATTGAGGTATTGTATCCATTATGCATCCGCATCGTTGAAGCACACGCGATGAAAAGGCCTCACAGACTTTTAAACATCCAGATTAACTGATTCCACAAGTATTTGCATAAAGATAAATCATAGACGTTTAATGTTAAAACAAAATTACCTCACAGGGCTGCATTCCAAGGAGGTTGATGACAGCATTAACAGCTTCAGTCAAGTTCTCCCTTGGCCCCAGGCCATATTCATCTACCCGCTCAAAATCAGCGCCCATGCTTTCCCAAGCATTCTTGAAATTGAAGACCGGAACCTTCAAAATGTAATCTGCAGCGACAACCTCAAGATCTTCCAGCTGGTATTCATCTTCCACACCATCTTCCTCTGCCTCACCAGTGGTTGGATCAACCTAGTGGCACACCCCCAGCTCAGTAAAAGCTAAAAAGTTCTGACGGTTGGCTTTTTAATATTGTATATTTATTAATTTCTTACAGGATTTGATATTTTACATCATTTCGTATGTTCATAGGAAAAATCTGATTTGAAGGTGCAGATGACAAGACTTGCACATTATATAGAATGTGAAAATCACATATAGCTCTTTAAACAGGGATAAGGGGAAGAACTTGATACCTCTTTAACAATGAACCTCAGCAAATTTGTAAATTTTCCAACTGCAGGGACACCTTCTGGCTTCTCGAATGCCAAAAAGGTTTGTCCAGGTGTATCATAAGGAAGAGACCTGAGAGGCCTGGATGCCACTTCAGAAAATTCCTCAGCTTCTGAAGCATCAACCACAACAATGACCTGACAGACAGAGAGTTATAAGGAAATTCTGATGCATAACTACAAAAGCAAAAGTGCTTTTTTAATATAAAACGGGCTTTACATCTTCCAGTAATTGCTCAGGAATGGTATTGGTGCAGTTGTACTGGAACACAACATGGCTATCAAAAATGTGCTTGACAACATTAACTGCATATTCAGTTTCTGGTTCTGTTAACTCCACAGGTGCTGAGGACTGGCATGTGAAAAAAGTATGCAATTAATTCCAAAGACCAAAAACATGAGCTGTAACGTGCATGTAAAGTATGAGAAAATATTCACGTTGCAGAACCTTGAATAGTTTCCCAAAGTTTGAAAACTCCAGAATAGAGGAAAGCAACGTCTCATAAGCAGCAACTGTGGATGCAGGGCCAGTTGGAGGAGCACCAAGACCAGTTGGCTTTTTACTTTGAGCTTTCTTCTCAGCAAGTGGCTGCGACTTAACCTCCGTGGGTACAGCATTAATGTCAAATGGTTCTTCCGAAGCCTCCTATAATCACATTAAAACAATCCTCCAAAGTCAAAACACGAGATAAGGACCTTAAGGGCACAAAAACTAAAAGCAAATGGAGGTTATGTTACTCACATAATTCTTCAAACTTGTCTCCAGATTGACAAGTGGGACATCCAGAGACCCAAAGAGGAAGTCCTTTACATCGTTGTCAGTCTCAACAACCGAACCATCTCCTCCAAGCGTATTTAGATAGAGTGTTGCCCTATCACGAACCTGAGAGTGTACCAAAAAGAAATTCAGTATATAACTATATACTGAAGCTAAAACAAATAAATCATGAAAGAAATGGCACAGGAACACAGAAACTCAGATGCAGATTGTACAGAGCCAGACACCTCATTTTAGGTGAATGCTCATACATACATGTTATATATAACCTAAATTTAAGGCCTTGAATGTACATATAGGATACCTCATCATCACTGTCAAAGAGACATCGTCGCAGCAGAATAAACACTCGTGGCTGATACATAGAAGAAAATAATTATAGTTCATTGTCATCAGTGACCATAGACAGAAACATATCTTCTTTGTATAGAGGGGGAGAGGGATCAGATAAGCCATAATTCATTGACAAAGATATTACCTTCAATGAATCAACCATAGCACCAAATTTTGCCAATGTACTAACTGCACTCGCACGAACAGTGGCATTCTCAAGATGTACTCGATTATATATGTACCTTATATATTTGCTTGGATCAGAGGTTTTTGGCCCTTCAATGCCCAAAAAGTGGAGTATCTAATAATAAAATATCTCAATCAGCCAAAAGAATATTAAGAGGAATAGATTCTTCACCAAGTTTATGATAGATAAATCCCACCTGTGTAGAAAGATAGGTGAATTCACAATCTTCGATGAACTCACAGAGATGAAGCAAGCCACTTTCTTTTGCATCAGGGATATCTCTAATTAGAATCACAATTGAATCAACAATTGCCTTTTTGTACTCAAATCCACCTTCTTCTCTGAGAATGTTGCTCAAAAAGTTCATCCTGTAGAAAACAAGAAGCAGGGACCATTACTTTGAAAACAACAGAGACGAATAAGAATATGCGCACTGAAAGATGAACAATATGAAACCAAACGTTCTCAAACAAAATTTTGAGTATGTGGTAGATCACTCACAGAGCTCTGAACTTCAAAGGAAATTTCAAACACAATGATCTTATGGCTTCCACAACAACAATTTTGAACTCGTCAGCGATATCTGACATAAAATTAGTTATTTGCTTCATCAAGCGATCCACACTTGATTCATTTCCTGTCTTCAGAAGTGTTGTGATTGCAAGTGTGGCAATGCTTCTGTTCTGGTCAGAAATCAAACTCTCCATATCAATGTTGCAGTTTGTGACAGGCACTGGATGTGTCATTGCCACCTGGAAGAAAAGATCAAAGTGATTATCAGGAATATCATTCACCAGGAAGCAAGAAAATAACTACAAACAAAATAATTTAGTCTAACAAGCCTTGTTTCACACACAGAATAAAGAAACAGAACTAGAATCTACATACTATCAGTAATTGCCTCATAGATTACACTCAAACTCTTTTCATATAGGATTTCTCATCTATCTCAAAACTACAAAAGCAGAACTCAGGACGGCAGGTCACTTTAATTATCATAAATTTCAAACATAACGTGTAGTACAGTAATAGGAGAAGAGGGATGCCTTGTTCAAGGTGCGGACAGCTGCAAATCTTAGAACTGGTTTCGAAGAGCTTAGAAATAGCTGCAGAACAGTGATTGCTGGAGTAAGTTCTCTGGGGGTCACACCATGGAGCTCTGTAATTGCTCTAGCAGCCTCCAAAATCACCATCTCTGCTTTGTGGCGAAGACAAGCCTCAAGATAATCGTAAAAGGGACGGTCGCCCGCTTGTGCATTTCCAGACTCGCGGATAACCTTTAGACAAACAATTTATTAAAATAAAGCATCAAAACACCAACGAAGCTAAAATAAAAGGTCCAGAAGAATAAGCACCTGACTAGTGTAACGAATCAAAAGGCACTGGGCCAATGGAGATCGGACAGTCCCCCTTGTCAAGCTGGTAACCAACTTGCTAACAGCAAGACGGTCATTCTGTCGTATCTGCAATTTCAAAAGTACAAGATTATCAACACCTTTTAATTGTAAAAATGATATTTATAATTATTCTAACGAAAATTGTTGAGTAGATGCACAATCTTTCTTTGTATTCCACTTTAAAAACTAAAAAAATAAAAGTTCACCAACAAGAACCACATTATATGGAATGAATGCTAAAAAAGGAAACTAGGAATGCTAAAAAAAGAAACTAGGCCCCATGATTGAGAATTAAAAGCTAAACCAGTCTGCAAAACAACAAATCACTGTACACCTAGTCTGCTTGCTGCACTTGCTCACATCAACCAAACATTTGTCCATCAATGCAAGCAATTAGTTAAGAAATGATATGGTAAATAACCATATGAAATGGATTTCGACTCAAAGCTTCCTCTATGTTTCGGAAAAGAAAAAAATCTTGAATGTAAAGTCTGTAAACCAAACCAACTATGCCACATACCTGATGAAGTAAAGCCAGTGCATGGAACTGTACAAGGGCTGCTCTTGACTGGACAGCTTCCTGAACCTCATTACTCCATCTTTTGACAATCTCTGGGTTGGTCTGTCAAAAGAGAAAGATAAGGGTACAAAGCCAACAAATAAATAAATCCTGAGACGTAAGTACAGCAGAAACAGTACCTGGAGCAGATGGATCCCACTGACTAGAGCTGCACTTGCAACCACTGGATTCTTATCAACAATGGCTTGTTTCAAATACCGCTCAATCTGGGTAAGAAGGGTTCCATCTGTAATCCGACAGAGCACACGGATGGCATTTGCCCGGTACATGTCTGTTTTACTATTCATATCCTTCATCAGGGAGCTTGTCACAATAATAACCTTGTTTTGAGAAATATATCAGAAGTCAGTCCCAATTTTTGAGCATGCAAATGTACGAAGGAAATCAAATGATATAAAGTCGAGTCACCTCATCTGCAGAGGGGGACAACTCTTTTATGATCAGATAAACCATTCTCCTCAATCCTATATCTCTCGATTGGAAAAGCTTGGTCACGGAAAAGAAAACTTCTGTAGCTTCAACCTAATAATTTAATACAAAGTAACAAGAGTCAATTGATGGCCAAAGTATACAATAACAAAATGCTGCAACTAGACCATTAAAATTGACGATAAGATATTGATTAATCTCAAGGGAGCAACAGAACCATTCGGTACAGAAGAAACCTGACCTTTGTAAAGGTTTCCCCCTGGTTCAGTAGATACAAAAGCTTTGTGATAACCTAAAAATTTACGACAACGCCAGATATACAAAATCAGTTTCTGCTGACCAAATATGAAGACAGAAAAAAGGCAATTAGATGGAATATTTGGTGGTGCAAAGCAATAACCTGGGAGCATCTTCTAGCGTCGAGTTGAGGATCATTAAAAACCCTCGCTTCCTGAAGAACAGCACCCTTCTCAATCCCCAGAAACGGAGAGTACTCTGCAGAAAATCAACGTTAAACCAATTACTATAAAAATCACACCATTAACATTTCTAATACCGCGAAACCCAGACCTAATTAAACAAGGCTACGAGAACCCTATCACTATCCCACCGGCACTAAATCAAGACAAACCGAGTAGATTTGCCACAAGTTTACAAACCGCATTGTGACATAACCGCAACAAAACTTAGAAATTATCCAGATCAGGAATTGAAGCAAATCAACAATAATTAAACCCTAATTCATTCAAATCCGATTCAAATGCCTCACAGTACGTAAATCGCAGAAACAAAACCGCTATAAACAAAGAGATCTGGGAACACGAATCGCCGATTCATCAGTTGCAACGCAGAGAGCCGAAATTGAACCAAACTGGAAGAGAAAACCAGATCGAATTGGAGAGCGAGAACAACTGGTAGGTGTGTGAGTGAGGGGACGTACCTTCATCGTCGCGATCGTCGTCCTTCTTCACGAGAGGCTGAGCCATCGCAGAACAAAGTGAATCTCTGAGATCCACAGAAAATGTATGACAAAAACCTCCCCCTCTCTCCTCTCCTCTCTCTCTCTCTCTCTGTGTTCGTTGGTTCGCTTCGCGAGTGAGGTTTTTTGAAGAAAGAAAATTGAGGGTTTCTTTCTATAAACAACCGCACAGATGGTGAACTAGATGATGGAGTTGGGTTCCGCTGTGGATGAGGATCTGATGGTGGTGAAGTGTCTGCCCAATGGTAGTACGCCACGTCATGTGGCTGCCGGTTTTGGAAGGAGTTGAATTTCTTATTTTCCCTTCCACTCACAAATAATAGTTGGTGGTAGTCAGGCCATCTTCACTGATGAAGAGGGCTAAATGTCAAAAACTCGAAAAATTGCTTGATTTGTCTAAAAGTTCATCACTAACTGATGGTTGGGTATAATTCTATTGAACCCATCAAGTCGTTATTTAGTTAAAGAGGCATCAAGCTGGCTTTTTAATTAAATTAAGCAACAAATTTAGGGTATAGACATAAAACTAATAAATTATTAAGAAATTATGTTTAGTCCCTTCGGTGGTATATGAGTTTAGTTTGACTTTAGACCGTTAGAAATGATCTTACATTTTCTCTTATTTTTTTCTCCCAATTTATAGGAATTTAAATCACAAAATTTAGACGTAATGAGTCGACTCCAGTAGCTATGTCTCACCCCCGTAGGCATTGGTGATCCCCAAAGCATTCCCTTTGCGAAAATATTTAATACATTCAATACGTTCTTTGCAAATTCATTCCAAGTAAGTAAACACGCAATAATTATTTACTTTCATTTCTTTTCTCCTCCTATCTTTTAATTTTCAATACAACAAATACCCAAAAGCAAGAGCAAGCAAAGAGAAAAACACAAGGGGCAAAGAGAGCAAGAAAAAACAGAGAGATAAGTCCTTACAACATTCTAATGGAAGGTACATGGACGTGTGGGAGACGGTAGCTACAGAGGAAATATATTCAGGCAGAGAGCAGATTTCTCAAGCCGGAGTTTTCGTGAAATGTATATATCATTTTTCTCCCAATGTTAAAATTGTCTGTTTTTCCATGTGGAGTTACAACAAGCAGCAACACATTAGAGGATCTTCTAGTTTCTCAAACCCAGTATCTTCATCAACAATACAGAAAGCTACAAGGGATAAACTATGCTGAGGCATTGGGAACCGTGGGTCGGAGACAAGCTTAAGGATACAGAAGATGGAGGTATCCGCTCCCTAGTTGGTTCAAATTATTTTCCTATGCCCTCCGAATGCCCATATCTGCAGTAAACACGAAGCGAAGTCATATTTCGTAACAAGCGATATGGCACTTTCTCTAATGAACGATGCATGTTGACTGATTGAGAACATAAAAAAAACAACCAGCTTAACTCCATCAATATTAGACTTAGAGGTGTAGGATAACTAGAACAAAGATAGTTAGTTAACTCCCATGGTAGATTATGCATACAAGAATGCTTTTGCATCTCCAAGTGTCATAGGAAGGAGAGATTCTCTCATGCAGCCAAGATTTAGTCCCAGTGGTGCCACCACCATCCAATAAATGCTTGCCATGTGTTCAAAAAGTGGACTAACTGTCTAATGGCTATTGACACCAAGTGAATTGGTGATATGCCTCATTTTATTTATATTTTTTTTCCTCTACTTTTATTTGCATTCACGGTTGCAGAAAGAAATGCACTAAGAAGAAAAAAAATCAACCAATATTAGTAAAGACGATGATGTTTCCCATGCATGTTGCACGCAGAACGGCCCAAGTGAAACAACAGATACAAGGCTAATGAAAATAACCTTTAAATTTGTATCCCAGCTTCCTGTACACAAGGCACTTCCATCAGCTGACAAACCCAAACAGCTAATCTGCGCCTCGTGTGAGTTTTGGAGGGATCCCAAGTTCAAAACCACCTGCCACAAAAATGAAAGAGCAATTAGAGCCAATTCATCCATTTACAGGCGTTGCCATAAAATCCATGGCCACAAACCAATATTAATAAAATGATGGAACAAGATCACAATGCAAGATTTACAGGACTAGTTTATGACTAGACATTCTAAAAGTGTTATAATTGTATTTATGAAAATTCTGCACCATGACATCTCATTTGGCAGGATCAATTTATGACTCAGACATTTAAAAGTAAAACATTTTTATTTATAAAATATTGACATTTCATACAACACAGAATGGACAACCATAACCGTCCAAGGTGGAATCCAACAGCTACTCCTACTTTCCCCCCATCCTAGGAATTGGAGGAGGTTTACTAAACAAATTTTATTCCTCAAATTGCATGCAAGTGGCTATGGACGTTATTTTGACATCATGATTGATCACAGTAAAGGCAGGGCACATGGCAATAGACCTTACCAAGAAAACTTGACAGTCCAAGATGCATTTTCTTATTTTAAGAATAACCATCACAAATGAAAACCTTAACTGTATTTTCAACCAAGGAAATGAAACTTATATTAAAGATTTATATCAAGTGCTGGAAACTATGAGAAACACAATCAAGGGAGAAATAAGAGCTAAGCTACAGAATTTCAAGTTATCAACTGCCAAACGGAACCAGCTGAGTATGATGACTTTACATTGTGAACAAAACATTCTGCTGTGTTTAGCTTAAAAAACAGAACATTCATACAATCCTTATAATTACAAGTCATATTTGAGAATAGTAAAAGTAATTTATAAATCGAATGTATGTAAATGTGACGCACCACCCATGCAAGATGTTGCCAATAAACATGCTGAATAAAATGCTTATAGACCAAAGCTAGAATCTAATGTACAAGACAACATGATTGTATGGCATCAGCAGAAATAACTTATTAAATAAAAGAAGAGGGATCAATTGAAGATGCAAAAGCATATTCATATTTGGTGAAGAGGTCGAATATGGCCAATTAAATTGGCTTTACCTTTGCCAACAAAGTATCCCATACATAGCAATCCCCATTTGTGTATCCAGCAAAGAGAAGCCTTCCTGATATTGAGAATGCAATTGTTTTCACAGGTGGTACATCATCATCACCATGTGTCTGATGGTATACTTGGAGTTGGTGCCCAGTTCTAATGTCAAATAATCTGCAAGTTCCATCATCTGAGCCAGTTCCAAATCTATTTCCATCTGGAAAGAACTTTACCACATTAACATCCCCCTCATGACCATGAAACGTCCGCACTGCTCGACTTGCAACACGAGTGTCCCACAACCGAGCAGTTGTATCACAAGAACCAGAGACAAACAATCTTGAGTTGCTTTGATTGATGGATACACTGAAAGAATGCAAAACAATTTACTTAGAATTCCATGAGCAATGGTATCCTTTCATAAACACTGAGGTTTGTGTGACAAATAGAGAGCTTATGATGGACATACAAAAGGTAAAGGTAAAGGAGGCAACATTAAGGATTAGGGAAGATCTTTTAAACTCAAATATAGAACAGAAAACCTTATATCGGGATTAACTAAAAATACATCACTTTCCAGTCAAACTTATGAATGAATGGCAAGCCACACTAGCCTTCAACAACAATGACAAAATAAATGTAGACACAATTTCTAATAGCATTCAGTATTTTAGAGCAAACAGTTCCAACCGATAACTGCTAAATCAAAGGATTTCAGCAGAGAAATTAAAGGAACAAATTTTCATGAGTTATAGTTTACAAAAGTATCAAGTTTAATCACTATTGTTCAACTAAAATTAAAATTTTTTATTTTTGCTTCACAATATGTAAGGCTAAAAATTAAAATATGCAGGTGCTCATTGAATACGACCACCTAGAAGAACCAGATGAAATAAATGTTACATATACGGCCACCCGATATACCTCAATACATCTGCAGTGTGTCGTCCAGACTGAAATTCACCTCCAAAAACTGAAGTCCTGAGTCCGGTAGTAATATCCCACAAAACACATGTTTGATCTCCAGATCCAGTAATCAGGTGGGTGTCCTCATCTGGAACGTATTGACAGGAGGAAACATAACCCTTATGCCCATTAAGTGTTCTTGATACAGGTAGATTCCCATCCTTGTCACATAGAGAATTCAAGTTGAAAATAGAGCAAGCACTATCAAGGCCACCACAAGCAACAGATTGACCAGTGGGTGAGAAAGCACAAGTCATGACCCATGCACAAGGTAATTTTATAGCATGAGTCTTCTGGCTTGTTAGCACATTCCAGACTATCAAACGCCCGTCTTGAGAAGCACTGACAATTCGATTCTTTTCAGAGGTCCAATCTAACGAGTACACCTGCAGCAGTCTCAGTGACCATAAATCTTATAGAACCTTATCATATTCAAATTGGCATCACAAACACTTTAACTAGACATAAGGTGATTTTAATTATTTGTAAGGGTGAAGAGTAACACAAATCTTGTTCTATTACTTCTTTTCCTCCATAATGTCAAAATGTGAATCAATTTAGTTCCTATATAATTTTGCATAGTTTTATATATCCGATTTATTTTTTTATAAACCTCAAAACCACTGTGCTCTTTCTCCACGAATTCTCCATTGCACATTCAATCAAAATTAATCAAATAACTTTGTTAGCTACTAACCTCCCACAAACTCTATAGCAATTTAATCTGCGGGTGGTAGCTCTCTTAGACCTGAAAGTTTCTTAACTGGACAATTTACCATTCTACACCCACAATCTCAAAAGAAAATGAAAGAAGACATGGCTAGACTGAGACCCCTCGGACATGACTTCTTTTCAAACAAACTATTGTTTTAGTTATTTTTTTGGAACTATGTAGGAGGATACAAATGCTCAATTAAGAAAGAGACTTCCTTTACGGTGTCAATAAAGCTAACCTTTATATGATGTCGAATTTAAAATCTTCCAATTACTATAGGTCAATCTCCTAGTATTGATTGGGATTGCTACCCGAAATGCCACTACCTATTAATACTTTGGACCGTTGTCTTCAATACATTTAACTCCAATTACTGTCTTCTAGACATTTAACTTAGTCCATATCCCTAATCAACCTATCCATTTGTTTGGCTAGTTTGTAGATGTCTTTTCATCTCTTTTTTACCTATCCTGCTATACGATTCGTGCACTTTTTGTTTGGTAGGATTTCACTCTAAAAAATTACTCACACTCTCCCAACTAGTCAAACTATTTCACATATCCAAAACATACAAGAAACTAGCTTTGTAATCTGAATAGCACGCTTCAAACAAACAATGCCCAACAATTCCACTAACCCATATGAATGTGCATTCGAAAAAACCGAAAGAAGCTCCCTTTTACAAACAAAACACACCACAGACCACACAGGTACAAAAACACATACAATTACATGTGGGTAATCATACCTTTCCCGTATGACCTTGCAAGGTTCTGCAGCATACAAGATCGGTGGGGCCAAATGTGAGCGGAGTCTTCCCCTGAGACCTTGCATACCCAGCCACTGCAAAAATTCCACCACCACAACCAATTAGATCTAAAACCCCAAAAGTACAATCCAGTGCATAATATTCAGTAATAATTTCAAAACCAGCAAACCCACCGCCGCCATACCATCTGTGTCGAGCAAGGAGGCGCGCTTCTTCTTCAACCGCTCTCTGAGCAAGTTGACGGTGTCGCTCGCCGCAACGTGGCGCTCTTTGAGCTCGGCAACTGACATTGCTCAGAATTCGAGCTCAGGATTGGTCATGGAGCAGAAGTCGAAAAAGAGTCCTCCGATTCAGAGCGTAATTAGGGCTTCCATTTCTGCTTCTGCAAATTCAATTGGAAACCAAAAAAACTCACGTGGAAGAAAGGGAAACTCTGAATGTACCTGTGTGAAAGGTGAAAAATACGGTGGCTTGTGGTCTCGTGTCTGAACGAGTCTCTGGGATTTTGGTCACAGAGAATAAGAGATTTTTCAATGTGCGATAATATATATTATTATATAAAAGATGAAATGTGTGTGTTTAAATTATTATGATAGAATATTTGTGTTAAAAAATAAATAAATATAATTTTTTATTATTTATAAAAAAAATATATATATATTATTCATGTTCCGATCACAAATTTGGAGAAGAGCGAGAGAAGCGTGTGACCTGTGAAGACGCCGTGGGACTTTGCGTGTGAGTAGTGAGGGTACAGGTGTAATTTCAAATGGCGGCTCCGGGTCCCACGTTGGTCCACTTGGCAATTTTCTTCGGATGCTGTTGTGGATGTGAGACACCGTGTCATGTTGGAGTCTTACGTCATAAACTCACATGTCACACAATGCATGTGAATGCTACAACTTTTCTGCCTAGATTCGAATTTTTGAACCCCAAAAGTCCATCTAGCATGGCAACTTGTATAAAGCAGATTTATTGTTGTTCACATTCCGCTTGAACATAAATATAACAATGTAAATGAAAAAAAAATATTTTTATTCTTGCTTTCCGTTTGAATATAAATATTTGAACCCAAGGTCCATTTAGTATGGCAACTTGTATGGAAAAGATTTATCGTTATTATGCCCTTCAGTTGGATTCATAAATCTTTAAACTTATAATTATCTAGTATAGCAATTTGCATGAAATAGATTTATTGTTGTTATGACTTATTATTCGAATAATGTTATGTCTTGTGTTAAATTCTTTTTAAATTAATATGTTATTATTTTTTTTCAACGTCACGTTACAATTAATTTGTCTCTAATTATTTTATATTTTTATGTGTTGACTTCTCAAGGAGTGGGAAAGGGATCATCTCCGAATCCCTTCCTCCTAATCTACCAAATTAAGGGATCCGTGCTATTAAAATTTGATCTAATAGCTACAAACAAGGGCTCACTTTAAAAGTTATAATAATTTTAGTTGTTTGATCAATTTTCAATGGTACAGATTTCCTTATTTGGTGGATTATGATGAAATGATTCGGAGATGATCCTTTTCCCAAGTAGCGAGGGACCGGCTGATTTTTTTGATTATTTTTAATTAGCTCATTTTGTGAGCTCAAATGTGTGAACAGAGACATTGGGTGACAATATCAATTTCACAAAAGACATAAATGGATATGAAAACTAGGCAATTGTAATGGAAATAAACTAATTAAATATATATAATACAAATGGATGAACAATTTGTTTTTTATAAATGATAGTGTTAATAAATTAAATTGTTATTTGTTAAGGAGAGTGGAACCGGTGAATATGAAACTCTCACCATAGTGCATATAAGTATGATTGTTTTTCACTATTGCAATGAAGTGCCATATGTAAGTAGATGAACACTTGAAAAGAAAAAAAAATTTCCTTTCTTAAATTACGACACTGGTATATTGAATTGGGTGCCTAACACATTGACAAATCTCTCTTTGATGCAAACAATAGGATAATTTTGAGCAACGGTCTTGAATTCCTTCGCGAGTTACATGTTTCTCATTTAATTCGTTTTTAGTCCTCCATGCACTATTGGGCTTGCCACCAAATCTGTTATATTTTTGTATTATTAAATACATGTGTAAATGAGGTATTTTACCTCATAAAAAAATGAAATAAAATTGATATAAGAAGTAAGGGGAGATGTTATTTAATACTTTGGTTTAGCGGTATTATTTTCATTTGTAAGTGAGAAGTTTTAGGTTTGATTCTCGTTAAAAGCAAATTTAAACCACATTATTGCTGACATATTGTGAAACTAAACTTACTTCTCTCTTTCTTAATAAAAATAATATCGTTTGATGATAAAAATAAATAAATAAATAAAATGGGAGATCAGAGAGTGGGGTTGTCGTGGTGGTTGGAGAGTTGGGAGAAGGGGGCGTGAGTGGTGGCAACTAGGGGTGGAATTTTTTACCATATTACCATACCTACCGTATTACCAACCGTACCATACCAAAGTTGTGCCAAAAAATTTGTACCACTGGTAATGGTACGGTATTTGTACCATACCATACTGTTTTGGTACGGTACTGGTACTCAAAACTAGTACCGGTGGTATACCATACCTACCGGTTACCAATATTATTAATATTATATTATATATTTATTCATATATATATATATATATAATTATGTATTATGTAATATTATATTATGCCGTTTGACACTTTGACTCATTTATCCTATTCCTAAAATTTTCACAAACCAAACAATCTTAGTCTCTCACTCTGGTCCTTGCTCGACACATTAGAAACCTAGGGCTTGTTCCGCCGTCGTAGCTCTCTCATCGATTCATCTTCGTTTCTCGTTTCCGACGACTTTGTCTTCCAAGTGAGGGCACAACATATGCATTGGGTATTACCACCTTAGATTGTGGGTTCAAATCAACAAGCCAGTCGTCGAGCACAGCTATGGATATTTACATTTTTGTGGTTTGCTGTCTTACGTTTCTGGTTCATTTGAGTCTCAGCATGCTATAGAAATCTTGTCTTATGATTTATTAAGTTTTTACCACTTTGACATACAAGAAAAAATCTTGAATTAGATTAAATTGTGTATATTTTATGAGCTTTGAATTAGGTTAGAAAACTATTAGATTTTGGACAAACTAAGTGGCGTAAAATAAAGTGGTAATTACCATTGGCATACCATACCAACCAAACTATTTGGTATACCGATATTCGGTATACCAAAAGTTTGGTACGGTAATGGTAATAGATTTTGTCGTACCAAATATTTGATATGGTAATCGGTACGGAGGTTTTGGTATGGTAATGTACCAAAACCACCCCTAGTGGCAACAGCATGGGTTTGGGAGCTGAATAGCTTTATGGGTTTGGGTTTGGGAGCTGAATAGCTTTATGGGTTTGGGAGCTGAATAGCTTTATGGGTTTGGGTTTGGGTTTGGGTTTGAATGTTAATATGCATTAATTGAATTCAATTCATCTGATAGGATAGTATAATACTTGTTTAAAATATTTATCTTTGCATTTAAAGCTTTGAGGTTGATTTCTCATCTCAAGTATCACTTGTATAAAAGGAAAATAAACATAAAAATCATCCCAGATAGATAACAAATCATATACGTCTTTGCATATAAGTGAAAGTGTAAAATTAAATAATGCCAAAAAGTTCCATTGCCGGGAATCGAACCCGGGTCTCCTGGGTGAAAGCCAGATATCCTAACCGCTGGACGACAATGGATTCCTTGTTTATTGGTCTCACAGTATATTTATTAACCTGTATCTTCATTAAGCAGTTCATAACATGCAACTTTCTTGCTAAATCCATTGACGAACTACATCGCTTATGTTGCTCGAAGTTAAAAATTATATATAGATGAACCAATTTTCAATCATAGGTGCACATGGCAGTTTACCACAGTAACGAAAAATAATAATACTTATACATCTCGATGTGGGTTTTCTAACATTTAACAATTTTATCTAATAACGCTATCGTTTTATAAATAAAAAATTCAATCATAGGCACCAGACATATTGTTATTAACTTGTCAATTTAAGAAATGTTCAGTGTGACACTTAGTACTTTTCCAAGTGTTGGATTGAGTCTTCCTCTTCAACCTACTCCTTTTGAGCTCAACCCTAATTCCCCTAGTTTGGTTAAATTTAGGGTATATTAAAAAAAATATGTATAGTAGAATGAAAATGATAAGTTTCTTTCAGGGTAAATTACAAAAAACTACCTCAACTATTGGTGTTACGACACTTTCATACCTCATCTTTAAAACGTGACAATGTCATACCGCATCTCACGAATTTGTGACAATGTCATACCTCCGTCAATTTTTCTGTTAGTTTTTCTGTTAAGTGCTGACGTGGCAAGATATGAGGACCACTCACTAATACAGCTGGATTAAAAAATAATTAAATATATTTTTAATAATTAAAAATTAAAAAAATTAAATTTTTTTAAGAGAGAGATTTAATATAAAAATAAAAAAATTTAATTTTTTTAATTTTTAATTATTAAAAATATATTTAATTATTTTTTAATCCAGCTGTATTAGTGAGTGGTCCCCATATCTTGCCACATCAGCACTTAACAGAAAAACTAACAGAAAAATTGACGGAGGTATGACATTGTTACAAATTCGTAAGATGCGGTATGACATTGTCACGTTTTAAAGATGAGGTATGAAAGTATCATGACACCAATAGTTGAGGTAGTTTTTTGTCATTTACCCTTTCTTTCATGAGTAACTTTTGAAAGTTGGACTCCATAATTTCATCTTTCAACATATCTTTGAGTTTAGTGAGTTATTCAATCTAATTCAATCCCAAACACCAAACATGAACAATGTGTAATTGTATTGTACGTAAATGTCCGGCTTTCATTTCTACCTTTAGGGTTGAAGCGATGGTGAGGTCAACAAGAGAAATTTGAAGGAAAATTTTTGTCCTAGCTAAGAACATGTGAGAACATTTGAACACACATGCAAACTATTAACACTTTAAAATAGGCATGCATTAAAAAACAATTCTAAACCCCATGACTTTCAAAGCCTAGAGAATGGTGAACCATAAGACTCTTTAACAACATTAAAGAGAAGGAAGGATTTGAGATTCATTACACTTGAAGCTCATCCTTGTTTACACAAGGGATTCACCCAAGTGGAGGGCCTTCAAGTCACCTCCTAGCTCCTTGGATCTTCCTTGTGATTTTCTTCTTTGTTGATGCTCCTTTGCTCCTTGAGGATGTGAGGAAAGGATCTCCAAGAACACCAAAGATTTGGTGTCTCTAAGTCTCCACACCAAGGATGTAGTGTGAAGAGAAGATGGATGACTTAGAGAGTTTTTAATGCTAGTGAAAAACCCCCTAAGTGGCCGGCCTCTATGGAGAAAAAGAGAGAAAATGTTTCTCTTCTTTGCCTCAAGAAAACCCTAGTGAGAGAATGGCTATAAAGTTGCTTTTATACCACCTCACATGTGAGTGGCAAACTTGCAATTAACCCAAGTTTGCTACCCCTTCACCCTAGGCCGGTTTTGGCTTTGTTTTTGGGTTAATTTCCATTTAGTTTTTAGTTGTCACACAACCTAAACTCAATGGGCCTTGTGGACCAAAAACCCTTTTGCGCCCCGAAATCCAAAACCAACTTAAAAGCCCAATACGAACCTTTCGTATAATTAATTAACTAATTAATTAATTTTGACCATTCTCAATTAAACCATTTAATTGCTTATCCATCTCTTTTATATCTTCACATTTATCCTTACTAGGTGTATGATCCATTAGGTTCCATTTAGTGAGGCAGTGGGCGATTGTTACTCTTAACGATCGATTATGAATTGAAACTACATTTCAATTCTCCCTTTGATGAAGATTAGTGTATGCTAATCCTCAAGGCTTCCACAAACCATGAGTGACACCTAGCAGTATGTCATGGATACCAAAGCTAAGTAAAAGTGGTTGGAGAACCTATCCAGTTACAACTACAACGCAATACAGTCTTTCTCTAATACAATACTCTTGATCACATTGTTTAAGTGATAGTTTGTTTCATGTCTACTATCCAATGTGATACTTCTCTATATGATTCAATTAAATATGATTTGGAACAAACTTCCTAAGTGATATTCATATGCTTTGGCCAGAGACTCTCGAATCATATCTCAGAGTATTCTCCTTCCACCATGGAAAGTTAGAGATCCTTTGTTGTGCATTCATATGCCTACATGACTAGATATCTTAACCCCAACAATGTCGTGGACACTCTCAATGGAATGCCTTTGACATGATCAAAGATCAAGGACCTAACCATTAGACATCTATGATGCCTCAGGTCAAAGGACTACTTTGCATATTGCAACTTACGAGTTCTTACACGACATGTATGTTCGAACTCCTTTTGATCGTTGTTCAGTGTACTCAATTACCTTTTGAGCACCTATGTGTTTGCCTCAGTGTCCAACACTAAATGACTTGAGACTAGTCATACTCACGCTTGAGTTAACATAACACATACGAACCTTAGCGGATTGTCAATGCCTAATTGGCAATCCTATGGCTAGGAACGTTTTAGGAATGAACATAAGAGAAAGGTCTCGTTAATCCAATTCACTTAGATCACTTCTCTCTTAGATTAAATACATTCCTTGGATTCCCTTATTGCTTTTGCCCTCTATTAAACATATAATAGTTTAACACAATTAGTATTCCAAAAAGCTATTACATCAAATGAGTGGCTTTGTGGGCATACTTCCTACAAAATTTATATAATTTTCTTCCTAGCTAGTTAGTAACTGCTTAGAGCATGTTTGTAATTGTTTCTGTAATGGTTAAAAGTATATTTTAATAACTAAAATCGTTTATGACTACGTTTAGCAAAAAAAAGAAGAAGATTAAAGTGTTTATGAGTTATATAAGCACTTTTAAAGAAACATTAGCATGACTCGTTCGGAAATACTTTTAAAATGACTGAAAACGTTTTTGATAAAATTGAATTTGGAAGAAGCACTAGATACATGTTTTTTTTTTAAAGAAGCACTTAAAGTGATTTTTCAAGATCACTTGGATTTTTACTAATGATTGATTTTAGGAAAAATTGGGATGGGAATTAGGCTCCCATCCCTATTTTTCCTACTCCATTAATTAAAACCTTATTTCTTTTCAATTTTTGATTAAGGTAATTTGTGACAGCCCATCCCAGACTTTTCATATCTATGTTGTGAATTGACAGATTTACCCTCAAACGTGGAGTACGTATTCGTATTTTTAAGCTAAGTTATTGGTCCAATTGTGTTAATTCCTACACTTTTTGGACCAATTGGGAACTAAGGAATATTTGTTTTTGATTGGTGGCTTTTGGACCACTCACACAAACCAATCCTCACTTTCTCTCTCTTCTTTCCCGTAGACTCTCTATCTATCTCACAGACTATCTCTCTCTCTCTCCCACTTTGTATGGGCAACCCAGAAAACCTATGGAAACGTGACAGATCGAAGAAGAAAATGATACCATTGTGTTCCTAAGGTCCTCACGAGTTCAAAGGTACCAAAAATAGGTTAAGATTACCTTCGTTTTCACGTCGAAACCCTAACTCCGGGTCGAGTACTATTCATGCAATCGTAAAATCATTTTTTTTTGGCAATTTCAAGCTTATAGGAAGCTTTGTGAGGTCCCATAGAAGCTCGGAGTGGTTTGTTTGAAGGAATTGGACGTCGGGATCGTGAGTTTCGAAGTTGGCCGGTTTTTTCTCGAATTTCTCTGGTGAGATTCCATGATTTTTTGAACTTCAAATTGGTATGATTGTGTTCTACACACTCTAAGCTTCATTTTGACATAAATATCATGAATTTTGGTGCAAAATTGGATGAGTTACAAAGAAATGAAAATTTCCTAGTTTTTGGGTAACGGTGACGGTTGCCGGAGCTGAAGGTAGAAGATGAGAGGATATTTCATTAAGTTTAACGGAATATTCTAATAGCGTTAGGTCATGCCGTTAAGTTTTATTAAAGGACAAACGAAATATTCCGAGGAATATTCCTGACGGCGTCAACTGGCACCATCAGTGTGCCTGTCACATGACCGCGGGTGGGGGTGCGTAGGTTCGTGTACTTGCCGGCGCGTGGAGGCCGGAAAAATTATTCTAAATTTTTCTGGGTGTTCGTGATGTCGAAATAGATCACGTTGGTATATTCAAATGCCAAAATTGATTAACGTATGAGAAGTTATTTCTAAAGTTCCGTTTATGTACGTTAAATAACGTTTATTCAGTTACTTCTCATATAGGCGATGCCTATCCCGAGGACAAGCGTAGCCAGGCTAGGCGTGGGGGCTACGATTCGGCTATTTATCAGTGAACGAGCAATTTGTTTTCCGTACATACCTATATATATTGCTATTTTCCCAGAAAAAGGAATTTAAACGATGAAATGATTTGAGATGCCATGCAAGTATCTATTTAGTTTAATTATGCATTAGAACTTGCATATAATTGTGATGGTGCTGCGGACGCATAGGTAAGTATCAGGTAAGATTCTATACTAGTTATGATGAGAATGAAATGATGTGATGTGATACGAATGAATGAAATGATGTGATTTGAGCTCATACACCTGCACATTTATATTAGTGCTCCCGCCCAGAGTTAGGGGCACAGTCTTTCACGTGTCGTTCATCTCCCGCACCGCATGCTCGCCTTGGATCCAAGTAGGTGCACAGTCCTATCGTATAGACCACTATAGGTGGGTTCGACTCGTAGGTGACCCGCGAATCATTCGCACAGTCTTCACGTGATTGTAGCACGAGAGCATATTATGTTATATACAGAGATGAGTTGCTGACCACTAGAGGTGGTATTGATTTATGTGCAGGATAGATATATATACAGCCGAGGGCTGAGTTGATATGATGAGATGATTATGAGCTATATATACAGCCGAGGGCTGAGATGATTATTAGATATTTATTCACATCACAGAAATACGATATGAGCATACAGTTGAGATATTAGTTATGATACTTTGGCATGGCATACATACAGATATTTCCAGCATGATTTTGAGATATATATGTATATGAGTATATTTTATTTCTGGGAAATTATACAGGTTTGACAGAGAGGGGCTACAGTTTTTGAGAAAAGAATAGTTTTGAAAAGATTTGTTTTACTGACCCACTCAACTTTGTTTTTCGCCCCTCCAGGTATTAAGTAGTGTTCGTTGGTGGCATATGAGGATCTCCCGGACGTTCTGACAGAATTCACTCATGTAGGACCACCTTCAGGTGTCAATTGCAATTAGTACTTTCTGCTTGACTGCACTTAGTCATTTATGCTCTGAATTTGTATAAGCACTATAAACTCTCTCACTAGCACACTCTCTTTTATTGGATTGCTAGTGGCTTGGTTTTAGTTGGTTCGTATCTTTCTAATCAATCTTGCTTCCGCACTGTGCATATGGTTACGTCACGCTCACGTGACGGCCAGCACGCCCCACTTTCGGGTCGGGGTGTGTCATCCTTAGATTTTAATATACGTCATTAATTATTTTAATAATAAAATATTTTTAATTTCTAAATATATTCATTTAGTGTTAGAAACGTTACATTTGACATAATTTAGTGTTAGAAACGTTACATTTGGTTTATTTATATTTATAGCTGAATTTTTTGTCATGTATTTTTATTTTTAGTTTGTACCCATTTTTAATTTACAATTTTTTTTTATTTTTTACTAATTTTCTTTTTCAGTTTTAATTTGTACCCATATATTAATTGCTTTTTATGCCCATATTTTTTTTAAAACTTTTGTTTGTATTTGTACCCATTTTTAATTTTGCTAAATGTACCCGTGCTAATTTTATGTACTTGTTTTAAAATATATCAATAGTTATTTTTTTTTTATAAATATGTTAATAATTATGTGGGTACGTTATTTTTTTGTTATTTTTTTTCCGAACATTATTTTTTTGCTATAACTTTTGTGAAGAACAATATTACCCTAAAATTGATTTTTAAGTATTTATTATATTTTTAAAATATTATTTGAATTTGTTTAAATTTCATAATTTGTGGGACATTAAATGCATAAATGCTTGAGTTAAATCTCTTAAATGAGGCTAAAGACCTCGATTAAAATATTTAAACAAACTAGGTTTCAATCTAACAATTAAGTTAATTAGGGACTAGAACCAAAATGATCCTTTGTTTTTAAAAGCATTTTCATCAAAATCAAAATTAATTTCAACTATTTTAAAAGTACTTCTAAACGAAATATATTTTTTAGTAAGGCATTGAACAATCACCAACGATCGTTTTAACAACATAAACAGTACACCACTTCTCTTCCCCATCCCTTCCTGTTTCTAGGCAAAGTAGCAAAGCAATTGCTTCACAATGCAAAAGCAAATACGATAGGTCCATCAAAGGTTGGAATCTAGTTCTGATTGCTACTTGGGCTATCATTGCTGCTGACAATGTCAGGTGCCCATCAATCGAACAAAAACAAAAATGTTGGAGGAGGATTGTCTGCCATTCTCCTGTCCGTGCCCTCCTATTTGTGTGGTTACGATTAAGCCGCGTCAACATTTTATATTATTTTTTATAGAAATAATAAGACAAAAATAAATAGTAATATAAAATGTTGACGTGACTTAACTGTGATCACAAAAAAAGGAGAACACAGAGAAGAGGAGTGCAGACAATTCTCCTCCAAAAATGTTGCCCACTCTCGTTTAAAGATGGTAAAAAACGGTTAACATTTACTCACGCACATAAACGGTGGCAGTATAACTTTGGGATCGGGAATTGAAGTTCCATTTGCATGTCGTGTGTTTCTTTCTTGTTCTGCAACGAAATAGATTCTTCTCCATGAACTTCAGCTCATGGTCTCCTCCAACACACTAAAGTTTAAATATAGCTAAATAATTATCGGTTAGAGGTAAGTAACGTGGCCGAAAAACATTACCACGGGGCAAATTCTAGTTCGATAAGTCGTCCGCAAAGATTTCACTAGCCACATTGTTCGCGAAAGTCGGATATGCAGTCTTCCACATAAACAAAGATCTAATTCAATCCAATCAAAACTTGAAAATTCTCGTAAATTTGTATTCAAAATAAGGCCTAAAGAGGAGAATACCGTGCGTTGAAACAAGGTTACAAACCCCACAAAATTTCCACTTTTCTACCAAACACATACGCGAAAACAAAACCTTCTTACCAAGAGTTAGGAACAAATATCTGGAGAAAGAACTAGTCCATTCACATTCCCACTTATGGTAGAGTTCTTACAGTAAATAAATATCCCAAATAAAACTAGGAGCCTTTACAATTAAAGGGCTACATATATAAATTAAAAACAACAAAAAAGCACACCAATACCTTATTCCTTGTATCCAATTGATTTCTAACCTTAACGAATCCATTATTCGGTATAATAGTAGCTTTCCCTGCTTCCAGAGGTAGTCATGTACTTCCACCAGGGTAACTGCAAGCATTATAACCTGCAATCAATTCACAGACTTAATTAGAAAGAGTTCCGAAACAAATCAAGCAGACATTTTTTCACAGGCAGTCATGCTGGTTTTGGAGATGTTCCATTTTTTCACTGGTATAAACTGCGTGAAAAGAAAAATGCCACAGTTTTTAAGTAGTGCAATCATTCACAAAAGGTGTTGGATTATAAAGAGAATTATTATCACCACAATAGTCAAAAGATTAAACACTTTTACGTTTCTAATCGGTCACCTTATGAATTATTATCCCAGAAAGTAAATCACCCTTTTATGTAAAGTGTGTCCTCACTCCTCATCATGGAAAACATGGGCCATTTCGATATGTGCTCGTGTTAAAGAAAACTTACTGGGATTTGAGGATGTGAGCATCGCTGTTTGTGAGAAATCGCAATTCAGAGGAACTGTGCCAACAGTATGATAATACAGATTCATGGCATAGGCAGCGTGCGATGCAACAGTGTTTGGGTCGAAACAGGCGCCTCCTGATTGGATTGCGCTGCAATCAATACCATGGCCACAAGCATAGTCAAGATTTGCCTGCAATTGAGCATCAGAAACGCCGGATTTGGGCACACACCACTGTGCTGAAGTAGGCTTGGGTGAAGGAGACACCGCTGGTGTTGATGGAGTCTGAAGGATAGAAATCCAAGGGTTATAACTAAACATGCGTATTATAAGGCATAAAATATTAGGCATTATAAGGTCCGGCCAGATAAACGACATGTTAGGTTCTCATACGTATTGAATGGTCCATATAACGAATTATCTATATTTGCAGTCAACAATATAACAAATAAAAGTGATGCAGTAAGAGAACGTTTTGCTAGAAGGTTTTAAATATGTCACCTGGCTACTCTTTGTGAGACCAACTTCATATGTTGCAGTTAGATCAAGCTTGAACAGACCAAAGGATCGCTCAGAGGCTGGACCAGGTTTCAAATCCTCATCATAGAGCGCGAAGATATAAGTCTCCACAGATTTTCCAGGCATCAATGGAGTCCCAACCATGGATCTAAGGTGTGCAATCAAATTGCCATTATACGCCCTTGCATTCTCCACACTAGTTCCAACTTCATTGCTATCTCCATGGTATGGCCATCCAGTCTCAGCAATCAAAATGTCAATGTCCTTGAATCCAACTGCATTCAAGGCTGACCGCACAGCATCAACCTAGAGATAGTAAAATTTCGTCATTTATATTACTGCATCAATCATTGACTTCAAAAGGATATGGGTTAAAACCATTGGAATTCTCTAATTAGTTAGCTTGTCCTTAAAATTGTCATTGCAAGAAAAGAAAACATTGTGCATAGTTCAAACAAGTTATGCATTTACTAAGCAACAAAGAAAAAAACTCCGTTCGATTGACGATACCAAAAGGAAAATACTTCAAAACCCAATTTCATTTTCCAATTCTTTCACATGGGTAGGACTTATGATATTGTGATAAAATGGTAAAAGATTTAGGTCTTACAGCATCATCTGACCGCAAAAGATTCGAATGCTATCTCAAGAATCTGTGGGGAAAAAAACCCCATTGTTGCCAAGGTTTCACTAACATTTTCTCCTATAGTAAGAAATAAGAGGTTTATACTTTTATATGGTGGTCCCAAATTAAATTTTTGGTTCTATGAAACAATAAAATTTGTCTAGGTTTTTTTTCAAATACATTGTACTAAATCCAAAGCCAATAGAAATCATTGCCTCATCTAAACTTATTGTGATGGCCACTAGCCAGCCTGTCACATTGTCACCATGCATCAATTGCATATAGAAGGTAATTTCAATTATCCCATCATTTCCTTGATAAAGCAAAGGACAATAATACAAGAGTAATATGGATGACGCTAATTAAATGACCGTTGAAATTGGGGTTTCCAAAAACCCTCATTTCCTACACCTAAACCTTATTATTCATGCTTGTTATTAAGCTAAGAGCATCTCCAAAAAGATGTCAAAATTAATACTAAAAAAAGGCTACAACATATTCAAATAAAAAAGCAAAATCTGATGTGACATGACATGAATTGACAGTCCACACCCTTGCTATCAAAACTGAAAGCAACTTCAATTTTTTTTAATTGATTTTAAAATGCATTTTATTATGTTTTAATACATTTATTATAATAGCTTAATATAATAAAATAAGAATTTAATTTGAAATATTTGGTGGAAAGCAAAAAGAAAAAGTCAAAGTGCAACATAGGCAGTCAAATTTAAATTTTATTTTTATAATTAGACATCTCGTAGATGTTCAATTAAAAGATCTAAAAGTTAAAGATATAGTAATATTATATTAATTGCTTTATTCTACATTTTCTTTCATCTTCTTTTTCAACTAATCCTCACACCCCACGTTGTCTAATTTTCTCTAATCTACTTTTGACTCTAAACACATGCAGGGTGCATATTTGCCTTAAGTGTTTGGCTGGAAGTGCATTTAGAAATGGCTACAACAACCGACGTCTTTTAGATAACAAAAAACTTTTCTAAATAATAAAAGTACTTTTAATACTTTATCCGTGCTTTTCATAGAAGCTACATGAAACCCTTATATTGATTTTAGCTTCTAACAAAAGTGCTTATGTGCATGAATGCTTCTCAAACAAACCGCAAGGCGAAAGGCAATTACCAAAAAAACCATTAGTTCTAAACTCTTAAGTCAATGCCGTGGACTCATTATTTAAAGACTAACGTGTGAGTCCTCGTATGACGCAAATCGTAGTCGGTTGACGGTTGACCGACACAGGTCAATTTTTCAACTGGGCCTAGATCCATTTAATAAAAAGCCCAAATCCGGCCCACTAAAGTGTAAAACTTGCTCACCTGAGCATCGAACATGTTCATGTACTTGATTCCGCTCCCCGGGTCGACTCGTCCCGCGTTGGCTTGGAACAAGCAAAACGCCAGCGTTTCGGGCCTCGGGTCGCTCTGGTAAGCAAAAAAAGGGTACGGGTTGACCGCAAACGGTGATCCATTGTCCCTCTGGAAGGCGAGAAGCCCTTTGAGAACGTCCTGGAATCCCGGGTTGAACCGACCGGAAGATGGCGGGTCGGACTGGGCCAAAACGGCCATGGAGTGCACCGTGGAGACCCGGACCTTTCTGCCGAGAGACGTGGCAGATAGGGCTGATTGGACATTTCGCATGGCGGGAAGGAGCTGGGAGATGAGGCCCTGGTCGTTGGAAAGGAGGACCTCGTTGCCGACATTGATGAGGTCGATTTTGCTGGCGGGGTAGAAGGGGAGGACGTTGGAATTCACCCACTGCGCTGCCGCGTTGGGATCGGAGGCGAGGGCTGGGATGTCGCCGTTCGAGGCGCCGATGGCGATGGCGATGCCGGAGCCGGCGAGGGCCTTGATTATGGCCGGGTCGGCGCCGTAGAGACGGACGCGCTTGATGGCGGTGGACTGGAGGAGTTTAGCGGTGTCGGAGGGTGGCGGGAGGTTATCGGCGACCTGTCCGTAGTTGACACCGATGAAGGACTGTGAGTCTGCAATCAAAAGAAACCGTTTCAGTGGGGTTTTTCCCTACTTACGGGGTGAGGTAAGTAACGGAAAGCTTGGTGGAATTTGAGCAGTGCTAATAACTGTGCTATCATCAATTCAGTCATGCAGAACTTTCACAAATTTTTTAAATTTTCTCGGTAAAGTGACACTTTTTTCTTGATTTTCCGGAAAGTTGAAGTAATTACGTACCTGCAGAAAGGAAAGCGGTGAATAAGAGGTAGAGGAGGAGGATGGGGAAGTGTGAAAGCGACGATGCCATGGACGATGACGATGATTTTTGTCGACAGGATCTATACTAGTGAGAAGCCGTGTGGTGCTTTTGTGCAGAGTGCGGAAGACAATGCAGGAATAGGAATATATAAAAGGAAGCATCAGATTTCAGACCCCAGCTTAAACAAGATGAGGGTAACGGTAAGAAAGTGAGCAAGTAGAGTCTGAGCACAAGTGCTCACGTGCGATGGGACCCACCTGTCGTTAGCACGTGTCAAATTTAATGCATTTCTGCTAGCGAAATGCTTAGAAAACTTTCTTAGAGTAGGATTCTCTGATATCTTACCGTTTAATGCTAAAAACATAAAGTATCAGAGAATTCATGACGAGTCCTGTTTTTTATAGAATCTCTTAACAAAGGTTAATGACTATTAACTCAGGAAGAAATTGAGATTTGATAGCTAGAAAATAATAGGAAAATAGACAGACAGTGTAATGTCTCACATCGCCCAGGGAGAGGATCATCTATGCCTTATATGTATATGCCTACCTCCCTATAGCAAGACGTGTTTTGGGAACTCATTGGCTTCGGATCCCATAAGAACTTTGAAATTAAGCGAGTTTGGACGAGAGCGGTTCTAGAATGGGTGACCCCCTAGGAAGGCCCAAGTACCCAAGAACAAAACCGTGCGAGCTGAGCTCAAAGTGGACAATATCTTGCTATGTGGACTGAGATGTGACAGACAAGCCATGCACACCATGCACAAAACTGAAATGGCTAAAATACCCACATATAAATACTAAAAACTCTCAGCTCATTGCATGACTTTACATTACCTTTCTGATTTGGAATCAAGGAAGTCGAGAGAGAGTGTGAGCTTTGGGTTTCTAGGTTGAGCTCAGATACATGAGCATACTATGTGCATGTCATATGCATGTCATGTACATATCGCGTACTTACAATGTATGAGTGAGCTTAATACGAAGAGAGCGAACAAGTTTGCGAAACAATTTTGTCCATATCCTTCTCTCTTCTTCTTTCCACTCTGATTTATCTCTTTTTTCCTCAAATTTCTTTCTTCTCCAAAAACCAACTGAAGTTTAATATGTTTTTTCTTTTCTTTTAATTGCAGCAAAATCTAAACCTTATTTTAGTACTTATAAATTTGAATCAAGAGAGGTAACAAAGGAAGTGAGAAAATTGTCACATCCTAAACCTGCTTTGCCGTAGCACGATATTGTCCGCTTTGGGACGGCCCACATGATTTTGTTTCTGGGGACTTGGCACGAGAACTTCCCAGTGGGTCACCCATCCTAGGAATGCTCTTGCCTGAACTCGCTTAACTTCGGAGTTCCCACGGAATCCGAAGCCAGTGAGTCCCCAACATGCCTCGTGCTATATGGACGTGGGCATGTACATATAAGGCACGCCACCTCTTCTCCGTTGGTTGATGTGGGATGTCACAGTCACCTACTTAGGGGCCCGACGTCCTTGTCAGCACACTCGCACCACGTGGCAGAGTGGCTATGATGTTTGGTATTTATTTAACCAACGAGACTTATGGCTTAAGGTTGATATTATTTTTTGCCTATGTGTATGTGATATTTATTTTGCCAATGAACGTGGCTAGGGAATCTGAGAGTGTGAGTGAGAATCACGATTATTATTCGTTGGATGCTTATTTTGGAGCCTAAATAAAATTGTAGAATGAGATTATGATATCATTCACCATTAAAGGAATGGTGGAAATAATCCTAATTCCCTTTTCACTATTCGATGGTTGAAATCTCGAGGACGAGATTTATTTTAACCCGGGGGGGGGGGGGTGAATGTAAGACCCTGAAAATTTAAGAAAATTAAAATCAAATCGATTTACGGTTACGAAAATAGAATTGGGAAAATTGTAAAGTTTTGTTTCTGGAAATTATTATAATTTACGTATTTGTAGTTTTGAGAGTTTATATTATCTTTCGAGAATTTATATTAATTTATTTGAGTTCATTTTTAATTAAACAGCTTACGAAGTTTAAAGTTTGGAAATTTGTTTATTAACAATCTGTAGACCTTTCGAGGTCACAAATTATGCTTTTGAATAAAGCTTGACCTCACGAACGAGTAGGCGCAAATCGTTCATGAAACGGAGTTATAACAAAGAAGTTATAAACGAGCAAAGCCAAGGGTGAAATGGTCATTGGACCATAATATGGATCTCTCTAGATATTTCTGGTGAAGCCACGTGGAGGGCAAATATAGGAAAGAATGGGCACTACCCAATTAGAAAGGAAGGAAATGAGAAAAAGAAGAGGAGTGGAACCGGGTTTCTTCAACCAGCGTGACCGACCCGTTTTCCCCATTTTCTCTTGTGATTTTCATGGGTTTTCCAGCGAATCACGTCCATTAAATCTTGAAAAACCATCCCATGATCTTCTCTTTGGCGGCAATATGCCAATTTCTGAAGTCAACCCCGACCACCACTCCTATCTTTGGACTCTTTGTGAACCCAGGAACATATCCCAAGCCTTGGATTGGGTGGGGGAGCATTGGAGAACATGGATCGAGATCACCCAAACTCTCGGGTTCCAGCGAATTTTGGTGAAATTGGAGCTTTTTCTGGCCAAATTAGACTTGGTCACATGTATAAAAGTTGTTCCTCTCACTGAGATCTACTTGCTTGAAGAATTTGGAAATTTTTAGAAATATTTGATATTTTCCAACAATTCGGGGTGGCAGTGCGTGGCCAGTGAGCCGATGCTGTATTTTTAAGCTAATTTTGATATTCTAAAAACAAATTTGATAAGCATTAGGTGTGGTTCACTTGTTTGGAACTAGATGGTGATTGTTCGTCACTTGTAGGAAATTTGGAATTTAAATTAAATTTGAAACGGCGAACTACGAATGACTTGATCCTTGTTTAGGGTACGTAGGCAGTCTAACGAGAAGTTAGATGTAGTCATAAACTAAGTGAGATTATGTAATTCAAGAATAAACCTTTAGAAGGGAAATTATTCTATTAAAGAGAATGGTGACAAGTATAAGAATATTTTAGTACGTTTGGTACGGAAGTTATAAGTATGGATTATGTTTGGAAACAAGGTATTAGTTAATGAATCACGATAAATAGTAGTTAAATAATCGATAATTAATCTTTTGTTGAGAAGTTGTTTTAATAGAAGAGAAATGAAATTTAAATTGATATTTAAATTGTATGTTTTCATTTTTAAAAATATGTTTAGTTATGTAAGAAAATAAATCATTGAAGTGAAGAAATGTGATTAATAGTAATAAACTAAACAATTGTTTATTTGGGCCTATTACCGATAATTATTTTTCAAAAATTAATAATTCAGGAGCGGGACGCTATAAAGACAGAAGAAATAAAAACCCATATATAAAATTGAAGTGAAATTAACTTAATTTCAGATCTTTAAGCATATTATGTGCATATCATGTACGTGTGTGAGCAAGCTTAATACGAAGAGGGATAATGAGTTTCGGAAACAATTTTGTCCATATCCTTCTCTCTTCTTCATTCCACTCTGATTTCTTCCCTCAATCCTGGACTGGACATATTTGTTGTAAAATGTCCCCAAGTTGTCTTTTTCCGACAAAAAAACCCAATCAAGCGTGAAATCCCGGTACCCAAAATCGACCCAGACCCAAATACTTTGCCTCTGAGGATTGATCTGGAGAATCGATGCGGGATATTCTTTTCTATCTGGGTAGTCTCGGATTCGACCGGGTGCTCTGCCAGCGGGTCTTTTACTGCTGAGTTAGGGGTCGGAGATGGGTGCGCTTTTAGGAACTGGAGGCGGTGCTAGAGTCTTGAACTTGGTTGTGTGACGGTGGTTTAATTTGGAAGATGACGGCGTCGGAGCCATTTCTGAGGTTTAAGAATCCAACAAGCCTATTCTTTCCATTGAGAAAAAAGTCCCTTAGGCATGGGATTGCTTCCTTTGCTACATGATGAGTCCATTTTATATTATATATTTAACCATATTCTTAGTATCTTTTGTTTAATATTTTGGAAGAATTTTGATACTTTGAATTGTATTTTCAATATAGGATTTTCGACTTTCTCTGGATCAAAACATGGTCAAATGGACGAATTTTGGAGTAATTCCAGATGGAGGACGTTCGTGAGGCACTTAGCTCGATTGTATCAAAATATCAGATTTTTCTACCTAGCAGTGATTTTCTAACGATAAAATAAAGGAGCAATGCGCGGAGCTAGAAAAGTGACGTTTTAGACTTGAATTACATTTTTGGAGCCCGAGATGACCTCAAATGGGTTCATGGCCTTCTGGAGATGTGTTCGGAATGTCCTGATCTTCAAAACAAGCTACCTTGGGCCGATTTGGAAAAGATTTGAGGCTAAAACGTGGCCGAAGAGTTCCCTTGCAGATTTCCTAGCTTAATTAGGATTTTATTTTCTAAGATATTTTTATTTATTATTTGGTTTCCTATTTGGAAATAAAGACTATGTTCTAGGGTTTGGCGTTGGATCCTTAGAGAGATTTATAAGTGCTTGGCCGTGCCTAGTTTAGGGGGGGCTTTCATATATACAACTTTGGAGACAGAGAACTTTGCTAGGGTTCTTGAAGATTTTATACTTTAAGGTGTTTTCTATCCTTGTTTTTAATATTTTTTTATGGTTGTTTGTAACTAATTTTCGTTTGCTAGGGCGAAGCCTTGAGCCTTAGCATGAATATGTAATTTTATTAATTTGCTTATGAATGGATGCATGCTTGCTTTGAATTATTAATCACCCCGATTAAACTATCTAATTGTCTTAGTGATTTGCGACCATTAGGGTTTTTAGACAAGTAATTGGATGCAATTCGGTCGGAATATCACCGGAGGATTGATTATTGCTTTTTGTGGTTAATAATGGTAAGTTCACTTAAGGCGAATATCACGCTCTTAAGGGTTGCATGGTTTTTCAAAGGGTTTTCACAAAACTTAATGAGTCTTGCATGTTCATATTTGATCTGAATATCACAGACGGATTGCATGTTAGATATACGTTCTTACTTGAATATCACGAGGAGAATATGTATTAGGAAAACCTAACCTTCAAAACATGTATGTAGAAATTCATAAGTAGTTGGTAAGATTGCATATGATTGTTAAGGGGACGGCAGAACCCTAGGCTTTTACAAATTGATTTTCTTTAAATTGTTTTCTATTTAATTTCTTTTGTTTTATTTTAAAATTCGTTTTGATTATTTTTAAATTCAAAATCAACTTTTTCCCATCTTTGTTTTCAAATAATTAATTAAGATTTGGTTTTTGCATAAATTATTCATTCAATCCTTATGGAAAACGACCTTGCATGAGCATCTATACTACATCTACCTTGTATTCTTGCAAGTATTTCAAGAGATTTTGCCCCTATTTGTATAGATGGTAAAATTGCTATCAAGAAATTGGTGCCGCTGCCGGGGATTGTTTCAAATAATTTGTGTTTATCATATTCTTAGTTAATTATTATTTTTTAAATATCTTTTTGTTAAGTTGTTGATTTTATTTTTATTTTCATAGGTTATAGTTTGATTAATTTTGAGAGCAATTCAATGATGGAGCTACTGAAAGAAGGATTGCCCTTATGGATTTCTTTAGCATAAAAGGGGTTTTATGGATTTAAACCTACAGTTTGTGCCCTTTGTTGTTTAAAGAGCCATGATATTTTGGAGTGCCCTGAAAGAGAATGTTTTCCTGAGTTCGTCGAAAAACATATCAATATGAGAAACAACTCAAAAAGGCATTAGAATAATCCTCATTCAGAGTTTTATACTCCAGGTTTGAAAAAACATCTTTATGTTATATGGATATGCAATCATTAGTTTTTTGAGCAGCTTGATGTACCACAAGAGCTTTTGGTGGAGAACAAAATTTCTATTTTGTTAGAATCAACTGAATTGTACATTGAAATGACCAATCAAGGATTTCAGATTCAACCATTAAACTGTGGGAAAAGCTTTGATGATCAAGAGGAGATTAGTGCAGAAATTGAGCATTCGGCATGTTATTCATACCCAACGAAAGAAACAACACATGCTGATTCTGAAATTTCTACAAAACCCTTTGCTACCCAGGTTTATATGCCACACATACCCAATCAAGAGGCTGTAAAGAAACCAACCAAGCTACCGGAATTCATCATAACTGACGTGTTGCAAGGGGTTGTTCATAACCAATCAGAATCTGGAACTTCCCATGACAGTGCACATACACAGGCCATCAAAATTCAAGCAAATCTGGGTAGGTCTATCCAGTAGGCTACATTCTACAACGGAAAGAAGAAAAGCTTAACAGTAGCCCAATCATTCATCAAAAAATTCAGCCAATTCAAAGGGTGTGGGTGCTAAACACAAGGTTGAAGTCAGTTCGACGCAAGCCTCGCAGGAAACAACCTTACTTGATTGCAAAGATTCATCCCAATAGCAGGACAAATGTTAAGAATTCAGCCAATGATTTTAAATGCATAATTGAGAAGTATCGATTCACTCCGTACCCACTGTTGTTCTATGACCTTATTAAGGAGTGGTTAATTCTGAGGAATCAAGTAACGTGATCGCCAACCTCATTTCAATCCGTCTAGCTAAAGACGTTAACTAAAGCGCTTATTGGGAGGCAACCTAATTTTTTTAAAACTCTTTTCTTTTTTTATTTTCATTTATTTTATTTTCCTCTTTTCATTCCTAATTACAAAAATCACAAAAAAAAAAAAAAAAAAAAATCAGAAAAATTGAAAAAAAAATGCAATTTTTATTTCTTGTTATTTGAGTTTACTGATCTAATTAGGTTTTTGATTGTAGGTTGCATTCAGAACTGATTTGGCCCAATCCCAACTAAGGGCGTGCAATCAACATTCATTCACCCAGCACATTCATCATCTATTCCTCTACATTCATGAGATTAGGCAGTGCAGAGTGCGGAAACAAAGTAAAGGGATCTAAGTAGCAAAGAGGATACGGTTCATCAAGACAGGATACAGTTTCATATTATCCAAAATTTTGGGCTTAAATATACATCAGTGGAGACATGCAGAAACAACACGGAGAAATAGCTCTCAGAGATTTTTCACAAACTGATAAACATGCATAGTGAACCAAGTGGGAGATGATTACCGTTGCCTGTATGAACTGGATCTGAATGAATGGAACTCGAAGTTTTGGGTTAGAGCCTAATCTTTGCTCCGACAGCGGCAGTGACAACGACATGAGCTCGATTTCTTTGATAGCTTCATGCTTGAGAACCGCACGGTTTGGTTGAGAACAGCTGGCGTCTCCGTGTGTTCTTTCGTGTGGATTTCTTCGATTTGCAACATTTTGGGGGTCTGCATACAGATACACATACATGCACGGGTTAGATCGTGTTCCATTTCACTGAAATAATGAAAGTCACAATATTTGAGGAAGGTTCTACCTTTAGCCTCTCAGAGTTTTCGCTCACGCCGCCATGGTTGGGTTTGAGAGACTCGGAGATGTGTGTGGCTGCGCTTTTGGTTGCAGGACGGTTGATTTGGGTGCATCGCTTAGATGGGATGAAGAAGCTGCTGAGAGAGGGAAGGTTTGCAAGGAGGGTAAAGAAGATAAGTCTGAAGTGGAAGAGCGTTAGGTTTGAGTTAGAGCAATCAAGGGCACTTCTCATATTCCAGAGAAAATAGTGGGTGAAAATAGTGGATTTGTTCTATTGAGAATCCTTACGGTTTTAATTTACATTCAGCAATGCAATGGGATATATTGAGATCCGTGTATGTTTTTAAAATAAGAGAGAGAAAGCTTTTAGTTTCTGACATGGGAATGGACAGAAGAAGAGCCGCGTGGGCTCGAGGCGAGCTTAAGAGCAAGTCCACCCCTAAGACTGAGTGCCAGCACCCAGCCCATTTATCCACTCAAGTGAACAGTAACAGACTCCAATGAACAGTAATAGGCCACTGCATCTCCACCCCTAAAAAAATGCGCTGACACCCAGCCTATTTATAATATTTTTAATTTTTTTGTAAAAGAATAAAAAAATAAAATAGTTTTAATTTCGGATAGGATTTTTAACTAATCTCGTCACGCCACGTGTCATTATCCGAACGTATTATTTTGTGAATAGATTTTCGCTAAGATTTTCAACTAATTCCGACGCGCCACGTGTCACTTCTGGTTTACAATAATTTAGCCAACATTTCGATAAGATTTTCAACCAACCTCGTAATGCCACGTGTCATTATCCGAACGTACTATTTTGTGGATAGATTTTCGATAAGATTTCCAACCAATCCCGACGCGCCACGTGTCACTTCCGGATTACAATAATTTAGCCAAGATTTCGATAAGATTTTCAACTAATCACGTAATGACACATGTCATTATCCGAAACGTACTATTTTGTGGATAGATTTTTGATAAGATTTCCAACCATTCCCGATGCGCCACGTGTCACTTTCGGATTACAATAATTTAGCCAAGATTTCAATAAGATTTTCAATGAGCTTCCACGAAGACATTTTTTCTCTCTTAAAGTGTAGAAATATTGAAATGTGGTGTAAGGTGGAAGATAAGGGTTAGGTATTTATAGAAATTTTTTCTGTATTTTAAAAAAAAATTTATGTATTTTTTTATAATTTTTAAGTAATTTTAATGTAGTTAATTAATCTGGACTGTTGGATTTGAAAAATATTCAAATCCAAGAGACAAGATAATGCCACGTGGCCAACGATCATAAATCTGACCGTTCAGCCCTTTATTTATTAATTTTTTTTTGAGGAAAAAACGTGGACCGTTGATCTTTGATCGAACGGTCCATTTTAAAAGTGAAATTTAAATTTTTTTTACCGTTGGAAATCCAACGACAGAAAATGGGCCACGTCGCCTCTACAAACTGAACCCGTGAGTGCACCTGCGCGCAGGGCCCGCCACTTTTTTTCTGTCGGCTACTCGCCGTTTTTGTCACGTGAAGGACACGCGCCAGGCCTATAGCCCGGCTTCTTGGTCAGTCAGTTTCGGACTGGCCCAGAGACCAGCTTGGGCTGCGTCTCAGGCAAAATGGTGGGCTGGAGTGGATAGATAGGCTCCCAGCTTGATTTTTGTACTTTGTGCTGGGCAAATTCCACTCCGGTGGACTTGCTCTAAAGGGATCCAATGCGTCAAGAATAGCTAGGTTTTTCAAATGACAGATGCAGCTGCTACACCAGTTTAAATTGTAGCTGTTGCTAGGATTTGACACACATATGGACTTGTGCGAGTTGGCCAGCGCATTTTCACCATTTCTAGCTCTCAGATCTTGCGTTCGAAGCCCCGAGGTGTCATGTAGTGGTTTATTTTGAAGGAAAATTTGTGAAAAACAAGTTCATTTGAGCAACATCAACAACATGTAATTAACATTTAAAGGCGGAATCATGTTTATATGCACTCAAAAACAAAACTTAACCCATGAAATTCAAAGCCTAGTAGATAGGTGAACCAAGACTCAACTCAAAATAAAGTGAGTTGAGAAATCTTATACCTTTGTTGATTCCTCTTTGCATAAGCAAAGGCTAATCACCCAAGAAGAGGGCCTTCATTCCTTGCTTCTTGGCTCCATGGATTTCTTGGAGGAGGATGGTAGAATGGATTCTCCAAGTTCCCAAGAAAGGGAACCTCTAAGTTTCCACACCAAGGAGAGCATTTAGAAGAGATGAGTAACCTTGGAGGAGGATTAGATGCTAGTTAATCCCCTCCAAGGGGGCTGGGTACTTAGAGAGAACAGGGAGAGAAGTGTTCTCATCTTTTCTCCAAAAGAAAACCCTACTGAAGAAAAGGCTATAAAGTCATATTTATACCTACCTTCATTGGAGTGGCAAACTTGTAATAAGTCAAAAAACCCACTCCAATTCATCATGGCCGACCTTAAGGGTTTATTGGGCTGTTTGTGCCCTTATGTTTTATTAGTCATTAAGTTGTCATACAACTTAAGTCAGTGGGCTTGACGTTCGAAGCCCATTGGGCCTTGAGGCCCAAAACGAACCCGAGGTCGATAACAAACTTATTCGTTTGATTAATTAACATATTAATTAATCCTAGCCATAAATAATTAAACAATTTAATTATCCTTACTCATCTCCGTTGTTTCTTCAATCTCTACCTTACTCGGTGTACGATCCATTAGGTTCCTTTTAGCGAGGCAGTGGGCGATTAGAACTCTTTCAAATCGATTGTGAATTGAAACTTACTTTCAATTCTCCATTTAGTGATTACTCACTATTAGAGCTTCCACAAACCATGAGTGACACCTAGCAGTATGTCATGGCTACCCAAGCTAATCAGAAGAGGTGGAGAACCTATTTAGTTTAGGATTACAATGCAATACGGTCTTTCTCTAATACAACACTCTTGACCACATTGTTTGGTTTGATAGTTTATTCATGTCTACTATCCAATGTGATTCATTTACTTATATGATTACTTTGAATGTGATTCGGAACGACTTTCCAAATCTCATTCATACTATGGCCAGAGATTCTAAATCATATCATAGAGTATTCTCCCTTAAACAGTTTGAAGGTTAGAGATCCCTTGTTGCGCATTCACTTACCTCCATGGCTAAGTGACTTAACCCCAACTACACCGTGGACACCCTCTGATAGAGTGACATTGACATAGTCAAAGATCAAGGGCCTAACCACAAGATAACTATGATGCCTCAGGTCAAAGGACTACTTTGCATTATCCCAACCATGAGTTCTCATGTGACATGAGTATGAGAACTCCTCGTTGATCGTGTTCAGTGAACTCATTCTCTATTGAGCACCTACATGCTTGTCTTGGTGTCAGTCACACCAATGACTCGAGACCAATCACTCTCCCTAAGAGAAAACATAGCACATACTGATCTTAACGGATTGTCAATGCCCAATTGGCAATCCTATGATCAGGAACGTTTAGGATATGTATACGAAAGAGAATGGTCTCATGAATCTAACTTCTTTAGATTACATTCTCCTAATCACATATTCCTCGGACTTATCGTTTAAGCATATAACATTTATATGAGACAACTTAAAACAATAACCTTTGCCCTTTATATTAAACTAGATTAGTTTAACATGTGAAATGTCCGCAAAGTATCATCATATGATTGGTTTTAGGGCACATTTCCAACATATTTCTCCACATTTTTGTCAGCTCACCTTGGCAAGCTCACAGTTCCCCCGTTCGAATCTCTGGTGTGTCAATTTCTTTTTCCTTTTCTTTTGTTTTTTTATTCTGTTTTCTTTTTTGTTTTATTTTCTTTTTTTGTTGTTCTATTTCTCTTTCCTATTTTATTTTCTTAAGGTATTTTCCTTTATTGTTTTTTTCTTTATTTTATTTTCCACACCTTGAGGACAATGTGTGAAATAAGTTTGGGGGTGGGAAATAATAAATTTTAGGTTTTTATTTTTTTATGTCTGTTAATTTTTTTTTTTCGTTTTTGAGTTAATTTCCATAGTTTATTTTAAACGTTAGAACAAATGGACATGGTGAAGGTTAATCCCACAGTAGAGTCTTTTCTATTTATCGTCAATTAGACACTAATTCATGAATTATACTTTGAAATTTGCACATTCACACCAACATGGTTTGTGGGGAGTGAGATTGAAACACTTACTTTTCGTTTAAGTGTTTATTTTTATTTGTATTGTAAGTTAATTTAGTATGTGTTATAAAGTAATAATTGTTCCACCCGAGGCTTTGCTTAGTAACCGAGCCAGTCCTGCCTGATCATTAGTGATTCTCGCGTCAAACGGTAAAATTTTGGCATGGGGCAGGGTGGTTAGTTGATTTTGTAGCCTTTCCAGATCGGGTTAATAAGTCCTTAGGGGTGTTTCACACCTAGTGCCCTCAATCCTTAGTGGTTTGGGAGTCATTGACCTAAAGCTCGCTACATGGGTTGGATCGAAAGCTTAGGGGAACCGACACTGCACAACCACTACTGTTATTGAAAAAAAATGAAAAAGAAAAAAAGAAAAAAAGATTTGTGAAGTTAGTATGTGAAGTGTGAATAAAAGGGATGAGAGGTAAGAGTTTTAGTCGAGTCTCCTTAACTATGTTGGTTCACTTTACACCGAAGGAAGTTTGTGAATTCTTTTCTAATAATGGATTCTAAATGGCTTAGTCTCTGTAGTGGGATTAGTTGGAACTTTCGGAAATATGTTCTAGTTTTTAACGTTTTCTATGGATTGCAACTTGAAGGTGAAACTTGTCTTAGTCAAGGCTTGATTTAAGTTTCTAGCTTGTTAGTTTTTATTTTTGTTTTCTAGTTTTGTTTTGCTTGAGTACAAGCAAAAAGCTAAGTTTGGGGGTATTTGATGAGTCCATTTTATATTATATATTTAACCCTATTCTTAGTATATTTTGGTTAATATTTTGGAAGAATTTTGATACTTTGAATTGTATTTTCAATATAGGATTTTCGACATCCTATGGAGCAAAACATGGTCAAATGGACGAATTTTGGAGTAATTTTAGTTGGAGGACGTTCGTGAGTCACTTAGCTCGATCGTATCAAAATATCAAATTTTTCTACGAAGCGGTGATTTTCTAGCGATAAAATAAAGGAGCAATGCGCGGTACTAGAAAAGCTACGTTTTGGGCTTGAATTACATTTTTGGAGCCCGAGATGACCTCGAATGGGTTCATGGCCTTCTGGAGATGTGTTCGGAATGTCCTGATCTTCAAAACAAGCTACCTTGGGCAAGATTTGGAGGATATCTGAGGCTAAAACGTGGCTGAATAGTTCCCTTGCAGATTTCCTAGCTTAATTAGGATTTTATGTTCTAAGATATTTTTATTTATTATTTGGTTTCCTATTTGGAAATAAAGATTATGTTCTAGGGTTTGGCGTTGGATCCTTAGAGAGGTTTATAAGTGCTTGGCCGAGCCTAGTTTAGGGGGGCTTTCATATATACAACTTTGGAGACAGAGAACTTTGCTAGGGTTCTTGAAGATTTTATACTTTAAGGTGTTTTCTATCCTTGATTTTAATATTTTGTTTATGGTTGTTCGTAACTAATTTTCGTTTGCTAGGGCGAAAACTTGAGCCTTAGCATGAATATGTAATTTTATTAATTTTCTTATGAATGGATGCATGCTTGCTTTGAATTATTAATCACCGCGATTAAACTATCTAATTGTCTTAGTGATTCGCGACCATTAGGTTTTTAGACAAGTAATTGGATGCAATTCGATCGGAATATCACCGGAGGATTGATTATTGCTTCTTGTGGTTAATAATTGTAAGTTTACTTAAGGCGAATATCACGCTTTTAAGGGTTGCATGGTTTTTCAAAGGGTTTTCACAAAACTTAATGAGTCTTGCATGTTCATATTTGATCTGAATATCACAGACAGATTGCATGTTAGATATACGTTCTTGCCTGAATATCATGAGGAGAATATGTATTAGGAAAACCTAACCTTCAAAACATGTATGTAGAAATTCATAAGTAGTTGGTAAGATTGCATATGATTGTTAAAGGGACGGCGGAACCCTAGGCTTTTACAAATTGATTTTCTTTAAATTGTTTTCTATTTAATTTCTTTTGTTTTATTTTAAAATTCGTTTTGATTATTTTTAAATTCAAAATCAACTTTTTCCAATATTTGTTTTCAAATAATTAATTAAGATTTGGTTTTTGCATAAATTATTCAATCAATCCTCGTGGAAAACGACCTTGCATGAGCATCTATACTACATCTACCTTGTATTCTTGCACGTATTTCATGTGATTTTGCCCCTATTTGTATAGACGGTAAAATTGCTATCACTACATACGCCTAACTTCTTCACTGGACAAATAAGAGAAGGGTTTGGCCGATGAGATTTGATTTGGTTTACTATACGATGAGGGTTAAAGAGAGAGAGAGAGAGAGAGAGAGATAGATAGAGAGAGAGAGAGAGAGAGTAGAGATAGAAATCAGAAAATGGGGAGAATTAATACATTTATATATGAGGGCAGTTAGGTCATTCTAAGGTATGGAAATAAAATTCTATTTATGTTCTATTTTTGTGCATGGTTTGTGCATGCCATGTGTGTATTCGAAATATCCTATGTCTATTTCAAGATTAAGAAAATGAGTCATTTTTGTCTATTTTCCAAAATAATATAGGAAAGAGAGAGGTAATTAGTCTTTTAATTTAATAACAAGGATAAAGTAGAAAAAAAAGGTTTGATATGAAGCATTGTTTTAGGTATATTTTGAGTTAAAAATGTTAGGGAGACTTTCTCAAAGTAAGACTCTCTATGGACCCATTATGTTTTTGAAACAATATTTTATAACGTTGGCACGATAATTGTATCAAAAACATGATGTAGCGGAGAGTTCATAGATAATTCCATTCTCCTTAGCATTTCTCAACTCAAATATATCTAAAACAATTCTCCACACCAAACTTTTTTTATCCACTTCATCCTCACATTAAATTAAAAGACTAATTACTCCCCCCCAAAAAGAAAAGATTAATTTGTTTTATAATGTTGGTACGGTAATTGTGCCAAAAATATAAGGTGACAGAGAATCCATAGAGGCCCACTTTTGAGAAAGTTGGAAGAAGAAAGGGCGAGGAAAGATGGAGGCAAGGAAGAGAGAGAAAACATTAATTTTAAAAGGGTAATGTTACATCCCAAACTGGCTCTGCTGTAGCACGATATTGTTCACTTTGGGCCACGCCCTCACGGTTTTGTTTATGGGAACTCACACGAGAACTTCCCAGTTGGTCACCCATCCTATGAATGCTCTCACCTGAACTCACTTAACTTCAAAGTTCCGATGAACTCCGAAGCCAATGAGTTCCCAAAAGGCCTCATGCTATATGGAGGTGGGCATGTACATATAAGGCACATCACCCTTCTCCATTGGTTGATGTGGGATGTTACAATCCACCCCCCTTAGGGGCCCGACGTCTTCGTCATCACACTCGCACCACATGGCAGAGTGGCTCTGATACCATTCTGTCACATCCTAGACCGGCTCCATCGTAGCACAATAATGTCCGCTTTGGGGCACGCCCTTACGGTTTTGTTTTTGGGAAGTCACACGAGAACTTTCTAGTGGGTCACCCATCTTAGGAATGCTCTCGCCTAAACTCGCTTAACTTTGGAGTTTCGATGAACTCCAAAGCTAGTGAACTCCTAAAAGGCCTCGTGCTATATAGAGGTGGACATGTATATATAAAGCACATCACCCCTTCTTCGCTGGTCAATGTGGGATGTTACAAGTAAATTACATAAAATTACCTCAACTATTGGGTTAGTCACAGTTTCATACCCTGTTTTAAAAAAATTTCAATGTTATACCTTATCTTTGAATTTGTTGCAATCTCATACATTCCATCAGTTGTCTGTCAATTCATCTATTAAATACTGATGTGGCTTGAGGCAAGACCCACATTCTATTAAAAATATTAAAAAATATTAAAAAATAATAATTTACCCTTAAAAAAAAAACAAACAAACACCCATCTTCCCTGACCCATTTCCCTTCCCTGCAACCCAAATCCAAACCTTCTCATCCGCCACCTCTCCAACTCCTCCTCCCTCTGTTCCACCAAATCTCTACCTTTCACAGGCACGAACCCGACCCGATCCCCTTTGTCTTCTCCTTCGTAACCACCTCTCCGATCCGATCCCACTATATATATATATATATATATATATATATATCTCTCTCTCTCTCTCTCATATTTCTCCTCTATAAACCCTAAAAAGTAAACCCCCAAACTCTCCTTCTCCTGACCTACCTTGACCATACGTCGTCGATGCTGGGATTTTAATCAAGAGTGGCGGGTGTGCTGAGGAACTTGGCTAGGTTTGCTAAGAATCACAATATTCTGGGTTTTTTTTTCTTTTCAAAATTTGTTTGTTTCTGGGGAGAGATGAGAAGAGTATGGGCCGGGGAGGGTTGGGGATGTTGGCGCGGGTAGGATTTGGGTTTGAGGTGGTTCTGGTTTTGGGTTGGGGGAAGACGAGAGCGGGGAAAAAAATCTGATGAGGATAAGGGGTGGGGTGATGGGTTTGTGGGGAGGGACAGAGATGAAGGGAGGGAGAAGAGGAGATGAATGGAGGGAGGGGTGAAGGAAATTTTTTGAAAACTAGTTCATTTGAGCAACATCTACAACATGCAATTAACAATTAAAGGTGGAATCATGCTTGTATGCATTCAAAGGCCTAGTAATTATGGTGAACCAAGACTCAACTCAAGAACAAAATGAGTTGAGAAATATTATACCTTTGTTGATTCTTCTTTGCATAAGCAAAGGCTAATCACCCAAGAGATAGGGTCTTCATTCCTTACTTCTTAGCTCCATGGATTTCTTGGATGAGAATGGTAGAATAGATTCTCCAAGTTCCCAAGAAAGGGAACCTCTAAGTGTCCACACTAAGGAGAGCATTGAGGAATAGATGAGTGACCTAGAGGAAGGAAAATTGCTAGCTATTTTCCTCTAGGGTTGCCAGCCTTCTAAGAGAAGAAAGAGCTTTGTGTTCTCATATTTTCTCTCTAGAAAACCCTAATGAACTTTTGGCTATAAAGTAATTTATATAGTCACTTCACTTAAGTGACAAAAAGAACCAAAGCCTATTCATTTACAATATGGCTGGTCATATGGGTTTATTGGGCTTTTGCGCTCTTTGTGTTTTTTAAGTTGTCATACAACTTGAGCTATTGGACTTGACATTCGAAGCCCATTGGGCCTTGAGGCCCAAAACTAACCCGAGGTTTAAAACAAACTTATTATGTTGATTAATTAACATATTAGTTAATCCTAACCATAAGTAATTAAACCATTTAATTATCCTTACTCATCTCCGTTGTTTCTTCCATCTCTACCTTACACGATGTATGATCCATTAGGTTCCTTTTAGCGAGGCCGTGAGCAATTTGAACTCTTTCAAATCAATTGTGAATTCTCCCTTTAATGATTACACACCTTTAGGGCTTCCACAAACCATGAGTGACACCTAGCAGTATATCATGGCTACCCAAGCTAATTAAAAGAGGTGGATAACCTATTCAGTTTAGGATTACAATGCAATACGGTCTTTCCCTAATACAATACTCTTGACCACATTGTTTGGTTTGATAATTTATTCATGTCTACTATCCAATGTGATTCTTTTACTTATATGATTATTTTGAATGTGATTTGGAACGGCTTCCTAAATCTCATTCATACTTTGGCCAGAGATTCTTAATCATATCATAGAGTATTCTCCTTCAAACAGTTTGAAGGTTAGAGATCCCTTGTCATGCTTTCACTTACCTCCATGACTAAGTGGCTTATCCCGAACTATGTCATGGACACCATCTGGTGGAGTGACTTGACATAGTCAAAGATCAAGGACCTAACCACAAGATAACTATGATGCCTTAGGTCAAAGGACTACTTTGCATTATCCCAACCATGAGTTCTCATGTGACATGTATATGAGAACTCTTTGTTGATCGTGTTCAGTAGACTCATTATCTATTGAGCACCTACATGCTTGTCTTGGTGTCAGTCACACCAATGACTCGAGACTAGTCACTCTCCCTAAGAGAAAACAAAGCACGTACTGATCTTAACAAAATATTAATGCCCAATTGACAATCCTATGATTAGGAACGTTTAGGATATGTATACAAAAAAGAATGGTCTCATGAATCTAACTTCTTTAAATCACATTCTCCTAATTACATATTCCTTGGAGTTATCGTTGAAGCATATAACATTGATATGAGACGGCTTTAAACAATAATCTTTGCCCTTATATTAAACTAGATTAGTCTAACTTGTGAAATGTCCGTAAAGTATCATCATATGATTGGTTTGAGGGCACATTTCCAACAATCTTCCACTTGCACTAGAGCTAATCAGCTTGGTCATCAGTGATGATACCTCTTCTAAATTCATTTCAAAAAATGGTTGAATAGTAGGCCTAGACAATGGATATCTATATGTTATCCATAGAAGCAACCTTGAGAATAATGATGTCACCATTATACATGATTCTCAATCATGTGGTTTAGTCTCTCATTTGAGTTCAGATCTTAATGAGACCTTGATTCCCTGGCTTGGGCTATCACCCCATTAGTGTCGTACTGTCGGTATACTAGAGACACTTTCTGGTTGGAACCGAATGGAGAGTTCAAAAATGAACTTTCCTATCCAAACAATAGTTTTGTAAGCTTCTATATGGTGATATATTTTGCATGCATGATGGAACATACTAAAGTCATTACTTATAACGTTTCCACCCGATTATTTCTTTAGTCATAATAAAGAGATATCCAATTATCTTTTCATTCATAATGAAGAGACATCCAATGATGGATTAGATTCATAATCTAATACATTTACGCTTCCATTGCGTGACTCTAATTCTTCCTCATTCCTGAGAAATCTATCCTTTAGTATTTCTTAAATACTTAAGGATTCACTTGACAGTTGCCATGATTCTGATCCTCGGCTTGCATTGATATCGTCTTGTATCGATCTTGGTACAACTCATATCAATGTTTTTCCATACAATATGAAATACGGAAATCACTTTTCTGCGCATGCATAAAGGATTCTATTTATGCATTATGCTTCTTTGGGAGCCAAACAGGCACATTCCCTTTAGAAGAACAATTTCCTAGTCTAACTGGAATTATTCTTTTGTTGAAGTTTATCATTCAAAAAACTTCCTACATCTATCATCTACCATTAGGGATTGAGATAATCCAATTATATCTTGAAATCTATCATTATAGATTTCCATCCTATGTATATAGACTATGTCTCCCATATACATTCTATCATTATAGAATGTTTAAAGTCATAACTTTAACGAAGAAGAATTCCTTTCATTTCCAAAAATTAATATATCATATATATGTTCAAATTTAGGAATAAGATTAACTCCTACTAATCTAATCTTTTGTAAACTGAGTAAACAAAAGATTCATTTAATGTATGAGAAATCAAATGATTTGATCTTTCTCTCATAAAAAGCTTATAGCTCCCGCTAGCTTGCTAAGATTCATGATGGACGGATCTCTACAACTCACACGTCTTGTGATTCATAGTCTTAGACATATATTATCAAGACTATCTTGATAATGGGTTCGGAAACCCATTAGACATATATTATCAAAACTATCTTGATAATGGTTTCAGAAACCCATATTATGTCTAAACATTGAATCGCTGTTTAGTTGTATCTAGCAATCTTCGAATTAACAAAAACCAAGACTACATCAAAGATGGTTTCTTCCAAGTCAACCAATCTCGTTAATTGTAGTCACCTTAAGCTACCAATTAGCTATGAAGGTTTCACTATTTCGGATCAAATGGTATTATACCATTTCCTTGAGTATATGTTGTATATACACTCAATGTAGTCATAAGGATTACATTCTTATTTCTTTCGAATTAAGAGGTGTAACTCTATGACATAGTCATAAAGTTCAAACCATTCAATTGAGACAGTTTATAGATCATTCTCAACTACCTTGGAGCTAGTGGTGTAGGAACTAGGTTGTTATATTTGTTGATTATCATCTTATTTCTCAAAGAACCCATTCTTTGAGTTATATCTCTCGTTCATTTGCTCTATCTTAGGCAAATCCTATTGTAGGATTACAATGAACTACGCAACAAATAACATTTGTTAGTTGGTTTATAGAAGTGATATCCAAAGGTTAATTTGAGGATATCCCACAAGATTTTTCTCAAACAAATATTGATTATTAGCAAACAAAGGTTAATTGACAATCATATTGTCTTAGAAGTGTGTATATATATATATATATATATATATATATATATATATATATAACCTATATAGAGGTATTTGATGCTACTTTCCTTGATATCTTTCAAGGAAACTCTTCTAAAGTGTTATTTTTCCTTGGATCAAATCTAAGGAGGTAAATACTTTAGACGTCTTACTCATCAACTTACATTCTTGAATTCTTTGAAACCTTTTGCAAAGTATTTGGACTTGTATTTATTCAAAATAAATGATAGCCCAACCGAGAGCAAACTTTGGTGAATGTCATACAACATGAGTAGTATTATGTTGTGGACAAGTGCCACTAACATCTAAATGAATTAACCTCAACAACTTTGTGATTCTTTCTTCTTTTCAAAAGAATAAAGGTTCGAACATTTCACCTCTATACAATTTCAACAAGAAGACATTGGATCCGGATCTAACGATCCAAAGCATCCATCTATGACCAACTCGTAATTTATGTTTTAGAGGTGTCACAACTTAGTGGGATTAGTCAGTACCTTGCAACCTTTTGGGTTTTAAGCATCGTTATATTCTAAACAGTTAACACTACCACATCATCTCTATTATAGAGACAAACAATCAAATTACAATAATCCAATCATTCATTAATAATGAACAATGTTTTATCAAACAAAACATTCATCCATCTCTTATAGTGACGAAATTAAATTCCTTATTCAAATTGGAACGTAAAGATAATCTTTGTTTTTCCAATTTCCTTGGTAGTTCATATGAGGAAGTAAGTACTATATGCTTTTGCAGAGATTTATATTTTATTCACGTTCCAAATGTGAAGTACTTTTTCTTCTGTCATTAATCTTCTATTTCTTAGCCACACTTTTACAACGATTGTAAAATATAGGTACTAATACGGAATCAAGCATTCAAGTAGAAGAACCAATTGTTTTGAACTTTATTCAAGAACAATTTACAACACCTTCGAAAGGTGTGTTCTTGACACCATTTCTTGCAAATACCCCTTCCAATGTCCATCCTTTCATAAAGAAAGTTTGTTCCCTTGGAGTTATTTCGCCTTCTTTATTTGATTTCTCCATTGACTACAATAGTCATGGTCCCTAAACTCCCACTGCCTCTCTTGAAACTTATTTCAATTGTGTTAGATACATCAAACGATTTAGAGAGTGTGCGGTTATTGTTCACTACATAGTTTACAATAAACTTAGTGAGCCATTTGGATAGGGACACAAAGGTGAAGTCCTTGCCCAGTTTCCGTCTCTTGAAGTGGTTTAACACTTTAACACTCAATGATTCAAAATCATTATAAGTCCATGGACTATTTTTGTCAATCAACCATTATGTTCTAAACATGATTACAAACTTTCAAGAGTTGTTCAAGGCAACTCTCATTTCTTCGTACAACAATTTGTAAGTGAAGAATCATGGCACATAAAGTGTTCATGCCCTTGTGCTTACTTCTCAAGTTCTTTGTTCTTTTAACAAAGAAACAAGCACTAGTGTTTGCGTTAACTAAGGGTTGTTCAAAGCAACTTTTATTTCTTCATACAACAATTTGTAAGTGAAGAATTATGACTCAAAAAAAATGTACATGTCTTTGTGCTAATCTTCTCAAGTTCCTTTGTTCATACAACAAAGGAATAAACACTGGTTGTTTGTGTTGTCTTATGATAGACTTATCTAACATGTTCTTCCAATGATACATTATGAATAGGAAGATTGTGAAGATGAGACTACTTAGGTACATATACAATCCATTCAAGACAATCTATGGGATTGTGGTACCAAGTCCGGAAACTAAAGTCTTCGACTTTTCTTTGTCAAGTTTTGGATAGCGTTTGCAAATATATTGGTAAATAAATACATTTTGATTGATTTTAAGCAATTTGATATAGGTCTTTAAATCAAATAGCACCACCCACTATTTTGGAAAATTCCATACCCCTCATCAGAATTCGAGAGTTTTGGAGGAAACTCTTAATAGGGTATAGGAGGCTCACTATTACCAAGCCCACCTCATAATAATATGATGTTGGCTAGCATCAATAATAATGAGAGAATATGCTTACTCATTTACATCTCATGTAAGTACCCATCTTATTTGGCCTTAAGAGAATGATGCCTCATAATGATATGATGTTGGCTCCATTGCACTTAGTTAAGTCATTTCCACCATGCAAGTTCTGGTAGGGGTTCAAGAATAACCTCACAATGATATGATGTTGATCATTCTCGTTGCCTACCTTCACGACATCTTGTATGCATATAGAACTCCTCTTGAGTGTAAGCACATACTTTGTACTCCCCCATGATAGGGTGAAGTCAGTGTATCAGTCACAAACGATCGGAGCCTACCAAGGTAGAAGGCCACAAAAAAGTGTCCAAAGCACTTTCACGCTTGTCAGCTTAATAATGGTTTGGTTGAGGGTTTTTTAGGTCTCATCATATAAGCGTGCATTTTAATCTTATTAAAACAATTTGGTCCTATTACAACTATTGATCCTTGTGATTGATTTAGTAGTATATGATACTCCCACTAGTAAAATGATTTTTAAAGCAAGAGTATATGGTAATACTAACATAAGCTTTACATTCATTAATGGACTATATAGTTGCCTTAGGGCCTTAGGATGACTATGAACCTTTAATTCGATCTAACACGAGCTTAGTGTTGGATCTCGGTCTAGGGATGGTGATTGATTTTAGTTACGCGTTTAATCACATTAAGACGTGTTTTCTTATTGGACGTTGGACCCAACTACTCCAATTTCATGCATATCAAATAAAACAAGAAAGAAGTACTTCAAAGTAAAGAAGAGCTTATGCTCTTTTACAACATTTGATCATATCAAATTACAACCAAAATCTAATTTACACATTCCCATGGTTAAATTTTTTTTGAGAGACGGCCTTTCATATAGCTCAATTATCGTAGGCTTAGGTTCATAATCACCCTTTCTTTAATTAATTAACGCTTTAACAAATTAAACTTGAATGCAACATTGTCATTTGGTTTTTGTATCCATAGAATTGATTTAAATGGAGCTAAATGAAATGAAAATCCAATTCTCATTTAAAGATACAAAGCTATTTTGTTCTAAACTAATTTGGGCCAAAATGCAATAACCTCAACTTTTGGGCTATATTGCAAAACACGAACTTTGGGGTCACTTTGTAAAAACACGAAAGTCCACTACTTCATGTAATTACAACTAGAACCCAAAAATTTCAACAAATACAAAAACTTCATTAAAGGAGCAAAACAATTTGTCCTTTAGTGATTTTGGGTCTTTACGTAAAAAATGTAAACTTTCGGGTCAAAGTGCAAATACACAAAAGTATCAAAACTTTATGTAATTGCATAAAAGCCTAAAAAGTACCCTACTTTAATAGGGTGGCCGGTTTTGGTGAGAGTGTGAATGATATGTGTGAGTTGATTTGTAGGATTGAAAGGTGACGGAAAGTTGTAAGTGATTGGTATGGTGTGAATAGTAAAAAAAGTATTGGTGTTGTTTGAAAAATCAAACCATCCATCACTAACGAAAAAAAATAAACAACCAAACACCTTTTTGAATCAAAACAACAAACTTTTTGTTATTGGCAAGAACAAAACAAGAACAATGAAGAACATTCATGAAAACCCATAAGAGCTCCATGAGCATTTTTCACCCAAAGACACCCCAAAAACTCTCAAACTTAAGGGAAATAACATATTACCATACTAGGGTACTTAGGGGTTCCTAATGTCACTTTAAAACACTTCTAACAAGACAAACATGAACCAAAAAATCCACCCTTTGGATTTGACCTAATTTCTCCATAAACATGGCACCAAATTTTAGCTCCAAAATTCATGCTCATATGAACTACATCTACAACATTTGAGATGGCAAATTTTCAAGCAAAATTTACATTCAAAGAAGCAAGAATAAAGCTTGTAACAATCACAACATTCAAATCAAAGACTATGAACTACAAAACCCAAAAAGATTCACCAATTACTAGACTTAGGCTCTTGATACCACTTGGAGGAAAATTTGTGAAAATTAGTTCATTTGAGCAACATCTACAACATACAAATAATTAAAGGCGGAATCACGCTTGTATGCACTCAAAAACAAAACTTTACCGATGAAATTCAAGGCCTAGTAATTGTGGTGAACCAAGACTCAACTCAAGAACAAAATGAGTTGAGAAATATTATACCTTTGTTGATTCCTCTTTGCATAAGTAAAGGCTAATCACCCAAGAGATAAAGCCGTCATTCCTTACTTCTTAGCTCCATGGATTTCTTGGATGAGGATGGTAGAATGGATTATCCAAGTTCCCAAGAAAGAGAACCTCTAAGTGTCCACACCAAGGAGACCATTGAGGAAAAGATGAGTGACCTAGAGGAAGAAAGATTGCTAGCTATTTTTCTCTAGGGTGGCCGGCCTTCTATAAGAAAAGAGAGCCTTGTGTTCTCATCTTTTCTCTCTAGAAAACCCTAATGAACTTTTGGCTATAAAGTCCTTTATATAGTCACTTCACTTCAATGACAAAAAGAACAAAAGCCATTCATTTACAATATGGCTGGCCATATGGGTTTATTGGGCTTTCATGCCCTTTGTGTTTTTCAAGTTGTCATACAACTTGAGTTATTGGACTTGACATTCGAAGCCTATTAGACCTTGAGGCCCAAAACTAACCCGAGGTCTAATATGAACTTATTCGTTTGATTAATTAACATATTAATTAATCCTAGCCATAAATAATTAAACCATTTAATTATCCTTACTCATCTCTGTTGTTTCTTCAATCTCTACCTTACACAATGTACAATCCATTAGGTTCCCTTTTAGTGAGGCCGTGGGCGATTTGAACTTTTTCAATTCGATTGTAAATTGAAACATACTTTCAATTCTCCTTTTAGTGATTATACACCTTTAGGGCTTCCACAAACCATGAGTAACACCTAGCAATATATCATGGCTACCTAAACTAATTAGAAAAGGTGGAGAACCTAGTCAGTTTAGGATTACAATGCAATACGGTCTTTCTCTAATACAATACTCTTGACCATATTGTTTGGTTTGATAGTTTATTCATGTCTACTATCCAATATGATTTTTTTACTTATATGATTACCTTGAATGTGATTTGGAATGACTTCCTAAATCTCATTCATACTTTGGCCAGAGATTCTTAATCACATCATAGAGTATTCTCCTCAAATAGTTTGAAGGTTAGAGATCCCTTGTTATGCATTCACCTGCTTCCATGACTAAGTGGCTTAACCCTAACTATGCTGTGGCCACCCTCTAACGGAGTGACTTTGACATAGTCAAAGATCAAGGTGACACACACCGACCTAAATCGAGGCATGCTGGCCGTCACATGAGGGTGACGTAGCTATGTGTGCAGTGTGAAAGTGACGGTGATATGAAAATATGAGTAAATAAAAAACAAGTTAACTAATTTATACTAGGAACAAATATGTGTGTGTGTGTGTGTGTGTGTGTGTGTGTGTGTGTGTGTGTGTGTGTGTGTGTGTGTGTGTGTGTGTGTGTGTGTGTGAATGTGTTTAAGGTTGTAATACACATATCAGAGCATATATGTCCTAGGAGCAGTTCAACATCAAATATTAATTGTACAAAATATGAAAGGGAGTTTCTACATATTTGCATAGCTGTCAGAACCGCTGTGAAGTCCTCGTGAGCCACCAATCTGGATGTCTAGCTAGAACCTGGAGGGTCGCAAAACATAAAATGTGAGTGGGCAAAAACAAAGTTTTGAAAACACATTTCTTTTAGAAACGTAATAACCCCTCACCATAAAACCCGTATAATTTCCTAGAAGATAGTAGTATATACGTATATAAGAATCATGCTCAAAGTGGTGGAAATCCAAGTATATGCCATGTCAAGTACCTCTAAAGAAAACATGTAAGCCAGGTGAAATAAATCAATGTAAAATGATATGTTAGCCGGAGTCACCTAACGTGACCTGTACGGCTGAACCTATAGCTCATAATCTATTCCTGCACACAAGTTGGAACCACCTAATGTGGTCTGTACGACAAGGCTAGGTGTAGATATGTACACTCAAGTGCTACGATCACGTGAAGGCTGTGCGAATAATCGTGGGTCACCTATGAGTCGGAACCACCTATTGTGGTTTGTATAACACAGCTGTGCACCAAACTTGGATCCAAGGTGAGCGTGTGGTGTGGCAGGTGAACATCATATGAAGGACTGTCCCCTGGCCACGGGTAGGAGCACTAACACCGGGGTGCAGGATAATGAGCTCTAAATATATCACAAACATAACCATCCACACCGTAATCACTATCAACATGCTATACTCACCTATAACTTACCTGGGCCTCCGTAGCTTCAATGCATATTATGCATATCTAAACTAATGCATATACTAAGATGTAATTCAATTGACATGGCACTCAAGTCATATTTCATTTAAATCAAATTCTGGAAAAAAAATTGTAAAGCATATACATGAAAGCCAAAAGCCCACTCACTAGTATGTAGCCTGGTCATAACCCCTCGTGTCTTGCCTGGCTACGCTCGTCATTTGGGTATATCTCACCTATTTGGGGACCCTAAACTAGTCAGAAATAACTCGGAATATTTCTTGGAATTTCGACAAAACCTTCTCGAGTCCCAGAACTAACTAAATCACCCACAATCACGTTGGAGTCACTAAGCACCTCACCAGAGCTTATGGGATCTGGGGTTTTCGAAGTCCTTACTTCCAACTAATGGTATGATTATACTCGTAAGACCACAAGGAGCAAGAAGGTGGTCTTGAATACCTTGATCCGTGAGGTATTTGGCGAGTTTGAAGGGGATGAGCTTTAGTTGTATGGACAGTGGAAGGCTCGGGAAGCTAAGGGAGAGAAGAAAGTGTATCTGTGTGTGTGTGGGTGTGAGTACAAAGGCCACGGGTTGGCAACCTTAAAAATCACAAGCCCTAATTGGGCCATAGAATTTTGGGCATAAACAATTTGGATCCAATTAGAACTAAACCATCCCGATTTCTGATTGGGCTAGGGAATATAGGAAGGAGATTGGTGGTCAAGATGCAATCAACCCAAAAATATAATTCCACCTATTTTCGTTCTCAATTCTTCGTAACATTTTCGTTACGAACCTGATCCGACCCTGATTCACATCGATACGCTCATGACGATGCGTAACATTTAATTATGCTAGCGAGACCAATAATGAACTTCTAAATAAGTACATCCACGTCACTAAGCCTCGAGGGCATTTTCATCATTTTACATACTCAGGGATTAAAATATATACAAATTCGGGATGGGTTGTTACACAAAGACCTAACCATAAGACAACTATGATGCCTTAGGTCAAAGGACTATTTTGCATTATCCCAACCATGTGTTCTCATGTGACATGAATATGATAACTCCTTGTTGATCGTGTTTAGTGGACTTATTCTCTATTGAGCACCTACATGCTTGTCTTGGTGTCAGTCACACCAATGACTTGAGACCAGTCACTCTCCCTAGGAGAAGACATAGCACGTACTGTTAATGCCCAATTGGCAATCCTATGATCAGGAACGTTTAGGATATGTATACGAAAGAGAATGGTCTCATGATTCTAACTTATTTAAATCACATTCTCCCAATTACATATTCCTTAGACTTATCGTTTAAGCATATAACATTTATATGAGACGGCTTTAAACAATAATCTTTGCCCTTATATTAAACTAGATTAGTCTAACATGTGAAATGTCCATAAAGTATCATCATATGATTGGTTTTAGGGCATATTTCCAACAAGGGGGAGTCGAAGATGTGGTGGGGGAGAGGTTGGGGTGATCGGTTTTGGGTGAGGTGGATGTCTGGGTGAAATGGGAATAAGGAGTGGGGTGATGAGAGTGGGTGGGAGTGGTTTTGGATTTGGGTTGTAGGGAAGGGGAAGAGGTAGGGGAAGATGGGTGTCTGGGATTTTTTTAAGGGTAAATTATTATTTTTTAATAGAAAGTGGGCCCTACCTCAAGCCACGTCAGCATTAACAGATGAATTGACAGACAACTGACGAATGGTATGACATTGCAACAAATTCGACAATAAGGTATGACATTGAAATTTTTTAAAGACGGGATATGAAACTGTGACTGACCCAATAATTGATGTAATTTTATGTAATTTACTCATTTTAAAATATATTTTATTTTTAATTATATGTAGTACTGGTATGTGATAGTGGGACCCAAGAAAGAGTTAATCGATGAAATGCAAATCAACGTGCATAGCGTGTCTAGCTAGACTTGCTTTAGTAGCGAGTCTTGCAAGCAAATTCCCTTCAGTTTTCAATATTTAATAAGAGTATTAGGGTTCGTTTGGATGTGCTTTTAAAATGACTGAAGTGTTTTTAAAGAAAATTGTTTTAGGTTCCAAAAGCACTTGAAGTGCTTTATGCAAGAAGCACCAGTTATGTGCTTCTTCCAGGAAGCACTTTAAGTGATTTTTCATGATTCACTTGCATTTTTACTAACATTAGTTCTAAAAATATTTTCAACAAAAGCGCTTTCAGTTATTTTAAAAGCACATCTAAACGAGCTCTTAGATGTTGAGAAAAGGAAGGAAGGAAAACCCATGGAGGATGGAAGGTTTGCTTTCCCCCTCTATTCTCATGCCCAAGTCTCTTTTTCTTTCATTCAAACACAACCTTAAAGTTCTTCATGAGAGGATTGTTGGCCAACTCACTACAAGAAAAAATAACTTATTCGGCCAAATATTTTTATTGGCTAAGGTCATATTTTGCCGACTAAAACGTTTACTCGATGAAATGACTTCGGCAAACCCTTTATCGGATATCCTCGTTGGGGCATTTCAGAGTGCCAATTGTATCACCCTTTAATATTAAGGGTGTACTTAAGTGAAGTCATAGTTTCTAATGAAATATAGGGACAATGGGGTTAAGTATATGAAAATTTTACTTTATTTTGAGTTTTTATTATAAATAATCTTTAAAATTGACCTAACTCATCACTTTAATCCATCAATTTAAAATTGATTAATTTCGTCATTAAAATTGACCAGACATATTAACTTGATCCATGCCCGTCTAGTTTCGTTGGATTTTCCATTGGTTTATTGATGTGGCAAGATATGGTGACCATGTCTAGATTTGAGGTTGGAAAATTTATTGCTTAGGAGTGGGAAACTGGTGTTGTGCTAATTGACAATACTTGTTTTTAGATAATTAGGAATTGGGTTGTGGAGTTGATCACTCATATCGTAGTGATTCAATAAAGTTAAATTTAGGAGTTGTTTGATAACATTTCATTTTTAGCGTTTAGGTGTCGTTTGAATGAAAAATAAAAGTAGTTCTCATATAAAATTTTAGTATTCAGTTTTCAGAAAAGTGAAATCTAAAAACTTAAAACGAAATGGTTATCAAACAATTACTAAGTTTTTAATTTTTAATTTTTTTGAAGTTGAAAACTCTTTCGGTAACTAATTTCAGTTTTTAGAAAAAATAAAAACTAATTGGAAGTTAAATTTTGAAAACTCTTGTTTTTCACTTTTTGGTTTTCATTTTAAAAAAATGAAAAATGAAAAATAATTATCAAAAGAGTTTTAAATTAAAAAAAAATGAAAACAAAAACTAAAAAAATAAAACGATTATCAATTGGCTATTTAACTACACATAATTGCTCCATGGCAAATAATTCTTTGAGTCAAGGGGAGCTTAATTTTTCATATTGATCATGCTCTTTTTATTTGTTGAATGATTCAATTAATCGAAACGATGCAATACTAAATATCAATTAAATAAAGCTTCTTTGAGTTTTTATTTTATTTTAAATATTTCGAACAAACGATATTATTTACACTGAGGGGGAGGGGTGGGCTTAGCCTCATAAATTCGCATTTGGTGAAAATCGAACCTAAATCTCTCACTTACAAGTAAAAAAGAATATTACTAGACTATAGTACTAAGTGACAGCTTCTTTGAGCTGTTAGCTGGTCATCTCTAATGCAAAACCAAATAGGTGGTAGGTTTGAGTTTTCATGTTTTACCCTATGTTGGTGGTCAAGCTGCAATGTATACCTTAGAGATAGGAAACAACTAATTTGGTCTTTGAATTATCGTTCAAGTAAAAATTAGGTCTCTAAAATAATTTTTTGGGGAACCCAAAATTAATTAAAACTGCTAATTTCATCTCTCTACTATTATATTAAAAACTATTCTATTCAATTTCTCGTCAACTTAAGTCACGCGATTATGTAATACATTTTAGAGGTTAATACCGTCATTTCTTGCTTATACTTAACGTTGCATATTGTTTGTGAATCTAATTTCTAATTTACCCTCCAAAGTTAACTCCGTACACTTTTTGTTTTTTGAAAAATAAGTTCTTGAACTCATGGAAACTGTCAATCTTCCGTCCAAAATATATTACATGCAAGTCACGTGACTTAAATTGATGAAAAATTAAATAGAATAGTTTTGAATCTTATATTAGGGATGTAATTGGGAAATTAAATTAATAACAGTTTTGGTTATGGCTAAAATACTCTATGGTTTTAAGCAATATGAATGTACTAAAGTTATATGATGTGTTGATAAGAAAAAAAGTTATATTATGTGTCTTTTTTTCTTTTCATATTGCATTGAAATATGAGGAGACATTATAGATTTTCTTGTAATTTTATATGCATAGGTTAGATAAATAGCGGATTGTTTGATAGCCATTTCAGTTTTTAGTTTTTATTTTTGAGTTTAGTTTTTCGTTAAACAAGTTTTTGGTTTTCAAAACAAATGAAAACTGAAAACGAAATAGTTATAAAAACTTCCAAATAAAATAAAATAAAGGGTTTTAATTACAAATGGTCCCTGGAATTGACCAACACTATCAAGATGATTCTTGGAAGTAAAAATTGATCAATGTAGTCCCTGAAAATAGGTTTCACAAATCAAAGTGGCCATTCCATCACAATCCTCTCAAAAATTCTGTTACGTACTGACGTGACACATAAATGGGCCATACAATATTTAAGGGTTTACATCACAAATGGTCTCGGAAACTAACCCACACTATCAAGATAGTCCCTGAAATAGGTGTTGCAAATCAATATGGTAATTCTATCACAATTCAGTCAAAATTTTTGTTATGTGCTGATGTGGGTATAATAATTAATTAAAAGTTGTCAAAATACCTTTTTGCACAATGAGATTATCTCAAGGTAGAGCTCGCCATTTTTCATATCACCAAGATCATAGGGGGAACGTCCAACAAGCTATCAAAGATTAAGGTTTTGAGGTTGTCGATTGCCCAAATATTGACGATGGTGTCACAAAAGTCGTCGCCAATCCAAGCCATCATCAAAGGTGGTCTCAATTCTGGTCCAATTCGATGAAGGGTGTCGAAGAGTGTAAAGAAGGTTGTGAAGTCTAGAATTATTGTTTGGCTTTCCTTGTCAAATCTTGTAAATTGTACTACACATGCTCTAGATAAATTTAGGGTTCAATGCACTTTTGGGATCTTGCTGCTGGAAATATTTTCTCAAGAGCTTATCTTCTCACATCAAAGGTGTTAGGACCAATCAATTAACAGGTATAAAAATATATAACAATTGCACATATTATTTCGAATGAAAGTTTTACAACAAATAATATATATATATATATATAAAATCAAGTTCTATAGATTAATGAAATTACATATAAAAATACAAATAACTGACTTGTTTATAAAGATAGAGGCTTGCAGAAACAATCCCTTAAGACAGAAAATATGAAAGATGTGGGATTAGTTGATGTGATTCTTGGAGTTCGAATTCTAAGGAATTCAGATGGATATGTTCTAACTCAATTACATTATGTTGAAAAGGTTTGGACATTATGATTGTAAACCTATAGTAACTCTGTTTGATCCCATTCACAAACTTACTAAAAACGTAAAAATGGTACTTGTGTTTTTCGTCAATCCGGCCCAAGAGCCCCAAGACCCAAGGCCCATCTATGACATTTAATATATACACCAAAACCCTCCAAGTCTAAGGCCCAAGGTCAATGGCTTTAGTCCAATTCTTTTCAAACTATAAGTGAGTGAACTTACTTATAAAGGGACCTTTCTAAAAGAGTTTGGGCGATGTGAGACTAGGAGTCCCTTACAAGTTCCAACAATACCCCACATTTTCTATTCAAACTCTAGCAATATCCCACATTTGAATAGAAAATAAGATACTAACTAAATTAGTAACATATTTCCAGAGAACTTAGATATGATACGCATCGGGATATGTGTCTTTTGGACTTGAACCTTCTCTAGTGAGTACTTGTTGGATTTCCCTAATGAAGTAGTGAATTTAATATCTTGAACTGATCATTCTTAGTAGTAAATTGAAACGATAAGTGTCACACATATCACATCTTGACACACTTCAATTCATACGATTATGTTCATTTTGGTCTTGAACATATCCTGATTTCATTAGACCTTTAGAGAATTGAAGCCATACAATTCTCAAAGATGCGACCCCAATCAATCTCATATAGGTAATGCTAATCAGGAATATCCAGTTATATTCATCTTAACTATAAGATATTAGCATTATTAAGAATAATAATTCACCCTCTTCGTCGTACAGGCAACACACTGTATTCCATCATTGGAATGAGTAAGGGACTGTGTGTTTCTTATTTTGAGTTTTTCTCAACTAGTTTGCCTATTGAACCTAGAACATGGGATCTCCAATTAGCTAGGTTAGGTTTCTGTCAAGTTATAACTCATTGAGTTGGCTTTAAACCCATTCCCTTCGATGTAAATACCACTTGATCATTTGGTAGGCCTTTAGTCAAAGGATCGGCAATGTTCTCCTTAGATTTAATATAATCAATGAAAATAGCTCCATTCTTGAGTAGCTATCTAATAGTTCTATGTTGTCGCCTTATATGTCTCGACTTCCCATTATACTCATCATTTTTGGCTCAACCTTGTGCAGCCATGCTGTCACAATGTATACATATTGCAGTCACAGGTTTGGGCCATAATGGAATATCTTCTAGAAAATGTTTCATCAATTCAGCTTCATTAACAGCTGCATCTAAGGCTGTAAACTATGATTCCATTGTTGAACGTGCTATACACATTTGCTTAGACAATTTCCATGACACAGCTGCTCCATTTAGTGTAAATACATATCCACTTGTGGATTTACTATCTCTGCTCCTTGAAATCCAATTTGCATCACTATATCCTTCTAATACTGAGGGATATTGAGTGTAATGCAAACCATAGTTCATTGTATGCTTTAAGTATCTTAATACCCTTATTAATGATCTCTTCCAGGATTACTTGAATATCTGCGTAATCAACTTATTGAATAAGCGAGATCAGGTCTTGTACAATTCATAATGTACATCCAGCAACTTATAACTTGGGTATACTCTAATTGAGATATGCCATCTTCTTCGTTTTTAGTAAGTTTGTGAATGGGATCAAACGGAGTTACTGCAGCTTTACAATTATAATGTCCAAACCTTTTCAGAACCTTTTCAACATAATGTGATTGAGTTAGAACATATCCATCTGAATTCCTTAGAATTCGAACTCCAAGAATCACATCATCTAATCCCATATCTTTCATATCAAAGCTAGAATTTAGAATTTTCTTTGTGGAGTTAATCACATCTTTGTTTGTTCCCAGTATAAGCATGTCATCAACATATAGACATACAATAACACAAGCATTTTTCGTTTGCTTAACATAAATGCATTTATCACTTTCATTGATTACAAATCCATTTGTGATCATATTATGATCGAATTTTTCATGCCATTACTTAGGAGCTTGTTTAAGGTCATATAAAGAATTAATCAATTTGCAAACTTTCTTTTCTTGACCTTTGACAATGAAACCTTCAGGTTGTTCCATATATATTTCTTCGTCTAATTCACTATTTAGAAATGCAGTCTTGACATCCATTTGATGTATCTCGAGATTGTACATAGACGCTATAGCTATTAATAACCTTATAGATGTTATTCTAGCTACGGGTGAATAAATGTCAAAATAGTCAAATCCTTTTTTACGATACCTTTTGGCAACTAGATGAGCTTTATACTTGTCTATGTACCATCTAGTCTCAATTTCCTCTTAAAAATCCATTTTTGTCATATTGGTTTATTTCCATGATGCAAATTAACCAATTCCCATGTATTATTTTGCATGATGGGTTCCATTTCACTTTGAATAGCCCGTTTCCAATAAAGTGCTTTAGAGGATTCTAATGCAGCCTTATAGGTTTGAGGCTCTTCTTCGGTTAGAAAAGTGAGGAAATCGGGACCAAAATCCTTTGCAATCTTTGCTCTTTTACTCTTCCATGGTTGCAAATCTTGGCTTTGAACTCTAGAAGTTGAAGCATGATTTTCGTCTTCATTTCTCGTAGTATCATCATGCACTCTTTTGTTCAAAACATATGACCTATCTTTATAAGGAAAAATTTCCTCAAAGAACTTAGCTTCGGCAGATTCAAGTATTGTATTTACATGAATGTTTGTAATTTTAGATTTGTGAACCAAAAATCTGTATGCCGAACTATTATTGGTGTGACCAATAAATATACAATCCACTGTTTTTGGTCCAAGTTTTTGTCTATTTGGAAGAGGCACTTGAACTTTCGCAAGACAACCCCACACTTTCAAGGTTTTGTATGTAGGTAACCTACCCTTCCAGGTTTCATAAGGAGATTGATTAGTCTTCTTATGTGGAATTTAGTTCAAAATCGTGTTTGCAGCAAGGAGTGCCTCACCTTATAAATTATGTGGTGCACCAGAACGGTTTAAAATGAAATTAATCATATCCTTCAATGTACGATTTTTTCGTTCAGCCACTCTGCTTTGTTGAGGAATGTATGGTGATGTCTTTTGATGTATTATTCCATGTGTCGAACAAAATTCTGCAAAGTCATTAAATTTGTATTCGCCACCTCTATCCGATCTTAAGACTTTTATTCTTTTATCTAGTTGATTTTCGACTTCGGCTTTAAATGTCTAAAACATGTTTAAAGCTTCATCTTTACTATGAATCAAACATACATAATAGTACTTGCTGCAATCATCAATGAAAGAAATATAGTAGTTCTTTCCTCCACGAGTTGGTGTGGATTTGAAATCACAAAGATCACTATGGATCAAACCAAGTGTTTCACTGGATTTTTCCACTGATTTATATGAGTGTCTTGCATATTTAGATTTTGTGCATATCTCACATTTAGATACTTTGTTCATAGAGCATTTGGGCAATATGCGTAAGTTAACCATTCTTTGAAGAGAATGAAAATTAACATGACCTAATCTTGCATGCCATAATGTAGATGACTCAATCAAGTAAGCAGAAGAAGAACTAGGCTTGTTATTATTATTAATAGCATCAGCAGAAAGTACATTCAGTTTGAAAAGCCCCTCAACCAGGTAGCCCTTTCCCACAAACCCAGCAACCTCATTTGATTTTCTTGAAGGTTTTCCCTTTCGCAGCAGTCAGTGCTTTCTTTGTAGCATCTTTGCCTTTGTTTTTCTGATGGTCCATTCCCTTGTGTGAGTCTCCTCTTTCCACAATATTGGCTTTTGTCTCCAGTGATGAGACATCATACTTCTCATTTTTGTGATGATCCTCTTCCACATGTAGTTTGAGAATCAATTGATCCATGCTCATGTCTTCAATTAGATGCTTCAAATAAATCTTAAAGTCCTTCCAATTCGAAGGCAGTTTCTCTATAATAGAGCCAACCACAAAACCTTATTTCAGACCAAGATTTTCTTCATCTAACTCATGAACAATCACTTGGAGTTCTTCAACTTGCTTGACAATAGACTTGGTGTCACTCATCTTGTAATTCAAAAAATTTCCAATCACAAACTTCTTGGAACTTGCCACTTCAGACTTATACTTCTTGTCGAGAGACTCACACAGTTCTTTTGTTGTCTTATATGATGAATAAACATCATATAGAGAGTCATCTAAAGCATTCAGAATGTAGTTCCTGCATAGAAATTCATTGTGAGTCCAGGCTTCTATAGCCTATAGAATTTTAGCAGAAATATTTCCCTCTTTTGGTGCTTTAGGGGCCTCTGAAGTAATGACATGACTCAAGTTTAGAGTTGTCAAATAAAACATCTTCTGTTGCCAACGTTTGAAATCAACTCCCTTGAATTTCTCAGGTTTCTCAACTTGTTGCTTGACGACACCAACATTTGATTGATCCATGGAATCAAATTTTTGTCTTAGATTGTTAGGACCAATCAATTAACATGTATAAAAATATATAACAATTGCACAAATTATTTTGAATAAAAGTTTCACAACAGATACTATATATATATATTACCAAGTTCTACAAATTAATGAAATTACATATAAAATTACAAATCACTGACTTGTTTAGGAAGATAGAGGCTTGCAGAAGTGCAGTAGTTCAATGGACGTTATCTTGAAGGATACAACTATCTAACCCAAGTTCTTGCCCTAGAACTTGGATTCTTGGCAAATTGACTGTGTGGTTTCTCTGTGAAGGATGGAAAAAGAAGCGATGGATTTTTATTTTGTTTATGATTTGACTGCCATATATATAATGGCATAATTGAACAGTTATCCTTGTAAAACAGATGTAACTGTTCAAGGGATCAACCTTATCCTTTCGAAAGAAAACTGAATTCAAAAATCAAAAACGTAAAAATGGTACTTGTGTTTTTCGTCAATCCGAGCCCAAGAGTCCCAAGACCCAAGACACATCTTTGACATTTAATATATACACCCAAACCCTCCAAGTCTAAGGCCCAAGGTCAATGGTTTTGGCCCAATTTTTTTCAAACTATAAGTGAGTGAACTCACTTATAAAGGGACCTTTCTAAAAAAGTTTGGGCCATGTGGGACTGGGAGTCCCTCACAGGTTCCAACAAAAGGTTTGTTCATACATTTTCATTTCATGCTAATATTTCCAGCTCATTATGTCTAGTGCTTTTATCTCGTCAAAATTTCCTGCTGCTTTTCAATTTGCTAGGCTCACACTTTAGGACAGCCCACATGGGTCAATCGACACCTTTTTTATGAGAATAATTTTTATCCTTAGATCTTTCCTGATTGTTTGTGGACATGACACGTGGTTTTTCTGGTCCCCTTCTTCTCTAAAATCTCAAGCCCTCTTTATAAAGATCATGTTAGGGTTTATTTGTATTTTTGGGGTTTGAGATTGGAAATTTTTGAAAGCTTTATTTTTCATCTCCATGTCAAATCTCCTAAGAGCATCAAGCAATTTATGTAGGTAATGTTCTTCATCAAATATTTCTAAATCTATCTTGGCTTGCTTAAATTCGTTTTATATGCTCATTTGTTTTGGCTAGGGGTTTTATATTTTTATAAAAGAGTTGATTTTAACTTTGAGCTACCTCTTGTGTTGTTGATTGAAACCCTAGCCACAAAACCATGTTCATGCATTAAACACCCAATGAAACCCTAGCCACAAAACCATGTTCATGCATTAAACACCCAATCACTGCATTAGGGTAGCATTGTCTTTATGATTTTGTTTTAATTTGGTGGTCACGTTCTTCAAGTTTCAAATCTTTAAACTGGCCCCATTTTCAAGTTCTCATCAGTTTGTTCTTTCAACTGTTTGACTGAAGAAACTAACTAGTCATTGAATTCAGATTGCACACTATCATCATTTTCATATCATCTGCATTTGTTGTGTGTTGGTCTGGGTGCCACAAGGTGAAGAATTTAGGAGGAGTTGCCATCTTGTGAAGACTGGAGACAACACATTTTTGATGCCACAAAGTGCAAAGCTCAGGAGGAGTTGCCACTTTGTGAAGGCCGGAGGAATCCGTCTTGTGGAAGGCAAGGTTGCACAAAGGTAAAGCTACTTCATAGATAGGGATCTAGGAATTGAGCTTGTGTGGTCTTTGTATGAACCTTGATTATACTAGTGGATTGGACTTAATGGAGAGTTCCTGGTTTTTGGGTTTTTCCGGCCAAAAGACTTCTTATGTTCTTTGTCTCTTAAACTTGTCCACATATCTTATTTACTTGCATATACTTCATGCATCCTATGAATTGCTATTTGATATGTGTTAGAGACTAAGTTTGCACTGCATATTATGAGCAATGAATTGAATTGTTGTTGACTATGATAACTTGTAGTGAACTAAGTTTGATTCGTAGATTTTCATTTGTTTAACTGATATGAATCTATACTTAGTTGACTAGTCAATCCAACATGCTTTAATTCATAATTGCTTTGTCATTGTTGTTTGCATAATGATCTGATATGTAAATTTGTTCAAGTTTATGAATTATTATTTTGAAACTAATATGGGTTTAGTTGAACATATTGGTTAGTTAGGTTTTGTTCCTACAACTGCACTTTTTTTTATCACTGATTAACTTGTAACTAGTTGACTAGCTCATTTGGCTAGTCTACTGTGCAAAGTTAAATTTTTATTTGCAGAATATTCCATCTAGTACCCAATTTCAAATGGTGTCTTGAGAATTATTTTTCCAGAGAAGAGAGGACGAATGCTACAATAGATGGAGGTATAGGAGTGTGGGTTGGGATTGGAGGTAATTGCGGAACTGGGTTTCTGGCTTGACAACTTTTTAAATTAATTATTAATTGATTAAACCTATTTCTAATTTATTTTTATTTTATATACTTGTGGGACACATTTATGTGCTACATCAGCACATAACATAATTTTTTTACAAAATTGTGACAAAATGACTATATTACACTGATCGATTTTTATTTCAGGAACCATTTGTGATTTAAAAAAAAACTTGTGGGACCCATTTATGTGTTATGTCAACATATAATAGAATTTTTGACAAAATTGTGCTGGAAGGACCACATTAATTTGTGATACATATTTTTAAAAACTACATTGATCGACTTTTAATTTCAAGAACCATCCATTTGTGACTAAAAAAAACTTGTGGGACCCATTTATGTGTTATATCAACATATAATAGAATTTTTGACAAAATTATGACAGAAGGACCACACTGATTTGTGATACATATTTTGAAGGACTACATTGATTTGTGATACATATTTGGAAGGACTACATTGATCGACTTTTAATTTCAATAACTATTTTGATAGTGTGGATCGATTTCAAAGACTATTTGTGATGAAAATCCAAAATTAAACATTGGAAAGTAGTTGGATTAGAGTGTTCCCACTTGGTTGCGTTTAGAATTGGGTTGTGATTTTCACACACCCTTAACTACTTTTTCCACACCCCTTCTTATTTTTTAATACTTAATTGGTATTGTACTATTTAATCTTCCATATATACCCTTCCATGTATACATTGACTCTTTCAAAAGTCAAAAAGTAGAAGGGGTATATATGGAAGATTAAATAGTAAGATACCAATTAAATATTACAAAATAGAGAGGGGTGTGGGAAAAGTAGTTAAGGGTGTGTGAAAATCACAACCCTTAGAATTTAGTTTTGGTTGGGTGTCGGTCAGTCTTGCTTTTGGAGAATCTGAGCGTCATCAACCCACCTACTCTGCAAGTGGAGACATGGAATTCCAAGTGATCGACTTTTAATTTCAAGAACCATCTTAATAGTGTGGATCAATTTCAAGGATCATTTGTGATGAAAATCCAAAATTAAACGGTGGAAAGTAGTTGGATTGGACTGTTCCCACGTGGTTGCGTTTAGACTTTAGATTTGGTTGGGTGTCGGTCGGTCTTGCTTTTGGAGAATCTGAGCGTCATCAACCCACCTACTCTGCCTGTGGAGACATGGAATTCCAAGTGCAAAGGGACTTTTTGGTCGCTGAGAAAGTTATCTTTTACACTTGCCGCAAATATGTAAAATTGAGCAGATAACTTGTCCGAGGGGTAAACTAGCACTAGCACGGAAATGACTGGATGAGTATTGACTAATACCCTGGAAAGTTCATGTGTTTAAATTAGACTTCGTAATTTTTTACACGACACGTAAATGACACGAAAATAATTGGTTTCAGATTAAAACGATAACTAATTGAGTCGTTATCAGGTCACACGATAAGAACCCGTTAATAACGGATCCTTAACAAGTTTACACGGAAGTGACACGCGAGTAACCCGTTTGAACACGAAAAGAAAAAAATTATTTTGATGATTTTAAATTTTTTAACTATTAAAAAAACTTACTATGAAATACAATAGATATAGTGGATATATATATATATATATATATATATATTGTTTATTAATTATTATTATTGTATTAATATTCTAAATAAATTTTAAAAATTTAAGTTTTATTTATTTTTATAAAATACTATGAGCAAAAAGTGAGATTAGAAAATTATAAAACACATTAAAAATAAAAACATCAAGTAATTTAAAAATACCAAATACATTAAAAAAATTATAATAATTAATTTACAAGTGCAAAAATTGTGAAAAAAATATGCAAACGCTCGTAATCGCATCCTCTACGCTTTCAAGGTGGGTCATGAATTTTTAAAACCATACAGACCCTCGTGTATTTTTAAGGGAGTTCAAAATAAATAAAATTTATAATCATTAATGTATAAGTCTGAAAAATGTGAAAGTATATATAAAAGCTCATGATTGCATCCTCTACGCTTAGACGATAGTTACATGGTCGTTTAAATTTGTAAAACCCTCCAAATCTCATGAATAATATTTTTTTTGAGTGCAAAATTAATAATATTGTAGAAGTGTAAAAAATGTATGTATGTATATATATATATATATATATATATATATATATATATATATATATTCAATCACTCGTAATGACAAGTTTTACAACTTTCATGAAAGGGTCAACTCCAAAATCTAACATCATAATCCATAAACCTTAGATTTAAATTTAACCATCCATTGTCGTTTACACTTTATTCTACTCACCAAATTTCATTTTTTAGATTTTCTTTTTTGAAAAGTGATCTTTTAACGGATATAAAAAAATGAACGGTTCGGATCGTTGATATAACATTCCGATATTTACGGATAACTAAAATATGAGTTCATGTTATATAGTTTATAGAAACTTTTGTAAACTTCGAGCTATATTTTCACTAATGGTAAAACTCTCATCGTAATATCAACGATTGGTGAGAAGAATGGAGCATAAATGTAAACGACAATTAACGGTTAAATTTAGATCAAGCCTTGAAGACATTGTTAATATAACCCTTTAAGAAAATATATCAAGCCAAAGTTCCAATACAATTTCTCTTCGTGATTAATGAAATTTGAAGGGTTTTATTGTAAAAAAGGTGCAAAGTTCTTCAATCTTGAAACGCAACTCTCTTCATTTTGCCTATCTTTGAATATTTGTATTTTGTAGTATGCACTAATGTTTTTTCATTAGACTCTTATTTTGGGGTATGTAAACTTAAAAGAAAAATGTTTTATTTTTTATTTATTAATGTTTTGAAGTAGAATTTATGTGACCATGTGATACGTATATACTAATTTAGTATTATGTTTTACATTTTTGAGGTCAAATTAAGTTTTTCATTTTCATTATTTATTGATTTAAAATATATTTTTCTTAATGAGTAACGGGTCGAGTTATATTACCTGATAATATTGACGGGTCGATTTCGGGTTGGGTCATATTAGCCGTTTATTCTAACAACACGACCCGTTAAGCTATCGGGTATGACACGAAAACGACACGAACATGAGAAACACGACACGAATTACAACAAATCTATGAATTATAACCCTATCATAAGCGTTTATGTCGGAATTACAACAATTTAGGTTTGAGGGGAGTTTCGAACTCTCAACATCCTATCTACTAAAATATTAGATATTAAAATTAAAGTGTTTCACGAAAAAAGTAATTGAAAGTGTGACGACTCCATATTGCTTGCTTTATAACGGGACATGTTTGAGATTGTTTTTAGAATGGTTAAAAGCATTTTATGCAACCAAAAATGCTGACTGTGTTTGGTAGAAATTTGTAGAAAAGCTTTTACTTTATGGAAGTGGTTTTAGAAGAAGAATGATGGTTATGGTTTCAAACGCACTTCTAACTGCTTTTTGGAACACACTATCCAAAATACTTATGGCTATGTGAAAACACGTTTACGCATGTTAAAATACCACCAAACGAACCTAGATGAATATACACTATACATATACACACACACACACACACAAAGATCCTCTGTAAAACACACTCTACATTGTATTTCATCTATTCAACCGTTTGTTTATATATATATATGTGTGTGTGTGTGTGTGTGTGCATTAATTGATGAAATGAATGGAAGTAACGTGTAACGAGTTGTATTGCCAAACCTGTGGGGTTTGCTTTGCTTAAGGAAGACTTGGTGGAGAACTTTGAGGTCCGCTCTGCAGTGAGTTGGTAGCTGTAATAAGTCTGCACTGGCTAAAAGGGATGGAAATGGATGGTAGATTTGAGGTCACATGACAGCTTTGCGAGGATGAAAACACAATTGTTTTTTGTTGAACTTGAACACAAACCATTGCGAGGAAAAACACAATTCAAGAATTTCATCATATACGATAAAAATAAATTAATTCAATGTGACCACATACCAACTCAAATGCACTAGGTCTCATTCTAACTCCGACGTTAAATGAATTAGACCAAGAATAATACGAGAATGGGAGACCTCCTAGTAAGTCCTGGTAAGTTTCATTCAGTTAGCACCTCTAGTCCGTTAGATGAATCCAAGTTTCATCCAACTTGGATTTTCAAATGGGAATACGTGCACAAAAGGGAAAAGTGAACTTACCTAGAGAGACCATCTATTTAAACCATACTTTGTAAATCATGACGTCGTTGTTGATGATTGAATTATTACTTAAGTGCTGATTAAAGTACTTATTTCCTATTGTTAACACATCATTGGTCTAAAAAACCGGTCTACATAGCATTACTCCTAAAGAATTGGACAAAAGCAAAATCAGAACGAAACTACAAGGGCAAAACTGTAGAGATGAAAGTAAAAATCCAAGTATATTACAAGGACTGCAATTGCAATTTGGCCTTTAAAGAAATGTAACTATTTAAAAGTACAGTCAAACACATCTCAAAAATAATTAGAAGATGACTACAAATATAATCAAGAACAAAACGATTGAGATAATGTAAGTATTACAAGAGCAGAAGATCTCATTCCAGCTCACTCGCAATTGGGAAAAAACAACATCGCTACAACACTCATCTAGAAACTTCCGAAAAAATCATGCAAAAGAATCTCATTTTTCGTGAGACATGTAAAAGGATCACCTGGTTTGATAAGCCGACAAACCACCGGTGAGATTGATAAGAGCATAACCAGCAAGGCTGGGAATATGTCGCCCTTATAAAATGAAAGCAATTGAATAAAGGAGAAAGTGGAAAGAAGAAAAAAAGTCACTCCTCAACACATCCTAGCATTTTTTTTTTTCAAGAACGAAATAATTGGTATAGAAAGAGACCAAATTACCCTCCGGCTGAGTGAGAGACTGGAGTAGTTTCAAAGCGACCATCCTTGAACAAGTGAATAAACTGTTCTGGCAAGGCATGCTCAGCCTGCAAGACAAAAAGCGGTAAGCTCTCCCTGGTAAACTCATGAAATCGACATAACAGTTAGCATTACTTTGACTAGCAAATATGCATTTCCCATGTAATGCATTAACTTAGGAAGGATCCTAACAGTCAGAAAGTACATGCAACCTCTGATTATATCATACTCCCAATAAAGAGTAGAAAGTGAAAATAGATTTAATGGAGTGAAAGAAAGTATCAGCTTTATGGGAGCAAAATAAGAGATACCGATCCTACTACATTGGAGTATGTACCAAGAAGCTTATGGTGTATTGGTAAGTTAAAATATCATAGTGAACAAATACTAAACTACAAAACCTAAATTCGTTAGGTACCAACAGAAAGGCTTGCATCTTCAGGCTCTTCTATACAAGCCAGTAGCCATATCTCATACAACAAGGCATTGGAAGCTTCTATCATCATCCAACTAAAAAAACATAGTATTCCTAGCATTAATCATGTGAACCAAACTAACCCTAAATCCCACGTTCCCATCGAAGTTACTGGCGAAGTGGCTGGAAATATTTAAACAGGCTTTGAAAAACACTAGTACTCCATATATTGAGCATCTACACGAGAGATAAAAAAAAAAAAAAAAAAACTCAGGCAACCAAAGGACGATAATAAAAAAAAACCTCAGGCAACTAACGGACAATTGCCCAACTGTTGCATACTTCACTTTTTACTTTGAATTTGAAAAGGTAACTTAAATTTCAAGCACAATCGTGTATAACCAGGGTAATATATTTAGTAATCGATTAACAAGCTACTTCAGTAAAACTTTGAGTGAACATAAAATGTGTACCATCTCTACAAATAACATATATGGATATGCTCCCCAGACCTAAGAAGTTTACTGTGTTGTAGGCCAATTATTGAGGATTTCATAGAACCACCTAAACCACTAGCTTGCATTCCAAGATAACGTGGAAGTTGCAAGGAGGAAAAATCAAGCAAGTCTTCAAAAGAATCAAACAAATATAAAATAAAAGACAAGCATGGAATATACCCAATCACCATCAGCTCCAGGACTGGGTACCAATATATTGACCTCACTGGACTTAGCAGTTGTTATAGATGCCCCCAGAGCATCTTTGCTCAAATAAAATTGACAGCCAGCTGTGTTGTCCACTGAAACCGTAGGAGCCGAGCCCTGGAATAGAATACAATGAATGAATATAACAATGATCACAAGATGATTTTATATATGACCATATAAGAAGCCACTGAATGGTGATATTTGGGATGATAAATGTTGCCAAAATTCAATTTTTGTGTCCTAGAGTCAAATTGCATATAGGCTTTATAGCTAAATCATATGGTGGTTTTATATAGCATTATAAAAGAAGCTACTGCATAGAATTATGATGGACAACACTGGAAACATCCACCTTCATGTCTTCAAATCGCTGAAAGTTTCATGAGAATATTCTAACCTGGCATTGCACCTCAACACGGTTGCAATTTACGATCTCACAAGCAGCCACAACATCCTTTGTTCACAAAAGAACACACAATTAGTACAGCCACATTAATATGAATAGCTTCATTACTAATCTTACACTGACCGTAAATAGGACTCCCATCTTAGTGCATTTGTCAATAGTAATGTTGTTTACTTTCCCTGCACATTGTGCAAATTATTGTAAGTTCACATGACTTTCATAAAAGTACCCTACTACTTTCTTAAAGCCTGACAGGTACCTATTTGTGGAGAACATACATATAAAATACGACATAAAAGTTTGCAAGGAAAGGCAATTTAATGTTTAATATGATTATACAATTGAAAATACAGTTTTTCATACGGTTAAAATACCTTGAATTTGAAGAACAGAATCTTTGCACCCAAAAATATATACAGACTGTTTTGAATCACATTCACTAATAACCAAATCTTGCTTCGCAATCTGATTCTCAACAACCCACCTGCCAGGGCACAACATGACAAAAAACAAAATCACTTGCTTCCTTTACTCCCTCACATGAAGTTTTAAACATAGTAGAATGATCATGTGTACTCACTTGCGACCCATTTGGAGCTCAAACTTTGGTGGTCCTACTTTAGCAACAGCAGGTGAACTCGTACAACTTTCCTTCTCATGGGTTCCAACAACACCGATTCTGTCAGCACGATTCTTTGTCTTCATATCAGCTGTCACCTTTCTCAGACCTAGGGGACACAAAAACCAAATCAGCACCGTCCAACATGTACAATTTAATGAAAAGAATAAAAAATTACCTGAAGTCACAGGCTTTCCAGAATTAATCTCTAAGAAAACAGCTGCCATCCCTTCTTTGGGGCGAGATGATGAAGCCTGTGAAGTTTCGGAGCTAAAGAGAGATGCTGATGGAGGAGGTGGAGGAGCAGGGGCAACTGGTGCAGGAGCTTTTGGTTTTGAAGAAGCAGCAGTTACAGCTTTTCCGGTTGAACTCCAAACTGGACCCAACGGATAGAAACTCTTAACATAATCTCTTAAACCAGGCAAATACAGTTCCTTGAGAGCTTTGGCCCACTCTAAATGATTTGGGTTTTTGGTTTTATACTCCACAAGAATCTGTATAATCACGAATTACAGAGTCAACACCCACTCACTGTAAAACTTTACTTTGATGCAATCATTACACGATTGGTGATAAGTGATAAGTACTGCAAGAAAAAGGACCTGTGTGCAATTAGAACATGTGATTCCAGGACATGCAGTTCCATTTATATAAATTACCAGATTCTTACAGACGTGCATAGTACCTTGTTGCAGTAGAATTCAGCCATCTGCCAACTTTCTTCGACATGTGCAATAGGCATGCTCATACCTTGAAAGAGACAAAGCCCAATAAGGCATTGGAAACATAAATGAATTTTCATCTGTCTGTAATGCAATATAGCACCGATTTATTTCCTTACCACATTCCTTCCCTGTATATGCAATCCATGCCAAAGCTGAGAGACTGTCAGCAGCAGTCTTCGAGTGATTAAAAAAATCAGACCGCCTCTCTTCTGTCAAAGAATTTGCCTTTGTGATTGCCTCGTTCAGTGGTTTCAGAAACTCAGCTAACCCTGCATTGTCAGGTTTCTGCACAACAGGGAACAATCCAATTAACATAATTATTTCATTTCACCCGCAAAGTTACAAGACATAGTGCAGTTAAACCAAGTAACCTCTCTCACTCCTGCTACTGACAACACTAAAAATATCCACAGAATAGCATCCCCAATCCTTCAAATTACCACCAAAACATAGCAACACTAAATTCTGAACAGAAAATTTCATTGTGCCAAAGTATTTTGAGAAAGAGAAAAGGAAAGCACGAGTGCAGTATACCCATATAGATTCCTAATACCAGTTTTATCTTTTCCTGATTTTCCGGTAACATTTCATAGCTAATCTGCCATGGTAAGGTGACCAAATGTTGATTCCGTCTTTCAAAAGCTTGTAACTTTTCATTATTCTCATTTGATATGAAAAAATGTCCGTAATCAAATCGGATCCAAACCCAACAAGACAGCAAATTTTATCCAATGTCTTTACGTAATCTATCATATTTACGACCCGATTAAAATCTAGCATCAAATACACTGTTCTTAACCTCAATTCCGCAATCTACAAGCTTACGACCTCATTTCATTTTCCATTAATAAATCCGAAATTACAACACCCAATGAAACCAAAAAATAAAACAAGAAAACCAAAATCCCAAAAACACAATGGCATCACAAGCGAGACTGACCTGAGTTTGCTTAACCTGGATAAGCAGGTCCTTCTGAGTAGAAAAAGCTTGCTGGAGAACCTTGGTGATGTCCAGCACCTGCCCCCCAATCTTCTCAGCTGCGGCCGAAACCCTACCCAGGTACTGCCCAATCAGATCCTCATAAGCCACAATCGACGGATTCAGCGGCTCATCCTCGAAACCCCTGGCTGTCGCCGACCCTCCACCACCGGACAGCGACAGCGCCTCTAAGCGCGACACAGCCGATTCCAGCCTCTGTATCAGCTTCTCCTCCATAGCCACAAACCTCAATCGCACTCTCTCTTGCACACTCTCTGTCTTTCTCTCTCACCGTAGATGCGATTGTTTGGTGTTTTTTTCTTTATTTTTGGAATTTTTTGGGATTTTTCTTATTTTCTGACGCTGAAGGGTGAAGAGGGAATTTTGATTTGGCGGGTGTTCATCCGAGCCTCCCCGGTTTGTTTGGGGCTTAGAGCCTTCAAGTTTAAGTGAGACGTGGGGACACGTGGCGGAAGTGGAGCGAATCATGGCCATTTGTTCGTGCGTTGGTGTTAGGTTTAGCAATTTCTGAAGCCGACGCAATAGTAAATTGGATCATTATTAGGTAATTCGAAAGTATCTGTTAAAATAATAGGTTGATCCGGATATACATGTTGGTAATCCAATATACGATAAACAAAATATTAATTTAATAATTTATACCCCTAAAAATACTATAATAATTATATATATAATATCTATATATTCATATATATATATATATATATATATGCTATAATAATAATATAATGTTATATATATATTAAATTAAATTTAGAAAATTTGGAAAAAAATGAGGTCATTGTTGTAAACTTCCATAGTTTAAGTGTGATTGTCTAAATCCTAAATTAGATTTGATTCTAATTATCATTTCATATTATAACTTGTATTTTTTGGGATGAAGGAATATCTTATCTCCTTTTACTACTATAAATAAAGGCACTATGTAGGATGGATAACACACACATTCTCCTACAATTCTACAAACACATCTCTCTTAATCTCTCTTCTCCTTGTCGCCGGCCTCTTTAACCTCGTTAGATAAAACAGGCTACAACACATTATCAGCACGCTCATAGCGCTGCGCTTAGGAATCTGACGCTGAAGAATTTTTCTGCATCAAACCAATTCATCTATATCATCACACAATCAGGTTTTTTCAAAACAACGATTTTTATCTCGATATTTTTGCAGCCTTGATAGCATGAACATTCACCATAACGCATAACCTGTGACGACCTGTCCCGATTTATTATATAATTTTCTCCCCGAGTATGTAAAATGACAAATATGCCCCGGTGGGCTTAGTGACGTGGATGTATATATGCAGTTTTAAATTAATTTCTCCGCTATCGTAATTAAATCGTATTCGATGTCACGAGTGCGTTGACGCGAGATAGGGCCGAATCGGAGTCGTAACGGAAAAGTTACGATTATTTGAACACGTAATGGGTAGAAATATATTTTTGGGTTGACTATACCTTATCTACCAATCATTTTAGTTCCTACTTCATTTGGCCCAATCAGATTTTGGGTTGTTTTTATTTCCATTGGGCCAACTGAACTTTATCTATCTATCTATCTATCTATCTCTCTCTCTCTCTCTCTCTCTCTCTCTCTCTTTCTCTCGGCAGCCCAATCAGAAAATAATATTTATGATGCTACCCAATCACGTATACATACACACTCACACCTTCACACCTTCTCTCTTTTCCTCGAGCCTTTTCTCCCTCTGCACCGTGGCACCTACACACCCAACCATCATCAAACTCGCATTGATCGAGTTTTTAGAACCTACCATCATCCTTCCCTTGACTCCACGAACCTAACGATACTATTAGGTCGTCGAACAAATGTTAAGAGCTCGAGAACTCAGAAGTTTCGACGAGGAGCTAGTTTGCTCTAGCACGATCGTGGACGATTTACACGGTTTTGAGACTTGGAAAGGTCCTTACTTGACTTCCTTAACACTTTGGAGTAAATTTGGAAGGAAGTGGACGTTAGAACACACGAGTTTGAGGAATCCTAGTTTTGGCTGGAACTTCCAATAGGTATGAATGCGTACTACTCTTCAAGACCTTCAAATCCATATAAATTTCATGGATTTTGGTTAAGAATTGAAGAATTTATAAGCTTTAGAAAATTTTCTAGAAACCAGCGAATCAGTCGATGGCCGGCGTCGACGGATGGCGGAGTGAACGGAGAAGAAGAGGAATATTCCATTAAAGTTAAAGGAATATTCTAACGGCGTCAGGTACCATCTGTTATATTTAACAGAATATTATGTCTAATATTTTGTCTATTTGACAGAATATTCCTAACGTCTGTTAAGATTTCGTCCCGTGTGCTAGGCACGTACCTGCGCGTGAGAGCACATCCAGCATCCAAAAATTTGTATAAAAATATTGGGGTGTTTGTGTTGTCTAGTAGATCATGTTGGTATATTCAAACACCCCATTTGAGCAATGTATGAGAAGTTATTCCTAGATTTTGTTTATGTGTTATCAAATTAATGTAAAATTAGTTGTTTCGCATATAGGTGAGACGTACCCTGAGGATGAGCATGGATTAGCAAGGCTAGAGGGCTACAATCCTGCTATTTATCAGTGTGTGGGCTTTATGATTCCCATAAACTGTTTTAAATGAACTTATGCTTTGAATGCCATGTCGTGAATGCATTATATTTTTAGTATTGCATTATTATAGTTATGCATTATATTGAATTATGCTACAGAGGCTCAGGTAAGCTTTAGGTGAGTTAGTATGTGAATTATTGGTTACATTGCATTGTTTTGCATAGATGCATTATAACTTATCATGCTATACCCCGGTGTTAGTGCTCCCACCCGATGCCAGGGCATAACTTTCATGTGATTGTTCACCTCCCACACTACACACTCACCTTGGATCCAAGTTAGGTGCTAGCTTGTCGTACCGACCACAATAGGTGGTTCCGACTTATAGGTGACCCTCGATCTATCACACAACTTTCACGTGATCGTAACACTTGAGCGTACTTATTTACAGCTAACCTGCCGTACAGGTCACAATAGGTGACTCCGACTCATGTGCAAGTATAGGTTGATGAGCTATAGGTCTCGTCGTTCATGTCACATTAGGTGACTCCGGTTGGCATACTATTTTATATTGACTTTTCACTTGGCTTACATATTTTCGTGCTGGACGTTATGACATGGCATACTTTTGTTTTCACTGTTTATGAGCGTTGTTTTATATATGTACGTATTATTATTTTCTGGAAACATTACGAGTTTTACAGTGAAAGGTTATTATGTTCAGAAAGAGAAATATGTTTTCAAAAGCTTTGTTGACCTAGCTAGCTGAACCTCTCTGTGGCTCACTGAAGGAAAATTTGTTAAAAACAAGTTCATTTGAGCAACATCAACAACATGCAATTAACATTTAAAGGCGGAATCATGTTTATATGCACTAAAAAACAAAACTTAACCCATGAAATTCAAAGCCTAGTAGATAGGTGAACCAAGACTCAACTCAAAAAGGGTGAGTTGAGAGATCTTATACCTTTGTTGATTCCTCTTTGCATAAGCAAAGGCTAATCACCCAAGGAGAGGGCCTTCATTCCTTGCTTCTTGGCTCCATGGATTTCTTGGAGGAGGATGGTAGAATGGATTCTCCAAGTTCCCAAGAAAGGGAACCTCTAAGTCTCCACACCAAGGTGAACATTTAGAAGAGATGAGTAACCTTGGAGGAGGATTAGATGCTAGTTAATCCCCTCCAAGGGGGCTGGCCATTAGAGAGAAAAGGGAGAGAAGTGTTCTCATCTTTTCTCCTAAAGAAAACCCTTATGAAGAAAAGGCTATAAAGTCATATTTATACCTACCTTCATTGGAGTGGCAAACTTGTAATAAGTCCAAAAATCACTCCATCCTCTATGTGGCCGGCCTCTTAGGGTTGTTTTGGGCCCTCTTGGATCTTTATTCATTAAGTTGTCATACAACTTAAGTCAATGGGCTTGACGTTCGAAGCCCATTGGGCCTTGAGGCCCAAAATTAACCCGAGGTCTATAATGAACTTATTCGTTTGATTAATTAACATATTAATTAATCCTAGCCATAAATAATTAAACTATTTAATTATTCTTACTCATCTCCATTGTTTCTTCAATCTCTACCTTACTCGGTGTACGATCCATTAGGTTCCTTTTAGCGAGGCAGTGGGCGATTAGAACTCTTTCAAATCGATTGTGAATTGAAACTTACTTTCAATTCTCCCTTTAGTGATTACTCACTATTAGAGCTTCCACAAACCATGAGTGACACCTAGTAGCACGTCATGGCTACCCAAGCTAATCAGAAGAGGTGGAGAACCTATTCAGTTTAGGATTACAATGCAATACGGTCATTCTCTAATACAACACTCTTGACCACATTGTTTGGTTTGATAGTTTATTCATGTTTACTATCCAATGTGATTCATTTACTTATATGATTACTTTGAATGTGATTCGGAACAACTTTCCAAATCTCATTCATACTCTGGCCAGAGATTCTAAATCATATCATAGAGTATTCTCCCTTAAACAGTTTGAAGGTTAGAGATCCCTTGTTGCGCATTCACTTGCCTCCATGGCTAAGTGACTTAACCCCAACTACGCTGTGGACACTCTCTGATAGAGTGACATTGACATAGTCAAAGATCAAGGACCTAACCACAAGACAACTATGATGCCTCAGGTCAAAGGACTACTTTGCATTATCCCAACCATGAGTTCTCATGTGACATGAGTATGAGAACTCCTCGTTGATCGTGTTCAGTGGACTCATTCTCTATTGAGCACCTACATGCTTGTCTTGGTGTCAGTCACACCAATGACTCGAGACCAATCACTCTCCCTAAGAGAAGACATAGTACATACTGATCTTAATGGACTGTCAATGCCCAATTGGCAATCCTATGATCAGGAACGTTTAGGATATGTATACGATAGAGAATGGTCTCATGAATCTGATAGAAGCATATTTATGAGACTTAGCTTGCTTGTTTTCTTGCATTTTTATTATTATTTAGTATTTATTATAGTGTTTAAAGTTAAATTCATGTGTTTGTAGGTTTTATGGGCTAAGGGTACATTATGAGCCAATTTGGAGTAGTTTGAAGTGTTTTTGGGCCCAAGACGGAGTGCTTATGATCTAAGCTAGATGGATGGACGAATTTGGATATTAATTGGGTTGAAATCTACTTTGAAGATGGATAAGTGAAGCCCAAATTCTAGATGTGAGTGGATGATGCAATGCCTAGCTCACCATGACATTTGAGTGGATGATGCAATGCTTAGCTCACTATGACATGTGAGTGGATGATGCAATGCTTAAATCACCATGACATGTGAGTGGATGACTCAAAACCTAACCCACCAACAATTCTCCACTCTTTGCATTAAACAAGTCCATCCTCTCCCTATAAATACCCATGGTAGCAACCTCATTCAAATCATCCAAGAATCAACCATTCTACAAGCCTTCCCTTGCCTCTCCCTACATATCTAAACTCCTCCCATCCATTCCTCCATATAACCAACCTTTCAAACATCATTCCAACCTTGTAAGGCGGCAAAGAAGAAGAGGAAAGTGCTTGAACGTGCTTGCTATCCAACAAGGATCGTTGGAACGTTTAGGTGTTTTCTTTCTTTTGTTTTCAATGTCTAAATTTGTTTATCTTTGTTTTATGCTTATGAGGAACTAAACCCCCCCCCCCTTAGCTAGGGGGGATTCGAAACCATGTCCTTGCTTGCTATACGATTTGATTACTTTTAATTATGTTTCATAAGTTGTGATTTCAATTTACTTATCTTCTTGATTAATAACTTATTTGTGTTTGTCGATTAAGAATGCATACTTAATTTACATGCATGAATTTGATGCTAGAATATAAGTGAATTTCACCTAATCGTTATGAACTTATATTCATGAGTAGTGAAGGTTGCTAGTCACAATCGCGTTAAGTAAATTCTTGGCATGAGTTTCATGCAATTCATAGTAACAAATGCCTCGTCAATGCTTATGGTTTTCATAGAACTTAATGATTCTCGCTTGTATCTCTATTATGCAATTCATGTAGGGAACTTGTGGGGAATGTTTTGGGTTGTCGTATGCAATCATCCAATCCATTAACTTAAGGAAAATCTGAGAATTAATCTATGCAATTCATGGTTAATTTGGGGCGTTGAGAATTCATAAGTTATTTGAAATACAATTAGAAATCATTTTGTATGCAAGCAAGACATGTGTGGAGAAGAACCCCTTAGCTAGCCTTCCATCCATTCATTCAAACCAATTCATTTTAAAATCCGTTTTGTTTTACAAGTTTAATTGTTCAATTTCACCAATCCCAAATCCCCCTTTTACTTTCTTGTTTTAAAGTCTTTTGTTTACATTTTTAACTTTGTTTTTATATTTTTTTTTAGAGGTTTTAGCAAGCCCTCCTAATCCCCGGTTTAGAACGATACCCTACTTACATCTATACTACAATTGTCAAAAAGAGGGTTTAATTTGTGTGCGTATAATTCTCACATCAGAATCTAACTTCTTTAGATTACATTCTCCTAATCACATATTCCTTGGACTTATCGTTCAAGCATATAACATTTATATGAGACAGCTTAAAACAATAACCTTTGCCCTTTATATTAAACTAGATTAGTTTAACATGTGAAATGTCCGCAAAGTATCATCATATGATTGGTTTTAGGGCACATTTCCAACAATCTCCCACTTGCACTAGAGCCAATCAGCTTGGTCATCAGTGATGATACCTCTTCTGTAGTCATTTAAAAAATGGCTGAGTAATAGGTCTAGGCAATGGATATCTATATGTTATCCATAGAAGCAACCTTGAGATTAACAACGTCACCATTATACATGATTCTCAATCATGTGGTGTAGTCTCTCATTTGAGTTCGGATCTTGATGAGACCTTGATTCCCTGGCTTGAGCTATCGCCCCATTAGTGTCATAGTGTCAACACACTAAAGACACTTTCTGGTTGGAACTGAATGGAGAGTTCATAAATGAACTTTCCCATCCAAACAACAACGTTGTAAGCTTCTATATGGCAATATATTTTGCATACATGATGGAACACATTAAAGTCATTACTTATAACATTTCCACCCAAATATCTCTTTAGTCATAATAAAGAGATATCCAATTATCACTTCATTCATGATGAAAGGACATTCAATGATGGATTAGATTCATAATCTAATACATTTACGCTTCCAATACATTACTCTAATTCTTCCTCATTCTTGAGGAATCCATCCTTAGTATTTCTTAAATACTTAAGGATTCACTTGACAGTTGTCATGGTTCTGATCCTGGGCTTGCATTGATATCGTCTTGTACTGATCTTAGTACAACTCATATCAACGTTTTTCATACAATATGAAATATGTAAATTATCTTTCTGCATATGCATAAAGAATTCCTTTTACGTATTATTTCTTTGGGAGTCAAAGGGGTACGTTCCTTTGTGAAGAGCAACTTCCTAGTCTCACTAGGATTGTCTTTCTGATTAAAGTTTATCATCACATGAGAAACTTCTTAGCATCTTTTGTCTATCACTGGGGATTGATATGATCCAATTATATCCTGAAATCTATCATTTATAGATTTCCATCCCATGTTTATAGACTATGTCTCCCATATACATTCTATCATTATAGAATGTTTAAAGTCATAACTTTAACGATGAAGAATTCCTTTCATTTCCAAAATTAATATATATATCATGTATATATGTTCAAATTTAGGAATATGATTGACTCCCACTAATCTTTTGTAAACCTAGTAAACAAAAGATTCATTACATCTTTATGAGAAATCAAACGATTTGACCTTTTCTCATAAGATGCTTATAGCTCCCACTAGCTTGCTGACATTCATGATGGATGGATCTCTACAACTTACATGTCTTTTGATTCCTAGTTTTAGACATATATTATCAAGACTATCTTGATAATAGTTTCGGAAACCCATAATATGTCCAAACATTGAATCACCCTATAGTTGTAGCAAGCAATCTTCGAATGAATAGAAACCAAGACTACATCAAAGATGGTTTCTTCCAAGTCAACCAATCTCGTTGATTGTAGTCACCTTAAGCTACCAATTAGCTTTGAAGGTTTCATTATCTCGAATCAAATGGTTTTATACCATTTTCTTGAGTATATGTCGTACATACACTCAATGTAGTCATAAGGATATCCATTCTTATTTCTTTCGAATTAAGAGATGTAACTCTATGACATAGCCATAAAGTTCAAACCATTCAACTGAGATGGTTTATGGATCCTTCCCGACTACCTTGGGGCTAGTGGTGCAGGAACTAGGTTGTTATATTTGTTGATTATCATCTTGTCTCTCAAAGAACCCATTCTTTGAGTTCTATCTCTCGTTCATTTGCTCTATCTTAGGCAAATCCTGTTGTAGGATTATAATGAACGACCCAACAAACAACCTTTGTTAGTTGGTCCATAGATATGATATCCAAATGTTAATTTTAAGGATATCCCACAAGATTATTCTCAAACAAATATTGCTTATTAGCACAAAACCCAAATCTTAACACAATTAAGATTTGTCTTTCTTTCCAACTACATCCTATGGAGTCATGAAAATTTTGGAAGATATTCTAATTGACAATCATATTGTCTTAGAAGTATATATATCCTATATATGGGTTATTTGATAATATCCAACGAACTAAATCTTATTCTTGTTCGTTCTTCTCCCAATGGAGAAGTCTATTATCTTATGATGCTACTTTCCTTGATATCTTTCAAGGAAACTCTTCTAAAGTGTCCTTTTTCCTTGGATCAAATCTAAGGAGGTAAATACTTTAGACGTCTTACTCATCAACTTACATTCTTGAATTCTTCGAAACCTTTTGCAAAGTATTCGGACTCGTGTTTATTCAAAATAAACGATGGTCCAACCGAGAGCGATCTTCGGTGAATGTCTTACAACATGAGTAGTATTATGTTGTGGACAAGTGCCACTTAACATCTAAGTGATTTTAACCTCAACATGTTTGTGATTCTTTCTTCTTTCCAAAAGAATAAAGATTCGAACATTTCGCCTCTATACAATTTTAACAAGAAGGCATTGGATCCGGATCTAACGATCCAAAGCATCCATCTATGACCAGCTCGTATTTTATGTTTTAGAGGTGTCACAACTCAGTGGGATTAGCCACTACCTTGTAACCTTTTGGGTTTTAAGCATTGTCATATTCTAAACAGTTAACGCTACCACATTATCTCTACTATAGAGACAATTAATTAGATTACAATAATCCAATCATTCATTAATAAAGAACAATGTTTTGTCAAACAAAGCATTCATCCATCTCTTATAGTGATGGAATTAAGTTCCTTATTCAAATTGGGATGTAAAGACGATCTTTGTTTTACCAATTTCTTTGGTAGTTCATATGAGGAAGCAAGCACCTTTTGCTTTCGCAGAGATCTATATCTTATTCACGTTTCGATTGTGAAGTACTTTCTCTTCTCTCATTTATCTTCTACTTCTTATTAGCCACACTTTTACAACAATTGTAAAACATTGTTACTAATACAGAATCAAGCATTCAAGTAGAAGAACCAACTGTTTTGAATTATTCAAGAACAATTTACAACACCTTCGAAATGTGTGTTCTTGACACTTGCAAGACATTTCTTGCAAATACCCCTTCCAATGTCCATCCTTTCATAAAGAAAGTTTGTTCCCTTGGAGTTATTTTGCCTTCTTCATTTGACTTCTCCATTGACTACAATACTCATGGTCCCTAAACTCCCACTATCTCTCTTGAAACTTATTTCAATTGTGTTATACATATCAAACGATTTGGAGAGTGTGCGGTTATTGTTCACTATATAGTTTACAATAAACTTAGTGAACCATTTGGATAGGGACTCGAATGTGAAGTCCTTGCCTAGTTTCCGTCTCTAGAAGTGGAATAACACTTCTACACTCAATGATTCAAAATCATCAGAAGTCCATGTGAAGGGAAATTATGAGATTTATGTAGGATTTCTAGTGACTAGCATGCATATACAATTCAAAATTTATATACATAAGCAACGGAAGCATGTTATCACATATTATCAAAGCTATAGTCATGCAAATCCCCTTTAAGAAGCATAGGTTCATAGTTGATGCATCAAAACAAAAAGTTGAAGAACAAAGTGTAGGTGAAGTTTTATACCTCTTGATCTAGACTTTAGACCAAGGATGGACCACCTCCAAGCCCTTTGTTCTTGGAACTCCTTGAGGTTAGCCTCCCTCCTTGACTCCTCCACCTTGTTGAATTATGAGCTCCTTGGTTCTCCTCTAGTCCTCAAGGTAGAAGACCTCTAAAGATCCACACCCACTAGTGTAGTAAGATGGATAATGGAGTAACCACAAGGAGGAAAAATGGTTAGTGTTTCCTCCTATGGTGGCCGGCCTTGTGTGTGTAGAGAGAGAGAGAGTTGTATTTTTTTCTTTTGTTCAAAACAACACACAAAACCCTAATGAACTTTTTCATTAAACTTCCTTTATAAATGAAAAAGAAGCTAGTCAACATTTTGACCTTTCTCTCTCCTTCTCTCTTCCCTTTGGCCGGTCTCTTTATGTTTGGTTTGGGCTTTGGGCTTTTATTATTTTAAGTCATCTTATGCTTGAATAAAAGCCCAATGGGCCCGAATGAACTTTTCTTTAAGCCCGAAACGATCCTTTATCGCTTCTATGATTTCTTTAGACTTTCTAATTAATCATAACACTTAATTAATCCAATTAATTAACTCCATCATCCTTTAGTTATCTCATCACAAGAGTGTAATCGTTTTAGGTTCCAATTAGCAAGGCAGTGAGGTGATTGGAATCAATCCAATTGATTAGCATTTAACCAATCACTTAGTGAATTAAAACTTACTTTTAATTCTCCTTCTTCTTTGATGATTACATATTTAATCATCTAGAAGAACTCACAAGCCATGAGTGACATCTAACCATATATCATGGCTACCCAAGCTAATGTAGAATTTTGTCGAAGAACCTATTCAGTTGGAATTACAAAGTAATTCGATCCTTCTTTAATACATTACTCTTAAGCACATTACTAGGGTATGGATTCTTAATGTCAAACCCTTAATGTGATTATACTTAGTTATATGATTCAATTGAGTCGTATAGGAACGCCTTCCATTATTACGCTCGATACTTCGGCCGAAGATTCCCGAATCATATCTTTGAGTATTCTTCCTTTCATAACAAGGATTAGAGATCCCTTGTTGATCATTCACATGCCTCTGAGAATAAATCACTGATCCCAACAATGCATAGAACACATCCAAGATGAGATGTGGTCATGTCTCATTATCAAATGATCAGTAACGTATCCTCAAGACAACTATGATGTCTCAGGTTAAAGGATTACTTACATATTCCAACCAGTAGAGTTACTTGCTTGACATGTGAGTAGACCTCCATGCAAGTACTCTCTTTTGATTGTGTTCAGTGAACTCATTCCCTTAATGAGCACCTACATACTTGTCTTCGTGTTACTACACGAATGGCATGAGACTTCCCATCTTTCCTATTTAAATGGGACATAGTATGTACTGGTCTATGTATTGTCAGTATCCTTCTGACAATCCTACGACCAGGAACCTTTTGAACATCATGGTTATGTGAAGAAGGTCTCTGTAGTCTAACATCATTAGATTACTTTTTCCATCTATCCATTGTCCATGGATTCACTATTTTGGACCTATATCAATTATTGAGATAGTCCTAATGAGTGACTTTGCCTTTCGCTGTATTTAGAGTTATCTATACATACAGACAATGTCCTGAAATGTTTCTTCCAAAGATTGACTTTCAGGGCATACCTCCAACAATCTCGCACTTGCACTAAAGTCAATCACTATTGCATCTTATAGATGCTAGTCGAGTGAACTTGAGCTCGTAGGTTAATTAGATTATGTATTAATCCTTTTAATCTTAAAATGGATTTACTTATTAAATGTTTCCAAAACATTTAATGTTGTCTCTTTATTTGTGTTCAAATACTTTGATGAGACCTTGATTCCATGGCTTGAGCTATCACCCCATTACGTCGCAGTATCCTACTAACGACCTTATGGTTTGGATTCAATCATTGGTTCTTGGTGAACCCCGTCTATTCGAAACACCTTTTGAAGCAGTTTCTAAAACTTTAACATATATATCGCCATATATTTCGTTTGTATACTTTATACAAACTGTTACTCCAACCTTGAGACCATTGCAGTACCATACTAACAACATATTCATATGATTAGTACTTCATCCATCATGAAGTTCCATTTATTGAAATGGGTTTTTGTCACTTTGGTTTATAACCTAAGTGAATGCACGCTTCCAGATTCTCACTCTGATATTCGTTTTTTAAAGGTAATAATACTCTTATCAGTTGCTACAGTTCTGATCATGGGCTACAACAATATCCTAAAGTGACAACCACGATGGTTACTCACCTTTGGATATCATCTCACAAGTCCATACATGTGACCCTTTTGTGATTTTGTGACATATTCTTTATAAGGGTTATGAAAGCCGTTTTCTATCCCATATAGAACTACTTTCTCAAATCTTCAACGTTTGAGATTCTATTTCCTTATATAACTTTCTTGAGACAGCCTTGCCGTATCAATAAGTTTATTTTAAGTCTATACTTCAAAATTGTATGATGTCACAATTTTGTCATTTTGAGTAACATTTGTATTTTATTGAGTCTATCAAATAAACTTCATTCATTACATGTTGCTCAAAAGCACGACATCACTCCCACTGACCTTGTTGTAACTAAGCATTCATTCGAAAACCTTAAGAAAAGTATAACACTTATATTTTCTTGATTTGAATGCATACAGCTCCCACTAACTTGTCTTGGATTTGTTGACAATCTTTAAGATCCATTAGCTTATTGATGATGTCTCAATAGTTTTGGACAATCAACAACATCTAGCTAATACAAGTTATTTAAACGAACATACATAAAAGGATTCCTTCTCAAGTAATCCCATGTGTAATGTGTGACTTGCTTTATTAAGTCCATTCATTTAAATTATATGGTGTCAAACATCATATTATAAGTTTTATTCACACTAAAACCTTTTAAAGTAGTCATATAAGAATTATCCAAATCATTAGTGGAAGCATGGCTCCTACTAAGGATATTAGAATTCAACCATTCCTACAAGGTGGTTGATTTAATTCTTTATAAAAACTACATAGAGCATTATAGTCACATGAGGTGTCGAAATCAGATTGTCTTAGTGTTAAACTATATGTTGTGACTCATTTTGAAACTATTCCCTTTTGTTTCACCAACTTGTCCATTTGCTTTGTACTTAGCTTGTTCTTGTAAAAGAGAATGATGGACAACTCCCAACATATAACCATTTTATGCTAGGTTCGTGAAACCAACATTCATAGACTATTCTTAGAATGTTACACAACATAAAATTTTAAGACTTTTAAAGAGCTTGAGACCTTTAACAATTAAAATTACAAGCTCAATAAGAATAGTAATGTACTATTAATTTTAGACAACTATAAACCAATCATATTCAAGTTTATTCTCCTTTTTCTTACCTCCCACTATTTCTCATGACCTTAATGAGAAATCTCATTATACATTCAAAGTGTATAATTATGAAGTATACGGGTAGAGGACATTGTGGAGTAGCTTCAAACTCTTTAAGCTTTATTGTTCCAACTCCACTAAGTTGATGTCTTGTTTTTAAATGACTAAGGTCTTTAAACCTTTATAGATTTAGACACTTCATTCTAAGTTTGATCACTACTAACACATTTGGCATTTCCTAAAACAATTTAAGAAATGTTCAATTAGTTGTTCAAAACTACTAGTTGAACCAAGAGTGATCTTGGTTATTGTGTTTAAGCGGCAACCTTGTAAGAAAACGTTTTTTCCTTATGTATTACTCACTTCATTATAATGTGATCTTCCTTTTCTTCAAGAAAGGAATCTCTAGACATTTTCAATTCATATAGAGCTCACATGTAGGCAATTGGAACCAAATCTGAAGATTCATTGTATCCATCTATGGCCAAAATGTGAGACCTATCCTTAATTGATACATCCAAAGTTTGGATATCACATTTATGTTAGTGATACATTTCTTGTATTTCAACTAGAATACAACAAGACTTTATTCAATTCATAACACTACTTTGAGGAACAAATGTAGTAGAAGGCATTCATCACATTACATTGATATGATAAGTAAAACATTCATAATGTTTAATACAAAAGAATTAGCTCTTACATTAGAGACTAATTATATACCTTCATATAGGCACCAAAAGTGGGTCTTCCATCATATGAAGCCACATAATAAGTTCTTAGCAAAATAAGAAAGTTTAAAGACTATCTTTAAATGCCTAACAAACTTCTTAAGTAGTTAGCAAAAAGTAAAGGCCGAACTCTTCACTCCATCCCTTTCTTTGCTTGTCCATCTTCTACTTGGCTCCTTCACCTACATACAATTGCAGAAGTGATTAGCATTTTATATCAAAATATAAACATTAGAAGATCTAACATTTAGAATTGAAGATAAGAACAAAAACCATACCTTGTGGCTTGTCCTTCAGAGATGCAAGGTATAACTTGCAATTCCTCTTCCAATGCCCGTCTTTCCCACAGTGGTGGCAAGTCCCCTTGGGCTCATTCGCCTTCTTTTTCTTCAGTTCTCCTTGGGCCTTAGGAGTGAATGACTTATTCTCTTTTCCTTTGCCTTTGCCTTTCGGCTTGGCCTTGGAAGTGGATGGCTTGTTGTAGGCTACTGCGGCAGTCCCTACAACGTTCTCTTTCTTCATAGTCTTCTCAGCGGTTACTAACATGTTTAGTAACTCAGAGAGAGTGCTATCCATTTTGTTCATGTTGTAGTTCATGACGAACTGCAAGAACGAATCAGAAAGAGAAGCCAAGATGAAGTCCTGGGCCAATTCCCCGTCAAGTGGAGTACCTAGGTTCTCCAATTGTTCAATGAGTCCAATCATCTTCAGTACATGTTGATGTACTGGGGCTCCCTTGACCATTGTGGTCTTCACAAGTTCACTGACAGTGCTGAAGCGACAATTGCGCGTCCCTTCACCATATAACTCCGTAAGATAGAGTATGATGGAGGATGCACTGTCCATTCCCTTGTGCTGTCTCTGTAACTCCTCATTCATGGAAGCCAACAGATAGCACTTGGCTTGTGTGTCATCCTCAACGTGCTTGTCATACTTAGCACGTTCATCCTCAGTGGCCTCAGGGCCAAGAGGTATGTGAGGTGGAGCCTTGTCTAGTACGTAAACAATTTTCTCCAAGGTTAGGAGAATCTTGACATTACGATACCATGATGGGAAATTGTGCCCCTCAAGGCAATGCTTGTCGAGTATCTTTGCAAGCGTGCTTCCAACCATATCTAAATACATAACAATAGAATAATTGGTTTGATTGTTGATTAAGTCATATGATTCAGGTCTTTAAACCGAATGACACCACCCACTATTTTTGGCAAATCCCATATCCCTCAAGATGGAATCCGGGAGATTTCAATGAAAGCTCCTAGCGGGTTATGGGAGGCTCACTATTACCAAGCCCACCTCACAATGATATGATGTTGGCTAGCAAAAATAATAATGAGAGGGTACAATTACCCATTCACAACAACCTCTTGTGATTACCCATCTAGTTGGCCTCTAGAGAACAATGCCTCACAATGATATGATGTTGGCACCATTTCTCTTAGTTAAGTTTTGACCCACCATGCCGGTTTAGATAGGGCCCAAGTATGACCTCACGATGATACGATGTTGGCCACACTTGTTGCCTACCTCTACCACATCAAATGTTGAAGTAGACTCCTCCTGAGTATAAGCACATACTTTCAACTCCCCCTGATAGGGTGAAGCCGGTGTATGAGTCATAAAAGATTGGAGCCTACCATGGTAGAAGGCCACGAAGAAGTGTTCAAAGCACCTCTCCGCTTTCAACTTAATATTGGATGTTGGTTGAGGGATTTTAAGGTCTTATCATTTTATTTATTTAATCATATTACAATAAATTGTGTCCTATTACAACTACTTAGTCCAAAGTAAATGAAATTAGTTGCATATGATATCTTCACTATTTGTTTTCGCAAAACAAATTAATATCAAAACAATTTTTCAAAATATTGGAGATATACATAACTACTAATTAAGTTCATTTTAGTTTAATAGCGCATGATACTCCCACTATTTGTTTTCACAAAAACAAATCAATATCAAAACAATTTTTCAAAATATTGGAAGTATATACAACTACTAAGAGAAGTTTGCATTCCCTTGTTATTTGGACTTTATAGTTATTTTAGGCTCTTTGGATGTCTATGGACTTTTTAGGTTGATTCAACAACGAGCCAACATTGTTGAATAAGATCTAGGGAAGATTGTGTCGTTTTAATTACGTGTTTCAATCCAATTAGAAACATTGAGCCATTAGAAATGAAAGACAATCATTCATTGCTAATTAGGGCGTTGGACCCAACAAATCTTTAATCTCATGAAAATCCCCTTTTAATATGTCTCCTTACCAAATAGTTAAAGAAACTCTAGTCTAGTACTAGAAGGAATCAACTAATTGAAAGAGATAAAGAAGTAATAAGAATTACAAACCGATTTGTACAAATTCCTACAAATTACATATACTAAGAGGGAGAGAAAGATTAACGTCTAACGTGTTGTGGTGCAATTGAAACGATAATTAAAACACATTCCCATGGTTCAAACAATTTGAGTTTAGCGGCCTTACTTGTAGCTCAATTATCGTTTAAGGCATAATTCCATAGTCAACCATTTTTCTAACTACTTAATCACATTAAATAATTAAATTGGAATGCAACATAATCAATTAGATTTAGTACATATGGGCATAATTGTATGATGAGTTTAAGCTACAAACAAAATTAAAATCAAAATATTTTAACCTCATAAAGAGGTGGGGCCGAAATGCAATTATGAAAAGTTATGGGTCAAACCGTAAATACTAGAAAGTATAATTAACTTTTTAAATTGCAAAATAGCCCATAAAGGACCCTACATATAGGGTGGCCGGTTCTAAGTGATGGGGTGAGGGAAAAATCAAATCTTGTTCCCTTAAATTCAAATTAAAGCAAGAGCCATACTTTTCCTTATCACCTTTTGTACTTTTGACTTTAAAGGTATGGTGTGTGTAAGGCTTTCTAGTCAAGTCTAGGGTGGAGTAAATCTAGGGAAAGCTATTGATGGAAAGTTATTGATTGAAAGTCTATCATCCAAATTTAAATTAATGTAAGAACACAATAACAAAAACATTTACTCCAAGAACAAAACCATGAACACCAAGAACAAAACCATGAAAACAATTTCAAGATTTTCACTTTCTTGGTGATTTTTCAAAACAAAAAACAAAAGTGACAAGGCCTCTTGTTTCTAGCTTCAAAGTGTGTGTGTGTGACTTAAAATTATAACACAAACACAAGCCAAAAAATTCCCCAAAACCGTGCCCTCCCTCATGGAAATATATAGCCCCAAATATTGTTCAAAAACTCACTCTTCATTCATGCATCCAAAACACTTTTTGCATACATATCTTTTCCAACTCTTGAAACACATTTTTCAACATTTGAAAAACTAAAGATAAACATATTTTGAATGAAGAAATAATATGTCAAACATAATATTAAAACCCATATGCATAAAATCCAAAAGGACACATCAAATATAAACCTTTGGCTCTTGATACCACTTGAAAGGAAATTATGAGATTTATGTGGGATTTCTAGTGACTAGCATGCATATACAATTCAAAATTAATATACATAAGCAACGGAAGCATGCTATCACATATTATCAAAGCTATAGTCATGCAAATCCCCTTCAAGAAGCATAGGTTCATAGTTGATGCATCAAAACAAAAAGTTGAAGAACAAAGTGTAGGTGAAGTTTTATACCTCTTGATCTAGACTTTAGACCAAGGATGGACCACCTCCAAGCCCTTTGTTTTTGGAACTCCTTGAGCCTAGCCTCCCTCCTTGACTCCTCCACCTTGTTGAAGTATGAGCTCCTTGGTTCTCCTCTAGTCCCCAAGGTAGAAGACCTCTAAAGATCCACACCCACTAGTGTAGTGAGATGGATAATGGAGTAACCACAAGGAGGAAAGATGGTTAGTGTTTCCTCCTATGGTAGCCGGCCTTATGTGTGTAGAGAGAGAGAGTTGTATTTTTTTCTTTTGTTCAAAACAACACACAAAACCCTAATGAACTTTTTCATTAAACTTCCTTTATAAATGAAAAAGAAGCTAGTCAACATTTTGACCTTTCTCTCTCCTTCTCTCTTCCCTTTGGCCGGCCTCTTTATGTTTGGTTTGGGCTTTGGGCCTTTATTATTTTAAGTCATCTTATGCTTGAATAAAAGCCCAATGGGCTCGAATGAACCCGAACTTTTCTTTAAGCCCGAAACGATCCTTTATCGCTTCTATGATTTCTTTAGACTTTCTAATTAATCATAACACTTAATTAATCCAATTAATTAACTCCATCATCCTTTAGTTATCTGATCACAAGAGTGTATCGGTGTACAATCGTTTTAGGTTCCAATTAGCAAGGCAGTGAGGTGATTGGAATCAACCCAATTGATTAGCATTTAACCAATCACTTAGTGAATTAAAACTTACTTTTAATTCTCCTTCTTCTTTGATGATTACATATTTAATCATCTAGAAGAACTCACAAGCCATGAGTGACATCTAACCATATATCATGGCTACCCAAGCTCATGTAGAATTTTGTCGAAGAACCTATTCAGTTGGAATTACAATGTAATTCGATCCTTCTTTAATACAATACTCTTAAGCACATTACTAGGGTATGGATTCTTAATGTCAAACCCTTAATGTGATTATACTTAGTTATATGATTCAATTGAGTCGTATATGAACGCCTTCCATTATTACGCTCAATACTTTGGCCGAAGATTCCCGAATCATATCTTTGAGTATTCTTCCTTTCATAACAAGGATTAGAGATCCCTTGTTGATCATTCACGTGCCTCTGAGAATAAATCACTGGCCCCAACAATGCATAGAACACATCCAAGATGAGATGTGGTCATGTCTCATTATCAAATGATCAGTAATGTATCCTCAAGACAACTATGATGTCTCAGGTCAAAGGATTACTTACATATTCCAACCAGTAGAGTTACTTGCTTGACATGTGAGTAGACCTCCATGCAAGTACTCTCTTTCGATTGTGTTCAGTGAACCCCTTAATGAGCACCTACATACTTGTCTTAGTGTCACTACACGAATGACATGAGACTTCCCATCCTTCCTATTTAAATGGGACATAGTATGTACTGGTCTATGTATTGTCAGTATCCCTCTGACAATCCTACGACCAGGAACCTTTTGAACATCATGGTTATGTGAAGAAGGTCTCTGTAGTCTAACATCATTAGATTACTTCTTCCATCGATCCATTGTCCATGGATTCACTATTTTGGACCTATATCAATTATTGAGATAGTCCTAATGAGTGACTTTTCCTTTCGCTGTATTTAGAGTTATTTATACATACAGACAATGTCCTGAAATGTTTCTTCCAAAGATTGACTTTCAGGGCATACCTCCAACACCATGTTGATGGACTATTTTTGTCAACCAACCATTATGTTCTAAACATAATTACAAACTTTCAAGAGTTGTTCAAGGCAACTCTCATTTCTTCATACAACAATTTGTAAGTGAAGAATCATGGCACATAAAGTGTCCATGCCCTTGTGCTTTCTTGTCAAGTTCCTTGTTCGTGTAACAAAGAGACAAGCACTAGTGTTTGCGTTGTCCTCTTTATGATAGACTTATCTAACATGTTCTTCCATTGATACATTATCAATTGGAAGATTGTGAGGATGAGACTACTTAGGCACTTTTACAATCCATTCAAGACAATCTATGGGATTGTGGTACCAAGTTCGGAAAACTAAAGCGTTCAGATTTTCTTTGTCAAGTTTTGGATAGCGTTTGCAAATATATTGGTAAACAAATACATAACGAATATAAATTGATTGATTTTAAGCTATTTGATCCGGGTCTTTAAATCAAATAGCACCACCCACTATTTTCAACAAATTCCATATCCCTCATTGGAATTCGAGAGTTTTGAAGGAAACTCTTAGTAGGGTATGGGAGACTCACTATTACCTAGCCCACCTCACAATGATATGATGTTGGCTAGCAAAAATAATAATGAGAGAGTACGCTTACTCATTTACATCTAATGTAAGAACCCATCTTATTTGGCCTCTAGAGAATGATGCCTTACAATGATATGATGTTGGCACCATTGCACTTAGTTAAGTCATTCCCACCATGCAAGTTCGGGTAGGGGTTCAAGAACAACCTCACAATGATATGATGTTGATCATTCTTGTTGCCTACCTTCACAACATCATGTATGCATATAGAACTCCTCCTGAGTGTAAGCACATACTTTGTACTCCCCCATGATAGGGTGAAGTCGGTGTATGAGTCACAAACGATTGGAGACTACCACGGTGGAAGGCCACGAAAGAGTGTTCAAAGCACTCCTACGCTTGTCAACTTAATATTGATTTGGTTGAGGGTTTTAGGTCTCATCACATATTAGCATGCTTTCAATCACATTAAAACATTTTGGTCCTATTACAACTATTGGTCCATGTGATTGATTTAGTAGTATATAATACTCCCACTATGCTTGTAAAACGGTTTTTAAAGTAAGACTATATGGTACTACTAACATTAGATTTGCATTCATTTATGGACTATATAGTTGCCTTAGGGCCTTAGGATGACTATGAACCTTTGATTCGATCCAACACGAGCCTTGTGTTGGATCTTGGTCTCGGGATGGTGATTGATTTTAGTTACGCGTTTAATCACATTAAGGCGTGTTTTCTTATTGGGCGTTGGACCCAACTACTCCAATTTCATGCATATCGAATAAAACAAGAAATGAGTACTTCAAAGTAAAGAAGAGCTTATGCTCTTTTACAACAATTGATCAAATCAAATTACTTTAAAGTAAAGAAGAGCTTATGCTCTTTTACAACAATTGATCATATCAAATTACAACCAAAATTTAATCTACACATTCCCAAGGTTCAAACAAATTTGAGAGACGGCCTTTCACATAGCTCAATTATTGTAAGCTTAGGTTCATAATCAGCCTTTCTTAATTAATTAACGCTTTAACTAATTAAACTTGAATGCAACATTTTCATTTGGTTTTTGTATCCATAAAATTGATTTAAATAGAGCTAAATGAAATGAAAATCCAATTCTCATTTAAAGAGACAAAACTATTTTGTTCTCATCTAATTTGGGCCACAAAGCAATAACCTCAACCATTGGGCTATATTGCAAAACATAAACTTTTGGGGTCACTTTGTAAGAACACAAAAGTCCACTACTTCATGTAATTACAACTAGAACCCAAAAATTTCAACAAATGCAAAAAACTTCATTAAAGGAACAAAACATTTTGTCCTTTAGTGATTTTAGGCCTTTACGTAAAAACGTAAACTTTCGGGTCAAAGTGCAAATAAACAAAAGTATCAAAACTTTATGTAATTGCATAAAAGCCCCAAAAGTACCCTACTTTAGTAGGGTGGCCGGCCATTGAAGAGAGAAGGATGGTGTGTGTAAGTGGATGTGTAGGTTTGAAAAGGTGATGGAAATGTGTAAGTGATTGGCATGGTGTGAATAGTAAAATAAGTGTGGGTGTGTAAGAAAAGTACCAATCATGTACTAAAAAATTCAAACACCCTTTCAACATGTCAATCAATTATTTGAAAAAAATAATCATACCATCCATCACTAACAAAATTAAATAATAACCAAACACCCTTTTTGAATCAAAATTCCCAAACTTTTTGTTCTTGCCAAGAACATATCAAGAACTATGAAGAACACCATGAAAACCCATAAGAGCTCCATGAACATTTTTCACCCAAAACCACCCCAAAAACTCTCAAACTTAAGGGAAATAACATATTACCAAACTAGGGTACTTAGGGGTTCCAAAAGTCACTTTAAAACACTTTTAACAAGACAAACATGAACCCAAAAATCCACCCATTCAAAGAAGCAAGAATAAAGCTTGTAACAATTACAACATTCAAATCACAAACTATGAACTACAAAACCCAAAAGGATTCACCAACTACTAGACCTAGGCTCTTGATACCACTTGAAGGAAAATTTGTGAAAAACAAGTTCATTTGAGAAACATCAACAACATGCAATTAACATTTAAAGGCGGAATCATGTTTATATGCACTCAAAAATAAAACTTAACCCATGAAATTCAAAGCCTAGTAGATAGGTGAACCAAGACTCAACTCAAAAAGGGTGAGTTGAGAGATCTTATACCTTTGTTGATTCCTCTTTGCATAAGCAAAGGCTAATCACCCAAGGAGAAGGCCTTCATTCCTTGCTTCTTGGCTCCATGGATTTCTTGGAGGAGGATGGTAGAATGGATTCTCCAAGTTCCCAAGAAAGGGAACCTCTAAGTCTCCACACCAAGGTGAGCATTTAGAAGAGATGAGCAACCTTGGAGGAGGATTAGATGCTAGTTAATCCCCTCCAAGGGGGCCGGCCACTTAGAGAGAAAAGGGAGAGAAGTGTTCTCATCTTTTCTCCTAAAGAAAACCCTTATGAAGAAAAGGCTATAAAGTCATATTTATACCTACCTTCATTGGAGTGGCAAACTTGTAATAAGTCCAAAAACTACTCCATCCTCTATGAGGCCGGCCTCTTAGGGTCTTTGGGCTGTTTTGGGCCCTCTTGAATCTTTATTAATTAAGTTGTCATACAACTTAAGTCATTGCGCTTGACGTTCGAAGCCCATTGGGCCTTGAGGCCCAAAACTAACCCGAGGTCTATAATGAACTTATTCGTTTGATTAATTAACATATTAATTAATCCTAGCCATAAATAATTAAACTATTTAATTATTCTTACTCATCTCCGTTGTTTCTTCAATCTCTACCTTACTCGGTGTACGATCCAATAGGTTCCTTTTAGCGAGGCAGTGGATGATTAGAACTCTTTCAAATCAATTGTGAATTCAAACTGACTTTCAATTCTCCCTTTAGTGATTACTCACTATTAGAGCTTCCACAAACCATGAGTGACACCTAGCAGTATGTCATGGCTACCCAAGCTAATCAGAAGAGGTGGAGAACCTATTCAGTTTAGGATTACAATGCAATATGGTCCTTCTCTAATACAACACTCTTGACCACATTGTTTGGTTTGATAGTTTATTCATGTCTACTATCCAATGTGATTCATTTAGTTATATGATTACTTTGAATGTGATTCGGAACGACTTTCCAAATCTCATTCATACTCTGGCCAGAGATTCTAAATCATATCATAAAGTATTCTCCCTCAAACAGTTTGAAGGTTAGAGATCCCTTGTTGCACATTCACTTGCCTCCATGGCTAAGTGACTTAACCCCAACTACGCCGTGGACACTCTCTGATAGAGTGGCATTGACATAGTCAAAGATCAAGGACCTAACCACAAGACAACTATGATGCCTTAGGTGACTACTTTGCATTATCCCAACCATGAGTTCTCATGTGACATGAGTATGAGAACTCCTCGTTGATCGTGTTCAGTGGACTTATTCTCTATTGAGCACCTACATGCTTGTCTTGGTGTCAGTCACACCAATGACTCGAGACCAATCACTCTCCCTAAGAGAAGACATAGCACATACTGATCTTAACGGACTGTCAATACCCAATTGGCAATCCTATGATCAAGAACGTTTAGGATATGTATATGATAGAGAATGGTTTCATGAATCTAACTTCTTTAGATTACATTCTCCTAATTACATATTCCTTGGACTTATCGTTCAAGCATATAACATTTATATGAGACAGCTTAAAACAATAACCCTTGCCCTTTATATTAAACTAGATTAGTTTAACATGTGAAATGTTCGCAAAGTATCATCATATGATTGGTTTTAGGGCACATTTCCAACACTCACGAGGACTCTCTGGCGGTTCTGACGGTCTTCTAAAATAAATGTAGGGATCTTCTCCTTGTTTTGTATAATTTGTACTTGATCAGTTCGACTGCACTGTTGGATTGCCTATGCTCTGAATACTTGTATTTGGTTTTGTTCACTTCCACACACTTATATATTATCTCTAGTATAAATAGGTTTAGTTTTGGTATTTAATTATTCACATTTTCTTATTATTATCGCTTATGTTGTGCACTTGGCTACGTCATGCCCACGTGACTGCCATCACGTCTCGACTCCAGCCGGAGAGTGTCAGTTGGTATCAAAGCTTATGTTTGGAAATCCTGTATTATTTGCTTGTGTCCTAATCATTTTGACCTTTTATGTCAGAACCATCTCGCCTCGTAGAGAGCCATGTACTTTCTCTGTGTCTAATTTCCCTGATTTTGGTCAATTGGGTGAAGCTATTGCTCATGTTATTCAGTCCTCATTTCGTCCTCCTTAGAGGACTACTTTGGAAATAGTATCTCACCTTTAGATTAATAATTTCTTGGGCAATGAAGGGGTTGAGAAAGCTGTGCTGTGGCTTGATTTTCTTGAGAAGACTTTTCGGGTCATGCAGTGTCAAGAAACTCTTATAGATGACAGATAGGTCGAGACAACCACTTGGTTTTAATGTTATGAGGCTGCATCTTGGTGGATTTAGGAATCACGGCCATTGTCAGTGAAAGATGCCATGAATTGGGAAGTGTTTAAACAGAAGTTTTAGACTAGATTTATACCACCGCAGTATCTGGATCACAAGAGGGACAATATTGTCTAGAGATAGCTACAAATCCTGTTGAGATGCTTTGACGTTTTAAGAAGGTTACTCGCAAGAAGTTGCGTTCTATGGTGACTTCGACTCCCTGTTCCACATATCAAGAGTTTTTTTTTGAGGTATTTCTCCAGGTTGAAGACTTTAAAAAATGCTCTAGATGATAATGATGAGAAAGAAGAAAAAGGAAATAATCAAAAAAATAATGATAATAAAGATAAAGGGCAGTCATCTAATGGTCCTCGCAAGACACAAAGTTTTAAACGAAGTGGTACTAGTTCTGGTTCATCCAGTGGTTGTTTGAGTTCTACTATGCTGTGGAGGGGCGGCCGGTCCTCAAGAGGTTCCCATTTTTAGAGACAGAGAGATTGTAACAGTTCTGGTGCTTCATTTTGTCGTAGGTGCAATAATCGACATTTTGGGGAGTGTAAACAAGGTGGAGGTGGGTGTTTTATTTGTGGTCAGATGGGACATCGAGTTAACCAGTGCCCGCAGAATTAGCAGAAACCCCAACATCCTGCCTTATCACTAATGATTCCCCTTTAGTAAATTCTAGGGCCTAATGGGTATACCTCGACAGGTTATGGTGGTGTTTACCATTATCAGGGGAACGTAGCTCTGTATTCTGGTGGAGCATACTAGTATCCACATATTCCATACTATCAGGGTGGTTATCCACCGTATCAGGGAGGTTACACACCATATGCACCGTATTCGGGTGGTAGACTACAGTGGTATTCTGAAGGATAGTCCTAGAACATTGAGATTGCTTCTAGCAGTGCTAGTTTGACGAAACAGCCTAATCTACACAGTCAGGACGATTATGTAGGGACACGGTAATCAAGGAAACAAAAGTCGTGGTGGTTGACAGCAGGCGCATGGTCGTGTTCATCATATTACTTTACATGATTCGTAGAGTAATCTTGATCTGATTATAGGTATTAGTCATTTTGCTAGAGTATTAATTGATTAAGGTGCCACATATTCTGTTATTTCTCATATGTTTGCTCAAAAGACTCAACCCTACTCTACACCTCTCGGTTATGAGTTAGAGTTTTCGATGCCTAGATGTGAGACATGTTATGTTAGCTAGGCGTATCAAGGGTGTCTTGTTTTGGTGAAGGATGTTGTCATGCTAGCTAATCTTGTTCTACTAAATATTATTGATTTCGATGTTATTCTAGGCATGGATTGGTTGCACTATAATCGTGCTTAGTTGGATTGTTATAAGAAGAAAGTTACTTTCCATCGGCTAGGCTTGCATGTGGTTACTTTTGTGGGCCAGCGTAGAGGACAGAGACATGGGGTTATCTCTGCCGTGAAGGAAAAACGACTATTGAGGAAAGGCTGTCAAGGTTATTTGGCTCACGTGGCGCTGAACGAGGATACTTCTACTTGTGTAAAGGATGTACGGGTAGTCAGACATTTTCCTGATGTTTTCCCTGATGTTTTCCCTGATGATTTACCTGGACTACCACTAGATCGAGAAGTAGAGTTCACCATTGATTTAATTCCAGGTATAGACCTTATTTCTTTAACCTCTTATCGAATGGTTCTTGCTGAGTTGAGAGAATTGAAAACCCAGTTGCAAGAATTAGTTGATAAGGGTTTTATTTAGCTGAGTACTTCTCTTTGGGGAGCTCCAGTTTTATTTGTGCGAAAGAAAGACGGGACTTTGAGGCTATGTATTGATTATCAATAGTTAAATCGGTGACAATTAAAAATCGCTATCTGTTACCTTGTATAAATGATCATTTTAACCAGTTTTGGGCTGCCTATGTTTTCTCCAAGATTGATGTGAGGTTTGGTTATTATCAGCTAAAGATCAGGAGTGAGGATGTTCCGAAGACAACATTTCAGACTCGATATGGTCATTACAAGTTTCTCTTGGTGCCATTCAGGTTTACGAATGCAGTAACAGCTTTTTTGGATTTAATGAATCGATTACTTCGGCCGTACCTTGACATGTTTGTTATTGTATTTATCAATGATATTCTGGTATATTCTAAATCTAAGGCAGAGCGTATTAGACATCTCACTTTGGTTTTGAAGAAATTAAGGGAACATCAGCTGTATGCTAAATTTAGTAAGTGTCAATTCTGGCTGGATCAAGTGTCATTCTTTGGACACATGATATCAGCCTAAGGTATTCTGGTGGACTTTCAGAAGGTGGCTGCAGTAGAGAATTGGGAGCAGCCACAGATAGTCACAGAAGTACGGAGTTTTCTTAGCCTGTCAGGTTATTATTTATGTTTTGTGAAAGATTTCTCAACTATCGCCTTGCCATTGACGAGGTTGACTAGAAAAAGGAGTTAATTTCGAGTAGAGTGATGAGTACAAGCAGAGTTTTCAACAGCTGAAATATTGTCTCACTCATGCATCGGTCCTAGCACTTCCAGATGACCGTGGGAACTTCGAGATTTACAGTGATGCTTCTTTGAATGGTTTGGGCTGTGCATTAATGCATCATGGCAGGGTGATTACATATGTCTCGCGACAGCTGAAGCCTCACGAGATGAATTATCCCTTGCATGATCTCGAGTTAGTAGCCATTGTTTTTGCTTTGAAGATTTGGAGGCATTATCTGTATGGAGAAAAGTGTCAGATTTTCACTGACCATAAAAGCCTCAATTACATTTTCACTCAAAAGGATCTTAACCTTCGATAACAGAGGTAGATAGAATTGCTCAGTGATTATGACTGCACGATTGAGTATCACTTTGGTCATGCTAACACTGTGGCAGATGCACTTAACAGAAAATTATGCGATCGGCTTAATGCTCTGCATGCACGTCATGTTCCCCTTCTTACAGAACTGAGGTATACAGGAGTAAAATTAGAGGTGGAAGATCGGGATGAAGCTTTACTTGCTAGTTTCCAAGTTAGATCGATTCTATTGGATCCCATGCTCGAGGCTCAGGCAAATGATCTGAAATCTCAAGAGCTGATACATGCAGCGTCCAGGGGAAAGAAGAAAGACCTTAGGGTACAGAGACCTGATGACATGTTTATGCAGATGGATCAGATGTATGTGCCAGGCATAGCAGAATTAAAGAAAGAGATACTTGATGAGGTGCATATGCAATGCATTCTGGGAGTACCAAGATGTATCACACCATTCGACCATTTTATTATTGGCCTGGTATGAAAAGAGATTACTGAATATGTGAGTCGTTGTGCAGTATGTCAGCAAGTCAAGGCAGAGAGATAAACTTTTTGGGTTATTGCAACCACTTCCTATACCTTAGTGGAAATGAGAGGATATTACCATGGATTTCGTACAAGCTTTCTTGTACGCGAAATGGTTATGATGGTATCTGGGTAATAGTTGATCGGCTTACTAAATCAGTGCACTTTCTACCGGTGCGAGAGAATTATTCTTTGAGTCGATTAGCTGAACTTTTCATCTTGGAGATTGTAAAGTACCATGGTATTTTGGTTAGTATCATTTTTGATCGAGATCCCAGGTTCACTTCTAAATTTTGGGTAGCTTTCCAGGAAGCCCTCAGTTTGAAATTGCTTTATAGTACCGTTTATCACCCTCAGACGGACGGGCAATCTAAGAGGACTAATTAGGCGCTAAAAGATATGCTGAGATCCTCAGTTTTGCAGTTTGGAGATGCTTGGCATAAATGTTTAGCTTTGATTGTGTTTGCTTATAATAACCATTATCATTCTAGCATTATCATCTGACATTTTGAGGCACAATATAGGAAACCCTGTCGTACTCCTTTATGTTGGTCTAAAGTCAGCGAGAGAATGTTAGTAGGCCTTGAGATTGTGGATAAGACTACACAGAACATTCAGGTGATTAAAGCTAACCTGAAGGCGGCCCAAGATCAACAAAAGAGTATCGCCGACTGACATTCTACTAACATGGTATATAAAGTAAAAAATTGGGTATTCTTGAAGCTATCTCCATGGATAGGCGTGGTACGATTCGGAAAGAAAGGTAAATTAAGTCCTCGCTATATTGGACCGTATCAGATCATCGAGTGAGTTGGTGAAGTTGCTTATCGACGTGAGCTACCTCCAGAGTTGTCAAAAGTGTATGATGTGTTCCATGTATCTATGCTTCGTCACTATGTCTTTAATTCGTAGCACATAATCCCTCCTCAGCCACTAGAGATTAGCCCAGACTTGACTTACGATAAGAAGCCGGTGACTATTTTGGATTGGAAGGATAAGGTTCTCAAGAACAAGACTCTGCACATGGTGAAGGTTTTGTGGAGGAACCACTCTGTCGAGGAATCCACTTGGGAAACTGAGGAGCGTATATGAGATTTATATCCATGTCTGTTTTATGGTTATTGATGTATTGTTGATGTGTAGAAATTTTGATATGAAAATTAACTTGACACTCAAATTAAACCCTATTGATGACAATTGTAGTATATATGCAAGTAGGGATCGTTCTAAACTAGGGATTAACTAGGGCTGCTAATCAATGTAAATAAGACTCAAAAACACTAAACTAGACTCTATAGACTCAAAACTAACTTTAAACACTAAAAATAGCAAGAAACAATCACAAAGACTCAAATCTAGACCTAACAAGTGAATTGGACGAAAATCAAACTTAACTTGACTCAAAAGACTAAAATAAAACAGATTTAGACTCTAAAAACACGACTTAAGAACAAGGGGGGTTGTTTTGACGAAATTGAAATTAAAACAGAAACTTGTAACCAAACTTTAAAGAAAAACGAATTCTGATGAAATTGAATGGTGAGAAACTAGTTAAAGGGGTCCTTATCCACACATGAACATATGCATACAACTTGATTACTAGTTATTCTTTCGACAAACCATGAATGACAATGCTCCGAATTAATTGTGTTGAACTAATCAATTCCCAGATTTCCCTAGATTCATTGAATTGAATGGATAACTCATCACAACCAAATTATTCTTCCTCAAACTCCCTAACTATGGATACGCATGATAGAGACATTCAACAAAGATCATCAAGTTCAATGGAAATCATGAACATTGAAAAGGCATTCATAATTATGGAATACGCATGTTAATCCAACCTAGGGTTTACTTAACACAATCGTGACTAGCGATCTTTACTACTCATGAATATAAGTTCATAACGATTAGGTGCAATTCCCTTATATCCTAGCATCGAATTTATGCATGCAAATTAAGTGTCGACCCTCAACCCACATACATAAACAAGTTCTTAGTAAAAACAGAAAAGTTAACCACATCCACAATTCATGACATCATAACTGGAGTAAATCAAATCATAATAAACATATGTCCATGGCTTCAAATTCGCCTCTAACTAAAAAGAAATTAGTTCCACATGTTTAACATAATTGAAAAGCAAATTAAACTAAACATGAAAACAAAAACGAGAGAAGAAAGAACTCTAGAAACTCCAATGGTGGCAAATGGCATGCGGCAAAGCCTCTTCCTCCCTTGGAATGCACGACACAAGTCCTCTTCTTCTCCAAAGGCTGCGGCAAGGGTTGAATTGGTGTGCCTCCTGGCTATGGTGTGGCACAAGGTGTGTATATGTGATGAATTAGGTAGTGAATGGTACAGAGATGCGGCTGAATGTGATTTAGGGTGAAAAACGGTGTGTCCTGCGGCACAACTGAAATTATGTATATATAGGCACCACAAACCCTAGGGTAAATCAAATTAGGGCTTGGACTTAGAATACGTGAGGGATTAGGGCCTAGGGTGCGGTAGGATTTGTAAATCCACAAGGAAAAAGGATTAAAGCCCAATTAATTTTTGAAAAGGATTTGCACAACCCAAATCCACAAGGAAAAGGCTAATTAAATCAGAAACTCAAGGGAAAAAGGATAGAAAGGTGCGGCACAATTTGGAGGGAAAGGGGAGTGGATTGCAAGGCAAGGCAAAGACCTTCTAGAAGAGTTCTAGGCGCCACCTTTGTAGGAAAGGATAAGGTTTTCTAGAAACATGTTTTGTGCAGAAATTTGAAGCTTCTAGATGAAACATGACAAGGTTTCTAGATGGAACATGACATGAGACATGTAGCATGTTTTTAGGAACATGTTTGGATAATGTTGGATAAGATAAGGTTATGGATAATGTTCCACATTTCTTGCTTTTTCCTTATCTTCTTTGTCTCAAACTTGTTTCTTCATCTTTAAAACAGATTCCTAGCTTTCTTTGACCTTCAAATTCGTCCATCCCTTGCTCTAAAATGCACCAAAATGCACTTTCTTGCTTCATTTGCCATTTGAACCTACAAACACACGAATTTGAGGAATCCTTTGGAGTAAATTTGGAAGGAAGTGGACGTTGGAGTAAATTTGGAAGGAAGTGGACGTTGGAACACACGAGTTTGAGGAATCCTAGTTTTGGCTAGAACTTCCAAGGGTTTTTCCGACCGTTTCTCGTTGAATTTTGGACTCCTAATGGGTATGAATGTGTTATACTCTTCAAGACCTTCACATGCATATAAATTTCATAGATTTGGTTAAGAATTGAAAAAGTTATAAGGTTTAAAAAAAAATCCAAAAATTGGCGAACTAGATGGTAGCTGGTGGCGGTAGACGGCGGAGTGACCAGAGAAGTTAGGTACTATCAGTTATATTTAACGAAATATTTCTAACATCTATTAAGTTTCCATCCCCTGTGCTAGGCAAGTGCCTGCACGTGGCCAGCGCGTGTGGCTGTGCCTTGGCCAAAGCATGGGGGCACGTTTGGTAAATTCAAACACCCCATTTAAGCAACGTAAGAGAAGTTATTCGTAGAGTTTGTTCATATGCTATCGAATTAACCTAAAATTAGTTGTTTCGCATATAGGTGAGACGTACCCTGAGGACGAGCGTGGATTAGCCAGGCTAGAGGGCTACGATCCTGCTACTTATCGACGAGTGGGCTTTGGTTTTATATATATATATATACATGCTTTATGATTCCCAGAAACTGTTTTAAATGAACTTATGCGAATGCCATGTCATGAATGCATTATATTTTTAGTATTGCATTATTATAGTTATGCATTATATTGAATGATGCGGCAGAGGCTCATGTAAGTTTCAAGTGAGTTAGTATGTGAATGATTGGTTACATTGCATTGTTATGCATAGATGCATTAGAGCTTATCATGCTGCACCCTGGTGTTAGTGCTCCCGCTCGATGCCAGGGTACAGCTTTCATGTGATTGTTCAATTCCCACACCACACACTCACCTTGGATCCAAGTTAAGTGCTAGCTTGTCGTACATACCACAATAGGTAGTTCCAACTCGTAAGTGACTTGCAATCTATCACACAGCTTTCACGTGATCGTAGCACTTGAGTATACTTATTTACACCTAACCTGTCGTACAGGTCATATTAGGTGACTCCGACTCGTGTGCAGGCATAGGTTGATGAGCTATAGGTCCAATCGTACAGGTCACATTAGGTGACTCTAATAGGAGCATATTTATGCGACTTTGTTATCCTATTTCTTTGCATTTATTATGGTGATCTAAGTTATTTTCGTATTATTGTAGGTTCAATTGGTAAAGATGACAACAAATGGCCAAATGAGCGATTTGGAGTAGTTTTGGACATGGATTGGATAACATACATGGAGAACAATTGGGCTGGATGTTTTTTATGTTTAAACGGTGTTTAACATGTGTTAAACATGTGCCAAGATGTGAAGGAATTAGAATTGAAGCTTGGAAGACAAGGAAAAACATTACCTTTTCCAACCTTATCCAAGCTTATCTTATCTTATCTAGTTTTATCTTTTCTTATCCAACATTATCTCATATTATCTCCAGCAGAAAAAGGAGTCCTTATCCTATTTTAAATACTTCCCATCTGATTTTAGGAGTCCTAATCCATTCAAACACCCTAATCTTTTTCCTCCTTGGTTTTTGCCAAACCTTACCCTATTTATACCTATTCTTGCTGTAGCTTTCCGCCCGGGGGGGGGGGGGGAATACATTGTGCCGCAACCTGTAATTGGAGAAGAAGATCTTGTGCCGCATGTTTTCAACCAAAGTTTGAGCAGCATATTGCATTCAAACTATTGGAGATTTTTAGAGTTCTTTCTATCCTTATTTAGTTTCAATGTTTATTTTAGATTGCTTTTCAATTATTATGAACATGAGTAGCTAAGTTTCTTTTTAACTAGAGGTGAATTTGAAGCCATGGACATATGTTTTATATGAATTGATTACATCTAGTTATTGTTTCGTAAAACATGAATGTGATTTACTTATCTGTTTTATAGAGAACTTGTTCTTGTATGTTTATTAAGGATGTATACTTAGTTTGCATGCAGGGATTTGATGCTAGAATATAAGGGAATTTCACCTAATCATTAGGAACTTATATTTGCAAGTAGTAATAGTCACTAGTCATGATTGAGTTAAGTAAATCCTTGGCCGGAGTATTATGCTTTTCATAGTTACGAATGTCTTGTCAATGCTTATGATTTTCACAGAACTTAATGATCTTTGATATGTATCTCTATCATGCTTTTCATAGTTAAGGAACTTGAGAAGAATAATTTGGTTGCGTCGCTGAGTCCAATTCAATGAACTTAGGAAAATTTGAAAGTTAATTAGTGCATTCACAATTAATTTGGGGCATTGTCATTCATGGTTTATAGAAAGAATAACTGGAAATCGATTTGTATGCATATGTTCATGTGTAGAGAAGGATCATCTAGCTAGCTTTTCACCCATATTCCCTTTACAATTCACTTTGATTGCTGTTATTTACTTTAGTTTAGTTAAATTTGTCCAAAAAACCCCCTCATCATTGTTTTAGCGTTAGTTAGTTAGTTTTTAGGTTTTTAAGTCAAATTTGTGTTGATTAGCATGCCTTCTATTACCCGAAATAGAACGATCCCTATTTGCTCATACTACAATTGCATTAAAGGGTTTAGTTTGTGTGTTAGTTTCTATCACATCAGACTCACTTCGGCTGGCATACTATTTTATGGTAACTTTTCACCTGGCTTACATATTTTTGTGTTGGACGTTATGACATGGCATACTTTTGTTTTCACTGTTTTTGAGCATTGTTTTATATACGTTCGTATTATTATTTTATGGGAACTATACAGGTTTTACAGTGAGGGGTTATTATGTTCAGAAAGAGAAATATGTTTTCAAAAGCTTTGATTTTGCCCATTCACGTTTTCTATTTTGCACCCTTCCAGGTCTTAGGTAGCTGAACCTTTCTGTGGCTCACGAGGACTCTCCAGCGGTTTTGACGGTTTTCTAAAATAAATGTAGGGATCTTCTCCCTGTTTTGTATAATTAGTACTTGATCAGTTTGACTGCACTGTTGGATTGCCCATGCTCTGAATACTTGTATTTGGTTTTGTTCACTTCCAAACACTTATATATTCTCTTGTATAAATAGGTTTAGTTTTGGTTTTTAATTATTCACATTTTCTTATTATTATCCCTTCTGTTGTGCACTTGGCTACGTCATGTCCCGACTCCGATTGGGGTGTGTCATAACCCAACATTATGTTTTTCAAATTTTAGATTCTATATATATGCATAATTGTTGAATTATGTGGATTTGATATTTGACATGAATTGCATCAAATATATGTACATGCATTAAAATTATGTGCATATGCATCAAAATTAAATTGAATTGAAAAAAGAAATTGGAAATCACGGTCTAGGTTCTTCGAACCCATGACCTCGCGCCTTAAACCGAGCCTGAAGCTTGGATGGATGCGCCAAGCGAAGCACCATTGTCCTAAAGTACTGCTGCCTAAAATGGTGGTGCTGTCTTTCTTCCTCAGCAAACGCACCCAGTTACGGCTAGGGTGACTTTGGATCGAAAACCCTTTGGGCTCTGTTACTCGGTTTGTTTCTTCTTTTTGGGCTCATCGGCATTGACCTAAAACCCTTTGGATCAACCCACGTGATATACCAGCCTGAGGGAAATGCTGTCCCCATATGTTGCGACACACTAGATCGTGTCTTCCCCTGGGTTCACTGTCTGCGCCACACATAATCACAGCCTATAGTTGGTGCACAGGTGCACTTGCACTGTGCCGTATTGGATCCGTGCCCCATCTGGGCCTCTATTTCTTGGACCCATCTCTTTTTCTTTCAAGGTAGCAAATGGGCCACTATCTTTTGGGCCAGCTGTTTCCTCTGGCCCATGAAAACAAAAAACAAAAAGTTTTTTTTCCTCACTGTGGGTTTGCAGTCCCACCCGAGAAACCCTAGCCCAATTTTTAGGTGTACGCCACATGGACCAAAATTTGCTCAGCCCACCCGTGGGCTTTGGCATCTATTTTTGGGCCCTGATCTTTGATTGTTTAACATTTTTGGACAATTTGGGTTTTATATTTTTTCACCCACACTTTAAATTTGGGTCGAAGTCCAAATAATTATTCTAATTACAATCGTAGACCTGAAGTTCTATTTGCATATTTTTGTGTATTTATTTGGGTTTGCCTACAAGAATATATGAACCTGAAGTTCATAATTATTTTTAAACCTGAAGTTTCTTATAAACATGCCTTGTTTGAAAACTTGACGTTTTCACTTTAAAAACATCAACCATGAAAACTCGAAGTTTTTTTCATGCAAAATTAAACCAATACATGTCTATTAGAACCTGTATGTTCTACTCCTATGTGAATGGATTGATTTTTTCTCCATTGCACTAACCACATCTTGTCCATCAATTTTGGGATATGAAGATTTCGAATTTGAGCAAACTCGACTTCATCGCTTTAGAGGTCTCTGGAAGGGACTACCTCAAGTGGGTCCAAGATGTGAAGCTCCACCTCACTGCAAAGAACTTGTGTCCCACCATTGCATAAGAGACGGACAACCTTGTTGGTGAAGTTGAAAAAGCCATTACTATGATCTTTATCCAAAGACATATCCATGACGCCTTGCAACCTGATAGAAAGATATGGTAAGGCACGTATAATGTTGTTCAATGATACACTCTTGACCATTTTTGAGTTACTCTAATCTCCACTTTCCAGAAAAACATTGTTGAGTTTCAAAGATATTAGAGATAACAATTACCAAGCTGAAACCCACGTAGAAAACAGAGTTGAATTTATGTGCATAACTTCCTACGAATATTGGCTAGAAGCATATTCTAGAGAAGATGGAGCGTATCCCGAGTGGTCTATACACTATGACCATACGCCCTATAGAATGCCATTATGTGGCCGGCCCTACTACTGGGACCACACATGAAATTACACTTTGGCATGATCGTTTGGCACATCCTATATGAATAGCGATGCGCCGAATCCTCAAATCATCACACATGTTAAATATGGGAAAGCTTATTACAAAGCCTTCTTATGACAAGATTTGTTTGAATCTTCCCATTTTTCTACAACGGATTCAAGAGGACATTTGTGGACTGATTCACCCCCTTGCAGATCATTTAGATACTCTATGGTTTTGATTGACGCTTCCATGTGTTGGTCACACATGTGCTTGTTGTCCACAAGGAACGCTGCATTCTCCAAACTGTTAGCTTAGGTTATCAAGCTCAGGGCTCACCATCCTGATTATCCGATCAAATCTATTCAATTGGATAATGCTGGAGAATTCACATCTAAAACTTTTGATGACTCTTGCATGTCGATTAGGGTTGAAGTTGAACATCCCATACCTTATGTTCACATCCAGAACTGTCTGGTAAAGGCTTTCATTAAGCGCTTGCAAATGATCACTCGATCATTGGTCATACGTATCAAGTTCCCGATCGTTGCTTGGGGCCATGCAATATTGCACGCATCAAAGTTGGTCCGCCCGAGGTCTGTTGCGAAACAACCATTTAGTGCCATTTAGTTGGCTACCGAATATGAGCCTGACATATCGCATATGTGCATTTTTGGTTGTGCAGTATATGTGCCGATCTCGCCGCCTTTACGTACAAAAATGAGGCCTCAACAAAGGATGGGAATTTATGTCAGATATGATTCTCCTTCAATTATTCGTTACTTAGAACCTTTGACAGGCGATCTGTTTACCTCTCATTTTGTAGATTGTCACTTCTATGAGATAGTTTTCTCCTCGTTAGGGGGAGATAAGAACATCAACGTTCTTGAAGAACGATGCGAATTATCGTGGACGACTCCTACTTTGTCTCATGTAGATCCACACACTGCTCAGTTTGAAACTGAAGTGTAATGCATATTAGATCTCTTGAGCATAGCTCAGAGCATGCCAGATTCTTTCACCGAAGTAGCGCGCATGACAAGATCACATATTTCAGCTGCGAATGCGTCTGCAAAGATAAATGTACCAAATGAACGATGAACTTCCCTCCTGGAGGCCCGGGGCCCCAATCTTGGTGATCCACGTACATTAGCGGCTAGCCAATCATCTTTCCCTACACAAAAGCGTGGTAGACCTCTTGGTTCAAAGGATTCACACCCTCGGAAGAGGAAATCCACAACACAAGGTGTCAAAGAGCCTACCGTGAATCCGACTATCACTTACTTTTTCTATCCAACTTATGAGGAAATTCTAGATTATGTAAGCATCCTTGAAAAGACCAATCCTCATCCTGAGAATCATGAGATTTTGGTCTATTATGATAGCTTAGATGATGTGTGGCGTAGAAATGAGATGATTGTCGACGATGGATTAGCATTTGCAGTGGCTACTGAGATCATGTTAAGCGATGGCATTGAACTGTGCTCCATTGATGAATATCGACGTAGAACTAATTGGTCAAACTGGAAACAAGCAATCGAAGTCGAACTCAATTCACTTGCTAAACCTAAGGTGTTTGGACCTGTAACTTCTACTTCTCCACATATGAAGCCCGTTGGCTACAAGTGGGTTTTCGTCCGGAAGCGTAATGAGAAGAATGAAATTGTGCATTACAAAGCTCGTCTTGTTGCACAAGGCTTCTCACAACACCTCGGGATTGACTATGACAAAACTTATTCACCCGTCATGGATGTGATTACTTTTCGCTACCTTATCAGCTTGTTAGTCTTCAAAAAACTAAGTATACAGCTGATGGACGTAGTAACCACATATCTATATGGAAATCTTGATACGAAAATTTACATGAAAGTTCTCGAATGACTTACATTGACTGGTTCAAATATTTCCAAACCCTGGAACAGGCTCTCAATTCGACGGAGTTGTTGATGTTACGATTTGAAACAATCTGGAAGAATGTGGTATAACTGTCTGAGTGAGTATTTGACTAGTCAAGGATATGTGAACAACGAGTTATGCTCTTATGTGTTCATTAAGAAGTCACATTCTGGATTTACGATTGTTGCAGTATATGTCGATGACATGAATCTCATTAGAACTCCCGAAGAGCTCGTGAGAACTACCGCGCACCTGAAGTCAGAATTTGAGATGAAAGATCTACGTAGGACTCGATATTGTCTTGGCCTCGAGATAAAGAGTTGTTTGGATGGAATCTTTGTACGTCAATCGAACTATACCAGAAGGTGTTACGCCGCTTGAATGAGGATAAAGCGAAGCCTTTGAGTACTCCCACGGTCGTTCGGTTGCTAGATGCAAAATGAGATCGATTCCATCCGAATGAGGATGATGAAGAGATTTTGGAGCCTGAAGTTCCTTATCTAAGTGCGATAGGAGCATTATTGTACTTATCTCAATGCACTAGACCCGACATCTCCTTCGCTGTTAATCTTTTGCGAAGATACAGTAATGCATCTACACGCAGACATTAGACTGGCATGAAGGACATCTTCTGTTACCTTAAGGGTACTGCGGATTTGAGCTTGTTTTATCCTTACAAATCTTTGAGTGATGTCGCACCCTCTGTTTCTCGAGTCGATTCTTGCCTTGTTGGTTGTGCCAACACATGATACTTATTTGATCTGCACAAGGTGCATTCTCAAACGGGTTATGTCTTTACCGTTTGAGGCACCGCAATCTCTTGGAGGTCAACTAAACAGACCTTAGTTGCCACTTTGTCTAACCATGCTGAAATTCTTGCCTTACATGAAGCAACTCGGGAATGCTTTTGGTTGAAAGTAGTAGTGGGCCATATTCGAAGCTCATGCAATCTTTATCCCGCTGTTGATTTCCCGACGACTATCTTTGAAGACAACGCAGCATGCATCGAACAACTTAAGAAGAGTTATATCAAATAAGACAACACCAAGCACATTACGCCAAAGTTCTTCTTTTCACATCAACACAAGAACATCATAAGATTGAAGTTACACAAATCCGTTCACAAGACAATCTGGCCGACCTCTTTACCAAATCGCTGCTAAAGATGACGTTTTAAATGCTTGTTCATGGAATTGGTATGCGTAAACTTTCTGAGTTGTAACATTGCTTTTTCTCTTTGGAATTATGTCAAACTCAGGGGGAGTATCCTGAAGAATACTTGCTTGATCTTAATGTACTTTTCCCTTACGATTAGGAGCATTTTCCCCACTGGGTTTTTGTTACCTAACTAGGTTTTAACGAAGGCACCCACTTTGGGCTGGTCATATCCCTGCTGACGTCTAATAGACGTTTCTTTTGACTTTGCATTTCTCACACATTTTTCCTTAGACTATGGATTTTGTCCCAACTTGGGTTTTTGCCATAGTATTAGGGTTTTTTTTAGTGAGACTTACTCATGAAAATTCCTACCTTATTGAGAATAATCGTTGTTCCTTAGAATTAGTGTCGACTAGTCGATTTCCTCAACTTCTGCATAATGCTAAATCTACCTTGAGTATTTACACACTCAAGGGGGAGTGTTGTAAAATTTCCTAGTTTAAGTGTGATTGTGTAAATCCTAGATTAGATTTGATTCTAGTTATCTTTTCCTAATACAACTTGTATTTCTAAAGGGATAAAGGAACATCTTCTCCCATTTTACTACTATAAATAAAGGTACTATGTAGGAGGGATAACACACACATTCTACTACAATTCTACAAACACATCTTTCTTAATCTCTTTTCTCCTTGTCCCCGGCCCCCTTAACCTTGTCAGATAAAATAGGCTACAATAGTAATATATTTTTTATATTGTTGTGGTCTATATTTAATAGAGAGGTGCGGCAAAGGGAAGAGAAAAAGATTGGAGAATAGGCTTGAGGAATTGTATGTTAATTCCCTAGTCCTTGTGCCTTTATTTATAGTAATAAAGAGGAGAGAAACTTGTTCTCTAAGTAATACAAAGTCTATTAAGAAAGATCTTCTAGATCCCAAATGATTCCTATTCTATCTTTATTTATGATTTACACAAACACACATAAACTAGGAAAATTTACAACACTCCCCCTTGAGTGTGTAATACTCAAGGTAGATTTAGCATCATGCAGAAGTTGAGGAAGTCTACTCGTCGGCACTGATTCTAAGGAACAACGCTTATTCTCAATAAGGTAAGAACTTGCATATGGAAGTAAGTCTCACAAAAAACCTAAGGCTATGACAAAAACTCAAGTAGGGACAAAATCCATAGTCTAAGAAAAAATGCATGAGCAATGGAAAGTCAAAAGAAACGTTTACGGTATGTCATCAGGGATATGACTAACCCAAGGTGGGTGCCTCCTTAAAACCTAGTTAGGTAGTAAAAACCCAGTGGAAAAAATGCTCCTAATCATAGGGAAAATAGTACATTAAGATCAAGCAAGTATACTTCAAGATACCCCCCGAGTTTGACACAATTCCAAAGAGAACTAGCAACGTTACAACTCAGTAAGTTTATGCATACTAGTTCCTTGAACAAGCTTCTGAAACATCGTCTTCAGTAGTGGTTTGGTGAATAGGTCTGCCATATTGTCTTGTGAACGGATTTATGTGACTTCAATCTTTTGATGCTCATGCCGATGTAGACATAATATGCTTGGCGTTGACTTGTTGGATGTATCATGATCTGGTCGATACATACGGCATTGTCTTTATGGATCGTTGTTGGGACTTAATGATGGATGAAAAACGCATGGATTTTGAATATGCTCAACAAGAGTTCTCAACTACATCTTTCACGTGATGAGGTACAGTGAGTCTTGGAATGATTCAAAGGTTTCGCAACAAAGGTTTATCTGGTTGACCTCTAAGATATTGAGTGTTCAGTAATGGTAAAGACTTAACCATTCAGGAATGTACCTTGTGCGGTCAGACATATAGTTTGATTCAGTGAATACCACAAGCTAGGCATCATGCCGAAAATCAAGGGGGTGTGATATATTCTGAGATGCATAAGGATAGATCAGTCCAAATCCATAGTAATGGAAAAACGTTTTTAACACCAACTTCGGTGGTGGCATGTTGGGCGCATGAAGGAAATTTTTTGTCCTAGCTAAGAACATGTGAGAACATTTGAACACATATGCAAACTAATAACACTTTAAAGTAGGCATGCATTCAAAAACAATTCTAAAAGCCATGACTTTCAAAGCCTAGAGAATGGTGAACCATGAGATCTTTACCAACATTAAAAAGAAGGAATGACTTGAGATTCATTACTCTTGAAGCTCATCCTTGTTTACACAAGGGATTCACCCAAGTGGAGGGCCTTCAAGTCACCTCCTAGCTCCTTGGATCTTCCTTGTGATTTTCTTCTTTGTTGATGCTCCTTTGCTCCTTGAGGATATGAGGAAAGGATCTCCAAGAACACCAAAGATTTGGTGTCTCTAAGTCTCCACACCAAGGATGTAGTGTGAAGAGAAGATGGATGACTTAGAGAGTTTTTGATGCTAGTAAAAACCCTCTAAGTGGCCGGCCACTATGGAGAAAAAGAGAGAAAAATGTTTCTCCTCTTTGCCTCAAGAAAACCCTAGTGAGAGAATGGCTATAAAGTTGCTTTTATACCACCTCACATGTGAGTGGCAAACTTGCAATTAACCCAAGTTTGCTACCCCTTCACCCTAGGCCGGTTTTGGCTTTGTTTTTTGGTTAATTTCCATATAATTTTTAGTTATCACACAACCTAAACTCAATGGGCCTTGTAGACCAAAACCTTTTTGGGCCCCGAAACCCAAAACCAACTTAAAAGTCCAATACGAACCTTTCGTATAATTAATTAACTAATTAATTAATCTTTACCATTCTCAATTAAACCATTTAATTGCTTATCCATCTCTTTTATATCTTCACATTCATCCTTACTCGGTGTACGATCCATTAGGTTCCATTTAGCGAGGCAGTGGGCGATTGTTACTCTTAACGATCGATTGTGAATTGAAACTACATTTCAATTCTCCCTTTGATGAAGATTAGTGTTTGCTAATCCTCAGGGCCTCCACAAACCATGAGTGACACCTAGCAGTATGTCACGGCTATCCGAGCTAAGTAGAAGTGGTTGGAGAACCTATTCAGTTACAACTACAACGCAATACGGTCATTCTCTAATACAATACTCTTGATCACATTGTTTAAGTGATAGTTTGTTTCATGTCTACTATCGAATGTGATACTTCTCTATATGATTCAATTGAATATGGTTTGGAACAAACTTCCTAAGTCATATTCGTATGCTTTGGCCAAAAACTCTCGAATCATATCTCAGAGTATTCTCCCTCCAGCATGGAAGGTTAGAGATCCCTTGTTGTGCATTCATATGCCTACATGACTAGATAGCTTGACCCCAACAATGTGGTGGACACTCTAGATGGAATGCCTTTGACATGATCAAAGATCAAGGACCTAACCATTAGACGTCTATGATGCCTCAGGTCAAAGGACTACTTTACATATTGCAACTTACGAGTTCTCACATGACATGTATGTTCGAACTCTCTTTTGATCGTAGTTCAGTGTACTCAATTACCTTTTGAGCACTTATGTGTTTGTCTCAGTGTCAAACACTAAATGACTTGAGACCAGTCATACTCACGTTTGAGTTAACATAACATATACTAACCTTAACGGATTGTCAATGCCCAATTGGCAATCCTATGGCTAGGAACGTTTTAGGAATGAACACAAGAGAAAGGTCTCGTTAATCCAATTCACTTAGATCACTTCTCTCTTAGATTAAATACATTCCGTGGATTCCCTTATTGCTTAAACACATAATACAATAAATAGTGATTAACAATAAGCTTTGCCCTCTATTAAACATATAATAGTTTAACACAATTAGTATTCCAAAAAGTTATTACATCAAATGAGTGGCTTTGTGGGCATACTTCCAACAGAATGATGGACTCATGTCACTCCGAAGAAATTACAGGAGAAGCATACGTCTCCTCCATAAGTGCACTAATTGGAAAGGAGGCAAAGCAGTTTTCGCCAACCTCCAAAGCAATGTCAAAGTGTTGAAGATGAGGAAATTTTGACACAAAGATCGTCCATACGCGATCTCTTCTTCCTCGAAAAATTATTCAATTACTCGGTTAAGGCTCATTGGTATGAAAATTGTGAGGAAAGCCTCTCTAAGATTGCTTCGAAGAAATTGGACAAGTAACAACCATTTTGACCATAAGTTCATCAGTTGGAAAGGGGGCAAAGCAGCTCTTGTGAACCTTTAGAGGAATGTGAAAGTGTTGGAGATAATGAAATTTCAACACAAAGATCGTCCATCCCCATCACAATGTGCGACCTCTTCTCCAAAGACTTCTTCAATTACTTGGTCAAGGCTCCTTGCGATGAAGATTGTGAGGAACGCCTCTCCAAGATCGCTTGACAAATACTTGGTCAAGGCTCCTTGCGATGAAGATTGTGAGGAACGCCTCTCCAAGATCGCTTGACAAATCCAACAAAAGCTCATTGTTCGCACGAGCCTAAACTGCAGGAACCAAAGCTCGTCGCCTGCATAAGCCTAAACTGCATGGCACTATGCTCCTTCTTCGCATGAGCCTAAAAGGCGACACCAAATGCTCCTCATTTGCATGAGCCTAAAATGCGACACCAACTAGCTCCTTGCCTGCATGAGTCTAAACTATAGGCAGCTTGAACATTCAACTTCGAGTTAAGTCACATCAAAATGAGAAATAAAGGTTGTAATAAATTGACTAATGAAAGTCAATATTATTACATTTCTTTGTACAAAAATTACAAATATGTGAATGCAAAAAAAAAAATGGACGGCACTTTGTACAAAATATATATATATATATATATATATATATATATATATATATATATATGATAATGGCTGACAAAAGCAGATGATGGTAGGCTGAAAATCACAATCGGAGTGCCTTGAGGCCTGGCTTTCGTTCACAGCTCATGCAGTCCACTCAAGCTCACTCACGGTAACATCAAGATCACCAAACAATGGCACAAGGGAGCAACAGAAGCACCATCAATGGCAGTACAACAACCTCGTACTATAGCAAGCAATGGCAAAACATGGCAACGTTCCCACCGAGGGAAAACTGTGACCAAAAGGCACTACACAACAAAATCATGTTGCAGTCTTTTGCACAGCACCACAAGGTAGCGCACCACCGAGGGAAAATTGTGAACAAAAGGCACTACACAACAAAACCCTACTACAGTCTTTTGTACAGTGCCACACGGTAAAAAAGTGATGCACTGCAACAAGCTCCAAGCACTAAGGCTCATGGCAACGTGACCACCATGATTAAAGTCGGTGAAGAACTACAGTAACCGCCGTCAAACGACTAGCTGGTCGCGAAGCTTGACGCTTTGCACTATCACTATCTCCTCCTTGCTTTGCGCACGGCCTCCCTTTACTCTAAGCACCGGTGCTCGTCTTCATCCATGCTCTCTTTCCAGCCCAAAAGCAGCATATATATAGAAAAAAAAAATTAATTAATTAAAAAAAAGAGTGGAATCTGGGTGCTGCACCATTCCGAAAAAGAAGAAAAAAATAGAAAGAAAATAAAATAAAATAAGGTGTTGGCAGACAAAAAAAAAGTATAAAGGTTTTAGGAATGATGAACTGCACCATGTGAAAAAAGAAATAATAAAAAAAAGGATCATCACCATCAACCCATTTTTTTTTAGAAGAAGGATTAAAAAAAAGAAAAAGAAAGTATGGTGTCGTGTGGAAAGCAAGAAAAAAAAGGTTAAAGTAATAAAACGCAATGATGGCCATCTTTATTGGATTAGGATCCTCTCCTGAGAAGATGGAGAGGATCTTCCTGACCGACCCATCGAGCCGTTCAAATTTTATCCAACGGCTACAAATAGGGGGCCTCTCTAAAAGTTATAATAATTATAGCCGTTAGATAAAATTTGAATGGCCCGATGAGCCTAGTCAGAAGGATCCTCTTTATTTGCTCAAGAAATGATCCTAATCCATCATTGCTTTGAATAATGGTGTCGTGTGGAAAGTAAGAAAAATATATATAATAAATAAAAAAAGGTTTTGGGTGATGCAACCAGCACAAAAAAAAAATTGAGGTTAAGTTTTTTTTGCCAAAAAAAAGAGAAAAGGGAAAAAAATGCACCGAGTGAGATAAAGCCCATTTTTATTTATTTCTCTGAAAAATTACATAAATTTGCATTCTACATGCCACAAAAAAAATTATTACAAAACAAAAAATGTGTGTAAACAAACAGGAGGGAGCCTTCATTGCTCACGAGAAGCTTTAGTACTTGGCGGAGCTCTAGAAAAACGAAGCACCGTAGGTTGATTATCTGAAGCCTCAACACTTGGTGAAGCTCTAGACGACGAAGGAAAAAGTTGCCTCTGGAATAAAGCCGCAAACCTCTGATGGTTACTCTGAATCTGACTTTCGGATTCCTGTAGCTAGTCAAGCTTTCTCTTCGTGCTCGTGGAGTAATTATTGGAAAACATGTGCAACTCCCTATTTTTATGCTTGAGCCCTCAAATCTCTTGTCTAAGGCTCGCCACCTCAGCCATCAAGGATTCAACCTGGCGAGTTTGAGCAAGAAGACGTTGGCCCATGTTCGATACAAAACTTGCGCATTGAATGCTGAAGGCCAAAGAGTCCTGGATAGCCAGCTCATCGGACCGCTTGGAAAACATCTTGTTATCTTTACGGGTAAGAAGATTTATAGCCACCACCGCGGCGGTTGTATCATTCTTTATCACAATATCCCCAACCGTAAGGGGACCATTAGGGGATAAGAATGATGGGTGCCATATGTTGTCTAGAGAAGACATGTCAACGTCTTCCCCAACATTCAAATCAAGACGACGGTCAGATGGGCAAGCCATTTCCAGAGATATTAAAGGAAAAGAAAAGGTCGAATAAATCAAGATCTCAGAAGTGCAAGAAGGGAGCTTCTACAAGCAGCAACTCTCAAGCATGCTTTCGGAATGAAATTGATGCCCTCAGAAAAAGAAGAGGCAACAGGGTTGTTCGTTCAAAAATAAAAAAGGCACTCATTTAGAAATCGAAGAGGCACCACCTTTTCAAAAGCCGAATTTTCTAGATCAAAGTTTGTCGGCAACTTTCACACGTGATCTCAGCTTTCAGGAAGTCATAGACTAAATCAAAGGGGCTTGTCTCTCCGAAATTCAAAAGCCAACTGATAGGAGCATATTTATGCAACTTAGTTAGCTTATTTCTTTGCATGTATTTATTTAGTTTCTACTTATTAGAGTGTTTTACGCTATTTTCGTGTGTTTGTAGGTCCAAATGACAAAGTTGGCAAGAAAGTGCAATTTGGAGCATTTTAAAGCAGTTTTGGGCTACAATGGATAGCACATGCATGGAGCAAGGTGGATAGGCGAATTTGAAGTTCAAGAAAGGTTAGGAATGTGCTAAAGAGTTTAAGAAATTAATTCAAGACATTGTAGATAAGGAATCAGCTCAAAAGAAGGAGACATTATCCAAACATTATCTAAACTGTCTTATCTTATCCAAACCTTATCCTAACCTTATCTTATCTCATCCTATCCTAATCTTATCCTAACTTAATTCCAGCTATGAGGGGGACTTATTTTCTGATTAGAACACATTAAAATAAGTTTCTAGAAGGCCTATCCCTTCTCTTAAATTGGTGCCGCACTTATCCCTTCTAGAAGACCCTTCCCTTAAGTTTTCTAGAAGCTCTATCCCTTGTCCTACAAATTTGGTGCCTGGTCTTTAGTTCTCTTTCTAGAAACTTGCAATGCACTCCCTATTCTTTTCCTCTTTGGTTTCTACCATATAGCTCACCTTTTCCTTGTGGGATTGAAGTGCTAAAATCATTTTCTTAAGCTACCTTTGTGCCGCATCTGAGAACTATAAATACACCACACATTTGTCACATAAAGGGAGGGCCATTCAGAGACAAATCTAGTGTAATTAAGCACTTTGTACCGGAAGGAATGAATGAGAAGAGGAACTTGGAGCCGTGCTTGCCATTCAAGACCTTTGGATTGTTGGAGCGTTTCTAGGTATATTTTATCCTTAGTTTTTAGTTCAATGTTTGTTTTAATTTGGTTTTCAGTTATGAACTAATTTCGTTTTAGCTAGGGAAGAATTCAAAGCGATGAACATATATGTGACATGAGTTGATTACATCTAGTTGTGATTTCATAAATCGTGAATGCAATTTACTTAACTGTTTGATTGAAAACTTATTCTTGTATGTCGATTAAGGAGGCCTACTTAGTTTGCATGCATGAATTTGTTGCTAGAATATAAGGGAGTTTCACCTAATAGTTACAAACTTATATTTACAAGTAGTGGAGGTTGCTGGTCATGATCGCATTAAGTAAATTCTTGGTAGGAGTATCATGCAGTTCATAGTTACGAATGCCTTGTCAATGCTCATGATTTTCACAAGGCTTAACGATCTTTGATTGTATTTCTATTATGATGTTCATGTAGGGAACTATTGAAGAATAATTTAGTTGCCGATGTGTTGTCTATCCAATTCAATGACTTAAGGAAAATCTGAGGGTTAATTAGTGTTGTTCACGGTTAATCTGGGGCATTGAGTTCATGGTTTATTGAAAAACCAACTAGAAATCAATTTTTGTTGCATATGTGTCATGTGTGGAGAAGAACCCTTTAGCGAGCCTTTCACCCATCTAAGTCACCCAATATCGTGCCTACTTAAGTTTACTTGCAATTTCGTTTGTTTATGTTTTAAATTCGTTCAAACAAAACCCCTTGCTTTTAAATTGTGTTAGTTTAGTTTAAATTCATCAAAACAAGTCCCTGTTAGTCTTTTGAGTCAAGTTAAGTTTAATTTTCGTCCAAATCACCTTTAAGTGCTAGTTTTGAGTCATAGGAACTTAGTTTGTATGTTTTGAGTCGGATTAGCTTGTTTTGAGTTAAGTAAGTCTAGAATTCGTCCAAATTAATCCCTAGTATCTGTTTTGAGTTATTTGAGTCCAGTTTGTGTTTTGAAGTCTAGTTTGTGAAGATTAGCATCCCTTTTAATCCCCGTCCTAGAACGATCCCTACTTTCACATTCTACATCGATAGGGTTTAAGTTTGAGTGCAATTTAATTTCACATCACCAGCCACTTGTTCATAAATTGAAAAGGCACCACCCTCTGAATTTCAAAAGCTTGATTTTATGGGATAAAGCTTCTCGGCACATTTCAGATGCAACCTCAGCTTTCCAGATATCATGGGTAACATTGTCAAAAATCTCTGATAAAATTGAAAACACGTGAACTTTACTGTTCTAATTACCCCGTCGCTGACAAGAGTAAATGAACAATACTACTACATGCTATTGGGAAACCCCTATATATATCGACCTTCATCCTCATGGCAAGACAGACCTGCAAAAAATGCCCAACTCTTCCTCACCTCTGAGAGTACACTCCTAGCAAAACCTCTCGAAATACTCAGTGTTCTTCATCCCTTGGAATACCTATGCAAATAAATCACACCAGAGTATCACATATCATCAAGGTCGAAAACAAGAGTTTCTCATATCATGCTTTTTCCATGTCCTTTTCTTTGTCTTGGTTTTGACCTGCAGGACAAGGAGAAAGAGAGCAATTAGCCGGCACTTGGAATCAACTTTCCAATCTTGAACCGATTGCCTGAAACCCTTCCCCTGATTGCTTACCTTGCATTGCTCTCGAGTAGTCATCTTCAACAGTTGATATGCTTCTAGAGAAGATGCCGCTTCTACCCGGAGAACATATAAGGCAAGTTAAAATGATATATTGAAGCATGTGGAGACAAGCACAACAAAAGACGTGACAGTTCATCCGCTACTTCTTCAAAAGCAAAAGTATCTCATATCATCAAGATCGAAAGTACTCTGGATTTGACGGATTTGTCTTGACCCTCAAATTCTTAAGTTAGCTCGCTAAGGTGTTGTGAAATGCAGGTGCTAATTTATCCCTGGCGAAGCCGAATATCACTAACCACGTAAAGCTGCTCGTGGTCCCATTCCATTCAAGAACAAGCCTCGACGGTCCTTGAAGAAATCACAAGTCCGATTCAAGATCAAGTGTCCACCACCCTTGAATCAAATTCAGCTCCAGATAAAATGAGTAAATTTAGACATTTGGAGGAAGTCTGGCAGAAAAAAAACCTCCAGCATAGTTCAAGATTAAACCTATGGAAAGTTACTTCTTCAAAAGCAAAAGTATCTCATATCATCAGGGTCGAAGGCAAAGATATCTCATGGCATGCTTTTTCCATGTCTTTTCCTTTACCCTTGCTCTTGCCTGCAAGACAAGAAGAAACAACGCAATCAGTCAGAACCTGAAATCAAACTTTCGATTTGGAACTGACTGCTAGGAACCTTTGCCTGATGGCTTACCTAACATTGCTCTCGAGTGCTCAGCTTCAGTTGTTAATAAGTCTACACCAAAATTGCCAAATATGGATAAGTTGCTGAGAAGTGATGCTCTAAAGGACCATTCAAAGGCAAAAGGTTGCGCACCACTTCTGCCAAGCAAATGATTGAAGCAGAAGGATCAATGATGAACGCACCGTCGTCGAAGAGCAAAGCCTCGCCGCACAACTACACGTGCTGATTCATCCCCAAGTAAGCCGAATATCACTTACCATGTGAAACCCTCGTGGTCCTACTTCCTTCAAGATCAAGCCACCAACGGCCCTTGAAGAAATCACAAGTCTGATTCAAGATCAAGTGTCCAACACCCTTGAATCAAATCCAGTTCAAGATTAAGCTTGTGGAAAGTCAACAAGCACAATAAATACACATGCCGAATCGTCCCTTGCAAATTTGAAGAAACATTCAGCCCAATTCAAGATCAAGGCTTGACGGCCCTTGAAGAAATTTCCAGCCCAATCCAAGATCAAGCCTTGACAGCTCTTGGATTGACATCTACATTAAGGGACTTCAAAACGCATCTTCTATACGTGACAAGCACATGTATACAACGCGCCTTGAAGTGGGGGCATTTGTAGACATCGAAATTTTGGTGAAAATAATGTTGACTAATAATTAAAATTTCGACGCTCACATGTCTCATAAATTTTACACATGACGTGCGACTCAAAGAAAAATTGAAAAGAGTCAGAAAAGTCATCAAACATGACACGTGTCAACACCTGGCAGAAATGATTTATTTCATCTAAATATTATATTCAAAATTAGAGCTTGGAAAATTCTATAAATACAAGGCCATTTCATTCATTTTCATGGACCAATTCATAACCAATTCACTTCACACAAAACCTTTGAATTGTATCCTTGAAGCGTTGAAATTCTAAAGCTTTCAAGCATCCAAATTCCCAAAAATCCCGAAGGATCAAGAAAGCTTTCTTCGTTCTTTGTCAAATTCTTGAGGCAATCGTTCATCCAAGATTAAGGCTCGATGGCCCTTGGATTAACTCAACTGCTCTTTAAGATCAAGCCCCGAAGGCCCTTGAAGATCCATTCATCCATTCTTCAAGAGCAAGCCCCAAAGGCCCTTGAAGATCTGTTCATCGTTCATCCAAGATCAAGCCCTGACGGCCCTTGGATCAACACAACTGTTCTTCAAGATCAAGCTCCAAAGGCCCCTGAAGATCCGTTCATCAACTACTCATCAACTGCTCTTCAAGATCACGCTCAAAGGCCCCTTGAAGATCGTTCATCCGTTCACCAAGATCAAGCCCTGACGGCCCTTAGATCAACACAACTGTTCTTTAAGATCAAGCCCCGAAGGCCCTTGAAGATCCATTCATCCGTTCTTCAAGATCAAACCCCAAAGGCCTTTGAAGATCTGTTCATCGTTCATCCAAGATCAAGCCCCGACGGCTCTTGGATCAACACAACTGTTCTTCAAGATCAAGCCCTGAAGGCCCTTGAAGATCCGCTCATCAACTGTTCTTCAAGATCAAGCTCAAAGGCCTTTGAAGATTGTTCATCTGTTCATCTGTTCATCAAGATCAAGCCCGAAGGCCCTTGAAGAAACTTCCAACCGTTCATCCAAAATCAAGCCTCGACGACCCTTGGATCAACAAACATCAACACATCTACACCTTACGAAGTTCGAATAAGAGGATCAAGTTAAAAGAGATCATAACCTACGAAGTCATTACTACATATTAGGTTGTACACGCGTTCTTGTCTCATTTGTTTGGGAATTTTTTTGTTTACAGTATCACTCATACAAAGAACATCATTGAAATTAAATTCATATTTTTATTTAATTAATTGGCTTCCTGTTGAAATAAGCAGTGCGATATAATCAAGGATTATAGCTTACAATTCGAAAAGATTATACTGTTGTTCGTTAAGAAAAAGTTATTCTATGCAACATGTGTGATCTTGCTAATCTCGTCTATAAAATCTTCAAGACTCCGGTCAGAGGAGCCACCCTCAGCCACCGCTTCCTCTGCTGCCTTCTTCCATTTCAAAGCGTTTTGCTTCAGTTCGTTTGCCTTCTCTCCCACGGTTGCCTCCAACAAACACTTCTCAACCTCGTCTCTCGTGATCAATCTATTTTCAGCTCTTCCACGACACAATCTGAGCCCCACACCAAACACATCCACCAAGAACTTTGAATTGGTGACTTGGTCGCCCCATTGAGGAAATGTCACAAGTGGCACGCCGGAAGTCAGTGCTTCGACTGAAGAGTTCCAGCCACAGTGAGTAAGAAAACATGCAACCGATGGGTGAGCTAGAACTTGCTCTTGTGGACTCCACTGCACCACTTTTCCCTTGTCACCAACTTTTTCCAAAAACCCATCTGGCAAAACATGTTTTTCCGATCCGAATGCTTTGCCAGGTGGCTTCATAGCCCATAAAAAGGAGACCCCAGAACTCAGTAGGCCATGAGCAACCTCGTCAACTTGCTCTTGCTTTAAGTGCACGATGCTACCAAAAGATATGTACACAACAGATGTTGGGGGCTTTGAGTCAAGCCACTCAAAGCAATCATCGACTTTCATTAAGTCTCCTCCGATGCTTGTTTTTGGAGCTTTAGGGTTTTTGAATAAGGGGCCAACGGGCTTCACTATGCTCACTTGGGACATGTGCTCAATTATTTCTGGCTCTAACTCCTGGAATGTGTCCATCAACACATAGAGTGATTTGGATAACTTCTTGAACTGTCCTAATATTGCCTTCCCCAAAACCTGAAACAAATTAATTAGTCAATAATGTCGTTAATTAGTTTTTAACCGTGGAGGTTAGTATTCGAACATAAAATATCTTCCAGCAAACTAATTAGAGAGAAACACCAATATAAAGTACTGTGATATCCTTAATATGGGTTTTTTTTTACAAATGATATTATCTACACTAATGAGAGGGGGTCGACGGCTAGCAATAATATGATTCAAATTCGCTTTTAGTAAAAATCGAACCTAAGACCTCTCACTTACAAGTGAAGAAGCATACTACTAGACCGTTGTACTAAGGGGTCCTAATATGTTTGTTAAGTTTTAATCAAGGACGGAGCTGTATAGGGCCTAGGGGGCATCCGCCCCCACTCAATTGTGTGTGTGTTTACTTTTGCATTCCAATTCCCAAGCTCTAATTAAACTACAAATGAAAAAAAAGGATTGCATTTCAATTCTAACGTTAGTTATTATTAAACTATAAAAAGTGGTCGAGTGGAAAAAAAGACAAGGTATATCCGCTAGTTTACATGCTTGTGACATTAGTACTAACTTTTTCAATTGCTACTGCCACGTTGAAAGAACATTTTCAGCCATGAAATTTCTGAAGAATCGATTAAGAAATCGAATGGAAGATTAATAAATGAATGATAATATGATTATTTTTATAGAGAGAGATATTTGATGGTATTGGTAACGATGTTGTCATGCAACGCTTTCAAAACATGAAAATGCGTTGAAGAATATTGTAAGATGTTGTATGAAAAACTTTATGGATTAACATATAAGTGTTTTGTGTAGTAAATTATTAAATTTTTTAATTGTACCTTGTTATTTGAGGATGCCCCCACTCTTACAATTTTCTGACTTCGTCCCTGGTTTTAATTACCAATTAATGGCACAGTTTTAAACCTTTACTTACTAAAAAGTAATACGAAGCCTTCTCCAAATGTGAAACCAAAAGTGTTTGTAATCTTATTATTATTTTGGTGGTTATTAGTACTTCAAAAAATTATTTTGCGGTCTTCTCTTGTTCATTTTCTCTCTAATATTTATACACAAACAGATATATCTGAAGTGCAGAATGATTTTTTTGAATTGTCAATAACATCGCCCATGATTTTTCTTTCAAATGAAAAATAGATTCACAAGTTAGAATTTCTTTCTATTTGTTTTCGATTTTTTAATAAAGAAATACAACTAGACTAATAATTATAGCAGGATGACTTTTTTGATAAGTATATGTTATTCACCTGAAATGGATCAGAAGGGAGTAAGAAGCTGGGAATCTCATCATGCTTCAGAACAGGCATACCAGGAAGCTGGATATTGATATTCGGCTCAGTCTCTGTCGGAAACGGCACCGTCTTGTTGTTGTAATGGTAATAGGCCGAGAACACAGCACAAGACTGAATCCAAAGCGTGGCACGAGGGATCCCAATCTTGGTGGCAACATCACAAACCCAAGGAATGAACGAATTGTTCACCAGGCACGATACTGGATGCCCTTCATTGGCATGTCGTTTGATCATCTGTGTTACCTGATCCTTGCCCACAAGTTCAAGCAGAGGCATATATTCGTCCACCTTCGAGAATTTCGGATCATCTTCCGCTAGCCCGTCGTTGAAAAACTCAAACCTGATGAAACCACTGCCGACGGGTGTAGGTTGGTCACTGATGCCATCGTTGGCCTTTCTCATCTCTTTGCCATAGTTTTCTGTGGTGGAGAAACTTACCAACATGCCTTTTGCAGCTAGGCGTTTGCCTAATCTGAGCATAGGGTTTATGTGTCCTTGTGCTGGAAAACACACAAGAAAAATATGGAGAGGAGTTTGAGATCCCATATTTGCTCTCTTCTAATTCACTTTTCCCACTCAAACAAAGTTTTTGTTAAGTATGTGTATTACTATGGAGAAGACAAATATTTTGTGCGAATATACTAAGAGGGAGTGATTGAACCCAGTGGACTTGTTGTGTATAGACAGCAGCCTTGTCGTATATTACTCTTATCGGTACGTATTTTTGGGTGGTTGCGTTCCATCCGCGTAATGCTCTTCCCAACGTTACATATATACTAACGAACAAATATCCATACCTTGGTACTCATTAACGTATAGTTGCAGGCTACAGCAAATAATGGTTGCCATACGGACCTACCATTCTGATAGGTTGCCAAGAACAACCATATTGGTACCAAGTTTGCAAAAGATATTGCCGACCTTATAAGAATATGGATATGTTGCTTTAATTTTGATAGAGGATGAGCCGTTGTTCAAGAATATGCTGGACAATTCATACATACATATATTGTTGTTTGGGCCGAGCGAGAAGTGTTTCTCGGCCCAAAGGCTTAGTTTGGAAGATGCCATGGGAAATCCAGTTTGTGGGCCGACTAAATGGGGTCGGCCAAGTCCTATTAAGAAAAGGAGTCGTCCGGATAGAGATAAAGGAGGGAGTTCTATTACAGCAAGGAGTCTCACCCAAACTGATATATGAGAACTTGAAGGGACGGGGTTGGATAGAAGGCTAGGTTCAGAGTCCTGGTGGAAGCAGGAGTGGCCGAGATAAGGTTGGATCAGGATAAGGAGTCTTGATCCGGACGGAGCTCCAATTCGATCAGAGGGAAAAGGGCTACTATAAATACAAATGCAATGGCAACATTCAGGGAACCTCCAACTCAACACACAAATCTACCTTAATTCTCACTCTGACGGGATTTTAAACCGCACAAATTTAACCCTCTTTTTTGACAGATGTAGTATAGATGTAAGTAGGGTATCGTTCTAGGCCGGGGATTAGGAGGGATTGCTAATCACTCTAAAATTAATATAAAAACGTAAAAACAAAGTTTAAAACACAAAACTAAAATAAAAACACTTAACTAGAATAATTCAAAATAAAACTAACTAATAAACTAAAACAAATCAAAAGACTCAAAACAACTCAAGACTCTAGAAAACACAAGCTAAGCTAAAAACTCGAAACACACTAAAAATGACTCAAAATAATGAAAACAATTTAAAATAAAAACTAGGAAATTAATTGGACGGAAATTAAATTAAAAGATCAAAAATAATAAAAATTAACTAAATAATAATATTTTAATAATGGGGGGGGGAATTGGTTTTTTACGAAACGTAAATTAAACTTAAATAAATTACAACTTTGACAAAAACATAAAATAAAAATGAACGGATGGGCGACGGATTGGCTAGAGGGTTTTTCTCCACACATGACACAAATGTAATCTAAATTGACCTTCAATTGTTCTTCCAATAAGTTGTTAATCTCAATACTCCAGATTAATTAGGTACGCTTAAATTAACCGTCAGATTTTCCTTAAGTTATTGAATTGGATGAACAGCATACAACAACTCAAATTATTCCCCAAAAGTTCCCTACGTGAAAAGCACAATAGAGATACGATTAAAGATCATTAAGTTCTATGAAAATCATAAGTGTTGACAAAGCATTCGTAACTATGAACAGCATGATACGTTTGCCAGGAATTTACTTAACGCGATTGTGGATAGCAACCTTCACTACTCATGAATATAAGTTTATAACGATTAGGTGAAATTCACTTATATTCTAGCATCAAATTCATGCATGTAAATTAAGTATGCATTCTTAATTGACATACACAAATAAGTTATCAATCAAACAGTTAAGCAAATTAAATTCACAACTCAGAAATCACAACTGAAGTTACCAATTCAAATTACAAATATAATCATGGTTTTGAATTAACCTCTAGCCAACACAAATTAATTACACATTATTTATAAATTAAAAACAGAAATTAAAAACATAATTAAAATATGAGTTTGGAGGATTAAACCGAAATAAAAGTGTGCAAGGATGTGTGCTTCAATTGCACCGTGTGCAATGGTTCTGTGCACTGTGCGTGCTTCCTGGCTTTGAGCTGCCAGTTGCCCCGTGCCTTCTTGACTTTGGATCTTAGCACTCTCTCGGATTCTCCCTGATTTCCTGCACTGATTGCTCCCCGCAAGCTGCCAAGAGGCAGCCTTGGCCTTCACACTCTCAGCTGCCTTAAGGGCAGCTCTCCATTTTCCCGAGAGTCCTCCAGCGCCCTCTTTTTCTGTTTTTTTTTTTCTGATTGAATCCGTGCGCTTCCCAAGCTGCCAGAGGCAGCGTCTCCTCTCGGTGCTCTCCCTTATTATTCTTCGTTCCTCCCTTCTGATAATCTCCCCGAGGCCTCTTAATGGCACAGCTTCCAATCTTTTTCTTTATTTTTTTCTTTCTTTTCAGCTCCACCCCGTGGCTTTCATCATTTTATTCCCTAGGCTTTCCACCGACTGCATGTTCCATGCTTTTGCTTAATGGCCTCCAGCCATTATCACACACACAACACATTAAATATATATATAAATATATAAATATAAATATATATATATATATATATATATAAATAAATATATATATATATATATATATATTATTTTCCAAATGATAAGTTCAATTCAACAGGTAAGATAGTTTAGACGAATTTATTACTTAACATTTCACTTATTCTATTTTTATTTTCTTAACTAGATAAATCTTATAAAACATAAAAATAACGTAAATAGCTCAAAATATAACGAACTAACTAAGAAAAGACGAGCGAATTTGATGTAAAAATGTATATAAATATGATCCGATCAAATACCCCCACACTTAGCTTTTGCTAGTCCTCGAGCAAAACAAATAAAACCAGAAAAAGTAATAACATGAAAACACTAGCTTCCCCCTATGTGACCCTCATAGAATTTCATTTGAAAACATAAATCAGCAAGAACCATAGCTAGCACCAAACAAGCTAATTCAAGCTCATCTTCCTTATTCAAATGTTAGCAGTAATCTTTAAATCATCCTTGAAGTGTAGTGTGTGAGATAGCCATGTTAATGCAATTTCAAGTTTTTATTTTCAAAATCATCATATGCAAACTAGCAACCTTCTCACGGGATATGCACTCAATCACACATGTGTTTAGTTTTAATGTGTTTCGCTCAAAGAAACAAATGTGAAAGTTCTACCATAAGCTTGCATAAAGATCACTTCTCCACAATCATAATTACAAAACTTAAATCAAGAGGACTTTTATTGGATGTAATGAGGCTTAGGGATAGGGCTATTGAAACGAAAGAATAGGAAAACACAAGTTCCAAGCTACATCGCAAGCGATTCTTTTGTTGAGATTTATAAGAACTCAAATTTTCCACCGATTCTTTTAACACTTCCCATCACACCCTTAAACTGAAACTTTAGAAACTTTTTATTTCTTCGTATACAATCTTTCTTTTCTTTTCTTCTTCCTTTTCTCATTTTTTTTTAAATAAATACAAATATGAAATACCCCCACACTTATTCTTTTGCCAAACTCATTCCAAGTACTTCACAAACATTTCTCATAAGACAATCTCAAATTGCTCGCTTGGAAAGGGTAAGGAAACATGGTTCGAGGTATAAGGGTAGACATATCTGGTGATAAGAAATAAAAGGCTCAACAAATACGGCTCAAATTGGCAATCTAATGATATCATTTTTCTTTGGGAAATAAGGTTATTTGGGCCATGGTGGTGAACCTAATGCCTCTATCATTTTCAAGTTCATGCAATCAATGACAAATATTTCAAAAGATCGTTACGCAAGTTCTAGAGATGCATCTCACATAAGTTCATCACACATAAAAGAATGGGAGTGTATGAAAAATGCACACACTTTCAATAGGCTCAAAACCTCCCGTTAGGATGTATACGGTCACTAAATTCACATATGAAGCTTTAAATCATGTTTTAGTTTCACATCAACAAGGCTATGTGCATTTGGTTTTTCAAAGATGATCAAACATGTACAATACTAACAAGAGAATAAGGAATTTCATACAACACATGTTAACTAAGTTCTTGATCATCATGTTTCAAATTTTATCCAATTATATCATTGGGTCGGGAAACTAACCAAAATCTAATTGAAAACAATAAGGAAAACAAGACAATATTTTTGGATTTTTAAATTTTTTCGAAAAAAAAAAAAATTAAATAAAACAAAACTAATTAAGAAAACAAAAAAAAACAATAATATGGAAACAAATGAACTAGTTCAAAGTCGAAGGTACAAAAATTTTCAATTTGGTCATTTTTTTAATACTCGATACCCCCACACTTAAACTAGACATTGTCCCCAATGTCAGAAAACAATAATAAGCAAATAAAAATATAAAAATAAAAATAAAATAAAATTACTAAATGAAAAGAAACAAAATAAAGCAAAAGGGCTGAAAACTTCCCTAATTTGCAGAAAACTCAAGCGATGACCCCCAAGCTTAAATTCTGTAATCAACTTCAAGGGTGGAAATAACCGAAAGTTCCTGCAAAGAAAAGAAATAAATCAGTTAAGCACGCAAGAAAATATAAAAAATGCAAACAAAAAAATTGAAAATGAAAATAAAAGATAATGAAAAGAACTAATAGGCGATCATTGGTCATGATTGTTGATTTTCCACAGCTTTCTTCTTGAACTGGATGGGCCTCATTTCTTGCAAGTGCTCCTCAGCTTAGTTGAGGATGAATCAGCACGTTGTCTCCACATGCTTCAAGTAGTCCGGTCTCCACGCAGGTGTGGCATCTTCTTGAACTCTTGGATCAACCCAGACTCATCTGCTCTTCGTAGCAACTCAGACTCCTCCTGCTTCGTCTGTGAGGTACTTTTGTTTTTGAAGAAGTACCTCAACACAGGTTTATTTTTGAAGTGGGCTGGGAGGGGTCTGAGATGAGTACTCGAGAGCAAGACTAGGTAAGCAATCAGGATCTCACTTTCTCCATGTTCTTCAGATGAAAGTGAGGAGAAAGCGTGATATGAGATACTTTTGCTTTTAACCTTTTTGATATGAAATACTTTTGCTCTGGATGATTTGTTTTCTGGGGTGATCCAAGGGATGAAGAACACTGAGTAACTCGAAAGCTTTCTTTGGGAAGACATTATCGGAGATGAAGAGAGGTTGAGAGGTGGAGAGGGTGTGAAGGTGTGCCTTTGCTGTGGAAGGCGAAGGTCGAGACTTATAGAAATTTTTCTTCCTCAACCGGAACTATTCCCTCACTATTTGTCGGCAGCCGGTGGATGGATGAACAGTGCCCGTTACGCGCTTTCTGACAAAGCTTCCGTAATTTCCGCGAAGCTGACTGCGCATGCGACGAGTGACGACAAACTGGAATGATGATCTTTTGAAAACCGGGGTTCAAATCCGGGTGCGGCTCGTGGTTTTCGCAACGCTCCAAGCTGCACGTGATGAGTCACGACAAACTGGAAAAGCTGAGCGCCTCGTGATGCCTGAGTCACGCCCAGCTTTTGAGAAAGGAAATGACTCTTTTGATTTGCGCGAGGACGCGTCTTCAACCTCAGAGGAGCGCCTCTCTTTGATTTGCTTCTTTTTATAGAGGCGCTAATTCTGCTCCACCTCACACTTGAACTCCCTTCCTCAAACACTTCTGCACTCATACTCCTTCCGCTCTCTTCTTGCACTTCTACACTCTTAATCTTTCCGAACTCTTCCTCCTCAACACCTTCTAAAAATGTCTTGCCCTTCCGACCGTCGCCTAAACTTGAATGTCGGGGAAGACGATGACTCGTCTTCTCCGAACAACATTTGGAATCCGTCCTTCATATCCCCCAATGGTCCTCTTACAGTCGGGGACATAATGATGAGGAATGAAATCACTGCTACGGTGATTGCCAGAAATCTGCTCACTCCAAGGGATAATAGGATGCTATCTAGGCGGTCGGACGAGCTGGCCGTTCAGGAATCTCTGGCTCTCAGCGTCCAAAGTGCAAGCTCAGTTTCAAACATGGGCCAGCGCCTGCTTGCAAGATCTCGTCAGGTGGAGTCGCTGATGGCGGAGGTGGCCAGTCTTCGGCAGGAGGTCAGAGGACTCAGGCACGAGAACAAGAAGTTGCACATGCTTGCAACTAGTTACTCGACCAGCATGAAGAGGAAGCTGGACCAGCTGCAGGAGTCGGACGGTCGGATTCAGAGCGATCATGAAAGGTTCATGGCGCTACTCCCGAGGTTTATGTTGCCTTCGTCCTCTGGAGCTGCACCAAGCGTTCCGGCTCCGGAGATTCCAACTCTGGCTTTTCGTCTTCCCGGAGCTCCGTCGACCTCTTAGGCACCACCTGACCAATGACCAATGAACACTATTAGTTTTTCGTATTATTGTAAAATATTTAAGCTTTCAAGTTTATTTAATTATATAAGTATATATATATATATATGTATTTTTTTTAGAGCTTTTCTACGGCAATCAATGTAAATAAATATTATTTTTTTTTAGGTTTATATGAATGTTTATATTTTTTTTTAAGTTAAAAAAAAAATCAAAGTAAAATAAGAAAATTAATGTAAAAAGACTATGTTTAATCTACCACCACAAATATCACAACTAAATAAACAAAATAAAATGAAAGCAGTAAAGAGAAGGGTTTAGGAATGCAAATCTGGTTGTGGGTGATTCCTAGGCCTCCCTTCTTTATTCAACTGCATGGATTTATCCTTGAACGGACGGTGGTATTTGAAATGATCCGACAACGGTCTAAGTTCTAATGACGGTGCCTGAATCATCAAAATTAAATTGTTAGTATAAAACAAAATTAAAAATTGAGAAGATGGCTTACTTTCTTTTTCAAACTCAATCACAAACACAACATCTCCAAAAGTCTCAGGGACTTTGAACTTAGCCAGATTGCATATGATGATTGTGGCTTGTCCCGTTTCCTCAATCTCAACTTCTAGGGCCTTTGTTGTCTCATGCACAGCCTCTTTGATATGTTCAACATATTCTCCGGCCACTTCCTTTTCTGGAATTTTTGGAAAGGTGTCCAAGATGCCTTTCTTCCCCTCATCTTTCGTGGATTGCATGAATCTTGTCGTGCCTTGTGCATCCGCCTCCTCTTCGAGCAGTAGAAATTCATCCATGGGCTCATCTTCAACCATTTGTTCTTGAATTTGTTCCATGCATTCTGCATTCTGCCCAAATTGATTGTTCCACTCAGCCAACTCCTTTGCTTGATAGAAATCCTCAATTGGTTGCCAAAATGCGTCTTGTTGAAATGGTTGAGCTTCCCTACCCTGCTCCAAAGAATTTAGTTGCTGAATAACTTCTTTATAATAATTTGATATACCTGAATTTGGATGTGAAGGTTGAGGGGGAGGTTGTGGTGGAGACTGTGGTGGTGCACATGGCCATTGATAGAACTCCTCTGACGGCTGTAGTTGTTCTTCTTTTTGTGAGCCCTGCGTCAAAGAAATGAGTCCTTCAAGAATTTCATTATAATTTACGGCCATACTTGAATTCGATTGGAATTGTTGTGGGTGATGCTGTGGTGGCTGCATAGGTCTGGAATAGAACTCGTCTTGCTGCCAATATCCACTTTGTTGAAAATGTTGAGGTTCATCCCACATTTGATTTGAATAATCCCTCCAATCCGAATTGCAAGCGTTGGAATACATATTGCCCCTTGATTGGCTGTGGCTTTGATATCCCCAATCATCGTCATATGCCGAAAATTGAGGATACTAATGAGCTTGATATCCTTGCCCATAAGGCACATCAAGTGTAGGAACACTTGGCATTGAGGTCCGTTCGGCATTATGAGTCAATTGAGCAGTGAGCTGCGCCAATTAAGCTTGAATGGTTGCCATATCTTGCTCCATTAGTACCTAAAATTAATGAAAGAAAAATAAATCAAATATCAAAAGTAAAAAAAAACACAAACAAACAAACAAACAAAAATTAAACACAAACAAAAAAATAAAGGGATTAGCAAAGTTACTAATCCCCGGCAACGGCGCCAAAAATTTGACGGGATTTTAAACCGCACAAATTTAACCCTCTTTTTTTACAGATGTAGTATAGATGTAAGTAGGGTATCGTTCTAGGCCGGGGATTAGGAGGGATTGCTAATCACTCTAAAATTAATATAAAAACGTAAAAACAAAGTTTAAAACACAAAACTAAAATAAAAACACTTAACTAGAATAATTCAAAATAAAACTAACTAATAAACTAAAACAAATCAAAAGACTCAAAACAACTCAAGACTCTAGAAAACACAAGCTAAGCTAAAAACTCGAAACACACTAAAAATGACTCAAAATAATGAAAACAATTTAAAATAAAAACTAGGAAATTAATTGGACGGAAATTAAATTAAAAGATTAAAAATAATAAAAATTAACTAAATAATAATATTTTAATAATGGGGGGGGGAATTGGTTTTTTACGAAACGTAAATTAAACTTAAATAAATTACAACTTTGACAAAAACATAAAATAAAAATGAACGGATGGGCGACGGATTGGCTAGAGGGTTTTTCTCCACACATGACACAAATGTAATCTAAATTGACCTTCAATTGTTCTTCCAATAAGTTGTTAATCTCAATACTCCAGATTAATTAGGTACGCTTAAATTAACCTTCAGATTTTCCTTAAGTTATTGAATTGGATGAACAGCATACAACAACTCAAATTATTCCCCAAAAGTTCCCTACGTGAAAAGCACAATAGAGATACGATTAAAGATCATTAAGTTCTATGAAAATCATAAGTGTTGACAAAGCATTCGTAACTATGAACAGCATGATACGTTTGCCAGGAATTTACTTAACGCGATTGTGGATAGCAACCTTCACTACTCATGAATATAAGTTTATAACGATTAGGTGAAATTCACTTATATTCTAGCATCAAATTCATGCATGTAAATTAAGTATGCATTCTTAATTGACATACACAAATAAGTTATCAATCAAACAGTTAAGCAAATTAAATTCACAACTCAGAAATCACAACTGAAGTTACCAATTCAAATTACAAATATAATCATGGTTTTGAATTAACCTCTAGCCAACACAAATTAATTACACATTATTTATAAATTAAAAACAGAAATTAAAAACATAATTAAAATATGAGTTTGGAGGATTAAACCGAAATAAAAGTGTGCAAGGATGTGTGCTTCAATTGCACCGTGTGCAATGGTTCTGTGCACTGTGCGTGCTTCCTGGCTTTGAGCTGCCAGTTGCCCCGTGCCTTCTTGACTTTGGATCTTAGCACTCTCTCGGATTCTCCCTGATTTCCTGCACTGATTGCTCCCCGCAAGCTGCCAAGAGGCAGCCTTGGCCTTCACACTCTCAGCTGCCTTAAGGGCAGCTCTCCATTTTCCCGAGAGTCCTCCAGCGCCCTTTTTTTCTGTTTTTTTTTTTTCTGATTGAATCCGTGCGCTTCCCAAGCTGCCAGAGGCAGCGTCTCCTCTCGGTGCTCTCCCTTATTATTCTTCGTTCCTCCCTTCTGATAATCTCCCCGAGGCCTCTTAATGGCGCAGCTTCCAATCTTTTTCTTTATTTTTTTTCTTTCTTTTCAGCTCCACCCCGTGGCTTTCATCATTTTATTCCCTAGGCTTTCCACCGACTGCATGTTCCATGCTTTTGCTTAATGGCCTCCAGCCATTATCACACACACAACACATTAAATATATATATAAATATATAAATATAAATATATATATATATATAAATAAATATATATATATATATATATTATTTTCCAAATGATAAGTTCAATTCAACAGGTAAGATAGTTTAGACGAATTTATTACTTAACATTTCACTTATTCTATTTTTATTTTCTTAACTAGATAAATCTTATAAAACATAAAAATAACGTAAATAGCTCAAAATATAACGAACTAACTAAGAAAAGACGAGCGAATTTGATGTAAAAATGTATATAAATATGATCCGATCACACTCTATGCGAAACATCTCAACAACCTTGAGATTTTTATTTTCCTTTTCGCCAACACATCTTCAGTTTGGATAAACAGCACTGTGAAGGCAACCAGTGATATCTTCAGTTTGGATAAACAGAACTATCGCCGTAGAACCAGCCGACCTTGGAGCACCTTCAGTTTGGATAAATAGCACTGTTTCGAGGCCGACTGGTTATCTATCCAAGTCTCAGTTGACAAGGGTTTTCGAATCTTTATTGGCAGAGGTCACCTCATTAGCCTTTTCGGCGAAGTGATGTGTTACCAGGTTACTACATTCGACACATTGAAAGCCAAATTTGATATTGAACTATCGCATGGATCATTTGGCATGATCATTTGGGACACCCTGGACGAGCAGCAATGCGCTGTATCCTCAAATCATCACACGGGCATCCATTAACCCGAAGTTTAGGTTAGATTCAAGGAATCACATGTCAAACCTACTCCATAGTGATAGGAGCATATTTATGCAACTTAGTTTGTTTTCTTGCATTTATTTAGTTAGTTATCACTTATTAGAGTGTTTTAAGCCATTTTCGTATGTTTGTAGGTCTAAGAAGCAAAGTGGTCAAGAAACTGCAAAATTGAGCATTTTGGAGCAAATTTGGGCTTGGAATGGATAGCACAAGCAATGGGCAAGTGGATGGACGAATTTGGAGTTCAAATGGATCTAGGAATGTACAAAAGATCTGGAGAAATTAATTCAAGCCATTGGAGATAAGGAATCAGCTCAAAAGAAGGAAAATTATCCAACCATTATCCCAACTGCCTTATCTTATCCTTATATTATCCAAACCTTATCTTGACTTACCTCATCCTAATCCTATTCTAACTTATTTCCAACTACAAAGGGGACTTATTTTCATACTTAGACACATTTAAATCATGTTTCTAGAAGGCCTAATTCTCTCCTACATTAGTGTCGCACCCTATCCCTTCTAGAAGGCTTTTTCCTTAAGTTTTCTAGAAGCTCTAGCCTTGTCCTAAAAATCTGGTGCCTGGCACTTTTCCCCCTTGGTTTCTACTTGTAATTGACCTTTTCCTTGTGGATAAGGAGTCATAATCCATCTAAACACACCAATCCTTCTCCTCATTGGTTTCAGCCAAACCCTACCCTATATAAGCATAATTCTGGCGAAAATTCAAGGGGGGCCATTCAGAGACAAATCTAGTGTAATTAAGCACTTTGAGCCGTAAGGAAGGAAAGAGAAGAAGAACCTTAAAGCCGTGCTTGTTATTCAAGACGTTGGAGTGATGAAGCGTTTCTAGGTGTATTCTATCCTTAGTTTTTAGTTCAATGTTTGTTTTAATTTGGTTTTCAGTTATGAACTAATTTCATTGTTAGGGGAGAATTCAAAGCCATGATCATATATGTGACATGAATTGATTACATCTAGTTGTGATTTCATAAATCATGAATGCAATTTGCTTAACTGTTTGATTGATAACTTATTCTTGTATGTTGATTAATGGGGCCCACTTAGTTTGCATGCTAGGATTTGATGCTAAAATATAAAAGAGTTTCACCTAATCGTTGCAAACTTATATTTACAAGTAGTGGAGGTTGCTAGTCACAATCGCGTTAAGTAAATTCCTGGCAAGAGTGTCATGCAGTCATAGTCACGAATGTCATGTCAAAGCTTATGATTTTCACAAAGCTTAATGATCTTTGATATGTATCTCTATAGGGAACTTAATAAGAATAATTTGGTTGCGGCGCTACGTCCAATTCAATGAATTTAGGAAAATCTGAGGGTTAATGCGTGCAGTCACGGTTAATTCGCGGCATTGTCATTCATGGTTTATAGAAATAATAACTGGAAATCGATTTGTGTTGCATATGTGTCATGTGTGGAGAAGGACCCTCGAGCTAGCCTTTCACCCATCCAATTCACTCAATTCGGTGTCTTTTCAAGTTTAGTTTACAAATCTGTTTGTTTAAGTTTAATTTCGTCAAAAACCAATCCCTTGTTTTTAAATTGTGTTAGATTAGTTTAAATTCGTCAAAACAAGTCTTTGTTAGTCTTTTGAGTCAAAATAAGTTCAATTTTCGTGCAAACCAGTCTTTAGTGTTAGTTTTGAGTCTTAATAACTGGTTTTGTGTGTTTTAGGTCTAAATAGTTTGTTTTGAGTCTAGTAAGTCTAGAAAACGTCCAAATTGAGTCTTAGTGTCTGTTTTTGAGTTATTTGAGTCTAGTTTGTGTAGATTAGCATCCCTTTTAATCCCCGGCCTAGAATTTTCCCTACTTTCACATACTACATTGATATGGTTTTAAGTTTGAGTGCAATTTAATTTCACATCACATGGGAAAGCTTATTATTAAGCCTTCTTATGACAAGATTCATTCGAATCCTCCTATTTTTCTACAAAGGATTCAAGGAGACATTTATGGACCGATTCACTCTCTTTGCGAACCATTTAGATATTTTATGGTTTTGGTAGACGTTTCCACACGTTGGTCACACATATGTTTGTTGTCCACAAAGATCCTACATTCTCTAAACTATTCACTCAAGTTATCAATCTCAGGGCTCACCACCCTCATTATCCGATCAAATCTATTCGATTAGATAATGCTGGAGAATTCACATCTAAAACTTTTAATGACTATTGCATATCAGTTGGGGTTAAAGTTGAACATCTAGTACCCCATGTTCACACCCAGAATGGCCTGGCAAAGGCATTCATTAAGCGCTTACAAATGATTGCTCAATTGTTGGTCATACGTACCAAGTTCCCCATAGTTGCTTGGGCCATGCAATATTGCACGCAACCATGTTGGTCCGCCTAAGGCCTGTTACGACCCAACCATATAGTTCCCTTTAGTTGGTTACCAGATACGAACCCGACATATTGCATCTGCATGTTTTTGGTTGTGCAGTTTATGTGCCGATTTTGCTGCCCTTATGTACAAAATAGAGCCTTAGCGAAAGATGGGAATCTAAATTGGATATGATTCTCCTTCGATCATTCGTTCTTAGAACCTTTGACAGGAAATTTGTTTACCACTCGTTTTGCAAATTGTCACTCCTATGAGACAATCTTCTCGTCGTTAGAGGGAGATAAGAACGTCAACGTTCCTGAAGAACAATGCGAATTATCGTGGACAGCTCCCACTTTGTCTCATTTAGATTCCTGCACTGCTCAGCCTAAAACTGAAGTGAAGTGCATATTAGATCTTTAGAATATAGCTCAGAGCATGCTAGATGCTTTCACCAATCTAGCGCGAGTGACAATATCACATATTCCAGCTGCGAATACGCCTGCAAAGATTGATGTACCAAATTTACAACAAACTTCCCTCTTGGGGCTCGGGATGCCAATAATTGTGATTCACATACATTAACAGCTAGCCAATCATCTCCCCCTACACAAAAGTGTGGCAGATCACTCAATTCAAAGGATTAACACCCCCGAAAGAGGAAACCCACAACACAGGCACCTAAAGAGCCTACCGTGAATCTGACTGTCGCCTACTTATTCTATCCAACTCATGAGGAAATTCTAAATTACAGAAGCGTCCTTGAAGAGACGAATCCACCTCTTGAGAATCAAGAGATTTCGGTTCATTATGCTAGCTTGGATAATGTTTGGTGTAGAAATGAGATGATTGTCAATAATGCATTATAATATGCAGTAGCTACTTAGATCATGTTGAGCGATGACATTGAACCCCGTTTCGTTGATGAATGTTGACATAAAACTCGAAACACGCAATCCAAGTCGAACTCAATTCGCTTACGGAACGTAAGGTGTTTGGACTTATAACTCTTACTCCTCCACATGTGAAGCCCGTTGGCTATAAGTGAATTTTCATTCGGAAGTGTATTGAGAAGAATGAAATTGTGTGTTATAAAGCTCGCCTTGTTGCACAAGGCTTCTCACAATGCCCTGGGATTGACTATGAAACTTATTCACCCATTATGAATGTGATTACTTTTCGCTACCTTATCAGTTTGGTAGTTTCTGAAAAACTAAGTATGCAACTGATAGACGTATTAAATGCGTATCTCTATGGGGATCTTGATACAGAAATTTATATGAAAGTTCCTAAATGACTTACATTGACCGGATCAAATATTTCTAAACCTCGGAACACACTCTCAATTCAGCTGCGGCATTCACTCTACGGTTTGTAGCAATCCAGAAGAATGTGGTATAATAGTTTTGGTGATTATTTGACTAGTCAAGGATATCTTAACAATGAACTATGCCTTTATATGTTCATTAAGAAGTCATATTCTGATTTTGCGATTGTTGCAGTATATGTCAATGACATGAATCTTATCGGAACTCTTGAAGAGCTCGCAAAAACTGTCTTGCACCTGAAGTCAGAATTTGAGATGAAAGATCTAGGAAAGACTCGATACTATCTCGATCTCGAGATAGAGCATTGTTCAGATGGAATCTTAGTACATCAATCGAATTACACCCATATGGTGTTGCACCGCTTTAACGAGGATAAAGCGAAGCCTTCGAGTGCTCCTATGATTATTCGATCACTAGATGCAAAATGAGATTCTTTCTGTCCGAAGGATGATGATGAAGAGATTTTGGAGCCTGAAGTTCCTTATGTAAGTGCGATAAGTGCTTTATTGTACTTAGCTCAATGCACTAGACCCGACATGTCATTCATTGTTAATCTTTAGGCAAGATACAATAATGCACCAACACGCAAACACTGGATTGGTGTTAAAGACATCTTCCGTTACCTTAAGGGTACTGCGAATCTGGGCTTGTTTTATCTTTACATATCCTCGAGTGATGTCGCACCCCCTTATCTCGAGTTGATTCTCACCTTGTTGGTTATGTCGATGCAGGATACTTATTTAATATGCACGAGCTCAAACGGGTTATGTCTTTACCGTTGAAGGCATCGCAATCTTTTGGAGGTCAATTAAATAGACCTTAATTGCCACTTCGTCTAACCATGTTGAAATTCTCGCCCTACATGAAGCAACTCGGGAATGCTTTTGGTTAAGAGCAGTTGTGGGCCATATTCAAAGCTTATGCGATCTTTACCTTGTCATTGATGTCCCGACGATGATCTATGAAGACAACGCAGCATGTATCGAATAGCTCAAGAAGGGTTATATCAAGGAGACAACACCAAGAACATTGTGTCAAAGTTCTTCTTCTCACATCAATAACAAGAACATCAGAAAGATTAGAGTCATGCAAATCCGTTCACAAGATAATTTGGCTGACCTCTTCATCAAATCACTACCGAAGGCAACATTTAAGAAGCTTGTTCAAGGAATAAGTATGCGTAAACTTTCTGAGTTGTAACATATGTGACATCTCGACCCGGGCCCCCACCACAACCTGAGCTCGACTCCACCATAGCACGATATTGTCCACTTTGGGCCCTGACCACGCCCTCACGGTTTTGTTTTTAGGAACTCACACAAGAACTTCCCAGTGGGTCACCCATCATGGGAGTGCTCTCGCGCGCTACTCGCTTAACTTCGGAGTTCTGATGAACTCCGAAGCCAATGAGCTCCCAAAAGGCCTCGTACTAGGTAGAGATGGGAATATACATACAAGGATTACTCCCCTGGGCGATGTGGGATGTTACAACATAGCTAGTTCTTTTTGGAATTATGTCAAACTCAGGGGGAGTATCCTGAAGTATACTTACTTGATCTTAATGTACTCTTTTTCCCTACGATTAGGAGCACTTTTCTCATTGGGTTTTTGCTACCTAACAAGGTTTTGCCGAGGCACCCACCTTAGGTTGATCATATCCCTGATATTTCATTTGACTTTGTATTTTTCACACTCTTTTCTTTAGATTATGGATTTTGTCCTTACTCGAATTTTTTTAACCATAGCCATAGGGTTTTTTGTGAGACTTAATAATCCAATCCGACTAAATATAACATATTATTATTTTTTATATATTTTTTTTATACTTTTGTGTAATGGTAGTTTCGATTTTTATGCAATAAATAATACACTTATATCTTCTTCTTTTTTTATTTAACGCGAAAATTTTAATTAAAAGGAAAATATAGTAAAAGAATGAAGTTGCTAATGATATTTTAATCTTTTTAAAATTAAATTCGATAAGGTTTTTATTTGATCCGAATTTGATGCTAATCGAATCTGGATCAACAAGTCAAATCCGATTACCCAAATAATTATCAAATTCGTTAATTTAATTATGGATTAAGGTTTATCCAATTTGAATTCGACCATTTACATGTTCACATCCAACCGGTCAAACCTTGCATATTTTATACATGTTTGATCTATTCCCATTAGGTCACTTTGGTCTCTGAGATTTAAAATCAATAAAATTAGTCATTGAGTTTGTCTACAATAAATCATTTTAGTTATTCTGTAAAAAAATTTACATAAAATAAGGGTAAAATGAGAAAAATATCCTCAAATTTTGTCAAATCATTTTGGCCTATTGTTTATTAAATTAAGGATAATTTTGTCATTTTGATTCTTATTTAACATAATTTTTTACCTAATAATTAAAATGATTGATGGTAAATAATCTCATAAACCACTTATATTGATTTCAAATCTCAAATGTCAAATGAAGAATTATGCAAATCTTATAGACTATTTTAAGTAAAAAGCCTTCCCATTATGCTATAACTGAGGTTATAGCAAATGTTTTGTTAGGTTTGGAGAATCCGATTCCACTCACTCCACGTCCCAATTCAACGAATGGGAAAACCCACAAACGGACGAAATTCATTGCACCAATCCATACGGATTACAGAGTCTCCATCTTTCCTGTTCTATTTCCCGCGCATAAAAGTCCACAAATTCTCTCAAACCATCCAAATGAGAAATGAGAAATTTTGCACACCACTATAGACTATAGTGCATCGAATTCCAACGTTATTATTCAGACCGCCTTTCAAGCCTCTTCACTCTCACTTTCTTATTAAACCCTACGAAAAAAACTATCCAGTCAGCTCCATCGCCGCTGCCGCTGCACCATGGCCTTCTCCGAGTTCCGGCCGCTGGACGAGAAGGTCCTCATAGAGTACATAAAGGCCACGCCTTCTCTCGCTTCTAAGATCGGCAACAAGTTCGACAACTTAACCATCAAAGAAGTTGGCGATGGCAATCTCAACTTCGTCTTCATCGTCGTTGGTTCTTCAGGTTCTTTCGTCATCAAGCAGGTAAATAATTTTTGACCATTTGGGTAGCAATTGGTTCTTGGTGTTTTATCAAATTGTATTGGATTCTAAGCAGCTGATGATTTTTCAACACTTGAGTAGTAATGGGTTTGTGGGATTTGATCAAATTTTGTTGGGTCTTACTCCAAAGTGTTTAATTTGTGTTCTAAGATTTTGACTTTGATAGGTGTAAAATTAAATCAGTGAGCTTTTGATGTCCTTTGATGAAATATGTTAATGGGTTTGTGGTGTTAGGTCAAATTTTGTTGGGTTCAACTCCAAAATGTTTTTCTTGGTTTCAGCTCCAATGGCGTCTAAGTTTTTTTTTTTTTTTTTTTAACTTTGGGTGAAAATGTAAAATTAGTGAGCTTTGGATGTCGTCTGATAAAATACGTTGATTGGTTTTGCAGGCTCTTCCATATATCCGTTGTATTGGTGAGTCATGGTCAATGACAAGGGAAAGAGCATATTTTGAGGCATTGGCACTTAAAGTGCATGGAAGTTTGAGTCCTGATCATGTTCCTGAAGTGTATCATTTCGATCGGACCATGTCTTTGATCGGCATGCGCTATTTGGAGCCCCCGCATATCATACTGAGAAAAGGGTTGATTGCTGGAGTTGAGTACCCCTTGCTGGCCGACCACATGTCCGACTATATTGCAAAGACTCTGTTCTTCACATCCCTCCTGTATCACAATACCACAGACCACAAAAAAGCTGGTTTGTAATGTTTTTTTTTAGTTGATTTTGGTTTGCTTTCACATAGTTGTCATGTGCGTTTTTGTCATACACCTACGTCACATGTGAAAGGATGTTTTTGTCCTGGATCTTGATTGGTTGAACATTTTGGTCCAATTCCAGAAGCGGTATTGTTTTGAATCCTGCCAATAGTTTGATTTGGTTGCGAGAGAAGAGAATAATCATGCACCATGTTCTCCAGTTGTGGTTCATAATTAGTTTGCTTATAAATTAGCCAAAATGATTAGGAAAGTCGTTGAGTTTATAGAATCATTGTCTTAGATTGATAATCTCTTGTTGAATTCTGTTCAGTTTAACACATGCCGTGAGAAAAGGAACTCGACTTGAACCTTAGTATTCTAAAATGGACTTCAAACTGTACAGATTCAATTCCATTTCAGTTTTGCCTCATGAACAATTTGCTTTTGTATATTTATCATAACTCATCTTCATGTCCATTTTCTGCAGTTGCCGAATTTTGTGGCAATGTGGAGTTATGCAGGCACACTGAGCAGGTTGTTTTTTCTGATCCTTACAAAGTATCTCAATATAACCGATGGACTTCTCCTTATCTTGATTCGGATGCTGAGGCTGTGCGGGGGGATAATGCTTTGAAGCTTGAAGTTGCTGAGTTGAAATCCTTGTAATGAAACTATCAAATCTTTGTAGCAGTATTATACTCTATGTCATGTTTTCATTTTAATTGTCATTTGAATGATCAAATTGCCTCTTCTGTAGGTTCTCTGAGAGAGCACAAGCCCTAGTACATGGAGATCTTCACACTGGTTCTGTAATGGTGACCCATGATTCAACTCAAGTTATAGATCCAGAGTTTGCATTTTATGGACCAATGGGTTTTGATATTGGAGCTTTTCTGGGCAACTTGATTTTGGCTTTCTATGCACAAGATGGGCATGCTAATGACCAGAGTGATCGAAAAGTATGTCTTGGTCCAATTCATCTTAAATCATTACCTTTAACTCGTTGCTTTCTGCTTTTCTTTTCTTCTCGATGAATTCTTTTCAAGTTTTTCAGTTCTTGTGACGTTATTTTGTTTTTCAGTGTTATTTGTCTTTTGCATATAATTTGTTATGTTGTATTTCAGTGTGACGATGCTAAAATGTTGTGAAGTCATTTAGTTCTGTAAATGTATATTGTTATTGTTCCCCTGTGTCACCTATCAAGACCTTCCTAATCATCTTAGCTATCACATTAAATTGATCTTCAAGATTTCTCAAATAATTTCATCACCTTCATGTTTGTGATTTGTTTTTTCATTTTTGAAATGTAACCCAGTGGAGACCAGAAATGTTGTATTTTGATAACCATCCATTGGACAGTTGTGGATTGGAAATGTTGGCAACATCAGCTAGATGTTTCAGCGTAAGAAGCCGTCTCAGTTTCTTTAGTGAAATGGTTGTCAACTTGTGAGTGTTCAAGTTGAAGAACAGATTAAAAATTAGAGAAGGCCACCTCTTCAGTCAGTAGTAGTAAAGTTAAAAGCTTGATTCTCTTAAGAGTTTTTTTAGAAACTTCTTAGATTATGAGGAAAAGGTAAAAATCAGAGAAGAACGTGATCCCAATTATTGTAATTTATTTGTAAGATCGAGATTTAAATAGAAGGAATAGATGCAGAGTTTGTCCTCCACATTTGACGGTGGATTTGAGATTTGCTTTAGTTTCAATAGTAGAAAGAGCATGGCTGTTTCTGGAATATAACATGTGGTGTTTGTTTTTAAATACATTTTGAGTATTCGAAATTCCGGATGCTGTTTTGGTTGCCAGATAGTTTAGATTTAGCTATTGTTACTATTTAAAAATGGTTTCCTACTGATGCCTGTGCCTGGCTTATGATGATCCAACCGCAGGGGTGTTTGTGCAATTAAAAGAAAACTTCATGTAGTTTCATTATAATTTCCGACTGATAAGGCCTGTTCTATAACATGTTAAACCTGGGAGTTATTGAGTAATAGTTCCAAGGGCGGATCTAGGAAAGATTATATGGGTGGACTATCTTTCTTGTTCGAGGTAGGCTAATTTTATAAAAGAAGGCTGTGCTGAATTCAAAATTAGACAACTTTGGCTTATAAAACTACGTGCTGTTTTCTAAAATTCCAAAATTTAGGCTATAGCCCAGCCTAGCCGTACTCTACCTCCGCCTAGTTCATAGTTCGACTTGCTATTATTAGTGTTTAGTTGTGGTGTGGTGTGATGGTCTTGTATGAAATTTGTTTTACGATGCAGGCATACAAGGCTTGGATTTTGAGGACAATTGAAAACACTTGGAACCTTTTCGACAGAAAATTTCTTGCACTATGGGATGCGAACAAAGATTCTGGCGACGCATATCTACCTGCAATTTATAACAACCCCGAGCTTGTACAGCTTGTACAAAAGAAATTTATTAAAGATCTACTTCATGACACTCTTGGATTTGGCGCTGCGAAAATGATAAGGTGAGAAATCAGACTGCATATTTCTTTAGTTCTCGCATTTGATGTTTTTGCACAAAAGAAATCTATTGAAAACTAATAATAAGATCTATTCAGAATCAAGATCTTGCATCTTTCATTTATTTTCATTCTTAACTGGAATCCTCTTCTCCGATTCGTTGCAATGGCCCATATGCACAGACTGCTTTCTTGTTTGTAGTTTCGTGCCCTTCTTATGTGGTCTCTTATGCAATGGCCCGTATGCACAGACTTCTTACCCGTAGCTTCTATGAGATTTTTGTTTTAATAACTCAGCAGTCCTTTTAAAACCAAGAGGGCAGAGCTTCTAGACCAGAAAAAACCAGTGCTTAAAATAAATATTTCACGGTGAAGATGGCCTATGAAAACAAACACCACAAACAAACACACACACACACAGCGCTTCAAGAATCTGTTGAATTAATTTCGATAATAATGCTTTTATTTTTGTTTTTGACAGGCGAATCTTTGGAGTTGCACATGTTGAAGATTTTGAGTCAATAGCTGATGCCAGCAAGCGGGCGGGTTGTGAGCGTCGAGCTCTTGAGTTAGCAAAGCTCCTTCTCAAGGAGAGAAAAAGATTTCAGGCCATTAACGAAGTTATTTCAGCCATTCAACAACACCAGTAGAAGTAACGACTTCTGAGACGGTTCTACGAAAAATTAGCAACATGCTTGAAAATTTGAAATAGTGATTTCTGGGAAGAAATATACAAATATTTGGTGTGGCTGCTTGTAATTTGATTTCGTATGGCCATGAACATACCAAATAAAAGCATGTCTTTTTTATTTATTTATTTTTTGCTGCTTTTATGTGATAGATCATCCCTCATCTATTTTGCAAGCTATATGTAATTTCATTGTATTGAAGTGGGGTATGCGTAAAAATACTCCACTCCTGCTAAAGTAGTAAGGCTCCTCTCGGAGAAGTACTTAGACGAACCCGGTTTACGTGACATCACGATTTAGTAAGGTCATACCACATATTACCCATAACATGGCACGGTAGAATCGGAATGCTACAATGATAATAAACTCATTTCATGAAAGAACTTCCGAAGAGTTTTTGGCTAACTTCTTGATTTATTTATTTTTTTTTGGAAAACGAAGTTAATAACATTAACCGGGCAAAGATGCCAGAGAACAACAGAAGACCTACAGAGAGGCAAACATAACAACTACTAAGCAAAAGTAATGTGAGGAGGTACAGGAACGTACGACGCCGCATCTAATGCTAAAAGCATCCCTCCTCACACTACCAAGGCGACTAAGGAGGGCAAGGAAGCCCATCATTACATAGAACATGCACCAGGGAGGATGGCGGTCGATCAATCCAAACCAATTCACATACCTCCGTACACCTACGCGACGCCAAACGGTCTACCACCGAGTTGGCCAGTCTTGGAACCCAAGACCAGCGTCAATCTTGAAAGGCCTCACCCAATTTGATACACCTCACCAGAATGGGGTAAGCTCCCCAGTTACCCTCCTTAGCCTGATCCCGAAGGAAAGAGATAGACTCCAAGGAGTCGGATTCGATAATGATGGAGGTCCACCCAAATTTCATCCCAAATTCGTAACCAATTCGAATGGCCTTAGCCTCTGCCATCGCAGGGCAAGCGGCCTTGATCCCATATCTGCACGCCACCAAAAAACTTCCAGCTTCGTCCCTGGCGACCACTCTAACAAAACCCTCCCGCACCTCCGCCCTCCAACTTGCATCCACATTGATTTTTACAACCCCGACAGGGAAGGGTCTAAGTAACAGAACTTGCAGACCCAAGATTGGGCGGTTCAGACACAGCAGCCTGGGACGAATGAGCATTATTATACTCCATTAACGAACAAGAAATGGCATTAATGACCTGACTTGGGGAGATGGGAATATGGTTGAAGACAAATCTGCACCGTGCTAGCCAAATCTGCCAACAAGAGCACGTAATTTGAGATAACATCCACCTCCTATCCTTTTTTGATCCACCAGCAGAGGAACAGATTTCCTTTAGCCAATCAGCCCAAGTGGTAATCGCCATTCGATTAATAAAGATATTCAGATTCCCCCCAAACCAAATCGTTCTAACCTACGGCCACAGAAGAAATAAATGCACCGTGGTCCCATCATGCGCCTTACATAGCGGACAAATGGGGGAGGGGATGACCTTCGTCGGAACAAATTCGTCATCGTAGCAATGGCATCGTGAAGAGATTTCCAAAAGAAGCAGCGGGTTTTAGGAGGTACCGCCAAGGTCCACGTCCATTTCCACAAGTCTTTAGGGATGGCATCCATCGAATGAGGATTAAAGCTTTGGGGAGGTTGATGCCTAGTCAGTGTCCAATAATAAGCAAATTTCACCGAATAACAGCCCTTCTTTTCCATGGGCCATGCCAGCCTATCCCGTTGCACAATATCCCCAATGGGCATCTCCAAAATTGCCACATACTCATGATCCGCCAAGAAAGGTTTCAAGAACTCAACATCCCATTCCCCGTTACTTTGGAGAATTAGAGAATTTACCGTGAGATTTCCTGAGACCCTCACCACACCCAGGGAATGAGGAATACCCGACGGGATGGTAGGGATCCATCTGTCCTTCCAAACTCTGACTTCAGCACCGCTCATTATTTTCCAATGCACACCTTCCTGAAGCAGGTCCCTACCAACTAGAAGGCTAGACCACACCCAAGATGCCCTACCTCATTTCTTAGCCTCAAGGAAGGAGCAGTTTGGGTAATACCGGGATTTGAGAATTTTGGCCCACAAAGAGTTAGGCTCCCTTATCAATCTCCAACACTGTTTCGCCAAAAGGGCATCGTTGAATACTTCAAAGTTTCGCAGACCCAAACCATCATCCTCTTTAGCACGACCAAGCATATCTCTGGAGACCCAGTGTATCCGATTCTTCCCCTCTTTCTGCTCTCACCAGAAGTTCGAGATCATCGTATCCAATTCCTTGCATAAAGTCTTGGGGAGTTTGAATAGGTTCATGGGGTATGCTGGAATAGCCTGAGCCACAGCCTTAATGAGAATCTCTTGGCCTGCCTGAGAGAGGAAGGATTTTTTCCAACTTTGAAGCTTATTCATCACCTTACATTTAACACACGCCAAACCCCGCTTCTTCGAACGTCCCCACATAACCAGGATACCTAAATAAGGCCCGGGGTCCCCCACTTGCGACATTCCCAGTGTACCTGCCAACCAGTTTGAAATGGAGATCGGTACATTAGACCCGAAGTAGATGCATGATTTAGATTTATTGACTTGCTGTCCAGATGCAGCGCAATAGTCATCCAGCAAAAGAGAAAAATGGCGACAGTTGTCCTCTTCCGCTTTTAGAAATATGAGGGTATCGTCAGCAAAGAGGATGTGTGAAATAGAGGGTCCCAAAGGGTTCATTTGTATTCCTTTTATCCTTTCTCGATCACACGCCTGCTGGATCATAAGCGAAAGAACCTCATTGACTAGAATGAACAGGTAGGAGGATAAAGGGTCGCCCTGTCTTAGACCCCGCGATGGTGCAAACTTTTGACCTGGTTGCCCATTTAGAAGGACGGCGAAGTTAACCGAAGAAATACAGCCAAGAATAATAGTTCTCCACTTAGAATCAAAGCCCATCCTCTCCATTACTGCTAGTAAGAAATCTCATTCCACTCTATCATAGGCCTTATGCATATCCAATTTAATCCCTAACTCGAACTTGCATTTAGTCTTTCTTGTCTTGAGGAAATGAAAAAGTTCATGTGCGATACCGATATTATCTTGTATTTGTCTTCCTGCCACAAAAGCATTTTGGGTACTGGAAATCACATCAGGGAGGAGCTTCTTGAGTCGATTAGCCAGTACCTTGGATAAGATCTTATAAGAATAGTTGCACAAGCTGATAGGACAAAATTGCGACACAGAGTCAGGCTTGTGGACCTTAGGAATCAAGACTAAATGGGTGGCATTAATGATGTGAGAATTATACGCACACAAATTAAACCCTCTTTTTGACAATTGTAGTATAGATGTAAGTAGGGTATCGTTCTAAACCGGGGATTAGGAGGGCTTGCTAAAACCTCTAAAAAAAATATAAAAACAAAGTTAAAAATGTAAACAAAAGACTTTAAAACAAGAAAGTAAAAGGGGGATTTGGGATTGGTGAAATTGAACAATTAAACTTGTAAAACAAAACGGATTTTAAAATGAATTGGTTTGAATGAGTGGATGGAAGGCTAGCTAAGGGGTTCTTCTCCACACATGTCTTGCTTGCATACAAAATGATTTCTAATTGTATTTCAAATAACTTATGAATTCTCAACGCCCCAAATTAACCATGAATTGCATAGATTAATTCTCAGATTTTCCTTAAGTTAATGGATTGGATGATTGCATACGACAACCCAAAACATTCCCCACAAGTTCCCTACATGAATTGCATAATAGAGATACAAGCGAGAATCATTAAGTTCTATGAAAACCATAAGCATTGACGAGACATTTGTTACTATGAATTGCATGAAACTCATGCCAAGAATTTACTTAACGCGATTGTGACTAGCAACCTTCACTACTCATGAATATAAGTTCATAACGATTAGGTGAAATTCACTTATATTCTAGCATCAAATTCATGCATGTAAATTAAGTATGCATTCTTAATCGACAAACACAAATAAGTTATTAATCAAGAAGATAAGTAAATTGAAATCACAACTTATGAAACATAATTAAAAGTAATCAAATCGTATAGCAAGCAAGGACATGGTTTCGAATCCCCCCCTAGCTAAGCGGGGGGTTTAGTTCCTCATAAGCATAAAACAAAGATAAACAAATTTAGACATTGAAAACAAAAGAAAGAAAACACCTAAACGTTCCAACGATCCTTGTTGGATAGCAAGCACGTCCAAGCACTTTCCTCTTCTTCTTTGCCGCCTTACAAGGTTGGAATGATGTTTGAAAGGTTGGTTATATGGAGGAATGGATGGGAGGAGTTTAGATATGTAGGGAGAGGCAAGGGAAGGCTTGTAGAATGGTTGATTCTTGGATGATTTGAATGAGGTTGCTACCATGGGTATTTATAGGGATAGGATGGACTTGTTTAATTCAATTTTTTGGTGGAAATCAAAAGGAAAGTCATGGCAAGGAGTAAAGAATCATGGTGGGTTAGGTATTGAGTCATCCACTCAATTTTTGTGCACAATCTACTCATTTCTTGGTGGGTTAGGTTTTGAGTCATCCACTCACATGTCATGGTGAGCTAAGCATTGCATCATCCACTCACATGTCATGGTGAGTTAAGCATTGCATCATCCACTCAAATGTCATGGTGAGCTAAGCATTGCATCATCCACTCACTTCTAGAATTTGGGCTTCACTTATCCATCTTCAAAGTAGATTTCAACCCAATTAATCTCCAAATTCGTCCATCCATCTAGCTTGGATCATAAGCAATCCATCTTGGGCCCAAAAACACTTCAAACTACTCCAAATTGGCTCATAATGCACCCTTAGCCCATAAAACCTACAAACACACGAATTTAACTTTAAACACTATAATAAATACTAAATAATAACCAAAATGCAAGAAAACAAGCAAGCTAAGTCGCATAAATATGCTCCTATCAAATTCCCCCACACTTAGCTTTTGCTAGTCCTCGAGCAAAACAAAGAAATAAAACAAAACAAATAAACAAACATAACCTAAACCTTCCAACGTTTGCCTCAGGGATTTCCAATGCACATGACATGTTAAAGATTATCATTCCCACAGATTTGAGTCAATTTAACACTTAAGCACATACTTAATCATAGTCACTACTTACTCGTTCACATTTAACCAATTAAAACAATGTTTTGAATGTAGTAACATGCCTTAGAGAATTCCCTCAATTCCTTACAAGATATGCACTCTATTTTCACTCAGATTTTCTAACTACACACCCTATACTAGTTATATGTGAGAGATGATGTAGATATAAAAACGAATGCTCACATATATGTATCACAAAGAACGTAATTTCCGGAGTTAATAAGCATGTTTAGATATGATCTCATGAATGGAATATTACTACTTAGATGCGAGAACCAATGACACCATATGCTCATACCAAATTTAAACTCCACAAATTGAAACACATATCACTCAAGAAGAAGTTAAGGGTTGCAACGGGGCTTGAGGTATTGGTTAACGAAGAAAGGAAAGGGAAAACAAACGTTCTTCAAGCATTAGTAAGCAAAGTAATGAAATTAAGACTTAGAATTCACTTAGATTGCAGAATTTAACTTAAAAAAACACAAGGGGAAGACTTAGACAAATCTTTAGGGCCGAATTCATTTTTTTTGGACCCTTACTTCAACAAACAATACTTTGGAACTCTTTTTCACATCTTTTCAACTTTTTTTTTTTTTTTTTTTTAAATGTGCCTATGGCACACAATTCATAAAATAAAAACTTCTCCCACACTTGATTTCTGCCACAAAGGAATTCAATTTGAATCATGCTTACTTATACTTTAAGAACGAGGGTATGTATAGTCCTAATGACATAGGGCACACGGCTTTCTGGCTAGAGTGGTGGTCACTTCACAACTTCTTCTTGAATATGTGATATGCAAATCAATAGCATGCTTTGAATGAATTGGGCATGAGTTCTAGCATTTGGAACTAAACGATGAAACGCCTTCTAAGTAGCAATCAAGCAAAGAATAATGAGATCATGCAACGACTTAGAAAAGCAACAAGTTCACAGATTATTAACTCTCCAAATAAACGTTTAGGCTCAAGTCTCACAAGGTTGTAGCGTTAGTTTGAGTTACTTCCTTCAAGCATGTTACAAAAACTACTTTTTCCTTTATGATTACATGTGAATTCATAAGTTATAACCACAACCAAGCATAAACCAAAGAGTAAATCAAACTTTTATCCATGTTTATAACTTTCTTTAACCGTCATGCAATTACAAACCGAATCCTCATCATTGTGTTGGAAGGTACCCTAAGACACAAACAAACACACAAAAACAACTCTTTTTGGGTTTTTAAAACAATTTTTCAAATTTTTATGGGATTTTCGGATTTTTGACTCAAAACACACTAAAACACACCAAAACAGCTTAAAAGGGTTTAAAAACAGTGAAAAACAACATTAGAAATTATGAGTGAGAAAACCTTACGAATTTGCATCAAAACACTTTGGTTACCCCCACTCTTAAATCAAACATTGTCCTCAATGTTTCAAGCATAGACTAACACAAATAATCAACAAACAAACAAAACAGTAACTAAGCAATTTAACATGGCATAAATGAAAACAACAACAAAGAGAAGGGTTTAGAAACGCAAATCTGGAATTTGGAGTGCTCTCTAGGTCTTCCTTTGTTGCATGCATGGGTTGCCTCCCAAGTAGCGCTTTCTTTAACGTCTTTTAGCCGGACGAAGTTTCCTTTCATACTTTAATGGAACCCACAGCATGGAGTTGATTATTGAATGGACGATGATACTTGAAATGTTCCGGCAATGGTTGAATTTCAAGAGTGGGTGCCCTAATCATTGACATCAACAACATATTAGTCAAAAACAACTTTGGAATTTGAGTTGGTGGCTTTCCTACGTGCTCCAATAAGAACTTAAGTACATCCTCCACGAAATGCTTCTCAAAACATGCAAGCATTGGATCTTTGTATGGAAGGGAATAAAGATCTGTCCTGAGATCCATGTAAACTCTTTCACCAAATTGGATTTGAGTAGGTTCCTGCAATGAAGAAGGTAACACACGATTAATTGAAGTGGGAATTGGAATTGGAGTTGGTGGGTTACCTATGGGCTGCAATATTGGCTCTAAAGTAGCAGCACATTCAACAAATGCACAAGGAATGTTTTCAGCCAGATTGGGCATTTTGAAGGTTGTGGCCGTGTGATCCACTCCAATTTCCTCCTTGATGAATTCAAGATGCTCCTCAACCACTTTTTCCTCGTGAATTGTTGGAAAGGTGTCCAAGATGTCTTTCTTCCCCTCATCTTTCATGGATTGCATGAACCTGCCAGGGAAAGGTGCATTTGGGGAAACAAAGTTAGAAATAATTAAATTTGGAACAACCTTACTTGAATGGGGTGGTGTAGGAACATTGGGAGGTTGTGGCAAGGGTTGTTCTTCCCTTGCCGTGCCTTGTGCATCCTCCTTCTCTTCGAGCATTAGCAATTCATCCATGGGCTCATCTTCAACCATTTGTTCTTTAATTTGTGCCATGAACTCCAAAATCTGCCCAACATGCTTCTCCAATTCGCTCGTCTTCTTGGCTTGATTTTGTATCTCTTTGTTTCGATATTCTTCGGCCTGATTCAACGAGGTGAGTAATTTATTAAGTATATCATTATTCGAAGACGTACCTGAATTGAATTGGGCAAATTGTTGTGGTGGCTGTGATAGTTCATATGGCCAGTGATAGAACTCATCTTCTTGTTGCCAATATCCACCTTGTTGGAATCGTTGAGGTTCCCACCACATAGAAGTTGAATGATCACTCCAATCTCTTCGTGGATATTGGTTAAAATCCATGTCTTGTTTCTCTAGTACCTGAAATCAAAGAAAGAGAACTAAATCAAATATCAAAAGTAACACCAAACAAAGAAAATAAACTAAGTCAGAAACAAAAACAAAAACAAACTAAACGAAAAGAAAAGAACCAAGGGATTAGCAAAGTTGCTAATCCCCGGCAACGGCGCCAAAATTTGATGTGAGAATTATACGCACACAAATTAAACCCTCTTTTTGACAATTGTAGTATAGATGTAAGTAGGGTATCGTTCTAAACCGGGGATTAGGAGGGCTTGCTAAAACCTCTAAAAAAAATATAAAAACAAAGTTAAAAATGTAAACAAAAGACTTTAAAACAAGAAAGTAAAAGGGGGATTTGGGATTGGTGAAATTGAACAATTAAACTTGTAAAACAAAACGGATTTTAAAATGAATTGGTTTGAATGAGTGGATGGAAGGCTAGCTAAGGGGTTCTTCTCCACACATGTCTTGCTTGCATACAAAATGATTTCTAATTGTATTTCAAATAACTTATGAATTCTCAACGCCCCAAATTAACCATGAATTGCATAGATTAATTCTCAGATTTTCCTTAAGTTAATGGATTGGATGATTGCATACGACAACCCAAAACATTCCCCACAAGTTCCCTACATGAATTGCATAATAGAGATACAAGCGAGAATCATTAAGTTCTATGAAAACCATAAGCATTGACGAGACATTTGTTACTATGAATTGCATGAAACTCATGCCAAGAATTTACTTAACGCGATTGTGACTAGCAACCTTCACTACTCATGAATATAAGTTCATAACGATTAGGTGAAATTCACTTATATTCTAGCATCAAATTCATGCATGTAAATTAAGTATGCATTCTTAATCGACAAACACAAATAAGTTATTAATCAAGAAGATAAGTAAATTGAAATCACAACTTATGAAACATAATTAAAAGTAATCAAATCGTATAGCAAGCAAGGACATGGTTTCGAATCGCCCCCTAGCTAAGCGGGGGGTTTAGTTCCTCATAAGCATAAAACAAAGATAAACAAATTTAGACATTGAAAACAAAAGAAAGAAAACACCTAAACGTTCCAACGATCCTTGTTGGATAGCAAGCACGTCCAAGCACTTTCCTCTTCTTCTTTGCCGCCTTACAAGGTTGGAATGATGTTTGAAAGGTTGGTTATATGGAGGAATGGATGGGAGGAGTTTAGATATGTAGGGAGAGGCAAGGGAAGGCTTGTAGAATGGTTGATTCTTGGATGATTTGAATGAGGTTGCTACCATGGGTATTTATAGGGATAGGATGGACTTGTTTAATTCAATTTTTTGGTGGAAATCAAAAGGAAAGTCATGGCAAGGAGTAAAGAATCATGGTGGGTTAGGTATTGAGTCATCCACTCAATTTTTGTGCACAATCTACTCATTTCTTGGTGGGTTAGGTTTTGAGTCATCCACTCACATGTCATGGTGAGCTAAGCATTGCATCATCCACTCACATGTCATGGTGAGTTAAGCATTGCATCATCCACTCAAATGTCATGGTGAGCTAAGCATTGCATCATCCACTCACTTCTAGAATTTGGGCTTCACTTATCCATCTTCAAAGTAGATTTCAACCCAATTAATCTCCAAATTCGTCCATCCATCTAGCTTGGATCATAAGCAATCCATCTTGGGCCCAAAAACACTTCAAACTACTCCAAATTGGCTCATAATGCACCCTTAGCCCATAAAACCTACAAACACACGAATTTAACTTTAAACACTATAATAAATACTAAATAATAACCAAAATGCAAGAAAACAAGCAAGCTAAGTCGCATAAATATGCTCCTATCAATTAATCCTATTCGGGTTTAGGGGTCCCCTCATTAAGTCCCCAACAATTTCATTCACGTCAGCTGCCAGTATATCCCAGTTTTCTTGGTAGAAGACACCCGAGAAGCCGTCCGGCCCTGGGGCATTAGTACCACCCATGTGCATGGCCGTTTCCATTACCTCATCAATATACACCGCCCCAGAGAAAGAGTCATTCATATCTGACGTAATTTTCGGGGTGATGCAATCCAGAATGTCCCCCCCCGATCCCTCTGCCCCGATGATGTAAACAGATCCCTGAAGTGTTCATCAAACAAGTACCGGATTTGGTCCGGGTTCTCCACCCATTCACCCGCGTAGTTTTTTAATTTGATCACCTTGTTTCTTCGTCTTCTTTGAAGGGTTGTTTGGTGGAAGAATTTCGTGTTGGCATCCCCTTCCGTTAGCCATTGTACTCTGGACCTCTGCTGCCAATGTTTCTCCTCCTGACTCCGCAGTATATCAACCTGTTTCGACACAGTTTGGATCTCCTGAAGGTTGCCATTCTAGTCCGTTTGCGGAGTTTCCAAATGGGACATAAGCTCTTGAATCTTCCTCCCACGCTGATGGAATTTATCCCTACTCCATTTGAGTAATTGATTCGGCAGTCTGTGATCTTATGGTTCTATCGTTCCAGTAAGACACCGTTCATTTGCTTCTCCCAAGCTCTCCGAACAACTCTCCATCTTTTGCCCAGTAAGCTTCAAAGCCAAATAGCTTCTTGCTTTTCTTTCCAATTTTTTCACAATGCACCACTACCGGGTTATGATCAGATCCTATTAACGTCTCGTGTGTGACCAAAGTGTCTGGCCACAAAGAAACCCATCTAGCATTCGCCAGACCTCGATTTAATCGGGCATTCACAAGCTGCCCATTTCTGGTCCCCCTCTATGTGAATATAGGACCATTAAATCCTAAGTCCATAAACTCCAACTTACTCATGAAAGATTCCAGAAATCTCGGTCTGTTGTACCGAACAACAGCACCCCCAGCCTTTTCATAGTCCCACAAAAACTCGTTGAAATCCCCACCGCAAATTCACGGGATATCCACGAGTCCAAATCTTCCAATCAAATCCGCCCATAATTATTCCTTTTCAGATCTGTAGGAGGTGCCATAGAATCCCGTAAACCAGACCACATCTAGAGACTCCACCACCGTGCATTTAGCATCGATGAAATTCTTTGTCGATTCCTCGACCTCCATAGTTATATAATCATCCCACCAGAGGCTAATGCCCCCCGCTCTTCCTACTGGTGCCACATTGAACCCATGGGAGTACCCTGCTCTTCTTCTTAAACCATCAATTCTATGATTCTTCATTTTTGTTTCAGACAGAAAAATCATAGAGGGTCTGTGTTTTCTTATTAGCCCGTGAAGGGCCCGAACCACCGTGTTCGACCCTAGACCACGGCAATTCCAAAATAGGTGTATCATTGTGATTTTGCGGCTGTTGAAGGCCAGCCGCCACCGCCTCGGGATGAGGATCCCGTAAACCTCTTCTTAGTCTCTGTTTCTCCTTCATTGCACACTTTCTTTTTCATTATAGCTTCATCAGATTTCAACCTTTTTTCCTTCTGTTGTCCATCCTCTTCACTCAGTCTTACAGCCTGTCTTTGGGAGTTGATCGGGTTCCATCCCCGGTACATCTATTTCTGTCCTCTCTTTGTACTCTTACATCACTCTTGAGAGCTAGCACCAAAGGCCCTCTTTCTAGTTGGATACCATTCGCACCGGATCTATCCTCACATAAGACAGATGGAGTAATTATATGCTCTCTTGGTATCTCCACAGATTGGGTTCCCCTAACCTGTACATGCACTCCTTGGCTGGGGTCCACTATCTTGTTAGTTCTTGTAGTACTGTCTGTCCCCGATTCCTTCCACCTTTGGTGTTGCACCGTGCTTCTAGTCCCTGATCTCACCATCCTAGCATGTCTCCGTTCCCCCGTAAATATGGCCACCAATCTCGGAGAAACAATAATATCTCTGACTGGCGCAACCTTCGTCCATTCTCCGTATCCTGCCATGCCACCACTCACCTCTGCGAATGAGCAATCAGTATTCGCATGCTCTATCCTTCCACACCGATAGCAAAAGTCTTGCAGCCTCCCATAGCGGTACTCCACCCAAGTTTCACTGTTATTCTCCCTAAACAACCAGCAACCCGATAATAGAGGTTTCGATACGTCGACACCAATTTTTACTCTTATAAATCCCCTTGCCCTCCTCGGTCTTCAAGCTCCTCAAAGTTCCCAGCTTTAGCCATTAGCTTTCTTATATTCTCTTCGGTGCTTTGATATGGTGGGAGACCCCTTACTTGTATCCAGAACGCAATAACCTCCATATTAACCTCTTCCAGAGATAACTCACCAGGCCATCTTTTGACAGCAAAATGTTGTTTCATAACACCCATGAGGCCTGTTCTAGTATCTTCGTTGCAGTGGTTTCGTCTGGGACACAAATAATATAGATGTTTTCTTTGACCCACTTGATGTCAACCTCCCTCATTTCCTTCCAAGAGGCTCTTAGAATGTTTCGAACCCCCCATTTGTTGAGCATTTTTTGGGCCATCACTTTACCAACTAGTTTGACTCCATTTTCCATAGTTGATAACTCCTTTTTTTTGTCCAAGCGAACCACAAGTTCCTCAATTTCTGATTCAGCCATCAGCTTCCAAGTCTCTGTGAACCCTGGAAGAGCAGAGGATCGCGTATACACCCGGTGACCCACAAATTTCCAGTCGATCCTCTCCCATGAAAATGTCTTTAGAGCCTTCTTTGCCTCAGAATTGAATAGAACTACAAGACAGCACCAGACCAGTATCCAAATACTAGGTTTTGGATGTTTGGATACGGGGCCTACCTTCTCATACCTGTTTTGAATACTTCCAGCATGGTAGGTGTACTTTTCGACTGGCTCCCCTGTTGTCTGAGGTATAATGTGTTGAATTGCTCTTCTGGGATTGATTGGTTGTTTTTGTGACTGTGACCCCTGCACTTTACTTCTCCGTTGCCCACTCCCTGAACTTTCATTTTGCATTTATGTCGGGAGTTAAGACACCCGAATTTTCCTTTTCTAATTACCTCGTGAAGCAACACCTTGCCTTTCAGATCTGACTCTAAATGGGTATCCTCTGGTAGGGGACCGTAGGATCTGGCCATGACGGCAGCTGAGGGTTGAAATAGGGGTAAGGGGTCGGAGTAATGACTGAAACAAATTAGGTCGTAGAGGGGGAGGGATTAAAGTCGAATTGAAAAATGGGTAGGTTTGGGATTAAATAAGGCGGAGCGAACCAAGATTAAATGTAGGGTAGGTTTGAGAAGAGTAAATGCGGAGAGAAGTAAAAGCCATAGTCTGACTGAAGGATGTTGAAGACGGAAAAAAAAAAAGAGGCCAAAGGGAATCAAACCTGAATCGACCTTCACTGAGGAGGGACTCTCACAAGGAGAGAGGAGCTCTCACGCCAGAGAGAGTTTTTTTTTAATCAAGACAGAGTTAGTACCAGTTTGGTACTACTGTGATTTTAAAATAAGCGGGGATCAAAAAAGGCCATAACCTTTTTAGCGTTTGGTAAACCTCTTATAAAGCAGTTTTTTTTTTCACAATTCAGGTGAAAAAAAAGCCGAAAAGGCAAAGCAGCAAATGTTGGCTTTGAAAAACAGCGGCTTTGTTGCTTTTGGGCTTCTGCGCAAACCGATTTCGCCGAGGCGCTGATGCCTTTAATGAAACTTTCTAATACCCAAAATGGCCTAAACCAATTAAATAATTTACACATCATACCCAGATGCTTTTATCATCTTCCATCACCTCTCTCTCCATGGCGCTGCCAATTGACCAAACAAGTAAATCCTCTTCGTTAATCCATCAATCTGATCAAACTCAAATAAAAAATTTCTCTTCCATTACAACTGTGGTAAAAAACTACAAATTCGCACGAAAATTACCACACAAATACTGAGCCAAAATTGGCCAGATTCATCTTCCCCTTCCCAGCAGAAGTTCATCTTCAAGCAGCATAAGGGATGTCAATCGACAATCTTGTTCCCCTGCACAAGAAATGGAACAATTACAAACTCTTTCCTTCTCTGTCCACGCCGCGCGCCCGATCCAACAACCTCGATCTCATCAAGATCCAGGGAATTTATTCAGAGAGGGGTTTGGGGAGAGAGACAGGTGAGAAAGTTTGAAGAACAACCCATCAAAGACGGCGTTGAGGGGAGTAGTGCAATGGGCACATCCACAGCGTCGGAGTACAGACTTGCTTCGATGGCAGTTGCCATGTCGGCTAGACGAATGAGGAAATTAAAATAAAAAAGATGAAGAAGGAGCAGAGAAAAAAAAGACAGAAAATTGGGGAGTGGGGGGGGATAATCAGGGAGATTTTTACATAGATTATTAATAAATGAAGATGGATAAAATAAAAATAGGAGACTTCTACAGATACTATTAATAAATAAAATAATAATTATTTACATTTAACATTATATTCATTTTATATTCTTTTTGGTCATTTCATACAGTCACGGCTCTTTTACATAAAAATATACCAAACACTATCATACTGTTTTTTTTTTCAAAAGCACTTTTACAAAAAAGTTTACCAAACACTCTACTGCTTTCTTTCACAGCCGCTTATTCTCACAGCACAGCTGCTTATTCTCACAGCAACTTTTTTTCAAAGCACAGCAATACCAAACTAGCCCTTAGTTTTGTGTGTGATTGATTTTATATTGATGTCCTTGTGATAATTCATTATAGTTCTGCAATTTATTGAGCTCCAGAAACCCTTAAATTAGGTAAAACGTCTCTAGATAAGTGTCGTATCATAGAATATTATGTTTTCTTTATTAAAATTAGTATATGCTCCACACTTTGTGTGTGCAAATAATTTTTATTTTTATTTTAAAATGGAAAGGAGAAATGGAGAAAAAAGGAATGTGGATTAGAGATAATTTTTTTTTATATATATTTTTTCTAAATTAGAGAATGTTAGGATCACCTCTGGGTGAGGCTTTGAAAACAAATATAATATTTAGTTTGCGTGAATTTACTTTACTGCTTATGATTTTGTTTTGGGGTAGAAGAAAAAATTATTTTTTACTCTCTTTTGATTGACAAAGAGAGTTTTATTAATGTAGTTAAGATTTTGGCTCGCTGTGTTGTCAGACTATAAATTATTGATTATTTCAAATTTTTATTTAGTTTAATAGTAATTTAGAACACAAATTAACATTTTGATAACATATACAAACAATACTGTCATACAAATTAATTGGAACCATCTATTTTCGATCAAATAGTTAAATACAACATTTTTATTTACTTAAATCAGTCATTGGCCTGCATGACATCTCTAAATTATGGGAAGAGATACTCTCTGGATCTATACATCCGGAGCCTAGGGATCAAATGATCATGACCTTTAAAATTTGATCATATGGCCAAAAACAGAGAAGTTAGTGAAAACTTTCGAAAGTTACAATAGTTTTTTGCCGTGGAATCAAATTTTAAAGGCCACAATAATTTGATCTCTGGACTCAAGATGTATAGATCTAGAGAGGATCTCTTCCCTTAAATTATTGGCTACATAAGCACTATAATTTAGTTTCCTGCATACTTGGCCTTGTACTCACTCCAAAGCTAATCAACATTCTTCCCCAGCAAATCAACAAAATAATCAGCACTATAATCACTCCTCAATCTCTTATTCATTTCAGCCAGAAACCCATTTCTCAAACTATTCAAATAGTCCACAAACCTAGTAGTGACATCTCACCCCTGGTCCCATCTAGTGGCGAAGCTACAGAGGCGCAAGGAAGGGTGGCCGCCCTTCCGGTCGTCAGAAATCTCCACTGAGAGTGAGGATTCCGCCCCTCTGATCTTCTAAACCTGCTGGTATTTGGGCTGGTGCGCTGGAATACTCTATTGGGTTTTAATGTTTTCAAGGAAGAAGACGCCCTAATGTCGTTTAAAACCAAACGGCGTCGTCATATGCTATTGTTTATAAAGCATTGTTCCCTTTAATGAAACGGTGTGGATTGATGGGTTCTTTCGAGTTTGTTTTTTATTTTTTAATTTATTGATGTGGGCTTCCTTTCCAACTGCACTACCATTGGTTTAGTTGATTAAACATTGTTGCCCAAAGAAACCAGCCCACCATTTCAATTCTCTTCTCGCTATCTTATTTCTTTAGACTAAAGAGCAACAATAGGTTCTCCAAAAAAAAAAAAGCAACAATAGGTTAATGTTTATTATTGTTCCTTTTTAATTCTTGTTATTATTTTCAGAATTTAATTATTTCATCTTATTTTCTTTTAATCCTTGAGAGATAATGATTTTGAGGACTTGTTTCCTAATGAGCAAAAGTTTTGTGAGAAAAATGATATCAATGTTCCTAACATGGTGGACTTGCATTTCGTACCTAGAAAATTAAAGCATGAAGTTCCAAGACTCGCGAACTTCAATTACTATGGACCTCTATTTTTCTTTATATGCAACTCAAAGAATTGAATAATCACTTCAATTAGGTAAATATCAAATTGCTTCTTTATACGATATGTTTGAGCTCGGTGAATAATTTTGTACTTTTTGACGAACAAAAAGTAGATCATTTCTCCTAACTTTATCCTCAAGATTTTAATCATGTGTACCTCAAAATCTTCTAATTCAACTTGATAGTTATATTCATGATTTGAAGATGTATAGTGAGTTTTCATCATTAAAAGAAATTAGTGATTTTTCAAAGGAATTGGTGAAGACTAGGAGGTGTGAAAGTTACAAGTTAGTATATAAGTTTCTTGCATTGGCTTGGGTGGAGAGAGCATTTTTTGCTTTGAATAAATTATGAATGACATTAAAATTGTCTTCTATCTAAAAGGTTGACTACATTTTTTTTGCAACCTTTTACGCTTTTAAATTTTGTTCCTCCTCTCAACATTTCCTGACTTCGCCACTGTATGTAGCTGGTGCTAACGTGGATCTCGTTGTTGATGATGAATGCGACCCCGGTGAAATTTTCAACGATTAAGGTAACCTTGGAGACACTCTTTCTGTCAGCGGTTGTGTTTTGCTCGAACAAGCCCCATATGAAGTCGGTGGCAGAGATTAGGATTTGCATGCTATAGTTGTTCTGATTTCATTGTTGAAGTGGATTCCGCCGGGGGTTCCTCCGGCGGTGTTTATGACGTTGTAGTCGACTGTATGGGTGCCAGGAAGGAGGCCTGCTGCTAGTGTTATGAGCAAGGAGAGGAAACAAATATGGTGAAATGAAACCATGGCCTGTGACTAGTGAATTAGGTTAAGCTAGTGCCTTTGGTTTTTTTAACTTCTGGGTTCTGTACAAACGTGCCATTCTTTGGATGGTTTATATAGAGAGCTATATGTACCACCATATTCAACGTCAACTTTTTAAATTTATTTCGAAAGATATTAATTAACTTTTGAGTTTTCTCTTTTTCTTTCATTTAGCATTCCTTTGTAGATGCTAGAAAAAATCTACTTAAACTATATTTTGTAGACAATTTGATGTCACAGTTAATAGTTGGATTACTTATTTAAATCATTAAAAAAACATTCAACTATTAACTGTCACATCATATAGTCTACAAAGTATGATCTAAAAACATGATCCCTCAAGTAATTTTCTAATAAATTTATCTATAATTTAAATACATCTTACCTATCATCACCAAAGTGCTTCATAGTAGGGATGGATTTGGAAAACCGAAAAAAAATAGAACTGAAAGAAAAACCTGAAAAAAAAAAATACGAACCGAAATTGGTTAGTTTGGTTTTGGTAGTTCAGAAACCAAAGCGAATTGAACTGAACCAAAGATTTAAAATGGTTTCGCTTTGCAATTTTACTCAACCCCTGTACTTTCGCTTGGGTATGCACTTGACTTCCACAGAAAGAAAGCAATTTCAAAACTTCATCCTTGGCAGGTATCTTTCAAATTCGAATTGAGCCAATGCCAAATTTTTAGTTGTGGAAGATTAGAGATTGAAGGCAGGTTTGGTGGTCTGCTGAGTCGCTGACTCTCCTCTCTTGATATTTTGGTGGATCTTCCGTTTACTTCGTTTTGACATGTGATTAGGTTATTGTGTGTTTTTGTTTTTCTTGTTTGCCAAATGGAAACTAGGTCTGGGTTTGTGTTTAATTCTTCTATTTGGTTTAACTATGATGGACAATGAATAAATTACTGTCTATGCAGTCAGGTTGTTGTGGAATTTGGGGATTAAAAATTAGAAATAAAGTAGGGGTAGTTTTGGCTTAAGCACTGTGAATTATTACAATTATAAGTTATTGACGTCAAAAAAAAAAAAAAAAAAACATAAGCTGTCATGCCTTTTAGTTCCTCTTATTTGCCTTGGAGCATTGTGAAACGTGTGAATTATTATAAGCCAACTTAAGTTCATTGCGTAGTAATGCAAGTTTCTCTTATTTGTTACGTTGCAATGCTGTGTGACGTTAGACATCATATATATTGTGTGATGTTAGACTAAATTGAATTGAACCGAATTGAAACCGAGAAAAAGTCAAATCCAACTGAACCGAACAATACTTTCAATTTGGTTTTTGGTTTCAACAAAAAACTGATTGCTGCTACTTCCTAGAGTAACTAGCAGCTGCCACACCAAAAAGCACTAAAAAATGTGGTAGAATGATTTCAAACTTCTCATGAGACTAAGCCCTAGTTGGACTTATAAACACGTCAACAATAAAATTTTCTTCATCACATGGCGAAAGTTGTAGTCTTTATATGCACACTAGCCTTCATGCACGCACTCACGCCATGCAGAAGATATTTTTTGAACCACGACGTACTACGATAGATTTACACATTTTAAATGTATTTATATATTAAAAAAAGCTGTACAAAATAACTAGTTATTAAAAAAAATACTGTTTATATGACGAAAATACCCCTGCATTATTTGGTCCATTATTTTGGATTGCTTTTGCACTTTTTTGCTTTGGGAGCATTTTTGTCTACTTTTTTTTTTGGTGAAACTTGTGACCTCAAAAATACTATTCATTTTTGTCTATTTCTCGTATCTTGAATTGTGTAGAGGCTTTATTATGTAGGATGATACCTTATAATAAGGGAGTTGAAATCCTCTTTAAATTTCACGGATCGGTGTCGAGTACCAAAAAATTTGGACAATTCAAGAGGGTGAGATATGAGGTCGGCAAGTGGAATGAGTTACTGAAGATTGTGAAATTCAATTTGAATGGTTCAAATTTTTTTGATCCTTAAACTCTGAACAATAATGAGATCCGGAAAGGATCTCAACTCATAACAAGGCTAGGGAGCTTGCTATGTACCATTGACCTTGACTTGGACTTGGGCTTTTTTGCCGTCTTGAAACCTAGCTAGTTATAAATGATGCTGATGGGACATGGTCATAGAATCAACCATTTGTTTTCTTTGTTCCCCGCCATATATTTTATATCTAGGTTGGAAAATTTCCCTAGCCATTTTATTTTATATTTTGCTATGATTACTTTATATTTGAAAAAAACAAAAGCCTGATACAAAAAACAAACATAAAAACCAAACATGAAAATGTTTAAGCTCTACCAAAAAAAAAAACACCTTGCTTGAAAAAAACATTTGTCGGATAAAAGTGGATTCCATCGCCAAAAACCTTAAACGATGGAGGTTCATCGGAAAAGGTAGGTTGCGCAAAACCTTTCGTAAACACATAAATTTTGTAATGAATGAAACGAGAATACGTGTACAAAGTAGATTTGTATTGATGAATTTGTAGATTACAATCTCTGTTTACACCTTCCTTTGATTCAGTTTTCAAATTTGATGTAGATGCGTAGGTTGTTGATCCAAGGCTCACGATGACTTGATCTCGGATGAACGATTGAACGATTGCTTCAAGTTTTGAGCTTGAAACAATGTGTGGATAGTCTTTAACTCAGGTTTAGGGCTGCGACAAAGGTGATGTAGATGTGAAATTTTGTTGATTCAAGGGTCTTGACAACTTGATCTTGAATCGAACGTTGTTACAAGTTTTAAGCTTGCAACATGTCTTGAAGGAATCGGCACGAGTGTTTGTTGATTCCTCAAGGGAGTGCTTCGACTTTGGTCGACGAAAAGCTTTGGCTTTGATTGTACGCTCTTCAAAGAAAGCTTTGGCAGCATATTAGTCTTCAAAGATTTGGCAGAGGTTCTTCTGAATGCAGAGAATTTCGGCCAAGATGTAGAATTTGTCTACCCTTTTGATGTCTTGGGACCTTGTATTTATATACTTCTCAAAGCTTGCCTTTGGATAGCTTTGACCTTGATTTGTGTCTTGATTTGTCCATGGGAGAATTTAGGCATGTTTTGTGTCTTAGTTTCAGCCACTTTCCTCATATTGGACGAAATTTAGGGCTTGTTGCCTTATTTTTGGGCAATCTCCAATTCTTGCTTGTTTTATGAAGATACTTTAGCTTTCTTTTCAGTTTTAGAAGTAATTTAGACCCTTGCTGATTTTGAGAGAAACTTTCCTCTCTTTGGTTGAATTTTGGGGAAGTTTTAAGGTTCCTTTGCTTGATTTGTGCCACATGTCATTGATGACTTGTCCATTTTTGATGAGTCATACGCCACGTGTTGTCACGCCCCGATCTCGACATACGTCAAGGATCGACATGTGACGTCACCAATACCCGTATATCTAACATACCCCTCATTCGAGATATGTACAAAGCATAGATCAAGATTTGAATTCCATAGCATTTTTCGTACATTTTATGGCTGTGTATAGATTATCAGCAGCTGAATCGGGTAACGATTAAAAACCGTTATCTGTTGCCACACATAGATAATTTTTTTGATCAGCTACAAAGAGCCTGTGTGTTTTTGAAAATTGATTTGAGGTCTAGTTACTACCAGTTGAAAATTCGAAGTGAAGATGTCCCCAAAACCGCTTTCAAAACTCGTTATGGTCATTATGAGTTTTTGGTAATGCCATTTGGGTTTACTAATGCGCCTGCTGCTTTTATGGATTTGATGAATCGAGTATTCCAGCCATATCTTGACAGGTTTTTCATTGTCTTTATTGACGATATTCTTGTATACTCTAAATCTAAAGCAGAACACGTTCGACAGCTTACTTTGGTGTTGAAGAGATTGAGGGAACATCGATTATATCCTAAGTTTAGCAAATATCAATTTTGGCTGGAGCAAGTTGCATTCTTGGGACATGTCATATCAGCTCAAGGCATTCAAGTAGATCCTCAGAAGGTAACAGCAATCGAAAATTGGGAGCAGCCACGAACCGTCTCAGAGGTGCGGAGTTTCCTTGGTTTGGCAGGCTACTATAGGCGGTTTGTTAAAGATTTCTTAGCCATAGCATTACCACTTATGAGGTTGACCAGAAAGGATGTTAGATTTGAGTGGGACAATAATTGTGAACAGAGTTTCCAGCAATTGAAATATTGTCTCACTCATGCACCTGTGTTGGCATTTCCAAATGATAGCGGTAATTTTGAGGTTTACAGCGACGCTTCATTGAATGGCCTGGGTTGTGTGCTAATGCAACATGGTAGGGTGATTACTTATGCTTCGCGTCAGTTGAAACCTCACGAGATGAACTATCCTACTCACGATCTCAAGTTAGCAGCGATTGTGTTTGCATTGAAGATCTGAATACATTATCTTTATGGAGAGAGATGTAGGATTTTTACAGATCATAAAAGTCTTCAATGTCTGTTTACTCAAAGTGATATGAATCTTCATCAACGAAGGTGGATAGAGCTGCTGAGTGATTATGATTGCACGATTGAGTATCACCCTGGTCATGCAAATGTAGTGGCTGATGCACTTATGATGCGAAATATATAAGCACACAAATTAAACCCTCTTTTTATCAATTGTAGCAAATATGTAAGTAGGGATCGTTCTAGGCCGGGGATTAGGAGGGATTGCTAAATCACTTGAAAACTGACTCAAAAACGTAAAAACAAAGTTAAAACACTAAACTAGACTCAAAGAATGCAAAACTATACTTTAAAACACTAAAACAAACCAAAAGACTCAAAACAGCAAACAAACACTCAAAACAGCCTTAAAACCACTTTCTGGGCAGTTTTGAGCACTAAGGAAGAATTTGGACGAAAATATGTTATAACTTGACTCAAAACTCTTAAAAACACAAACTAAATCACTTTCTAACTAATTTGACACTTCAAAATAAAGGGGGAATTGGTTTTGACGAATTTGATAACAAAACATAAACTTTGTAAAACAAAACAGATTTTAAAACGAATTTGGTTTAAATGAATGGATGGAAGGCTAGCTAAGGGGTTCTTCTCCACACATGTCACACTTGCATACAAAACGATTTCTAGTTGCTTTTCAATAAACCATGGATTCTCAACGCCCCAGATTAACCGTGAATTGCACTAATTAACCCTCAGATTTTCCTAACGTTATTGAATTGGATGATTGCATACGACAACCCAAAGCATTCCCCACAAGTTCCCTACATGAATTGCATAATAGAGATACAAGCAAGAATCATTAAGTTCTATGAAAACCATAAGCATTGACGAGGCATTCGTTACTATGAATTGCATGAAACTTATGCCAAGAATTTACTTAACGCGATTGTGATCAACAACCTTTACTACTTACGAATATAAGTTTATGACGATTAGGTGAAATTCCCTTATATCCTAGCATTCAATTTATGCATGCAAACTAAGCGGGCCCTCTTAACCAACATACACAAATCAGTTTTAGTTCAAACGGATAAGTAAATTGAAATCACAATTTATGAATCACAACTAGAGGTAATCAAATCATATAGCAAGCATGGACATGGTTTTGAATTACCCCCCTAGCTAAGGGGGGATTTAGTTCCTCATGATAGCAATTAAACAAAGAAAACTAAATTGAAACATTAAAAACAAGGATAGACAACACCTAGAAAAGCTCCAGCGATTCAATGCTTTGAATGGCATTCACGACTCCAAATGGCACCTTTTCCTTCCTTCCTTCCTTGAATAATTGCGGCACAAGAGGGATTTTTGTGTGGATTTGTGGTGGTGGATGGATGTAGGTGAATTATGGTAGAGGGTGGTGTAGAGGGTGGTGCAGCAAAGGATGGTATTTATAGGCTGAAATTCGCAGCCCCTATGTAGCAAAGGAAAAGGATTTAAAGGCCTAATTTGTATAGGATAATAACACATAATCCTTGAAGGAAAAGGCTAAGGCTTTTAGAAACCAAGGGGGAAAGGAATAATCAGGTTTCTAGAAGTTCTAGAAAGGTTTGGAGCGTCACTTTTGTAGGACAAGGGATAAGGCCTTCTAGAAAGGTTGTTTTGTGGCTGATTCCTAGAAAAACAAGGGATAAGGTGTGGCACCTTTGTAGGAAGGGATATGGCTTCTAGAAATCAGGTTTTAAGTCTCCAAATAGGAAAAGAAATCCCTTTTATAGCTGAAATCTTTATGCATTAGGATTAGGAAAGCTTGTCTTGGTCAATCTTTCTTCTTCTTGGATTCCTTTTCCTTCTTGGACTTGGAAAACTTCTTTCTTGCTGAAACTTTAGGCCAATGAGGTTTAACTCTCCTACTTCAAGTAGGAAACCTTGTTTGAGTAGGAAACTTCAATCTTCTAGGAATCCCAATTCAACTAGGAAACCTATTTCAACTAGGAATCCTAATTTAACTAGGATTCCCATTTTAACTAGGAATCCTAATTCAACTAGGATTCCATCTTCCATTAGGGACTTTCCTACTTCAACTAGGAAACCTTGCTCAAGTAGGAATCATCATCTTCAAGTCTTCAATTTCGTCCATCCTCTTGGCTCCAAGCATATGATATCCATTCCAAGCTCTAATTTGCTCCAAAAGGCTCCAAAATGCATCCTTTTGCATACTTTGCCCTTAAAACCTGAAAATACATAAAACTAGCTTAAAAGACTACTTTACTAAGGAAAAACACTATAAATGCACAAGAACAAGCTAAACTAAGGTGCATAAATATGCCCTTATCAACTTAGCCTAAAATCTCAAGGCAAAGTTAATGCCTTCTATGCTTGTCGTGTTTCTCTTCTGGCAGAGTTGAGATCAATTGGAGTGAAGTTATGGGTAAAAGATCGAGAGGAAGCTTTACTTGCTAACTTCCAAGTCAGGCCAATTTTAATTGATCGAGTACTTGAGGCACAAATGAATGATGAGGAGACTCAGAAGCTAATTCGGTTGAGAAATGAAGGGAAAAAGAAAGACCTTTGAATTCGAGAAACTAACGGCATGCTTATGCAGGAGAGTAGGATGTACGTGCCAAACAATGCAGTGTTAAAGAAGGATATTCTTGATGAGGCGCACGTATCGGCATATGCTATGCATCCAGGGAGTACACAATGTATCATACCATTCGACCATTTTACTATTAGCCAGGTATGAAAAGAGAAATTGCTGAGTACGTGAGTAGGTGTGTTGTTTGCCAGTAGGTCAAAGCCGAAAGAAAGAGACCATTTGGACGAATGCAGCCACTTCCCATTCCACAGTGGAAATGGGAAGATATCACTATTGATTTTGTATACAAGCTTCCCCGTACACGAAATGGGTATGATGGCGTTTGGATGGTGGTTGATTGGCTTACTAAGTCAGCACATTTTATTCCAGTATAAGAGAAATATTCCTTAAGTCGGTTAGCTGATTTATTTGTGTCGAAGATTGTCAAATACCATGGAGTACCAGTTAATATCGTCTCGAATCGAGATCCTAGGTTCACTTCTAAATTCTGGACGGCGTTTCAGGAAGCTCTTGGTTCGAAACTACTTTACAGTACGGTGTATCATCCTCAGATAGATAGGCAATATGAGAGGACTATTCAGACACTAGAGGATATGCTGAGATCTTCCGTATTGCAGTTTGGTGACGGTTGGCATAAGCGTCTGAATTTGATGGAGTTTGCCTACAACAACAGCTACCATTCGAGCATTGGTGTGTCACATTTCCAGGCACTGTATGGTAAATCATGTCGTACACCTTTGTGTTGGTTAGAGGTTAGTGAAAGAATTTTGGTGGGCCCAGAGATTGTGGACGAGACTACCCAAAATATTCAGGTAATTAAATCTAACCTGAAAGCGGCCCAGAATCGTCAGAATAGTCTAACAGACAAACATGCTACTGATCGAACATATAACGTAGATGATTGGGTATTTTTGTCAACATGGAAAGGTGTTGTGCGGTTCGACAAAAAGGGGGAAGTTGAGTCCTAGATATATTGGACCATACCGGATCATTGAACAGATTGATGAAGTAGCTTACAGGCTTAAGTTGCCTCTGGAGTTGTCTAAAGTGCATGATGTGTTCCACGTTTCCATGCTTCGTCATTATATCTCAGATCCATCACATGTGTTACCTCCTCAGCCGTTGGAAATTAATCCATATTTGACTTATGATGAGGAGTCGGTGACCATTCTGGATTGGAAAGATAAGGTTCTGAGAAATAAGACAGTGCGCTTAGTGAAAGTCGTATGGAGGAATCACTAGGTGGAGGAAGCCACCTAGGAGACAGAGGAGCGTATGAAAGAGATGTATCCACGCTTGTTTTACAAGTATTATTGGTTTGTAATTATTGTGTGAATTACGAGGATGAAATTTTCTTAAGGGGGTAGGTTGTGACAGCCCATCCCGAAATCTTTTTATAATCGGCGTGGAAATGACATTTTTGCCCTTGAGCGTTGGGTTGTGAACTAATTTTGGGCTAGAATGTTGAACCAATGGTGGGGATTCCAAATTATTTAGATCCAATTAATTGTTGTAGGGTTGTTGGAATCAATTGGACAGCCCAATTAGGGCCTTGATTTTTTTTAGTTAGTGACCAATCCGATCTTTGGCACATACACACATGTGTACCATCCCTTTTCTTTTCTGTCTCTCTCGCTTCTCGAACCCTCTCATCCGTACAACTCGTACGGTCAAGCCTAGAACCATCTGCATCTTGCACAGATCGAACCTAAGTCCTGCTCTAGTGAGTTTATGTTGTCCTCATAAACTCTTTCATACCATTAGATGTAAGAACAGACTTTGGGATCGCAAGAGCCAGAGAACTCCAACGAGAGCACTGTTTATTTGATAGTGTTCGTGGACTTTTCAGTGAGTTTTAAGGTCCTAGGAAGCTTTAAAACATCTTCGCAAAGCTCAGGGAGTAATTTTGGTTGGTTTTGGACGTTGGGAGACCTAAGTTCATTGAGTTCCAAATTTGGCCGGTTTTCACGAAATTTTTCCGGCGAGATTCCATTGATTTTTAAGTCTTAAAGTGGTAAGAATATATTCTCATCATCCTAAGCTTCATTTTGGTGCAAAAATCATGAATTTTGGTTGAGTTTGGGACGAGAAACTTAAGTTTAAAATTTCTCCAGTTTCCGGCGATCACAGAGTTGACCGGCGCCGGACTCCGGCGAACTAAGAAAGGAGAAGGAGAATATTCCATCAACTTTGATGGAATATTTGTGACAACCCGTCCCTAAAAAATATTATTTTTATAATTTTAATAAGTGAGTTTACAAAAATGCCCTTCGAGGCACATATTTCGATTGGTGTAGACTGCCTTGTAGTGACATCTAAGATTCGTTTTCTTGGCATATTCTTATAGTATTCATCGCTACAGACGCGTGGGCGCAAACGGATTCGAATTTGGAGTTATAACGAAAAAGTTATTAACGTTTGAAGTTGAGGGCAAAATTGATACTTTCTAAAATTGTTTGGGAAAGTTCCAGAAATTTGGGGTGCCACATGGAGGCTCGTGAGTGGAGGATTGGGCCATGCCCAATCAGATAAAGGAGCAAGGAGGGAAAGGAGGGGACCAAAATCCCTCACCTTTCTTCAACCCGTGCGCCCTTCACCCAAACCCATTCGGCCGGGGCAAATTCCGTCCACTTCTCCACCATTTTCCGACGAATCACACCCATATTCTACTTGCAATCTCTTCCATAACCTCCCTTCTATGAATTTCATTCCAAATTTGAGAGAAATTGGCCTTGAAAACAATAAAACCGCCGGTGGTGCCAAAACAGGTTGTGCTCGAAATCCTCCAAACCTAAAACGTTTTCATGAAATTAATACTACCAAAATACTTCCCTAGAACCCAGGAACAAAGCCCAATCCTTGGTTGGAGCATCGGAGTTGAGTTGAAGTCGAATTGGAGAACACCCTATTTCTAGGGTTCTTGGCGGGTGTAGCAAAATTGGAGGTCTTCGAGGCCAAATTGGACTTTCTCACAGGTATGAAAGTTGTTCTACTCATTGAGATCTTTAATTCTGGAAATGTTCAGAATTTTTAGTGAAAGTTGAATTTTCCGGCGACTCGGGGGCGGCCAACCGCCACCCGCGGCGGCACGTGGCCCAAGGGCCGCCAATGATGTTTTTAGACGTTATTCAATGCCTTGATATTAGTTTTGATGATGGATTGACGTAAATAGATCGTTAGGACCTAAATTCGTTACGTTTCGGTAATATGTCAAAATATGAATTGAGGATCCGACCGTTAGATCGTCACCAAACTTTAGTATGTTGTAGTACATAATATTTGAGGAACGTAGGAATTTACGGATCGGGAATCCGTCGTACGGATCTTCCCAAATTGGAATTGTAAGTTTGTAAATAAAACGTTAACCGCCACTTGGTTTTGGCAATTGGCGGAGATCCAACAACCGTTGGATCGTAACGAAGCTTTGGGTTATTATTCTAGAAGTTTAATATGGATTATTGGAAGTGACGGATCAAAGATTCGTGATACGGATCTTCCGGATCAAATTTGTAGGGATACGTTTTATATAAATTGCATATTCCCTCAGTACGGATTCTGAGACATGAATTGATATTTATGCTAGGCAGTGATCATTTAGGATCATTTGGGATGTCTCGAGAGTCATGCTAGGGGGCTGTAGCGTGGACTCCAGGTGAGTGGGCTTTTGTTTTCAGTATATATATATATATATATATAACTGCTGTTTTTCCCAGAAACTTGATTTGAATGATTTGCGAATCGAATTGATTTTAGAATCGATTTGCCATGTCGTATGCCAAATTACATTTCATTACTATGATTGTGATTGCATTCTTTATGCTTCGGCGCTATGGACGACCAGGTAAGTCAGGTGAGTTTGATAGCTAGTGATAATGATGATGATGGATTGTGATATAGCTCTATTACCTGCACCTCGGGTGTTTGTGCTCCGCCAGAGTGGGGCCTAGCCTTCACGTGATCGTTCACCTCCCGCACCGTACGCTCACCTTGGATCCAAGGCAGATGCACAGCCTTTCGTACAGACCACTATAGGTGGTTTCGACTCGTAGGTGACTCGCGATTCGTCGCACAGCCTTCACGTGATCGTAGCACTAAGCGTAATCTTATACACCTAGCCTGTCGTACAGACCACTAAAGGTGGTTCCGACTCGTGTGCAGGATAGTGATGGATTGTGATTGATGAGCTATAGATTCAGCCGTACAGGTCACTAGAGGTGACTCCGGCTGACATGATAATATTGATGCATATTGATTTCTCTCACCTGTCCGATATTACTTGCTTTTGAGTTGGTATATCGACATGGCTTATTTCTGAGATTTGATGATGAGTCTTGATTTATGGACAATGTTTTCTTATATGAGTATATATATATATATATACGTACTATTTTCTGGGAAACTATACGGGTTTTACAGTGAGGGGTTAGTACTTTTGATATCAAAATGGTTTTGAAAAGCTTTGTTTTTGCCCACTCACGTTTTCTGTTTTGCGCCCCTCCAGGTTTAGTTGATAAGGTTCGTATCGACGAGGATTCTTGGCGAATCTCAAGACTGGTGGCTACTTATGAGGGTATATTTCTTACCCGCTCTACTGTATCTACTTATGCTCTGAAGGCACGCGTGAGATGGGTTCGCTCCCGCTCACGAGCACACTTTGATGTTTAGGCACTTTTAGGTTTAAATTTATTCACATTTTCCACATCACTACACTTTATGGCTTCGTCACCTTCCAGGTGTTGGCCAGCACAGCTCGACTTTAGTGTCCTAGTGGACTTTCTGGGTCGGGGTGTGTCAATATTCCTAACGGCAGTTAATGGCGTCAAGTATATTTTAACGATATATGCTGATTTTTAACGGAATATTCCCTAAAGCCGTTAGGGAATCCGTCAATGTGCCAGGCACGTGCCTGCGTGTGGGCGGCGTGTGTGGTCGTGCCTTGGGTTTGTAAAGATAGGTACGAAAATGAACCTATCATGACCAGTTCACCAATGTAGCATTGGGTTTGTAAACCTATATATATTGGCTTAACATTTATCTACTACCAACTGAACAATTCAGAGCTATTGTCAAAGTAAATATTAGAAAGAAAAAAATTGTAAACCTATCAATTTATATAGTAGTGTAGGGAAAGCTTATATGGTAGAAAATTATGAAACTTAGATACAATGATGCCCATCCTCTTAGCTTCCTGCTCCAATTGGTCATCTGTTGAAACTCCTCTAAAAAGTCGATTTATTGGTTGAAATTAAGGAAAATGAAATTAATTAGGCCGTTTAAAAAATAAATAAACCTAGGATTGATATAAAATTAAATAGTGTCAAATCCCTTCTAAATGAAGTTGATGTAATATCATTTATTAAAGGATAATGTTAAGAAGACTAAATTTGTAGACAAAATTTTAAAAAATAAATGACATAAAAGTTAATAATTAATTTATTACTTAAGTATTGATAAGCGTGTTCAATCCTATTGGTGACACATCATTTAGTTACAAATTTTGTCACCAAATTTAGTCTCCCTAACATTACCCTTTATTAAAACAGATTTGCATCATTTTATATAGAGTAATACTAGGAACACCAAATGATGTGGATGTTGATTATTAGATTATTACTTAAGTGTTGATTAACGTGCTTATTTTATATTGACTACACATTATTTAGTTTAAAACGTTGGTCTCTCTAGCATTATCATTTTATATAAGGAAAATAATTAGGCAGTCATTAATGAGTATTCTATGTACTCACTTATTGGCCCAATAAAGAAATGTCACATATTTCTTGTTTTTAAAGCCAAAGAAAAATTAATAATATTTTTTTTAAAACAATAAAACGTGTGTTAATTAAGATATCCTTGGACAAATTTAAAAGGTAATTGCTCAATAGTGAATACTCAAGTATTATCTCGTTTATGATGCAAAAAAAAATGATATTATCCATTATATAATTTGAGCGCGACAATGAATTAATTGATAAGGGATTTTATCTGTTTGTTGTATCATGATTCATGTCGCACCATCATGACATGATATAATTGGGGTCAAGGGGCCAAAACTGGCTTATAATTGTGAAACTTTTGTGTTCTATTACATATATTTTCATTTGTTACGCAACTTTAGGTGTGGATTTTTTCATATCCTGACCACTCATCATATTACATCCACCATTATGATCACCCTGAGATGGTTTTGGTTAACACACGCCTAACAACTGACATACACACGAATCCGTTCGATCTAAATAGCCCTGAGCGCCAAGAACAAAATAGGTTTCATTGATCGCTCGATTAAAAGACCATTTTTTTACGATGACCTTTTGATCGAGCCATCAATGAAATTCAAACCCTTAATCTTAATCACTTAGGGCTTGTTTGGTATTATATTTGAATCCAACTTTTTAAACTCAAAAACACTTTTTAAGTTTATACTTCGAATATTTTTTTAATATGACTGTTTAAAAAAATGAACTCAAAACTAAAATAAAAATTAACCTACTTTTATAAAAACACAAAAAAAAAAAAGTTTTTAGAGTTTTTAAACTCCAAACTCATTACTTTATCTCTTCTCTCCTCTCTCCTCTCTCCTCTCACTCCTAGTCTTTTTTTGCTAGCTATCTATCTCTATCATTTCTTTCTCTTTCATTCCCCCTCAAAATCTCTCATCTCTCTCTATTCTCGTTCTCTCTACTCATTCTCTCTCATCTCCCTCTCCTTCGACTTTCTCTTTGGATTTTTCTGCTTGTCAAATTGAATTTAATAGTAATTCTTGAATCGACGAGAGTTGTTGTAGGGTTTTTTTAGTTTTTTAAATTTAAAAATAATTTTGAATCTCATACCAAATAAATTTTTAAATCGTAAACAAAATTAATGACACACCTCAACCCGGAATGTCCACTAGGACTCTAAAGTCGAGCTGTGTTGGCCGACACCTGGAAGGTGACGAAGACATAAAGTGTAGTGACGTGGAAATGTGAATAAATTTAAACCTAAAGGTGCCTAAATACCAGAGTGCGTTGGAGAACGGGAGTGAACCCATCTCACACATGACTTCAGAGCATAAGTAAAGTACAGTAGAGCGAGTAAGAATCATACCCTCAGAGATAGCCACCAATCCTGAGATTTGCCAAGAATCATCGTCGTGACGAACGTTTAGTAACTAAAACCTGGAAGGGCACAAAACAGAACATGTGAGTAGGCAAAACGAAGCTTTGAAAACATCTTTCTTTTTAGAAGTACAATAACCCCTCATTGAAATCCGAATAATTCCCCAGAAAATACCGATACATATGTATATAAAAATCATGCTGAAGATTGGCAAAACCAAGGCATATCATGTCGAAGTATCTCAGCAACAACCATATAAGCAAGATAAAATACATCAATATAAAATGAATGTCAATCGAAGTCACCTATAATGACCTGTACGACTCATCCACATCTTATCAATCATATCTCATCAATCAGATGCTAACACGTGAATCAAAGTCACCTATAGTGACTTGTACGACTCATCCACATCTCATCAATCAGGTGCTAGCACGTGAGTCGGAGTCACCTATAGTGACTTGTACGACTCATCCACATCTCATCAATCATATCTAATCAATCAGGTCCTGCACACGAGTCGGAACCACCTAAAGTGGTTTGTACGACAGGCTGGGTGTATATATATAAATATGCTCAGTGCTGCGATCATGTGAAGACTGTGCGAAGTATCACAAGTCACCTACGACTCGGAACCACCTATAGTGGTCAATACGACAGGCTGGCACCTACCTTGGAATCCAAGGTGAGCGTAAAGTGTCAGAGGTGAACAATCACGTGAAGGCTGGCCCTGGTCTCGGGCGGAGCACTAACACCGTGGTTCAGGACAACGAATTCTACTCACATCCATTCATCACTAATTACCATTTGATCATACCAACACTATATACTCACCTAAACTTACCTTGGCCTCCGCATTATTATGCAACGCTATGCAAAGCTGTATTAAATCATATACTAAAATAAAATATAAACTAATTATGGCATAGCATTTATAAAACGTAAAACCACCATTTCTCATTTCCTCACACAATGATTTATAATCAACATTAAAATCACCAAATCGCATAGTTACATTTCACATTTTCACTAGATTCCTTCCCATTGCTCACTTTTCCAAACAAAGCTTTTGTCTTGGTTATTTAATCATACTTATTGTATGGCTGCATCTAACGTCTCGTTAGACTGCCTACGTACCCTAAACAAGGATCAAACCAATCGTAGTTCACAATAATTATTTGTAGGTAATAGCGTATGAATATATCGTGATAAAATCCAAACTCAACCCTCTCATAATATCTCATAACATATGAATGTATATAATAAGGTATAAATTTCTAATTCCATTTAAAAACATTTATGGGATTATCAATCACATATACATATATGATAAGAAAGAAAAGATCCACTCACCTGGAGTCCGTGCTAGAACTTCCTAGCACAAACATTGAGGCGTCATGGACGATCGGCGCCTAGAACAATTATCAAATCACATCTCAGAATTCTTGTCGATAAAATACATGACTTACATCAAACATGAGTCTACATAATTCGATCTAGAAGATCCACATATCAGATTTTTGATCCAAAACTTCCAAGGATCCACATTTTCCTTCTAGGATAACATACTAAAATATCGGAACGATCCAACGGTTGAATCTCCACCAATTGCCAAAACCAAGTGGCAGTTAACATTTTATTTTACAAACTTACAAATCTAATTCGGGTAGATCCGTACGACGGATTCCCGATCCTTAAGTTTCTACATTCTTCAAATATTATGAATAACCTATTGAAGTTTGATGACGATCCAACGGTCGGATCGTCAATTACTATTCTAATCAAGTGGCGGACCTTAATGGAACTTTGCCGGATTATGTAGATTTTGCAGATTCCTGGGCAATCTTTAGAACTTCATATCTTACTTGTTTCTCAACCAAATTCGACTCACGATACACCAAAACGAAGATAAAGAAGTTTAGAACAAGGTTATATCTGCTTCGAGTACTAATGGTGGCCGAAAGTGGCCAAAAAATGGCCTAAAAGACAGCTGTCCGCAGGAAAATTGATAACTCGTCGGAATTTCTGGGCAACCTTTCAACGTCCATAACTTTGTCAAAACTCAACGAAATCAAGTAATTCAAAAACATAAATCATAGTTCTCAACGAGAAAAAGAGATTGGTACCTTTCATGATGGCTATCTCACCGTTTTTTGGCCGGAAAAAGCCTCGAAAGTGGCGGAGGTCGCCGGAAACTGGGCAAACTTTCAATCGTTATAACTTTCTCATTTCTCCACCAAATCACACGATCCAAACATGAAAATTCATCTACACAACATGAAGGATCGATTTATGTATGTTTTCAGTTCAAAAGATGGCTGAGAATTGTCTGAATCACGCCTAAAAGCCTCGGCCCAAACCTTGTTCTTCGAACTCAAGGTTAGGATTCGTTTTCAATGAAACAAAACTCAAAACTGGGTTTATGGGGGTGAAGACATGCAGATATTGGTGGTTTTGATGTTCAAGAAGCTAAAATTTTTGGTGATGATGGTGCTTTGTTTCACGGGAGAAAGGGAGGGCCGAGAGAGAGAATTAGAGAGAATGCTACGGAAGAAGAAGAAAAATAAAGAGAGAGAGAGAGAGAGAGAGAGAGAGAGAGAGAGAGTTCCAAAAAAGTGGGGGTGACCCCACGTGGCACCCATCCCATAGTCAGACAAAATACCACACGTGTCTCAAATGGCAAATTACTAAAATGCCCTCGACGTTTAAAGGTTCGTAGAATCTTCATTATAACTCCAAATTACATTTCTTCTGCGCCCACGCATCCGTAGCGACGAGTACAACAAGGATACACCAAGAAAACGAACCTTACATGTCACTACAAGGCGGTCAACAAAGGTCAACGTACTATAAAATCATAACTTTTAGGGATGGGCTATTACATTAATCTTAAAAAAAATGTTCTTAATAAATGTTTTGATGTTGTAGTCCTATTAGATTATGAATGTGATTGTGTAAATCCTAGTAGATATGGAAATGTATCTTATATTCCTATTAGGAGTAGATTACCTATTAAATGTTCTAATCCTAAAGGAAAAGGTTTTTACCTATCATACTACTATAAATAAAGGCACAATGGGGTGGAATAGAACACACCTCACAATTACACATCTCTTTTCTTCTCTCTATGTCACACCCTCTCTATATGGCCTCCATAATCGTTCAGTAAATTATGCCTACAACACGTTATCAGCACGCTCTTGACGTTGCGCTAACAAGAGAATTTATTCTTCAATCAAGAGAGTATAAATTTTTAATCATTCTTTTTGTGATTAATTTATTATTTTATTGAATTGATCTACATGCTATTGATTCAATTTAATTTTTCTTTGTTGAACGTGATACAACGCATTGGAGATGCAATTTCGGCTTTATGAGAAGGATCTTCTATAAATTCAAAGGCTTTTATTGTTTTATGCCAATCAGGTAAGCTTAAAATAAAGTAACATATTTGAAACGACTTTGAAGCATGAAAACATTCCTCATGATGCATAAACCCCCTACATTTATATTTTCCTTTCGATATATATATTGTATATGTTCATATATTTGTCAATATATTTTTTTTTTTCATGCAATACGCAATTATGCTATGTGGAATTTATGAGTCAAATAATCGAAAGAAATTAGAAGCAATTGGAGTTTTCAAACCCTAGGAAATTCGAAAAAAAAAAAAAATAATAATAATAATAATAATAATATATATATATATAAAGAGGAAAATTCGTTGAGCCGCGCCTAGCTGGCCTAGAGCCAAGCCAGGATAGCAGCTCTTTTTTGGGTTTTCTGTGCCCAGAACTCAAGCCCACACGCTGGGCTTTGCTTACCTGACAGATTTGCAGCCCTCAGCCCGCATATCACAAGCCTGCTGCTTCTGATCTATTTCTTTTTTGGCCCGCATACCAATCCGATCCATCTCTACTACAAGCATGTAGCTTATATGCCTTATTGGGCTTCTTTTTACAACTTGCCCGAGCCCAGCTCGCAGCGTGAGGCTACATGAGCTTGTCTAAAGCAACAGCCAGCAATCCAATGCTGGGCTACCTCATTTTGTTCCTAGCCCAACCTTGAAAGAAGCTTCACTGGGTTTAATTCACACCTAGCCCTGCCTTTTCCCCTCGGCCTGCTCTGCTAATTGCAACACGCTGGGCTCTCTCTTTTTCTTTCTGAGCCCGTGATTGCAGCAAGCCTACAATGCTTATTTCGTAGGTTTTTAGGCTGCCTCGTGGCGTACAAAAGCCAAATTTGGCCCGTTTCTGCTTCTAGTTGCACCCAACTATGGGGTAGCCATGACTACGCTCAAAGTGGGCTATATTTTATTTATTGCTTGGCCCAGTGCCAATCATATGACCCCAAATGTCATTATCTTGCTTCTACGATCGACCCTGAATATTTCCGATCTATTGAATTAATTAAAAGTGACCTACAATCCATTAATTTGATAATGAATCCAAAATTATTGACTTAAAGATCACTTTTGGACATTAACGAGTCAATAATTTATTTCCTTTCTTTAAATTGTTGACATACTTTTGTAGTCCCGAAGCTTTCACACTTGAGTTCCTGAAGAACCTCAAATCCACTACACTTAAATCAGCATATTGCATTATGTGTTCTTTCAGGAACCTCTCTTTTATGAACAAAACGTTCATAAACTAAATCGAACATGTAGTTTCGAATTTAGTGCCTTTGAAACTCAAAGTTTTCATAAAACAATACACCCATAAAAACCCAACGTTTTTTCATGAAACCATGTCTTAGAACTCAAATGTTCTAACTCTGATGCTTATGGATGATTCATTCCCACAGCACCAATCACAATCTTGTTCCCTCCAATTCAGTGGATTGTCGAACCGTCACAAATTTGATTTTTCTGAGATGTGAATCTCCACTTGACTATCAAAAAGTTGAGAAACCATTGAAGCCAACAATGGCAAGGAAGAGCTGAATAAGCCTCCGCCATGATCTTCATTCGAAAACTTATGCCTGAAGCATTACTAATGGAAGTACCTCCTAAACAAAGATTCCATGGCTCTTTGGCTTGCTCCTATGGACTGTCTAATCATGAAAAATATTGCCCAAAGCACACCATGATTACGTTTATGAATAAGTAAAATTCTAAAGTTTACAAATTCGATCGAATTTTGACTAGAGAATACTTTTCTCATCCTTCCTTGTTTCTAACTTGCTCCTGAAGCAACAAGTGTAGAAAGAAGAAGTTTACCAAATTCTCGGAACTGATTACTACCATAATCATATGGTAGAATCAGGGTCTGCCAAGGTGTGGCATCATGCCCGAAGCGTGATCTTTGGCACCTAAGACCTAAAACTTCAAGAATAAGGGATAGTATTCCCAAACCTTAACCCTGTATAATCTACTTCCGTCTTAATGGAATAGATCATTGGTTATGCACCTGTTCGTGCCCCTACCAATGTTGTTCAGGAGTACCGTTCTAGTAGTCAATATGTGAGACTAATTTTGCTCCACCAAACATCGTTGGAAGAGCGAAATTTTGACATGGATGGCTTTGTTGGTCGAATCCTCTTAATAAACCATTTACTTTGTGAACATTTTTCCATGTTCTTGGATTCAAGTTTGGTGTATGTTTTACTTATGGATAATCTTATTGATATTGTCCTCAAATGTGACTTAATTGAATCATGTTTCTTAAGACATGTGACCGATTCAATTATACACATGATTAGGTAGGAATGTGGGAAAGTTAGTTGTTTGGATGAATGCGTATTATGTACACTAACTTTACACCTAAATCACATCTCTAACAATGACTTTAGGTCTATCCAACCTGATTAAGAGCATTGGCACGCTCCTCATTGTGTGAATAGTACTGTATCACCATTTAGAAGACCTTAAATTCTCCCTGTCGTTGAGTTTTTGAGGATATTCGAGAGAACAATGATCATCAATGAAACCACTAAAGAAAATAGGGTGAAATATCTTTGCACCACCTCTAAAAATGAGCGTGAAGCTTTGATTTAGGGCCAATAGGCTGTCTCCCAACTGGGAATACACTACATGTGGCCAGCTTTGAGCCTGGTGATTGAGCAATTTACTTGCTTTGACACGACCTTTTAGGACACTTAGGTCGAACAATGATGCTACAACGCATCTTGGGTAAGATCTTATGCCTACGAGCACACTTTGCCAAGCTTGCTCATTAGGGAAATTGATTTCATATGTCATTTCTTGCAAAGATATGAAATCACCTATTTTTCACAGTGGATTCAAGGGAATATATGTGGACTAATCCAACCAAAATGCGGACCATATTAATACTTATGGTTTTGGTTGATGAATAGACCACACACATTGTTGCTAAACCTCATGGCCGATTAAGGGTTCACCACCCTACTTATCCCTTAAGGCCCTAGAGACTGGATAATGTCGAAGAGTTTATAACGACGACTTTCGATAAAGTATTGCATGTCATTTTGGGTTTTATAATTGAACATTGAATTCCCATGTTCAACCCAAATAGCCTCGCCTAGTGATCATAAAGTGCAATTTAAATGATCGCCTGAATTTTGGTGAACGTACCAAGTTTTCAGTTTTTACCTAAGGCTATGTAATCTTATACGCAATTATGTTGGTCCGCCTTGAGGCCCATTGCCACCCAACCTATATGACGTTACAGTTGGTTACTAGGTACGAACCTGACGATTTTCATATTTACGCATTTGGGTGTGCATTCCATGTGCCAAGTTGTGCCGCCGCAACGTACCAATATGGGTCCTCAAAGAAGGATGTGTATCTTTTGTCGATCATGATTCTCCTTCACACTAGCTTTCTTCGAACCCTTGCACGCGATCTCTTTACTGCTCATTTGCAGGTTGTCAATTTAATGAGAAAGTCTTCCCACCGTTATAAGAACGTCAACGTTTCTCTAAAATAGCGCAAAGTTGTGTGGACATTGCCCACTGTGTCTCATCTTGATCCCCATGCCGCACAAGTGTGATAAGCAAGTGCGATGAATTATAGTTTTCATGATGTTGCTCCAGACGCATTCCTTTAATCTAGCTAAAGTGACAAGATCATATATCAGCTGTAAACATGCCTGCAAGGATAGATGTACTTAACGGACGTCGAGTCAACATCCTTAGAGGGTGTACTACCCATGTTGGACAGTCTGGTACAACAGCAGATAGCTAATCAATCTGTCTTGTTCTGGAGATTATTCGATTCATATGATTCACTTCCCTAGAAGAAGAAGACATGGCACAACAATGAATCTAAACGCAATCACTATCTCAAATCATTTCCATCTCATGAGATTAATTCAGATTACTCCCAAGACTTGAAGTTCTTGGTCTAGTATACTAGTTTGGATGAGCAAAATGGAATTGAAATGAGATTACCATCAATGATGTTTTCACTTATATGGTAGCTACCGACATAAATGAAAAACGACGATATTGAACCGTGTTCCTTGATGAAGTGACAACGTAGAACTGATTGGACAACCAAAATTACAATCTAGGTCAAATTCTTTACCAAAGTGTGTATAGGACCTGTTGCTCCTACACTGCCCAAAGTAACCCTATTGTGTTACAAGTGGGAAAGGAAACGTTATGAGATGAATGAAATAGTGCGATATGATGTACGCCTTACGGCGCAAGGTTTCTCTCAAAATGTCCTGTCATTGATAGCAGTATTATGAAATATGGTTAGTGTTTCTCCATGGGGATATAGATACGGAGAGTTACATGTAAGTTCCCGAAGAATTACATGGACTGGTTTAAATAGTTCCAAAACCACGGAACACCCTCTTAACTTGTTTGAGGCGTTCACTTACAATCGGACATATGTGGTATACCCGTCTAAGTGATTATTTGATCAATCAGGGATATGAATTATGTCTTTGCGTGTTAAACTATGAAGTCGTATTTCGAATTGCTAAAGTTACAGTTTATGTCATTGACATGAATCACACTAAGACTCTAGAAAAGCTTGAGAAAATTGTCTCGCACTTGAAGATGGAAGTTGAGATGAAAGATCTTGGAAAAACTCATTTATGCCTTGACTTGAAGTTCAAGCGTTGTTCTGACGATACCTTGGTCTACCAGTTAAACTACACCCCGAATGTGTTACCTTTGAGTATACTTTTGATCGTCCATACATTATATGCAAATGAGACCCTTGAAGAGGTTATGGAATTCGAAATTTCATATCTAAAGTTCAACTTTGCGCTTCGTTGTACTTAGCTCATTGTATTTAAACAGGACATCTCCTTCGCTGTTGATCTTGGTAAAGATGCAGCACCGCGCCTACACGCAACCATTGAATTGGTATTAAAGACATACCCTGAAGATACTACGAGGGCAAATCCCAACACATTTGAGTGGATCCAAACCCATAATCCTCGAAATGATGCTTGCCTTGTTTGTTATGCTGACGTTGGTTACTTATCAAACCCGCACAAGGCTAAATCCCCAAATGGTTATGTCTTTACCATTAAGGATATCGCAATATCTTGGAGGTCCACGATATGACCTTAGTTGCGAAATCTTCGAATTGTTCCAAGACTCACCTTACTTCACTACACCACAAGTGAGACATGGTTAGGAGTTCTTGTTGAGCATATTCAAAGTACTTGTTGTGTTTTCATCCATCGTTGAGTCCTAACGACGATCCATGAAGATTATGCCGCATGTATCCACCCGACCAAGCCATGATACATCAACGAAGTCAACACCAAGACATATTGCGTCTACATCTACATCAGCAAAGCATCAGGAGATTGAAGTCATGCAAGCCGATCCCAGACAACCTTGCTGACCTATACATGATGTTACTGCCAAAGCCAACCTTCCAAAAGCTTGTCCGAGGAATTGGTATGCCTAACTATCATATGCAATGCTTGTAGTTCTCATTTGGAAGTTATGTCAAACTTAGGGGGAGTATCCAGAAGTATACTCACTTGATCTTAATGTACTCTTTTTCCCTACGATTAGGAGCATTTTTCTCACTGGGTTTTTGCTACCTAATGAGGTTTTAACGAGGCACCCATCCTGGGCTGATCATACCCTTGTGAGCTCTTCTACTTGTGTCCAAAAGACGTATAGTTTTGACTTAATGCAACTTCTCACTTTTCTCCTTAGACTATGGGTTTTTCTCCCACCTTGGGTTTTGTCATAGTAAGGTTTTGTGAGTTTTACCTTTTTATGCATTTTTCTGTTGATTTGAGACTTCCATTCGCTCATTGTGCCGACGACTTCATCAACTATACTTGCTTCATCACTGAAGACCTAATGCGCCATTTACTTGAGTATTTACACACTCAAGGGGAATGTTGCAGTCCTATTAGATTAGGAATGTGATTGTGTATCTTATATTCCTTTTAGGAGTACATTACCTATTAAATGTTGTAATCCTAAAGAGAAATGTTTTTGCCTATCTTACTACTATAAATAAAGTCATAATAGGGTGTAATAGAACACACCTTATAATTACACATCTCTCTTCTTTTCTCTATGCCACACTATCTCTTTATATGGCTTTCATAATCGTTCAGTAAATTATGCCTACAACATTTAAAAAAATTATAAATATTTTTAAATACAATACCAAACATGTCATTACACATTTGTTGCACTCTTCAGTACATCTTCCTATTCCCTTTATTACAAAGTACTTAAGTTGTACTAGAGATTGCAGCATCGTTATGAATGAGCACGCGACCAATTATAAGCAGTTCCCTCGTGATCTCCTTTATAAGGAAGTACTTTTCCAACACATTCACAGTTGTTCCAACTCACGAAATTTTCAAATGACATATTGAATGCTTATAACTTATAAGGCCCCACCCACGCTCCCTCTAGGCAGAAAACTCAAAACCCCCGACCTAAAATCACCTCTATTTCCCACAATATTTACAACAAGCCCTCGCACTTTTCCCATTTTTAAAGACTTACAAATGTTGATTGAATTGGTAATTGAAACTTTAGATCCTCGGCCCTTACTCACTGAGTTTTTCTAGTATGTAGACTGAATATTTGCAGGACAGTTGCGGAATGTGAGTATTGGGTTGTTCAATGGGGTTCGTTTGGAACTGTCATTGAAGAAAAAATAATTAAAAATTAAAAAAAATAAATAAAAAAAAAACAAAAAAAAAAACACTTCTACTTAAACGCATTTCAGTAAAAGTGCTTCTATTAGAAGCGGACTGAACTTTTTAATGAAAGTGATAAACTTTTTAGGCCCAATATGGTCGACCACCAACATCACAAATACTGTCATAACTTACTAGGTATTGAGTTTAATTCACAAAAAAAGCTCGGTGAAATTATGTGTAAAAACTATCATAGATTAATGGTATATTATTTTGTCATATGACGATTGTGAAATCTTATTTTCCAACAGAAAGTGCTCCAAAGCATTTGAGTGCGTAACTAAAAAACACTTCTAACTTTTTCTGTCAAATATGGTCAGAAACACTTTTGGTATTCTAAAATGGCTTTTAGTTATTTCAAAAGCATTTCCAAACAAGTACAACTGCTGATTGGCCAACACTCGCATCCCGCAATACTCATCCTATATTGAAAAAATTCATCAAAGCTAAAACCATTTGAAGAAAAATACTATTAGACTAAAAGCTAAGCTTTGATTTTAATAATATCATCCATTTGACATTTTGTGGTGCTGGGAGAATGATCAAATAGATTCCTTAAGATTTTAGCCAAAGAAGAAAACTATAATTCGACCATAAAATATGGGACTTTAATGGCTTAAGACAAATTAATATTCTTCAAACTATGATATAATCCTAAAAGCTCCAACTAACTAGTGCTCTTTTTTCTTCACAACTTAAAGATTTTACTCTTTGCTATACATATATATTTAGGTGGTGAGTTGCATTAGACAGTCACGTTCGACCTCAACCCACCGATTACACGAAATAGGGTTCATTGGTCGTGACATGTATAATATATGGTGGTTGAAACTTTGGCATATTTGGTTTCCAAGAAGAGAAATGACAAAGAGATGTTACCCTCCCTCAAATAATATATTTCTTATTTATTTATTTCTTTCTTTCTTTTAATATAAAAGTAATGCCTAAAAATATATGAAAACCTTGATGAACATATCCCACAAACAAGGACGGATCCACATAGGGACCTGGGAGGTCTCAGGACCCGTCGGCGATCCTAAATCGCTGCTAGAAATTTTCCGGAGACCCCTCGTACTCGAGCATGAGGTCTGTGCAGGTTGTAGGTTGCAGTGGCTGTCTTCTTCTCAGAGAAGATGATTGCGCACGGAGAAGAAAGAAATAGGGACCCTTCCAACCTCTCTCCTCCTTGGTTTTGCCATGGTCTCATCCATCGGTGCCACCCACTTCTCCTCCAACATTTCTCCGTCATCTGGCGGGGCAATACATAAGCTCAAATTTCCCCAAATTATTTCAACCACCTTAGTAATTTTTCTTATGGGTGAAATTTCCTACATAAGGTTAGTATAAGATGGATATGATCTGTCATGGGTTGGTGAAATTTGGGGGTGGAGCTGCCATGGTGAGGGAGAATGGTGAGGGAGGCGGTTGGTTGTGGTATGGCAGCTGTGTTCTTAGTGAGAGAGAAGGTGAATGTTTGGAAACTAGTAAAAGAGAAAAATTGTGTGTTTGGTTAGAAAGATAGTGGGAGTTTGGGGAGAGTTTTATTTGACCGGTGTTTTAAATTTAGTGGTCCATATTAGATAATCAATAATTTAAGTACTCCCTAGTAACTTATGAAACCTCGTAATAGACGCTTGAATTATGATTTTATAATTTGTAATATTGTTTTGCATATGATTTTTTAATGAAACATATTATATTTAAATTTTCAATGTTATTTTTGTCTATAAATGTTTTGACCTTTATTATTGGGATCCCTCGAGTTTAAAATCCTGGATCCGCCACTGCCCACAAAAAGAATCCAAGTAATTGATCTTGTGTGTCTTGCGACGTGCAAAACAGACCTATCCAAATGTGCAATGTGCAGAGTACCGTGTGCATCCATCGGTATATAAATATCTTTATGCTTTCTAAGTAATTGTGGATGTGAAAGTTTACAAGTGATCATTTGCCATATTTTTGTTTATGTTATATAAGGGTATAATTAGAAATTTTCATATGACAAAATAATATATGGAGGTTACACCCCTAATATCTGTCACATCCCAGTCAGGGCTCGACCACTTCTCGAACTCGACTATGTCATAGCACGATATTGTCCGCTTTGGGCCCTGGCCACGCCCTCACGGTTTTGTTTCAGAGAACTCACACGAGAACTTCCCAGTGGGTCACCCATCTTGGGATTGCTCTCGCCCGAACTCACTTAACTTCAGAGTTCCGATGAACTCCGAAACCAGTGAGCTCCCAAAAAGCCTCGTGCTAATTGGAGGTGAGCATGTACATATAAGGCTTACAAGATCCTCATCAATGGGCGATGCGGGATCTTACATATCACTCAAGCCTTTAATGATATAACCGTCACCTAGTAATAGGTAGTTAAGTTATGACAATATCAGTAATATTAGTGGTGGACGATGCTGAACCTATAAAATTAATTATCTTGGTATCATAGTAGCCTATTCTTTCCACTTTTATTGAGGCATTTGGCATAAAAATCTTACATCTATTGATTACACAGGTGATTAAGTGGAAACAGTATCAATGCTATTAGTGGTGAACTGTGGTATGTCTCTTTGAAACTTTAACAAGATGATCGGGCTGTCGAAAAGTTGTGTTAGCTTTAATGTAATGACTTAACTAGTTCTCGTTGTGGGAATTGATTCCTTGTGACCCAATGTGGGGCCACTTGTGAGGGACGTGTTGGAGAATAGGATCCCACATCGATGTTCTGACAAAATAATAAACAACTAATAATATCATCAAGGTCTTTTGTAATAGGTAGTTAAAACCCAACACCTAATAATAGGTGATTAAATTTGAACAATACCGACAATATTGGTGAAGAACGATAGTGAACCTATAAAGTTTATCACACATTACCATAATTTACTAGTCCAACTCTTATTTGCAAATTTGATTCAAACTCAGACCCACCAAATGACTGTCAAGCTTTCAAGCAAAAACTACTTAAAGCTAACAAACAAAGCCTAAGATTGGTTCGAAAATTTAATAACTACTAAACATTTGTGATAAGGCATTTCGAAATCAGTTCAAGCTTGATCTGTAAAGCTTAATCCTTATTTAATTTCCAAATTAAAATATTGAAATCTAAACATTTCATTATTAGTAAGCAAATTGACCTGGCCTTTAAGCTCAAGGTTAGCTTGCCCCACATTTTTTTGAGTCAATCTGGAGTACATATATAATGCATATATCACACATGCACAGCTGCATATATAGTTTTCCATGGACACGACGTCTAGATATATTAGTATTATTATTATAACGAAAGAGGTATCCTGTAAGATATTAATGGCGGACTAATTCTCCTTCTTGTGTAGTTTTATTACTACAAAAAACTGACTTCGTATTTTGACTTTCGAGTCAAATGGCATCCTAAAGCAAAAGCTGGAGTTGCAAGAGATGCATCTGTGAGAGCTTGAATGTTGATTGGGAATTCCAAACCTTTTTTGCTATCCACTTGACCAACCTGCAGATGATAGGAAATCTAATTTTATTAAAGAAAGAATGGTCGATATAGTATTTATATAGGTCTGACGTCATTGTTGAACATATCAATAACTGTCCAAAAAAAAATAATAATTAATATTATTCTTACTATTTATTTGTATTATCTCTTTAATAAAAGTCGGATGTATAAATACATATGAATTTTATTTTTATTAGAGAGATAATATAAATAAAAAGTAGGTAAGAACAATATTTTTGATAAAATAATTAGAGAATTAGGAGCGGAATATGAATGTTTCGTTTTTGGGGATCAACAATTTACTAGGGCTAAAATTGTTTAGTTTGTCTTTAGTTCGATTTCGTATAAAACACTTTATTATTTTTATATTGTTTAATTCATATGAAGTTAATTTAGCTTAATTTTTAAAAGTAGTCTAATTTGTCACTTAATAATATTAATCTTCACTAATAAGTAAGAAGTTTTAAATTCAACACTCGCTAAATATAAAATTGAATCACATTATTATGACATACTTATTATAAAACTTATCAAACGGTCCTAAAGTCATTGCGATTTGGCTGGCTGTTCCCTACAACTCCAGTGGCAGTTCTGTAGTAACCTCACATACCAAACCCAAAATCTAACTACTCCTTATTCCTCTTTCTCTTTTTTTTATCCATTTGTTTTCCTCTAATCTTATACTTTCTTTCCTTCCCCTCAACTTTTGCCTTTCGCTTTTGTTTCCGTTGAACCCGCTCTCTCTCTCCTCTCTCTCTGTCTCTCTCTCAATGCAAAATCCTCCAACGTCTAAATTGCTGACTGAACTTTAACTTCAAGATATTTCCCATCAAGCCCAACAAACACTCCCACCACCTCTCTCTCTGGAGAAAATTCACACCTCAAATTCTCCATCAACCTCGCTGGCCGGTAACAATGGCGGTTCTCGGAGAGACAACCGAAGCCTCAAACAACTCTCTCTCCCACAAGGTCACCGCCAAAACCCCATTATTCAACCTCAAACTCTACGCTGTTATCGCCATCCTCGTCCTCTGCCTCCTCGCAGCCGCCCTTCTCATCTTCCTCTGCCTCCGCATAACTCGAGCCTCCAGAAAACGCAAGATGCGCGTGAAGCACAGCTCCGGTTCAATCCCCCTAGTCTCCAAGGAGATCGCCGAGATCAAGGAACCGAGTCCACGCGCCGCCGACAATGGTGAAAGAAAAATGGGAAATGAAAAGTTGAAGGAAGCTCCGCTGGAGGTGACCGAGATTGTTGACATCGAAAGAGGGAAAGGGAACCGGAGCGGGTTGGAAAGTGACGGGTCGGGCCAGCATAACATCGGGTGGGGCCGGTGGTACAGCTTGAAGGAGCTGGAGATCGCGACACGCGGGTTTTCTCCAGAGAACATAATTGGAGAAGGAGGATACGGCATCGTCTACAGCGGCGAGCTGCAGGACGGCTCTGTCGTGGCCGTCAAGAACCTTCTGAACAACAAGTACGTGAATTTTATTACTTTGTGTAAAAACTATTATTTCCATTTTTTTTATTTCATAAAATTATTTTCTGTGCAAACAATTAAATAAATAGGGGATTAGTTAAGGAAAATGATACACATGTGTCTGGTTAATTTTATGATTAGGATTTAGATCCAATCCAAGTGCCTTGTATGCTCTGGACTCATTAATGTTTTTCGAGATTTTTAAATCGGATCTGTTTATCGTACATCGAGTTATTAGAAATTATTTTAAATATTTTTTTAAATTAAATAGAAACAGTTAATTATTTTAAATATTTTTCTAAAATTCTCACAAATCCTCACTCATGTTTTTCGTGGTCAACAGTTAATAATTATGTTTATGGTATATTTGTTTTTTAAATATATTTAATTTAAAATCTCTAAGCTCAAGTGGCATTAAGGAGCAGTGGTGGTCCTTGTGGCTTAAAACTTTCGTCCAAAGATGTGTTTATTTATGTCTGTGGCCTAAACCCTATATGTAAGTTTCGCGCTGAAGGAGACAAAATTACAACGGGATGCCCGTTTCTTTTGAAGGCGAGATTTTTTAACGTGACTGTCACACAGGATGGTACATCACGTATTGCTATATAAATAATATGATATGTGTGTTAAAAAGTTAATAACTTAAAAAATAAAATTTCTTACCACTTACATAAAAACATGTGGTGAACCATTCGTATTCTCATTACAACTAAAAAAAAATTCTTTTGGAGATGTCAAATATTAAAAATAAAATTTAAATTTGACCGTTTATGTGACATTTTGATATTTTTTTTAATTTTATTCTGCACTCAATATGTCAAATTTTAGATATATATTAAAAATTTGTATTTATTTTCTTTGCATCGATGACGAAAGAAAATAAATTAAAAGGTATAAAAATATTTAAACATTGAATTGGTAATGGAAAGAAACAAAAAGGCAATACTTTGAACTAATAAAACTTAAACAAAGTAATTAAGTAGAATAAATTTGAAGTTGCTGTCAAATTTGGGGATAAATATGTCATTCTATGTCTTGTCACATTAATGTCATATCACATCAAATTTGGATTTTCAGTTAAAATACATTGTTGTCTTTTTTTCCACTATTATTGTTGATTTAGACATTTTGATATTTCATTAGAGATGCTCTTATGGTAGTATTTCAAGCTAATCAAACACTAATGTCTATTTTATATAAGAATGTATTATTGACTTAAAATACAGTCACAATAACATTTTATTAACTAAATTTGTTGTCTTTTTTTTTTGTCATAAACTAAATTTGTTAAAAAAAGGAGAAACGGAAACAACTCCGTTATTTTGCTTTTCTTTTTCTTTTTATGTGTGAGTTGTAGGTGTACATAATATTTTATTTTTTAATTATTCTATATGTAGTATGTCACATCAATAATATAGACGTTGTTTTGCACGTAATTTATATAATTTACTTTTTGAACTTGTAAAATAATATTAATAATCACAGTTTGTAGACCAGAGTTTGAATGACGTGCTTATCTTTTGATAAAAAAATAAAATAAAAAAAGTAAAAGAGACTCCCTTTGTGCTTTTCTCAATTTTATTCTTCCTCTTTTTTTTATTAGTTATATTCCAACACAAACCTGTTACCTTTTGCTTTCTAGACTTCCGATGTCTTTGTCTGATCTTCACACGAATTTGTTTTCACTTTTGACTGACCAAACATTACTTTCTCATCGTCATATCCTGGTATTGGGATTTGGATCCCTCTGGATTCTCGTTGTGAGGAGACAAAGATCAAGTTATTGTAGTTGTTCATTACACATTATACGATCACAAATTATTAAAAATTTTAATCCTTTTTACATGGCATAATGATTTGTGGTTGCATAATGTGTGGTGAACGTTTACGATGACTTCATCTCTATGATCCTCACAATGAGGATCCGGAGGAAATTTAAATCCCTAGTAGTATATATGCGGATTAGAGCAATTTGCTTAGGTAGTGTCCGCACTTTTGCATTTGAATTTGAATTTGTCTCCTCTTCGTAAGTTAAAATTAGGTTAGAATACTGCGTAGAAAAAACATATGCTGATGTTAATGCATATACCAAAGAAAGCTAATAGGAGCAAGACGAAAAACAGTTGCCGGTAAAATTATATATAGAGTGACTTTTCCATAATTCAATGGACCTGTGTTTTCACTATTCACGGTAGGGCTTAATGTGCTAATTCTTTCCCATGCAATGCAAGTTGAATATCAGAGTGCGATTAACAAACGAACAAACTAACTATAAAATAATATAATTTTATTGAGTGAACAAAAGATTGCCATGACGGCTACATAACCCAAGATGCTACATTCTGAATGACTTATTATTCATGTTAAACTATAAGCTATATTTATAGATAGCAAAACCTAGAAACCCTAATTCGGATGCACTGGCAGATGCATTAAGGGGCAGGGGGTCAACTGACCCCTCGAACTTCAGTAAATATCCATGGACATCTTAGGTGCTAACCCTCCGAACTTCGGTAAATGTCCTGGAAGACTTGGGTGCTGCCCCTTTAAAGGTTGGAGTTGCCATTCATATATGTCATTCAACTGCATGATAAAATGCATTAGAGAGGTGTTGTCCCTTTACAGTCTAGTCCTAATATTATTTATCTCTGGCTTGTTTGTTTGTTGTGATTACAATTGTTGGCAAAAAAAAAAAAAGAACCAACTAAAAATCTATCCAAAAATGCAAAGTAAATGAAATGGTGATCTCAGAGAATAATAAAGCATCATTATTCTTGGACAAATATATTAATGAGATGCAATGATATCAAACATTGTTAGTGTGTTCAAGATAAGTGTGTTTCTTTGTTAAGCATTCATATGAGAGCAGCCTTGGAACATGTTAGTTGCCCACACAAATGAGGCATTAACAGGTGTGCAATATGCATTTCCAAATGATTTCAGGCGTACCAAGATTTGAGGAAATGACGATATGCATGCTATTTCTGTTAAAAAAAATTGCGCGCGCTATTCTTACTGCCCCCCCTAATATTATTTTCAACACCCCCGTCAAACTCATGGCATTATACAACATGGGTTTGCAAACAAGCATATGCGGGCTGGCTCCGTTAGGCAGACTAGCAGACATGCAAATTTGACTTGACTTGACTCGCGAACTAGTTCATGATTACTTGACTTGACTTGATTCTTGATTCTTGCTGGCAAACTGATTCTAGTTCAAACTGGCTAGTATTGAGAGAGCATGGAAAGAACTCGTCGCTAAACGAACGAGATTTTCATATCTCAATTCTAGCAATGAAAAACAAACACAAATACTATCACTCAAGTGGTCATAATTCCAAACACTCTGAATGAGGGTCACAAAACAATTTCAAACAAGCCAACAACTAGTGAGCCTCAGACTTTAAACCAAAAAACCCATTTTTTCTTATGCCTGTGTGGACCTCAAAACCTCCACCTTTTTCTCTTTCCTTTTCTTGTTTTTTCTTTCTGTGCGTTCCTTTTTTTTCTTTTTTCTTTTTTTTAATCTCCTTCTTCCTCTTTCTTCTTTCTGTGCCTTCTTTTTCTTTTCTTTTCTTTTGCCTTCAAATAGCACGTCTTCTTTTTTTTCTTTTTTTTCCTGTATCCCTCTTCCATTCTCTTCTATGCGAACAAAGACACGAGGAAATGAGAAAGACAGAAGAAACAGGCGACGAGGGATACAGGAAAAACAAAGAAAAAGACAGAAGACGTGTTGTTTGAAGGCAAAAGAAAGAAGACGTGTTGTTTGAAGACGTGCTATTTGATACCAAGTTGACTATCAGAGTGCGATTAACAAACGAACAAACTAACTATAAACTAATATAATTTTATTGAGTGAACAAAAGATTACCATGACGGCTACATAACCCAAGATACTACATTCTGAATGATTTATTATTCATGCTAAACTATAAGTTATATTTATAAGGAACAAAACCTAGAAACCTTAATTCGGATGGGCTAAGCCCATATACTAAACTAACAAGCAAACCCAAATAATCATAACATACTAATATTTTCCAACAATGTATGCATGCAAGTCCTCGTCTGCTGATTTGAATTCCGTATTCGTATTATATTTTTGTCAACTCGAAACTCATCGCTGCTTGTCATCTGATGCATAGGGGTCAGGCAGAGAACGAGTTTAAGGTGGAAGTCGAAGCCATTGGGAAAGTAAAGCATAAGAACTTGGTGGGTCTAATTGGTTATTGTGCAGAAGGTGCTAAAAGGTAAAACTCCATTATCTTATCCTTTATATGAACTGAGATCGATGAACCTATTTTCTCCTCTAACATGCCCATGGGGACTTTTATTGATCTGCAGGATGCTTGTGTACGAGTACATTGACAACGGCAACTTGGAGCAATGGTTGCACGGCGATGTTGGGCCTGTCAGCCCTCTGACCTGGGATATTCGTATGAAAATCGCCATCGGGACAGCAAAAGGGTGAGATAATTTTGTTTCTCCTTGTTCATTTCACTTGTTCTTCCTTTCTTTTTAAATAAAAGAAAGTGAATCTAACATGAGGGTTAATTAATCTAGCAGTCATACAACGGAAACGTGTAGAAGATTGTGCTGTGTTTGTCATTCTCATTATTTCCTTTATATCACTACGAGAATACTTTTCATCCTTCTGCTTCGGATCAACTTATGATTCTTGTTTCTTTGACAGGCTGGCCTATTTGCATGAAGGGTTAGAACCCAAGGTGGTGCACCGTGATATAAAATCCAGTAACATTCTTCTGGATAGAAAGTGGAACGCAAAAGTATCAGATTTTGGTCTGGCCAAGCTCTTAGGATCGGAGGCAAGCTATGTGACTACACGCGTTATGGGGACATTCGGGTTAGTTTATTCTCAAATCCTAATGATAATTACCATGATCCATTATCAAGGCTGTGTTATAGTGATTCTTTGCTATAATTTTCTGCAGATATGTAGCTCCAGAATATGCAAGCACAGGTATGCTTAACGAGGGGAGTGATGTATATAGTTTCGGAGTTCTACTAATGGAAATAATTACAGGAAGAAACCCAATTGACTATTCCAAACCAGCAGGAGAGGTAAAACTAATTTCTCCTCTTCTTGGGTTCTTCCTATAGAAGCATTGCATCAGTATCATAACTGTTTACAGTTGCTGTATATCAGATGAACCTGGTTGATTGGTTTAAAGGAATGATCCAAAGTCGCCGTGGAGAGGATGTTGTTGATCCTCTGATTGCAGTTCAGCCCCCTCCAAGAGCTATGAAGCGAGTATTGCTGGTTTGTCTCCGATGTATAGATCTAGATGTCCGTAAGCGGCCGAAAATGGGGCAAATTGTTCATATGCTTGAGGCAGATGACTTCCCTTTTCGTTCAGTAAGTCCTTGTGTTCAGTACTTTATAGATGCACTGCAGATAACTCGTATCCTATTTTCGACAAGTTTCTTGCCAGATTGTTGTTTGTTCAACATTAAGACCACGGAAGCACCATCATCCCCTCAATTTATGTTTTCCGCAATTTCAGCTTCCTCAGTTTTCCATTTATGTTTGCAGGAAACTCGATCAGCTCGATAAAAATCCTCTCCCTTTCCCGGGCAGCTGCATCCAGTAATGTTCAATATACATCCAAGTATGCCGGGGGTAGTAACGAAGATTGAGGTGGAGATGACAATTTTTTTGGCCGATAAATAGCAGTTCCTGAGGCGCCATGCACACCATGATCCTCCGTTAGTATATACAGAAAAGAAATTACAAGCATTGAATGTGTGCGTATATAAATTTCTTCAGCACCATACTTATAGATGAACTTGTAAATACGTACTTGTATGGTATTTTAATATGTAAGGTCTGTTAAGAATCTTCATTTCCTTATCAGTTTCAGATGAAATCCGAGAACTTTTTAATAAATGTAGTTCGAGTATAGTAGCTTTTGAGACGGACTTCAGGATTTGGAGTCTCTCCACTTAGCATCCCTGTGCATTCAGAAGTACTCAGCAAGACAACCCAAATACTGTTGCTTCCTGCTGCTATCTGCTGTCACCAACATTGCAAGGCAGTGCCTCTGTTGGTTCCATGCATAATTATTGGTACCATGACTTGCCGTTCATGTCATTGTTTGTTTTATTATTTACCTACCGACGGATCAGTGTCCGCAAAGGAACAAGGGAGCAGACAAACTCTAGTAGGATTTTATTGCGCTGCAAGAAAGGAAGAAGGGTACCCATGAGGGGCCTGGCCAGTGGCAACAGTACTAGACATTGTTAGCCAATCTTTACCCGAAAACGCTTAAGCTGTCCGTGAATTGATCAAGTGCGGATCCATCCTTCACGCGGCGGATGATGATTAATGAAACAATAGTCACCACCATCGTGTGGTCTACCAAATATGTTTAAGTAAATAATCTCTCTAGCATCATCTATATAATTTAAACTGCTCAAGTGCAGTCAGATATTCTACTAAATATTTTGGACATACACTAACACTATGTTTGGATGAGGGAAATATACTTGGAATTTGAATAAAAGTCAGAATTTGTAAAATGACATACACTAATTCCCTTGTTTGGATTCATAAACATATGAATTTAGAATTTCCGCGTGGAAAAAAACTTGGAATTTGAGACCTCCAATTCCCAAGTTTAAATTCCATGTAAATAGGTGTCATTTCCCAATTTCTATGATTGAGAGCTTAAAACTAACAAATTCCATATTCAATTCCATTGTTCTTTAGGTTAACCAAACAAGAAAATTCACAAATTCTATAAAATAAAATTCCGTCAATTCAATTTCCGTCATTTTAAAATTCCTTAAGAATCTTAAATTTCTTCATCCAAACGTAGTGTAAGGGAGGCTTAGCCTTACAATGTGCCAGCAATAATGTGGTTCAAATTCGCCTTTGGCGTGAATCGAACCTAAGACCTCTCACTTACAAATGAAGAGGAATATCACTAGACCATAGTACTAAGTGGTTACATTTTGCAATTAGACAGCCTAAATTCAGCAATTTTGTGGGAGCATTACAGGCAACTTTTCAATGCTATTATATTCCCACTACAAATCTTAATCCTATTTGGATAAGAAATCCGTATCAGACCATCTCAAACCCAATATACAATTGAACTTCGATAATCTAATAATACCCAATATATTTTTTTTTTTGTATAATTTAGGGTTTTGAGTGTTAGAAGGTTCTCTCAAGCTACAGTTCTCTAATTTATTTTGTTCTGAGGTTTAATCTTGGCATCATTTATGTATATTCAGGTGTGTTCTCTAGATCGCATAGATTTCCTCCCCTTCAGCTGTAATCCTCTTTTTGTCCACTTATATTATCTTATAATCCTGCTATTTTATCACTGTTTTTAAAATTAATTAGTTTGTAAAAAAATGTTTGTTAATCAATCTACAAAGAGCACAATTTGAAATTTCACCCCTGAATTTGAAAACTCAGAACCGTCCCTGGTGGGACAGCACAACAACAAGAACATGCATTGCAAATTAATGGTAAATGTGACATGAACAAAAATAACTACATTTTAGAGGGAAAATTAAATGACATACATATTATTGACAAAAATTCTAAAAACAGAACTGCATTAATGTTTTACTGCGAGTCACAAAACAAATTGATCGATTTTCAAACTTAATGATCAAAATGACACTATGTTTGGATAAGAGAAATAAACTTGGATTTTGGATAATTTTTTTTTTAATAAATTGACATGCATAAATTTCCTTGTTTAGATTTATAAACATAGAAATTTAGAATTTTTATATGAAAAAAAAAACCTTGGAATTTGGAATCTCCAATTCCTAAGTTTAAATTCTATGTAAATATGTGTCATTTTTCAAATTCTATGATTGAAAGTTTAAAAATAACAAATTTCGTATTGAATTTCATTATTCTAGGTTTAGCAAACAAAATTCACAAACGAAAATAAAATCTCATCATTTCAATTTCTGTCATTTTGAAATTTCTTAATAATCTTAAATTTCTTCATCCAAACATAATGTAATAACTTTAAATTTCTTTATCCAAATTTACTAATAGTCAATTCAAAAAGACTACTTTAAATAAAAATCCTAATTAAAAAATAAATTTCAGACATAAGTAGTCCACATGTCCTCCTGCAGTACATAGAGTACTGAAAATCCCACACTGATCCTTTATAGAGTTTAATTGATTTGTAGAGATTTTTTGTAAAATTTTGATTCAATTCTTTCGAAATCTCATGGGGAGATATGAGATTTGTAGATGCTTAAAATATATAACAAAATCTCTCAAATTTCTTAACTTTTTCAAATTCTAATTGAATGCATCTAAAAAATTCTAATTGAATGCAAATTTCTAAAATTTTTAAACTACCTTAAAATTCTGATTAAATATCCATTAAATTTTAATAAATTTAAAATTTTAATTAAATACCCTAAATTCATTAAAAAAGTTAAATTCCGTCAAAAGCCTCTTTCATTTCCTTCGCCCCAAAAAGCTCCCGATTCTCGGATCACCCAAATCCCAGTATGGTCACAGGTACCGGCTCCAAAAAGCGGCATCGCGCCGTACACCCCGCCAGCTCAGCCGCCGGCAGCAGTTCCAGCCGCCCATGCGCCGCCGTCATCATTGGCTCCGCTGCCAGAAGATCCACCCATCCCGACCCAATCCCGAGCCCGACTCTGAAACCCGACCCCACCAACCCCTACTCCTTCGACGACCCTTCCTCCGCCGACGTCATTCTCCGCCTCTTCGTCGACCCCTCGCCCTTAGACCCCTCCGCGACGTCATTGTCTCTATCCCCCGCCACCACCCAGCCTCAGGACGACGTCGTTCTCCACCTCCACACCCACGCCCTCTTCCGCTGCAAGTACTTCGCCGCCCTCTTGTCCGACCGATGGCAGCACCCCGACTTCCAAGACGACGCCGTTCGCAAGATCAACCTCCGTGTCCCACCGACCCCCGGCGCCATGGATGCCCGCATTTCCCTCCTCCAACTCCTCTACAACCCAGACCTTGCCTCCGCCATAACCACCGTGTCGACGGCGCTCGACCTTCTCCCCGTGGCTTCGGAGCTCATCTTTGATGATTGCGTTCGATTCTGCCTTCGATTCCTGGAGGCCGTCCCTTGGACCCAAGACGATGAAGCTCGAGTGCTCGCTCTAATCCCTCATCTGAGCGAAGACGAATCCAAAGACCTCATCGCTAGGGTTTCTGGAAGCCCCGATTCGAGCGAGGAGATGCTGTACGGTCTCATCCTCGCCGTGACCCACAACCCGAACATGGCGTACGTCAAGGCCTTCGTCTCGAAGCTGCTCCAGGATTTCGGATCCAGAGACCTGGTCGAGCGGGTTCTGGATCGGGCGTTTCAGACCACCTTCAAGGTCGTCAAGGAGTCCATGGAGGAGTACATGAGTCCCGGAGTCCGTGGCGACCATGACGAGACCGAGGCCATCCAGAGGCTGAACCTCCACACCGCATTGACCCATGGGAAGCACCTGGTGTGGCTCGTGGAGAGGATGATCGAGCTGCGAGTCGCTGTCTCGGCAGTCAAGGAGTGGAGCGAGCAGCCTGCTTTCACTGCCGATTTGCAGAGGGCTTTTCGGGACGATGCGTGGAGGAATATTGTGCCGGGGCTACCTAGCGTCTTGCTTCGCTGCACTTCAAGGCTTGCCAATGCCGTCGCTTCTGGAACCATTTTGGTTGCTGCTCAGGTATTATTCCCATGTCATCTTTCTTGCTAGAGTAGCTGAATATCATGTAATTGAAGTTCTTTGTTGGAATACAGAGATCGTTCTGTTAGTTCTACATTTGGCCATTGATTTGTTCATATGGTGCATTTCTCGATTAGATTAGTGGAAGCCGCAATTTTGATGTGTATTGCTCAATTTTGATGGGACCTGTTCAACGTAGGAACTTTTCTGTTTATGTTCTTGCGGTAGTTTTCAAATTAATGGTAAGTTGAACAACGTTAGAGTTTGAGGACGGAACGGGAGCAGAACGGTAGTTTTCAAATTATGTTTTCACGGCAGGCGGGAGCCAATACGCTATGATGTTGGGTTTGTTCAAACATTTCGAAAGTGGGATTATTGAGTAAAATCTTAATGGGCTGTTTATATTTCTGCTGAACACCTGAACTGTGAATCTTATGGCATTGACGGAGCCAGCAGACACTATAGTCTTTAAAGGGTTACGTTTTAGTATGTTTGGATTGAGGAAATAGAAAGGAAGAAGAAAGGTGTGGAGGGATACTTGAAATGTTTTCTTTTCCGTTTGTATGGTCAAATGTAGAGAGGAATAGAGAAATTAGATTAGTCTTAAATCCTCAAATTTAGGTCATTTTTGTCTTGTAAATGGGACTTACGTGTCGTTCGATTTGAAATTTTTTGAAGATGCCCGCAGTTGAAGTCTTGAAGGCTTTCTCTCCATTATGTCCTAGTTCCCATCCGGCCCAAAAACAAAATTGAATAAAGCACTCATTTGCTCTCTCATATTTATTCGCTTCTCTTCTAGCGTAAAATACATTGTAAGTTGCTTCTTACTAAGTGTGTATGGCCAATGGGCAAGAACTATGCTGTTATGTTTTCGTGCGCGGGTGATTATCTCCAAATGGAGCAGCAGAAATGCTTTACAGAAAGGTGTTTCCAACTTTTTAACATCCTTACGCGTGGATAATGCTCTGCTTGGTTAACAACACAATGTAACCGATCGTACTCTCATTCTTGTTTCTTTGGTGTTCAGGGGATTGCAAAAGTTTTTATTTTCCCTTTTCTGTTTCAAAACCCGTGGCCCAGACAGATCAACCTAACCTAAGGCTGATTGTTTATAATGTATTTTTTTTTCAGGTTCGGAAGAAGCTTGTCAAAGATTGGCTTCCAGTTCTAATTGTTTGTAAAGATACCAATGCTTCCCCTCTGACATCTAGTAACAAACCACTGTACTTGGATCTGGAAGAGACATTCCTCAGAATAATCTCGACCCTGCCCATGTCCGATTCACAGGAGTTGCTGCAGCAGTGCCTCAGCTTCTCCACCCGGAATGTGGACTGTCCTCACCTGGTCACTGCGTTCAACACCTGGTTCCGCCGTGCAACTCATTCCCCTCAACTTGAGAATCTTTGTTAAAATCGCGTGGCAAAGTCGCTTCACCCACAAGCTCAGAATCTTTTGCAAGAATCACTTGTGCATATTAGCTTGTCGTGGAGAGCCAAAACTTGCACTAGGTACATATAACTTGCTTTTGATAGATTAACGGTGATCAGAGTTCGAGTGGATGGATAACTGGATCCTGAAAAAATATCTGATCTCGTTGGAAAATTTCTCTTCTGTTAGGCTGATTATCAGTTTCATACAAATAATGTGTGGATGACATTTCGTGTTGCACTCGTTAGTTTGCTAACTTTGAACCATCTGGTTGTTATGAACCTACTACATTCTGATGTGTATTCGGGGCCTGGTCTCTGTCACAATGTCATATGCGCCGGAAATATGCACGCGAGATTAAACCCGGAACCGGAAAGGCTGGACGGCTTGTAACAATACTGTGCTTCTTCATTACTTTTAGAAGGGTATTGGGATATGTCAAGAAAACCACTGACATGGGATTGTTAGGGAGTTAAACAGTGTGAGGCTAAAAATACAACCAGGGGAAATGAAATATTGCAGTAGAATTACAGTAGCCGGCGTCTAAAGTTGCGGGTGGTGCCTTGGTAGGTTCGTACGAGCAACCCAACTCCTAGCCCTACTCCAACGCAGATGCTCAAGCCGATCCCGACACCCACTCTCACACCGGCATTGAACCATGAAAGCTCACCGTCTTCACCTTCTAAATAGGTCCCGGAGTACAAGTGGTTTTCTCCGTTGTCCGGTTTGTAGTCCGAGTACTCCGACTCCTGCCAAGTTCAAACAAAACGAAATGCTCAAATCAAGAAAAGTTGAAATGAATAACCAACCAGATTGACAGCTAAAACTAAATAACCAGAGAGTACCTAGTAATTGACGAGAAGAAAGGTTCTATAAAATGCTACTATCTCGTTAACAACAGTCTGGGAAAAGATTCAGACTGAACTAGGCCGTCATAAAAAACCCTCAAGGCTCGTTTGGTGCCAACAATTGGATTGGATTGGAATGGAATGGATAAATCGCACATTCAATGTATGCTGAATGAGAAAATGGATGCATTCTATTCTATGTATGACTAATCCATCTTCTACCTTCAACGCATACAACATTTCTAAGTTTGGAATCCATTTCTGACTTTAACATACGCTAAATCTGGTTAGTAATCCATTCCAGTCGAATCCTAGACACCAAAGGAGGCCTTAAAACGAGAGCATGTTACAAAGATCTTTAACAGAGACGGAATGAATTTCTTTCAGTCCTGCAGGTATTCATGATACGCAACATGACCTCGAAGACAAAGTAAACAAGAGAGAATTTCAGTGTACTTTGAGGTGCTGGATTAGCAGTCTTATCACCTAACCTAGAAGCCGTTCCTTTTGTTAGATTATTGATTGATCAGCAAATTTTGAGTTCGAAGAATCCGCTGGCAGCAAAAAGCACAGGAATATCACACGTCTCTAACATAAACAACTCGAGAACATATACGATGATAAAATGAGTTTTGATCTGTTGACCTTCAGCTTCACAACATGAGCCTGTGCCACTACAACAATTCATTATCTAGCCAGCGGATCTAACACGCAACAATTTACATACTTTTTCGGTGCTTATGCAATAAGAAAGTTTCACGTGTGAATCGCAGGATCACCGAGCAACAAGCAGAGTGGCATTGGCATCAGACATGGCCGTGGGTAAAGAAACACAATTATAACAGAGAGCAAGGCAACTCAAACTCAAACATGAAATACATAAAGCATGAAAAACACTCGGTCGAAAGTAGGTACCTGAAAGGCGAACCTAGGAGGATTGTTTTTCTGGTCTTCAGTTGCCTCATACTCTGGTATGGAATCCAGCACCCCTTTCCTCACATGCTTCTTCCAAAGACCGAGCTGTAAAGTCTTTGTTAAAATTATTGGAGTGCCCGAGAATGACCCGGCAATGTATACCTCAATCGAAGGCCGCGAAGCAGACTCTGGCCCCATAAATTGCCTTCCTTTAAAGAAGCCAGTGCTTGCAACTATATCTGATTCACAACTCATGCTCCATCTCTGACCATGATGGTCTGTTTCCGCAACGAAACCATTACTACTACACAGTTCTAGAACGCCAGATAAGACCACAACATCTTTGTCGAAAACCTCAAACTTCACACTTCCAGTCATCCTTGTACTGTCAGTGCTCACAAATGTAGCTTCTTCGGACTTCTTATCTAACCTATCCCTTCGAAGAAGGGTTGTCGCCCCATCTGAATAGATGCTAGTTCTAACACCATTGACTTCAAGAAGGGTATCAGGATCCAATGGAATGTGATCTACTGTGAGGAACTCCGGAGCGGAATCATCAATCTCACATTTGCTAATTCTGACATAAAAGACTCTTACATCAAGCCAGGGCAGTGAGACCTTGGATTGTCTCACAACCATGTGGCCATTTGATGCCTCATACAAATTTCCCATGATCCTCAACGTTTCAATTTTCCACAACCAAATCCTCCTTCCACCTCACCGCCTCAGTTGAGCAGATGAATGAAGATAGCCCATGTAGATGTAAACCCTCTGAGCATAAAGAACCTGCATCTATATCAACCAAATCAAATTAGCGAAAAGGCCGAGAAAGGTATAACGAAATCAAAGGTAAAGCAATATATGCAACATGGAAACAACAGAAACCTGACTGACCAGTGAAAAGAGAAATTTACTCGAAACGAAAAAAGTTTCTGTTTGTGAGAGAGGAGAAGAGCAAAACCAGTGACATAGAAGAATCCAATTCCCAAGAACAAAACCATTTTCCAGAAGGATATAGAGGAAGCAAAAAAAAAACAAGTTTTTGTTCCGCAAAAACTCACCATAAAAGCTATTTTTTCTGCAAGAAATCATCAAAACAAAGAGATTGATTTTTTTTATCGTAACAGAAGCACAGAACCAACCTATAAGCAAGTTTTTCTGCAAGACCTCAACTGAGGAACAAAAAGCTATTGATTACAGAGCAAGAGGAGCAGGAGCAGGAGCAGGAGGAAGAAAACAAACCAAAGCAAAAACAAAAAGGATAAGATGGGCAAAAAAACAAAAAAACAACACCAGAAGCCTTAAAATATTGGAGAAAATTGATAAATTCTTTGGGTCTCAGGTTAGTCAAAAATCGCATCGAAATCAAAACGAGATTCATACAAAGAGATGCAGACAAAGCCAAAGGATTGAACTTTGAAACTTACAAGCAGTAGCAGCAGAGAAATAAAGCAAAAAACTTGCTACAAGTGGAAGATTTATTCCCTTCTTTCTACTTAAAAAAAAAAATTGTTGAACAGAAATTAAGACCAACCAAAGTTGTCAAATTTGATAAAGAACAATGGGTTTCTCTTAATTTTAGTTTTGTTTTTTTAAATTGGGGATTTGGGATGAGAAGATCAGTGTTTGTTTATCACAAGTGGGGTCGGTATGTATCTGATATTTCCTCAGATGATGAGATCTTATCCTGGAAGAAGCGAGGGAGAGAGAAAGCATGCAGGGTGGTTCACAAGTGCTAACGTAATGAAAGGGACGTCCAAAACATTTTTTTTGATTTGTGATTCTGTTGGAGGATCTTGTAATATCCAATGATGAAAAAATACGACCACAGGCTACATGGATTTCCAAATATTTTTCTTGCAAGTTTTAAGTGCTTTCAATCCATTCAATTAAATCGGCGCTTGTTTAGTACAAAAACGCACTAAATATTTATCTCGCCTTATATATTTATATTCAATGTCTAATAAACGAGGCTGCTAGGCATACTATGGTATTGCACCAATACAAGGGAGTATGATTCTCTACCCTCCTATTCTCATCCTCTTTCATGCCCTCTTCTCACACATTGCTTTTTATCTTATTATCTCTATATAAAAAAAATAAATATAAGATATTGACGTGACTTAACCGTGACCGTTCAAATAGAAAAGCATGAAATGGTAGAGAGATTAGGAGAGTAGAGAATCCTACTCTCCACTATACATATCTTTGATACAAATGCAAGTTTTACTGTACGATTGAACTATGAAGCTCTGACTATCTCACAATAAAAAATAGCATTTTTAGGAATTTATGCGCACTCATGTCTTGCAAAGCTACAATGGTTATATTGTCAATCGCAGGAAATGTTTACTTGTCAAACTTATAAAGCGACGAAGAACATTTTCCTAAGTACATAGATTGAATTTATGCGTTAAGATTTGTGGATGTAGTGATCAAACCTTTCTTTTCAAACATTTGGCCAGAATATGATCAAAGGTCAAAAATTGCCCACTTGCTAATTGTACATCTATCTTGACAAATTACAAACCCACCCATCACCATGGACAAGGATTTCGTGATAAGTCGGCCTTTACATGCGGGCTCCAACCGTGTTTCTGGTGGCCAGACTCCCATGACATGTTGCTTTCGGCTACATGAGCGCTCATTACGATGATCATAATATCCAGTCATTTTATGTTTTGGTCACAATCCTTGATATCAAATCCAACAGTAAGTAATCATAAAATTTTTTATCAAGAGAACGAGGCTCCCTTTTCTTGTATGCTGTGCACTTGACCATATAATTGAGAAACATAAATAACATGTCACTATGTTTTGTTACCAGCAATGATATCAACACATTTTCTCTATGAGCAATAGATGCGGTAATCTAATATATATGCTCGAAGGCCACTCTACCGTCGCACTTCCATTGACCAAATAGAAGGCCCTCAACCCAAATAATTAATAAGCTCACGCATCACATGTATCATTCCTATTGTTCTAGGTTGATAGTCCATTGATTCTTCAGGCCAAGCATTACATAGTACGCCGTCACAATCAGTGTATACCACAGTTTAAGCAAAAACAAAATTGGTGACTGATATCGTTTATCAAATAGAAACTTATACGCCATTGGAGGAGAGCAGTACAGTACAACTTGAACGAACCGGGATGAGGCTGCCTGGTTAAATTTGGGTCATACTCAGCTTCGGTCGAGAAGCCCTATGCAAGAATAATTTATAATTAGCCGAGCTTGAACTCATTTAACAGAAATCATGCTATTGCTATTTACCAAATATAAAAGATCACACAATTGAAGTATCAAAAGTTTGAGTAGTTTGGGTGGAGGTGCTTTAACCCCGTCATTTGTTTTTATTGGAGAGTTTTTTAACATAAACTTCACAGGTGATCATACTATGCAGTAATAGCAGAAAGAATAAGGTAATTAAGCAATTTGCATCATTCAAAACAGACAGTACAAAAAGATATTCTCGTCCAACCATCGTCGGTGGGGACATTTTGTACTTATAAATAACTGGCAACTACCAGAGAGTACACGAGCCACTAATGTGGCTAGAACTTAGAACCACCTCGAAGAAAACCGATTTCCTAGACATCAGGGTGATCCCTAAGGGACTGCCTCAATTCTCTCTATTAGTCATTGGTCACTTTGAAACCCACGAAGAGCTATTTGTTTGTAAACTCCTGATTTTAACTATCCCTAAGCCCTAAATTGAAGGTTAGGCAAATCCCAAGTTTAGCGTCATTCAAACTACCCGAAATCACTTACCAACACAAGCTGTATGATTGAACAAAAGACACAGAAAATGTCCTTGGCCGTCTACCTTAGAAAGGTACTGAAGTAAATATCACTGTGCACACTAGCATGTAAACATTCAAGACAGTGAAACTACTTTTCAGGAACATCTAGGTCTTACACTATGCAATTGCCAGAAAGCAATGGGAAAAGGAAAAGAACAAAGGATGGAGGAACCAATATGCAAGCCAAAGGTAAGTGGATATTGGTAATGAGCAATAGAATGAACACAAACAACGCTGTCACCTAAAATAGGCTTAAATTTCTCCATCCCTATCTGACTTACAACCAGCCTTACATATTTATTTATGTATTATTTTCTTTTTGACAACCATATATAGTGTATGTATATTACTCAAAATATCAATTATCAAATAACTCAAGCCTTAAACAGTAATCTAGTTGTTTCACATTCACATTACAAAATACACACAATAAGCACCCAAGAAGAAAATATATATTAACACCAAAGTTTGGTTGCCAAAAATAAAAATAAAAATCAATTCATCCATGTGGATCATTTATATCACAATAAGAAACTACAATTCCATGCATTACTCATGTATTTTGAATACAAAAGAGCAGAATAAGAATGATTCTCAAAGGTACCGCTGAACAATCTAACAGAAGTTTAACAGCAGCAACTAAATCGCTGAACTAACTGAGCTGGCATAAGCTAAGCAATACGGTGTCCAAAATGTCAAGACATGACTCGGAACGGAAACTCTATGCACTGATTACCTCTTTTACAAGCCAGTGGGCCTTGTCACAACGGTGATGCAAGACCTATACCACGATGTAGAAAAAATGAGTCAGAAATAGGCACCCAATGCAGAAAGAAGCGGTAATCAGTGCGCCACTAGACAAGAAACGACTCGCTTAAGAGCTGTTTGTTAATGACCGGAATGAATTAATCATATCTGTCCACTAGAAACTTAAAAGTATTATCCAAATTTGGCACTGACCCGAGTTTTGATTCTATGACAGAAAAGACGGATAATGGAGAAAAGGACAACTTTGTTGAGATCTAGCTCTTCATTTTGTCTACTCAACGATTCAAAAAAGCCAACAAATCCCAATTTATTTCACACAATAAAGAAGTAGAAAACACTTCCCTATCCCTCATTACCGATATAGCTATACGTGCAACTAACAAAACAATTCAACAAGAAAAATTTCAGTGAAAAATAGAAAAATTGGGTAAGTGGGTTACCAAGAGAAAGGGAGCTCCAGCAGGTGGAATCGACGGCAATGTTGGATGTAAGCCGAGCAGAAGCAATGGCGCTGTGAAGCGGCATCATTGACTCCATGCATCCCAATACCGAAACGAATCTAACCACAATAACAATAACAGATATTTGTTAAAACTGGGTTTCAGAAGCCATAGTAATTGTGAAAATTCAATGAGTGGGGGGGATTTGAGAAGACTCTACCTTGTAGCGCAAGGAATTGTTCTGGTGGCGGAAGCAAACGGGGACGCCATGGCTGCGGGGTTTAAGGAGTTAAGGGAGGTTTGGGTGAGGGCTCTTGAGCGAGCTATGGACCTTGAGCCCGCCATTAGAGCTGATCTGCAGAAGGAAGCCATTTCTTGTTCTGAGGATATGGAGTTTGAACGAATCCGCAGGTCGAGGAAGCAGAGAGGCAGCCGAGAGCTTAAACCCTACTCGTTCCCGAAGGCACCATTTTCTCGATTTGGGCCTTTCATCTAATTTCGGTATTGGGCCAAATTTGGCCTGATGGGCCGGGTCAAGTTATTCTCGGCCCTCGCCTCATTGGACTACTTGAGTGGCCGGGTCGCAGAGCACGGTGCTCATTCATTCCCTTGAACGCACAGTTTGGTACCAATAACCCGGACATCAAATTCCCATTTCCATGTGATCGGCACTGGCCTGCTCCTTCCCAACGTCCCCAAATCGAACCCGAGTCGCATCAAAGAAAACCCATCGACTCAGCCGTCACAGGCAATGGCTGCGATCCTAGCTCGGAAATCTCTCCAGGCTCTCCGCGCCAGACAGCTCGTGAGTTTATCCTCTGCCCCAACTCCCCTTTTCTTATCCTCCGTTTGGTTTCCGAGAAAATTAGCCAAGAGAAATAAAAATCCAACGCTCCAATCTTGATGTTCGTTTTGGGCACATATCGAAGTTAAATTTCTCAACTATTGTA